>OX438814.1:19664199-21035699 GCA_949316475.1 Hypomecis punctinalis
TCCCGGACATCAGTCTGTACGAGATTAGAATGGCCCTGAATCAGCTTAAAAACAACAAGGCGCCGGGTGATGACGGAATAACTTCAGAGCTTCTGAAAGTTGGTGGTAAACCGGTACTTAAAGTCCTTCAGAAGCTCTTCAACACCGTTATCCTCGAGGGCATAACGCCAGAAGCATGGAACAGAAGCGTGGTGGTGTTGTTCTTTAAAAAAGGTGACAAAACCTTATTGAAGAATTACAGGCCCATCTCGCTTCTGAGCCATGTTTATAAGCTGTTTTCAAGGGTCATTACGAATCGTCTCGAGCGCAGGCTTGATGACTTCCAGCCTTCCGAACAAGCCGGGTTCCGAAAAGGCTTTAGCACCATGGATCACATCCATACGCTGCGGCAAGTTATACAGAAGACCGAAGAGTATAACTTGCCACTTTGCTTAGCGTTTGTGGACTATGAGAAAGCCTTTGATTCGGTCGAGACATGGGCTGTGCTCGAGTCTCTCCAACGATGCCGTATAGACTATCGGTACATCGAAGTGTTGAAGTGCTTGTATAATAACGCCACTATGTCGGTCCGAGTACAGGAGGAGAGCTCCAAGGCGATCCCTTTAAAAAGAGGGGTCAGACAGGGAGATGTGATATCTCCGAAACTGTTTACGACTACTTTGGAGAACGCCTTTAAGCTTCTGGAATGGAAAGGATTCGGCATCAACATCAATGGCGAATACATCACTCACCTTCGGTTTGCTGACGATATTGTGGTCATGGCGAAGTCGATGGAAGAACTCAGCACGATGCTCGAAGGCCTCAATCGAGTTTCTCGACAGGTGGGTCTTAAAATGAACATGGACAAAACGAAGGTCATGTGTAATGCCCATATTGTACCCACCCCAATATCTATTGAGAGCTCGGTTCTTGAAGTTGTTGACTCGTACGTCTACCTAGGACAAGTAGTCCAGCTAGGTAAGTCCAACTTTAAGAAAGAGGTCGATCGTCGAATCCGACTCGGCTGGGCAGCGTTCGGAAAATTGCGTGACATCTTTTCATCCAATATACCTCAGTGCCTCAAGACGAGAGTTTTCGATAGTTGTGTGTTGCCAGTGATGACATATGGAACCGAAACGTGGTCTTTTAATGTGCGCCTCATAAATAAGCTCAAAATAGCCCAACGTGCTATGGAGAGGGCTATGCTCGGTGTCTCTCTGCGGGATCGAATCAGAAATGAGGAGATCCGCAGACGAACCAAAGTTACCGACATAGCCCAGCGGATTAGCAAATTAAAGTGGCAATGGGCAGGACACATTGTTCGAAGAACGGATGGCCGATGGGGCCGAAAAGTTCTCGAATGGAGACCACGGACCAGCAAGCGCAGCGTAGGACGTCCACCGACCAGGTGGACTGACGACATAATAAAAATCGCAGGAACGCGCTGGATGCAGGCCGCTTCCAACCGGCCTTATTGGAAATCCATGGGGGAGGCCTATGTCCAGCAGTAGACATCTTACGGCTGATAGATAGATAGATAGATTTACTTATTTTTGAGATGGGCTAGGATAGTCACACAATAAGCCCGATTACAGAGGCGCGCGCCATCGTAATTATAATATCTAAATAACATAGTTTTATTTCTTTTTCACTTTAGGCATTCGATAGAGAGAATGCTATTTACGTTGCTATCAAATTTACGCTGGCGCCGTTATAATCGAGTTTAATGAGTACTTGAGGGCAGACAAAGCCAAGAAGGCCTAAAAACGCTGGCGTGACGATTTTGACACTTTTTGGGAAGGTAGGCGGGATTTGGCTGCGGAATGCGTCAAGTGGAAGGAAGTGGGGAAGACCTTTGCACAGATGTAGGACAGTATAAGTTAGGAAAAAAAAATTGAATAGAATATAGGTACTATACTACAACAAAATATAGTTGCCGTTATTAATATCCATCAAAAACGGGAAAAAAACACGTTCGTTGTATAAGATTGTAGTAAGTTGCCCCCTTAAATATATTTTAATCTGGTTTTAGTATTTTTCGATATACCGGCGACAGAAATACCTACATCATCTGTGAAAATTTCTAGCAATCACGGTACATGAGAAACCTAGTTCTAGGCAGGCGTAAGCTGCCGCCGGATTTTTTTGAAATGAAAACTGCTTTTTTTTTTCTTCTTTCTTCTTTCGTTGTGTACTTTTTGAGATGGGTAAAAACTGTTAAACTATTTATACCTCGTATTTCTCCGAACAGTAGACCTTGTGGCTATGGATAATGTTATTATGTAGCATTTTTAATAAGTGCTCAAAAAATGCCCAATTTACACATGCTAGATTATTCTTAACAGCGCATCAGTAGGTATAGGTACTTACTTACTTACTTAGCCGTAGCTTCGTAAGATTAATTTCGCAGCACATCTCGTTAACTGAATCTTTAGCTTATATCTCGACTAAATAGCTAAAACATCCCCTTATTTGCACCGCTCATATACATTGCCATTTACTGCACAACCTTCGCTTTTCATCACAAATATCTGTTTAATGGTTGCACAGTAAGTGTCAATGTAAATGAGTGGCGCAAAAGAGGGGATGTGCGAAGCTTGTTACTAACTTCACAGACGCCAAGACGTTTGATGTAAAGGCCGAATCATACAAGTCGACGGATGTGAAGTTGCTCAAAGTTTACTTCTATCTGCCCCCTGACCGCCTAAGCAATAGCAATCGTAATAGCAACTAAAATGAAGTCATAAACGATTGCTATTACGATTGCTATTGCTTAGGCGGTCGGGGGGCTGGATTGGATATTGCGCAGTTTGTAGCTAACTTCACATCCGCCGACTTGTAAGATTCAGCCTATAGGTACTTATATTTTTTTACTAATAGGTAGGTAGGTACTTACTGGTTCCTGTGGTTCTGATTTGATGTTTTTTATGGTGCGCATCATCTGTTCCGTGGTCCGCATACATGGCTGCGGCACGTTATTGACTTGAAGATCTTGTCTTTCCAAAAAAGCTTTATGCTCCTTTAGTTTGCGTTTGTTATCTGAAATAACAATTTTATTGTCAGTGTTTATTTGTTTTTCGTAGCGCTCATAATAGTTTGAGTAGGTGTTCGTTAGCGATCATCGAAGTTAAGCAATGTTCAGAACGGTCAGTCTACGGATGGGTGACCGCGGGTGGCATTTACAACTGAGTGCTACCGTGGCTCGGATGGCACGTTAAACTGTAGGCCCCGGTTGGTTTTACCGTTTAGCCATGTCATGTTAATTATTTTAACAATGTGTAATTTTCGATGTTATGAAGAGAAAAGTGAAAAAAAAATAATTTTTGTCGATGATTATAGTAAAGAGATTTTAACAACTTACTTCCCAATTTTGTGAAATTTTCTGGATTAGTACGGAACCCTTGTTCGTTTTTTTTTGTTTAAATAACATTATTGAAACATGGGCAAAATCTGTGGCATTGCAAAGGTGTAGGGAAGACTAGAATTGCTATCGGATTGCATGACGCTTCTACATTATCATCAGCATCATCGTCCTCATCGACATTTCACACATCATCCAAGACACTGTAGCAGTTGCGGCCCAGAGACACGCTCCGTTATAGTACGTAGTATTATTATATCTTCTTTGGTTATAGTAAGGAGCTGGGGACCGTTTTTTGAACTTCGCCCGGTTTGGTCGTATACGATATGTATGGAGTATTCGCAACTTCCATAGACAACAGACATTCTCCATACAATCTGAAAAAATTACGTATACGCAAGAAAGTTACATACGAGTTCTCGTATGTAACTTTGAAGATCAAAAACGCACCAGCAGCACGCAGCGGTGCGTTTTTGAACTTGGCCAGCGCGCTGGGCTGGCTCAAGAAGACGCTGGAGGGAAAAATGCAATAATTTTTTTTTGCCAAAAATGACATAACCAACTTCAACCATGAATTCGAATAGTTCGCGCTGATCCATGTATTATCAATTTTTCAAAAACGACTCAGCCGATTTCGATAAAATTTAAATAGGGCCACTTCTGAAGTATGAACTAATATAGGTACAAAAAAATAATCTACAAAACCTATACAAGACTAGTTTATAAATTCTGAGTAATCGCGTGTCATACATAAAAAAACATATACTTAGGTACTTGAATTAAGAAAGTCCCTTTTTGAAGTCGGTTAAAAAACAACCCACAATGCAGGTTCTATCGCTCTCACACCGAATAAGTAAAATATATTATCACCTAGTACCTATTGTCTTATTTACAATAAGTACATAGCGTAGGTACTTTGCCGCTCGAGGGACTAGCGTTTACCCACGGCTTCGTCCGCGTTTTTTTATTTGTATCCTATTCCACAGGAGTCTTTTATTTTTCCGGGATAAAATAATTATTTTTTGCAAAAAAGGGCAAAACAAATTTCCATCGTGTACAATATTCGAATAGTTCGCTCTAATTGATTGATGACAATATTTACATTATTGTTGATTTTTCATAAACGGCTGTCATTTTGAGTAACTAATACATATTTAAATGGGACCACCTCGGGAGTATAAACTTTCGAAATAAAAAAGATGTTTTTTCGATTCGGTTCACAAATACATCGATGAACATACACAAAAAAATGTATCGGTCGTTAAAAACCACAGGTGTCACTTTCCAACCTTTGAACTAATGAAACAATCAAAAATCAAGTCTATCCGTTGCTCTGTTGCTGCGTGAAAGAGTAACAAACCAACAAACTCACTTTAGAAAACATATACAGGGTTAATTCTAATCAATTAGCATCCTTTTAGGGGCTTATTGTGTACATCAAAACTAATAACTTCTGTTCTGCGACTTTAGTCAAAACTCAAAAAAAAAACAGCTGTTCCATATATTTTGTCGATGGTGAACATTGATTTAATCAAAATAGCAAATTTTGATTAAATCAATGATGGTGAACGATATTTTTCTATGGATCAACAACTTTTATTTTGAGAAATTATAAAAGTCGTAGAACAAAAGTTGTTAGTTTTGATATAAAGAATAAGCCCCTGAAAGGATGCTAATTGATTAAAAATAACCCTGTAAATAAACTCAGTAAGTATTACACTAACCTGATATTCTGATGATTTTTGCGCGCCGAGGATCCCTGTTGAGCAAACTAATGACAACCTGCTTTCCTGGTTGAAAATCATTTTGAGAGAATGTATCAGAAAATATAACTTCATACGACGTAAACCCATTGTTTTTATCTATCCACTCAACTAAAGCCCAAGCTGCATTCATTGTTGAATTAAAACAATGTTTTGCGATTAACAACTATCCTTTTATATTTAACAATGAATTGGCAGGTAATAAACCAAAATACACGATAAGCTTTGTGCACCCCAAAGTCAAATAAAAATTCAACAATACAAATATGAAGCTGGTTTGAACTAATCCCAACTTTCGCAGAACGCCGCGGCATACCCTCTTCTAATAAATAACTTACAAAAAATCTGTAACGACCATGGAGAAACAATAAATTTTATCTACATTGAAAGAAATGAATGGTCGCCATTTGTTTCAAAGCAAAGTGCCCGCTATCCGAGCTACAACAATAAAATTAATACTAAGTAATTAAGTATTGAATAAAATAGACTATACCTATTTAACGGAGCTTTTTAATAAATAATAGGGGACATCTAACACACGGTTTCGAACACCAAACTAAGCAAAGCTTGTCATATGGCTGCCAGAGACTGATATACTGACTGCCTCGGTGGCTCAGTGGTTAGTGACCCTAACTTCTGGATCAAAGAGGCGTGGGTTCGATCGCCAACCAGGGCAAATACTTGTGATGAACTTAAGAGTTTGCTCTGTGTCTGGGTGTTATTTTAGTAACTATCTATATAAGTATGTATTTAAAAATAAGTATATGTAGTATATCAGTCTCTGGCAGCCATATCACAAGCTTTGCTTAGTTTGGGGCCAGAGGCCGTGTGTAAGATGTCCCAAAAATATTTATTATTTACTTATAATTTTTTTACGTATAATAATAATATGTATTATGATTTATACAATACTACATATACTTACCTACACATTTTTTAAAACATACTTACCTATATAGATAATACCTAAAGAAACTGGGGGGAATTCGAGTCTACTAAGGAAAAACTTCAATAAATTATGGATACTTGAGGAACTTTTGATTGCCAAACTATATCCTTATTTATCTGAATAAGTACCATTTAATCACAACGTAACATTATTTATACGTATTTAGTCACATTTTTTTTTTCAAAAACTCAGAATCGCTCCCCTTACCCAACATTGCTGCAAAGGAGAGTCTACAAACCATAATGTGTAATGGGAGCTACTAAATACGAAGACTGTCTCAAAAAAAAATCTAAGTTTTTTGACGGCGATTTTTTTGCATCATTTTATTGGTTTAAATAGTCTAAGTCACTTTCAAATTCATATTCAGATTTCATCGGAGTCCAACAAGCTCTGACTACCCGAATACCACCATCTCAAAATTGAATCGAATAACATCCTGAATCCAGTTTGTAGTGAAATGATACGTACAGGACACTAAACATTTTTAACTGTAGGTAACTATTAAATACAACAGATTCAATTATTGTAAGAAACATACGTTGTAATTTTACATTTACCTGACTGTAGAAGTTTTGTATTTTTATAAGCGTTGAGTATAAAATGGAAAAACGTCCGTGGTCACAAAATTTAATAATGCCTAGGGTTAGCGAGCCTCAGACGGCTGCAATGTGGCGAAGACGTCTAAGTGGCAATGCAGTATATACGAGCTTTAGTTTTTTGCCTCTAGTCGCATTGCTCTCATTACCCGCTGGCTCACATTACCCCGGATTCCCTAGTACTTAATGAGCTAATCACTTAGGTCTTAAATTAAATAAATAAAAACTTTTATTGTTCCATAAAAATTAACAAAAACAAGTTGTGCACTAGTTCCCACACTAGGGTGACCTGTGTCGTGGGACCTAGGCTCTTCCTTATTATTATGTTATCTAAAATTACAATACTAGAAAAGTAATTATTATTAGCTAACAATTGAAGGTATAATTATAGATATACAACAAAAGCGGCTACATTTAAAAGTTAGGTTACTAAAATGAAAATAAAATATTATTTAAGTACTTAGTAAGCTAATTAATTGTGAAAATATAGTTATTATTTACATAAAAAAGCAAAAGAGGGTTATACTTCTTGCTTATTTATTATGAGGGTTGTCGCTGTAGCAGAAAGACAAAACTCGCAATATTACTCGTACCTACATACGTGTTTTAAATGTATACCTATCTATGTGTAAGTATAAATAGTTTAGCAGATTAGGTACCGTATTATAAGCATTTTATTGTCTTTCACAAAGCATATACAACGTTAAAAATAGGGTTGAAGTACTGTAAAATAATAGGAACCTATATCAAAAGTGTATTTAAACTTACTACGCTCAATGCATGATTATGTTATGTTATATGCATAACAATCATCTAAGGTTTCATTGATACTACATACATTGATACTACCTATGTAGGTGAGTATATTGATTCCCGGTGGTCTCCTTCTCAGAAAATCCTGTGAAAATCCGTTCATAAATTCGAAATAACTCATTAGTTTGGGACCGGCTTTAAACCCACTAGGTATCTCACGCTATAAAATATATTGTATCTATCTTATAGAATTTAAAATAGAAAGGCGAACATTTTTACGACCCAATCTCCTTTAAGACAGCCATTATAACTAAATCATTTCAATGGTTGTATTACTATATTCATAGAATTTTAGAATCCTTATCTACCATTATTAATATTGTTCCTAGATATCGTTCGTTTGTTCGTATCGGTCTTAAGGTTAATCCTTCTATTGTTCTTATTTCTGACCATTCTTTTCAGATAAACAAAAGATAACTTAAGCCGAAAGGCCTGGAGAATTTGTGAAGGATACTTATTAATTTTATACCTGAATTTTAAGACTATTTATTTTATTAACGTGGTGTTTTATTATTGTTCAAAGTGCTCATGGTAAAGAAAACTTCAGTCATGGTTCAGTTTGCCGAGGTCGCTCGCCGCGAATGTACATCCTCAAAGTCGCGAGTGTTGTGTTGTGCCTTTTTTAAAATAACTTTTTTAAAAGTAGATATTATACATTTTATCAGCAATTTCATCTGTAAATGAAGTGTTAAATTTTCCTTTTTAAAGTTTTGAAATGTTAAAATTCTTGTTCAAAAAGTGTAAAACTGTGTTCATCGATTTTCATCGGCCCAGGTAAGTATTTGCATGTTATTTTATTTAATGATTTACTTGTCATATCTAGCTTTTTGTGTCAAATTGTTTTGATTTAAAATAATTTCATATTTCATAGAATATTTTTTCATGTAAGTAGGTAGTGGGTACCTACGTAACTTTGCAACGATTTACTGAGAAGCTTTTAGCACTTCCTACTTAATTTTTGTGAATATTTTTCAGCGAAAACTTCTGTACAAATGAAATATTTTATCTCTTTTCTTTAGTTTCCTATCCCGAGCTGAATTTATTTTGCATTTATTCGATTTTTAACCACTTCAAAAAGGCGGTTTTCAATTATTGGAGTGTACTTTTTTTGTAAGTAGGTATAAAAAGTATGCAGTGTTACGCTATCATTCAGTCAATTATAATGACACGATTGATTGATGATTATAATAACATTTGTTTAATAGGTTGACGTTTAAAGGTAATAGGTTTATTTTTTTTTAACTCGATCATATTTGAGTTACACTATTTTTCATGTGGGAGTGCGATTTTACCTTATTTAGGTGTGTGGATTTGTCGTTGGAGATGTTAGTTAAAAAAAATAAAATCAAACGTCAAATAAGTTACTGCAAAAATGTATGGAACCTAGGCCATAACCTCCCTAAATATACCTTACCTACCTAAATATCAGCTTTATTTGTTTTGTTAATAATTGATTTCGAAATGATATCATTCAATTACAGCCTACATGTCAGTGGCCTTCAGGCGGCCTAAAAACTCTAACACCAGGGCTAGCCACCCGGCCTATACGAACTCACTTACTTACTTTACAGCCTACAGCTTAGGTAGGAAAATATTTTTCTACAAAATAAAAAAGTATTGTACTGATTTATGATAATTTATACAAGATCAAATAGCTTTGCCTATTTCAAAAGGTAAAATATTATAATAGGCTGAATCATACAAGTTGGCGGATGTGAAGTTAGCTACCTAACTGCGCGAAACCCAAGCAACGCGCAGCTTATATATGTGAGCTTCAGTCAAGATTGTATATTACGCAGATTGTAGATAACTTCACATCCGCCATCTTGTATATTTTGGTATATGTCATACGCAATTTACAGGTGGCAACATTACTGATAGATTCCTATCTACCGCACATTAATAAAAAATCGAAAAATAATGATAATTATCGGAAGAGAAAATCGCTTCGCCATCTTTCTCCAATGCGCGCGCAAGAAAGTGCTCTTGCATTGTCGCGCGTTACGCGAGTTGCCATATAAAAATGGGTAAGTTATTTGTATCTTTTTCCCTGATATAGCAACATTGAGCTGTAGAGTGAAAACTCGATTCTTGATATGGCAACCCTCATGTGGCACTCAGTCGTGCCGTCAGTCGGAACGCGAACGCCGCACTGGAAGGTTGTGGAGCTACCCCTTGGCTGGTGACACAGGTAGAGTGACCGCCTCCGGAGCTGGTTCTGCGCCAGGCGTACAGTGGTGAGTGTATTTTGATCTTACACTCTATGTGGGTATTCCAATAGCATTAACAATAGCAATAGCAAGGAAATGAGCGTGGTCTCGGCTCTGATTGTAGATCCAATAAACGCTACTGTAATCGTGGGGCTATAAGCCAAGAAGCGTATTGGATGGTGACCGTCATAAACGGCAAGCATTGAGAAGTGTGACCTGTGAGCACACTGGCAGCGGTCGATTAAGTTGGAGTCTAAGGGCGGATCTAAAGGGGTGGTATGGAGGATCCCTTGGGGGCAAAGCCCCCTTGTCCGGCTGGTGCCTAGAAGCCTACTGACATAGTCAGAATGGCGTACCAGGTGGCACCAGGACACAGACCGACTGTGTTCATGACCGGAGCAATCGACCGAGCCAATGGAGAGCCAGTAGGGACCCCATAAGGGTCCTATAAATAAATCACGCAGGCAAAGCCGAAAGAGAATATATTGGAATACCCACATCGATTCCCCATTATAACTTAACATGCGAAGCTTTCATGATACTCGTACGTATAATACACTTTGTCCCCCTAACTCATACCTTGAGACTATACTAATATAACTATAGACAGGTAGGTATGAAAGGGTGCGACAAAATGGTGGAGATGCTGGGATAATATTGAACATATTGATCTCATCTCTGAGGCATCAGAAACACTTTCGTACATTGGTTGTGAAAGAGGTCGGGATACCTAAGGATATAAATAATCATCACAACAGGGCGGTAGTAACGTCTTAGTTCCGACATTGTTCGAGTCGGAAAACAGAAAAATGTAATAATTATTTTTAATATTAAAAAATGGATCGAAAACTGATAACATTGAACCTTTTTGTTCAAAAATAGACAGTTTCGGAACATCCAGTAGGTAGATAGACTACAAGATGTGATTTTTTATTTGTGTGCATGAAGAAACTTCCTTTAAAGCACGGTTAACTTTAAAGTGAGGGACACGCATTCTAGACGCATTTCTGAAAGTGAGAGCGAAGGCTACCGGAACGACGGTTAGTCCTTTTAACTGCTAAGAGGTATATAGCTATAGCAGAGGCCAAATATACGATGATCGCAGCATCGGACTGCGCGGCCTCCGGATCCGACACATAAACCGCCCCGCAAACGGGAACATGCGCAAACGCATGCGGCTCTGTCAATGCAGTCTATAGTCTAGTTGAATCTATAGTCATCTGATCTTCGGTTATACATGTCAATTTGACGGATCAGATTGAAAAATCAATCACTCTCCCATTCTCGTTGACTCTCCCCGCGACCTTACAGAAGCCGGCAGGGTTTTCTTATCGACCCCTTTGTTATAACTCCCCGCCAGCAAAATCAGAAATATATTCCGGAAATTAAAAGGAAAACCGATACGCAATAATAACAATACCTAGTGTTTCGCGTCGAAAGGCGTACATTGCGGATAGCGAATAAGCATCAGGTTTTTGGCGATAAAACCAGTACTTACGTAGACGCGTCCGCCGCCTAGCAGCGGACACGTGTCAAAGTCAAAGGTGATACAACGTACCTAATTCGTATAACTTTAATCCGAAATCAAAAGAAATGGAAGAAATCCTTACGAATCGGTTCCGGTTACGACAAAATAGGCTCTGTCAATGTGTTGTTCTTATCGATGGGGAAATAGACGCGAATGGGCTATCAATTGAGCGAGCGACATCAGCTATGACCAATCTAAACCAACTACTTTTAATTTAAAAGAGGAAATTAAGTACTATACAGAGAAATCCACCAATCCGCTACCGTCCGCAGTCAGCGACGCTATGAATATTCAGATTGAGGCGGAAGATCTACTAACAACCTTGATTGAGGCTAAGTCGGGAACGGCCCCAGTAGGTAACAGCGCATCTACTCCGGGCACAGCGAAGCTTCCAAAGCTAGCACTATCGAAGTATTCTGGCAACCGTCTGTGATGGAGTGAATTCTGGGACCGATTTAGTACCAATATCCACGAGAGGAACATGGCAGATGCGGATAAATCGGCATACCTTATGAGTTGTCTTGAGGGAGTAGCCTTAGAAGCTGCCGCCGACCTAACCATCACCCATCACAATTATGGGATAGCGTTGGATATGCTGAAGAAATGTTTCGGCTCAACGGATGAACTTATCGATGCTCACTATTCGGCACTAAATAAGCTTCCTCGTGCAGAATATAACTCAGCTGGGTGCAGCACTGGATGAAGTGGAACGCCACATCAGAGTATTGGAAAATCTAGGGGAATCATCGGACGGAAACCATTTCAGAGCATTGGGACCGTCTAAATTCCTTGAAAAGGTAGTTCACGAATATCATCTCACTCGCCTCGACTCAGAGAACAATATGCCAACTATCAGAAAATCCCTACAGAGGATCGTCACGGCTATGGAAAATTCTCAAGAATTCATACTGGTCCCACAGGCAGAGGCCATTGTTTCTACGGCAGGTACACTGCATATTAGGATGGAGGAGAGGCAACGTCCACAACTAACTTTGACATTCTATTTTTAGTTATTTATCTATTTTACGTATAAACATTACAATATTAATAAAATTGATAATCAGACATACTTTTTCACAGCTTCTGAGATTTTGATTTAAATCCGTGAATGGCTTTATATGTTTGATGACAGTGACAATTAGTGACGACTCGATGTAAACTACTGTCATTCACAGCTGTCATTTAATCATGAGGAGATTATTTTGTTTTGTTTATGATGGTTGTGTTTATGATTTTGTAATTTGTATAAAGGATTACATTACATGTTAATTTCTCATATGGCTGTGTAAAAATAGAAATTGTTCAGTGTCGATCAATATTCAAATAGTGTGTAAAAGTTTTTAAATGTTGGTCGCATCCGTGTAAGTTTCGTTTTCATCATGTTTCATTGAAACTAGATCTAAGAATATTACGACATTCGCATGCCGAAAGGCAGAGTATGGAGCTCTATTTATATTGTAAATAGGAAACTTAAATGCCGGCTCGTACTGGATAGCGGTAGTCAAAGGACCTATATTACGCAAAAAATGATCAAATTACTTGGACTTTATTCAGAAGACGATCTTATGTTAGTGTATACATGTGGAACGTCTTTACCTAATGAAATGCGATCTCCCTCTGTTGAAGTGCGTATAGAGACAGAGCGTGGAATCTTTCGTGATCTAAGAGTTAACGTTGTACCGCACGTATCAGACAGATTACCCAGAGCAAATTTTTTACATGAACAAGTAGATCTACCGGCTGACGATGATTCTGTCGGGGAGTCTATCGATCTTTTGATTGGAAACGACTACTATGCCAGTTTCATGCGCGACGGAAAATTAAAGCTGAAGGATGATTTATTTGCCATTGATACAGACTTCGGCTGGGTCCTGTCAGGATCGGATCAAGAGGATAATGTACATAACAATCACAGTACCCTCGCTGTGACCACATATTGCCAGTGCCATAATTCGAGCTGCCCATACTTCACTGAACCTGATTTGCCACTGCGGAACATTGACATACGCTTCCTATGTTCTCTTGAATGCATTTAAGACTACAAGACAAGATGAAGCAGTAAATCACTTCAATGATACATTACGTTACAAGGAAGGGCGCTATGAAGTAAAATGGCCATGAATAGAATAGCCACCTCAGATACCGAGCAACTTCGGCCTAGCTATAGGAAGACTGAGGAACCTGATCAAACGTTCTAATGCTGATACCTTGGCGGAATATGAAGTTACTCTCAAGGAGCAACTGGAAGCTGGTATCATAGAACAGGTCACAGGTACCAAAGCCACGAACCCAGTTCACTACGTTCCCCACCACATGGTGAAACAAGCAGGTAAACGCGGTAGGATTGTTTACGATGCATCAGCTAAGACGGCCGGACAGAAAAGCTTAAATAAATGTCTATAAAATGGGCCGTCGAAGCTGGAAGACCTAACCGCACACTTGCTATAGTTTCGGACCAAGGAGCTGGGACTGGTAGCTGACGTGGAGAAGGCCTTCCTGCAAGTGGGGCTACAGGAAGAAGACCGAGATGTGACCCGATTACTATGGGTTAAGGATGTAAACAGGGAACCGTCAGAAGACAACCTCCTAGTGTTCAGATTTTGTGGAGTCCCTTTTGGGATAATTTCAAGTCCTTTCTTACTGACAGCGACAATCAGACATCACATGTCTCGATCAAATGAAGAGCTTTTAAAAACGGTAGCTAACAAATGCTATGTGGATAGTCTTGGTACCAGAGCAAACTCAACCGAAGAGGCTAAACAAGTATGCAAGAAAATTCGAGAAACTTTTGAGCAACTTGCCATGAACATCTCTTATGTTCACTGGACATCCAACGACGAAGACTTTGTAAAGTCTGTCCCACCGGAGTACTGGGGAAAGAAAATGGAAAAAACATAAATTCTTGGATTATCTTGGGACATATGCAAGGATACTTTGGAACTGAAAGTAGATGAGACCCACTTCACGCCAAACCCTCTTATAGAAACAAAAAGAGGCGCAATACGAGCTGCACAGCTTTTCCGATGCGTCGGATAAATATGCCTATGCCGCAGTTGTATACCTAAGCCCAGTCAAGACAAATGTTTCCTTTGTTACGGCCAAGTCACGTTTTAAAACATTGATCTTCCAATCAAAAAGGAAACATTATCCATGGACAGATAGCTGATAGTTTATTTAGTTTGTATATTTCTTTTTTTTGTACATTCATACTTAGATGTGGTAGAATCGACTTGATTTTTCTTTTCTGTTTATAAATAATTTATAGGATTAGGTCTGTTATTGGATGTTTATCCAATAACATAGGATCTGTACAATTAAGTTTAAATATAAATAGATAGCATGGTAGTCCTGGGGTGGATGAACTCTGATAAGCTCTTACAAATCTTCGTAGCAAATAGAGTAGAAGAAATCAAAAGAAACCACCGACAGACGCAAATGCACTTCATACACACAAAGAATAATCCAGCAGATATCGCGACAAAACCCGGTCTATGGAAACA
This sequence comes from Hypomecis punctinalis, assembly GCA_949316475.1. Classification (NCBI taxonomy): domain Eukaryota; kingdom Metazoa; phylum Arthropoda; class Insecta; order Lepidoptera; family Geometridae; genus Hypomecis; species Hypomecis punctinalis. Next base: position 19,678,899 of record OX438814.1, read on the forward strand.
AAATCAAGAACTCTGGTTTGAAGGGCCAGAATTTCTCAAACTAACTGAAACTAGTTGGCCAGAAGATAGATACTATGATCGTCATAGAACTCTTTTTTTTCTGGGAGGAGGCTCTGGATCAGAATCCAGAGAAAGACACTATGATGAAGATTGATTGATTGAGAGGAAGCACACAACCCGTCACATCAGGAAAACATGGAAGTAGTGAAATCCCTGACAGCACAGGAATGTTTACTGGCGCTAAGACGTTTCTCTGCAAAGATAAATACACCAATTAGGATGTATTCAGATAATGCAAAATACTTCAAACTTCTCTCTGAAGTTATATCAACTCGTCATGCATGGAGAAAGGCATCCAATGGAAATTCATACCCCAGTTGGTTTCATGGCATGGAGGCTTCTACGAGCGCATGGTGGCACTAGTAAAACATTGCTTAAAACGAACTCTGGAAGAGCACTTGCTGAACGACAGCCAACTCCTGACTGTCATAAAAGAAGTTGAGGCAGTAGTCAACTCTAGACCCTTAACAACGGTGGGGACTGAGATAGAACATGTGCTAAGACCAGCTGACTTCCTTAGTTTAGGACAATGTCTTAAGATAGAGCCAGCACCAGATGCGGAGTCTGGTACAGAAATAAAAGTGGACTTGGTACGGAGTTGGAAAAGGATTAAAGATTGTAGATGAATTACGAATTATGTTCATTCGACAACATCTTGCCGGCTTAAGGGTTAGATTTTGACATGCTCCAAAGCAGCCCAGAACCAGAGTAGCCAACCAGCCGCAACTAGGCTGTCTGGTTCAGATTAAGTCCGATAATCGGAACAGGAGCAATTGGAAAATAGGAAAAATAATAGAGTTGGTCAACGGACCGGACGACCAATGTAGGGTCGCTAAGGTCAGGACAGGAGACACTGTTTTCACACGGTGTCTAAACCGTTCCAAATAGAATATTTTCTGTTTATAAATTAGTTCTACATATTTGAACTAGATGGCGTGTGCGTTGAGTTAGCTCGCGGTGGCGTTTGGTTTGCGATGCACACGACAATGTTTTGTAAGTTTTTTAATAAACGGTTGTTAATAGACACCAAGGCTGTTTCGCTATCCTCTCGCTTAAGGTACCTCCTTAAACACACTGTCTATAAGACACTTGTGTCCACTAGAAAAGGACGTGGTTTACAATCCTCAGGTAAATGCAACTAACCCCATAGAACACACTACACTTGACGGAGCCTGCGCTATCACCTATTAGGACAGTCTCGGATAAACCGGAAGGATCGGTTTCACTCGGCGGGGAGGGGAGAAGGGGGGGTCCGGCAACAGGGGAGAGTCATGGGGGAGAGAGGCGCGGCTGACAGCATCAAGCGCGCCGGACGAGCACGGCGCAGAGGAGGTGGTCACTCACGAGCAGCTAGAGCGACGGTAGAGACGCCAGACGAGTCTAACTCGGGGGAGCAAATTAGCTCGAGCTCCAGCGGGCAACCGCAAGAGAGTACGGACACACTACTCTCGCTGGACAAACAAGAGACGCTGCCTGATACGGACGAAACCAGCCAAGGGAGGGGGCAACGGGTAGCCGCAATACGCGCAAGGGAAAAGATAACAAATTGGACGAGATATCTCTTTACAATACCCGAATAACGCAATCCCTTTCCGTGGGGAATGTCGCGCGTTACGCGAGTTGCCATATAAAAATGGGTAAGTTATTTGTATCTTTTTCCCTGATATAGCAACATTGAGCTGTAGAGTGAAAACTCGATTCTTGATATGGCAACCCTCATGTGGCACTCAGTCGTGCCGTCAGTCGGAACGCGAACGCCGCACTGGAAGGTTGTGGAGCTACCCCTTGGCTGGTGACACAGGTAGAGTGACCGCCTCCGGAGCTGGTTCTGCGCCAGGCGTACAGTGGTGAGTGTATTTTGATCTTACACTCTATGTGGGTATTCCAATAGCATTAACAATAGCAATAGCAAGGAAATGAGCGTGGTCTCGGCTCTGATTGTAGATCCAATAAACGCTACTGTAATCGTGGGGCTATAAGCCAAGAAGCGTATTGGATGGTGACCGTCATAAACGGCAAGCATTGAGAAGTGTGACCTGTGAGCACACTGGCAGCGGTCGATTAAGTTGGAGTCTAAGGGCGGATCTAAAGGGGTGGTATGGAGGATCCCTTGGGGGCAAAGCCCCCTTGTCCGGCTGGTGCCTAGAAGCCTACTGACATAGTCAGAATGGCGTACCAGGTGGCACCAGGACACAGACCGACTGTGTTCATGACCGGAGCAATCGACCGAGCCAATGGAGAGCCAGTAGGGACCCCATAAGGGTCCTATAAATAAATCACGCAGGCAAAGCCGAAAGAGAATATATTGGAATACCCACATCGATTCCCCATTATAACTTAACATGCGAAGCTTTCATGATACTCGTACGTATAATACACTTTGTCCCCCTAACTCATACCTTGAGACTATACTAATATAACTATAGACAGGTAGGTATGAAAGGGTGCGACATGCATTTTATTGTCATCATATCATTATGAAACTAAACTATCGAATTTATCTGTGCACGATCAATCGGCCGTATTCTGTGTGCGAAAACGTAAATGAACTTTTGGTGCCATTACTACGGTGGAAGTGTCAAACGTAGCCGGAGCGAGCAGATCCAGGTAAGTACCTACGTGCTACATGTATTGTGTATTTGACTATATTTTATGTAGATATAAAAGTACAAAATACAAATAAAAACTAAAAATAGGGCCACAATAGGCGACTTTATTGCTAAAAGCATTTTCTTCCCGGCAACTTGCCTTTGAACTGCCTTCTCATCCAATCATTTGAGTGTATACCTGCCATTATCGTAGGTACCTATTGCGTCCGAAGTAATTGCATTTACTTTTTAACCGACTTCAAAACAGGAAGTTCTCTATTCGACTGTGGGTTTTAAAAGTATAATTTTGATATTTTCGATCAGCCCATATATGTAAAAAGCTTTCAAATTATGTATGTATTATAATATCATCGATGTCTCCCTTCCCCGAAAAGCCAGTGAAAATCCGTAGGTACATAAATTTTAAATAACTGGTGGTATTAGCAGCAGTTTTGAAGCAATTTTATCTATATTGGTCTTATAGAATAATTAAGAATAGAAAGGGGACCATTTTTACGACCATATATTTTTTTAACCGGCTCTTTTAAAAATAACAAAATCATTTCAATAGTTATATTAGATACTAAATTCATAGAATTTTAAAATCCTTATCTACCATTATTGCAGCTATTGTTATTAGATATTTTTCGTTCGTTCGTATCATTTTTAAGGTTAATTTTTTTTTTGTTCTAACATCTGACCATTCTTTTCAGAGAAACAATAGATATCCATTAAGCCGAAAAGCCTGGAGGATTTCTAAAGGATACTTACCAATTTTATACCTGAATTTTAAGACTATTCAATTAACGTGGTGTTTTATTATATTGTTAGAAAGTGCTCATGGTAAAGAAAATATCTCTCATGGTTCAGTTTGCTGAGGTCGCTCGTCGCGAATGTACATCCTCAAAATCGCGAGTGTTGTGTTGTGTTGTGCCTTTTTAAAAGTAGATAATTATTATACACTTTATCAGCAATTTCATCTGTAAGGAAGTGTTAAATTTTGCTTTTTAAAGTTCTGAAATGTTAAAATTCTTGTTCAAAAAGTGTAACTGTGTTCATCGGTTTTCGTCGGCTCGGGTATTTATATTAAGTATTTGCATGTTATATATTTATTTCATGATTTACTTATCATATTTAGGTATATTTTGTGTGAAATTCTTTGTTCAATTTAAAATGAATTCAGATTCGACATGACATTTTTTCATATAAATAGCGAACTTTAAAATTATTTTCTTACTCTAAAGCTGTTAGCGCTTTCTATTTTGTTTTTTTTTCAGCTGAAACTTCTGTACAAAAATAAAATAGGTATTGTATCCTTTAGTTTCCTATAACGAAATGAATTTAAGCATTTACCATTTTAACCATTTTAATAAGGTTCTCACTTCGACTGTATTCTTTTCGCCAATTATTATGAATCGATTGATTACATTTTGTTTAATAGGTCATGGTTTTAATTATTTCTTTTTAGGGTTCCGTGCCCAAAGGGTAAAAACGGGACCTTATTACTAAGACTTCGCTGTTCGTCTGTCTGTCCATCTGCCTGTCTGTCACCAGGCTGTATCTCATGAACCGCGATAGGTAGCTAGACAAGTGAAATTTTCATAGATGATGTGTTTCTATTGCTGCTACAACAGCTAATACTAAAAACAGATATAAATATTTAAAGGGGGCTCCCATACAGCAAACGTATTTTTGTTTTGCAGTCTTTTGTTCGACATTAATGGCGGCAACATGTAGACGCTTGTAATGGGGCTAAGGTGGTCTTCCATAGGGTACGAAAGCCTTCGTGCGCGAGTTATTAGCTATTATTGTGAGAATTTCTTTGTTCGATTTACATTAATTTAGATTTGATAGATAAGGTATTTACATGCTACTTAACTTTACTGAAAAGCTGTTGTCAGCTTCTACCTAGTACTTGTAAAATTTAATATTTTTCAGCTGAATACACTGTTTTCTGTACAAAAAAAATCTTTTAGCTTCCTATCACGCACAAGCCGAATTTGTTTTGTTTTTATTACTCTTAAAAAAATTACTAAAATAAAATAAGGGTACAGGTTTCTATACGGTACAGAAGCCTTCGTGTGCAAGTCTTACTCGCACTTGAACGATTTTAATTTTTTCGGTTTGCAATAATTTTATTTCCGTCCAGTTGAAAAATAATCATAAAACTAAAACTGTTAAAATGCTTATCTAAATTAAAAACTCAAGGAGACAACAATTCAGGAACGTATAAATTAAATTTGAAGTTGAATGAACGAAACCAACTACATTGACAAAGTTTAGAGTTGGTGTTATTAAGTAGGTCTCAAATTAAAACTGTTAAACGAGCTAAATCGTCACTATTTCAGATTGATGTACATATTTACCTAAATGTTCAACATATTTGGACAGCCTCGATGGCCTAGTGTTTAGTGATCTTGACTCCTGGGCTAAAGATTCGTGGCGTAGGTTCGATTCCCATCTAAGGCAAAAAAAATTGTGGTGTTTGCTCTGTGTCTGTATGTTATTACTATAAGTATATTTTTAAACAATACGTTTATTATGTACAATATCCAATATGTAGATATCAGTCAAGCAGCTGTAACACAAGATTTGCTAAGCTTGGGGTCAGAGACCGTGTGTGTAAGATGTCCCCTAATTATTAATTTAATGATTGAATCGTAACTTCACAAACTATACAGGGCCATAGGTAAGTATTAAACGCAAAACCTTTTAAGGGCGGGTCTAGTACCTACATCTAGACAACTTTTGTACTAAACTTTAGATTATTCGCAAAAAAAATCGCTTCTCCATACACTTCGCTGCGCTTCTTGACGAACTTTTCGTATGAAAAAGCTGATTTTTCTTCGTGATTTTCCAAAAGTTCTAGAAAGGTTTTGTGTTAAAACCTATATACACTCTACAGGGTTTTTGGTAATCAATTGGCATCATTTAGGGGCTTATTCTGTAGGTACATCAAAGTTTACAACTTTTGTTCTACGACTTTTGTCCAAAACTAAAAAAACAGCTGTTCCATATATGTATTGTGTCGAGGGTGAACGATATTTTTCAATGGAAAACATTTTTTTGTGTTTTTATAAAATTCGTTAAAAACAGAAATTGTTAGTTTTGATGTACAGAATAAGCCCCTAAAATGATGCTTATTGATTGTATCAGCCTTTTTTTAATAGTCCACTGCAGGACGTAGGCCTACCCATGAAGGGTGTTTGGGCCATATCCACCACGCTGGCCCAGTGCGGGTTGGTGGATTCACATACGCCATCGAATTACTTCTACGGACGAATGCAGGTTGCCTCACGATGTTTTCCTTCACCGAAAAGCCTGCGGTATTAAATTCTGTACATAAATTCCAAAGAACTCAATGGTACGGGACTGGGATTTGAACCCACGACCTCACGATTGAAGGCGGGTGTCACTACCATTAGACCACCACGGCTTATCTAATTGATTAAGGATGATTATGAATAAGGCTGGCTAATTGATTATTACCAATAAACCTGTATAGCATAGCACTACAGCACAATGGCATAAGTGAAGAATGTGTACAAAGGTGATTTCTCCTATTTGCGCCGACTTCACTGAATTCCCAGATCCATATCCTAATAAGTTTTAGTAATGTTCGATTTATTTCTTCTACGTAACCTAGTTTGACATAATAATATTTGTGATTTATCTATTAAAATTATATTTAAATTAGATAACACCGATACACTTCGTGATGTATTTAAAGATAATAATTTTCTAACCCTTACTGGTATCTATATCTATGAGACCTGTATGTTTATTACACTGTGTCATAATATCTACATTAATAACAAAACACAAGACTAGCTCACAAAACATTAATCGAAAAGCCCGCCCCTGATTGTCCCCGGCGCAAAGGTCCCCATCACACTGGCTGCATTACCGCGCTGAATGGCAATGGCCAACCTCTGCACCAAAAAACAACCGGAGCGGGGTTCACCGTAAAAAGCTATTAAAATAACTATAGGTAATTAGTTTTAAAAGCCAATAAGGGCTAAAAATTGATCAAGCCACCCGATCTAGCCTGCGAGTCTTGCAAACCAATTAGCAGCCGTTGTATTTTAATCGAATAGTACAACTACGGGTTTATGATAAATGTTTTAATACTGTAACCACACAAAAGTTACAACTTTTACTAGGTATAGGACCAACCGGGAATCCGAGAAAAAGAGCTGTTCTGTACAAAATTCCAACGTGAGGTCGACAAAATGTATAAAACAGCTGATTCAAGGGACTTTATGTATTAGATTACATAATACTTTCTTACAACACTTTTGAAATTATTTAGGTTACAATAGATTCATTCACAATTAATGAAGCTTTAGGTGGGAATAATTAAGTATTTACATAATACAGTTACATCTACGTGTAGAAACGTTTAATGTTAGTTTATAATTTTAAATTAGGTACCTTACATAATATTATATTTAAAAATATTGCAATTAACGAGTTACGCAGTTTTGCTTGTGTGTAGTATGTGTATGATTACAAATAATTTCCGTCTGCATCTTTCGCTTTCTTAATATGTACCGATATTTTTTTTTGCTTCCTGTCTCTTAGCCCACTATACTTACTACCTATACCTACAACAGAAACCAGCCTTTTTAATAGTCCAATGCAGGACGTAGGCCTACACCAAAAGGGTGACTTACTAGTCAATATTGTCTCTAAATGATTTACAACTTCATATTTGGTGTGCTTTTAACACGTGCTTCTACAATGTTGCTTTACAGGTTGTTCCTAGATCAAATCTAAGTGAAAAAGAACTGAATAAGAATAAAACAAGTAATTTTCGACAGTTTCGAAACCATTTGAAAAATTGCCAACTAGTAAAACACATAAAAAAACAGTTTTGAGAATAAGAATGAGAAACTTCGATACAAGACAAAAAGGAAACGCAAGATACGCTTACAGTAGAATTTCCAGGTATATTTATTTATTTTATTTTACACTTATCTATCTTTTCCTTGACGCGCCAATAGAATCGTGAAAGAAAAATTCACTATATTAGTTGGGGTTTACTAAGTTTACTTTTACTTTTATTGTAAGTTTATAAAATTGGTGGATATTTTAAAATATTGCATTTGTTATTTTTCAGAAAAATGGAAATACATTCTCTTACTGGGAAACGTTCTCCTGCTATTAACCTTCTAACATGAACTAAGAAAGAAGAGATTGAATTTTGCGCTTGTTAATGATATCGTGCCAACAGAGATTTATGATTGAAAATTTTGCTGAAAAACTGAAATTAACTAATTTTCAGCAGTTTCGAATCAATTTGAAAACGCCAAAAGCAACATAAGTACAAGAGTACATAATAAAAAAAAAACGAACAAAGAACAAAAATCACAGAAACGGTTTTCAGAGTTAGAAACTGCTAAGAATTACAGAAACTGATATGATACAACATTTAAACGTAAATCATCTACAACGAAAATAAGCGCACAGTATGAAACTTGACACTGTCACACAATCTTGTAATCGTAAAAAACATATATCACGGAAAAAGCTATTTAAAAGGAACGATTTTCTTTAAACTCTCGATATAACATTTAAGAGAATACGATAAAAAGCAATCATTATCAAAATGACTACATCAATCAGGGAATATGATGCTTCAAAAGCACGTTTAGTTTTACATGGCATTGTGAAACAAGATAACCTAGAAACTTAACATTTGCCTCAATAAAATAATTATTATACTCAAAATACATAATTATTTTACATATGCAGCAACAAAGCAGGATCGGGAAAGGGATAAAAAAAAACAAAAAGGACTGAACACTTTGATTTTGTCAGGTCATAGAATGATAATCGACATCACCGACATAATAAAGAACGTAACAAAATAACATATAACGAACAACATAAGCATGGCACGTAATTTTGAAGTTGCTTCAAAACCATTAATTTCGGAAATGTTACTAGCAACATACATAAAAAGAAACGGGTTTCAGAATTAGAAACTGCTCAGAATCAAACGAAGAGCACTTATCAACAATGATATAATCGGCACAAAGAATGCAACTTGTCGATAAAAATATTTTTTTCAATCTTGAAATAAGAGAAATACTAACACAAAGGGAAGAATCTCATATCATTCCACTTAAAACCTTAAAAGGACAGATGCTGTCTTTACAAAATCAGTTAAAGCGGATCTCACTTGTACAAAATACTGAATCCTGTCAGTCCAAAGAAATATGGTCATCAGACATAATAAAAGAGGGCACAAAATATAAAACTTAAAACGTAACTATATAATTTTGATTATTCCATGAAAATATGGGTAGAAGCTATTTAGAGTAATAGCAACGCAAATGGAAGAATCTTTTTAGACTCAAGTTATTAGATTTGTGGAGACTACAATCAAAAACTTCAACGAAAAGTTACAATTTGTTAAAACAGACCGCGCTTGAAAAACACTGTTTTGTCAGTTCAGAGAATAATAACCATCAGATAATGAAACTCTAATACAGAGTGTATACTCAAGTATCATGAATAATTTCAAAGCAGATAGTTCTTTGAAATGAACTCAATTTGAAAAAACCAACGGATTCATGAAACAAGCAACAAAACTATCACCGACATACTAAAGAACGTAACAGAATAACATATAACGAACAGCATAAGCATGGTACGTAATTTTGAAGTTGCTTCAAAACCATTAATTTTGGAAATGTTACTAGTTACATACATAAAAAGAAACGGGCTTCAGAATTAGGAACTGCTCAGAATCAAACGAAGATCACTTATCAACAATGATATAATCGGCACAAAGAATGCAACTTGTTGATAATATTTTTTTATTTTCAATCTTATTGCTGTAAAAAATTAACAGAAATAAGAGAAATACTAACACAAACGGAAGAATCTCATATCATTCCACTTAAAACCTTAAAAGGACAGATGATGTCTCTACAAAATCAGTTAAAGCGAATCTCACTTGTACAGAATACTGAATCCTGTCAGTCCAGAGAAATATGGCCGTCAGACAAATGAAAGAGGGCACAAAATATAAAACGGTTAAAACGTGACTGTGTAATTTTGGTTATTCCATGAAAATATGGGTAGAATTTAGAGTAATAGCAACGCAAATGGAAGAATCTTTTTTCACTCAAGTTATTAGATTTGTGGAGACTACAATCAAAAACCTTCAACAATATACCATTAATTTTGGAAATGTTACTAGCAACATACATAAAAAGAAACTGGTTTCAGAATTAGAAACTGCTCAGAATCAAACGAAGAGCACTTATCAACAATGATATGATCGGCACAAAGAATGCAACTTGTTGATATTTTTTTCAATCTTGTTGCCGTAAAAAATTAACAGAAATAAGAGAAATACTAACACAAACGGAAGAATCTCATATCATTCCACTTAAAACCTTAAAAGGACAGATGATGTCTCTACAAAATCAGTTAAAGCGGATCTCACTTGTACAAAATACTGAATCCTGTCGGTCCAGAGAAATATAGTCATCAGACTAATGAAAGAGGGCACAAAATATAAAACAGTTAAAACATAACTGTGTGATTTTGATTATTCCATGAAAATATGGGTAGAATTTAGAGTAACAGCAATGCAAATGGAAGAATCTTTTTTCACTCAAGTTATTAGATTTGTGGAGACTACAATCAAAAGCTTCAACGAAAAGTTACAATTTGTTTAAGCAGACCGCGCTTGAAAAACACTGTTTTGTCAGTTCAGAGAATAATAACCATCAGATAATGAAACTCTAATACAGAGTGTATGTAATACAGAAGTATCATGATTAATTTAAAACAGATAGTTCTTCAAAGTGAAATCAATTTGAAAAATCCAACGGATTCATGAAACAAGCAACAAAACTATGACAAATCACAAATCCTACTCAAAACAACAATATGATTTGATGGCAACAATTCCGATTGCCATTTTTGCCAGAACAATTTGATTGGTGAATATATTGAGGTTCCAGCAAGTCTTAAGGCATAAAAATTGGAATTCTTATACCTACTTATTCTTTTACGAAAAGTATCTTACGTATCTTCTCATAAAATAATAGGAAATTCACAATAAGCAGTATTTTCACAGAAAGTACATATTTGATCTAAATACGATTATTTTAGTCTTTATCAAGACGCACCGATAAAATAGTAATTAAAAATGAAAAAATACCTGGCGACGCCTACTCGTGGGAAACCTTCTCCTGCTATTCCCAAAAAACAAGCAAACATGAGATGACATCCTGTGCTTGTCAATGGTATCATGCAAACAGTGAAATGACTTAAGTGAAAATTTCACTAGAACTGAAGAAAAAATAAACAAGGAATTTTCAGCAGTTTCGAAATAATATGGAAATTTCACAAGCAACATAATACAAATCTATACTAAAAAAAACACAAAAACTTTTTCAGTAAACAGATCGTTCTTAAAAAGAACGTTATTCAAAGTTCCAACGGATTGATACAGCAGAAATCAAACAATAAATCAAGCAACAAAACTATTACAGGTCTATGACATATAGCAACAAAACTATGACTATGTGATATTATTTGGTGACTACAATTTCGATTAGTAGAGGACATGTAGCGCCTCCAGCAAGGCTCTTGAATAATACAAATTGGAATTCTTATACAAGGGATATGTTAAAAATAATCTCTTATACGAGAAAATTACTTACAGCATTATTTTAACACAGGTAAATATTTTAATCTATTAACACTTATCTATTCCTTTTGAACGCTCCAATAGAATAGTGTACAAAAGTATACCATATTAAGTTATATCTAATTAGTACGAAATTACGAATGAGTAGATATTATAAAACATTGTACCTATTATTTTTCAGAATCCTGGCGACGCATTCTCTTAGAGGGAAATCTTCTCCTGCTTTTAACAATAAACTAGGAAAGAAGACATTAACTCCTGCACCTGTCAAAGATATAGTGAATATTTTACTAGAACAAAAAAAACAAACAATGAAAATATACAGCAATTTTGAAACAATCTGGAAACTTCACTAGCAAAATACATAAATAAAAACAAATAAAAGCTAGAAAAAAAAATTAAAAAAATATTAAAGAAAGGGGTTTTCGGAGTTAGAAATTGCTGACAATTATTAATATAGACATGTATCAACAATGGGAATCACCAGAAAGCAGGCAAATACTTGACACATTTCAATCTTGTAACCGTGAAAATACAACGGAAACTAGATAAATAGCAAACGGAAGATTTTTTTTTCACTCCATATTTTAAATTTATAGAGACTACGATCAAAATATAGACGAAAAGTTCAGTCTCTAAAAGAGCGATTAAAGCGGACTTCACTTGAACAACACTCTGTTATGTCAGTTTTGAAAATGAAGAACATCAGACTAGTGAATGTAATAAGAATATAGAAAATAACACGGTTTGTGTTTAATACAAAGGATCCATACAGAAAAACCAAGGAAGAAATCAAGCTACGACGTATACTTTAAAGTTATTTTTTCAGAACAAATACAACAACAAAATGTGCCGAACAATGCATGGTGTTTCAAACTCACCAAAATAATAATAAAAGTAAAGTCAGTAAGAAAAATTGTGAAAATATTCTTCAAACAAGTTCAGAACCAGAATCAGGAGATGATTGATGCTTATTTCTAACAATACCTATTAATATAGGCGTGGTGTTCTCAAGAGGCTATCGAGCTAAATATGCCGACGGAAATTGGGCATTTACTGCGGCGTGGCAACCCACAAGCGACAAGAAGCTATGATATGCCACAACTCCTACTCAAAATTCAAAAACTGAGTGACCGAAAATCCTTTTGGTAAAAACATGCTACAAATTCGGCAAGACTCGTAAAAACTTATACATAAATTGGAAGTTTCAATGAATTTTATACGTACAAGCGCTAGCATAAAATTACTAAGAGCAGTATTTTACCACATTTGCACCGAATAAAAATATAGAGAAAATTCTGGCGACCCATTTTCACAGTGACAAAACCTCCTGGAATTTCCAACAAAGCAACAAAATAGGTAAAAATTCCTGCGCTTGTCGATGGTATCATGCAAACCAGAGGTCGATGGTATCATGCAAACCAATGTATCAGAGGTAGTTGAATTGCCTTTGTATTAGAAATTAAGAAGAATCAAATGTAGAATTTTCGGCAGTTTCGGCATAATTTGAAAACTTCATAAGCAACATACATAAATTAAAAAAATGAAAAGAAAAAAAATAAAAGAAAAATAAATAATAGAAAAACAAAAATGAAAACTGTTTTCAAAGTTAGAAACTGCTGAAAATTGCAGAAGATTTAGACACGAAATTTAAATGAAGATGTGTCTACTACGATAGGATCACTTCAAAACATGCAACTACTTGAGATTTTTCATAGTATTTGTACAGCGCAAACAGAATAATCTTTTTGCACATGAGATATTGAATTTTTGGAGACTACAATCAAAAACATGTACGAAAAGGTAGTCTCTAAAATATCCAGATAATAAGCAGCAAAGAAGAGATTAAACTCTGCGCTTCTGAATGATATCGTGCTAATAGTGGTTGAATTGCGTGAAAGAAGAGAAAGAGCGGAGAAGACTCAAAGATTTTTTGACAGTTTGAAACAATTTGAAAACGTCACTACGTACTAAACATACGTAAAATGAAACGATACTAGAAACTGCTAAAATTTATCAATAGGTACTTGATGCGGCACAACAATGAAAATCACAAGGCCTGCAATTACTTGACACTTTTTACTCAAAAAATGCATCGGAAATCAGAGAAATAGCCGCCAACGGAATAATCTTTATGCACTTCAGAAATTGGATTTATGGAGACGATACAAAAAACATTTTAAAAAAGATACAGTCTCTAGAAGATCCAGATATTAAAGCAGCAAAGAAGAGATTAAACCCTGCGCTTGTGAACGATATCTGTTGGACAGTTGTTGAACGTTGCTCAGTTCCAAAAAATGTTGTCAAACCTTACAACAGGAAATTCGATAAAACTTCAGAATCCAAGCGATGCTATCTAATACTGGGAACCCTTCTCCTGCTTTCTTTTAATAATAAACCAGGAAAGAAGAGATAACCAGCACTTGGCAATGAAATCGTTCAATGAATGATTGAACGTTCTAGAAAATGCTGTCAGGTACCTACACGATATTTTTTTCCTGCCTAGCTTAAATGTTTTTTTTTTCCTAAATTAGTATCTGCTATCTTTGTGTCGAAATTATTATGAAAATTAGTATGTGGTGGAATGGTGACTCAAACAATTTTAAACTATCATTTAAAAATTAATTCATTTATTAATGGTCCTTCTCTTTTTTCAGAACAAGTATAACAAAAAAATGTGTAGAAGAATATAAAATGTTCAGAACACGCCAACATAAAAACAAAAGTAAAGACAAAAATTGTGAAAATGCACCTCCAACAAGAACTCGCATAAATTACGAAAAGAATAAAGCCTGGTGCTAAAAATGGTAAAAATGTACCTTAGACTACTTGTGAGCATCACCAGATTTATCGATGCTTATTTACAACAGTAAATAGGTAAGTTTTTAAATATTTCTTAAGAAGCTACCTATTTAAGATAAAATTTACTATTAGGTAAGCATTAAGTTAATTATGAATATATCATATATCAAGTGAAAGATTCCGACGGGAATTTGGTAGGTTCAATATTTTTCACGGCAAGCAGCGGGTGTGTATTTGCTCTAAGTGCCAGTGGCACCGCCAAGCAAAACTGCGTAACTCATTAAATGCAATATTTTTGTATAAATATTTCAATTAAAAATAATTTTGAGAAGGTACACATAGGTATAACTGAATGAAACATTAAAAATGATGTATTAATAAATTGTGAATCTATTGTAATCTTAATATTGTCAAAAGTTTTTAATCTAAGAAAGTATAGTATATTCAATCAATGGCATTGGGTTTGATGAAAAAAATATCATAAGACCGTGGAGTATACCTACCGGGGAAACCACGTTAAAAAAAATGCGCCAAGCACATTACCTCATGGGTGGTGCGGAAATATGTGCATAATAGCAGGTAAGAATACTGTTTTCTAATTAGACAATAATATGGACACATAAGTATTATACAGGTACCTATTTTGATTTTAATTATTTGACCATTACTGTGTACCTATAACATTTATTTTTAATTATAAATCATGATTTTCAGGTTTAGAAACGTTTGTGTGCTGAATTGCTGACTTCGCGGATCCTGAAGAGCTTTAGTTTATTTAAGTACTAACATTGTAAACCGGGCTCACAAGCTGAATAAACTTTTCAATTGAGTAACATTTTATTTTAATTATATAATTAATGACTGACAGACCGAATCGGACAACTTTCACAAGCAGAAACATTTTTTATGGGAAAATTAAATTGATGGCTTTAACTAACAACAACGACTTTACGAAAAAAATACTACATTATTGACGTAAAAATGACGTTGTGCGCAAATTGAACGGGCCGTAACACAGAGCTCCTTATCTTCATCAATTTTTGTTTAATTGACATAAGCAAAAATACGCGTCTCATTTTTTTGATAATCTATACGACATTCATTTTATATTTCTTAGTCATATAGCCTATTCTCGTCAGAATCTTTTACTTTTTTAATGGGTACCATGTTATTTTAATACACTTATTTCTACTAACTCAAAAACGCTTACTTAGTAGTCAATGTTATCTTGAACTATTTGAAATTTTATAAAATATAGATTTATGCGTTTAAAATGTACTCTTAAAATAATACTATATGACATTGCTTTACAGGTTTTCTTCTACCAACATCAAATCTGAGTGAAATGCTTACTAGAACTGAAAAAGATTCAAACGTACAATGCTGTAGGAAACTTCATTGCTAACGATGAATTCTTCGCAGTTTCAAAACCATTTGAAACTGTCAGTTAGTAAAATGCAGGAAAGAAAACTGTTTCAAAAATTAGAAACAGAAACTAAAAAAACAAAAATGAAACGTGGTAGGTACCTACATGCAGTAATTTTAGGTATATTTATTTATTTTTATTACGCTTATTCATTCTTATCCAAAACGCGCCAATATAATAGTTAATAAAAATGTCGTATTTAATAAGTACCTATATTATAAGTGGTTTTAAATCATTGCATTATTTTTCAGAATCCTGGTGATGCATGTTCTTACTGGAAAACCTTTTCCTGCATTTACCAATAAACCAGGAAAAAAATAGACTAGATTTCCTGTCAGTGATATGATGCAAACATGTCGAATTGAGTGATAATTTTTCTAGAACTTAAGAAGGACTAAATATATAATTTTCGGCAGTTTCTACACAATTTGAAAACTTCATTAGTAACATACACAAATAAAAAGAAATAAAATAAAATAGAAAAGACCTTAAATAAAAACGGTTTTCAAAGTCGGGAACTGCTGAAATTGTAGAAACTTCCTCACACAAAATTAAAATGAAGAGATTGTATCTACAATGATAAAATCACTACAAAGCATATATTTTGCCAGCTATTTGGAACTGTAAAAATTGCATTTTTGGAGACTACGATCAAAAATATGTAAAAAGGATGCAGTCTCTAGAAGATTCAGAAAATAAAGCAGCAAAGAAGAGATTAAGTTCTTCGCGTGTGAATGATATCGTGCCAACTGAGATTTAATGAGTGAAAATTTTGCTGAAAAACTGAAATTAACTAATTTTCAGCAGTTTCGATTAATTTGAAAACGCCACAAGCAACATACGTACAAAAGTACAAAACAAAAAAAAAAACAAACAAAGAACGAAAAATCAAAGAAACGGTTTTCAAAGTTAGAAACTGCTAAGAATTACAGAAACTTTGATATGATACAAAATTTAAACGTAAATCATGTATCTACAACGAAAATAAGCGCACAGTATGAAACTTGACACTGTCTCACACTCTTGTAATCGTAAAATAAAACATATATCACAAAAAAGGACTACCTATTTAAAAGGAACGATTTTAACTCTCGATATAAAATTTAAGAGAATACGATAAAAAGCAATCATTTTCAGAAAGACTACATCAATCAGGGAATATGATGCTTCAAAAGCACGTTTAGTTTTACATTGTGAAGCAAGATAACCTAGAAACTTAACATTTGCCTCAATAAAATAATTATTATACTCAAAATACATAATTATTTTAGATATGCAGCAACAAAGCAGTATCAGGAAAGTGATGAAAAAAAACAAAAAGGATATTGTTGAACTGCTCAAACAACGTAACAGAATAACATATAACGAACAGCATAAGCATGGTACGTAATTTTGAAGTTGCTTCAAAACCATTAATTTCGGAAATGTTACTAGCAACATACATAAAAAGAAACGGGTTTCAGAATTAGAAACTGCTCAGAATCAAACGAAGAGCACTTATCAACAATGATATGATCGGCACAAAGAATGCAACTTGTTGATATTTTTTTCAATCTTGTTGCCGTAAAAAATTAACAGAAATAAGAGAAATACTAATACAAACGGAAGAATCTCATATCATTCCGCTCAAAACCTTAAAAGGACAGATGATGTCTCTACAAAATCAGTTAAGCGGATCTCACTTGTACAAAATACTGAATCCTGTCGGTCCAGAGAAATATGGCCATCAGACTAATAAAAGAGGGGACAAAATATAAAACAGTTAAAACGTAACTGTATAATTTTGATTATTCCATGAAAATATGGGTAGAATATAGAGTAATAGCAACGCAAATAGAAGAATCTTTTTTCACTCAAGTTATTAGATTTGTGGAGACTACGATCAATAACTTCAACGAAAAGTTACATTTTGTTAAAGTAGACCGCGATTGAAAAACACTGTTTTGTCAGTTCAGAGAATAATGACCATCAGATAATGAAACTCTACAGAGTGTAAACTAAAGTATCACGAATAATTTAAAACAGATAGTTCTTCAAAGTGAAATCAATTTGAAAAATCCAACGGATTCACGAAACAAGCAACAAAACTATGACAAATCACAAATCCTGCTCAAAACAACAATATGATTTGGTAGCAACAATTCCAATTGCCATTTTTGACACAACAATTTGATTGGTGAAGAATATGTTGAGGTTCCAGCAAGTCTTGGAGCATAAAAGTTGGAATTCTTATACCTCCTTATTCTTTTACGAAAAGTATCTTATGTATCTTCTCTTATAATAATAGAAAATTCACAATAAGCAGTATTTTCACAAAAAGCACGTATTTGATCTAAACTCGTGGGAAACCTTCTCCTGCTATTCCCAAAAAACAAGCAAACATGAGATGACATCCTGTGCTTGTCAATGGTATCATGCAAACAGTGAAATAACTTAAGTGAAAATTTTACTAGAACTGAAGAAAAAATAAACAAGGAATTTTCAGCAGTTTCGAAATAATACGGAAATTTCACAAGCAACATAATACAAATCTATACTAAAAAAAAAACACAAAAATCTTTTTTAGAATAAGAAACTGCTAAGAATTATAGCGTGGAGCATGTATCTACAATGAGAAATAAGCAAAGTAAATTAAATAAGGCATTAAATTTTTATAGATATTATGCACTATCAAAACAATCACAGGGAATGGATGAAAAAATCACGTCAACATTGTTTTTGAACTGCTTAAGCCTGTGTCGTGCAATGTCGTAACAATTTTAAATTGTCACTTGCTACATACATGTTGAAATGCTGAAGAAAACTACAGTTTTCAGAATTAGACACTGTTTGGATTAAACGAATAAGAAAAAAAGAATGGTCAACAAATAAACAGTCTCAAAATCAGTCAAAAGAGCGCTTGAATAAAACTCTGTCAGAGTCAGATCAAAAAATGTAACTACCAAATGTAAGTATGATACAGAGTGTAAACAGATCATTCTTAAAAAGAAAGTTATTCAAAAATCTAACGGATTGATACAGCAGAAATCAAACAATAAATCAAGCAACAAAACTATGACAGATCTATGACATATAGCAACAAAATTATGACTATGTGATATTATTTGGTGACTACAATTTCCATTAGTGGAGGACATGTAGCGCTTCCAGCAAGGCAAATTGGAATTCTTATACAAGAGATATGTTAAAAATAATCTCTTATACGAGAAAATTACTTGCAGCATTATTTTAACATAGGTAAATATTTATCTTTTAACACTTATCTATTCAAAAAATGTACCATATTAAGTTATATCTAATTATGACGAATGAGTAGATATTATAAAACATTTTACCTATTATTTTTCAGAATCCTGGCGACGCATTCTCTTACAGGGAAATCTTCTCCTCTTTTTAACAATAAACCAGGAAAGAACACATTAACTCCTGCACCTGTCAAAGATATAGTGAATATTTTACTAGAACAGAAAAAAAACAAACAATGAAAATATACAGCAATTTTGAAACAATCTGGAAACTTCAATAGGTAAAAACAAACAAAAGCTTGAAAAAAAATTAAAAAAATATGAAAGAAAGGGGTTTTCAGAGTTAGAAATTGCTGACAATTATTAATATAGACATGTATCAACAACGAGAGTCACCAGAAAGCTAGCAAATACTTGACACATTTCAATCTTGCAACCGAGAAAATACAACGGAAACTAGAGAAATAGAAACGGAAGAATCTTTTTTTCACTCCAAATTTAAAAATTTATAGAGACTACGATCAAAAATATAGACGAAAGATTCAGTCTCTAAAAGAGCGATCAAAGCGGACCTCACTTGAACCACACTCTGTTATGTCAGTATCGAAAATGAAGATTATCAGACTAGTGAATGTAATCAGAATATAGAATATAACACAGTTTGTGTTTAATACAAAAGATCTATGCAGAAAAACCAAGGCAGAAATCAAGCAACGACGTATACTATAAAGTTATTTTTTCAGAACAAATACAACAACAAAATGTGCCGAACAATGCATGGTGTTTCAAACTCACCAAAATAATAATAAATATAAAGTCAGTAAGAAAAATTGTGAAAATATTCTTCAAACAAGTTCAGAACCAGAATCAGGAGATGATTGATGGTTATTTCTAGCAATCCCTACTAATATAGGCGTGGTGTTCTCAAGAGGCTATCCGCTATCGAGTTAAATATGCCGACGGAAATTGGGCATTTACTGCGGCGTGCCGACCCACAAGCGATAAGAAGCTATGACATGCCACAACTCCTACTCAAAATTCAAAAACTGAGTGACGGAAAATCCTTTTGGTAAAAACATCCTACAATTTTGGCAAGACTCGTGAAAAACATATACATTAATTGGAATTTTAAGATTTCGTCAATGCATTATCTTACGGGGAAACTTTATCTTGCGTCTCCCTATAAATCAGGAAAAAAAGATTCCCATAAATATACATACAAACAGTGGCTGAATTGAGTGAAATTTTACTCCATAACTGAAAAAATATAAAACAAATTATTTTCAAATCCCTGTTTTGAATATAACAAGGATTTTTGACAATTTCGATACAATTTGAAAATGTCACTAGCTACATACATATGAGAAAACGGTTTTCAGTTATTGGAAGCATTAAGGATTATCGTAATGCAGTCAGTTCTTTAAAAAGAAATCGATTTCTGGAATCTAAACAATTCATACAGAAAAAAACCAAGCAAATATTTAAGCAAAAAACTATAATAACCCACAACAGTGATTCTTGCAAAATTCTTGATACAAAATCGGAGTCCTTATTCGAGCGCTACCAGAAAATTATTTACATAAGTATTTTATATTTCAATCTATTTACGGTTATCTATCCTAGACACGGCAATATAATCGTGAATAAAAATTATCGTACTGAGAAACATTCTCCTGCTTTTCCTAATAAAGCAGCAATAAGAGATAAATTTTACGCTTCGCTGTGATATCGTGAGTGAAAATTTCACTAGAACGGAAGAAGAATCAAACAATCGAAAGAAATTTGAAAATGAAACTATTACCATACATAAAAGATGTTTTCAGAAATAAGAAGCATCCGGCCCACACGTTATTTCGAAGCAGTTAGTTCTTTAAAAACAAATTCATTTGAAAATTCCGACGGATTCATGCAGCAGAAATCAAGCAACAAAATTATGACAAGCCAAAACTTCTACTCTGAACATAATGGTTTGGTGACAGCAATTTGGATTGGTGAAAAATATGCAATGGTCCCATCAAAATTGGAAATATATAAATTGGAATTTTATACGTACAAGCGCTAGCATAAAATTACTAAGAGCAGTATTTTACCACATTAGCACTGAATAAAAATAAAGAAAAAATTCTGGCGACCCATTTTCACAGTGAGAAACCTCCTGGAATTTCCAACAAAGCAACAAAATAGGTAAAAATTTCTGCGCTTGTCGATGGTATCATGCAAACGGTAGTTGAATTGGGTGATCATTTCATTAGAAATTAAGAAGAATCAAATGTAGAATTTTCGGCAGTTTCGGCATAATTTGAAAACTTCATAAGCAACATACACAAATTTAAAAAAATGAAAAGAAAAAAATGAAAAGAAAAAAAAATTAAAAGAAAAACAAATGAAAAGAAAAATAAATAATAGAAAAACAAAAATGAAAACGGTTTTCAAAGTTAGAAACTGCTGAAAATTGCAGAAGATTTAGACACGAAATTTAAATGAAGATGTGTCTACTACGATAGGATCACTTCAAAACATGCAACTACTTGACATTTTTCATAGTATTTGTACAGCGCAAACAGAATACTCTTTTTGCACATGAGATATTGAATGTTTGGAGACTACAATCAAAAACATGTACGAAAAGGTAGTCTCTAAAATATCCAGATAATAAGCAGCAAAGAAGAGATTAAACTCTGCGCTTCTGAATGATGTCGTGCTAATAGTGGTTGAATTGCGTGAAAGAAGAGAAAGAGTGGAGAAGAATCTAAGAATTTTTGACAATTTTGAAACAATTTGAAAAAAATTGAAAACATCACTACGAATTAAACATACGTAAAATAAAACGATACTAGAAACTGCTAAAATTTATGAATAGGTACTTGATGCGGCACAACAATGAAAATCACAAGGCCTGCAATTACTTAACACTTTTTACTCTAAAAATGCATCGAAAATCAGAGAAATAGCCGCCAACGGAATAATCTTTATGCACTTCAGAAATTGGATTTATGGAGACAATACCAAAAACATTTTAAAAAGGTTACAGTCTCTAGAAGATCCAGATATTAAAGCAGCAAAGAAGATATTAAACCCTGCGCTTGTGAAGGATATCTGTTCGACAGTGGTTAAACGTTGCTCTGTTCCAGAAATGTTGTCAAACCTTACAACAGGAAATTCAACAAAACTTCAGAATCCAAGTGATGCTATCTAATACTGGGAAACCCTTCTCCTGCTTTCTTTTAATAATAAACCAGGAAAGAAGACATTACCAGCGCTTGACAATGAAATCGTTCAATAAATGATTGAACGTTCCAGAAAATGTTGTCAGGTACCTACACGATATTTTTTTCCTACCTAGTTTAAATGTTAAACCTACCTACTTAAATTGGTATCAGCTATCTTGGTGTCGAAATTATTATGAAAATTACTATGTGGTGGAATGGTGACTCAAATAATTTAAAACTGTCATTTCAAAATTAATTCATTTATTAATTGTCCTTGTCTTTTTTCAGAACAAGAATAACAAAAAATGCGTAGATGAATGTAAAATGTTCAGAACACGCCAACATAAAAACAAAAGTAAAGTTAGTAACAAAAATTGTGAAAATGTACCTCCAACAAGAACTCGCATAAATTACGAGAAAAGTAAAGCCTCGTGTAAAAGTACCTGGTGGTGAAAATGGTGAAAATGTACATTAGACTACTTGTGAGCATCAGCAGATTTATCGATGCTTATTTACAACAGTAAATAGGCAAGTTTTTAAATATTTCTTAAGAAGCTATTTAAGATAAAATTGACTATTAGGTAAGCATTAAGTTAATTATGAATACATTAAGAGGCTATCAAGTGAAAGATCCCGACGGGAATTTGGTAGGTTCAATATTTATCACGGCAAGCAGCTGGTGTGTATTTGCTCTAAGTGCCACTGGCGCCGCCAAGCAAAACTGCGTAACTCATTAAATGCAATATTTTTATATAAGTATTTCAATTAAAAATACTTTTGAGAAGGTACACATAGGTATAACTGAATGAAACATCAACAAAGCTATATTAATAAATTGTGAATCTATTGTAATCTTAATATTGTCAAAAGTGTTTAATCTAAGAAAGTATAGTAGGTATATTCAATCAATGGCATTGGGTTTGATGAAAAAAATATCATAAGACCGTGGAGTATACCTACCGGGGAAACCACGTTAAAAAAAATGCGCCAAGCACATTACCTCATGGGTGGTGCGGAAATATGTGCAAAATAGCAGGTAAGAATACTGTTTTCTAAGTAGACAATAATATGGACACATAAGTATTATACAGGTACCTATTTTGATTTTTATTATTTGACATTTACTATGTACCAATAACATTTATTTTTAATTATAAATTATGATTTTCAGGTTAAGACACGTTTGTATGCAGAATTGCTGACTTCGCGGATCCTGAAGAGCTTTAGTTTATTTAAGTACTAACATTGTAAACCGGGCTCACAAGCTGAATAAACTGTTCAATTGAGTGACATTCATTTTAATTAATTACTTAATGACTGACAGACCCAATCCCAATGGGAAAATTAAATTGATGGTTTTAACTAACAACCACGACTTTACGAAAAAAAATACTACATTATTGACGTAAAAATGACGTTGTGCGCAAATTGAACGGGCCGTAACACAGAGCTCCTTATCTTCATCAATTTTTGTTTAATTGACATTGACGCGTATTGCTTAACGCGTCTTATTTTTTTTTAATCTATACGACATTCATTTTATATTTCTTAGTCATATAGCCTATTCTCGTCAGAATCTTTTACTTTCTTAATAGTTACCATGTTTTTTTAATGCACTTATTTCACCTACCTCAAAAACGCTTACTAAATAGTCAATGTTATCTTGAACTATCTAAAATTTTAAAAATATAAATTTATGCGTTTAAAATGTACTCTTAAAATACTATATGACATTGCTTTACATGTATTTTTCTACCTACATCAAATCTGAGTAAATGCTTACTAGAACTGAAAAAGAATGAAACGAAGAGTTATCAGCAGTTTCGAAACCATTTGAAACTATCAATTAGTAAAATTCAATGCAAAAGATAACTGTTTTAAGAATTAGACACAGAAACTAAGAAAACAAAAATGAAATGTGGTAGGTACCTACATGTAGTGATTTCAGGTATATTAATTTATTCTTATTACGCTTATTCATTCTTTTCCAAAACGCACCAATATAATAGTTTATAAAAAAAATGTTGTATTTAATAAGTACCTATAAAATAAGTGATTTTAAATCATTGTATTATTTTTCAGAGTCCTGGCGATGCATGTTCTTACTGGAAAACCTTTTCCTGTATTTACCAATAAACCAGGAAAAATAAACTAGATTTCCTGTCAGTGATATCATGCAAACATGTCGAATTGAGTGATAATTTTTCTAGAACTTAAGAAGGATTAAATATATAATTTTCGGCAGTTTCTACACAATTTGAAAACTACATTAGTAACATACACAAATAAAAAGAAAAAAAATAAAATAGAAAAGACCTTAAATAAAAACGGTTTTCAAAGTCGGGAACTGCTGAAATTGTAGAAACTTCCTCACACAAAATTAAAATGAAGAGATTGTATCTACAATGATAAAATCACTACAAAGCATATATTTTGCCAGCTGTTTGGAACTGTAAAAATTGCATTTTTGGAGACTACAATCAAAAATATGTAAAAAGGATGCAGTTTCTAGAAGATTCGGAAAATAAAGCAGCAAAGAAGAGATTAAGTTCTGCGCTTGTGAATGATATCGTGCCAACAGAGATTTATGATTGAAAATTTTGCTGAAAAACTGAAATTAACTAATTTTCAGCAGTTTCGAATCAATTTGAAAACGCCAAAAGCAACATAAGTACAAGAGTACAAAATAAAAAAAACAAACAAAAATCAAAGAAACGGTTTTCAGAGTTATAAACTGCTAAGAATTACAGAAACTTTGATATGATACAAAATTTAAACGTAAATCATGTATCTACAACGAAAATAAGCGCACAATATGAAACTTGACACTGTCACACAATCTTGTAATCGTAAAATATAACATATATCACGGAAAAAGCTATTTAAAAGGAACGATTTTCTTTAAACTCTCGATATAACATTTAAGAGAATACGTTAAAAGCTATCATTTTCAGAATGACTACATCAATCAGGGAATATGATGCTTCAAAAGTACGTTTAGTTTTACATGGCATTGTGAAGCAAGATAACCTAGAAACTTAACATTTGCCTCAATAAAATAATTATTATACTCAAAATACATCATTATTTTACATATGCAGCAACAAAGCAGGATCGGGAAAGGGATAAAAAAAAACAAAAAAGACTGAACACTTTGATTTTGTCAGGTCATAGAATGATGATCGACATCACCGACATAATAAAGAACGTAACAAAATAACATATAACGAACAACATAAGCATGGTACGTAATTTTGAAGTTGCTTCAAAACCATTAATTTTGGAAATGTTACTAGCAACATACATAAAAAGAAACGAGTTTCAGAATTAGAAACTGCTCAGAATCAAACGAAAATCACTTATCAACAATGATATAATCGGCATAAAGAATGCAACTTGTTGATAATAATATTATTTTTTTCAATCTTGTTGACGTAAAAAATTAACAGAAATAAGAGAAATACTAACACAAACGGAAGAATCTCATATCATTCCACTTAAAACCTTAAAAAAGACAGATGATGTCTCTACAAAATCAGTTAAAGCGGATCTCACTTGTACAAAATACTGAATCCTGTCGATCCAGAGAAAAATGGCCATCAAACTAATGAAAGAGGGCACAAAATATAAAACGGTTAAAACGTGACTGTGTAATTTTGGTTATTCCATGAAAATATGGGTAGAATATAGAGTAATAGCAACGCAAATGGAAGAATCTTTTTTCACTCAAGTTATTAGATTTGTGGAGACTACAATCAATAACTTCAACGAAAATTTACAATTTGTTTAAGCAGACCGCGCTTGAAAAACACTGTTTTGTCAGTTCAGAGAATAATAACCATCAAATAATGAAACTCTAATACAGAGTGTTTACTCAAGTATCATGAATAATTTCAAAGCAGATAGTTCTTCGAAATGAACTCAATTTGAAAAACCAACGGCGTCATGAAACAAGCAACAAAACTATCACCGACATACTAAAGAACGTAACAGAATAACATATAACGAACAGCATAAGCTTGGTACGTAATTTTGAAGTTGCTTCAAAACCATTAATTTTGGAAATGTTACTAGCAACATACATAAAAAGAAACGGGCTTCAGAATTAGAAACTGCTCAGAATCAAACGAGGAGCACTTATCAACAATGATATATCGGCACAAAGAATGCAACTTGTTGATAATAATATTTTTTTCAATCTTGTTGCCGTAAAAAATTAACAGAAATAAGAGAAATACTAACACAAACGGAACAATCTCATATCATTCCACTTAAAATCTTAAAAGGACAGATGATGTCTCTACAAAATCAGTTAAAGCGGATCTCACTTGTACAAAATACTGAATCCTGTCGATCCAGAGAAATATGGCCATCAGACTAATGAAAGAGTGCACAGAATATAAAACAGTAAAAACGTAACTGTATAATTTTTGTTATAGTAATAATGTGTATGATACTTCAATGCTGAATTGTGTCAAAATTTTACTCCATAACTGAACAAATAATTTTCAAATCCCTGTTTTGAATAAAACAAGGATTTTCGGCAGTTTCGAAACAGTTTGAAAATGTCACTAGCTACATACAAATGAGAAAATGGTTTTCAGTAATTGGAAGCATCAAAAATTATCATAATGCAGTCAGTTCTTCAAAACGAAATCGATTTCTGGAATTCAAACAATTCATACGGAAAAAAGCCAAGCAAATATTTAAGCAAAAAACTAATAACCCACAACAGTGATTCTTGCAAAATTCTTGATACATAAATCGGAGTCCTTATTTGAGCGCTACCAGAAAATTATTTGCAGAAGTAGTTTATATTTCAATCTATTTACGGTTATCTATACTAGACACGGCAATATAATCGTGAATAAGAATTATCGTACTGAGAAACGTTCTCCTGCTTTTCCTAATAAAACAGCAATAAGAGATAAATTTTACACTTCGCAGTGATATCGTGAGTGAAAATTTCACTAGAACGGAAGAAGAATCAAACAAAGACGAAAGAATTTTGAATATGAAACTATTACCATACATAAAAGAGGTTTTCAGAAATGTGAAGCATCACGGCCCACGGGTGATTTCGAAGCAGTTAGTTCTTTATATAACAAATTCATTTGAAAATTCCGATGGATTCATGCAGCAGAAATCAAGAAACAAAATTATGACAAGCCAAAACTTCTACTCTGAACATGATGGTTTGGTGACAGCAACTTGGATTGGTTAAAAATATGCAATGGTCCCATCAAAATTGGAAATATATAAATTGGAATTTTATACGTACAAGCGCTAGCATAAAATTACTAAGAGCAGTATTTTACCACATTTGCACTGAATAAAAATAAAGAGAAAATTCTGGCGACCCATTTTCACAGTGAGAAACCTCCTGGAATTTCCAACAAAGCAACAAAAAGGTAAAAATTCCTGCGCTTGTCGATGGTATCATACAAACGGTAGTTGAATTGGGTGATCATTTCATTAGAAATTAAGAAGAATCAAATGTAGAATTTTCGGCAGTTTCGGCATAATTTGAAAACTTCATAAGCAACATACATAAATTTAAAAAAAATGAAAAGAAAAAAAATTAAAAGAAAAACAAAAATGAAAACGGTTTTCAAAGTTAGAAACTGCTGAAAATTGCAGAAAATTTAGACACGAAATTTAAATGAAGATGTGTCTACTACGATAGGATCACTTCAAAACATGCAACTACTTGACATTTTTCATAGTATTTGTACAGCGCAAACAGAATAATCTTTTTGCACATGAGATATTGAATTTTTGGAGACTACAATCAAAAACATGTACGAAAAGGTAGTCTCTAAAATATCCAGATAATAAGCAGCAAAGAAGCGTTTAAACTCTGCGCTTATGAATGATATCGTGCTAATAGTGGTTGAATTGCGTGAAAGAAGAGAAGAAGCGGAGAAGACTCAAAGATTTTTTTTACAGTTTGAAACAATTTGAAAACGTCACTACGTATTAAACATACGTAAAATAAAACGATACTAGAAACTGCTAAAATTTATGAATAGGTACTTGATGAGGCACAACAATGAAAATCACAAGGCCTGCAATTACTTAACACTTTTTAATCTAAAAATGCATCGGAAATCAGAGAAATAGCCGCCAACGGAATAATCTTTATGCACTTCAGAAATTGGATTTATGGAGACAATACTAAAAAACATTTTAAAAAAGAAACAGTCTCTAGAAGATCCAGATAATAATATTAAAGCCGCAAAGAAGAGATTAAACACTGCGCTTGTGAAGGATATCTGTTCGACAGTGGTTGAACGTTGCTCTGTTCCAGAAAATGTTATCAAACCTTACAACAGGAAATTCAATAAAACTTCAGAATCCAAGCGATGCTATCTAATACTGGGAACCCTTCTCCTGCTTTCTTTTAACAATAAACCGGGAAAGAAGACATTACCAGCGCTTGGCAATGAAATCGTTCAATAAATGATTGAAAGTTCCAGAAAATGTTGTCAGGTACCTACACGATATTTTTTTCCTACCTAGTTTAAACGTTTTTTTTCCTAAATTAGTATCAGCTATCTTTGTGTAGAAATTATTATGAAAATTACTATGTGGTGGAATGGTGACTCAAATAATTTAAAACTATCATTTCAAAATTAATTCATTTATTAATTGTCCTTCTCTTATTTCAGAACAAGTATAACAAAAAATGTGTAGATGAATGTAAAATGTTCAGAACACGCCAACATAAAAACAAAAGTAAAGTTAGTAACAAAAATTGTGAAAATGTACCTCCAACAAGAACTCGCATAAATTACGAGAAAAGTAAAGCCTCGTGTAAAAGTACCTGGTGGTGAAAATGGTTAAAATGTACCTTAGACTACTTGTGAGCATCAGCAGATTTATTGATAACAGTAAATAGGTAAGTTTTTAAATATTTCTTAGGAAGGTATTTAAGATAAAATTTACTATTAGGTAAGCATTAAGTTAATTATGAATACATTAAGAGGCTATCAAGTGAAAGATTCCGACGGGAATTTGGTAGGTTATTAATATTTATCACGGCAAGCAGCGGGTGTGTATTTGCTCTAAGTGCCACTGGCGCCGCCAAGCAAAACTGCGTAACTCATTAAATGCAATATTTTTGTATAAGTATTTGAATTAAAAATACTTTTAAGAAGGTACACATAGGTATAACTGAATGAAACATCAACAATGCTTTATTAATAAATTGTGAATCTATTGTAATCTTAATATTGTCAAAAGTTTTTAATCTAAGAAAGTATAGTATATTCAATCAATGGCAGGATTTGATGAAAAAAATATCATAAGACCGTGGAGTATACCTACCGAGGAAACCACGTTAAAAAAAATGCGCCAAGCACATTACCTCATGGGTGGTGCGGAAATATGTGCAAAGAAGCCGTGGTGGCTTAGAGGTCGTGACACCCGCCTTACAATCGTGAGGTCGTGGGTTGTTCAAAACCCAGTCCCGTATCAATGAGTTCTTTGGAATTTATGTACGGAATTTCACACCACTGGCTTTTCGGTGAAGGAAAACATCGTAAGGCAACCTGCATATGTCCGTAGAAGAAATTCGATGGCGTATGTGAATCCACCAATCCGCACCGGGCCAGCGTGGTGGATATAGCCCAATCACCCTTCGTGGGTAGGCCTACGTCCTGCAGTGGACTATTAAAAAGGCTGATACAGTACTTAATGACTGACAGACCAAATCGGACAACTTTCACAAGCAGAAACATTTTTTATGGGAAAATTAAATTGATGGTTTAACTAACAACAACGACTTTACAAAAAAAATACTACATTATTGACGTAAAAATGACGTGCGCAAATTGAACAGGCCGTAACACAGAGCTTCTTATCTTCAATTTTTGTTAAATTGACATAAGCAAAAATACACGTCTAATTTTTTTGATAATCTATACATACGACATTCATTTTATATTTCTTAGTCATATAGCCTATTCTCGTCAGAATCTTTTACTTTCTTAATAGGTACCATGTTTTTTTAATACACTTATTTAACCTAACTCAAAAACGCTTATTTAGTAGTCAATGTTATCTTGAACTACGGGTATCTGAAATTTTATGAAATATAGATATAATATGCATTTAAAATGTACTCTTAAAATAATGGTAATATATGATATTGCTTTACAGGTTGTTTCTACCTACATCAAATCTGAGTGAAATGCTTACTAGAACTCTGAAAAAGAATCAAACGTACAATGAAGTAGGAAACTTCATTGCAAACGATGAATTCTCCGCAGTTTCGAAACCATTCGTAACTGTCAATTAGTAAAATGCAGAAAAGAAAACTGTTTTAACAATTAGAAACAGAAACTAAGAAAACAAAAATGAAACGTAGTAGGTACCTACATGCAGTAAGTTTAGGTAGGTATATTTATTTATTTTTATTACGCGTATTCATTCTTATCCAAAACGCACCAATATAATAGTTAATAAAAATGTCGTATTTAGTAAGTACCTATAAAATAAGTGGTTTTAAATCATTGTATTATTTTTCAGAATCCAGGCGATGCATGTTCTTACTGGAAAACCTTATCCTGCATTTCCCAATAAACCAGGAAAAAATAGACTAGATTTCCTGTCAGTGATATCATGCAAACATGTCGAATTGAGTGATAATTTTTCTAGAACTTAAGAAGGATTAAGTATATAATTTTCGGCAGTTTCGACACAATTTGAAAACTTCGGTAGCAACATATACAAATAAAAAGAATGAAATACAAAAAGAAAATAAAATAAAAAAGAAAAAAACCTTAAATAAAAACGGTTTTCAGTCGGAAACTGCTGAAAATTATAGAAACTTCCTCACACAAAATTCAAATGAAGAGAATGTTTCTACAATGATAGAATCACTACAAAGCATGTATGAGACTACGATCATAATAAAATATATAAAAAAGATGCAGTCTCCAGAAGATCAGAAAAATAAAGCAGCAAAGAAGAGATTTAAGCTCTGCGCTTGTGCATATGCCGACAGTGAATTAAGTGAACTTTTACTAGACCTGAAGAAGAATAAAACAAAAACATTTTCGACAGTTCCGAAACAATTAGAAAATGTCACTAGCAACATACATACGAGAAAACAGTTTTCAGTGATTGAAATCATCACGGATCTTCATAACGCAGTCAATTCTTTAAAAAAATTGATTGCTGTAATCCAAAGTATTTATAGAGCTGAAACCACCCAAAACAGCCTGTGATCAGCTAGGTTTTCTAAATATAAATTGGAATTCTTATTCGAGCGCTACTAGAAAATTACTTACAGAAATTTCAATGATCATCACAGGGAGCGTGAATAAATTGAAAAAAAAAACGTGAAAAAAAAATCAACCTATAAAATTTCGGCAGTTCTAAAAGAATTCTAAAATGTCAATGGTCAACATATAAGAAAGCAGTTTTCAGTAATTGTAAGCATCATGGCTAATAATATAGTTAGTTCTTCAAAAAGAAATTGAAAAAAAAAAACATAAAAAAATGCAATCTCTGGAAGACCCAGATAATAAAGCAGCAAAAAAAAATAAACTCTGCGCTTGTGAATAATATCGTGCAAACGGTGGTTGAATCAAGTGAACATACTAGCACCGAAGAAGAATCAAAGATTGTTTTTAAAGTTTCAGAACAATTTGAAAACAACACTACGGAAGCGTACGTAAAAGAAAACGATTTTCAGAATTAGAAACTGCTAAAAATTATAGATAATTCGATGGGACACTATATTTAAATATACAACATGTATGAATAATGAGAATCACCACAAAACATGAAATGTAACCGTAAATATGAAACGAAAACTAGAAAAATAACAGCGCAAGCGGAATATTCTTTTTGCACTCCAGACATTGAATTTTAGGAGTCTACGATCAAAAACATGTACAAACAGCTACCTACAGTCTCTAGAAGATTAGATAATAAGCCAGCAAAGAAGAAATTAAACCCTGCGGTTGTGGTATGTAATGATATCGTTTCAACAGTGGTTGAACATTACTCTGTTCCAGAAAATGTTGTCAAACTTGACAACAGGAAATTCGATAAAACTTTTTACAATCATGGTGATGCAATCTATTATTGGGAACCTTTCTCCTACTTTCTTTTAACAATTAACCGGAAAAGAAGAGATTACCAGCGCTTGGCAGTGAAATCGTTCAATCAGTGATTGAACGTTGCTCTGTTCGGTTGCAGAAAATGTTGTCAGGTGTGTGATATTTCTTTTTACCAAGCATAAGCATAATGCTTATTATTTTTCCTAAATTAGTATTGGCTCGCTTCGTGTAGAAATTATTATGAAAATTAGTTTCTGGTGATTCAAATTTTTTTTGTTTTTTTTTTTTATTTCGAATAGGTTTGCGTTTGACTACATACTGCCTGATGTTAAGCAGATGCGTGGTCTAGGGTGTAGCATGCTTACCTAGAAGATACCTATTTACTCGGGATATGAAGACAGTAGACACCCATGTTGTACTTTAACGGGAAGACAGATCTAGGCAAAGCGTTTCACATTCCGGCTATTCGTATGAGGAATGAGGATTCGAAACGCTTGGTTCTAACGCGCGGAATGTCCACAACTAAATAATAGCACTACTATTTAAAAATAAATTATTTTTTTAATTGTACAATTATTTTTTTAGAACAAGTATAACAACAAAATGTGCAGACTAACGTAAAATGTACAGCTCGCCTAATAAAATATAAGAGAAGTAAAGACCATAAGAAAAGTTGTGAAAATGTACCTACCACCTACAAGAACTCGCATAATATAATATTATGAGAAGACGTAAAGCCAGTAAGAAAAATTGTGAAAATATACCTCGAACAAGTTCTGAACCTATTGTTTCTGGATATTTATCAATCAAAACATGCCGAGAATTGAGCATTTACCGAGGTCTCGAGGCCCACAAGCGCCAAGAAATCAACAGTCAAAACAATGACATCTATTTGCGCTTATTTATACATTTTCAAGACGCACAATAAGACAGCCGGTGATTTCATGCTAACAGCAATTGGATTGAGTGATAATTTTATAAGAGCTGAAAAAAAACTTTTCAGCAGTTTTGACGCGATCTGAAAACTTAAAAAGGGACAAAGATGTATATAAAAAGAAAAAAAATATAAAAAATAAAATTAAAAGAATAACCACCTTAAATGAAAACAGTTTTCAGAGCTAAGAACTGCTGAAAGTTACGGAAACTTCCTCACACACAATTCAAATTAAGATAATGTTTCTATATTGATAGAAGCAAGAAGATCATGGATGTACAATAAGAATCACCACAAAGCATGCAACTACTTGACACTTTTCATTCTTGTAACCGCAAAAATACTCGAACAACGGAAGCAAGAGAAATAGCAGTGCAAACAAAATAATATTTTTGCTCTCCAGATCAGAAAAATTCAAGAAATACTAATAATTTCCGGATACTACGAATAAAAACATGAACGAAAAGATAGACTACACACTAATAGATCAAGATAATAAAGCAGCAAAACAGAGATTAAACTCTGCTCTTGTGAATGATATCGTGCAAACAGTGGCTGAAAGTTGCTCTGTTCCAGAAAATGTTGTCAAATCTGACCACAGAAAATTATACAAAACTTTTCAGAATACTGCGATGCATTCTATTACTGGGAACCCTTCTCCTGCTTTCTTAACAATAAACTAGAGAAGAGTTTACCAGCACTTGACAATGAAATCGTGCAATCAGAGATTGAACGTTGCTCTGTTCGAGAAAACGTTGTCAGGTAGGTAGATACATGATATATTTTTTTCTTACCTAGTTTAAATGTCTAATTTTCCTAAATTATTATCAACTAGCTTTGTGTAGAAATTATAATGAGAATTCGTTGGTGGTGATCCAAATAACACGACTATTTCAATATAAATTCGTTTTTTAATTGTATTTTTATTTTTTCAGAACAAGTATAACAACAAAATGTGCGGACAAAAGTAATATGTCCAGAACCAGAAAAACTAATAAAAAATGTTAAGCCAGTTAGAAAAGTTATGATAATATACCTCCAACAACACCTCGCCTAAATTATGAGAAAAATAAAAACAAGTAAGAAAATTTGTGAAAATGTACCTTCAACAAGTTGTGAGCCAGAATCAGAAGACTATTGAAGCTTATTTACAACTGTAAATAGGTAAGTAATTTTCCAATATTTCTTAAGAAGCTATAAAAGATAATATTGACTATTATGTAAATTAAGCGTTGAATTAAATTAAATTAAAATTTTTGAAATAAATTCAAGTGAAAGATTCTAGGACATGCATGAATAAATGGCGTGGTAAACTAACCTTAATTCAATATTTTGATATAGTATTTCAATACTTTTTACTTTTGAGTATAATATTAGGCAAGCATTAAATATTTCAACACATAGGTATAACGTTTTGAAACATAAACAATGAACATAAAGCTATTAATAAATTATTGATGTGTGAATAAGAATATATTGCAATTTAAATAAACAAAACCAAGAAAGTTGAACAAACAAGAAGAAGTTGGTTTGTTACTCTTTCACGCAGCAAGGGAGCAACAGATTGACTTGATTTTTGGCATGGATATAGTTCATGGGCCGGAAAGTGACATAGGCTACTTTTTATTCCGAAAAAATAAAAGGTTCCAGTGGAATAGCACAAAAGTTAAATTGCACGCGGGCAGAGCCGCGGGCAAAAGCTAGTATAATACATTTATGAAATCGTATTCTATTGATTGATATAATGGTAATGTATATATTTATATCATTAGATCGTGGAGTATGCCTACAGGGGAAACCACGTTAAAAAAAATGCGCCAAGCACATTACCTCATGGGTGGTGCGGAAATATGTGCATGATAGCAGGTAAGAAAATAATACTGTTTTCTGAGTTTTTCGACTGATGATATTTGACAATAATTACTTAGTCACATATTTTTTTTATTTTCATATGTACCTTTGAACTTTTATTTTTAATAGTAATTCATAATTTTCAGGTATAGAATCGTTAGTGTGCTGACTTCGCGGATCCTGAGGAGCTTTAGTTTATTTAAGTATTGTATACTTTTTAAGTATTGTATATTATTTAAGTATAGTTTACAAACTTGACTCACAAACTGAATAAACTGTTTAATTGAGTAACTATGAACTATTTAATTTTATTTATTTATTCAATAACTGACGAAGGTCAAATACGTCAACTTTCACAGGCAGAAACATTTACATGGGAAAATTAAATTGATGGTTTCAACTAACAACAACGATTTTACGAGAAAGGTGCTATACTCTTTACGTATAAATCACGATATGCGCAATTTGTACAGATTATAATATTTTCATAAATTTTGTAGGGTTCCGTACCTCAAACGGAAAAAACGGAACCCTTATAGGATCACTTTGTTGTCCGTCTGTGTGTATGTCAAGACTCTTTATCTCGGGAAACTGTATACGTATAGTTTTTTGCAGTTGTGTAAAAGAAAAACTCAGTTATCGTTTAAAAAATTTAGAGCCGTTTATGTCGTAAAAACCGCATATTTCGACACTCACAAAAATCAAAACCTGCAGGGTACTTTCCGTTGACATAGAACTATGAAATTTGGCGAGAAGCATTGTCTCAGAGTACACATATAGGAATAAATCTGAAAACTGTACATTTTTATTTAAATCACAAAAAAATAGGGCCTCAAAATTCAAAGCGAGTGATATGATCATGTAAGGTATCATATAAAAGAACTTCATTAGCACATGTTAACAATGACAATTTTAACAATGTACGGAACTAACGGTTTGTACGGAACCCTCGATGTGCGAGCCTGACTCGCACATGTCCGGTTTTTTTTAATCGGAACAAAAAAAAATATGGTCTATTTGACCCTAATTTTATATTTTTAAAGTCATCTAGCGTATTCTCGTCAAAATCTTTTAATTTGTTTAATATCATGATTTTGTTTCATTTAGCCTACCAAAAAAACGCTTACTTGCTAGTCAATATTATCGTTAATTATCTGAAATTTTGTATATAGGTATTTTTATTATGCGTTTAAAATGTACGTTTAAAATAATAGTACAATAATATGATAATTATTGCTTTACAGGTTGTTTCTACGTCAAATATGAGTAAAATTCTTACTAGAACTGAAGGAAAATCAAACAAATAATTCTCGGCATCTTCAAAACCATTTGAAACTGTTAGATAGGAAAATGCAGAAAAGGAAACTTTCAGAATTGGAAACAGAAACTTTGAAATGAGACAAAAATGAAACGCACGGTTCACGCTAACATCAGTATTTTCAGGTAAATTTATTTATTCTTATTACGCTTATTGATTATTTTCCAAGACGCGCCAATATAATTGTTAGTAAAAAAATCTTATATTTAATTAGTATCTAACTATAAAATTAGTGGTTTTAAATCATTGTATTATTTTTCAGAATCCTGAAGAAGCATTTACTTGCTGGGAAACCTTCTGCTGCTTTTAACAATAAACCGGCAAAGAAGTTATAAAATCCCACGATTGTCAATGATATCGTACAAAATTTAACTAGGTAGAACTGAAAAAGAAACCAAAGAGTTTCGACCGTTTCTAAAAAATTGAAATCGTCACTATTAACATACATGCAAACCTAAGCAAAAAAAAAATGAAAAAGTCATAATTATAGTATAACAGTTTTATAGATTTAGAAATTGCCACGAATTACAGAAATTGCGATGAGACACAAAATGTCAACAAAGAGCACGTTTCTTCATCGAAATCAGACGACAACAAGATCACCACAAAGCATGGAACTACTAAACAGTTATTAATCTTGTAATCGTCTCAACAAAAGCGAGAGAAATAGCAACGCACACGGAAGAATTTCACATCATTCGACTTACAACCTTAAAAGAACCCTTACTGTTTCTACAAGATCAGTTAAAGGTCATCTCACTTGAACAACACACTGTTTCTGTCAGTTCAAAGAATGATGATTACTGAAAGTCACCTGAGTATAGAATATAAGGCAATATGTAATTTTCATTATTACATAAAATATGTGGGAAGAAACTAGTGAAATGGCCCTAATATGCCGACGGGAATTGGCAATTACCGCAGCCGATCAGCACACATGCGGCAAGAAAACAAAAACAAAAACGTGACTCAACTCATACTTAAAAGTTGATGATTGGGTGACGGTAATTCCGATTGGTAACAGACTTGCCACAGTTTCAGCAAGATTTGTAAAACATATAAATTGGAATTTTTGGACCTTAACGACGCATTTTCTTACTGGGAAACCTTATCCTGCATTTCCCAATAAACCAGGAAAATATAGACTGGATTTCCTGTCACTGATATCAAGCAAACATGTCATATTGAGTGATAATTTTACTAGAACTGAAGAAGGATTAAATATATAACTTTCGGCAGTTTCAAGACAATTCGAAAACTTCATTAGCAACGTACACAAATAAAAAGAAAAAAGTACAAAAAATAAAATAAAAAAAGAAAAAACCTTAAATAAAAACGGTTTCGAGTCGTGAGCTGCTGAAAGTTATAGAAACTTCCTCACATAAAATTCAAATGAAGAGAATGTTTCTACAATGATAGAATCGCTACAAAGCATGAAGCTATTTGGCACTTTTCATTCTTGTATATGTAAAAAAGATGCAGTCTCTAGAAGATCCGAAAAATAAAGCAGCAAAGAAGAGAAGCTCTGCGCTTGTGAATGATATCATGTAGACAGTAGATGAATTGAGCGAACTTTTACTACAGCTAAAGAAGAATAAAACTAACATTTTTGAGTGAGTGAAAGCATCACAGATGATCATAACGCAGTTAATTCTTTAAAAGAAATTGATTGCTGAAATCCAAAGGATTTATAGAGCAGAAACCATGTTAAACCACTATGACAACCCACAACAGCGGGATCAGCTAGATTTTTAAATATAAATTGGAATTCTTATTCGAGCGCTACTAGAAAATTACTTACAGAAGTGTCATCACACAGTGAGCGTGAATAAGTAAAAGAAAAAACCTGGCAACGCTTTCTCTCAATTGGAAATCTCTTATTTTTCCTAATATAGCAGAAATACATCATGTACTTGTCGATGATATCTTGCAATAAGTGGTTGAGTTAAGTGAAAAATTGCTAGAAACAATTCCAAAATGTCAATGGTCAACATATGAGAAAGCAGTTTTCAGTAATTGGAAGCATCACGGCTAATAATATAGTTAGTTCTTCAAAAAGAAATTAAAAAAATAACACAAATGCATTCTCTAGAAGCTCCAAATATTTAAGCGGCAAAGAAAAGATTAAACTCTGCGCTTGTGAATAATATCGTGCAAACAGTGGCGGAGTGCCTCCATACAAATTTCACTTGACCTTCTTTCGTAACCTGCTATGATTTTCAACTTATTATTACTTAAGATAGACCTAATCTAGGCTTTTACATTGGCGATTTCAATAATATAATCATTTTATAGCCGAGAAATACATTATTTCAATCCAAAAATTTGGCTAATTTTACATTTGTAGTAGTGCAAGTTTTACTAGCACGTCATAATAGTTGACGTAGATTTTGAATGCTAAAAAGGACGTTGTCAGACTGTGCAATGCAAGAATAGAGCGGCGCTATATCGCTGTCTTGGCGCGACGCGACGTTGCCGCTTCGCGTGAAAACATTTTTTAGCATATAATCAAAAGTACAAAAACCAAGTTGTTTTCTTTACAAGCTATTATTTAGTTTCACCTGTCCTAATGTCCACTTACCGACTGAGCTGAAATTTTGCATACATGTGCAAATCGCGTGACAATGCCAAATTATGATGATATAGTGCTGAGCTGATGATGGAGCTGGATAGAGGTCAAAGGAACTTCACATAAAAATTACACAATCTCAGAGAGATCATCGTAGAGCATCGTAGAGTTTGACCTTTTTTGAATCGTCTTGACGAGTAGTTTGTTTTTCAATGGTAACCAGGGTCAGATGATGGAGCAGGCAGAGTCATATGAACTCGGTATTGACATGACATAACCCCACCGAGTTTTAGCTCGTTTGAATAGTGTTGGCGAACAATTTATTTTTAGATGGTTGTCAGGCTCTGATCTGATGATGAAACTGGAAGATAGTCATAGGAAATCAGAAAAGAAATAACGCAACCCCATCTAGTCTCGGCGCTTTTGTTTTGTCTTGATAAGCACTTTGGTGCTACATGGTAACCAGGGTCTGATGATGGAGCTGGAAGGTGGATTTAGGAACTCAGTAATGAAACTACATATCTCTATCGAATATGGACTCATCTGATTTATCATGACGAGTACTTAGGTACTAGACGGTAACCAGGTTCTGATGATGAAGCTGGAAGGTGACCATAGGAACTCGGTAATTAAATGACGTCACCCCATCCAGTCGGGTCGTTCCCGTAAGTTCTACTATTAGTTCTACTAGTAGAACTAGCGGCATTAGAGGTGTCACAGTAACAGCTGTCAAATTGACAGCTGTCAAATTTCAAAGTGATTTATCTCGGTTATTATCGATTGTAGAACACTGCTGTCTTCACAAAAGTAATAGAGCTCGACAAGATCTACATTTCGGATGACAGCTGTCAAACTTCAAAATGATTTATCTCTGCTATTATCGATTGTAGAACACTGCTGTCTTCACAAAAGTGATAGAGCTCGACAAGATCTACATTTCGGATGACAGCTGTCAAACTTCAAAATGATTTATCTCGGTTGTTATCCATTGTAGAACACTGCTGTCTTCACAAAAGTGATAGAGCTCGACAAGATCTACATTTCGGATGACAGCTGTCAAACTTCAAAATGATTTATCTCGGTTATTATCGATTGTAGAACACTGCTGTCTTCACAAAAGTGATAGAGCTCGACAAGATCTACATTTCGGATGACAGCTGTCAAACTTCAAAGTGATTTATCTCGGTTATTATCGATTGTAGAACACTGCTGTCTTCACAAAAGTGATAGAGCTCGACAAGATCTACATTTCGGATGACAGCTGTCAAACTTCAAAGTGATTTATCTCGGTTATTATCGATTGTAGAACACTGCTGTCTTTACAAAAGTGATAGAGCTCGACAAGATCTACATTTCGGATGACAGCTGTCAAACTTCAAAGTGATTTATCTCGGTTATTATCGATTGTAGAACACTGCTGTCTTCACAAAAGTGATAGAGCTCGACAAGATCTACATTTCGGATGACAGCTGTCAAACTTCAAAGTGATTTATCTCGGTTATTATCGATTGTAGAACACTGCTGTCTTTACAAAAGTGATAGAGCTCGACAAGATCTACATTTCGGATGACAGCTGTCAAACTTCAAAGTGATTTATCTCGGTTATTATCGATTGTAGAACACTGCTGTCTTCACAAAAGTGATAGAGCTCGACAAGATCTACATTTCGGATGACAGCTGTCAAATTTCAAAGTGATTTATCTTGGTTATTATCGATTGTAGAACACTGCTGTCTTCACAAAAGTGATAGAGCTCGACAAGATCTACATTTCGGATGACAGCTGTCAAACTTCAAAGTGATTTATCTCGGTTATTATCGATTGTAGAACACTGCTGTCTTCACAAAAGTGATAGAGCTCGACAAGATCTACATTTCGGATGACAGCTGTCAAACTTCAAAATGATTTATCTCTGCTATTATCGATTGTAGAACACTGCTGTCTTCACAAAAGTGATAGAGCTCGACAAGATCTACATTTCGGATGACAGCTGTCAAACTTCAAAATGATTTATCTCGGTTGTTATCCATTGTAGAACACTGCTGTCTTCACAAAAGTGATAGAGCTCGACAAGATCTACATTTCGGATGACAGCTGTCAAACTTCAAAGTGATTTATCTCGGTTATTATCGATTGTAGAACACTGCTGTCTTTACAAAAGTGATAGAGCTCGACAAGATCTACATTTCGGATGACAGCTGTCAAACTTCAAAGTGATTTATCTCGGTTATTATCGATTGTAGAACACTGCTGTCTTCACAAAAGTGATAGAGCTCGACAAGATCTACATTTCGGATGACAGCTGTCAAATTTCAAAGTGATTTATCTTGGTTATTATCGATTGTAGAACACTGCTGTCTTCACAAAAGTGATAGAGCTCGACAAGATCTACATTTCGGATGACAGCTGTCAAACTTCAAAGTGATTTATCTCGGTTATTATCGATTGTAGAACACTGCTGTCTTCACAAAAGTGATAGAGCTCGGCAACATCTACATTTAGGATGACAGCTGTCAAACTTCAAAGTGATTTATCTCCATTGTTATCGATTGTAGAACACTGCTGTCTTCACAAAAGTGATAGAGCTCAACAAGATATACATTTCGGATGACAGCTGACTTCAAAGAAATAGATTTTGTCATACTGTCATTTGAGATGTAGATCTCTTTGAGTTCTATCACTTTTGTAAAGACAGCAATGGTCTAGAATCAATAGTAATCGAGATAAATCACTTTGAAATTTGACAGCTGTCAGCTCAAATGTTGATCTCGTCCAACTCTTATCACTTTTGTGAAGACAGCAGTAGTCTATAATCGATAATAACCGAGATAAATAACTTTGAAGTTTGACAGCTGTCATCTCAAATGTAGATCTCGTCGAGCTCTATCACTTTTGTGAAGACAGCAGTAGTCTACAATCGATAATAACCGAAATAAATCATTTTGAAGTTTGACAGCTGTCATCCGAAATGTAGATCTTGTCGAGCTCTATCACTTTTGTGAAGACAGCAGTGTTCTACAATCGATAATAAACGAGATAAATCATTTTGAAGTTTGACAGCTGTCATCCGAAATGTAGATCTTGTCGATCTCTATTACTTTTGTGAAGACAGCAGTGTTCTACAATCGATAATAATCGAGATAAATCACTTTGAAGTTTGACAGCTGTCATCGGAAATGTAGATCTTGTTGAGCTCGATCACTTTTGTGAAGACAGTAGTGTTCTACAATCGATAATAACCGAGATAAATCACTTTGAAGTTTGACAGCTGTCATCCGAAATGTAGATCTTGTTCAGCTCTATCACTTTTGTGAAGACAGCAGTGTTCTACAATCGATAATAACCGAGATAAATCATTTTGAAGTTTGACAGCTGTCATCTGAAATGTAGATCTTGTCGAGCTCTATCACTTTTGTGAAGACAGCAGTGTTCTACAATCGATAATAACCGAGATAAATCATTTTGAAGTTTGACAGCTGTCATCCGAAATGTAGATCTTATCGAGCTCTATCACTTTTGTGAAGACATCAA
Organism: Hypomecis punctinalis; assembly: GCA_949316475.1. Classification (NCBI taxonomy): domain Eukaryota; kingdom Metazoa; phylum Arthropoda; class Insecta; order Lepidoptera; family Geometridae; genus Hypomecis; species Hypomecis punctinalis. The sequence goes on from OX438814.1 coordinate 19,721,181, forward strand.
TGGTCTAGAATCAATAATATGCTAGATAAATCACTTTCAAATTTGACAGCTGTCACCTATGCCACCTGTCAAGCCACTAGTTCTACTAGTAGTACTAATAGTAGAACTTACAGGAACGTTCCGACTCGATGCGGTTATGTCGTTTAATTACTGAGTCCCTATGGTCACCTTCCAGCCTCATCATCAGACCCTGGGTACCATCTAGTGCCAAAGTACTCGTCAAGACGAAACAAACGAGACGAGACTTGATGGAGCTATGTCGTGTAATTACTTAGTTTCTATGACCACCTTCGAGCTCCATCATCAGAGCCTGGTTACCATCTAGCACCAAACTACGCGTCATGACTATTCAAATGAGCCCAAACTCGATGAGATTGTGTCGTTTCATTGCGATGTTCCTTTGGCCAGCAACCTTTCAGCTTTATCATCTGATCAGTCATCATAATATTTCATTGTCACGCGATTCGCATATCATCCAACTTACTGGGACCAAATTATTAGGTAATCTATGTACATAGATTACCTAATAATTTGGTTAATAAATAAAGAAAAAAAATCTTCTGCAAAACTGAACATTTCGAATCTAAGATTCGAACTCAGTACTTCAGATTGGAAATCCTTTACATCACAGTACAACTTTGCTATTTGAGAAGATGACAATGTGACCAATTTTGATGTATAGTTATTACTGTTTATTTCATTTGCTAGTGTGTGTGTTTTGTTTACACGCACGAGAGTAGATCTTTTCATTGACCTTTTCTCAGGAGTTTAGGTACCAAAAGTTTCAATTGTGTTTTATACGCCTAAAGAATGAAAGGAAATATTCTCAAAAATACTTTAAATTTGTTATTTCTCGCTAAATAATGAAAAATAAATAAATAACATTAGTTTCGAAGAAATAGCGCCATCTCCCGGATTAAGTTGCTTAGCTCCATGTGTCAAATACCCTTAAGTGAACATACTTAGAACCGAAGGAGAATCAAAGATTTTTTAAAGTTTCGGAACAATTTGAAAACAACACTACGTAAATGTACGTAAAAGAAAACAATTTTCAGAATTAGAAACTACTAAAAAAAATGGATAATTCGATGCGACACTATATTTAAATATAGAACATGTATGAACAATGAGAATCGCAGACACGCAATGTAACTGTAAAAATGCAACGAAAACTAGAGAAATTGAATTTTAGGAGACTACGATCAAAAACATCTATAAAAAGCTACAGTCTCTAGAAGATCAGATAATTAACCAGCAAAGAAGAGATTAAACCTGCGCTTGTGAATGATATCTGTTCAACAGTGGTTGAACGTTGCTCTGTTCCAGAAAATGTCAAACCTGACAAAGAGAAAATTCGATAAAACTTTTCGAAATCCTGGCGATGCATTCTATTACTGGGAACCCTTCTCCTGTTTTCTTTTAACAATAAACCAATAAAGAAGAGATTACCAGTGTAAAGAGAGGACTAAAGCCAGTAAGAAAAATTGTGAAATCCAACAAGTTCTGGACCTATTGTTTCTCGATATTTATCGAGCAAAATATGCCGGGAATTAAGCATTTACCGCGGTCTCGAGGCCCACAAGCGGCAATAAATCAACAGTCAAAACAATGACATGCCACAACTCCTACTTAAAACGTGATGTTTGATTGACAACAATTCCGATTGATGAAGGATATGGCAATAGTTCCAGGAAGACTCCTTAAACAATCAAATTGCATTTTTTTATGAGCAACTACAAACACTACCAGTAAATTACGAACTGCAGTCTATTGACGCAGGAATAATTTTATTTTTATATATTCTGATTCTAGACGCGCAAAAAGAATTGTCAATAAAACTGAAGAGGAAGAGGAAATTCGCCGCCAATTTCAGCGCCATCTCTTCCTAAGAAACCTTCTCCTACATTTCCCAACAAAATAGCAAAAATGAGATCAAACCTTGCGCTGGTCAATCATATTAAGCAAACAGTGGTTGAATTGAGTGAAGATTTAAATAAAACTAAAGAAACTCAAACAAAAAAACGTCACGTTTCGAAACAATTCGAAAATGACACTAGCAATAGTAGCAACATATAATACATAAATGAGATAACAGTTTTCAGTAATTGGAAGCATCAAGGCTGATAATGCACTTAGTTCGATTTCTGGACTCTATATGATATGGATACGGCAGAAATTAAACAAAAACAAAATCATGCCAACAGCGGTTCCAGCATAAGCCCTGAAACATGTACATTGGAATTCTTATTCGAGCACTACCAGAAAATTACTAACATTAGTATTTTAATGCAGGTAGATCAAATTTATTTGCGATTATTTATACATTTTCAAGACGCACAACATGACAGTCGTTGATTTCTTGCTAACAGTAACTGAATTGAGTGACAACTTTATAAGAACTGAAAAAAAAAACTTCAGCAGTTTTGCCACGATTTAAAAACTTTAAAAGCGACAAATATGTATTTAAAAAGAAAAAAAGAAAATAAAATGAAAAGAAAAAAACCTTAAATGAAAACGGTTTTCAGAGTAAGAAACTGCTGAAAGTTATTGAAACTTCCTCACACACAATTCAAATTAAGATAATGTTTCTATATTGATAGAAGCAAGAAGAGCATGGGCGTACAATAAGAGCACAAAGCATGCAACTATCATTTTTAAAACCGCCAAAATACTCATACAATGGAAAAAAAAGAAAAAAAACAGCATAAAAAGGAAATAATATAAAAGCAAATCAAAATAATATGAAAAGAAAAAATCTCAAATGTTAACGGTTTTCAGAGTAAGAAATTGCTGAAAATTACTGAAACTTCCTCACACACAATTCAAATTAAGATAATGATGCTGCTCCGTACTTTTCTGAAATAATAGAAGCAAGAAGAGCATGGATGTGTAATAAGAATCCCCACAAAGCATGCAACTACTTGATACTTTTCATTCTTGTAACCGCAAAAATGCTCATACAACGGAAGCAAAAGAAATAACAGCGCGAACAAAATAATATTTTTTCACTCCAGATATTGAATTTTCGGATACTACGAATAAAAACACGAACGAAAAGTTACAGTCACTAACAGATCAAGATAATAAAGCAGCAAAAAAGAGATTAAACTCTGCGCTTGTGAATGATATCGTGCAAACAGTGGTTGAACGTTGCTTTGTTCCAGAAAATGTTGTCAAATCTGACAACAGAAAATTATACAAAACTTTTCAGAATACTGCGATGCATTCTATTACTGGGAACCTTTCTCCTGCTTTCTTTTTTAACAATAAACCAGGGAAGAAGAGATTACCAGCACTTGACAATGAAATCGTGCGATCAATGATTGAACGTTGCTCTATTCCAGAAAACGTTGTCAGGTAGGTACAATACATGATTTTTTTTCTTATCTAGTTATGTCTACTTAATTTATTTCTTATTCAATCAGTATCGGTTATCTTCGTGTAGAAATTATTATGAAAATTCGTTTGTTTGGATACATTAAAACTCAAACTAAGACTCAAACTAAATACTAATTATTTTTTTTATTTTTTTCAGAACAAGTTTAACAACAAAATGTGTAGACGAATGCAAAATGTTCAGAATTAGCCTAAATAATAAGAAAAGTAAAATCAGTAAGAAAAATTGTGAAAATGTACCTACGTCTAACAAAACGGTGAAAATAATGAGAGTAGTAAAGCCAATAAGAAAAATTGACCTTTGACAATGTCTGAGCCAGAATCAGGAGATAATCAATGCTTATTTACAACAGTAAATAGGTAAGTATTTTCAATATTTCGAAGCTATTTACGATAGTATTGACTATTAAGTAAGCGTAAAGTGAATATATTATCATTAGGTGAAAAATAATAATAATAAAAATATAAAAGAAAGCGGTTTTCAGCTGCTGATAATTATTTATTGAAACTATTTATCCAGCCTGTCCCCCGGAAATGTCCCCCGGGGGACAGAACGGAAGAAAAATTTCTTGTCGTGCCGATAAATATAATCAATCGGGGGACAGACCGGCACGATTTCACTCCTTAACAGTCCTGTCTGTCCCCCGACTAAATAAATATAGGTAGGTCTAGGGCAAACATTAAACACGTCTACATTTATTTAAACTGAATTAAATGTAATTATGTAATGCTTAATGAATAAGCGGTAATATGTGAAGTTGTATTGTATGAATTTTTAGGTAACGTAAAGCTTTATTGCATACACAGTGAAAATCGGTCAAAGGGAGTCTCCTTATTACGCTGCACAAACCCAGTCAGCGAGTTCATAGCATAGTCAAAGTTGGTTCATAGAGATTTTAGTAAAAAGGGCTCGTCATTATTAAAGAAAGCGTCAAAAAAGAACTAATTTAATAATTAAAGGTTTTAAACCTTGCCTTTAGTACTTTCAAACTTGGAATATAAGTAAAAGATGTTATCCTTGTAAATCTGGCAAAAACCATTTTTTTTAAAGAAAAACTGTGCAACTTCTGGTTGTATTTTTGATTGTGACTGGTAGGTAGCACATTTAATTTTACAATAAAAACTTAAAAAAATAATTATGTTGAAAACTCAAGGCACGGCTTGAACTGGAGTACCGCAAGTCGGTGAAGTTTCCAATCTTCCCGGTTTTAGAGCCCTTACAGATAATAGACCATGCCTTACACAGATGTTCGAGCTTCGAGCATTTCCAGCTTGACGTTGTGTTCAGGGGCAACCTCTATCCATACGACGAGGCGGTACGACCTTTAAGGTTGCCATCAAATACTGTAAATTAGTAAATCTTTTAATGTTGCGTCCTGTAAGATCATGTCTTTTAAGGCTCATAACCAGAAATGTTTGCGGCCTTTGCGTTTGTTATGATAGCTGGAATTGAAATTATGGTTATGTTGAATCAAAATACGGCAATTTCATATCAGAAACACGACAATGAATTTTTATTTGACGGCAACCCTGGATCGAATGTTTGCCCGCCCGCGTCTCGTTCGCCGAGTTCGCCGACCGCGCCCGCGCCAGTGTGTGCAGGTACTGCCGTACCGCCGTACTGCCCTTTATCGCTCGTACCCCTCTACCGCTCGTACCGCCTGTGTGTGATGGAGCCTTAAGGCTTCAGCATGTCCAAAAATTGGCGAATTATTTAAAAGACTGCGGTCGTCAAAGTCAAACACAGCAGCTGTCAAAGGTATGTCGGTGTTTCTACTCTAATATTTCTCCATGAATATTAGGGTATTTTAAAAGTAAGATTTTAATTTTTAAGAAGTATTTTTTTACGTAGCTTTAAAGCCCGATTACAGAGGTGCCAGCGTAAATTGATTAGCAACGTAAAAAGCGTTCTCTCTATCGAATGCTTAATGTGACAAAGAAACAGAACTATGCTATTTAGCTAATATAGTTACGATGGCGCCTCTGTAATCGGGCTTTTAGTATGGGTAGTTGAATTATAATTTTTTTTTTTTCATTAGAAAGCTGTTAAGTGTTGGTAAAATTGTTTAGTACCTAGCTCCTGAAAGCAAACTTGTCTATACTTAAGCTTATGGAAGTTCCTTTTTCTTCTCTTTTGTGGAAGAAAAATCTTAGGGAAGTTCGAGGCCTGATTGTATTATTCTTATGTGAAATAAAATAATTATTATTGTTTACTTACATTTAGATTGTTAGTTATTTTACGATAAAATAATAACAATTTTATTTTTCTTCATCTTCAGAAAAACCTGAAGTGTGGGGAATGACTGAATTCTTGTAGAGTAACATTATTGCTGTCATTTGTGTCTGTGTCATACAGTGTCATACGAGTCCCTATATTGTACGGCACGTATTTGATGACACCAAATTGTACGGGCAGGAAAGCACGGCCCGTATTTCATGTCCCATGCCACCAATTATCAGGCTGTACAATACGTGTCGTACAATAAATACTAGCCGTACATTATCACCTCGTGCCAATAATGTAGAGCCCGTATTTTGCGACCCAATACTGCACAGCATGACAAAACGTTCCCAAAGAAAAGGACACAAAATAACATGCTGTACATTATTGTGTCGCAAAATACGGGCTGTACATTATTGGCACGAAGAATATTTGCTCCTATGGGTTGGTTTGTCTGTAACTTCTGACAGTTCCAAATAGACATAATATGCGCCACGCAAGTTGGCGGATGAGAAATTGGCCACAGATGACACTTTGCCGTGATTTGCTAATTGTTGCGCATGTGTGCACAATGCCGATGCCGCGTGGCGTAGTGGTGAGCACGGGTGAAGGGAGCACGCGAGGGGCACCAGGTTGGCGGGCGGGTGTGCTAACGTTTCGTTTCTGTGGCTCCCGCGCATACTTTTAAAGTATCCTTAACTCATAAAAAGGACAGGTTGTTCCTGGCGCTTCGTCGGCCGCTGCCGCGGCACGCTCGCTTCGCTCGATCGGCTCGCGCATTGTTGTCACTGTTCACCTAACCTAACCTAACCAACAGAATCAAATTGCCTAAGACAACTCATACCTTGTGTATAAAATAACCAAGGTCCAGGGACACAAAATATCAGGTCGTACAATATCGGGCCGTGCAATACTGTGCCGAACATTATCGACACAGGCATGTACGGCCTGTATTTCATGGCCCAATATTGCACAGCCTGATATTCCATGGCCAGTGACACAAATTATCATGCCGTACAATATCAGGCTGTACAATATCATGTCGTGAATTACTGGGTCGTACATTATTGGCTCCCTGTCGTATATGTCATTGTCAAAATCAGCTGAACGCTGAATTTGTCGTTATCTCGTCGTGCCGCGATCCACATTTTTTTCTATTTTTTACACCGTACTCGTGTTTTCGGGCTTTCAAAACGATACCGATACCGACCTCTTATCTGTTTTCTGTTAAAAGCTAAGTGAAAGTGTGAATAATGGCACAAGCAGCTGCAGCACCACCGAAGGAGCGATACATACCAAATGCTCTGAAATTCGCTTTCGGCGGCCTTGCGGGGTACAAACATTTGATTTATTTTAAGATTACAACGTGTCCTTTACCGTGAACCAATGTCATTGCCATTTCTCATTGAATTTCTTATTATTACTTCCTGTTTATCCCAGTGGGATAGCCATGGCTTTTAAAATATTGCTTGTATATAGTTGTTATGTCGGGATGCTAATTGAAGTAGTACCTACAGTTTAATCAGTTGATTATCGTGGTCCCGATCTATTAGTAGCTTCTATTGGATAGTCACGGTAGCTAGTGTAATAATTTATGTAATATTGTGAGCATGGTACATCAGTTCTGCTCTCTGTATTTTATTATCATTTTACAGTAGTAGGTACTTATTTAATTTTTCTATGGGTCTTGAGTGCAAAAGCGCAATGACTTTTTAGTTTTATGTCAAGTTTTTAGGAATAGCCTTGATCGTTGATAAGATTTATTAACACGTTGACTGCCATGTGTATCCTTTCGGATACACAAGGCGCTACATTCAGAGGCCACGTGTTTCTTTTGGGAAACACACGCATGGCTAACTTTGGAGGCTTGTGTGTCTGCGAAGAAACACGTTTTCATACATTTTACTACGGTTTCTGAAACCTCTGGCCTCCACGATTGTTTCGGTCCGAGTGGGTTTTTTGTATGACTTTTTGCTAAAAAAATATGAGTGAAAAAAAAACACCAAAAATTTTTCCTATGTCATTTATTTAAGTTATTTATAATCATTTTTTTAGCATGCAAAATCACGAAAAATAACAATAATCAGGCTTAATAATCAGTGAAGTCTCTCAAAACACTCCTCACAAAGCAATGTATTACAAACAGAGCAAATTTTGCTTGTTTGTTTTGCAAATTTGACTTTGCCATCTACAGTTATGTCTTTTCTCCCATACATTTTATAACATTCTACACAACGTCCTTTAAGCTTTTTAGGAGGGTCCCCCTTTACATTTCACACATGTTTGTGGCGCCTACCCAACGCTGAGCGTGGTGTTGGTGGTGCCTTTTTCAGGGGCCCTGTGTATCTTTAAAGCACACGCGAAAATTAGTGGAAATTAGTGGAAAATTAGATGAAATATCAATGTCTATAGTATTAAAACAGCATAATAAAGCCGATAAAGCAATAAAAAAGCAAAGTCCAAAAAATGAAAAACACCGAAATATAGCATGGCAGTCAACGTGTTAATTAATAATGCAATCATTAATAACCTAAGAACTCGCCATTTGTTTAAACTAAAATTCCTATTATTTCTATTCTAGTCATAAACAAAAACAATTAACACACAATTTAGTCTAAAGATGACTTTTTTCATCAATGGAATTGAGGTCATTCTAATTCAAATCTTTCATTATTTGACAAACAATCTATTTTAAAGTCCAGTTAATATTCGGTATAGGTAAATAAGATACTTAACATATGTATACTATACACAAGTAATTGCAACACATATTCAGAAAAATTATTAACAATCTGAATATCCTTCCTACTATAATATTATAAACGCGAAAGTTTGTGAGGATGGATGGATGGATGGATGGATGTATGGATGTTTGTTACTCTTTCATGCAAAAACTACTGAACGGATTGAGATGAAACTTTGCAATAATATAGCATATAATTATATCAGAATAACACATAGGCTATAAATTATAGTGATATTGTGTCAAAATAAAACATCATGCGGGCGAAGCCGCGGGTAAAAACTAGTAATACATATTGTATCATTTTATTTATTATTTCTTTGATAATAAATTGATAAAGCCTGTTGTTTATTATTGTGTGACAACACATCGAACAAATCAATAAACTGACATACATTCTCACCTCTTCTATTGTAGGAGAATAATTGCATGTTTGTGTAATTTGTAATAAAAGTTAGAAGCTAGCAGAATGTTTTTATGATATTTTTTTCACATGCTTTATCTTTTAATAGCCCTTATATCTCTTCAACAGTTCCATATAAGATAAGCTACAATATCATAGCATAATTGAGATTTAGAGGCAAGTAATATGTTTTTTTTGTGTGAAAAATAAATATTGATTTAATGTTGTATATGCTTAGAGTTTCTCTGCGAGATCGAATCAGGAATGAGGAGATCCGTAAAAGGACCAAGGTTACCGACATAGCCCAGCGGATTGGCAGGTTGAAGTGGCAATGGGTAGGGCACATAGTGCAGAGGACTCATGTCCTATGGGGTTGAAAAGACCACAAGCGCAGCTTATGGCGTCCACCCACAAGGTGGATGGATGACCTTATTAGGACCGCAGGATCGTGCTGGATGCAAACCACTATCAACCGGAAATTGGAATTCATTAGGGGAGGCCTGCAGCAGTGGACGTCCTATGGCTGAAATGATGATGATACAGGAAGTCTTAGTAATAGGGTCCCATTTTTACCCTTTGGGTATGGAACCCTAAAGACTATAGAGCTATTCAGTTATATTTTTTCTAGTTCAGTTTATTTACCATTTATTTATAATCATCTCATACTAAGCCTCCTCTACTTAGCTTTTTGTAGTTTAATGTACAATGACATATTGTTTTTTTTTTTTTAGGTAAAGTTTATTATTAACCAAAAGAAAAATACATAGCTACTGAAGTACATAAAGCAAGTAACCAATGAGTACAGTTCATTTAGATTATGTCTGACATAACAGCATTGCCTTATATTAAAAATGCATTTCCAAATAGATGAACTGTGAGCCCCAAACTAAGCTCAAGGCTTGTGTCTCGGGGCTCTAGTGCAAAGTTGTCAGAATTCGGAAAGATTTAAAAGTATTTTATTATACACACATATTATATTTTTTTTACAAATGAATTTTGAATTGCAAAAATGTTTTCTTAAGTGGTTTTGAAAATCCGGGCTTTACTGTATTTGCTATCAAAATACAGTAAAGCCTGGGTATCAAAGTATTGGACCTGTCATCATGTCACTTATGAAGAGATGCTGCAATTTTTATTCTTGTCAGATCTTTATCCTTTAAATTTTTTGGTATAATCTGATAAGATTTGGTATCTAGATGATGTTTTATTATCCTGAATGATATGGAAGTTGGTATGTGGTTTTGATTCATGCTTTTGAAACTATTAAAAATATACATATAATTATGTACTACTAGTTTTTACCCACGGCTTCGCCCTCATGATATTTTGATTTTTGATGCAATATCATTATAATTTATAGCCTATGTGTTATTCTGATATATAAGCTATATTATTGCAAAGTTTCATCTCAATCCGTTTAGTAGTTTTTGCGTGAAAGAGTAACAAACATCCATCCATCCATCCTCACAAACTTTCGCGTTTATAATATTAGTAGGATATCAGTCTCTAGTATATTGCAAGCTTTGCATAGTTTAGGGTAAGAGAGCTTGTGGAAAATGTCCCCCAATATTTATTAATTATTTTATTTATTTATTTAACTGTGGAGGCCAGCACAACTAGCAAATGCACCATGACATAGAAAACGACTTGTCAAAGCTAGAACTACTCGGTAATCTAATGAGTGCTTATTATTTTATGCACTTAAATCATAAACAGAAAAATAAACTAAGACTAGCGGCCCGTCCCGGCTTTGCACGGGTCGACAAAAATAGGTACTATAGTAATCTAGTACTAAATATAGCCTATGTTACTCAGTCATAATGTAGCTTTCTAATGAAAAAAGAATTATTAAAATCGGTCCAGTACTTTTTGAGTTTATTTGTTACATACAAAAATACAAATCTTTCCTCTTTATAATACTAGTGTAGACTAGTGTAGATAAATAAAAGTCTTGATGACAATCCTGGCAAAAATGGCTTATAAGTCCAGATCACCACACAAAAAAGCCATTAAAAAAAAAATAACAAGATGCAAATAAAAAGCTTTACTTACTAAGGCCAATTTAATTTTTAATGTCATCTTATTTTGGAATGCTAAGAATACAGAAGTAAAGCATTTCAACAATAACATACTCATATACAATATAACATGAAGTGTAAAGTGTGTACATGTATTTGATATTAATATCTATCTCTAATTTTATCTTATTAAAAACCTTACAAAACCAAAATAGAGTTCAGAACACCCTTCCAATCCAAAAAGCAGTGCAATGAAACCGAAAACAATACAAATTAGAAATGTAAAGTGTCACTCTCATTTGGCAGCGTGTAACTAGCACTCAATAGGAAAAAAATTGTTTATGCATTCTCTCACCTTGAAAACACTGAGGCAAACCCACACAATTCTCATTCATGATTGATTGCATTCTTTCACACTAGCCAAAATATGTTGCATAATGTTCATGGAGCAAGAGCAATGGTCTTGAAATTTTATGAGAATTCTGAAGCTTTTCAAAGGCAGAGTAAATAGGTATCTAAGTCTCGCTTCATCTTCGACCGCAACGTCGCTTAATATCAGGCGAGCTGGTGGTCCAGCGTGGAGTTATTCAGTAGTGGACTATCACTAAGGCTGGTACAGTACCAATAAGATATTATGGTACAATTCCGTAGTCGACTGCAGCACCAGACTAGTGTCGTGGAGTAAGTCGAGTCGCAAGATATATGTGCCTTTCGTGTCGGACTACACATCGCATGCTACTGAATGTATTCCACAGAAATACCGCACTGCAGCGCCCCTCATTTCACACCACGGGCTTTTCGGTGAAGGAAAACATCGTGAGGCAACCTGCATGCGTCCGTAGAAGAAGTTCGATGGCGTATGTGAATCCACCAACCCGCACTGGGCAAGCGTGGTGGATATGGCCCAATCACCCTTTGTGGGTAGGCCTACGTCCTGCAGTAGACTATTAAAAGGGCTGGTACAACGCCCCTCTAATGCAAGAATGCAACATATATTACACATACAAAATTACTTAAAATTGTTTTGGCACATTTTACTGTTCAAATGCGGTCTGACCTTATAATTGTGTAAGTCTGCAATCTACAGCCTGGCGAGAAAGTCTAGAAACGTGACTAATGATTTTCTCTCATGGCAATTCCCTCAAAATCTACAGAAAAATGGCATGGGGTTGGTAGTCATTAGAGCCGTTAGATAGTGGCCATTCATCTATACTCTTTTTTACCAAGCTGTAATCGTTTACATTGTTCCACAGAATGGCAGCAACATGCGTCGTCCAGCCGCTAGATCTGATCAAAACGCGCATGCAGCTCGGCGGTGGTGGCAAGACTTCTTTCGCCGTGGCAGGAGAAATCGTGGCCAGGGAGGGCTTCCTCAAGCTATACGCCGGCCTTTCCGCTGGCCTGTTGAGGCAGGCCACGTATACTACCACGCGACTGGGAGTGTATAGCTACCTGTTTGATTCATATAAAGAGTGAGTATCATACTACCTTCACAGAGAGTTACATCCTAGGAAGAGAGAGTTTCATCCTAATAAGAGAGTGTTTCATCCTAGAAATTCTCATCTATTCTTCATTCTCATAATTCATAAATCTATACACGGGGCTATTCGCTTGGCTGCCAAGGACGACGCAATTGGGAGTGTACAACTACGAGTAAGTACCATTCTTCCTTCACAGATAGTTATAGATAACCTAGGAAGCGAGAGTTTCCTCCAACTATACGCGGGCCTTCCGCTGAGGCAGGCCGCGAATACAACCACGCTACTGGGAGTCTACAAGTAGCTCTTCGATAATTACTGACTGAGTACCATACTTCCTTCACAAAGAGTTATAATTATCCTAGGAAGAGAGTTTCCTCAAGTTATATGCGGGGCTTTCTGCTGGGCTGTTAAGGCAGGCCACGTATACTTCGACGCGATTGGATTCAGTTAATATAGGAAGTGAGTACCATACTTCCTTTATAGAGAGTTAGAGATCATAGCCAGAGAAAGTTTAAACTGCCTTCGTCGTTGCTAAGATTTTGTAGGAATAGAGGCTATTTGCGGGACTTTCCTCTGGGCTGTTGAAACAGGCCACGTATACCACGACGCGACAGGGAGAGTGTACAAATCCCTCTTCGATTAATATAGAGAGTGAGTACTTCCTATAAAGGGTTAGAGAGAGAGTTTCCTCAAGCTTTCTGCTGCATGGGCTCCTGAGGCAGGCTATGTATACAATCACGCGACTGGGAAAGTATACCTCTTCGATTTTTACAGAGAGTGAGTACCACAATTGATACTTGCTATGCTATATATAAAGGGTTAGAGAGTTTCCTCAAGCTATATGCGGGGCTTTCCGCTGGGCTGTTGAGGCAAGTCACATAAACAACCACGCGACTCGGAGTGTACAACTACCTCTTTGATTCATATAGAGAGTGAGTATTTCCATCACAGAGGATAAGAGATCAATCCCCCCCAATATCAATAAAAAATCGTCGACCACAAAAAAGTCAAGAATCAATCAATCAAGAATCTACACAGTACAACCATATATACATAAGATACACAGGACCAAGTTTCATCGAGATTCGTTGAAAAATGCGACCTGTGGAGAAAAATCAACATCCGGACAGATTAAAGGCACTTCGTTTGCTTCGGTCAATGATGATTTCAAATGACTCTTACTGGGAACTAAAAAGAAATCATTTTGTACGTCTCGTGTGAAGGCGTGGCACGTACTATCAGTAACCTATTTTCAACGTCAAGGTTGGAAAGGTGATAGTCATTACAGAGATAATAATTATGACCTATTTTGTAGCACTTTTATTTATTATGCAACTGAATAACAATATGAACGAGTTGTTGTGGTCAGTCAAACGGTTCACAAGTTCAACGTAACATATTATGTATTTTTTATTTCAAGTTATGACTTAAAAACTTGAAATGTTGATAATTAATTGACCGACGAAACGGAGGAGATACTCAATTCGACGCGTATATTTTTTTACGCATAACTTTTTACGTAGTAGTCCGATTTCCATAATTCTTTTTTTATTGGAAAGAGTATACTTCGAAATGAACTTATTCAAAACAAATAGGTCAAATTCTAGGTATTTGCAACTGCAATGTACTGTACAGTACCAGCCTTTTTTAATAGTCCACTGCAGAACGTAGGCCTACCCGCGAACGGGTGATTGGGCCATATCCACCACGCTGGCCCAGTGCGGGTTGGTGGATTCACATTACGCCATCGAATTTCTTCTGCGGACGCATGCAGGTTGCCTCACGATGTTTTCCTTCACCAAAAAGCCAGTGGTATTAAATTCCGTACATAAATTCTAAAGAACTCATTGGTACAGGACCAGCATTTGAACCCACGACCTCACGATTGCAAGGCGAGTGTCAATACCTCTAGGCCACCACGGCTTTTCTCTAGGCCACCACGGCAACTGCAATGCGAAAATCTAATCTAACATTTATATAATAGCCTTTCGTCCGTTAAAGTAATAACCGACTGAAAATTACTTCAGATTCAGAGCCAAGTTAAAGTCAATAATGCTACTGCATTGTCCTTCATAATATGTACTGTACACTCATAAGGCCAATGCCCCTCACCTTACTAGTAATATAGAGTTACTTTTGAACGTTAAGGTGGGTCGATTACAAAATTAAATATAACAATTATTATTAAAGTGCGTATAGACCGGGTGGCTAGACCTGGTGTTAGAGCTTTTAAGCCACCTGATGGTCTCTGACATGGCTAAACGGTTAATACAACATTTATCAACAAATTATTGAATAGAGAACAGTTTTGCACAGAATCCATCCGAGCCACGGTAGCGCTCAGTTGTAACTACCACCCGCGGTAACCCATACGAACACTGACCGTGCCGAACGATACTCAACTTTGGCGATCGCTGACAAACATCTAGTCAAACTAATGAGCGATTCTTGGGAACCAGTTGTCCCACCGTGCCTCGACTCCAGCCCCCCTACCGCCTAAAGCAATAGCAATCGTAATAGCAATCGTTTATGACTTCATTTTAGTCATTTGGCACCGCCTATGTGACGTTAGCCATCAAAGTTGTTCATTCAACTATTGCTTTCGCAATCCGTGCAAAACTGTTTAAATAAGGACGTTATCGATACATTAGCACCAATGTACGAGTCCATGACGTCAGTCAAGTTATGCAATTAGGTATTTGACTTGTTTGTTATCAGGCTCATGGCGAACGTAATTCGCGTGTGCCGGGTAATCACTCCAAATTATCTTATTTGAGTTACACATGACCAAGAGGTGTTACGATGTCATAAATATTTGAAATTGGCTTAGGTACTTCCTGTTACAATTTTTGACGTGACGACGTCTTATGAATCGATGAACGCCGTTTGCGCGCTCGGAAAAATGTCACGTTCCGTCTGAGCCGAGCGTGCAAGCGATAGCGCGGAACAAGTGAAAGAGAGGCACGATCGGCCTAAGCGTTCGGCTTGTTTCAGTTTTTGATTCAACAATGTTTTGTTATGACTTTTATCACGTAAAATTATCATCTGTAAACCGACTTTACAGACGACGAGTATGTAGGCAGTATGTAGTCAAACGCAAACCTATACCTACGGAATAAAAAAAAACAGGACAAGTGCGAGTCAGGCTCGCACATCTAGGGTTCCGTACTATTCCAGAAAATTTCACTCAATTGGGGAGTAAGTTAAACAAAAAAGTTTTTTTTTATCACTTTTCTCGTAATACATCAAAAATTACACATTGTTAAAATTATTAAAAAACCTGTTTTAGCATGTGCTAATAAACCTCTTTAATATGATACCTTACATTATACGATTTACTCACTTTGAATTTTGAACCCATATTTTGTGAATTTTGAGGCCCTATTTTTTGTGATTTAAGTAAAAATGTACAGTTTTCAGATTTATTCTTATATGTGTACTATGAGATAATGCTTCTAGCCAAATTTCATATTTCTATGTCAACGGGAAGAACCCTGTAGGTTTTGATCTTTGTGAGTGCGAAATATGCGGTTTTTTACGACATAAACGGCTTTAAACGATAACTGAGAAGATTTTCTTTTACACAACTGCAAGAGACCATAGATATACGTATACAGTTTAAATTTCAACTCGATATCTGTACGCGTTCCCGAGATAAAGAGTCTTGACATACACACAGACGGACAGAAGGACAACAAAGTGATCCTATAAGGGTTCCGCTTTTACTTTTTGAGGTACGGAATCCTAAAAAAGGAATATTTTGTAAGTAAAAACTTCTTCAGCGGCGTTGTGCACTTTTTGGGATGGGTAAAAAATGTTAAACTCGCGTCAGGACACGTGACCTGATCGAAAATTCGTAAGACGACGCAGAGTGGAGGGTGCAAGCCTTTTTAGTAGTCCACTGCAGGACGTAGGCCTACCCACGAAGGGTGATTGGGCCATATCCACCACGCGGGCCCAGTGCGGGTTGGTGGATTCACATACGCCATCGAATTTCTTCTACGGACGTATGCAGGTTGCCTCACGATGTTTTCCTTCACCGAAAAGCCTGTGGTGTGAAATTCCGTACATAAATTCCAAAGAACTCATTGGTACGGGACCGGGGATTCGAACCCACGACCTCAAGATTGTAAGGCGGGTGTCACTACCTCTTGACCACCACGGCTTAAAATAGGCAGATGCTTTCAGGCGACGTAAAAATTAAAAAACCTGACACTAGGACTAACCACTCGCCCTATACTTACTTTAGTGCTCAGTGGTGTCAGTTACCAGTTATTAACACCCTGACCTCGTTGAACCGCCTCCATTCCTCACGATAAATTGACCATTGTATGATAAAACATTTTAATGTCTGTAAATAACTTACTTTGCTATATAGATATCTGTTATCAGTGTTGCCATTGCTACGGCAATCGCTATGTTATACTTCAATTAAACTCTCTGAAAAAAAGGCGCGGTATAGGTATCGCCATACAAGTCAGCGGATGAGAAGTTAGCTGCAGATAACACTTCGGCGCGATTCGCTAATTATTGCGCGTGTGTGCACAATGCCGACGCAAATGGCGTAGTAGTGAGCACGGGCGTAGGAAGCGCGCGGGAGGCACAAGGTTGGCGGGCGGGTGTGTCCCAGCGTCTGGCTCCCGCGCATACCTATATTTTGCCTTGTGCGCAGAACACTGCGCATAATTTCCCATCCGCCGACTCGAGGTTTTCACGTGAATTAGGTATGAAAAAATATTTTTTTTATTATTATGATATTGCTTTTAACTGTTATTGCACTTTATAAAGACTATCAGATTTTGAGAATTTGATTCCTTTTCCTTTTTTCGTATCTACAAGCTTGCTACCTATAGGACGTCCACTGCTGTACATAGACCTCCCCCATAGAACTACAATGCGACCGGTTTATAGCGGCAAGCATCTAGCGCGATCCTGCTAGCTTAGCACAAAAGACAACGACAATTTACCGACGCGTGCAAAGGTGACAGATATATGCTTTATCATAACTCTGTCACGTTCTTACACGTCGATAGTATTGTTTTTTGGTCCGTATGCTAAGCCCTCTGGGGTCTTTATTAGGTTATCTCTCCACCCAAGTCCTATGCTGCGCTTGCCGATACGTGGTATTCACTCGAGAACTTTTTTTACCCCATCGGTTATCAGTTCTCCGTGCTATGGGCCTTGCTATTTCAACTTGCCAATCCAAAAAAAAAGAAACAAAATATATGCTGTTTTTCAAACATTTTGTCGATTCTGAGTTGCAATTTTGTATGAGACAGCTTCATTAAAACTCGCGTGAGAAAACATTATACTAAATAAAACACCGGTTTTCACTCACGTATGATATACGGCCGGGCCGTTGGGAACCCGACCGGTTTCGAAGTAAATTAGTACTCCTTCATCAGGGAATACGCGCCCTCCCGTCAGTACTAGTCAGCACTAATTTACTCCGAAACCGGTCGGGTTCCCAGCGGCCCGGCCGTATATCATACTTGAGTGAAAACCGGTGTTTTATTTAGTATATTAGACAGCAGATTTTTTTGTCAAATTCTACATTTGTTAGCCCCATAGTAAAAGTTGTTCATAATGATGATTTAAATCATCTCCTTGCGACTTAGCTTCCCTTTCTGAAAAACCCTATATTTTAAACCGACTTCGAAAAATGGGGTTCTCAATTCGACTAGAAGGGAGGTATGTTTTATTTTTTACTAGCGACTCGTCCCGGCTTCGCACAGGTGTATTATACATATAAACCTTCCGCTTGAATTACTCTATCTATTACAAATAACCGCATCAAAATCCGTCGCGTAGTTTTAAAGATATAAGCATACATGGGGACAGACAGACAGGGAAGCGACTTTGTTTTATAAGAATATTACGCGATTTCTCTACCAATTATGAACTGATTTTGATGATTCTTCTTTTGTTTTGTAGAACAGGTACTTCAGAGGTGGTCCCATCAATATTTTATCAAAATCGGTTAAGTCGTTTTTGAAAAATTTATGTCTGACATTTTGTTAGGAACAGTCTTATAGTTTGTTCTCAATCAATTGGTTGGTCCATACATGATAATTAGGTATGTACTGTACTGTACCAGCCTTTTAATAGTCCACTGCAGGACGTAGGCCTACCCAGGAATGGTGGTTGTGCCATATCCACCACGCTGACCCAGTGCGGGTTGGTGGATTCACATATGCCATCGAATTTCTTCTACTGACGTATGTAGGTTGCCTCACGATGTTTTCCTTCGCCGAAAAGCCAGTTCCCGGTCCCGTACCAATGATTTCTTTGGAATTTTAATTAGTTAGGTATACTGTACTGTACTGTATCAGCCTTTTTAATAGTCCACTGCAGGACGTAGTCCTACCCACGAAGGGTGATTGGGCCATATCCACCACGCTGGCCCAGTGCGGGTTGTTGTTATGGCCATAAGCGAGTGAATTAGGTATACTATGAGATTATTATACTTTCTTTGCTATGAGTAAAATAATATCCTAGCTAAAGTATGTGACGTTTAACCAGTCACTCCGTGTATTTAGCCAGACACTTGTGTGATTGCAAATATGTTTATTTTATTAATAGTACTATCGGTATCTTGGTTATTTTGTTTGCATGACTGCAAAAGGGAGGTCAACTCGAGATTGCGATTCAAGGCTGACAGAAAGCGAAAATAAAAAAAAATATAAATAATAAAATATTTTATTACGTATTACAACATGTGGAGGTACTTACAAACAATCTTAAAAATAAGGTGCGGTGGAAAGTCGCAAAAGCACCTTTAAAATATTTGGACCCTACACTAGGTCTCGTAAGAGCCTGTATAGCAGGGTACATTTTTCTGTTGGTCTTTTAACCGCTAAAGTAACCTAATTTTGAACACAGATACTTAACACAAATAAAAAAAAAAGAACTAAAAGTTACCTACTAATAATTACAAGTTATCACTTTATATATTGTTGATTTCTAACGAGCTTTATTTATAATAATAATGTGTGTGAAGTGAATAGTTGGTATGTTTAACTATTTAATATGCTATATAAGCTATAATAATTGAGATATCATTCCATTAAAGTAGGTATAGGCCGAATCAGAATTCTTGGCGGGTGTGATGTTAGCTTCAAACTGCGCAAACCTCAATCCTGGCTGAAGCCCACTTAGCTGCGCCAGAATTGGGCTTGTAACTAACTTGGGTCTATGCTTAGCCTAGCAAGGTATCGTATCAAGAATAGATCCCCGCTGTTTATTGAAAGTCTAGGAGGCCTATGTCCAACAGTAGTGGACGTCCTACCACTAAAATAACGGCAATGATAACGAAGAACTTTTACGTTACAAGGTACGTTACATACATTTAAAACATCCAATATTAGAGATTAATATTAATTAAAGTTTGTGTAGGAATTCGACTGTTTATAATACAAATTCAGTTTAACGCACGTATACCATTTTAGGCTTTTTGGTGTAAGTTTACAAATTTTTTTAAGTAAAGTGAAACATAAAATTTTATTTCTGTTACATAGATACGGTAAACTGATTCTTTGTTGTATTTGTCATATTTTTTTTATGTCAATTAGCTTAGTAGTACTGATGGTATAGTTAAAACCATGAATACATTTTTGATTGATTTTACTCGAGGGCCCCTTAAGGCGCCATATTATCAGCGTAATTTTTCATATGAGCTGGTGAAGACCAAAACGCCCGGTTTCGCGCACAATTTTCGCATTCAAAAATCATCAATTGATATCACCACTTTTTCTAAATTTTATGTATGAAAGCTTTAGTTCAATTTATGTGCATAAATAACAGACTCAAATAAAAATTGTAAACGTGTAGAAGAGAGCCCAAAAATGCAATAAACTTTCTTAGAAATCATGAATTTGTTCTTAAAAGCGGTATCTTTGCATTTAATTTCTATAGCGCGAAATTTTTTGAATTGTGTTTATTGCAGTGCAGTTATTGAATCTACCGTATAGTTTTATGAATATTGTGAATTTAATTTTTATTCGACAATTTCAAGGTTTGATGGAGAAAAGTCAGTTTAACTAGGGCTCTATGAAGGTATTTTGAGATTGGGTAAAAGTAAATGGTTTCGCATGCACACTTGCAAGGTTGCCTGGAAGAAATCACCATGGGTGATAAGGCCGCCACTTTATAATCATATTTTTGAGAATTAAAGAATTTTGTCTGTCTCTCTGTCTGTCTTGTATTATTGTAATCATAAATGCGAAAAATGGTCGCACATAGTCTAGGAATTAAAACAACTGTTGTACTATGATAAAACCTGCACCTCATCAGGTATTCAGATTAGAGATCTTATTTCCCGGTGTGAATATTTTTAGTTTTATGACACAGTACAACACGCTTCAGACGCATGATTGCTTGATTTCCATTACATAATTCGTAAAATTTTAATCTATGCCATATTAGTAAAGTAACTAGGTGTCCTTAGCAAAAACAAATATAGATAATATCTGAAAAATCTTGTTTTGAGAAAAAGACAATTTTAAGCCGAATTCGAAGTTCAATTCTGCTTATAGGTTTAATACGTACCATAAAAGTTTTAACTAATTACATGTTTCTCCGTTTCTCCACAGACGCAACGGGGGCGCCACTCCCGGTTTCGGCATGAAGACGCTATTAGGTATATCGGCGGGTTCCATCGGTGCGTTCGTCGGCACGCCGGCAGAGGTCGCTCTCATCCGTATGACGGCGGACGGACGACTGCCTAAGGAACAGCGCAGGAATTACAAGAACGTCGCTGATGCGCTTATGAGGTAAGAAAATGACCGATGTCGTGAAAACGTAACAAAATCGGATGCGGCTGACAGTCGGGACTTAGCAGTGTGCACAGTCTCAAAACATCCAGCGTGCCAGATCTCTCTCTGACGTCCGAACGCTCAGGGTCAGCCCAAGATCCGCGACTTATGACCGATAGTGTGCGCGGCTCAGTGTACATTCATTATCTAGATACCTATAAGTCGCGACCGTCAGCCGAATTCGATAGGTTGTTTTCAGCTTAACAGTACAGAGAGAAAAAAAGAAGCGATGACGATATAAAATCTTTTTAACACGCTTTTATTAGTTTCACCTGTATGTTTGCTTGCTTGTAACCAACCCCTTTGAGCTCGATTTTTACCTACTTTGAGCGATCAGATTTTCTTTAAACTTTGCACACCTATCAAAGACCGATGACAATGCTTTTATAAAAAAAAATAAGAAATTTATGAATCCTAAGCGTGTTTATTTAGTTTTTTTTTTAAATATATTTTTAAATTAATAAATACGCGCGCGGTTTAAACTTGTAGGACGCGACGCAAGTAACAAAGAGGTTGGTAGCACAGGATGATAATAGAGCGAGCGCGCTTCTAAGAGGTAGGACACAACGTAAGCTACTTATCCGTATGACGACTGACGGACGACTGCCCAAGGAACAGCGCAGGAGTTCCAAAAACGTCGTTGATGCGCTTATGATGGTGCAACCACACATCGCGAGGCGACACGAGCACCACAGCTGTAACTAACTTCACATCTTAAACAAGTATATACTGAGCGCCACACAAATTGAAAGATGGGAAGTTAGCCGCAGAGAGCGCAAACGCCAAAATATAGACGTTAGCCAGGGTGCCAGAGAGACGAGACGCCGGCGCACACCCGCCCGCCAACCTCGTGCCTCTCGCGCGCTCCCTACGCCCGAGCTCACTACTTCGCCATTTGTATAGGCATTGTGCACACATGCGCAATAATTAGCGAATCACGGCGAAGTGTACAAGTCGGCGATGTGAAGTTAGCCTATAGCTGTCTCTATAGCTAACTTCACATCGCTTTTAGCTTTCAGCTTACTTCTATAGCTAACTTCACATCGCCGACTTGTATACTTGTTTACGATGTGAAGTTAGCTACAGTTGCGGTGCTCGTGTCGCCTCGCGGAGTGTGTGGACGCACTATGAGGTTACTAAAAAAACCGGACAAGTGCGAGTCAGGCTCGCACATCGAGGGTTCCGTACAAACGTATTGTTAAAATAATTAAAAACCTGTTTTAGCATGTGCTAATGAAGTTCTTTTATATGATACCTTACATGATATGATTTACTCACTTTGAATTTTGAGCCCATATTTTGTGATATTTGAGGCTCTATTTTTTTGTGATTTAAATAAAAAGGTACAGTTTTTAGATTTATTCCTATATGTGTACTTTGAGACAATGCTTCTCGCCAAATTTCATAGTTCTATGTCAACGGGAAGTACCCTGTAGGTTTTGATTTTTGTGAGTGTCGAAATATGCGGTTTTTACGACATAAACGGCTCTAACTTTTTTAAACGATAACTGAGAAGTAGTTTCTTTTACACAACAGCAAGAGACCATAGATATACTCGTACGTATACAGTTTGAATTTCAACTCGATACCTTTACGCGTTCCCGAGATAAAGAGTCTTGACATACACACAGACGCACAGACGGACAACAAAGTGATCCTATAAGGGTTCCGTTCTTTTCGTTTGAGGTACGGAACCCTAAAAAACAGAGTAATTAATCCGCCAGTTAGAATAGATAAGGCCGCCAGTTAGAAACCTATAAATTGTATTGTTTTGTGCCTGTAATTTGTTTTTTATGTAATGTGGTTGTCTAATAAAGTGTTATTGTTTGTTTGTTTGTAATCCACTTTTAATACATACCCAATTACCCATACTTTATTTCCTCTTTGTGGGAATAAGAAAGAAAGAAAGAAAATTGGTGGAAAGATAATTTATCTATATTCGATGATACGGATGCCGATAAGATTAGGGATCATAGGGTATGGAAACTAATCTGGTCTCCAAACATTTTATTTCGAATTTGACAATTATGTATGACCAGTTATGTATGGCCAGTCGTGAACAATGGGCGCTGTCATTCAAATTAATAGAACCTTTTAGTAAATTGATAATGTTTGATATTTCAGGATAATCCGCGAGGAAGGCGTGTTGAAGCTATGGCGTGGTGCGACTCCCACCGTGGGGCGGGCTATGGTCGTCAATGCGGCGCAACTCAGCACTTACTCGCAGGTAACCTTTATTTATTGTTCTCGAATGGAGACCACCGGCAGACTCAGCGTAGGATTTAATTGAATTGAATTTATTTATTTGCATAGTATATAGAACATTCTTAAACGCTAAGTAAATACCCTGCCTAGTAGGACATAGCAAACATTAAAATATCCTATCCTACTAATATTATAATCGCGAAAGTTTGTGAGGATGTATGGATGTTTGTTACTCTTTCACGCAAAAACTACTGGACGGATTGAGATGAAACTTTGCAATAATATAGCTTATATATCAGAATAACACATAGGTACTCGTAGGGTATAAATTATAATGATATTGCGTCAAAAAACAAAATATCATGCGGGCGAATCCGCGGGTAAAAATTAGTTAGGTTTAATATAGTCATTTAACTGTATACATTACTATAAATTTACTGAGTACACATTTTACAAAACAATTATAGATTAGAACTAATTCTTGGCCGTACTACAAGTTACTACTATTAAATGTTACAATAATTTAATTTTATCAGTGAGGTACTCGTCAAACTGTAATAACATTTGTTTATTAACAATTTTTTGAGATTTTTAATAAAAGCTTTTTCTTCATGTTCGTCTTTTAAGTAGGTAGGTAGAGCATTGTATATTTTTATAAGCATGTATTCTGGACTCCTTTTTATAATATCAAGCTTTGGTTCTGGTGCTATTAGCTGATTTTGTCTTCGAGTATTTGTGTTAAAAGTGAAAAGATTTAGGTGTTCTTTTACATTACCACTCTATATTTTGAACAGCCTGCAATGTGTAAAAGCAAACCGTTTCCATCTGATCTCGTCTGAAATCTCTATTACCGATGTTTAGTTAACTTTTGATTTGGTTAACTAGCTTATTCAAGTCCAATCCAATCCGAAGATGGGACGACGATATCAGACTAACCTTGGGACCATACTGGACAAGAGTCGCAGAAGATAGACCACAGTGGAGACAGTTGGAGGAGGCCTATGCCAAAAGGCACATTGAGCTGAGGGACATTTTATAGCAATAATAACCAGAATACATTCAACCAAAACTCGCTCAGAATAAAAGGCTTATAATAATAAACTAGCTTATTACTTCTTTAAGGGTTTGATTAATTATTTACGTTACTAAAAAGTTGATTTTTTTACTCGATATACTTCCTGTCTATCGTGGGTAAGCCTAACACAGAAAGTAGGCAAATCGTTCCTAACCCCTCATTGTGTTTACTTAATCTCCAATCTTAAGAACCGACAGTAAGACGATTCGTCTTTTTCTATTGCAAGAGATAATGTTAAATATTTTTTTCATCACATCTATTCGAAAAGGACTACTTGGTTCGCCTTTAAGTGCGCCCAAAGGAGGTGTTTTCTGTAAGGAACTTTATAAGTGCGCCGGAATGATGTTTGCCGCGCACTTTTTGAATTTGGAACAAATAAGTGCGACGAAATGATGTTCGCAATGTTAGTGTTCAGCGCTAAGAAAATGAATGAAAAGAATGTAAATATAAGTTTTCATTTGTTCTATTATTAGATACCATTTAATTTCAATTTAGTTGTTACTCTACGTTTTATTAAATAATAATATTATAGTAAAATATAAGGCGCCTTTTGTTTTCTCATAGAGGTGATGAAAAGTAGAGTGTACCACATTATCAGTATATCAGTAGATTGTATCATACGGGCGCAAAATATATTTTTGTCTCGGGCGACGTATCTTGAATCCCTCGCTAAGTTCAGGATTCTACTCTAGAATCCCTCACTTCACTCTAAATTCAAAAAAGCGCCCTCGACGTAAAAATATTATTTTGCTCCCATATGACACAATCTACTATTGTAAGCGTGTCATTATTCTGTTATAATGTAATGAAACGCTTGTCCTAGACCTGCCAAGACTAGCTCCTAACAAGGAAACAAGCATTTCATACAGTTGATAGGGTATTTATTACAGGGACGTTATAAAAGTAAACAAGGACAAAGATATAAGGACACTAGACCTACTCTTCTAGATACTTAGGTTCATAGGTTCATGATAGCACCGAGTTTCAGGATTTTCGACGTGACGTAATGTCATGACGTCATTACAATAAATAGTTGTAACAATGTGCAGGCGCGTGAAATGTTCGTGGGCTACGTGCCGGACGGCATCACGCTACATTTCTGCGCGTCCATGGTGTCCGGCCTCATCACCACCATCGCCTCCATGCCCGTCGACATCATCAAAACCAGGTCAGCATTACTGTTTTTTATTATCTCCCTTCTACGTTGATTGTTTCTATTTTAGGTTTCCGTACCCAAAGATTGGCTGCCTCGATAGCTCAGTGGTTAGTGACCCTGACTTCTGGGTCAAAGAGGCGTGGGTTCGATCCCCTCCCAGGGCCAACATTTATGTGATGAACATAGGTGTTTGCTCTGTGTTTGGACATTACATAGGTACTATCTATATATTTTCACCCCTTCGTGGGTAGGCCTACGTCCTGCAGTGGACTATTAAAAAAGGCTGGTACAGTATATAAGTATTTAAAATATGTATAAGTAGTCTCTGGCAGCCATATGGCAAGCTTTGCTTAGTTTGGAGTCAGATACTGTGTGTAAGATGTCCTGTTATGTGGGGCCTCCCATTGAACTAACGTGATTTTTTGCTGTTTTTAATAGATATAAAATATATAATAGATATTCACAGAATTACTCACTTCAACAATAAATAATTAAATTAAAATAAATTAAGAGTAATTTTTACCATAAAGTACGGAACCCTTTGTGCGCGATTCCGACTCGCACTTGGCCGTTTCTTTTCATTTAGGACTAGCGGACCCGACGAACTTCGTTTCGCTTTCTGTAAGAACCTTGTACAGATTATTAGAAAACTACAAAAAAAAAATAAGCCAAATCGGTCAAGCCGTTTTCATGTTATGTCGTGACAACGGAAAACGGGTTTCATTTATATATATATAGATTTGTTTGTGTTAGACTAAATTCTGCCTGATGTTAAGCAGATATATTACTATGGGGTCAACTCGGCTGTCGAAAAAAAAAATTGGTTGCTACATTCATTTTGTCGTTTCCGAGTTGCAATTTTGTATGGAACAGAAGATTTTTTTCTGTTTGATTGACCTCCGTTCAGCTTAGTACACCCGTTCTGGATAACTCTATGTATTAAATGGTCAAGTATCGGAAATATTAACTTCCTCTAATGAATTAACAAACTCAGATTGTAAAGTTACTAAAAATCTAATGAACAAAAAAACGTATCAATTCATACGTATAGGTGCTTTATTCCTATACCTTCGCGTTATATTGGCCAAATTTTATATCAACCTATAAAAAGATTTTAATCCAATTTTTAATAATTTCAGAATCCAAAACGCAGCCAAAGGCCAGAGCCAAGTGGCGGTAGTAACCAACCTCCTCAAAAACGAGGGCGTCCTCTCCCTCTGGAAAGGTTTCCTCCCGTACTACGCGCGCCTCGGACCTCACACGGTCCTCACTTTTATCTTCCTCGAACAGATGAACACAGCTTACTTTAAATATACGTAAAAATGTGTAAAATTTGAGAAAAAAAACCTGTGGTTTTGAGGAAAAATTGTTACGATTTGCGGGTAGGTTGAGAAAAGAAATGGTTGAAATAATTTTGTGGGTTTAGATATAGGTGATATCGCATTTTCTTCTGCTCTAAGTCAACGCACGAAATTGAATTTTCTTTGGGTTTTGTGCTATATACAGATAAATTACTCATTGTAAGATTACAAAAAATCATTTAGCGACCATGACCAGGTAGTGTTTACCAGGTACACAATTCATCCATCCATCAGCCGAAGGACGTCCACTGCTGGACATAGGCCTCCCCTATGGATCTCCAATAAGACCGGTAGGAAGCGGCTTGCATCCAGCTCGATCCTGCGGTCTTAATGAGGTCATCCGTCCACCTTGTGGGTGGATGTCCTACGCTGCGCTTGCCGGTACGTGGTCTCTACTCGAGAACTTTTCGACCCCATCGGTCATCAGCCCTCCGCGTTATGTGCCCTGCCCATTGCCATTTCAACTTGCTAATCCGTTGGGCTATGTCGGTAACTTTGGTTCGTCTACGGATCTCCTCATTTCTGATTCGATCTCGCAGAGAGACTCCGAGCATAGCCCTCTCCATAGCTCGTTGGGCTACTTGGAGCTTACTAATAAGGCCCATAGTGAGAGACCACGTTTCCGTGCCATAAGTCATCACTGGCAACACACACTGGTCGAAAACTTTTGACTTGGGGCACTGTACACAATTATCTAGGTATAATTATTATCCAGATAAGGAATTATCTAGAATCCAAAATAGTGGCCAGTTTAGGCACAAGAGTCCACTAACTAAAAACGAAGGTGAAAATCAGTTGATGGACTTTCGTGCTTACACAACTACTATTTTGGTTTTTAGCCGTATGTATCTCATTAAAGTAGGGACAAGAAAATAGGTCACTTTTGACAGATGTCAGTTTTATATTCATAGTGAGGTGACCTGCTTAAAAACATCGATTAAATGAATGAATCGAATGAATCGATACAGACTTGAAACATATGTGAATTTTAAAAATGATCATGCGAATCCCTGTCTCATTATTATTTTTTCTTTCATAAATTAAAGGAGCAAAATAAGACAAGTACCTACGTAATTTAACAAAAAAATTGCTTTTATTCACTTGAACTATCGGAACTGCTATCTTCATCACTGCTGTCAGCACTCAGAGATATTATTAATTCATTTTCAATAATATTGTCTATTCTCACATCTCGTTCAAAATCTTGTAAAATTATTTTCTTTGTCTTCTCCACGACTTTTCGCCAGTCTTCTGTAGTGACTTCTGCACATGCAGTTTGTAGCAGAGTCATCATTTTAGCAGTACTGAAGGGTGGTTCAGTATTGTTCCGCGCTGCATGACCCTTTATTTGTGCCCAAATAAGCTCGATGGCGTTATACTGGCAATGGTAGGGAGGCAATCGAATAACTTCGTGTCCATGCTCTAGGGCTAGTTCATCGATTACATAGCGGAGCTTGGACGGCTTAGTTGCTTTTACCAGATTTAACAACTCAACTTTTAATAAAGTTGGACTTGCCTCCACACCATTTCTTACCAGCCACGAGACAATTTCTTGCTTTTTATTTGCTTGAGTTGGTGGTTTATCAACTTGTACAGAATGATACGGAGCATTGTCCATTATAATTTTCGATGGGTTTTCTAAGCTGACTAGCAGCTTCTCAAACCACTCTTTAAAAACATCAAAGTTCATTTCCTCATGGTAATCTTTTGTAGTTTTAGAGGCGAATGCGAGGAGGCAGTCTGGAATAAAACCTTGAGAAGCTGATCCCGCGTGACATATAATAAGTCGGGCTCCTTTTCCCGATGGAACTTTTGAGGTGGAGGCCGCTGTATCATCGGTCCATGTCCGCGCAACCGTATGGTTCGCATTCAACCATGTTTCGTCAATAAACACGACATTGTCCCAATCCGTAATTTTATTTACCTCACGTAAGAATGTTATTCTCTTCAAAATAATATCGTAGCGTTCTAGCAGGATTTTCCGCTTGTCGGATTTTTTAAATCTAAAGCCAATCGATTTCAAAACCTTTGATAGAGACGATTTGCCTCCAAAAAATAAACCTGCGCCTTTTAACGAACTCAATAGCTTTTCCCGTGTAGGATATTCTTTTCTCGAGTAATATCCATAAATGTGGTTGCGAATTGCAGTAGCATCAAAATTATCAACGTCAACAATTTTCTTGTCCCTCTTTCGTTTTTTCGGTGTACGTAAAGTATTATCTTCTGAGCCTGATGGTCCGTATTTCTCTTTCAGAATTTGAGTTACTGTCTTCTTCCCTATTCCCAATGCTTCGGCAACGCGTTCTCTCGGTGGTTTCAATGGTAAAGAGGCCCATCGTTAACTGATTCACGTCCAAAATAATTGTACAATTTCAGCACTAGTTCGCGAGATTGACTGTTTAGAGTTTTCCCCCGTTTCGACATAGTAAGACTGTAATGTTTTTCTTGTTTAATAATCGTTAAGCAATCGGAGTCCAATTTATAGCCAGGTAAACGTAGTCAGTAAGATCAGTTCAATGAAAAAGCCGGATCAGAAGAAAA
Source organism: Hypomecis punctinalis (assembly GCA_949316475.1). NCBI lineage: Eukaryota > Metazoa > Arthropoda > Insecta > Lepidoptera > Geometridae > Hypomecis > Hypomecis punctinalis. Next base: position 19,750,594 of record OX438814.1, read on the forward strand.
TAACAGAGAGCACACCAAAAACGCACAGTCACTTCGCACGACAACAAAAGACTGCGTCATCATCATGTTATGGCGACATGGCATGCGTCATCGACAGGCACTGGTGTTGCCAGCAACATCCACCTAAATTGCACCCAACATCAATGACCTTTCTATTTAGTTATTTTTTTGTATTTTTATAGTTAGTTAAAAGAATAATAAATATGTATAATTAGGTTTTATTATAATCACAACGTGGTAATAAATTTATGGTGATTTTTCTTCACAAGTAATCATTTCATTCGATTCAACTTACAATCCTATCAGCTTTCGATTTTTAGAGTAACATCCCTAGTGTTTAAAAAGAAAAAGGGTTGACTGACGCAACATTGTAACGACGTTCAGTTCTTTAGATCAGAAATTGTTTATTATGTTTAGAATGGTTTATTAGTGAAAGCAAATCGTAAAATTACTCGTATCGGTCATTATTACAATAAATATGTAAACGTAATTGAAAAAAGTTAAGCAATTGTGCAGTTCTTATTTTATGCCCGCCGTTACAAGGTTACGTTGTTGAATTTTGATGAAATGTCAAACGTGACCTATTATCTTGTCCCTACTTTAACACTACCTAGTCATAGCCGCTCAATGAGTTTTCTCAAACTTGCAATTAGTAGTTTGTCTGTAAAAAGCAACGAAAAGAAAAATCGTGCGCTGTCCTAGGTCAAAGCCAATTGTTAAAGAGAGACAGAAGTAGTAACAGTGAGGCTTTTACTAAATGCTAGTAAAAGACTGTAGATTTAACCTTTAAGGTTAACTTTTGGTTTATTCTGAAGAACATAATGTATAAAATTTGTAGGTACTTAATATAGAAAGATCTCGAAAAAATTACCTATCTGAAATCTCTACTAGGTATATCATATATTTTTCGCCTACGGTGTTAGTTTTCGACTGTCGAAATCAGCATATTATTATGATTGAATTAAATCCGGTATTACACTGCCCAATATTCAGGGCCCTAAACGAAGAGTACTGTGCTCTTTAATAGCATTTTACTCGCTTACTTTTGTGTCTTATTACACCGCAATAATTGGAAGAAAGAGTCCCTGAATACCGTGTAGTCTAATACTCCTATTTCATTTATTTCAAACACATTTTTAGCACCAGTACCCAGTAATTAGTACTAATCATTGAAATGTTGTTTACTTAGATGGTTTGAAGTAGTACCGAATTTAAGACCGTGGTCAAGCATAAAATGCTTAGGAGTGCCAAAAGTGTTTGTAATTTTTCCTCAAAACTTCGTATTATTAACAAATGATTTGAATAACGGTTGTATGACGTTTGATGTACTTATAAAAGTTGACATTGACATTTCTTTAGTTGGTTGTTATTTTTTTTATGCTGATTTTTACAAATGGTTATGTATTTGCTAGGGACTTGGGCTGTTGATTTTTTAAGTTTTGTATTTAAAGAGTTTATATACAGATTTAAATAAATACTTTTGTATTATGTATTTACTATTTATTGTAGGCGTGCGTATGAAATCTAAATATGTGAATGTCAACTTTTATTCCTAGTTTAAGCAACGAAAAGCACAAAAGTGCCTGTTACGAGTATATCCTTTAGTTTTAAGTAAAGTACGAAATTGTACAAATAAATGAATAATAAGAAAATAATATAAAAAAATAATGTTTCTGCTTTTGTATCAATTAAAATATTATCAATTTACTAAAAAAAAATTACCATCTCATTACAAAGCTTGCAAATTAAATAAATTAGTAGTCAAAAAAAGGTTGTTTATTTAGACAAATAACATATTTTAGAATATCATTGTATAGGTCGGATTTTAAGGCGGATTTTCAGTTGCAAGCTGCGCAATTACCAATCCTGTGTGAAGTTGACGTAAAACTGCCCGTTGATTGGATATTGAACAGCTTGTAGCTAACTTCACATCCGCCGGCTTGTACTATTCGGCCTATACCCATCATTGTGATCAACTTTTACTAGAATCTGGCTAACGAAAGTTGATACTGACAAAGCGCGGCAAATTTAAAAAATATCAGTATGGCAGCCCTAAACTGAGAGGGAAACACTTTCTCTCGCTCACACGGTGTAGCATTGTTACCATACTGCGATTTTGATTCTTCCAAATCTTTGGGGGAATCGCAAAAAAATCTTTTTTCAAGCTTTAACTTGTCGTGTAGGAGTTTTATATTCATTACGTTAATTATTTATTGTTTTTTGACGTTATTATTATGCCAAATTGAGGCTTCGCATTGCTCTCCAAATGATCCAAATGATTTCAACGCGTACCTATCTACTTCTTTACGATGAAGATTATAATAATATAATGAATAATTTTGTTCAGTTTAGTACATGAAGTTTGAAATTTTTTTTAATACAAGTTAAAATACCCCAATTTAAAGGTAAATCCACGATGGTAGTAGCACCGTGTGTTGTCATTTAAAAAGTTTGCGAAAAATTCCAGTATCAACTTTCGTTAGCCAGACTCTATAACTTTTACTACAACTCCGAAATTGCGAACAAAATCGGCTGTTACGTATACTAAGCCGCGCCACACAAGTCGGCGGATGAGAAGTTAGCCGCAGATGACACTTCGCCGTGATTCGCTAATTATTGCGCATGTGTGCACTATTACATACATATTATTATGTGCGGTATTGGTTGTATATTGGTTGGCGGGCGGGTGTGCCCCGGCGTCTCGTCTCTCTGGTTCCCGCGCATACATATATTTCGGCTTTTGCGCAGCGTTCTGCGCTTAACTACCCATCCGCCGATTTGTGTGGCGCTTAGTATACAAAAAGTTTGACTCGAGATAATGTGTAGAACAGCTTACTTTTTATCGCGATTTCAGGTTTGTCCCATAATAAAAGTTGGTTATAATAATCAGTACAATTGATATCCTAAAATATATCCGTGGTCTATATAAATAAATAAAGTATAAAAAAATAATATCAAGATTTTCTGTAAAAAATATTTTTCTTTGTTAAATACTTTTTAACACAAAAACTTATTTAATACCAACATTTCCAAGACAAATGTGAATCTTAAAATAATATATTTTTTTGGAAATATTTATTTTTTTACTTCGATTTATTTTTGTATTTTATGCTAAAAGGATGTAATGTTTTGATGAAACATCGTGATCGATTATCGTCCTACGCTTGGCAGTACGTAGTCTCCATTTGAGAACCTTGCAGCCCAACCGGCAATGCAATTGGTTTTGCCGTGTTCGGTCAATAATATAATTTAATATATTTTTTTAATTTAATCGGCCGTATGTTCTGCGTGCTATGTGCCCTGCCCATTGCCAATTTAAATCTTAAAGTTAATCGGTTTGGCTATTTCAGTTGTGTCTTTATGTATTTAAACTTGTTTTTTTTTTTCTGGCTAAATAAGTCTCATTTATTACTCTTATGTAATTTTTCTTTCGATAAATAATCAAAACTGTCATTTAAATGTTAATATAAATGTTTGATTTTTACAGATGTTATTACTTCAATTATTCCAAATCTTAAAATTGAGATTATTTTTTAAGTAAATTGCAATAAATTGTTTATTTAAATTCGGAATTATCTGAATTTAAATTCATAATTGAACTATATCAATGGTTCATTGGACATAACGTCTCAGTGGTGCCACCTAATGTATAAAATATATTTCTTTTTTTTTTGCTTCTAAGTTGCTCCATATCAAAATGTGCTTGTAGATAACAATTGTTGTATATACTCGTATGTATATTGTATATCGTAAAACATAAGCATGTTTTTTTCTAGAGTATCATATTAATAATTATGGCCAGCTTTTACTTTTATGTTATCGAAAGTTAATTAATTAACTTTTTGTATGACAGCGGCCATTTTTTCGCAATTTCGGGATAGTCCCATAGTAAAAGTTGCTCATAATGAGAATATCTATAAAATACGATGTCATAAGCTTGAAATATATTATCGGACACGGCTTACGGACGCGACTGACAGCCGCGACAGATAGGTATCTAGATAATGAAAGTACACTGAGCCGTGCACACTATCGGACATAAGTCGCGGACGTCACCTTGGGCTGACCCTGAGCGTTCGGACGCCCGAGAGAGATCTGGCACACCGGATGTTTTAAGACGTCCACACTGCTAAGTCGCGGCTGTCAGTCGCGTCCGTCAGCCGCGTCCGATAGTATGTTTCCAGCTTTAAGTGCGGGCGCAGCTCAAAACTTTCATTAAGGAAGAAATATCATGCTATCTCGCTCGCTCTTTGTACATTTTCATTGCTTGAGCTACCTTCGAAAATTTGTTTCGATAACTTTAGGGAGGAATAGAGATAGATATAATATGTGCTCGTTTAGACTTTCGAGAGAAAAAGAGACGGATATATGTACTCTCTTGTTCTCTTACATAGCATTCATTTCATACGTTGTAAACGTCAATTCCATGTGATACGCTAAATATTGACTATTTTTAGACGCGATTTGTTTTATGACTAACATTTTGTATTGTTTTAGGATATTAAATAATTTTTGTTTTGATATCTATCTTTTATTATTCTTAAAGTACTTTATTTTAATTACTCTGTATATGCTGTATCAAACATTTTAGCCGCTGTGAAATTATCTACAAGCTTCGGGAAACTCAATCTTCGCGTAGCTGTTGAGTGCACTTCAGTCAGAATTGGACTATCCGCACCTTGCACCTAACTTTACAGCCGCCAAGATGTTTGATTCGAGCTATAAATACAGGAGACGATTTTACTCGCGAGTTGAGAGGGATTAGTAGATTTAAGTTTATATGCAAACGAATGCTTCAATAGTTTCTATGTACTTTTGTACAGCGCCCCTAATGGTAGGAAGGAAGAACTAACAAAAATGTATGTATAATAGTTAATTGTTAAAAATACATTATACCTAATGAGTACAAAGGCCTTCTTTAGGGGCAGCGCTGGCAGCTGGGCGTAATCATAACCACGAAAAGAATTTAAAGAAATGATGTGATATCTAATACCTCTGTGTCTGAAACTTGATATATATTCAGCGTCATTTTGGATATTTCTAAAATAAAAACACCAATTATAAAAATATAAAAGGTAACTGTTAAAAAAAGGTATTTTTGTCGTTGAGCTCTGATATAACTCCATCAAAATTTTATCTATAATAAAATCAAATAAATAAACAAATTTTCACGTAAACCGTGAAACTACAATTTAAAATTTTTCAAAGCCAGTTTTCATAATTAAAGCAAATTAAAACTAGAAAAAAGGGCCATAGATCTTACGAAGCTGCAGCGAATACCGTTCTTATACGATCGTTAATTTGACATTTAAATCGCTAAAATGTCAAATTAACGATCGTATAAGAACGGTACTCGCGCTGCTGAAACGTTTGAAAATCATGTGCAAAATTGTAAATTAATTAGCATTAAACAGCATTCATGTTAGTGCAGTTTTGTATTGGATTAAGGGCATAAAACCTACACCTATATCTATATGATGAGTCGACATCGGAACATGGGTATGTAGGCACAGGACAGTGGCGTAACTAGGATGTTTTAGAGGCTCAGTGCACTAAATAACTACAGAAAACCCTTTAAACTGATAGGTAGGTATTTTCTATTTGGTTCTTTGACTGAGTCTGTAAATGATTTTGTATGTTGTGTAATTTATTTTATTGTGACAATATATATTATATTGACATGAGTATAACAAACTATAAAAATACTTATAATTTATAATAAACTATCATAGTGTCAAAGGACATGTCCACAAAATGTATGGAGGCTGGTATAATAATAATCATAAATACTAACCACAACACTCGTTACATTTCGAGAAAGTTCATATTTTTCTGTGTCAATAGACACAGTTATCAATTTTTAACTATCGTAATAACGATAGTTAAAAACAAAAAAGACCCCTCCAATTTTTTTAAAACTAATTATGAACTTATTAGAAAAAATAAATATATTTCGCTCAATAGGTAGTTTATCTCTAGCAGCCCTGATTAAGTAACCTCCAAATTGTTAAATAAAAGCATTTTTACCAATTAGCCACACTTTTTAAGTGATTTTTTGTCACATCGTACCTACTAACTGGTCACACTGGTAGGTTATAATTTTTAATTTTAGCAAATTCAAAGATTAATGTGGAAGAATCAGCTACGAATGCAAGTAAAATAACGATAGAAGCCCTTTATTATTGTTAAACTAGAAAAAAGTAATAAGCTGTATTGTTATTTTTATACAATTTATTTTTCGCATTAAAAAAAATGGAGGAAAGATAGAATCTAAATTAAATATTTTTGGGAAGCCCATATAACAAGCTTTCAAATGATGTATACGTATATCATCTTGGTTCGATTTTTCTCTGAATAATATACCTACCACTTGAGGACGTCACATTTAAACGTTGAGTTTGAACTAGCAAATTTTTTGGATTTATGCAGTATGAAACAAGCAGCAATGCTAGTTTCGCATTTCCAAAGTTAGAGTAAAGATATGGTAAGTTCGTGTGGGCCTCTTACATGGCACTAGCAATTATAAACCACCGGGTCCCACAGTTTAAAGTTACATGCATTGTAAGTTTCACGCAGCGGCTATCCATTTTTTGATTTCTTTTTTCATGACACCAATCATAAAAGTGGGGTTAGTGTGGGTCCTAAGACCAACCCCTAGAACCCACACTGCCCCCACCTTACTCCGCAACTGGCACCCACGTAGAGTAACGCGCTAATACCTCACTTGAGGGACTTCAATTAGCCACTATTGACATACTTTTCACCGAGTCATAGGAAAATTGCGGTCGAATACGCACTTATTTAGCATTTCCACTGAGAATTCATACTTAAGTCTCAATCAACATTTAAATTTCGACGCGTTTAAAATATGCTATAAGACTGTAAACAAGCTAAAGGGGGATATTAATGAAATTCAAGTTCAAGAAGTTGAAATCGTACGTTCTAAAGAAGACTGGAAAGATGTTCAACCTCTACAAGCATATGCAGAACGCTGGAAATGAGGGGAAGGAGCCCAAGGAACCAGAGACGACAGGACATGACAGGTTCTACCAGGAGCGTCCGAGGACAAGTTATCGGAAGAAGAAACGCCGTGGGGCGTGCAGGAGGGCGCAATCGGCAGCCGAACTCAACCCGGAGTCTATCGCTGCTGCGAACAAGAGAAACGCGTTTCGATTGAGATCAGTGTCCACGGACAGGGAAGAAAGCGAAGGTAATAACTTGGAAGGCATCCAAATCTAGCCATGATAGACAAAGGCTACCTTTTCGTAGTCCTTTTTTATTGCCATTCTGTAACATCCAGTGGAATCATCCAGAATAAAGTGGATGTAATGTGTGTATTTATGAAATTGCGAGAAGAGAATGGCACATGCAATGCACAATGCCAATATTCTAGTTAACAGTATGATCAAAGTCAAACGAATTTTAAAGGGTGGTTTGCTTTCGGTTTATTTTTACAATTCTGAGACTTCAGCAATAGGTTCAATGAATATTTATATCGACAGCTATCAATCATATCATTAATTTCAACAGTTATATGCTACATCACGTGTGCTACATACGAGTATATATGCATCTATGGATTTCTATTTAATGCTTCTGGTATTCAGCTTGTTTCTGCCGTGTGTATAGTATAGATCATTCATTGTTCATCAGTAACTATACATAATTCAAATTTCTTCGTGTTTAATGAACAAATTAGTTTTAAAAGCTTGCTTTATTTTTTTGCTTTTTATTTATTATTATTTTATTTGTGTTCTTTCATGTTTCTTATGTATATATTTCTGTTAATTTATTTATTGCTTACGGAAGAAGGGGGGAAGACAGACGATGGCGAAGGAGCATCGTCAGCTAGTAGCTCAAGTATTTATTCACTTATTTTTATTTCTATATATCCGTTTAGATACTTGCATAAGTATTTATGATAGGTATTATTATTACGTTCATTGCTATCGATATGTTGTATTTATTTATTCATTTATTATGAACACTGGCTTAATTAATATATTGTTTTATTAACCACTACTACTTTATTGACTTCAGTTTTAGCCAATGATAATGAAATCATTCAATTATTTTCCAAGTATAAACTCCCTGATATAATTCATGTCATCAAGCGAAAAATATATTTCTGTAGCTCAGAAATAAATAGCTAAAATAAAAAGCATCCGACAATATGAAACTGAGCTAGTTTCATAAAGTCAAATGCTTTGGTAAAGTTTCAACGCAGTCAAAATTATTTACAATGTATTAACTTCTAGAAGAAAATTCAGAACGCGCTCCGCTTGTCGCCCAGAAGATCGACTCTCTAGCCAAGCTGCTGTTTAATAAATCCCTCATCGGTACCGGGTCCGGGAAAAGCAGTCCTTCTGAACCACCGGCTTCACCAAGGTACACTACTTGGGCCTATTTTATTTAACATCTACAACTTTTTCACGCTACCTGACAATTTTCTTTATTTCTGAAGTTAAATACAAATATTTTTGATACGTAGACATTATTTTTTTAGTTCTGACTTTCAAAGTGCAAAGATTTCCGAAAGTTTTTTTTTGCATTAATTTTCGTATCATCAAATTATAGTACCTACTTGTTTTATGTGCTTCGGTTAAGTTTATTATTCATTGTCGTAACAATTTATTTTAATTTTGACAGAATCGAAAGAACCATGGAAAGTTCAGCAGCTTTAGCCATCTGCACAGAATACCTATCGCAATCAACAAGGTATGAACAGCATGGGTATTTATTACCCACTACGATTGGCGAGTTTTCCATTTCTATTTGTGATTAAAATTACAACTTTTTTAACGTTCTCGTCTTTTATCTACGCATTAATAGCGCTTCTTGGACGTATTCTGCGATAAAATCAGCATCGACTAGCAGTTCTTCAGTTTATCCGTAAATATCAAAACGAGAACTCAAAAATCTACAAATCGTGAAAGAAAATCTATGTTCATATGGAAATATGAACAAAGAATTTCTTCCACGATTTTCTTCTTTCTTCTATGTTCATATAGAATTTCTTACTCTTAAAAATGTAAATTGAAACTTGTGAAACATTTCAGATACGACTTGATATCACAACTGGGTCCCATTGGTTCACGTTCCAGTAAGCATTGGTTTGCTATCCACGATAACTCTATCAAAACGGATCGACTTCTCACTCTGGTAAATAAATATTCTTGTCATCATGTTTTACAGGTTCATATTTATTTGACTGCCTCGGTGGCTCAGTGGTTAGTGACCCTAACTTCTGGATCAAAGAGGCGTGGGTTCGATCCCCACACAGGGCAAATATTTATGTGATGAACATAAGTGTTTGCTCTGTGTCTGGGTGTTATTTAGTTACTATCTATATAAGTATGTATTTAAAAATAAGTATATGTAGTATATCAGTCTCGGGCAGCCATATCACAAGCTTTGCTTAGTTTGGGGTCAGGGGCCGTGTGTAAGATGTCCCAAAATATTTATTTATTTATTTATATTTCATAGAAAAATAAATTGTGTGCCTAGGTGGCTAGTTCTGGTGTCAAAGCATCTAAGCTGTCTGGAGGCCTCTAACGTGGTTAAACAACCGGGACTCAATTTGTGTGTCATCCGAGCAACAGTAGCGTTTAGTTGTAAATGCCACACGCAGTCACCAATACTAATACTGATCGTGCCTATTATTGCTTTACTTCAGTTTTCGCAAAGGAACACGTGATCAAACTACGCTACGAGTGCTATAAATAGTACATTTAATATGATGTCTACAATCTATTTTTCTACTAGCTTTTTCCAGCGTCTTTGCCCTAGTCTAGGATACTATGACACTCTCCAATCTTTAAGCATAATTAATTATCCCACAGACCAAATAAAAAAATCAAAACATAATTTTGTGAACAGAACAAGTGAGGCCGGCAAAACTACGCCTCGCCGTGTATAAACACAACTACACACATATACGTAGGAAACTACGCCTTGGATCGTCAGTCGAACTATGGCGGCGCAACACCGACACACTCACCATATTATGTATAAAAATCCAGCCTCACTTGTCTGTTCACGATGTTATGTCTGGATTTTTAGGGTTCCGTACCTCAAACCGCAAAAACGGAACCCTTATAGGATCACTTTGTTGTCCGTCTGTCCGTCTGTGTGTATGTCAAGACTCTTTATCTCGGGAACGCGTGAAGATATCGAGTTGAAACTTAAACTTTATACTTACGTAGATATGTCTATGGTATCTTGCTGTTGTGTAAAAGAAAAACTTCTCAGTTATCGTTTAAAAAAGTTAGAGCCGTTTATGTCGTAAAAAACTGCATATTTCGCGCTCACAAAAATCAAAACCTACAGGGTACTTCACGTTGACATAGAACTATGAAATTTGGCAAGAAGCATTGTCTTAGAGTGCACATATAGAAATAAATCTGAAAACTGTTCATTTTTATTGAAACCACAAAAAATAGGGCCTCAAAATTCACAAAATATGGGTTCAAAATTCAAAGTGAGTAAATCGTAACATATTATGTAAGGTATCATGTAAAAGAACTTCATTAGCACAAGCAAAAACAGGTTTTTAATTATTTTAATAACGTGTTTGTACGGAACCCTCGATGTGCGAGCCTGACTCGCACTTGTCCGGTTTTTTTTATTTAGTCTGAGGAATTATCCATGCAATATATCAAATCCTTCTCACCGTTGTTACATAAGAGAAGAAAAGAATAACAAAACAGTTTCTAATTTATAGTACATATTTAATAAGGAGTCATTGGAAAAAGATACTACATCGATATGTTTTATTCCAGATGCCTCTAACCAACAAATGCCCAATAGAGCAGGGGGAGAGGTCCAAAGGTCTCATCATGGAGCTGTTCCGCGCCCTGCACCACCCCTACATATACCCAGTGCTTGACTTGGAGCTTTGTAACGGGCATGCGTTGACGGTGCTGCCTTTTAACATCAGGGGCAGCTTGAAAGATCTTATTTATAAGGTGAGTGATATAGCACAGATCCACATACGCATACCCAATATCAAAACATTTTTATAAACTCCAAAAAACTTATTAATAGGTACAGGCTACAGAACCGCGAAGAATTCAAAAGGCATGCAATCTCACACTAAGCCACCACAGCCGCAGCTTCATTATTGACTGTTATACTGATTGTCAGGCCATCATGATAAACGATGATAACGACCACTAGTAAAAAATACTAAACAAAATATGATTTTAGGTTGACAAAATAAGAAAAGAAAGAGACCTATTTTATTTACTTTTTTTTTATTCTTTTTTATTAATTAATGACAATACTACACTACTACTACATAGAAAGCAATTGGATCATCCACAGACCCTTGAAGGTCTAAAGATAATCCAAGTGCTCAAGCCCACTGCCAGTTGGCAGCGTGCCCAGCATGCTGGCAGCATTGCCACGCTGAATGGCAATGCTGCCACCAGACGCTCATAAAGACTTTTGCAGTTTTATTTACTTGATATTTTTATTTGCAAAATTAAAAATCTTAAACTAGCTAGCTTAGCATAGAAGACCACGACAAGAGTTTACCGACGTGTGCAAAGGTGACAGATATATGCTTCATCATAACTCTGTCACGTTCTGACACGTCGATAGTATTATTTTTTGGTCCGTATGCTAAGCCCGTAGGTATCTATTTTATACAATACTACCTTATGTTCGCGGCTTCGCCCGTGCGATATGAATATACTGTACTGTACTGTACCAGCCTTTTTAATAGTCCACAGCAGGACGTAGGCCTACCCACGAAGGGTGATTGGGTCATATCACCAACGCTGGCCCAGGTGCGGGTTAGTGGATACGCCATCGCATTTCTTCTACGGACGCATGCAGGTTGCCTCACGATGTTTTCCTTCACCGAAAAGCCAGTGTTAAATTCCGTACATAAATTCCAAAGAACTCATTGGTACGGGACCGGGATTTGAACCCACGACCTCACGATTGTAAGGCGGGTGTCACTACCTCTAGGCCACCACAGGTCATATGAATGATATAATATGAATATGATACTAACAAATAAATAATACAGCTTTCTATCGGTAAAAGAATTTAAAAAATCGGTTCAGTAGATCTGGAGATTACTTTTTTCCCATCCATCCATATAAAATCCATTTTTAGGGTTCCGTACCTCAAACGGACAAAAACGGAACCCTTATAGGATCACTTTGTTGTCCGTCTGTCCGTCTGTGTGTATGTCAAGACCTTTTATCTCGGGAACGCGTAAAGATATCGAGTTGAAATTGAAACTGCATACGTATATCTATGGTATTTTGCAGTTGTGTAAAAGAAAAACTTCTCAGTTATCGTATAAAAAAGTTAGAGCCGTTTATGTCGTAAAAAACCGCATATTTCGACACTCACAAAAATCAAAACCTACAGGGTACTTCACGTTGACATAGAACTATGAAATTTGGCGAGAAGCATTGTCTCAGAGTACACATATAGGAATAAATCTGAAAACTGTACATTTTGATTTATATCACAAAAAAATAGGGACTAAAAATTCACAAATATTCAAAGTGAGTAAATCGTATCATGTCAGGTATTATATAAAAGAACTTCACATGCTAAAACAGGTTTTTAATTATTTCAACAATATGTTTGTATGGAACCCTCGATGTGCGAGCCTGATTCGCACTTCGAGTTTTTCGAGTTTCGGTTTTTTTAATAATATTTGTATAGATGTATAGTTAACAAATTATTTCAGAGTACATGGAACGAGGAATACAACCGTAAATACGGGTCGAGCGGCACTGGACTGCCGGCGTGGCAAGTGGCCAGGTTTGGTCGCCAAATGCTGGAAGGGCTGATGTTCCTCAAAGAGAAGGGGTTCCCACCGTTCCGCCATCTGCACTCGGGGAACGTGGTCGTTCAAAATGGCGTCGCGAGGTAAGTGGTCTTTGAAGTGTCAATTTAGTGGATTGGTGACTTTGGCGCCCAATGTGGTCTTGTAATGTTAATTAAGTTAAACGCTGGAAGGGCTGATGTTTTTTAAAGAGAAAGGGTTCCCGCCGTTCCGCCGTCTGCACTCGGGGTCGTTCAAAATGGCGTCGCGAGGTAAGTGGTGGAATTATCCCAATTCGGGCGCCAATTTAGTGGACTGGGAACATTGGCGCCTATCATGGTCTTATAATATTAGTTATAGGCCGAATCATACAAGTTGGCGGATGTGAAGTTAGCTACAAGCTGCGTGAAACCCAATCAACGCGCAGCTTTCTGTGAGCTTCAATCACGATTGGATATCGCGCAGCTCGCAGCCAACTTCACATCCGCCGACTTGTATTGAGCCTATCCTATACAGGGTGTTTTTTTTTAGTGCACATACCTACTTTGCATACGGAAAGTATAATAAACAAACAATTAAACCCCTACATCGGTTTTACTCACTTTAGTACAACAATATTGAAATAACTTCAAGAGAAAGTATACAGATAAACGGAGTAATCAATGTCACCCTACGTCTGAGTACCTACGCGGCCGCGCCGTACCTACGCCCGATACGTTTTGGTAGGTAGTTATGGTCTGGAGTGTAGGGTGTATGCAATATAATTTTCTTTGGAATAGTTTGACAAAAAATTGATAAAAAAGTCGATCTTTTTATGAGCGAAATATGTTCTATTAATGATATCTATTGCGCGATAAAAAATTGTGCACTGAATAAAAGTCTTGCTGTATGTTACATATTTCAAACACGAAACCTCCTTATGACCGATCGGGAGCAGCTTGCATCCAATTTTATTCTGCAATTTTGATCTGATTAAGACTTCGAACAAATATCAACAGAGCCACAGTCCCTAAGTGAAAGTAATAAAAACACGTCCGAGCGCCGTCATACATACTGACTCGTATGAGTCTTTAAACTAAATACTCATTAAATAATTCACAATAACCTGTTTTCTCGAATCTCGACGTTATGTCACCCAATTAATGCTTGTAATCGAGCACTTTAAAAGTCTGCCCACTACGTAGCCTGGGCAAGGTTTTTTGCTCTGACACTTTTTTTGCTCGATTGTGACTCTATATTGTATATGCTCAAAGGATTAAGACCGGAGATGAAGAAGAATTTAGGACAAACTGGTGTGAAATGATGATATAAATAACCAAATCCAATATCGAAATTGCGTTAGAAAATTTACCTCGGGCCTCTGATCAAACACTAAAAAATCTTTCAGGATATGTGGTCTTGAGAACACCCTGATCGGGGCACTACCCCGCTGTCCGATCGCGCTCGCGGCGCAGCTAGACCACGTCGAGGCGCTGTCGCTCGGACATGTGCTGTTCGAGATGTGCGCCGGCGCCACTATCGATCTTTCCTTGCTGCCGGACCTCATGTCGACCTACCCTCATGTACGTACAATATGAGCAATAATAGATTGCGAAGACCGCTAAAAACTAGGCCATTAAGCATCGTTGGAATCGTTTTCTGGTTAGTACAGACATGGGAGTTTTATTTTTAAACTTTCGCGATTTGAACACATTATTATTATATACTACGGGACTAATCGCGCACTAAGATTTCGAGATAAATACTTTATCATCACGACGTTTCGACCGAGTTGCATCGATCGTGGTCACGGGTACCTATGTCAACCCGTGACCACGGCGTAATTTTAGTGCGCGATTAGTCCCATAGCATATGATAATAATGGGAGATTTATTACTTATGTAAACGTTTTTATGGCTACTGAAGTTTTACTATATCCTTAGAAATTTCTAGTTGCCCAAAATTGTCATTACGACTTTTACCATGGGACCAATTCTGAAATTTCCAAAATAATAAATTGTTGTTGACATTTAGTCCAAAGTTAATGATTTTTGTAACGTAAAAGAAATAATTTAAAAAGTAAGAAGAATAAAGTAGTTCTCGAGTGGAGACTACGTACCGGCAAGCGCAGTGTCCACCCACAAAGTGGAGGGACGACTTCAAGACCGCAGGACCGCGCTGAATGCAAGCCGCTACCAACCGGTCTTATTGGAGGACTTTAGGGGAGGCCTATGTCCAGCAGTGAACTTTCTACGGCTGAAACGAATAAAGATATAATATAACAGCATACATTGTCGCACAGCATTGTCGTAACGGAAAGTAGGCGTTCAGGAATCTGGCGCGGGTCCAGCCCTGAAAAAGGTTCTAGGTACGATAGGTATCTACCTACCTAAAATTCGGCAGTGAGTGCCGAACCGAACCGTAGCAAGGAATCGTGTTGTAAAAGCTATCGATCGACTAAGGCTTTAATAGTCGACACAAACCTAACAGGCTCAGTTAGGGTCCGTCTTTGCCCTGAATTCCCGCTCGAATTTTATTTATGCAATGATAAATAAATTTATTTGCTGAAATTAGGTTATGGCCATGCTCATATTAGCCATAATGGTAGATTCGCGCCAGTCAGGAATTGTAGTTGTCATAGCAGATAGAAAAATATTGCTATTTGTACCAGGTGGTGGAGATAATCGAGCAGATCTTCGGCCCGCGCACGCCCAGCCTGCACGAGCTGCTGCTGTGCGAGCTGTTCCGGAAGATCGACCTTCGGGAGATGAAAGGATCCTGTCTACCGGTGAGGATACCATTATTCGTGTAGAGTAGATACAGGCGTAGAGACGACCGAGCCTGCACAAGCTGTTGCTGTGCGAGCTGTTCCGGAAGATCGACCTTCGGGAGATGAAGGGCTCCTGCCTGCAGGTGAGGATACTATCACTCCATACCAAGTGCAGATATATCCTAAACGGCACATATTTATCAGTTGATTTTCAATACTGAAGCACAATTACAAATGGTATCCGGCTCGAAGGACCATATTGTGCTCCATATACAGTCCAAGCTAATATCCCATAAGGCATATAGGTAAAGCTATCAGTTGACTTAAAATGCTACTTTTTTAAGTATGACATCAGACTCGAAGGACCACTGATCTTCACTAGAAATACCTATCAATTAATGTAAGGGACACCTTGGCAAAAATGAGGTGTAGGTATATGTTGATTGACGAAACTGCAAAAACGTAGTTGACATATCCATCCTACCGGCAATCATCTCTCTTGTAGAATAGCTATAGGTGTAAAGTAGATAACTGGTGTGGAGACAATAGAGAAGACCAAGTCTGCACGAGCTGTTGCTGTGCGAGCTGTTCCGGAAGATCGACCTTCGAGAGATGAAGGGCTCTTGTTACCGGTGAGAATACCGTCCCTCGTGTAGAGTAGGCACAGATGTACAGACGATAGAGAAGACCAAGTCTGCACGAGCTGTTGCTGTGCGAGCTGTTCCGGAAGATCGACCTTCGAGAGATGAGGGCGTCCTATGTCTGCCAGTGAGGATACCAGCACTCGTGTAGAGTAGACAGGTGGAGAGACAATAGAGAAGAATGTTGGAGGTGACCTATGCCTTCATATCATCTACTTACCTTTCTATCATACTGATTTGCAATTTTCGAGTATGACATTTGGCTCAAAGGACCACATTAACACCAGAAGCTTTAATTTAGGACATTTCAGCGAAAATGAGGTGCAGGTATGTGTACATGATGAAACTGCGCAAATGTAGTTGACAAAAGATCCTTCTTGTTTGTGATCAGTCTCTCTCTCTCTCTCTCTCTTTCTCTAGTAGACAACAGGTGGTGAGACAATGGTGCAGATCACACACACTCTTTTCAGGATACTGTCTCGCAAAACATGATTTTGTAGTTGTTGTTTAAACAAGGGTAAAGAAATCTTCATGATTCTAGTTCGATTTGCGCTTGGCTTATTATTTGAATACAAGAAATGTTTGATATTCGTTGTATTGTTTGGTACAGAACTTCAGCCAGCGGCTCTCGCGCTCCTGTCTTTCCCTCCTGGGTGAAGTAGCGAGGCGCGCGCCCGGCTCCCCGCGCCGCTCCCCTGCTTCGCCCGCTACACCCCCCGCCAGAAGGTAACTTTACTATGACTGACATTTACTGGTGTACTAACACTTCAGACTATCATTATGAACAACTTTTGAGGTCAACCCGTAATTCCAGAAGTAAAATTCAAGTCCAGAAATAAAGCAGATGCGTGAATGAAGCGTGAGCGACGGTTTTAAGGCTATCAAAACATTGCCAGGAAATATATAACTAGGATGCTTTTTAAATTTCCATAGCCAAAGGGTAAAAACGGGGTCCTATTCAACTAACTCTGTTGTCCGTCTGTCTGTCCGTCACCAGGCTGTATCTCATTGAAATTTTCAGAGTACGTAGGTAATTCTGTTGCCGCTATAACAAAATATACTAAAAATAGAAAACAAAATTAAGTAGGGCTACCATACAACAAACCTTTAGCGAAAAAAATTTGCCATTTTTCACTCGATTTTAATAACGGTGACAGGTAAGATGCTTGAAATATTCACACAATATTAAGTTAAATATTCACTTTGAAATAAAATAAATATAGGGAGCTCCCATAGAAGAAACGTGATATTTTTGCTTGATATTAATAACGACAACAGGGAGATGCTTAAAATATTCACAGAATATAATATTCCTTAATAATTAAAATAAAATATATTAAGGGGGGCTCCCATACGGTACGGAACCCTGTGTGCGGGAGTCCGACTCGCACTTGACCGATTATTTCTAATATCGACCCGCAAGAAGCTATTTGAACCTTATGACCGGTTTTATTAAATTAATATAATATTTAAGAATTTTGTTTGTAAGCAAAAGACAATTATGAATAAATATTATGTCATTTTCAGGAGACACTTTCCAATGGATCAGGACTTCACCGAGGAGTGGCAGCAGTGGTGATTCCGTGTTTACGACTTTTGTTTGTTATTATTATTTATATTGTAATTATATTATCTACCAAAACTACTTGTGTTTTGTTAAAAGAACATCTACGTTTAATAGCATAGTTGACTTATTGTTTCTTTAACAGCTCCAAGGTTAAGCGATGTTCGGCCCGAACAGTCTTCAAATGGGTTACCGCGGACAGCATTCTATAGGAAGTCTTGTAAAACCAAGGATGGCTTTTAAAACGGAATCACCGTCCTTGTTTAAAATCCACAACTACATTCTTTGCCCACATTTATTGACAAACGTCAGAAGTATTTTAATGATCTAGCGTTTTACGAAGTTGAGTTATTAGATAATAATTAATTAATTAGGTAAAAATAAAATTACCAAGCCCGTTTTTTCGGAATTACTTAACCAACTCCGTCACACTTATCAAAATTAGTGCTGAACGTAGGTTTCTATTTTTTTAAGCCTCACTCCCGTTTTTTGGACAGTCGGATAAAAAATTTGGACATTCAAGAGCTATACAGGATTACTTCTAAAACACCAGCAACCTCGCAGGACTAAATACCTAACACCATAAACAACAACATTTGTTATATGACTTTTGTCAAAACTCAAAAAATCAATTTTGTTGTTCCATAGAAAAATATAAACCCGCGACAAAATGTATGGAACAGCTGTTTTTTTTTTTGAGTTTTGGCAAAAGTCGTAGAACAAAAGTTGTTGTTATGGTGTTAGATATTTAGTCCTGCGAGGTTGCTGGTGTTTTAAAAGTAACCCTGTATATATACGTCCGTGGGCGGCTCAGACGCTATCATAGGTATTATATGGCTAATCCCCAATTATATGAACTTACTAGCTCTCAAGAAATTTTGAATAATATATTATATTATTCATAAATATATAAATTTAAATTTAATCAGAATTTCTTGAGAGCAAGTAAGTTCACATAATTGGGGACTAGCCATGACTAGCCAGCAACCTCGCAGGACTAAATTCCAATATTAATTGGAAACTGTAAAAGTTGGCAAAAGTTTATTTCAATTCCTGGCATGATTTTTTAGTTTTGAACGCTTCGGACGTAGGTACCTATACGGATTGCATAGAGCATCCGCATATACGTCCTAGCCGTTTCCATACAATTTCCGTATACGACCAAGCCGTGCGAAAGTCAAAAGTCATGCCCCAGATCCCCGAAATTATAGGTACATACAGCCAGTTGAATTGAATACCTCCTTATTTTGGTAGGATGAAAAAATATATAAATCACGATTAATAAAATTACTCAACTCTGCACTGAATATAAATAGTACGGTATAAAACCTCTTCAGAGTAAAAAACATATTTATAATTTATGACAGTCAAATTGACAAATGGTTGAAAAGACGACGACAAAATTTCGACCATCCAACAAACCTCAAGAGTATTTTAAATTCCTTGTTTTCATCGATAAAAATCTAAAAACGTAATATCAAAACCGTTAAAATTAATTTGAGCAAAGTTGCACGAAGAACGAACAAACCATAACGGTTTTGGTGCCAAAAACAATAGCGCACACAGGCAAACCAAAATCATAGAAAAAAGCAGCTAAAATTGCTCTCCATATAGTTTGAAAACTGGTAACAAGAGGTCTCCTGTGATCGTCTAACTTGGCAGACCTGGTGAATTCTTTGAAGATTGTGCGGTGAAAATAAAAGATGGGGGACAAAGACAAGAAGGCTAAAAAACCAAAAACTATACCTGGTTACATGAACTTCATCATCGGAGGTGCAAGCGGGTACGATATCTTTACCTCAGAGCAAATAAAAAAATCAAGAGAGAATGTTGTGAACAAACAAGTGAGGCCGACCAAAACTACGCCTCGCCGTGTAAAGACAATCACACACACATCAACGTACAAGGAAACTACGCCTTGGCTTGTCAGTCGAACTATGGCGGCGCAGCAGTGACGCACTCACACATGTATATTAAACCGGCTTCACTTGACTGTTCAACGACGTTCCCTCTTGATTTTTTTATTTGCTCTGAGATCTTTACCAATTATTTAAAATATACAGTTTGTGCAAAAAGAGAACCGTCGTGCGTTACGGTGGACTACCAATAAGATTTGATCAGCAGACAAGGTACCGACTACTTGGTAGACGCGAGTCTACTGATGAAAATCGGATTGGTGTCTACCAAGTACCAAACACTTACTTGTACTAGTAATGACAGAACAGTATTGTAAACATAACAAAATTAAAATGGCTCACGGGCGACCTCACCTACGACTCATCTTCTTTTTGCACGCTCTAGTAAGTACTTGTAGCGCCCATAGTGTAATTTGAGTAGGTATTTCTCAGTGATCATTGAAGTTAAGCAACGTTCGACACGGCCAGTCATCGGATGGGTGACCGCATGTGGCATTTTTAACTGTATAGGTACCTACAATCGTGGCTTGGATAGTGTGTTGAAGTTGTGGAAGTCCTGGTTGTTCAATAGTTGAACCATGTCAAAGACCAAAGTGTCGTAGGTAACTAACTACCTGAGGAGTTAGTCCAGGTTTACACATAAATTGAAACTACAGCTATTTCCGTATGGCTCTATACATTTTTTTGTACAGCGCCCCTGGCGGAAACGAGGAATAACTAACCAAAATGTATGGAGCCACACGCGAACGCGAAAGTTTAAGTAAACTACGCAAAACCTGGACTTCCACAATTTGGAAACATGCCCGATAATTTGATTAAGTAGAAACATTGCTTCTAACCTATCTTATTAGAAATTATATTGAAAAGGCCTATGACAGTAGTGGGCAATTCACTGATGGTAATTCTATCCTCTAGCTAGATAGCTATCCTCAGAAATAACCGTTGTGATGGGTATCCATCGGCATAGCTAGAAACTATTTTTAGGGGGCATTTGCCTGCTGCACTTCAGAAAATTAAAATGAAATATTCGAGTTTTTTGGGGTAAATAAATAAGTTTAAAGGATATGAACTGAACACCCGTGGTTCTCTGTAGCTACACCCATGCCCACATCCTGTGGCAACTGGCGACACCCTCAACTGCGAAAAACCGCAGTGATCAAACAATTTCGACTGCTCAACAGAATGATAGCTATATGCATCGTGCAGCCAGCCGACTTGACGAAAACTCGTATGCAACTCCTCGGGCCGGCTGCCAAGACCACTTCCACGTTGACTGTGGCCAAAAACATCCTGAAAAATGAAGGGCCTCTCGGGTTCTACACGGGGCTCTCGGCGGGACTGTTTCGACAGGCCACTTACACTACAGGGCGGTTGGGATGCTTCAATGTTCTTTTCGACACTTATAAAAGGTAAGTTTTTAAGATTTCGATATTAGGCCATTTGGTACGAAACAATAAAAGTAATGAGTCAGTGATACGCAAGACAAGCCCGCGTTCTAGTACTCCAAACTTGAAAAAGATCGCCAAAATTAAATGTGGTCTAAACTCTCGAGTACCTAATTATTACTCAGAATATGTAAGTATGCATGTAATAAGAGTTGAATACCTATGAAATCTACTTACATAGAATGTGCGTCTTAATAGAGGGTCAAGGTTATTTACAGGTCAGATGCATAAGAAAAAGGTTCCCTGTCCTACAGGTAATTCGAAACACTAAATGACTGCAAAATGTGGAAATAAGTAGATCCATAAAAGCATAGCGAAAACCCTACATCAGTTAATCTAGCAGCTCTGATTTACGCCATCTTGTATTGTATGTGGTTCCACGACTTGTTTTCTTTGCCAGTACGTACGGAGTACCGCAGTTTCCGGCGAAAGTAGCAATGGGCACCATAGCAGGGGGCATAGGAGCCTTCGTGGGCACCCCGGCGGAGGTGGCGCTCATCCGGATGACGGCGGACGGACGTCTTCCGCCGGAGAAGCGGAGGAATTATAAGCACATATTCAACGCCCTGGGAAGGTTAGTCTGACGACGTCATTTCCTTTTCACTTTTTGAATTTTTACTTTATTTTCTCAAGGTATTTTAACAAATAATGCTTGACTTTAGAATAATCCGCGAAGAGGGTGTGCTAACGCTGTGGAGCGGCGCTGGCGCCACCATCACACGCGCCATGGTCGTCAACGCAGCGCAACTTGGAACCTATACTCAGGTAACTCCAAAATTAGCTCTTCAAGATAAACTGCCTACGCTACACCCAACAAAGCGCAAGCAGCAATAACTCGGGCACATAATGCGTAATGCCAAATATGATCTGCTCCCATTAATCACGCAAGGGAAAATCCAGGAGAAACGACCTTTCGGAAGAAGGCGAACTTCATGTCGGCTCAAAAGTCGTGGGACAATCAAAAGTCCAAATAGCTTTAATGATGTCGACCTACGCAGCTTCCTACCGGAGCTGCGTAGGTTCTACGTAGGTTGCGTAGGCAGGTAGAAGCTTCTTGGGGTGCCAGCAGGAGCTGCAAAGCAAAGGTGTAAAGAAGACTGTGAATGATGATGATGATGAACCCCGAAAATCTACATAAATTTATATCTCTGGGCTAGTCATACACGAGCGATCGCAAATCTCCCATACGAAATGACTGATTTCGATGCTTTTTATTGTTTGAAACGCGCTACACTGCGCTTGCTGGTCTGGTACGTGGTCTCCATTCGAAAACTTGCACTTGTCCAGGCGAGAGAGATGCTGCTGCCCTCTTTCGGCGACGGTATGCACCTCCACTTCACATCGTCGATGATCGCCGGGGTCGTCACCACGGCCGCCTCGCTGCCCGTTGATATCGTCAAAACGAGGTACCTACCCTACCGACCCCTTTTTGTGTCTAATTCCAAATTCAGTCATGGGCGTAGCCTAGTTTCAGTGTTGGCCCCAGTGGTGTAGCAAGGCGTGAGCGAAGTGGGCCTACGCCCACGGCCTCGCACTTAACGGGGGTCTCTCTATTTTTTTTCAAATGTATGTGCTTTTCTATATTTCTTCCTTCATTCTCTTATTTCAGAGGAATCCCTGAAAAACCCACAAAAAAATGCGCATTCATATTTTTCGTTATCTGACGTGTGTCGTATTAACGTATGTTTCATCATCCATCCATCAATCATAGGACGTTCACTGCTGGACATAGGCCTCCCCTATGGATCTCCAATACGACCGGTTGGTAGCTGCTTGCATCTAGTGCGATCCTGCGGTCTTAGTCAAGTCATCCGTCCACCTTGTGGATAGACGTCCTACGCTGCGCTTGCTGGTAGGTACGTGGTCCAGGACTTTTAGACCCCATCGGTCATCAGTTCTCCATGCTATGTGCACTGTCCACTGCCATTTCAACCTGCCAATCCGCTGGACTATGTCGTGAACTTTGGTTCTTCAAGGGTCTCCTTTATATGATCTGGCAGAGAGACTCCGAGTATGTTTGCTGACAGATTTGTTGGGTAAACTTGAGAACGGCAGAAAGGAACCCTTGAGGATGCGACTCCGCCCACGTCTATATTAATCCCCATCATGGTTCTCCTGAAGAACCGTTGCTATAGGTGCCTACACTACAATAAAATATATGAATGTTAATGTAGTTTGGGTACCTATATCTTGAAAGAGAACAGATAACGACCCCACTTTAATTTCTCATTTTAGAGTACAAAACGCTTCAAAAAGTGCCGCAGTGACCCAAGCAAGCGTATTCTCGGACATAATCAAGAAGGAAGGCGTCTTCGCCTTGTGGAACGGATTTTTCCCAACCCTAATGAAGATTGGACCGCACACGATTTTCACCTTTATATTCCTAGAGCAATTGAACAAGTTATACCTTGATAACTTTGCGTAGAACTTTTATTCTATAGGCATGATGACTGGGTAAAAAAAAAACAATAATATAAATAGATTATCAAAAAATACTGGACACGTATTTTTTCATTTGTAAATCGAACAACAACTGACAAAAATAAACCTTGTCAAATTTGGGAGTGGGGGTCGTGACATCACCTTACAGAAGTCTATACATTTGTATGGCACTTGTGACGTCGTTCGGAACTTTGACGGTCTATATCTTCATGAATTTTTGTTTAATTGACCAAAGAAAAAATACGTGTCTAATATTTTTTGAGAGTCTATCCGACGGACTAACTATATTTTTTTTTTGTCATCGTGTCTATTGTAATCCGTTGATGAAATATGTGAATCAAATGATTATATTTAAGGCGGCCATCTTTCCGAAAACTGAATGCGGGACTTAACCTTTCGTGAATGGGGGGGGCGGGGGATATCGTGTCACGGCGTGCACTAATTTTCAAAATCAAAACAATTCCATTACTCGTGCGCCCCTTTCCCGCTCTTACGCCTTATGAGTTCAGTAGAGAGAAAGAGAACGAGATTAGCCCTTGCGCGATACGCTTGTCGTTATTATAGGTAATCTGTGTTCCTTCGCTGTTGACCGTGCGCGCGTGTAGGTGTTGTGTAGAAGTGTGGTAGAAAAATAGGAATGCGGGACATGCGGGACGCATACAACGTTTTACGGGACTATTTTACTAATAATTTCAAAGCGGGATTTCGTCTAACATTACGGGACGGTCCCGCAAAATGCGGGACGGTTGGCCGCCTTAATTATATTCCTCCTACGTAAGTTCTGTTTTTCCAGGATAACGGTGTCCGTCATAATTATAGCGGTTCTAATACAGCTGTAAATGACGTCACTAGAACATTGTCTTTACCAGGTTTTCCCAAACTATGTTGGTGGACCCACCATCACCACCATAGTGGTGATGGTGATGGATCACGAGCGAATATTTAGTGGGCCCTGCTTAGCATGTAGACTCTTCAAACTTTAGCATCAACTGACTATGCGATTAAAAGTGAATAGAGTTGAAGTTTATATTAAAACTGTAATGGCGAAACATGTAGGTATAACCCGCGCCACACAAGTCGGCGGATGGGAAGTTACAAAGGCAAATATAGGTATGCGCGGGAGCCAAAGAGACTTGCACCGGGGCACACCTGTACGCCAACCTCATGCCTACCGCGCGCTCTCTACGCCCGTGCTCACCACTACGCCACTTGCGTCGACATTGTGCACACATGCGCAATAATTAGCTAATTACGGCGAAGTGTCATCTGCGGCTAACTTCTCATCCGCCGACTTGTGTGGCGCGGCCTATACGTAGGTATAGGTATATTCGTAACGGTTAAATTTCCTAGAGGTGGATCCCGTAAACTTGTGTTAAATGGGTCGTAGCCCAGACAACTTAGAGAACCACTGGTCTATTCTATACAAACAAAATGGCGCGATTTCTAATTGTGAAGTTAGCTACAAGCTGCGCAATATCCAATTCTGACTGAAACTCACATAAAGCTGCGCGTTGCTTGGGTTTCGTGCAGCTTGTAGCTAAGTTCACATCCGCCGTCTTGTATGATACGGCATATAATTGATATATAACCGTAATGTGAGAGAGAATAATAATATATTTATGAAGTCGGTAATATCACGGCCGCTATATCGCTATATGACGGCACCGCTATCCTAAGTAACGTCGCTGATGTCATGTCAGTTACACACAGCAAAACGGAATATATTTTTGTGACGCTCCTGCGTTTTTGAATCAGCGTGAACAAAATGAACTGATATCATTTCATTATTATATGATATTTATGTTGATTGTCAACATTATTTATTTAGGTATAGTTTCTTATTTATAGAACTTACTTAGAACAAAATATTGTATCATAAAATAACTACTATCCCAATTTCCCTAGAGCCTAAAGCCCATTTTACACGACTGTTTTGGCAACTCTATAATCATTTTCACGAATTTCTTTGCTGAACATTTATAATGATCTTATTATTTATTTTTCATTTAAATTTTAATTAAATAAAAGATAACCAGCGTGGAAAAAAATCGTAAATTATTTTAGACGTCATTATGAAAGTGCAATAAAAATATAGTTTTGAATAGTTGTGTACTGGTAATATTTATAATTTTAGAGGTGATATTTGGTTGTATAACTCTGAGTAAAGAATTATTGTATTTGATATTGCATTTTTCTTTTCACTTAAACTTCGAGTCAGAAATGTTATTAAAAAACAATATATTTTCACATTATTTATTATACATCGATTATTATTGATTTAACACAGCCCTTTACAATTTAAAACATAAATAATACCTTATTTTACATTCACAGATATTACAGGCGAAACATACCATTTGGCTAATCGTATATAAAGGGTCTTCTCTACGTGTGCGCGGGCGCACGCGGCGGGTGCACGGAGCGGTCGCCGGCTCCGGAGTTCCGACGGAATCCGCGGCGCGGTGGGCGCCCGACGCTGCACCTAGTGGTGCTAGAACAATTTACACCCGCCGCGTGCGCACGCGCACACGTAGCGAAGGCCCTAAATGTAATTCTGCATACCGACACCTTCGCGCTTAAATACTAAGGAACTGGGCGTGAGTGGAAGTGACAAACTAGTCGTTCGCCCCGTGCTGTGATTGTCTTTACCCGTCAAATATATCACGTGATAATCCGAAGTAACTACGTTCAGTAGCTGTGGTAAAAGTTTATAGAAATAGTTGGACAAAGAAGTAGGAAAAGCGGATGCGGCGTGAAACGAAACTTTTTATACGGTATATACACCAGAGTAGAAGCCTTTAAAAATAATAAAGAGTGAAAAAAAAAATAGTAGGATGAAATAAATGTGAAAAAACACCCATAAAAATCGGGTGAATTCTAGAATACCTATTATATTGGATTGACCCTAAAGTAAAAGTTATATAGTCATAATGACGAGTACTGTACTGTACTATATCAGCCTTTTTTTTAATAGTCCACTGCAGGACGTAGGCCTACCCACGAAGGGTGATTGGACCATATTCACCACGCTGGCCCAATGCGAGTTGGTGGATTCACATACGCCATCGAATTTCTTCTACGGACATATGCAGGTTGCCTCACGATGTTTTCCTTCACCGCAAATCCAGTAGTGTGAAATTCCGTACATAAATTCCAAAGAACTCATTGGTACGGGACCGGGATTTGAACCCACGACCTCACGTTTGTAAGGCGGGTGTCACTACCTCTAGGCCACCACGGCTTCATGACGGTACAATCATGAAATAATTATTCTTAAAAAATGTTAATAAACTAGAATCCGACCGTTTAGGGTACTTGTACATGGTGCAAGTAGCTTGCGCATGTTGAGGCACTTGCGCGAGTTATATGCATTGTAAACTCAACGTTCTTGTGCGGGTCTAGCGACTCGAGCTTGTACCAAAGCGAGCGACACGCGCAACTAATCCGCGTGCTCTATGGCGCGCGCTGGCGTCGGTCGGCTCATGACCACAAGTAAATAACTTGTGCGTACTGCTTGCGCAAGTAGCCCGTGTCTTTACTTGCTCCAGTTATTTGCACCATGTACAAGCGAGTAACTTGAACATATTAATTACGCGTGTGACTCGCATCTTTACTAGCTCCAGCTACTTGCTCCGTGTACAAACACCCTTAACTCAGTCCTCGCCTGCGCGGTACAGGGGCGCGGGGGTAGACGACAAAGGGGGGCTGAGACATGTGCGGGCCGCGAGTCCCCGCCGCCCTTTGTCGTCTACCCCCGCGCCCCTGTACCGCGCAGGCGAGGACTAAGTGAAGCGGTCGAATTAAACCGGTCAATAAATTGTTTCAAGGTACAAGAGTGGATTGTCAATGGCATGGCAGTACAGACTAAGTTTATCTAAGATTTAACAAAAACCTGAATTTCCATTTGTAAAAAAAATTACTTTGGTAATTTCCATAATTATGATTAAATAGAGTACAAACGCAAAAAAAATCTAGTAGTATAAGTAAAATAAAGCCCTAGAGATATGAGAACAAGTCTAAGGGCGAGGCCAAAAGAGCGTAATTTTTTGAGCTGTGTATCGCGTAGGTATTTAAAGAAAAAAAAATACGTTACATTCGGTTAGGCTACCAGACGTCCGAACGTTATTTCAGTCACAGTAAAGGTATCTATGCAGTATTGCGACTCGGCCCTGTCCTTGAAAGGCTTGAAATAAATAGCTACAGCCCCGCGTGGCCACGCAGTACGTATCACGCGTTAGGGTTGCCCGCCTAGCAGGTAAATCACACGCTTACTGATTACAAACCCACACATTCGTTCGTCACTACCGCGCAGCTGCGACTGTTGTGTACCGAGTGTGTACCGAACTACGGCGCATCTGCGTCTGTTATGTACCGAGTGTTTACCGAACTACGGCGCATCTGTGTCTTTTATGTACCGAGTGTGTACCGAACTACGGCGCATCTGTGATTGTTGTGTACCAAGTGTGTACCGAACTACGACACATCTGCGACTGTTGTGTACCGAGTGTGTACCAAACTACGGCGCATCTGCGTCTGTTATGTACCGAGTGTGTACCGAACTACGGCGCATCTGCGTCTGTTGTGTACCAAGTGTGTACCGAACTACAGAGCATCTGCGACTGTTGTGTCAAATAAAATTAATTAATTCATTGTGCCGGGTGGTACAAACAAGAATTTAGTACGAAACCGAATGCGGCGTATACGCCGACTAAAATTTCTAGGCGGCTGTGAAATTAACTACAAGCTCTGCACATCTCTCTTCGCTAATATATGAATATGTTGCTACTGCGCAATCACTCGACTCGTGTTCACAGTCGCCAATAAGTTTGATTCTATAAATTCCGTGACACATTTTAAGGCTCCATCAAACACAGGCGGTACGAGCGGTAGAGCGGTACGAGCGGTAAAGGGCGGTACGGCAGTACCGCGACCGGACCTGTGTGAGCCCTTCTTATATAACCAGTACAATACAGATGCCCGCCCGTCTGCTATACCGCTCGTACCGCCTGAGTGTAAAGGAGCCTTTACGCGGATAAAGCTGGAAACAAACTATCGGATGCGGCCGACGGACGCGGCTGACGGTCGCGACTGATAGGTATCTAGATAATGAAAGTACACTGAGCCGTGCACACTATCGGACATAAGTCGCGGACGTCACCCTGGGCTGACCTTGAGCTTTCGGACGTCCGAGAGAAATCTGGCGCGCTGGATGTTTTAAGACTGTGCACATTGCTAAATAAACAAATAAATATTAGGGGACATCTTACACACGGTCTCTGAACCCAAACTAAGTACAGGCTGTGATATGGTTGCCAGAGACTGATATACTACACATACATACTTTTAAAACATACTTATATAGATAGTACCAACCAAAATAACACCCAGACACAAAACAAATGTTTACCTTGGATGGGGATCGAACCCACGCCTCTTTGACCCAGAAGTCAGGGTCACTACCCACCGAGGCAGTCGCTAAGTCGCGACAGTCAGCCGCGTCCATCAGCCGTATCCGATAAGTTTGTTTTCAGCTTAACAGCTCAAAAAATTAGTTCGTTTTTTAATTACAATTACATCGCTCTAAAAGGTTTAATTTTTTTAAAGTCGTAAGCTTAAATAATGAATAAAGCCACAACCGAAGTAGAATAGTATAGACCGAATCAGATTTCTTGGCGGCTGTGTTGTTCTACAAGCTGCGGATAAACCAATCCTCACACAGCTGTAAAGTATGAGCTAGTCAGGGGCTATCTACAGTTTGTACTCGTAGCTATGGAGTTTTGGTGGGAACGCGGAAAAATTATGTCGCCTCATTGTATTATTTTGATAAACTTGCGTTTTTATCAGTGATAATTAGTGAAAAATAAATAAATTAATATTTTGGGACATGTTACACACGGCCTCTGACCCCAAACTAAGCAAAGCTTGTGATATGGCTGCCAGAGACTGATATACTACATATACTTATTTTTAAATACATACTTATATAGATAGTAACTAAATAACACCCAGACACAGAGCAAACATTTATGTTCATCACATAAATATTTGCCCTAGTGGGGATCGAACCCACGCCTCTTTGATCCAGAAGTTAGGGTCACTAACCACTGAGCCACCGAGGCAGTCAAAATGGTGGTGTTTCGTTGATTATGAGCTGATTTACGTGCATGAGTGTAGGCAAGTGATATAATGTGACGTATCATGTTATTCTGTGTTGTTACCAAAACTCCATAGACGCCTCTAGTAAAGTCTCCACTACTTTCTGAGGTATGACTTGGACTATGATTGGACTTGACAGCGACTTTATTGGACTATGACGAGACTACGACAGTGACTATTTTGATAAAATATTATCAAAAACTATTAAAACTTAATACTTGACACTGGCAAATGCACAATAATGCGACGCCAAAATTAAGAAGAAGAAGAAGAAGTTTGTAGCTATCATCACAGGCGCCAAGAAGTTTGATTCGGCCTATAGCAGAGTCCATCGTAAGCTCAGGGTGTCGAGGGTGGTGCACAGTCAGCCATAGGCCTCCTCCTCCACGAGGGTTTCCCAGGAGGAAGAGGATCCGGACTCCCACGTCGAGGTCTCGTCCTCTTGAACCTCGTCATCTTCGTCGTAGTATGACATCTGCGGAGGTAATAGATAAAGGTTTATTATCATCATATAAACCGGAGCGTTTAGTACCTACGTTACTATTTGCAAGACATAGTCAAATCTTGGAGGGGAGTGTACATATTCAATGATAGCATTACAAATCTATGTTTTGAATAAATATTTAGTGTATTTCCGCTATCTTGTTGTTGGCAAATAAGTTTAAGGGCATTTATATTTATATTACACAAGGCAGTGTATTAGGATGTATTTTATTTTTAATATACATAAACGATCTACCCAAAGCGTTCAATAAAAACGAGCTGCCTATATTGTTTGCCGATGATGTTTCTATTTTAGTAAAATGTGAAGCAAACGAAAATCCGAGCCAAAAACTACAACAAACATTAGAAAAGGTTTCCGATTGGCTTTACCAACATAATCTTCAAATAAACTACGATAAAACCAAAATAATGCAGTTCAGTTCATATCAAAATTCGTCCCCGCTTAATTTAAAATTAAACTTCCAAAACCATTCACTAGAAAAAGTGGATTCGCTCAGTTTACTAGGAATAAACATAGACTCTCACATAAATTGGAAAACACACATAGATAACATTAAAACTAAAATATCCAAATTTACTTATGCGCTATTTGAAATTAAATCCAGCACCAATACAAAAACAGCAATATCAGCATACTATGGATACGCATATTCCTGGCTAAAATATGGGGTTATGTTATAGGGAAACAGCGTCAATGCCGATCAATTATTTACTATGCAGAAAAAATGTTTAAGAATCATAGCACAAATAGATAACACTGACAGTTGTAGATCTTACTTCATTAAATATAATATACTCACACTACCTTCTTTGTACATACAAGAACTTTGCATGTTTGTATACAAAAACAATGACATGTTTTCTAAAACTAAAGACACCCATAATGTGAACACCCGGTATAAAGATAACCTGAGACTACCAAACTCAAGAATTAAAATGTTAAATGAAAGCCCTTACTATATGGCAATAAAAGTATTTAATAAACTACCAACAAATATTAAAAACGAACCTAAATTTGCTTCATTTAACACAAAATTAAGAAAATTCTTGTCGGTAAATTGCTTTTATTCTCTAAATGAATATAGAACATAATGAATATAATACATAGAACACAAGCTACCAGTTACAAAAATTATTACCTACCTATATAAAAAATATATATATATATTCATTTAGAGAATAAAAGTGTTTAGTCATAAGTAAGTTTATTTTAAGCTAGTATTATTAAGGTTATTTTAAGAGATGCCTACTTTAAATTATATAAGTCTCTCAACTCTTTTTTCTCACTCTCACTCACTCACTCACTTTTTCTATGATTTCTATGGGACCAACCCTGAAATCGTGCTATTTTGTACGCTATAACGTTTGAAAATGTCATTGGAACAGTTGATTTATTTTTCGATTTTTCAGAATCGGTCCAATTTTTTTTTATTTGACCTATACTGTCCCACTGCTGGGCAAAGGTATCCCCCAATTCCTTCCATTCCTATCTGTTCTGTGCTACCTCCGTCCAATACTTTTTAAACTTCTCGATTTCGTCTCGCCATCGTGTTGAAGGACGGCCTATTGTAAAAGTTTATTATAATGATGAGTTTGATAACATTGATAACTTATTGTGTGTCCTCTAGAAATGTCTGCACTGCACCCTGTAAGTCCGTTTACTTTGCTATAGCATTTTGTACACACCTATTTAGTACACACGCTCATTATTGTGTGACACAATTCAACGTGATCAATAAACTGCATCGCGTTAATCAAATCAACTGTTGAAGGCTGATGGGATTATCTGATGAGGGCGTGAAGTGGGCGCATCATTTATTACCCTCCGACGTTAACAGAGGGTAGTGTAACAACTAACTTCGCTACATGATGGCATAGCGCCGTCCGTCAGCCAATCACAAGACGTATTGAAGCGTGTCAGCCAATCACAAGCCGAATTCTGCATCGCGCAAACGAAATTCACCTTAAACTGCGAGCAGCCTGCACCACAGGGGGCCTATTTTGGAACTTCGAACGCCTGGGAACGTAAACGGAACTTTGACAGATTGTATGAAACACTCTCTATTGTCTCTGGAAGTTGCAAGTGCTCCATACAAGTTCCGTATACGAGCAAGTCGTGCGAAGTTGAAAAATCTGGCCCCAGGCATGCATGTGCTTCAAAAACACATCGCTTGTAACTAGCGCATCCCTACGGTTTTAATCAAACCATAATTATGTCCACTTTTCCGGCAGTAAAGCTACTCTGCGCTTGCCGGCGTGTGTTGTCCATTTGAGAACTTAAATTAGCCACTTACGTCGTGTTCCGGAAGCCGACGACGACGAGTAAACTCGTCTCTGTCGAGAGGTCTATCCTCCTGTGGCAGCATGTTTGGAAAACAAACACATTATGCGACAATAGCTTTCTCATGCAAACTCTGCTGCTGCTACAGCAGCAAGAGAAGTACAGAACAGAAAGAAATACATAAATCGTTCCAGGCATAAGTCTCCTAATTTTTTTCTAGACTGTAGGTGCAATCGCCAATTTCGGCTAGATTACTATGAACAGTAATTAAGTATGATAAAATAATAACATTAAAAGAAAATACTACATCAAAAGGAGCACCACAGCCAAATAACAAGAGAAGACTATCAATGTCACCTGAAGGACAAAAAGGACATCCGAGTAACGAAAGAACTGTAACCTACAAACAACAGCCAAAGAAAACTAAGTCACAGAGCATCACGTCCTATATGCACACCTCTAGCGATCAAAACCAAAACAAATCACTTATGCGAAAACCCAGAACAAACAACGAAGAGGACACTATAGTAACACCACCAAAAAACTAAAACAAAAACCTCCTCCAAGCCGGCTGGTCACCGTGGGGGAAAATGACCAAAGCCCCTCGGTTAATAAACACAATAAGCAAGAAAAGGTTTTACACATTGCTAGTCTAAATGTACGTACACTGTTAGCAGAAAACAGACTGACGGAACTAGAATACAGCATAGAAAACATTAAATGGGATATAATCGGTCTAAGTGAAGTCAGGAGAGATAAAGAAATAATTGAAGAACACACCGAATATATTCTGTACCATAGCCATGCGATGAAGGGAAGGAATGGAGTTGGTCTACTAGTCAAAAAGCATCTGAAAGAAAACATAGTTCGATTCCAGACATATTCTGATAGAGTTGTACTGGTAGAATTGCACATAGGGAGTCAAGCATGGGCCATAATACAAGTCTATGCTCCAACAGAAAAATGTGGACAAGAAAATCTCACACAATTCTACGAGACGCTTGATGAAGCTATCACTTCAATCACGCCAGCTAACCTCATAGTCATGGGTGATTTTAATGCCCAGGTTGGCGTAGTGCAACCAGGGGAAGAAGCCATTTTTGGAAAATTCTCGCATGGTAAGAGAAGCGCACACGGCAAAACGTTAGTGGAATTTGCTCTTGAAAACAATTTGAAGATTGCCAACACTTTATATCAAAGGAAGAAACATAGAAAATGGACATGGAACACACCTAACGAAAAATATTTCAACGAAATCGATTTCATCTTGACCAACAAGCCAAAACAAATAAAAAAATTTGATATTATAAAACCTAACTTCTACACAGACCACAGAATGATCCGATGCCAATTACTTCTGAAACATGCTAGAAAATTCAATCATGCCCGACAACACAAAACAATAGTCCCAAATCTATCAGAGGAAATAAAAAGTGAGTTAGAGAAAAGACTGTTCCAAGTACTAGAAAACGACAAAAACATACAAAACCAATACAAAAAACTGCAGGAAGAAATAACTAATATAACTAAAGTGTTCCCACATGTAAAAGACACGAGAAAGAAAAACGAAATAAATGAGGAAACAAAACTCCTTCTAGAAAAACGAAAAACACTGTACAAGTCAAGACGAACCAAGGAAATAAGAAGCGAAATCACAAAAATAAGCAAACAGATAAACAAGAACATATCGAAATCCAAGAAAGATTATAGACGAGAAGTTTTCGAGAAGCATATTGAAAAGACAGGAGCAGTAAAAAAGGCATTCAAAGAGTTAAACAACAAAAAAGAGTGGACAGCAAATCTAAGACCTACTAAAAATACTATGTTGACAAAAAGACCCGAAATTATAAAAGAAGCAACAACATTTTACGAAAGGCTATACTCCACTAGTCAAAACACTAACCTAGAAGAATATAAAAGTACCCTAAACAAGCAAGACAGATGCATCCCAAGCATAATGAAATGCGAGATAGAGCATGCCATCAAAACCCAAAAGAATGAGAAGGCCCCAGGAGAGGATTGCATTACAAATGAATTGCTAAAATCATTAATGAACCCTTTACTTACGCCACTGCAAATTGTTTTTAACAATATATTACAACATGGACAAACGCCAGAACAATGGAGCAAATCAATCACCATACTTCTACATAAAAAAGGAGATAGAAGCGACTTGGGAAATTACAGACCTATTAGCCTTATGTCGAACCTATACAAAGTATTCTCGAAAATCATTCTCAACCGCATTACACCGGCATTAGACGAAAATCAACCTTACGAACAAGCGGGATTTCGAAAAGCATTCTCGACGATTGATCACATCCATGTAGTGTCTCAAGTGATAAGCAAATGCACAGAATACAATAATACCCTATATCTCGGATTCATTGACTTCACTAAGGCATTTGACTCCCTAGAGCATAACGCTATTTGGCAAGCACTGCGACAGCAAGGAATTGATGAAGAATACATAAAAATACTTCATGATATTTACTCGAAGAGCTCGGCCAAAATACGATTAGAGAGGGATGGTCAGGAATTCCCAATTCGAAAAGGGGTTCGCCAGGGAGATCCGCTTTCGCCAAAAATCTTCTGCTCCGTGCTGGAAATGATATTCCGAAACATGGAATGGCAAAATAAAGGTATCCGAATAAATGGTGAATATCTCAGCCACCTCAGATTTGCGGACGATATAGTAATTTTTGCGAGCTCCCCACAAGACTTGGAAGCAATGTTGAAGGATGTGGCAACACAGAGTCGAAAAGTAGGTCTATCACTTAACGCTTCAAAAACCAAGATTATGACGAATGGCAAAGAAGAAAAGATCACAATCGATGCTGTGGAAATAGAATATGTAAAAAGCTACCCATATCTTGGTCAATCTATTGCATTCGAAGATCAAACAGAAAAGGAAATTAACAGGCGTATCGGAATAGCGTGGAAAAAATATTGGGGATTGAAAGAAATTATGAAAAACAAACGGATAAGTATGGCAATTAAAAGGAAAGTTTACGATGTTGCCATTCTGCCTTCTCTCATATATGGCTGCCAGACTTGGGCCCTAAGAAAAGATGACGAGAGCAGATTAGAAGTGTGCCAAAGGAAGATGGAACGAAGTATGTTAGGGATTAAACTATCTGATAGAATCAACAACAAAACAATCAGAAAGAAAACCAAAGTGAGAGACATAATTAGAACTATCAGAACACTAAAATGGAATTGGGCCGGACATATATGCAGAATGGAGCATAATAGATGGACTAGGAAGGTGACGGAATGGATACCAAGAGAACAGAAGAGGAAAAGAGGAAGACCGAACAGACGATGGGAAGATGAATTCACTCAAATACTTGGGAAAACGTGGACGAGGACAGCAAGAGATAGAAAGCAATGGTCGAAACTGGGGGAGGCCTACGCCAATAGGGCGACATCTACATCGAACTTGACGGAAACATCAAATTGACAGATAATTAGTATAGGATAATGGACATTATTAATTAATATAATCTAAATATAATATAAATTGACATAAAATAATGGTAAATAATAATATTAGAATAATGTAATGATAATAATCGTGAAATAATGTACATAATAATAGAAAGGTATAAATAATTTTATAATAATGTATTAATGCATGTAGTTGGAAATAAAGGCTTTTTTACTTTTACTTTTACTTTTACTTTACTATGAACAGTACCATACATCTTGATACAGATACATCAAGCGAAATTGGTAGGTATAACAGCTTTTAAAAAACATACTGCTGGAAAAAATGGATAATCAGATTGACAAGCTGAACTGGCAGCGCTTCTTACACGGGGGTGTAAGAAAGGGGTTACGTTGAGTTTTGAGAGCGATACTGGCAAGCCGGCTGCTAAACTGCTATGAGTCTTACTTTTGAGTGAGCTTTATTTACCTCATTTTCACGCAAACCCTGTACAATCTGCACCCTGATCTGGAACCGTACTGTTTAGCAGTATACTGTGTATAACTAAAGCTCTCACACCCTATAACTACTGATGCTCCTTATTTACTTCGTTCTCATGCAACCCCTGGACAGTCTGCACCCTGATCTGGAACATCCGGACGCGGCCCAGCATAGCCACGGTACTGCTCAGTTATACGACACGCTGCTGTATATTTACCTCATTCTCATGCAACCCCCGGACAGTCTGCACCCTGATCTGGAACATCCAGGCCCAGCCCAGCATAGCCACGGTACTGCTCAGTTATACGACACGCTGCTGTATAATCACCTCATTCTCATGCAACCCCTGGACAGTCTACACCCTGATCTGGAACTTCCGGACGCGGCCCAGCTTAGCCACGGTACTGCTCAGTTATACGACACGCTGCTGTATATTTACCTCATTCTCATGCAACCCCTGGACAGTCTGCACCCTGATCTGGAACATCCAGGCCCGGCCCAGCATAGCCACGGTACTGCTCAGTTATACGACACGCTCCTGTATATTTACCTCATTCTCATGCAACCCCTGGACAGTCTGCACCCTGATCTGGAACATCCAGGCCCGGCCCAGCATGGCCACGGTACTGCTCAGCAGCAGCGGCATGCTGAACCGAAACTTCCACGCGAGCCCCATCAGGAAGATGAAGAGGCTTTTGCGCTCCCGCATAACTCTGTGAAAGGAGATACTGAAAGTGAAGTCGTGATCTTTGACCAGTGTGTAGTGTAAGTGGACAACTCAGTAGGTACTTAGTAGTTGACCTTCGATTTGGGGTGCTCCTGTAGAGCACAAGGCCTGCCCCAAATCGATTAAAAGGCTGTTGGATTATTAAAAGGCTGGTATAAGCCAAATCAATTTTCTTGGGGGCTGTAAAGTTAGCTGCGCACATCCCCTCTCTTGCGCCGCTAAGATGAGTATTTGCTACTGCGCAGCCACTCACCTCGAGTTCGCAGACACCTAGAAGTGTGATTCAGCCTACACAGTGTGTTGTCAGTCAAATTAAGGTCGTTTAGGCCAGGTAACTAGGCCTGGGGCCTTATTGTGCAAACGCTCTGACGTCCGGCTTTGCTTTTTCTCCCGCTCGCTCACGCACGTGACTTGAATAATTGGCGCGAGCAGGAGAAAAAGCGAAGCCGAACATCAGAGCCCTTACACAATAAGGACCATGGTATCCATTTTTAAGCTGCTCTGAAGAGTCTGAAGCCAAGCAAAAAACATGGCTAAACCGGGGCACATAATATAACGTGTCACGGTAGCTCAGTAGTAAAGTCCACGGACACATACGAAAACTTACTGTGCCGAAACTATCTTACCATCGTGTAACGGATCTGAATTTCATATAATATCAGAGTTTCACGAGCATCAAACCAAATATTACTTTGTATTTCGTACCTCGCTCGACTATGATATAGCCTTCTCGATTTATCAGAGGTGAGAGGCTAGGTGTTAGGTCGCTATTATCGACCCATTTATAATTATGAGGGAGGTCTTCTATAACATTGTATCTAAGTACCTACTTTATCTATTTGTGAACGTCGATAGTTCTGGAGCCAACAAGTACTTAAGTTAGTTCGTATAAACCGGGTGGTTAGTCCTGATGTCAATTTTTTAAGCCAACTAATCGCCACTGACATGGCTAAACGGGACCTGCAATTTAACGTGTTATCCGAACCACGGTACCGTTTAGCTGAAAATTACACCCGCGGTCACCCATCCGAAAACAGACCGAGCTGAACGTTGCGTAACTTCGGTGACCTAGTCAAACTATGAGCGCTATATTCCAGCTAAGTAAGCAAGCTATACCTACCTACAATATAGGGTTACTGGTTCTCTATTAACATCCTTTTTATGGGCTTATTTTGTACATCAAAACTAACAACTTTTGTTCAACAATCTCAAAAAAAATGCTGTTCGGTAGAAAAATATCGTTCACCCTCGACAAAATTTATGGAACAACAGTTTTTTTTTAGTTTTGACAAAAGCAGCTAAACAAAAGGTTGTTGGTTTTAATGTACAGAATAAGCCCCTAAAAGGATACTAATTGATTACCAGTAGGTAACCCTGTATATCTACTATGTATCCAAGATGCATCTGTACCTATCGGGCAGGATATAGTCAAACGCATAGATACCTATGGTAAGCAAAAAGAGTCCGAAGGGGCTAGTCCAGGTTTACACGTAAACTGAAACTACAGCTGTTTCCCTATGGCTCTATACGTTTTTGTACTGCGCCCCTGGCGGAAACAAGGAAGAACCAAAATATATGGAGCCAGACGCGAACGCAAAAGTTTAAGAAAACTACGCAAAACTTGGACTGAGGGCTCGGAACCCCTTTTTGATTTGAATCACTAACTTAAACTGTATTAAGTAGACCACTCGACTAAGACTAGAAAGAGAGTTAACTGTATTAAGTAGAGTATACTTTGTGGTATTCATCATCATCATTTCAGCCATAGGATGTTCACTGCTGGACATAGGCCTCCCCTAATGATTTCCAATATGACCGATTGGTAGGGGCTTGCATCCAGAGCGATCCTGCGGTCCTAATGAGGTCGTCCGTCCACCTTTCTAAGCGTTTCGAATCCTCATTCCTCATACGAACAGCCAGAACGCTGTGGAACGCTTTGTCTGAGCCTGTCTTCCCGCTTAAGTACAACGTGGCTGTCTTCAAATCCCGAGTAAATAGGTATCTTCTAGGTAAGCGTGCTACACCCTAGACCGCACATCTGCCCAACATCAGGCAGTATGTAGTCAAACGCAAACCTATACGGAATAAAAAAAAATACGTTGTAGGTGGACGTCCTATACGCTGCGCTTACGTGGTCTCCACTCGAGAACTTTTCGACCCCATCGGTCATCAGCCCTCCGCGCTATGTGCCCTGCCCATTGCCACTTCAACCTGCCAATCCGCTGGGCTATGTCGGTAACCTTGGTGACTTTTGTGATATTATCTGGGTTAGATTCATAAATATACATTTTGCTATATATTAGCATTAGATCACAGCCAGCCGAGAGGTCGACCAGTGACAGCGGTAGATAACCTTGACTTTGACTCGTATTATATCATTCATTACCGTTCTGTACTATGTACATATATACCCGAATATTTCATAGTAACCAAACCAGAAGTTGACATGGCAGAGAGCAGGGCACATAGTTCGAAGAACGGGTCAAGTAAAGTTCTCGAATATAGACTATGTACCGCGAGCTCTACTTAGAGGAAATAAGCTCAAGGTAGCCCAACTCGCTATAAAGAGAGCTATGCTCGGAGTCTCGCTGCGAGATCGAATCACGAATGAGGAGATTTGTAGACGAACCAAAGTTACCGATATAGCCCAGCGGAATGGCAAGTTGAAATGGAAGTGGGCATGGCACTTAGCTTAGAGAACTGATGCCGATGGGGCAGTAAAGTTCTCGAATAGAGACCTCGCACCGGCAAGCGCAGCGTAGGACGTCCACCGACTATATGGACGATATAATTAAGACCGCAAGAACGCGCTGGATACAGGCCGCTTACAACCACAGCGGGCTAGTTGGAAATTCATAGGGGATGCCTATGTCCAGCAGTGGACGTCCTACGGCTGATAATGATGACAGGCGAGCGCAGCGTAAGATGCCCACCGAACACGTGAACCGATGACATACACTGTACACCAAAAGCAGTCAAATTTTACGCGGGCTTTACCCTCGTAAATTATGACAATAAGCCCGATTACAGAGGCGCCATCGTAATTATAACAGCTAAATAGCATAGTTCTTTTGCTTTTTCACTTTAGGCATTCGATAGAGAGAACGCTTTTTACGTTTACGCTGGCGCCTCTGTAATCGGGCTTAATGAACAGATAATGTAATTGCAGTCCACACAGACCACAGGAATACACTGGATACAAGCCACTTCCAACCAATCATAAAGGAAAACCATAGGGATGGCCTATGCCCAGCCGTGGATGTCTTACAGCCGATGGTAGGTACCTAACCAAAAGGAGTCGACACGCCTAAGCACCGAAGTCTGCCAAGTCAGTGGGGGGTGAAGAAACGCACACAAACCAAAATATAAGCAAGTTTACACACACACAAATGTAATTAACTAACACTAGCTGAAAATTAACGCAACACAAGCGCAACCAGACCGATATATTTATATAAAGAGTCGCGTACTTTTGGCAGAGGGGTACGCTTTGCAGTGTCGACTCCTTTTGGTTAGGTACTTAATG
The DNA here is from genome assembly GCA_949316475.1 of Hypomecis punctinalis. Lineage (NCBI taxonomy): Eukaryota > Metazoa > Arthropoda > Insecta > Lepidoptera > Geometridae > Hypomecis > Hypomecis punctinalis. The sequence goes on from OX438814.1 coordinate 19,791,269, forward strand.
TAATAGACCATATAAGACATAGGTATAGACGTATAAAACCAGAAGAATTTATCGGATATGATTTTATGAAGAATTTGATTTCTCTCTTTTTTATACGAGTAAATACGTTCTCAATCTTCAGAACGAAAAATTTTTCCTTCAAGGTGTAGGTACATGTCGTGAATATCCGGAAGATTATAGAAGCCATTGAGAATTTTGAAGGTCTCAATCAAGTCTCCACGCAATCGTCATTCTTCGAGGGTCGTGAGACGAAGAGCTTTTAACCTATCTTCATAGGTTTTGCAGCGCAGAGCATATGGTATCCTGATGGCTTTTCTTTGTGCACTTTCAAGAAAATCAATATCTTTCTTAAAAAAAGGACTACACACCTGGAACCCATATTCTAGTAGAGGTCTTATATAGGTTTTGTAAATCTTAATAAAAACATCAATTGTTACTGTCTGAAAGGACTTGCGTATGACATAGATAAATGAGTTAGCCCGTTTGACTATCATAGATATATGCTCTTCCCATTTCAAATCTGCAGTCATGATGACTCCTAAATCCTTCTGTTGGTCTACAGATGCCAAAGCAACTCCATCAAATGTGTATGTCTCTCTGGGGTTGGTTTTACCGAGATGTAACACACTACATTTGGTTGAGTTCGACTTTATTATCCATTCCCTGGTCCAGTTCTGAATACGGTCCAGATCTTCCTGAAGTTCTCCAGACTTTATCAACGCATTAGCAAAAAAACTTCCCATTTAACTCCTATTTCACATAAAATAGGAGTTAAATCTCCTAGTACACAGTTTTACCTGCAGCAAGGATATTTCATTCCTATTACGTGTACGATAGGATTCAAATTTCCTTGTACGCAGCTTGACAATCCAGCGTTCTTTTACGTGAACCACGTATAATATAAAAATACCTACTAGTCCTGTCATAGTAACAAATATTTCTAATAGAGAACATAATCGTTCTGTGATGACCTTTTTATCAGCATAGATAACTTTACTTAGATTTCCTTTGCTCCCATTTTTATCTGAACATGTTTATGATGTAAGAGAAACAACAAATGGCCACAGTAAAATAATATACAGTTAATGAGGTTCCATCCATCCATCCGCCATATGACGTCCACAGCTAGACATAGGTCTCCCCTATGGATCTCCATTAAGACCGATTGTTAGCGGCTTGCATCCAGGGCGATCCTGCGGTACCTAATGAGATCATCTGTCCACCTCGTAAGTGGACGTCCTACGCTGCAATTGCCGGGTCTCCACTCATGAACTTTTTGACTTTTAGTCCTCCATGCTAAGTGCCCTGCCCACTGCCATTTTAACTTGCCAATCCGCTAAGCTATGTCGGTAACTTTGGTTCTTCTAAGGAACTCCTTATTTCTGATTCGATCTCTCAGAGAGACTCCGAGCAAAGCCCTCTCCTTAGCTCGTTGGGCTACTTGGAGCTTGCTAATAGAGAGAGAGAGTACAGTGACTTAATAAGGTTGCGTCTTGAAACCAACAATCGTCGTACGGCAGTAGACGTCCTATGGCTAATAATTATGGTGTGAGAAAATACAGCTAAATTCAGGAGTGGAAGCAGGTGGTTTGGGATGAGCTTCTACCCTCTAGGAAGTTGCGTAAGGCATAGAAAAATGATCATGTCATTTGTGAGACATAGGCATCCTTTTTTAATTTCTGTCAGTGAGCGCTTTACTCTAGCTACCTGCGTATCCACCAGAGCCCAAGGCCTTTGACAAGCTCAGAAATAATATTTAGGTTAGGTTATCGAAATTCCACGTGCTATGTGCCCTGCCCACATCCACTTTAACATACCACTGCGTTATCTTACAGATTGTCGGTAACTTTGAAAATCGCTTGAAAAACATAATTTTTACACCTTTATAACTATTTTGTGCCCGCGGCTTCACCCGCGCGATTTTTTTCCTTTTGTGCTATCCGCTAGGAACCCTTAATTTTTTGCGGGATAACAAGTAGCCTATGTCACTTTCCGACCTTTGAATTATGTGCATGCGAAAAATCAAGTCAATCCGAATCTCCGTTGCCGCGTGCAAGAGAAACAAACCAACATACCAGTAAACCAATAAATACACTTTTTATAATATTGGTAAGGATCAATACGATCCAAATATCCATATAATATAAGCTAGTGAAATTTTAGTTACCTCTGATTTGTGTATGAGAGTTTAAGTAGGTATATTATTCCACTGTGACACATAAAACACTGATAAATCGGCGACAGATAACGCATTATGAATGTAACTCATATTTTTAAAGAGATAACACGATAAGGTTCAGGGGTAACAAAAACACGTTTCATTTTAAGCATTTATTCAAATATGAATTGCATTCATAGACACTATGTTACGGGAAGTTTAGACTTGCAAGACAATTTGCGCAAGTTATGAACGTTTTTGACGTTGAGCTCAATTCGGGATGGTTCCACTGAATTAATCTTGGTTCTATTGCAGTCCTTTACTATCATAAATACAAGAAAGAGTGAAGTGCTGTCAAATAATTATAATAAAGATTTCTTAGTTTTCCATTAAAAAAAACTGACGAATCCGAAGCAGGTCGACAAAACTAACTAAAAGTCAGTTAGTACTGACTAAGAGTCAGTTTTAGTACTGACTAAAAGTCAGTTTTTGGTGTGGGTACGGTACTCTTTGCTGATAAAATTGGTAAAATAGTTTGACAGCACTAAAATTTCTTATCATCTCACATTTGTGTCTCTATTAGTAAAGGACAGCGATAGCACTAAGCTTAATTTGACTCTACGTCACTCGAAAGAGCTCATTGGTAGTAAAATATCTAGAAAATATCTAGGCCACAAGTCACATGTGCAAAATTTGCGAAAGTACTTGCCAGTCTAAACTTGATTTACTTAGTTACAATGGAATGCTGGCTTTCTAAGTTATTGATTAGTCACAAATCACATTTAAGTACATTGATTGTTCAAGATTTAACAAGCAATAGAGTCGATTCGGATCTATCTTAAGGATTAGTCTAAGAATAGTAAACTAAACTTTTGAATATTTTTAAGTATATGCCGAAAGTAAAAAATTTTGAGTGCTAAAATTTTTGGTTAAATTTTAGTCTTGGGTATGATCGTTAATCATAGGTCTGAATCGACGCCAAAAGACCAATTTTTATAAACTAAATAAATCTCATAACAATACAACAGGTAAAGCAAAAATTAAGGACCCATTTTCGAAAAACATCGGCGTAATCTTTCCAATTTGTTGAATGAATATTTTGAAAATATTGTAGTATGTAGTAGAAAACGGGTCCTTAATATCTATTTTGGCAAGAACATAACTATATTTTTTTATATTTTCAAAATTCAACAAAAGTAATCGAATATTATATTATAATTTGATAGTTATTGAAGAAATTACTTTTGAATATCTGTTTCTACACATCTGAACTTGAAATAGTTTACAGTAATGATCACCATGTATTAATAGATGGATTTACTGAAATAATATTTAAGAATTCAGAAGAGGTTATATTAATTTATGTAAGCACATAGTTTTCATTTTGCATGTATATGACCAAAATAAATCAGACTAAAAGTTGGAATTTGAATCATAATATCTCAACATTGTATAAGTCTAATAAAAACAGATATCAGACTGAACTTGCAAGTGTAAGTACACCTTAAGCAACAAATTTAGTTTAGTTGATGGCAGGCAGAATCCACATCACAATGGTGTTTAATGTTTGATAAGAATCTGATAGAGAAAATGTATTTTGAGAGTAACATCTACATACTACAACATTTATGAGTATTTCGAATATATTGTAAGGATCTTGTAAGTATGTAGACTGTATAGTAATGATATTATAATTATTTGACACCAATTCTATTATACCTTTGTCTAAATAAAATGTATCTGGTAAATAAGTATACAATTTTCTGTATGTAATTTTGTTTTAGGCCAGAATGACAACTAAACTTTAGTTTAGTTTGTCTGAAAAGGGTACAACGGAATTGGCGCCCACATGTATTATATGTATGTATATTACCTAAAACTAGTACAGTATATATATATTTCTAAGCTACATTTCATAATAGAAAAGATAAATTATACAACTTTGCTTAAAAACATATCTTAAATTGATATGTTTTGTTTACATTTTAAGACATGTTCGAAAGTAAGGTATACAACAATTTAGTAGGAAAAGTACAAAAAGTTTGGAATGTTGAGATTCTGTGTTTTAAACAATGTCAGATTGTTTATTCATCATCAAAGTAGTCCACATGCTCTCCAGGAGTGAATTTACTCAGCTCCAAAACTCTCATGCATTTCTTTGCAGTCACTTCAGGCTTCAGCAACGTATTTTGATTCCGGAACGATGTGAATACGTCCCTCAGATTCTCATTCACAGCTTCAGCTAGAACGTAATCAATCATGGCGGTTTCCACGGGACCCGGGGAGTAGTTTAGAACTTTGATATGCTTTTTCTCCTCGGCTAGAACACGGAAATACATTTCCCGGGCAGCTTTGCCGCTGCAGTAGTACGCCATACCGCTCATTGGTTTTATAGCACAGAGAGAGGTAATGTTCACGATCACGAGTCTGTCCTCAATTTCCTCGAGAACTTTCAAGAATTGTGTATTCAAAGAAATGACATTGAACACATTAAGATCGAAATAACTTCTCAGCTCATTCACATCTTCCATTCGGCCAGTATCTACGGCCAAGTTACCAAGTGAACCGACATTATGGAAGATGATTCCAGTAGCAAATTCTGTTACCTTACGACCACTCAGAGATTTGGTAATGACATCTAACATATTAGCAGCTGAAGCCTTGGACAAGTCGATAGATTCATAAACTACTTTTACGTTTTTAGACTCGCAAAGACTAGCAGTCTTGGCTAGCTCGTCTTTGTTACGAGCAAGTAGTAGCATGAGAGAATTGGGGCCGAGGAGCTTGGAGACTTCCACGGCTATGGCTCTGCCGATGCCTTGGGAGGCACCCGAGAGCAAGCAATACGTAGCCCCAGATAAGACGATGTTGGACGAAGTAGCCATGATTGTGTTTTTAAGTAGTCTAGATTGACTTTTGTAGAATATTTATAATTACTTACTCTTATTCAGTATCTGTTTTTTCGATGAGTCGGTGGGATTCTGTATCTCCGATGACAGGGTCCAGGTCACAACCGTCTCTCATCAGCCGATTGATGCAATCTTCTCTATATGCGGACAGGTTTTCTACTACTTTGTTTTTTGATCGGACTGCTTTGAGTTTTCTTTCTGTAAATAAAGATGAGACGTGGTATAATTTACAATGATGATGAATTTCACATGACTAGAATTAATTATGAAGTCGTGGAGAGATAATTAAGGTTTGGAGCAATTTTATAGTTAATTACGCTTAAATAAAATTAAAATTGTAAAGAAATCTTGTTAGCAGTTGTCTAGTTTAGGATATTTATTCAAATTGTACATTGGTTTACATAAATTACATTTTACCATAAATCTCTTCAAAAAATTAAAACCTTGTTGCCTTACAACAAAAGATTTAAACACACTACAAACACTGTTTTGTCATGAAATCTGTACTATTAAACATTAACTAAAGTGTGCATAAAAAAATTTGTGGTAAGATGGTTATTGTTTAAACACTTAAATTCATTTATCACTTAAAAATACAAGAACTTAATTATTTTACCAATAAAAAAGATAGAGCCCCGTAACAGAAGATTATATTCTAAAGGATGTAATATGATAATTTTAAGGATACAGCCCACTTAACATGAGAACCAGTGTCGCAATACACTTGCATTACGGGAAAGAGCGAAACCTAAACCTTGTGGCTTTAACATGATTAAGCAAGAACTACATTCACCTTCAAAGAGGTTTTTTGTATGATACCTACGTAAAATGATTTCCTACTTACCCAAAACAGCTAAATACTCAGCAGAATCTGCTAACTTCTCAGGTTGAGCGCTTGGCTTGAAATTATCTTCAAATTCGGACACGGGCTCCTCGTTTTTCACTTCTCTACCCCAAGGATCCATCAAATTCTGTAAAATGCAAGCGCGATGATTTTATTGATGTTTACTAACGGCGTCAAAGAACGTGCAAACAAGATAATTGTGAATTAAGAGACAGTAAGCATGTTTAGCGACTTACTAAGACGAAGGCTGGCCGCCGAATAGTAAAAAGCAATAGAAAAAGATTATTTTTACGGAAAATGTTGAATTTGGGTTGGTTGGGAAATGGAATCGCGAAACTCAAATGTCACAGTGACACTGACAGTCAAAAATATAAAATCAATAATGATAGCTGACAGTGACATTACAAAGTGAAGTGCTTTTTCCACAGATATCTGTAATTTTCTTTGTTTCCAAATGGCGTTTATTTTATTTATTTTTATTTTTATTTCAAATAGGTTTGCGTTTAACCTCTTTGTCATTTCTATTCATTTCCTAGTGTCTATTTATTATTTTAAAAAGTTTATGTTTTTTGGTATATTTATATTCGAATATACAAGATATACTTCAAACCAAAAATTACATTAGTAATTTAGATGGCTTGAACTTTGTGCTTTTAATAAACTGCTATACAACTTGACACGGCAAATGTCAATGTCAATGTGGCAAACATACGACGCTAACTTTCCTATTTTTAAGGAAATGCCCTGTAGATACCCTGTAGAAAAGCCAGGGACGTGAGGATAACTCTTCCAAGAGAAAAGCCATAGAAAAGCTATCGAGGTTTGGCGGGAACTTGAAATAAATTACAAGGTTTGCTACAACAACAGCTTAGCTGTGAACAGAGTGATGGTGCTACTAACTTAATATCTTTCTAATCCATTTTCATGGGGCTATTTAATTACATCATTTTTAACTATTTCATTAATAAGTTGATGAAATTCTAAATACCTAAAGAAAAAAAAACTGTTTTCAGCTGTACTTCTGCATCATGGTGGGGAACAATTTAAATGCTGACCAAAATACATTCTCCACCCCTAAGAATAAGTCCCAACCAAAATTGAATGCTAGCCGAAATGGATGAATGCCCACCAAATATCCTTTCACTGTAACGGTAACTCTCAGCAGGTTGTAAGTTATTTTTTAACTCCCTGGGAAATCTTCCACTCACAAAGAGACTACATTTCGGTACTTGATTGTTAAATTTTCAGAAGATTAGGTTGGGTTTCTGACAGCTGAATAAATGTTTCACTTTCGTCAAAAGAAATAAAAACATTTATGCAACAAATACAACTTACTTACCAAATTGTTGTAATTTGGTAAGTAGTCCGTAGTGGCAGATATTTAGAATTTACTAGCGACGCGCCCCGGCTTCGCACAGGTATATTATACATATAAACCTTGCCCTTGAACCACTCTATCTATAAAAAAACCGCATCAAAATCCGTTGGGTAGTAAGTAGTAAGATATAAGCATACATGGGGACAGACAGCGGGAAGCGACTTTGTTTTATACTATGTAGTGATAGTGAAGTGATAGTGATTAGAAGCAAAAAAGAGCATTTTGGTAGGCGTTTAAACACAGGCCATTAAGGTGGCTGCCTGGCTGACAGCATCGTACCAATTAGGTGGTCCTGAAGTGGCTTATTATTTCTATATTATAAAGGAAGCTCTTCAATACTTAAAACAATAAAAAAAACAATAAAATATCGATAGTAGGTATAAGTTCGCACTCGAATTCCTTTCTTCCTTCGAATCGGGAATGCTGTGGAACCATAAAGCGCATGGAATACATACTACCCACCGACTAATTAAATTAAATTTAGACATCTGCCTTGCCGGGAATCGAATCCATAAAACCCCTGATTCGAAGACGGAAACTCTACCTACTACCTAGCAATTATTATATCTTCTTTGCTACTATGCCACTGGTGTCGTAAGTACATAAATATTTTTACCATGGGCGGATTTTAGTGAAGTATACAATTAAGTACTATGAATATACACAAAATAAATATATACAGACGAACATAAATCCTCTTTTTTGAAGTCGATTAAAAGCAATAATTCGTTTCAAAATGTGATTTGTAGAAGGGCTAGAGTACATTGAATAATAGATTTTATGTCTCCGAAATAAAGTCGAGATTGTTGTTGGTCAAGTGAATTAGCGATAACATAGTGGCCACACGTTGGTTATTTGCACCATCGCATTTGGCCAATACAGCAACGTTTGGACCAGTGTTTGGCAATAATTACTAGTAGTTCTCCAAAGTTTGGAGAACTAGGTACTACTATTTATGGTAGATCTCACCACTATAAATTAGTAGTAGGTATTTTCGTCGAGTTCGTCTGTTCTCAAAAATGCACAATTTGGACATGCGAAATATCAGCAATTTCAGTAGGCAATACTAAGTGCCACACAAATCGGCGGATGAGAAGTTAGCCGCAGATGACACTTCACCGTCATTCGCTAATTATTACGCCCCGCGAGCCCACATAGGCTCCTGCATATTGTTTTGTTTTTAAAATATGTTTTTCATTTTTTTGACGTTTTCTGAAGATATATCGGGAGTTCCTACTCCGGTTGGCCAGTGATTGTTATCTCATATTTTCACAACGAAGAAAACCTGCCAAGAAGTCACATTTGGATCGATTTATCATCGCACGTCCACCTTCGTGAGCAAGACGTAAAGAGTGGTTCGCTTACAGAGTGATAAAGTTTTTGTCAGTGTCTTCAAGTGATGAAAATACAGTGAAGGGACAGTGAATTTTGGGGAATTATTGAAACCTTCCCTAAAACAAACGCCCCATAATTTTCTTCAAAAAGCGTCATCTGTTATGAAAACTCTACACCATGTTGACACAATCTATTCCGTGTCAATAGTATCGACATACCGGTAGATGGCGCAACTAGTCTCAAGAGGTCACGTCGTTTCTCCGATAAGAAGCGAAATTTCATTTTACGGTGAATGGGGTCAGCAAGAAAACGTCAAATTAACTCTTTTGTTTTTATAATATTGGTGCTAAACTATTTTGGACATTAATTACTATAGTTAATACCTATTGACTAAATTGTAATTTAACTGTATTGTATTGTATCCAGGTTATAAAATTTTTCATACAAGATTTCACCATATTAATTTTTAGTCATTAGGTACTGTTGTGACCGGCAGATACATTATTTAATTTAATTTAATGAACACATGACATGACATTTTAAAAATACTAATGTTTATTTTTATGGAATTGCTAAATTACCTTAGCACAATTTTCTGTCATAAGGACCTATTCCAAAGTTGAAGTCCGTCGAAGTTTTTTTAAAGTCTTTTTACTTTGTTTCTCTCAATTATTATTGTTTTTATTTTTTGTGTCGTCTTTGACATAACTTAGTCATGAATAGTCCTTTGCGCGCCTCTTGCCCCCATTGCCCTGATAAGGGAAAATCTTTTTCTTTCCCTCATAGCCTCGAAGTGCATATAGGTCGGAAGTACAGAGACATCGCCCATGCAGACTTGTCACCCGCTCATGACGTTTCTGCCGCCTCCTCGCGAACTTCCACTAACTTATTGGACTCGGGGGTATCAACAGGAATTGTTGGGTCCGATTTATCTTTGTTAAAAACAAAAATTCGTGTTCTCAGACACGTTCCGAAAGGTGCCAGATGTCTTGCAGCGGGAAAGTTGGCTGTGGTGATATTATATAAATGCATACGGTCCAACAGTTCCACGGATTGGCTGAACCTGTTGTCTTTCGCTTTTACTGCCTTACAGATGCCAGATCAAAGTGACAAAAAGTCCCTAATAGCGAAGGTCAAAGCGAACATAGAAAGCAGCCAACCGAACTTTGAAGTGGAGCCTAGTTATTATTCTGTGGTGAAGCGCACATCACATAAGCCCTTCTTTAATTAAAATATAAATTACAAATCGGTAGAAGCAAAAGTCTACGACGGAGACCTTAAAGGAGCAGCACGCTTACTTACATCGGACTCTTCTTTCGCACCATCCGATGAAGGTACATTAGCCTTAAGCACTTAAGGAAAAACATCCCTCCCCCTCCCGGCCGCTGCATATTCCCCCGGGACCCGATCCCACAGACCCATGTCTCGCGGTGGAGGTGGCGGACGTCGTGAGTGTGCTTCAATCTTTTCACTGAGGCTCTGCATCTGGAATGGACGGCCAGCGTCCGGAACACCTGCAAGAGCTAACTTCTCCGTCAGCAGGTGATAACGAACCTAAGATACTCGAAGCTTTGACGCGGCTCTGCAATTTCCTGTTGAAAGGACAAATTAATGCAGAAATCTGCCCCTACCTTTACGGCGCTTCTTTCTGCGTTTTGCGGAAGAAGGATGAAGGAGTTCGACCGATAGCAGTAGGCAGTACACTGCGCCGCCTTGTAGCGAAACTGTGCTGCCGCGCAGTCAGAACCTCCATGGCCTCCTATCTTCCAGGTAGGGTTCGGCACTCCCCTTGGTTGTGAGGTGGCCATTCATGCATTGCATACTTTTGCGACGTTTGACAGCGACAATGTCATAATCAAATTGGATATTCAAAATGCATTTAACAGCGTCGAAGCGACCAACATTGGAGCCAATGTTGGTCGCTTGGACCCAACTTGTGGCCGGGGCATAAAAGCAGTTTTCACGGAGCTGCGAGCGAGCGGTCGCAGTAGACGCAGCTGCCCCCCGCGCCCCGCAGCGCTTCCCTCGAGCCCCGCGGACGCCCCGCGCGTGTCGCGGCGTCAAAGAATAGCTTCTACACAGAATGGGCCGAATCAGGAATAAGGCCTAAGTGTGGTGTGCTTCTGAGAAGTAAATACTTTTACTTGTAGAGGGAACAATCATCAGCAAGGTGATTCTGTACGAAAACGTGCTCGTAACGTTCACTAAGTTAAGTTTTGTTTATTAAAATTTTTGTATAAAAATAATTTTCAAAAAACACAATACATACAATATTAGTAACATTGAATTAGTTATAATAAAAAAATATACATTATATTATATTTGGTCTAAAATTAACTTTTTTTTTATTGAAGTTCACAAACAGTATTTTATGCAAAACTTACTTATGAACTTAACTACACAAGAAACATTTTCAAACATAAAAACCTTAACAGTGAACCTGACTTACACAATTTTTACTAAAAACTACTAACTAAACAAATTATACGAAAAGAAACATTACAACACTGCTAATATTTAAAATAACTTAAAAACTACACATAACCGAAACAGTACTTACTTTAACGGAGTTTAAACAGTTTTATGGCATGCAATGAAAATAAAAATAGCTTCATTTCTTTAATACTTTTGGGGACACAATTTGGTAAGCATTTATCCAATTATCCATTATGGCAGAAATTTGTTGGAAGCAAAATAAGAGCATTTCTGGAAGGCGTTTAAACGCAAGCCATATTTTATGATAATAGTTTTTTTTTAATGTTGTTAATTTCTTTAAAAGGTATGCTTCATCATATCACAATTACTTACTTAATATGTAATATGTAAAAAGTTATATCATACCGGGTTACTTTTGATTTCTATATCGCCGTGCGGCAAAAAAAGCGTCTTGACATAGGTAAAAATGTCTAATTAATAACGAGAATTTTGTGAATTATATTATTTACTGCAAAGTTAATGTAAAAATTATAGGTGTTAAATTACTGAGATAATATTTGCTTATTGTAGGTTTATATGTACTCATACCTACATTTCACATAGCTTATTATTTTCAACAGTGTTCGACAACAGTTTTTTTTTGTTTGAGGTGTATGTTGTAGTGTTTATACCAACATTTGTCACTTAAACCTTGCTTATACCTACCAACTTTTTATACGACTCCTTCGTCGCGATGATTGAATTCTATTATACCACACACAGGTGATTATTTCTGATAAATATTCAGCCAAGATGTGAACCAAACCGGCATATATATCTATAATAGGTAATAAAATAAAAACTTAAATAACTACATTTAGGTATAAATAGATTGATAATATAAAAAATATAACTCTCTTGACATCCAATTAGACGAAATAAATTTCTCCAAATTGGCTAAAATCGTTTAAAACAATTTAACCGTAAAAGAACTCTACCAAAATAGGTAGAGTTGCGCCGTGTCCGCTCTGTCCGCGGTATGTGATCTCGGTCGCAGTTGGCGGCTCGCGCCGCCATTCTGGATATTGTGACGGGAAGGTCGGTCACGTGACCCGGCGGCGGCGGCGGGGCGCGGGCCGCGGGGCGCCGGCTAGACTCTCCAGTAGCCGAGCCATCCGTCTGCTGCTTTGACTGCGGCCGGTCGCCGGAATCCCCGCCCCGGTGCGTCGCGCGGCCGCCGATCGTGCCGAATCGCTCCTTTCCCGACCGATGTTGCGCGAACACGGACAGACGAACCCTCGGGACTCGGCGAGCCTGCGGAGGATCCGGGAGAGGCGCGCGAGGGATCCTCGCTCGTAGCGGGTTCGTGCGCCAGCCCGCGAGGTTATTTGCGTATATTTCGCACGGGCGTGCGTGCGGCGACGGGGCGGAGACGCCGCGGCGCGGGCGCGGGCGGCGCGGCGGCGCGCTCGGTCGCCCGGCAGACATGTTCCGTTCGCGGGCGGAGCGCGTCGCGCGCGGCGCGTAGGGACATGGTGCGACCATGGACGTAGTGACCCCGCACATCACCTCCGTGCTGAAGACGTACCAGGCTGCGGCGCCGCGCAGCCTGCAGGGCCCGGGCGCGGCAGGCGCGGGCGGCGCGCGGGCCCCGCCGCCGCCGCCGCGCGCCGCGCCGCCGCTGCTGCTGGCCGCCGACACCGAGCCCGGCGAGCGCGGCGAGACACTGCTCGAGGGCGAGCCCATCGCCTGCTTCGGCGTGGGGGGCGAGCGGCGCCTGTGTCTGCCGCAGATCCTCACCTCCGTGCTGACGGACTTCACGCTGGAGCAGATCAACCGCGTGTGCGACGAGCTGCAGATCTACTGCTCGCGCTGCACGCACGAGCAGCTGCACGAGCTCAAGTCGACGGGCGTGCTGCCGCGCTCGGCGCCCTCGTGCGGCCTCATCACGCACACGGACGCCGAGCGGCTGTGCGCGGCGCTGCTGCACGCGCCGGCGGGCTCGCGGCCGCACAAGCTGCCCGGCTTCCGCGTCTACCACGAGTGCTTCGGCGGCGCGCGCGGCGTGCTGGCGCCCGCGGCGGCTGGTGTCGCGCCGCTGGTGCAGTGCCGCGAGTGCCGCGCGCTCTACTCGCCGCGCCGCTTCGTGTCGCACTCGCACGCGGCCGAGCACCGCACCTGCCACTGGGGGTTCGACTCGGCGCGCTGGCGCCGCTTCCTGCTGCCGGCCGACGAGGAGCCCGAGCCCGACAAGTGCGCGGCGCTGCTGGACGAGCTGGCGGAGCGCGAGGCGCGCGCGCCGCCGGCCCAGCCCACGCCCGCGCCGCACGCGCTCAAGCACCACCACCAGCCGCCCTTGAAGAGAAAACAGGTAAGTCGCTCGAACACGCGCGTGTTACACTACACTGAGGTAACCGAGCCACGGTGAATTGTGTTACCTAGGTACTTCAAATCCTGGTGGCCCTGGTTCACCTGGCGTCTTTCGATTCATAAGAATCGTCCTTATGGTAGGACGATTCTTATTGTTGCCGAATGCTTTCTCTACCTGCTCTGCTTCTGCTACAGTTATGTGTAGTCACAAGTATTTAGAACTTGAGAGATGCGGATCAAAGTTGTAGAATAGATTGCAAACGTCGTCAAGGTGAAAACCATGTAGATAATTGCTACGATCCGGCGAATTCTTGCGTTTTGGCTATCGGTAGTAACGTAGGCCAAATATACTTGTTAGAATCCAATAGGTTTCGCTCGTTCGTACGCAATAAGAATCACACGTTGGCCTCCCACTTTGTGGTATTCTAATGAAAAATATAAAGTTCAGTGCACTTGGAAATATTTTTGAGACCAATATAAACTAAAAGAATGTAAAGAATTTGTAATGTGGTGAACAATGTAAAAATCAGATGCTTATAATTAAACAAGGGAATGTTAACCAGCTCTTCCAATAAATAAGTGATCTTACAGTCGTGACATTGTACAGAATTATAGTTTGATTCTCCAATCTCATCTAATACATTTCCAAAATTCTAATTAGGCACTAAAAGGAACAACTGTAACACTATTTAAAAATATGGCATGAACTAACGTAAACAACTAGTTCTAAAGGAAAAGTATAACACACTAGAAACCAATAAACACAATAACAAACTAAAAATTATGTAATACGTAAAACAATACGAGAAGGCAATAAGTTTGCATTGAACGAAATTATCTGAAAAACAAAACGAAGATTACATAAAACAAACATTTGTAAGCGCTTTAATTTATCATTTAAGGTTAAAAACCTGACAGCAACGCGTGTATAACAAAATGACGTCATAGGGCTGAATAATTTTACAGACAATTCTATAAGATAAACAAATGAAAACAGTGCTAGCAAATGTCTACAATTAAGTACATGTAGGTACATACCTAACATTAAATATGAATCAAGCATTTGTTATCTCCAAGTTTCACTTAGTCTTATTGAGACAAAAGTTATCAAAGAAAGAATGCTACTCTATGAATTTAAATTATCTGGCATTAGTTCGAAATCAGATACCTAAATCCTTGAAAAAAATTTACATGTGCAAAAGCGATAACGCAAGATAACAATGCGTTATCGCAATTCAAAGGTCGAGCTAATACGTAATTTGTGGAGTGAGAATAAGGACAATAAAATAATAATAATATATGTACTACTTCGTAAGAGGAAAAATTCAGGACCAACATCACTTATTTTGATTATTATTTCTTACGAAAAATTCAGAAACATTGGGTACAAAATCATCGACAAATTAATTGGCCAAGATAATTATCAGTGGTTTCAGATTATGTCGACACTTTTTGATCGCATAGTAATCCTTTACATAAACAAATTACTTCTGACAATAAATCATTAATTAAATGCACTCAAATCAAATTTCTAATTATACAGTACATACAGAACGAAAGCCTCGAACCTACAAAAATTTTATTTACGTTTCGAATTATTTACTCACATTATTTTTCATTCTAGGAATATGACACTCGTTTTAAAGTTATACATATACTGGGGAGCGTTGCC
Source organism: Hypomecis punctinalis (assembly GCA_949316475.1). Classification (NCBI taxonomy): domain Eukaryota; kingdom Metazoa; phylum Arthropoda; class Insecta; order Lepidoptera; family Geometridae; genus Hypomecis; species Hypomecis punctinalis. Next base: position 19,806,350 of record OX438814.1, read on the forward strand.
GTGCGAAGTTCAAAAAACGACCCCCTAAGGTTGGTTTTTAAAACTTCGAACGCCTTGGAACGTATAAGTAACTTAGACAGATTGTATGGAGATTCTCTATTATGTTGTCTATGGAAGATGCGAGTGCTCCATACAAGTTCCGTATACGACCAAACCGTGCGAGTTTCAAAAAACGCTCCCATCATCTGCAGATTTAGGATATATTCGATGTCTCTTTGTAAGTTCTTTTCTTATTGGTCTAGAACTTCTTATTGAATATTTACTATTGAAAGTTCAATTCTTTCCAATATATTGTGGCACTAGTTTTTCTTCTTTGGCCTTCAAAAATGTATTACGGCCTTATTTCACCAGTTGAACTGATGATGGCTTAGCTGCCTTAGACCTATCTGTTGAACGTTGCTATTTATCTTGATTTATAATATCATTTGATCTATGGTAAAGTCACAAATCTTTATAACACTGTGTAGCGCTATCCTTTTCTCAAATTAGCCTTTCAACCCAAAATAATGAATCAATTTTCAATCCATTGAGTCCATTGAGGTAGATCTTGTTATTTAGCAAATTGTATTAATATTCACGTGTTGGCTTATCAAACAGCTACTGTAGTGTTATGTCTGTACTCTCATTACTACTCTATTATCGGTTTACTCGCAAAAACAGCTTTATCTGTTGTCAGATAAGAGTTATTATTGATTAACATGATTTATATTTTATAAAGTACTTATCATCTTGCTTGTCTGTCGTTGCTGGCACGTTGTCCCGCTCGTGACAGTAATATTATTCATAGGCGGGACAGAGTACATAGATAGTAGAAATAAATTCTTTGTTTTTTTTGTTTTTGGTTGCACAAAGGTTTGCTTATTTTAGCAATGTCCGACGGGGTCCATGATTGTTATTATATTTTAGTATATCATGTATTGTCACATAAATCCTACTAATATTATAAATGCGAAAGTTTGTGAGGATGGATGGATGGATGTATAGATGTTTGTTACTCTTTCACGCATAAACTACTGAACGGATTGAGATGAAACTTTGCAATAATATAGCTTATATATCAGAATAACACATAGGCTATAAATTATAATGATATATTGCGTATGCGGGCGATGCCGCAGGTAAAAACTAGTATGAAATATATGAAAGGACGACACGGATCTTATTAGTCTTCTTCAGCTGTTTGTGTCGGTATCTATATCACTGGTCTCTAGTTAGATTTTTTATTGATTTAACTAATATATTTCGTTATGATTTGCACTTTATTTTGTTGCTAAAAGCACGGTCTTTTCTTATTGCTGGAAAAATTTGTATCTGCATACTTTACACGATTTCAAAAATATGAAATCTCGATTTACATATTCTACCTATGACATGATGTTTCTTTCATTTTTGAAGTTGTCTTTAAGTTATCTTCGAAGTTTTGAAGTTATCTTCATAAATAAAGGCGTACCTTGGGTTTATGACGTGATATAATATCTAGTGAGTCTCCCAATTAGACCATCTTATTTAAAGAGTCCTACCACATTACAAATCGTATTAAATTCTTAAATGTACTTTCAAAAACTCCGTTTTCCTCTTACTCGGGTTCAGTCGTAAAATCTTATTACTGCTATATAATTTGTAGAGATACGAAACTCTGATTCCAACATTAATATTACACTATTATTTATATGCGGTTACGGTAGAAAATTGCTGCCGATAGCTTCAGAAACAAGTTAGCTTGTTTCTGAAGCAGTTAGTATCCGGATGGGAATAAACAAATGCCTCGCAGAACTGGTTGTCTTCGCCCTTTGATTATACCATAGACAAACCTTGAGTAGGTTTGTCTATGATTGTACTGTACTTTCGATTGAATTGTTATCATGAATGTTAATTTCATCCGAAGATTTTTTGAGGATTTTTCGTGCTTTACATTCATTTTTATCATATTCAATTCTGCGTACTTTAAGAAAAAATTTAACTCCACCATGATACCTAGTAATGACATTAAATATTGCAATAAATGTAAATAAATAAATAAATGTTTTTGGGGCATCTTACACACGGCCCCTGACCCCAAACTAAGCAAAGCTTGTGATTCGGCTGCCAGAGACTGATATACTACATATACTTATTTTTAAATACATACTTATATAGTTAGTAACTAAATAACACCGACACAGAACAAACACTTAAATATTTGCCCTGGGTGGGGATCGAACCCACGCCTCTTTGACCCAGAAGTTAGGGTCACTAACCACTGAGCCACCGAGGCAGTCAAACCTAACACTTTAAACATTCTTCGACCAAAGTTTCGACTGCATTGCTACCTATTTTAAATCATCATCTGTTTCATTAGCCGCGTACCCACCTAGCGCACAGGCTCGCGCGGCAGCCTCGGTGTCCGGATCGCGAGCGATGGCTCCCGCGGCAGCCTCAGTAGTTTGGTTCAATTTACACGAGGCCGCCTCGCGAGGCAGGCTGAGCCATCATAATTCCGCGAGTATTCGTAATGGATAGTCGTGTATTTTCAGCTGCAGCTATTTTCCTAGCTGTTTACTGTTTAAAGAAACGAAAACAGTCACGTATCAAGAAAAAACCTAGACGCTTCTAGATAGAGCGAATGGACTCCTCCTGACTGCCCATGATATCAAAATTACAGAAGACAAACACGGCAAGAGACAAAACTTGAAGTAGCTTCGCGCGCGAGCCAAAACATAACCGTCCCCACCTAACACACAGCGCTCACTGAGGCACCTTTGAGCGCGTCAAGTTTACCGACAACAGAGTGTCAAGTGGGAGGTATGCAAATCATATCGAATTACTTTTACGTCGCGTTGACCGAGCGCGCCGCGCACACACGCGAGCACATTGACACACACGCTTGAATTAGCCAATCACAGACGTCGCCGCGCTCGTGTCCGATCGGTTTGGCGCTCGTTACATTACCGTAAAAAATACTCACACTTAGCTATTCAGTTTTCTGTACGTGACACAAGATGGCGCTGTGCCATTTCCATACAAATCACATCAAACGTTAACGCGATCGAGCTCGAGCGAAAATCTCGCACTTAGCCCTCTGATGGCTCGGGGCCGAGCCGTGCTCGGTCGAGCAAACGCGCGCCCGAGGCAGGCCGAGGCACGTCCACACCAGCCGAGGCATTTGGCTCGCGAGGCTGCCGCGCGAGCCTGTGCGCTAGGTGGGTACGCGGCTATTTTGTTGAACCTATGGAGCCTTTCCAATAAGACTAATTTAAAATGAGCAGATAATTAATAGGAGGTAAATATCGCCATCCATCTATCATTGCGGGATTTAATTTAATTGAAAGTTCTACGCTACGCAAGTCAGTCTGTAGTCTCTGTTCAAGGCTTTTACAGCAAAAGACCTGCAATCAAATTTTTTCAGCAAACAAAAAATTCTAAAGACAGTTGTACATTGTACAGTTCGCAAAACCACAAAAGAAATAATAGAGGCAATGTGACCTCTTTCAGCTTTCAGAAAGTGTTGCCGCGTCGCTAATGTGTGTGGGAAGGAACTAAATGTCAGTGGACCAAAAAAATACTATATTTGTTTATTTGAGGGTATTTCACTGGCCGCTAACAAGGCAACTTTACAGTTAGGTTCGGCATTGTGCAAGGCTTGTTAGTTTTGAAGACATAAAGGAGATAATGCAAAAATATTTTAATATTTTCGGATATTATTATCTTTTGACATTGCTTGTATAATATGGCAGCATTGGCGGCCTTGAACAAAAATCAAATTATCAAATATGAAATTGCAAAATAATCAAGCATTAAATACCGTAGTTTTTTTTTTTGTAAATTTGTTTATTGTATTTTGACGCTTTTAGGCTATGGTACAAAGTCTGAGCCGACTTTCCAAGATCTTCTTTGTGCTCAGTGATGAGTAAATCATGATGCGGTAAGGTTCTCGAATAGAGAGCAGAGACATGCATAGCGTAATAGGATATTTTCCAACAAATTAACGCGTAAAGTCATGATTACGGTATATTATCCATTCCTATAGGAACGCTATGGATATCCAGAACAAGTCTTTTGGTGCAATGGTGAAATATAACGTGACTAGATGAAGAAGCCGTGGTGGTCTAGAGGTAATGACACCTGCCTTACAATCGTGAGGTCGTGGGTTCAAATCCCGGTCCCGTACCAATGAGTTCTTTGGGATTTATGTACGGAATTTCACACCACTGGCTTTTCGGTGAAGGAAAACATCGTGAGGCAACTGCTTATGTCCGGAGAAGAATTTCAATGGCGTATGTGAATCCATCAACCCGCACTGGGCCAGCGTGGTGGATATGGCCCAATCACCCTTCGTGGATAGGCCTACGTCCTGCAGTGGACTATTATAAGGCTGATACAGTACAGTACAGTACAGATGAAGAAAGTGACAGTATTATAGACGACGAGTTCGATATTTCTAAGTAATCTAGAGTTGTAGAGACTGGACTGTATTTTTTATAAATAATATCATATATATTATATGACTGATAATGATGATGATTTTAATTAGTAATATTACAAATTCAATGCACACACAGGATTTGGTACTAAGCCCTTTGCATTACAAATAGCAGTATGAATGATGAGCAATGACAAAAAATCCTTTGGTAATACCGCTGCGCTGACATGTAGGTGCAAAGCATGTACATGCTAATAATTTGTAATGCGTGCATTATCAAAAAATAATATATACATTTTTTTCCATTCGATTTTAATGAGGTTATTTTGTTGATTTTTGATTACGGATGAAAAAACCCCTCATCAAAGCAGAAACGCGGGCATAGTAAATATTATCTGTTTTTTTTTTTAAATCATAGTGAACATGTAGGGTCACAGAGATACCACATGGACAATGACAATGTGATCGATCGACAAAATCTGAAAGAAATGCATTGATTTAATATGGCACGAGTTAGAGAGAGACATAAAAAAACATCTTGATTCGGTGGCAATTGTCAAACTTTTCTCTGCGAAAAACTGAAAATCAAATTCTTATCAAATTCCAATACATATTGGACAGTTTTGACAACTCACGGACAGATTTTCCTCTGTGGATTTTCCATACATTTTTGTGGTTGAGAATTGCCCCAAGTAACAACAGCGTTGGTATCTTTCTGGGTAGGATGCTGTCAAAAGCAGGCTTCCGAACTCCGCTGCAGGCAGCAGCGACACCGCAGCACTACTGGTCCCCATATAATCTCTATGAGTTTGTATGAGATTACATTCCGAGCTAAGCAGCATTATCGCGGTAGCAATATGAGGAAAAGTAATGCTGCCTGCTACTGCTGCCTGCAGCAGAGTTCGGAATCATACTTTTATGCGCAATAAAAAAATGAAAAAAAATTCAAGCAGCATGCGTCTGCCAACTAACAGGTCATCAGATCTGGCGAGCGATGCTCGTGGCTTGCAAGTAATTGGCCATGAGGTATGCAAGTGCAGCGACGCGTGAAGACGGCCACTACACCGGTTGCGAGCAGAAACGGCGCGTAATATGGACCACGCACACGACAGATCTGTTCGACCTATCAGTGTTGCCCAGAAATAGTAAGTAAGTTCGTGTAGGCCGGGTGGCTAGCCCTGGTGTCAGAGTTTTTAAGCCGCTTCAGGCTGGCCAGAACTGTTATACCTACTATGCCAAAAGGGAGTGATTCAGATTATTCATTATAGACAAATTTTACTATTAGGCTAATCCGGAATTCGCCAAAAAATTGCTGTTTCATTTTGTCAAATCCGAGTTTCAATTTAGTATTACTGCTGATATTTTTATCTCGAATTCTGGATTGGCCCCATAGTAAAAGTTGTTCATGATGATGGTCTTAATCACCCCCTTCTAGCTTAGTACAGAGAAAGCAGATAACCCTGGGTTGATTGGTTGATATTGGGTTGAACCACAGAAAAGGAAAAACTTATGCTATGATAGGTCTCTACATTATCTATATTTATATTACATTGTAATTCAGAAGCACCACGTGACGTTTCTCGGTTTCTCGTACAAAATTGTAACTAGTGTGCGTGGAGCATAACAGACCGGGGTAATGTTACGAGAGATTCGATAAGATTGGCGGACCTATTTGTACTGGAAATGTTTACCTATCGCGACATGGGATCGGAAAGCCAGGCTCTAGGTTCTAAACTAAACGTCGTTGTGTACTTCCATCTACTTTAAATAGTCGCTGTGCTTGGCTGACGTGTTTCGCGATAGCATCGCTACGGTATGGAAATATTTTAAGCGTCAAAGTATTCTAGATCTCTTACGTCTTCTGCTTGCCTGGTAGTTCTGAAAATATCATATGATTATTAGAAAAAAAAAAAACAATTAAACATTGGAATAAACTAAATAAACTAAACCGGAATCCATATTTACGAATCACTTTTTAGGGCTCCAGATAAATTGCTCTGTTTGGTTCCATAGTTAAATACTTTTGACTTAATAATTACGAGTCTATAAATAATAATTATGTGTTCAAATTTTCCCTACTAAATATGTTGTAATATAATTACGTTGATATATGACCTATATTACCCATACCTACAGGAAATACATATATTCTTGGAAAACTTCACACCATAGAAAGTAGACGTTGGGGAATTTAAACGTACCTTCATTCAGGGAAAATGTACCGACATAGCCCAGCGGATTAACGGATAGGCAGGATTAAAGTTCTCGAATGGAGACCAAGTACCGGCAAGCGCAGCTTAAAACTTCCTCCGACATGATGAAACGATGATCTATTTAAGACCGCAGGAATACGCTAGATGTGACCCGCTGTCATCCGGTATTATAGGAAATCTCTAGGAAAGGCCTATGCCCAACAGTGGACGTTTTACAGCTGATAATTATGATAATCGCTAAGTTATTAAGGTATTATAAAGTGAAGTCGCTATTTTTATATGTCTGTGTACGCTTATTTCTTCCGAAAGGCACAACAGATTGTTATGCTGTTTTTACTACCCTTTATGTTACAATAGCGAAGTTTTAAGCTGAAATTACACCTGGGCGAAGCCGGGACAGCCAGTTAGTGGTAAGATAAATTCATACAAAACCGCTCGGCAAGATCAAACTTGATAATGCTTATTTCAACGTCCGCCTTGACCTTACCGAGTCAGTGCACCCGAGACTGCAAACATAATTGCTATCTAGGAACAGATCTTTAAGAAAATTACACAGATCCTAGTGCAGGGATTACGATTACCACTCATTAGGATGCCAGCAGTGCGGCGGCTTTACCCGCCCGCTCTCAATGGGGTACCTTCCAACATAGAGAAATAATAAGCTAGTTACTATAGTCCGTCCCATAACTGCTGAGATCTAGGGTCGCTAAAAACTTTGACGAATATTAGTAACCTAATAGGTTTGCTTTTTAAAAATATCACAAAATTCTGGTAGTTATTAAAACATAATAATAATGCGTGTTGAAATAAATGAGGGCATACATACATACCTACTTCGATATACACAATAAAAAAATCACACTGACCCATTTTCTTGACTTTCACGGTGACACTTTCGACATCGCGCGGCGTTGTAATCGGCTTGAAATCACCTAACTAAACGTAGTTTGGGCAAAGTTTTGGCTCGGGCACTTTTTTTGCACGATTGTGACTCTATAGATACTTGCTCGTTTCTGAAGACACTTTCTTTTACCGGTAAATAATTTATTCACCAACGGATCATTGTTATTACGTATCATTGTATCTCTGGAAACATTCTTGCATTTGCCACGCTGCAGACAGACCGAATTATCTTCAGAGCTCTACGATGGCATTACCGTCGCATATTCTCAACAAAACCAACTGGCTTCTATAGACAGTTTTAGTTCTGTCAATCCGAGCACGTAGAACGATAAGTTGGTAGGATTGTACGTGTAATTCACAGCGGCTGCTTCTTCGAATCTCATCTGCTGTTGTATCACCACAATTTGGTGCAATTCGTTTCACGAAATGGTTGGAATTGAAGGTTTTGCTCGGGTCACTAATGACCAGTGCTTTCGAATTCAATTTACCGACTTCCGATGCTTTGTTATTATCTTCTTCAGAAGCCACAATTTTCCTTTTCATTATATTTATTGAACAGTGAATAACAATGTTTTCATTATAACTTTTGATTTCACGTCTTTTTAGAAGATCTAAAACACCTTTTTCCCCAAATAGGTACAAGTCTCCCCAAATACTAGCAAAGTGCAATTTACAAAAGAGACTAACTGTAGTTAGCATTTTTATTTTAGTTTCTGATACGGTTTTGTCCATAAATACTAAAGAAATGCAATATTGCGACTGCCTCGGTGGCTCAGTGGTTAGTGACCCTAACTTCTGGATCAAAGAGGCGTGGGTTCGATCTCCACCCAGGGCAAATATTTATATGATGAACATAAGTGTTTGCTCTGTGTCTGGGTGTTATTTAGTTAGTATCTATATAAGTATGTATTTAAAAATAAGTATATGTAGTATATCAGAGTCTGACAGCCATATCACAAGCTTTGTTTAGTTTGGGGGTCAGAGGCCGTGTGTAAGATGTCCCAAAATATTTATTTTACAAAAGAGACTAGACAGCCTCTCAAGACCTCTAGCACCGCCGATAAATTATTATCCATTTCAAAGTAAAGTAAAAATAATACAAGGAAGGACTGAATTGCACTGATTAAAAGCTATAGACTATACCTATATCTGGTAAATAAAATATTTTTTTTAATTAGCTATATTAGTCTGACAAAAACAGCACAAACAAACTCTTCATATACAAATACAAGTTGATTCTAACAGCTAAGAAAATCTATACGAGTCTTATGGTTGAGATAATAAGTAAGTTCGTACTATGGTTCATATAGACCGGGTGGCGTGGCTAGCCCTGGTGTCAGAGCATTTAAGCCGCCTGAAGGCCTTTGACATAGCTGAGATGATGACAACAAAACACTTAAGCCAAATATATTTACTGAAAGCGATAAATTTGTTTCCGCTAATTCATTTAGCAGGCGAAGTGGCAGCCACAATAACGAGGGCAATAAAAGTGCGAGTGTCTCTTAAACCTGGGATGTGATTCGCTTGTATGGAATGCAAACGATGCTGTCGAACAGTGTTGCCAACCCCAACCTAGACTAAAAGTGTAGAACTTGTGTAAGAAGTTTCCAAAAAGCTCTAGATTCCGACTTAAAAATCTGTAAATCTAGTTTTCTTTTTGACGTATTGTCCGTAAACCGACTTCACAGATAACCAATTATTTGCATTATTTAATGTCAGTAATCAATAAAACAACACATTTGGGGCGTCCCGTTCTCTAGAAAGACTAGAAAGAGAGCTTATGTTCACCAAAGTTGCCTTGCTAGCCTTGGTAAAAACCGCTCCACTAAAACCGAATTACGGAAGGAAGTAAATGACACGGCGAAAAAAATGAATCCTGTACATTTTGGAAGTGTAGTTAAACTAAAAACTGAAGATATAGAAAAAACTGTAGATCTACACTTAAACTATAGAGTTGGCTACACTGCTCTCGAGTATAAAGACAGGCTTCGAGGATAGGAATTGGCGACGCGTCGTAACAACTGCAATTTAAGACATTGGAAATAGCCTAGATACGCGGCTTGTTAGCGCGCCTATCTAATGCGTGTCTGGTCGTTGCATGTGAAGTTGCATAGCGCTGGAAAGGACTGTGTCGCTGTCAGGATGGCCGATGTCTAGCTCATAGCGTAGTTTGACTTAAGCAACATTCCGCTCGGTCAGTTAAATTGTATGCCCTGGTTGTATTAACCGTTCAGTCATGTCAGATGCCTTCATGCGACTAAAAACTGACAACAGGGACCTTATTTTTGAACTTCGCACGGCTTGGTCGTATACAGAACTTCTGTGGGTCGTTCCCGACAGTTCTACTAGTAGAACTACCGGTAGAGTACTTCCATAGACCACATAGAGATTCTTCATACAGTCAAAGTAACGTATACGTTCCCAGGCGTTCGAAGTTGAAAAATAAAACCGCTGGACTAGCAACCTGTATGCTGAGTGTGAGTTTTGTCGTAAACATGACGCGCTCTTCGGCGAGCGCGTAAGCATTTGTAATTTGTATGAAGAAATGTACAGCGCCACTAGCGGCGCGTTTTTGAAACACATCAAGTTCATACATGCTTACGCGCTCGCCGAAGAGCGGGTCATGTTTACGACAAAACTCACACTAAGCATACTGATCTATACAAACTTACTCATTCTATATATATGCTAAGTTTTGCTTTGCCTAGGTCTGTCTTCCCGCTAAAGTACAACGTGGGTTCAAATCCCGAGTAAATAGGTATCTTCTAGGTAAACGTGCTAAATCTGCTGAACATCAGGCAGTATGTAGTCAAACGCAAACCTATACAGAATAAAAAAAATAGTGAGTGGAGTCCCTCCGCGCGGAAAAAGTGAGACTTCGACTCAACAGTGCTTTCATCCCCCTCCATGGTAGCGTTAAACGTTTAACGCAACGTTGTTGGAAGTCGCCTAAGAAAATTCACTTCAAAAAAACATTTATAATGGTAAGGGCCTAAAGTGGCAAGAAGGCTGTTTAAATGCCAGTGAGTGGCACCAGCCGCGCCTGCAGTCTCAGCCAATGGCAGAACGTTATTTGGTTTACGTTTACTTGGTCAATGTGTTGTGATCAGCTTTATGGCTGTTCAGCCGTGACTGCCTGCGTCGTCTGAAAATCAAGGTAACGAGCTAACGAGCCAGTTTTATAGGCATTTGCGCTTGGATGACTATCTGCGTAAAGAATTTAGTACGCTAGAAGAATAGCTGATTTTTTGTCCAAAAATTCTATTAGGATACTTCAATAAGTAGCTTTGTATTTTTTAGAATAAGAGACGTGAGACATGGAAACATTTATCCGATGGCGAAATTACTTAATTAAAACTAGCGTGAGGATTCGTTATTAAAATTTATATGAACACCGGATACAACTCACGATTATTTGAACGGTCGAGCCGCTATGCGTCCGACCGGTTTCAGAATAGTTAGTACTCCTTCTTCAGGGAATACGAGCGCCCCCGACAACGGACGCCCGCGCACTTCGATGGCGAAATGCTAGAAAATTGCTTTTTTTTGTTGTTTGTTGGTAGGTAATTGTATAGGTAGCAATTAGTCTTATAGTCGGGCTAATAGGCCTATTGACAAAGGCGGAATAAATCACTGAAAAGAAAATCCTAAGTGTGTATATGTATAATTCAGCTCTAGAATATTCAGAGATAGAATTGGAAAAGCTCAAAGATAACGAAGGGATAACAGCAATGTTGTACAAAAATGTGATGTTAGCTACAATACAAGCTGCGAATAAAACATCTACTTGGCTTTTTTCAGTAACAATCCTTGCGCGAGCTTTAGTCTGGGATATCCGCAGCTTGTAGCTAACAACACAGCCGCCAAGTTCTATGATCGACCTATACCAAAATAGGTAGTCATTACTAATAGGGCCAAAAACTTTTGAGCTGCAATCCAAAGAAATATGCGGTTGGCAAAATCAATGCGACAGTGGGCAGCATCAACCCAAAATCGAATAACCGGTCGTGAACCCATTCCGCGCCATATACAGTAACTGCCCTTATCTGAATCACCACAATTGATCAGGGATGACGGCGCAATGCAATGACTCTTTAAAATGCAATTTCGTCTTTTCAATCTCAAAGCAAACGACCCGCCGGCCACGTAGGTATCTCCTAAATCGATTTTGGTGTCTTCATAAAGAAATGTCTTCATTTTTTTCGCAACACGGTTAGGTGGGTGTTTCAAGTCTTTATGTCTTGGGTTACAAAAGATAATTTAAGGAATATTTAGGTGCTTGTTCAATGTACTACGCTTTTGAAAAAGTATATTTTTTCTTTACAGTCTTTCTTTTGCAACATTTTCAGTGTATTCAACCGCGAATTATTTCTATTTTCTTCTAGTCCTAAACGACTTCACAAGTTTCGCGCAAAGCATAGTTTAACTAGATGTTCGTTAGCAATCATCAACGTTCAGCACGTTCGGTCTTCGGATGGATGATCGCGGCGCGGGTAGCATTTACAACTGTGCATTACCGTGACACGTTAAATTGTATATCCCGGCTGCTTTAACCTTTTAGCCATGTCAGAGGCCTTCGGGCGGCTTAAAAACTCTGACACCAGGGCTATACGAACTTACTTACAAGTTGATGTTGGTAAATTATGGCACTATTTGCTTCCCTACGATAGTTGGTAAAGTCCCTTTCACACTGCGAAGGAAAAATAGGTCGTCGGTTATTATCACCCACCCTAATGAGAGCGTATCATGCATATTCCATAGGCATGTATTGTGAAACTTGGGGGCCTGAGTGGCGAGAGTAGTCTGAAAGGCTGAAAGCATCTAGGGGTACAGTTGGTATTGAAGTATTCATTACGCCTGGGCTTGGGTAGCACGGGGTAGGTTGATGTCCTCTAGAATATTCTAGGACTTAATGTTGTTTATGTTGATGATGGATATTTTGAGGGTAGTAATGGCGGCATCATGTGTGAAATGTTCTTGAACGCATTACTTAGGCTTGGCAACATAAATTGTGTGAAGATGGAAGTGGTCGCCTTTTCTGTTGTGAACCAGGAAACTAAAATAGTATGACTGGACTATACTTGAGTCTGTCTCATTTCATCGAGAATATTTTCTCTATAATCATGATCGTGGAAAACATGATCGATGTTTTGGAAAGACTAATTCGGAAAATCGGAATCCTGTTTTACATTTGTCAGAGAGGCAATTAGGTAGGTATAGCCGAATGGAACACGATTTAAATAAGTCGAATCCATGAATAGTCTTCCAATAATTTCAAGAAGATCCAATCTCAAAATACCTGTATAGAGCCCTAGTTAAACTGACTTTTCCCCATCAAACCTTGAAGTTGTCGAATAAAATAAAATACACAATATTCTCTAAACTATACGATAGGGGAATCAATAACTCGAAACACAATTCAAAATACTTCACTTGATAGAAATTAAATGCGAAAAACCGCTTTTTAGAACAAATTCATGATTTCCGAGAAAGTTTATTACATTTTTGAGCACTTTTTTTTAAAAATTTGTTATTTATGCACATAAATTGAACTATAGCTTTCATCCATAAAATTTAGGAAAAAGTGGTGATATCAATTTTATATTGATTTTTGAATGCCAAAATCGTGCGAAACCGGGGGCGTATTGGTACGTAGTATTTTTATAGGTATGGTCTTCACCTGCTCATATGAAAAATTACGCTGATACTAGAATAGAATAGAATAGAAAACGCTTTATTGTTCACACAATTTACAATTTAACAATAAAATAATACAATAGAATTAAAATAGTGCGACAACCGGCGGCCTTATCGCTTAAAGCGATTTCTTCCAGGCAACCTAATTAAGAGAGGAAAGGATTATAGAGGAAGGTAAGGGACGGGGTGTACAATAATGGCGAATTAATTAAAACAAAAATGAATACACTTGAATAAACAGTCATAAATATACAAAAGATATATACATACATATCAATATACACAAGAATTTAATATTACAACAATAATAATAATAATGCATACAAAAACATACTAATACTTAAATAAATAAAAATACTAAACACATATTAATAAATATAATAAAAAATAAATATTATAAATCAACTAAAAATAACTTTCTAACATGGAGGCAACTGCGACAAATACTATGGCGCCTTAAGAAAATAAGTAAACAACTATCCTATCCAAACCTACGACACCCAAAGATCAAAATAACAATTAGCTTTTATTTAGTATGCGAATGCGAACCTTACGCTCAATACTAACAGCATGCAAATCTTTCGCATGGCGCGCGCTACATTGCTCTTTAAAACCCGCCCATTTTGAACACACACCTAAGCCGCTACGTAATGGCTATAAAACAGGATTTTAAACTTGCTAGGATAGTTTTGGCGTAGTGCTACCCACCTATGATGAGAAGTCGGAGAATTTAAGCACGTGTAGCTGGAAGCGAGGATGTTTTCAATTAAGCCGGTTAGTGCGCCTAGCAACAACCTCCATTGCGATGCATAGACTATGTGGCTATGGTATGGGTTGTTGTTTATAGACCGGCGACAGGCTAGCCAGAGCACTTGGATTTTTTTTATTGCGGAAACTATTTCTAGTTGCTTGTCGTGTGAGCTGTGCTATTAGCCCTAGTGTCTGTTTGAGTGCTCTATTATGGCGATTTGCTGTTCTGGTAGAGCAAATGGCTGGGATTTCTAGTGGTTGAAATATGGACGTACTCGTATGGCTGAGACTCTGAGAGTTTTGAACCAGTCGCAGCTAGCAGACTAGACAGAAACATAATTGGCTACAAGCATAGAGTCAGATCTCCCTACGTTACCTTTGTTATCCTTCAACAGGGCCGGATTGCCGTGTTACATACATCTAATAATGTAGGTATGTATTGTAACGGAACGGAACTTCCGTCAAAATGCCCTTAAATAACGACACTTTACGCTTATTTGGCACGAAAACTTAGGCTTTATAATCAAACATTCTGTGTGAAAAACGTATGACAAGGTACGTTATTTGAGCGATTACGTTCAAAACATTTTCGGTGTCCTTTTTTTGACAAAATAATGGCAAGATTATTGTAATTAGAAATACTTCATATTAACAGTAAAAATATTTTTATACGTTATTTTTGTACTAAGCACACACAATATAGCTCCAGTTTTTTGACACATAAAAATAAGGGATTTAAGAAGCGAATGTTGAAAAAAAAATGTTTTTTAATTTTTGCCCTTTAGTTCTAGACCCGCGATTTTTTGTAACTTCAAAATAGCGAAAAAGTGCACTGTACTGCTATTAAATTCGAATGCAGCAAACGCGAAAATTTTTCAAATGCAAGAATAGCAAGCAAGGAATTTCTATTGTATGAAAGTGATCAGTCATGAAACCATCGCCAGGCAAAAGACCGACATGATCCTATGACCCGCCCAGTTTGAAAGTGACATCAGATGTGAGTAAAGAACATCACTGAACATTTAAATAGCGCGAGCGATGCGAGCGCAAAATTTTTACATAATTTGAAAGAGCCAATTTTAAGTAAAGTAAAGGTGAGCAGAAAGATCGACATAGGAAGGGGGCCCCTCCATGGATCCGCGCTTGCTGTCAGTTCGAAGTGCCAACACCTGAAAACCTTAAACGGGCTGCAAACCTTACTGTCTGTTTAATATAGTAAAATTATCGATTTTTCGATCTATTTTTTACTTTGACTTGACGTAGCTGGGGAATTCACCCTGCCTGGGCCCTGGGCTTAAGCCCAAAAATCCATATGGTAGTATCGGCCTTGCATGTCTGTGTATATCGGAATCTACCTATTAGAGAAAAACAATCTGACCATAGCAGAATAACACAGAAAAATGTTTTTTATTTTATTTTTTCAGTCATTTTGGCTTCTAAGTCTAATGACATTTGCCAACTATACCTAATGGCAGAAAAAGGTAACTAAATGAGGTGTTGTAGAAACAAGTTTCACTACCTCGGCGCGGAAGCGCATTTCAGTTACCTGCTATAATGGAAACTTGCCACCTTCATCACAATTTAAGTCGTGCAATGTACGGGCGTACGTGAGCTCTACTCTATAGCAACACCATTCAAAGTAAAAGTATTGCCAGCGTCATCACTGTAATTACCACTTTTCAACTTCATAAATTCTGAAACTTTAGCTGTGGTGAAGAAGCAAAGTGGGAAGTTTCAAAGGCCAACAGGCCTGGGATAGGCGCGGTTACTTTAATGGCCTATCTACATTGCTAAGCATATTTTTAATGCGTGTTTTGTTTTCATAATGAAGCTATTAAATGTGAAATAGTATTGGTAAACCTTGGCTAAATGGCTGCCTCTAATTAGCTCGTTATTCCAGAAAAGCAGGTCTCCGGCTGTTTGGAGTAGAATTTCAATCGTCTAGAAATTGTGTTAAGTGCATTATTTTGGGCGGTTATTGCTTCACTGGTAAGCGTTATTGTAAGCTGTGCGCTGCCGATGTATACTTTAGTAGTTTTGGAAATACCATTGTTTTGCAATCATCATCACCGTAGCGCTAATTGCGTAGTTTGACGAGGTGTTTGTCAGCGATCATCGAAGTTAAGCAATGTTCGGCACGGTCAGTGTTCGGATGGGTGACCGCGGGGGCCATTTACGACTGAGCGGTACCGCGGCTCGGATGACGTCAAATTGTAGGTCCCGGTTGTTTTGGCCATGTCAGAATAAAATATCTCCGAGTCAATAGGAACAGAGACTTATATAGGACTAGAGCCTTTGGATTACCTTTAGAGTTTAGACCATCAAACGTCTGTGAATGATCCGATTGCTTTTTATTTAGTTTTATTAGCTTAATTATGTAGTTTTATTGTAGCTAATATAGGATCAGTGAAGCCGGACAAAATACAGACTGGGCGTTTTGTATTTTTTTTAAAACAACGGAACTTTATATAACCTGCGCATATTTTTCCAATTACTTAAATGGGAGAGTTCAAAATAGAAATTGCCCACTAATACAGGAAAAGCGTAGAAAAATTGGACCGACGATGAGATATCACGATTTCGATCATGAAACGGGCATTATCCTAGCGGAAGTCTTGTGGCAACACTGGCGACACAATTTGAGGGTAAAGCAAGTAAATCCATGGGGTAAAGCCGGAAACATACTATCGGACGCGGCTGACAGCCGCGACTTAGCAATGTGCACAGTCTTAAAACATTCGGTGTGCCAGATCGCTCCCGGACGTCTGAACGCTCAAGGTCGTCCGAAGGTGACGTCCGCGACTTATGTCCGATAGTGTGCACGGCTCACTGTACTTTCATAGTCTAGATACCTATCAGTTGCGGCTGTCAGTCGCGTCCGTAAGCCGCGTCCGACAGTATGTTTCCAGCTTAATTTGGAAAAAAAATTGAACGACTTTATGTTTTATTTCCTTGGGATAGACTATGCAATTGTTTGACATTCTGTTTGTAATATATTTTGATGTTTCAGTCATTTAAATAAAACTATATCACAGCATATGACGATAAAGTAATATGTGCCATGAAATTATCTGCATAAATTAATCAAAAGACTTATGCATGGGTAAGTATTCTTCTTTTAAAAATATAAAATAGCATAAGTATTTACCCAGTAAAAATAAAACGTATTTATTATAAAAATGCTAATATTTTTCAAGACACAAACTGAAATCTTGAGCTTCGCTTATTATCTCGGAGCGCAGTTTTTTGCACGTGAATAAACCAAGTTTAAAATACTTGCCTAATTACATTAATTAGGTAGATTTAGCAGTTACGAAGGTATGTTATCCGTAATCTGCTAACTAGATAAAAATAATAAAAACTGTGAAATTCCGGAATTTTCCACTTTGAATATATGTATAAAATGCATAACATTTAAACCACATTTAAACCGAGTACTATTTAAAATAACGTTATTTTTCTTTTTCAGCTTGGCATCGCATTATTTATACATTTGCCAGTATCAAGTATAAAAATAACGTTTCAGATAATTAGGTGCCTACCAAGTTTTAAATTATGGTCCGTTAATTTTACTGGAGGCTTAAAAAATTAATTCAAAATGCTTTTATAATGACCTATTTAGGTTAAATACGAAGGGACACCATTCGACAGTTCATGGTGGCTTCGTAAAAAGTAACGAACGTTGAAGAATTACCATAAACAAGTAATAATTAAGTAGTAAACGCCAACGCAGATGTGTAAGTACAGCGATAGTAGTTGATTAATTACTATACTAATTAGGTAAAATTAATTACTAAGGTACACGCGGTATATTAGGGCAAGTGCTGTCAGTTAAAAAAAAACAACGAAAGTGAAAAAAAGACTTCTCTATTTCATGACGATTATTCGATAGGTACCTACTATTATATTAAACTCTGAGACTCTACTCGTAAATACACAATTTTTTAGAGTTGACTGTAACTTCTTCGCGCACCTTATTAGGTACCAAAAAGGCCATATTACCTATGTATTACTTTTGTGCCAAAAAGGCCATATTAGACGTGTGCCATATTATCCGCGATACTCATATTTTTGCTGACAAATTGTCTAACAATGGCGAATATGAAGAATTAGCAAAAATATGTTGAACAAAAGAGGAAAAGCACAATCTTCTTATTACTTACTTACTAATTTTCTTCCAATATTTGGATACTGCGACCCCGTAGGATACAGCTTCTTATAAATCTTTCATCGTACAGAAGGTCGAACACTGTGGACATATAATAAAGTGATCCATATTCTGCCCGGCAACTCCAGTCAATAAAATACACAAATGAGTTCTATGAAGTATTTTTCTATTTCTACGCCATTTCAGGAATGTCTAAAGTCTAATATGGCCATATTAGACGTGTCCCATATTGCCCGCGTGTACTCTCAAGTTTTCGCTGACAAATTGGCTGACAATGGCGAATATGTGTTTACGGAATTTACGGTTACGTAGCCGTGACCGAAACAACTTTTTTATGGTAATGCTATTTATAACTAGACCCCGATGTGACGTGTATGTATATTGTAGTTGTTATACATTATGATGTGTCTGATTACTCTACCGCTGTACTGTACTATATCAGCCTTTTAATAGTCCACAACAGGACCTAGGCCTATCCACGAAAGGTGATTGGGCCATATCCACCACTCTGGCCCAGTACGGGTTGGTGAATTCACATACGCCATCTTTCTTCTACGGACGTATGCAGGTTGCCTCACTATGTTTTCCGGAATTCCAAAGAGCTCATTGGGACGGGGACCGGGTTCGACAAAATTGTTAGTTTTGATGTACAGAATAATCCCCTAAAGGGATGCTAATTGATTACCAATAGCCGTAGAAAAAAGTAAAAAGTAGATAGTAACAGTACAATCTACTGCAACGTAATGGGAAAATATTTATCATGTCATATTGACGTACGATAACCTAAAATACTAGTACCTTGGTCATGCCTGCAATATTGTTTTCGAACGTAAACTAAGCTCGAGCTTACAATGTTCAAAGGAGTTGGTAAACTTTTTATATGGGAGGCGGTCCTTGAAAACCGGCAGCGATGCGAGCTGTATTAATGTTTAGTGCCATATTTAAGAATATTATTTCACGCAAAAATATATTTTTGTGTATCGCCGTTTTATTATAATATCTCTTTTTTATTTCACTAAGTAGAAAATATTTAGACTGAACTGGTAATACTAAGAGGAGGTCTACGTAGTCTACGTACCAGTACGTAGTATTATTATATCTTCTTTGGTATCAGACAGGAATCTTCAAACAACCAATAGCGGGCTGGTATTTTAGAGTTTGACATTTATTTATTTTTTAAAACATGGCGACCAGCCCTCTATTGGTTGTTCAATATTGACAATGTCATTTCCTTTTGCTGTTTCATAATGTCACTGTCAGGTTTTTTTTTCAATATTGGCTTAATGCAGTTATTTGGTGTAGCACATAGTTCATTTTTCTAATGTTTTTAGAACCCATTTGAAAATTAAATGGCGATGAAAAAAATTCTAAAAAATATGTGTTTGAAAAGATAATTATATAAGCTTTCTATTGGTATATATTTTGTTTCTGCAAAATTTCAAAAACCGCATCTTTTCCATATCCAAGAAAAAGGGGCACTGTAGGTACCATCGACTTTTCTGTTACATTCCATATTGATGGTAGGTACCTATCATGACAGCCCAGTTGCTCATTCAGAGGGCCAAAAATAGCTGTCAAGAATGTTATGCTCCCATTTTTCTGCACATTGTTCGTAATCGTGAGCTCATTGAGGTATGAGCCGAAATATACAGAAACAATTTGTAGACAAGACGAGCGCCACTGAGCCATTTGCTAAAACCTTCCAACTGCCTCTGGTTGAAAATTTTTAGTTTGCTCATTTTACCATTTCAGTTGCTATAGAATATGTTGTAGTACTACTCTGTACTGTAATTGCTAATCAGTTTGAAGTATTTTTAGACCACGCGGGCAGTTTAGAGGGATAACAGCGGATGCCTATTATATCATACAGACAATAGACTTGATAAACATTTGACTGCCTCGGTGGCTCAGTGGTTAGTGACCCTAACTTCTGCATCAAAGAGCCATGAGTTCGATTCCCACCCAGGGCAAATATTAATGTGATGAACATAAGTGTTTGCTCTGTGTCTGGGTGTTATTTAGATACCATCTATTTAAGAATGTATTTAAAAATAAGTGTATGTAGTACCTATATCAGTCTCTGGCAGCCACATCACAAGCTTTGCTTAGTTTGGGGTTACAGGCCGTGTGTAAGATGTTCCCAAATATTTATTTATTTATTAATGCTGTTTTGTCAATGCTACCAAGCTTAGCTCTAGCCAGCAGTCTGATAAAAGAAGGCTCCAGGTACGGTAGCCAGATAGATGAACTTTTTCTTGTTCACGTAAAGCTAGTGCATCAATTGTCAGCCTTATCGCATAGCAATTTCTTCCAAACAGCCGTGGATGGTTAGGAGTTTTATAGAGATAAAAGACTGGGCGTGATCATAACAGTGTGCAAAAATGCTTAATTCTATAATTTGCCCACTTTCTGCGAAACACGTGTTTTTGTCTTGAAACATAAAACCAACCATAACATGAAAAAATCAATAGAAAATAAAATTAACACAAGATTATTTTTTACGAAACTTAGCATGACCGACTTCACCCGTAAACAGAATTCGCGAATATTTCGCACGGATCGATGCAGCATTTTTCACATTATTGTTGATTTATCAAAAATGGCTGAGCCGATTTCGAAGTATACTCTTTCCAATAAAAAAAGAATTATTGAAATCGGACTACTACGAAAAAAGTTATGCGTGGTTATAACGAGTCTAATTGTATACCTCCTCCGGTGGTTCGTCGGTCAAAAAAATGGCCTGATTTTGTATGGAGACCATTCTGTATAATTTTATCATATTAGTCATAAAAACTTTGTCTAAATCTGCGGCAGATCCCCGTAAAGTCTGATTGAGTCATAAACTCGTAACCATAGAATATTCAATATTCATATCTCACCATAACCACGCCATGACCTAGAATAACTTACGTATCAAACCTACGCAAACCAAAATACTCATTTATGACGCAAGTCGCAAACTGAAAGAATGTGAACAAATACTCTTTGGCTGTTAAGAGTTTACAGGGCTTCCGTTGTTTTTTTTTTTTTTATTAGGCTTCACAATTTCACATGGACAACTGTGTTACAACAGTCACATAATCAAAAATAAACATGAAACACTAAAAATACAAATAAAATTACGTTACGGCTCTCAGAGAAGAGGAATACGAGTCGAAATGAAGGAATATGGATATAGCAATACGAACGGCGACATAGCCAAGTGAACTAAAATGGCAGTAATTAGGTAGAACGACTAAACAGGCAGAAGGTCGTCGATTTCTCAAATAGACCAAGTGCTGGCAAGCGCAGCATAGCATGTCCAAAAAGGTGGACTTGCGATTTGAGGAACACACTGAATGTGACCCGCTCCCAACCAGTCTTTATCATCATCAGCCTGTGTCGACCCACAACTGGCTATAGGCCTACTCTCTTGTGTACCTTTGCTACCTATCTTGGGATAATCTCATCCAGGCATAACCTGCGATGAGTCTGATGTCGTCGACCCATCGGGATGGTGGTCTGCCTATAAAACGCTTTTCAGCTATTGGGTACCACTCAGGGAACTACTTCGTCTTCCGTCGCCACGCCTAGCAACAGATCTTAGAGGAGATATATTCCCTCCTTTTTTAGACTTGGGTAGGGAACCCAGAGGATAGCCTCTGAGTAGAGCGTTTGTGCTGTATCCAATTCGCTGTGGCGAGTTGATAAATTCACTCAATTGCTTTCTCTCCATTGGAGAGTTGCTTGATTTGCCGATTCTCTTTATGCAAGTTTCCTCACAATGTTTTCCTTCACCGAAAGGCCAGTGGTGTAAAAATCCTTATACAAATTCCAGATAACTGACATCGTTTCTAAGGCCAGCGTTCTTCACTAGGCTAAAAACATCTAAGTACACAAGGCAGGGTAATCTCCCAATTTTATGGTATCTTTACACGACGGCAACCCCACTGCAGTTATTTTTTAACTTCTGCAGACAGGTGAAAAGCCGCTACAGCCGACTGCTACTTACCGGGTGCTGGGCGAAGACATTTTTCATAAATGCCAGATAATTGGTCGGTACGGGATTTCAACCCACGATTCTGAGCTGAAGCCTGCGTTTTTCCACTGTCCTGCTATAGCGTCTAAGCCGTCTAAGTACACAAGTCGGGGCAATCTCCCAATTTTATGGTATCTTTACACGACGGCAACCCCACGGCAGTTATTGTTTAACCTGTGACGGCAGGTGGGAAGCCGTTACAGCGTACTGCTACTTGCCGGGTCCCGGGCGATGACATTTTTCATTTCCATGCGGCGACGCGAGCTAAAATTATTATGCCCGGGCTGCCCCCGGCCTGGGGTGAATGGGGGTGGGGTGGGAAGCTGTGGGGCACGAGAGAGAAGCGATTTGCCTTTACGTTTTAACTAGGACGGTACATTCCCTGAGCAGCTTGCAGATGTGCGTAATCTTGAAAGGACTTATTGCGATTCATGATGACAGATTACTGACGAAACCCGGTTTAAATTTGGTTTATCATAGTCCATAGATTATTTTTAGAGACAGGCTGGTTAGGTTTAAAACCATTGTGAACATGGTCATGTTAAAGAGCTGATAGTAAATTTTTCACGCTGTTTGTCTTACTTTTTCGTTATTGTCATCGTAAGATGCCTCTTTAAGTATCCTCAATAATTATAGATTTTTAATAGGATCGGCGGTATGCGTCTTTTTTGTGTATACTTCACGAGTAGATATTTATTGCGTATCACAACTTTTTTTACTGATGATAATTTATTCTGTGATATCAGTGTCGCCGTATTATCATGTTATCAACTTGTGTCTAATCCCATTTATCGTTCAAGGCGCAAAGTTAGTATTTCCGTTTAAGTGCAAATTCTTTCTAGAAGTAGGCACAATAATTGGTTCCAATTTCCTAATGCGTCACTTAGTAAATACGGGCATTCTTACATTTCAGTGTTTTAATTTTTATATAGACGTAATTCGCCATTTAAATTCAGTACTAATTAATCTATTAGTTTCTTTTCAAAAAAATCCTTAGGCCTGATTTCACCATGCCGTGTTTGTTAGCTCTTAATGAGACATTAGCTTATGGGTTTATATTAACAAGACTCTAACATCATTTTATGTCCTATAAAGAATATACTCACCATTAGTAAATCCCATGCTAAGTAAATTGTTCATTCCCATTGTAATACGTCATCCTAATCGAAACGTTTGTGTTTGACATGTCATTGCATGAACATGTCCACACCTTTCCTCGTAGTCGCATGTTATTCTATGCGACCAATTTTAAATACCGATCACTCTGTAGGATTATAATGCAACCGGGCTACTTTTTATTTTAATAGTTGAAATGTCAAACTTGACTGAAATTATTAGATTGATCTTTTGTCAATGAGTAAAATCTGTCATCCATCTAACAGCCTGTAATTTAACGGACCTCTAAAGCACTGATTAGATTTAACATCTTGTCAAGTGAACTAACTAACCATTAGCGCATAGTGGGACACTCGATAACTTTGACCGTCTGTTTACAGGTCTAACAAGGCATTAAATATTTAACATAGTTTGGTAAAATCAGGCCTTAATATCTTAGATTAAATAAGAGAACTGTGTGCTTTCTAACTATCAACCGATTTGTTTACCAATTATATTTAGAAACCCTTTGTTACTGAATGAAGTAGAGTTCTCTAGAATTCGATTTGTAAATTCCAAGTTGTACTGTGAAGTCGCTCATGACTTGCACAGGGGCTCGGCAAATGGCTCCCCGTCAGCCTACGGGATGAAACGCTCTATTTGGGTCAACTACACTAGGGCAAGCCTGTTTTTCACATGCTCCTCTCACACCGACGAAACTCTATTAACTGCTGCGAAAAAACACGCCAATTAAACTTTTTCAACATTAAAATAATTCACATATTCACGCCAGAACATTAAGACTCTCAAAATGGCTCATTCGAGCTGTAACAAGTTTATCATTATCAGATTTTAATATTATTATACAGCGTTGTGGTTGATAATTAAATAATCTCTTCTTATGGCGTCTTATTTCGGCTTCTCAAAGACTTTAGCAGGATTTAGGAAACTGAGATGATATCTTCCTAAAACACAGTCATTAATTGTCATAATAAGGCGGTTTTAAATATTAAGTAGAAAATTCTAGTATTTAAGTGAATATATGAAAATCATTCTCCGCAGCGTGAGGTAGAATTAGGAAGGTTGTTTATTATGTACATAGTTAATTAAGCAACTTGGCATCGACATCTACCGAGCATCTTTTGCTTGCAAAGTTGATAGCGCTGATGAAATAATAGATATCGTAGTATACTGTATACTAGTTCAAGTAAAATTTATAAACAATTTAACCAGTTTTGTTGCCCGAAATTCAGTACTGAAAGTTTAGACTTTTTTTAGATTTTTTACTCACGATGTTTGAATGATTTGAGAGATAAATGGACAAATTGATGGACCCGAGCAGTTTTCTCAATTGTTAGGATTTCAATTTGAGCGTTGATGCACTTGACTAAGTGACCTGATGGACCTTGATTTGCTTTATGAATTTATGAAACTTCATTTATCCTTTACTGCTGCTTATTTAAAAATACAGCTTAACTGATAATATCGGACCATGTAGGCCCTCGATCGAAGATTTGGAAGAAAAAAGTAGAGTCCAAAATGCTATTGCGTCTCAGAACGTAGAAATTTAAAGGTTACGCAATCCCACCAACTTGGACTACTAGAGGAGTTTGACAACTGTCTAATTATAAATTTGGCCGCGTGACAAACTGCTCCCCACTCGGCCGCGTAAATAAACCTCGGGAAATCCAGTGGGCAGTGCTAAATGACCATTATGAAGTGCTACCCAATGATATTTACTATACTCTACTATAGATACGTTTTTCCAGATCTTGGTTTGGTAAGAGGAACCCAAGGCAAATGCCGGAAGTTCAGTCAGTCACGCATCAGGTATTGCTGCGACGAAACGTCACTAACAAGTTAAAGAAATCAACTCAATTTGTGGATTTCTTTCGAAAATGTACGATGCTGTCGTGGAACAAATCAAAGATTCATTAATTAAATAAGAATGGTTAATATGGTTTAGATAGGTATTTGTGCTTTGTTCTTTGTCTACTGTTTATTATCATTATTATTTAACAGCTGGGCTCTTATGGGTAGATCAATTTATGGGCTTTCCGGTTTTCTGCCAATAATTTAATTCCCCTCGACATGTTATTCCATAAGTTTTTGTATTCTGTGTCTTAATATCGAATAAAGTTAATTCAGTATGAAATACGCCATCTGTCTTTCAAGAACGTCATGGATACATCGGCATCGGCTATCCATCTTGAGGAGCTATGCGAAATGCGCGGGTCTTTCCGCGAATTGCCGCTTCCGCGTACAACTGTTTCATAGTTTCACTTCGGGTGATTACGTGTCAACAGGTAATTTCTCTTATATTTATGTTCTGTTTCTGCATAAATATGCAGTTGGTCTGTGAATGTAGCGGTTTTTGTTTGTATTTTGATAGGTGTAAGGAATTTCCTGCTTCAATTTGGCCAATCTCTGTTCTAGACTCTGAAGTGATGGTATTGTAAGGTATTCGCTATGAATTTGTCTTCTAACCTTATCTCCTAGACTGTAGAGAGCTGGTTATCAAAAAGACAATGAGATCTTGATAACTTTAGTACCTACATAGTAAAAAGAGTAATTGCCCATTTTAGCGATGAAATTCTCATCGGAAAAATAAAATAATCGCGAAAAACTTGAACTACAAAAATGTCAAGAATTCAAGAATTTCGCAAGGCCTGGAACAGGTACGTTCCAGGCCTTGCGAAATTAAAAAAAAACTGTTCATGAAGAGATTTTCCTAAAATCTTTGAGAATACCTATCTAAGAATTTTATTTCATATCTGATCATAGAACCTGAGTAATATGTATATTGTATGTTTAGAGGTACAACACTGACAGACTGGTTTTAGTTGTCCTAATATTTAATTAGTTGCCTCAACTTTTAAAATGTTAACTACCTACTATTACCAGTCTTTGTTTGCACAACATTATATCTTGTAGACTTAGGTCATACGTCACTTTAGATCCTTGCAAATCATATGCTTTATAAACAAAAGTAAAAACCTAAAAGTAGGGATGCAACCTTTTAAGCGTTTTCTAAAAAGAAGCAACTGGCGACCGAGGCAGCTAGAGCCACCAAAAAGTAGTTGTACCTAGTAAATAAATCATTTTGAATTGATTCTTTGATTTTGTTTAGATGGACAAATACAAACATCGATCACAAACAAAACGACCCAATTTATTGACATTGTGCGCGTTCATAATTGTTATGTCTAATCTGTCAAAAGGTGACGTCCACGAGTGGTATATTATTCAGAGAAAAATCGAACCAAGATGATATATACATCATTTGAAAGCTTTATTTATGGGCTTCTCAAAAATATTTAATTTAGATTTTTTTATCCCTCCATTTTTTTTAATGTGAAAAATAAATTGTATGAAAAATAATAATACAGCTTTGTATTTTTTCTAGTTTAGCAATAATAAATTGCTTCTATCGTTATTTTACTTGCATTCGTAGCTAATTCCTCCACATTCATTTCTTAATTTGCTAAAATTAAAAATTATAACCTACCAGTGTGACCAGTTAGAAGGTGAAATGTGACAAAAAACACTTAAAAACTGTATCTTATTGGTAAAAATGCTTCTATTTAACAATAATGGAGGTAATTTAATCAGGGTTGCTAGAGATAAACTACCTATTGAACCAAATATATTTATTTATCCTAATAAACTCTAAATTAATTTTTAAAAAAAACGGAGGGCTTTTTTTTGGTTTTAACTGATGTAATAGACTCAGAAAAATATGAACTTTCTCGAAATGTAACGAGTGTTGTGGTTAGAATTTTTGATTATTATTATACCAGCCTCCATACATTTTGTGGACATGTCCTTTACAAGCTTATTTCTTCCAAGCTTCCATAAATATGTACCTAATATTTTTTGGGCCGTTTTGCTCAGCCTATTCGGTATTTAGAAAGACACTTATTCAAAGTCATTTCGAAAAAGCAACGATTTTCTAGTTAGCGCGTGCTTCGAATCGTGCGCACTCCGAAGCCGTCTAGCGAATGTAATCGACGCAAGCCAAGAATAGTGCGGTGTTCCCTTCCGCGACGCATACATTCTATAAGTGTAGATACGCTTTTTTGTTGCATCCAGTTTTCCTACGCATGGTAGGTTTGATGCAAGTTGGTTCGTGACCCGGTGCGCGTGACGTCACGTCTACCATCGCCATGTCGTTGCGCTGTCTGCTTGCGCCCGCGCACGCCCCCTCCCGCGCGCCCCGCTGTCTGACGGAGAACGGCTGACCAGTGACCTTGTCGCTCCGTCTCTTTCCCTCCACTTACTCATCGCACGTGCGAGCGAGCAAACAGAAACACTGAAACGACCGGTATTCGAGCGACTTGTTTGTGCGAGAAAGGTTTCTTCTGTTATTTATTTAAATGTTTTCAAATTCGCTTTGTAATAATGTTGGTGGAACGTTTGTTGTGGCAGGGTAATGACCTTGAATTTTGGCTCGGTTAGTTAGCAACACCTCCAATGTAGGTCGTATTACACATAGTACCTACGCCTACGTCCGCAGTCTCTCACCGTCTACAAAAGATGTGGTTACTCAAGCATTTGAGACTCACCAAATGACTGTTCTAAATTTTATTACACCTCTACATAGTTTTTTTACGAGCTCCACTCCAAGATTGCATAAATTCACATGAATTTGTATATCTTTTCCGCGATTTAGATATGAGACGGGGAAAACCGATCGTTGTCTAAAATGTATTTATAATATCTAAACTGACACAGAGTATTTATCTACAATATTAAAGCTTATTTTGCTATCTAATAGCAATACCTACTTATTAAGTATCTTAAGTTGTCTTTATAACTTCGAATTTAACTTTCGGGGTTTTTGTGGAGTGTCTCTAATTCTCTATCTTTTATTCTTTATCTAATCTTAATATACATTTATCTGTCTTCAAGTAAATAAAATATATATCTACATCCACCATTTGAGTTGCGTTTATTACTTCTACAATTGATTTTGATAGAGTTTTCCCTACGTTACAGGAAACTTCACAAGAAGATTTATAGCAATGTCCCATTTCTTGTTAGGTATTCTAGACTAAAAAAAATAATTCTTACTTCTCACATTTGTGCATCAAAAGCAGTGTTTCCACTTTTAGGGATTTTGCCCTACTGATCAAAAGTTCAATGGAAGGTACAATTTATATCACAATGATCAAAAAGAATACTGCCCAAGCTACACTATCATCAAATCAAACGTAAAACGCAAAATGTCTGTTCCTACTTAAATCTAAATATAGAACTCATATCTGAATCAACAGCGTGGACGCATTAAATAAAACTGGAAACATAAAATCTTACCAAGATAAGGCACAATTTAATTTTACTATCTCGACTCCGAGACTTGTCGTTTCACTTTTTAATTCTTGACTAGCTGAAACGGCAAATGTAGTTTTAACCATAGCCAAAAAAAATATTGCTACCCAAAATATCACTTACAAGGATTTTGTATACTAACATTACTTAGGACCGTATACAATCTAAGAAACCTAAAACCTATTTACAGACCTTCTAAATAAACAAAACAACAAACAACCGACTTATCAACGCAATGT
This sequence comes from Hypomecis punctinalis, assembly GCA_949316475.1. Taxonomy (NCBI): domain Eukaryota; kingdom Metazoa; phylum Arthropoda; class Insecta; order Lepidoptera; family Geometridae; genus Hypomecis; species Hypomecis punctinalis. The sequence goes on from OX438814.1 coordinate 19,835,163, forward strand.
ACACACAAAATTCGAATAATTTGCTCAAATGAATGTTGATTTTTCAAAAACTAACAAACCGGTTTCGATAAAAAAAAATAAGGGACTAACTTTATGGCTAACTAACCTTTCCAAAAAAATAAATCTAGATCGGAATAAGTACTCTGTAAAGAGTCATGCGTTTTTCATTCATAAAAAAATACGTGACGTCTGTATAACCTCTTTCATATATTCTTCGGATAAAAAAATCATAAAAATCAGTCTAATCGTTCCATAAGAAATCCAAACCAAAGCTCTGTGACACGAAATTTTAAAAATCACAGACTATATAGACGAGGAATCGCGCAAATTCTGCAAGCTTAGATAAGGTAATACGAGTTAGACAATGTATGAAAGGTCATTGTCCATAAGAGGGCGTCCCTCCTTTTCCCGTCAGCTGTAAGGAGGGCACCAACCTCTAGAGGGAGCTCGGTAAAACCTCTTTACTGCCAGCCATTAAACATTTACATAAATTCAGACGAGTTTAGTGAAAAAGAGTTACGACAAAATGCACACTTTTCACGAGAAAACGTAACATAAGTGAGTCATGAGAAAGACGGGGTCATGTCACTTTTAATGGCATATCCTGGGAAGCCATAGGTCAGAGAGACAGGTGTTGTATTTAAAATGTTATGAGGTATGTGCATAGAATAAAAGTCCTAGCCTTCCGACCTACTAGATTACCTAACGATTACTTTGATTGCCTCGGTGGCTCAGTGGTTAGTGAACCTGACTTCTGGATCAAAGAGGCATGGGTTCGATCCCCACCCAGAGCACATTTAGGTGATGAACATAGGTATTTGCTCTGTGTCTGGGTGTTATTTAGGTACTTACTATTATAATATATAAGCATGTGATTAAAAATATGTATATTGTCAGTCTTTGGCAGCTATATCACAAGCTTTGCTTAGCTTCGGATCAGAGACCTTGTGTAAGATGTCCCCCAATATTTGTTTATTATTTATTTATTTATTACTCGGTACCTTTTAGCGTACCTACTACCTAATCAGTATTAATGAAGCAATCCTGGATAGTTGTTGTTTCTTAATCCTTGCGTCATTATAATATATTATCTCCTTAGTTATCGAGTTCTAATATTTATTCATCCTACTTCCTACTTAATATTATAAACGCGAAAGTTTGTGAGGATGGATGGATGTATGGATGTTTGTTACTCTTTCACGCAAAAACTACTGAACGGATTGAGATGAAACTTTGCAATAATATAGCTTATATATCAGAATATCACATAGGCTATAAATTATAATGATATTGCATCAAAAATCAAAATATCATGTAGGCGAAGCCGCGGGTAAAAACTAGTGAACTATATTTTCAACTAACTTCCAAAAACACGGTTCTTAGTTCTGTTTTTTGTTTTAACTGAGAACTTCGCATTCAAAAAAGGAACATATTTTGCAAAAGACTATTTGCATTATATAAAGACAAACAGAAATTTCAGATTACCAAGTAAAAATTAAAGTTGATTACCAAGTTTTGTCAAGACAAACATAGATTATCAATTTTATTCCATCTGGCTGGCAAGCTTACCAGCGACGACGCTATCATGAGGGTCAAAGATCTGAGGATTGTACAATCTTCATCTACTTTATTTTTAAAATGTAGTCTACTTAAGTAGGTACACTTATTTTGCTTAGGCAGACATTACTTTTTACGACTCTTCCCAAAAAACTTGGCGGCGGACTTAAATAAAAGACCCGAGACACTTATTCTTGTTTCAACAAAGATCTTTATGATCTCAAATGTAATTTATTGTAATAATAAAACGTATATTCGCATAAAAAAGTGGTTCGTGAAACAAATTAGCAATTAAGTAGGAAGGAACATTGTGACGGGATGACAAGTCCTACGGGGTCGATGCACGATGCATTCAAAATGGACTAAATAATTAAAACGATCCTTTTATTGACCTTGTTGTTTTTATTGCTTTATTAATTTGATCTTGCTTATTCATGCTTCAATTGATGTAATCTAATAACCCTCCACAGTTTTTTCCTTCGACATCAACACTCATATACCTAAATCTTTAACCATTTTCGTAGAGTTCCTTCAGCTAAATCTCTTTTCATTTCTAGCATCCTCTCGAGAAAAAGACTTCACTGAAACGTTTTATTCCTTCAATTTTCGCAAACATAATTCCGACCTTGGGGCTTACCCGCAAGAATCTTTTTGAAAAATAAAGATATCTTTAGGAGTCTTTCGGGGCAACGAACGCTACATAAGAGCGGTTTCAGATTAGCGTATTTTTCTCCGCGTATACGGTCGATTCGGAATAAGCGCTAAGACGGGCTCTACATTATGCGCTACAAAAAACCGGACTCGCGTAAACGGGCATATTTTGGTTGCTAAAAGGCGCCCCTATACGCACATGTAGGCGCTCTTCCAAAAAGGAGCTCATACGCGCGTATAAAGCGCTAGTCTGAAACCGCCCTGAGGTTTATTTTTAAACCAACGTCGTCAACGCGACATACGTGCTATAGAGGCTTCGCTTTGTTTCTACATACGAAGTTATCGGGTAATGTATCGGGTTTTGCAAAAAAGGAGACATGGATATTCCGGATGTGTCTCGGTTCAGTGGGCTAATTATTACATTTGTGGCACGGTGTAGTCCCTCGCGTGACTCTACCGTGTAAGGAATATTATTTTGAACAATGTTTTGTTTATTCTGGATTCATATTACTGTATATTGGGTTGACTTTATTTTTCAAATACATAATATTTTAGTTTTGGAAGCTGTTAAATACATTATTATTTTACCAACCTAATTGAGGAGTATGATTTTATTGGCGCAAACAGTTTTGAATTGGATCTAAAATTGGACTATTTAAAAAAAAATTAGTCTTTGTGTATGTTCATTTATGAGCTAGTCCCACCTTTACCACGATTTTGGAAAAATATGAGTAAGTTATGGAACAATAAATTAATTCAATATAATAAAATTCAAAGCTGTCATTATCAAGCAGACTGATATTACAAAAAAAACCACGAACTAGAAAACCGACAGTTTTGGATATCCGATCTGTACAATACCTATCATGTAATTCTTCGGTAGATGTTTCTTAATTTCTTTAGGCATGACAATAGGAGATCAGACACTAATGCTGATTGGCCCGCTGATGACACCAATTATCCAAGATTGTCGTAAACACTGTAGGTAGAGACAGGTACAGACAAACTGACATAGATTGATTGAAGTTTAGAATTAATAAATCAAATCTGGATTGAATTAATAATTAAATTTGGTATGATTGAAAACATTATTAGTTTTATAAGTTTATAGTGAATCGTAGTTAATTTCTATTAAGAACTACGAGTAGAAGAAATAAGACAAAATAGAGTGGGCTTAATTAAGGGAGCATTCGTTGATAGATCATGTACCTAAAATCTATGTTTTGAATAAATATTTAGTGTATTTCCGCTATCTTGTTATATAATAGAGTGTAGTGAAAATAAGTGATATTTATTATTATTTTATCTATTTTGTAAAATTAAGTTTTTTGAATGTATAATTATTGTAATATTAGTAATTGTTTGTAATTTTTTTTTTTTTTTATAAATGTCCTTAATGCCCTTAAACTTATTTGCCTACAACAAAATAGCGGAAATACACTAAATATTTATTCAAAACATAGATTTGAAGATCATGTACCTACCTAATGTAATGTAAACTACAAGCGAAGAACCTTTCAATGTAATGTATGTAGGTAATTTAAATTAAATTGAAAGATACATTTTCAGTAGAGTCAGATTTGTCAATAAAATCATCAAAACTTCAATATAAATGGAACTACAAGTCAAAAACAATTAAAAACTACAAACAAAAGATATAATGAACTAAAAAGCAATATATATAGGAAATATAAATAAATAAATATTGGGGGACATCTCACACACAGTCTCTGACCCCAAACTAAGCAAAGCTTGTGATATGGCTGCCAGAGACTGATATACTACATATTTTTAAATATATACTTATATAGATAGTACCTAAATAACACCCAGACACAGAGCAAACACCTATGTTCATCACGAAAATGCTTGCCCTGGTGGGAATTGAACCTACGCCTCTTTGATTCAGAAGTCAGGGTCACTAACCACTGAGCCACCGAGGCAGTCGATAAAAAGCAATGGGAACTGTAGGTGATCTTTTAAGTTCTTAAGTGTCTCGTTCTAAGTGATCTTTTACTACCAAACTCATGCTATTCAGAAAAACTTAGAAATAAAGCCGACTGACAAGGTAAGAAAGTATTTTGGGTTTTTTATGCCCATAGTAACAAGTTTAACTTTAATAGTCCAATATAACGCAATAATGAAGCTATATAAACTTTTATATTGTATTTTATTATCACTATACATATTTATGTACGTAGAGGAATGTGAATTCGTTTCAGTGAGCGATCAGAACTTTTTAGCATAACTTGGCTTAAGAATATTAATATAAAATGAGAATTAAAACGTGTTTTTATTATTTTTGTAAGGAATTTTGCAGTAGCATTTAAAAAAATAGTTGAACTATGTATAAAACTTTATTATATCTTGGAACGAACAGCAAAATAGTTATATTTTGTCTTTTAGAAACGGATCGCATAGAGACAGTCATTAAAATAATCCTCCATCTTGAATATAAATTCTACATACCTATATTAATATTTTTATCCGAGTGTTCAAAAGAAGGGGTAAGCAGGGTTGGAATTGCACGTCGATGCTTTGACGCGTGTTTTGAAGTGAACGCAGGTTCGTGCATTAATTGCTGCAGCATTATGCTTGCACCCTTATGTAAAGGGGTTCCGTATATAAAACAAGAACTCAAGTTTTATATACTGAGGGATGAAACATCATTGTTTCTTGCGGTACATAAATAACTATCGTAAACTTCACGTCAACCGTCATTAAAAGAACTTTGTACTCCATAAAGTTCTCCTCCTTTGCTGCTTTAACTTCTGCATTTGATACTTTGCTCAATACAAAACATTCTAACTAAAGCTTATTGTTTATCTTAGATTATTGAGATTCGTAAATCTGAATGGAATCAATATTGTATACTAAACTTTATTTTGCAACACGACCTCTTCGGTTGCATAACTTGACATAGATCTAAGGATCTAACTCTTTGTTTGCCAAAGCCAAGTGTATCCGCGAACAATTCGCCACTAAATCATAATAAATCCAAGTGATCGTAACGCGAAAACACACGACCAGCGAGATTAACCCCGAGCGATATTTCTTCATAACGAAGCCAATGATATTTGTGTGTTCCCGCCAAAAATAAGCGGCCATTACTTTGGAGACTCGTTTGACAGAATTGGACCGCGCGCGCTTTGGCAACGTCGTGGCATACCGCCAGCTTACGTCCCAATTTTTTTTGTTCGTTTTTTAAATTTTCACAAATTGACTACTAATACAGAGGCAGAGATTCTAAATTTGATTTAAGAACTGGTGACGACGTCTTTTGTTTTGTTGCAATGTCGCCAAATTGTCTAATGTCGTGGAGCATTGTTTGCGTACCTACCTACGTAACAAAATATAAATCTTCGTTTGTTGTTTGCAAGTTGCTACGAATTCATCGAGTCTTTAATAAAGTTGATTTGACTTTCGAGTTACATAATTTTTTTCGCAATCAAATTTTAGGATTGCGTGTTATCAGTATCACACAAATATATTTCTTTACGTTTTATTTTTTGTTACAGGTAAGAATCGACCACATTCTCAGCGAACGCTATATTGTAAGTAATATAAGTCATCTAAGTTTGTATTTAAAACCAACCATAAATTTAAAACTTGACTAAAGTTACCAAAGTTAGGTTAGTGAAAACAAAAATGTCTTAAAAGACAACGAAAAGACTCCCAAAGAAGTCAAGATTTATGGGATCAGTTTAAAAGGCACGGCTTCCGATAAAGCGGCCGCCACGTCGGCACGCAGCTTTTACCTAAGCCCTATACAATTTTGAAAATCAAGAAGCCAGCAATAAATTGAATACACTCACGCTAGCTCGATACAAATTTATAGGAGAAAATTGCGTTACCGTCCTAGAGGTTGCGAGCATGATTGGATGGGACTTCAATTCCGCTTATCCGATATACCTCGCGGGCGTTACGTCGAACGAAAATATGCGAAATCGGTAGAACTGCCAGGAAATATCGGTATATTGGTACCAAAAATCGGTGTGAGAAGATAATTCTTCCGAATTTTTTTTATACCTATAAATAATATAAACCAAATCCTGAGGGGTGGGGGTCTAAGTCTAAGGTCTCGCCATGTTGAAAATTTAAAATTCGGTAGAACATTGGGAAAATTTGTCCAAATATAACTTTTCTCTGTTGGAAACTTGAAATGCGGTAGACAATTGGGAGACAGTAGCACTCAAAGAAATCGTTAAAAATTGCTTCATTTCGGGTTTTGCGTAGGACAGGTCCCAATCGGTAGAAATACCGAAAAATCGGTAGGTTCTAGACAAATGCTTGCGGGCAAAATGGAAATTTCACAGTAAAAATTATTCTTCCCGATATATCGCGTTTTGTACGGCTAATTCGCAATTTCACCGAAGTGAGTTTATGCCGTGGTGATTTGTTTTGATCGGCGTGGCCCGCGGAAGGTGCGTGCGCCGCCATATTTTTTTCTGATTTATTTTCTGTAACGTATCATTAGTCCACATCATCTGAAATCGACCGCGTGGCGTGTAATGCGTCTAATCTTCTGGCGTTGCGTTGGATGACTATCAGTTTTGGGGTTTTGGGACAGTATTTCCTCTGCTTTTTTGGGAAAATTACCTTTTTGTGTTGGAATACAATTTATATTAGAAAAGATTTTGTTTCGACATGTTCCGATCATATCTAAGATTTTAGATTTATTAGAAATAGTTTCTTCCATAAAACTTACTTCAAGATAAATTGTATATTCCAGCTGTGGTTTAGTAGGCAGATAGGTATCTAGAGGTCGAAGATTGGATGTAATTATTCTCTTAATTGATATTTGCGTGATTTGACAACTACTTACCAAAATAACAAAATTTTTATGATAAAGGCAGACCTACATTTAAAGTAGGTACCTACTAAATAATGTTAGAAATGATGAGTTGAAAATTCTTATAAGTAACTGAAATGATATTCATAATCAAATACATATATACAATCTCTAATTTATTAGTTTCAATACATGCTTGCTTTATCAACGAATTCATTAATTATATGAATAATAATACAGGTGAGATAATACCTATTCCATAAAGATAGCAAATACCGCACAGATCTAACACAATCTTTATTAAAAATTCTTCCGCCATGTCTTCGATGTCATATTTAGGCTAGTTCTCCGAGTCCATTGAAGAAATTCAAAAAATCATGTATGTATTATTTGCTACTTTCACAACGTATTACAATAATCTATCTAGGTCGCTATTCATAGATGTCATTTTGTCAAACGTTGTAATAAGGAATCAAGCTAGATTTATGAATAAACAGCATGGGTTAAAATCGCAGAGAGTAGTTACATAGTAAAGTTTGAATATTTCCCCGGATATCAGCCAAGGTTCTGGTGTGCCTACAACGCCCACGGCCCATGGGGAAGCAAAAACTTGTAATGTGTTCCGCGTCGGACGACGGGCGTCGGCGGCGGCGGCGCGACGGTTGCGTCATAGTGAAATCAATGATGGCCGAGCCAAGTTGTAAAGTTGACCTTGCCGCGACGTAGCTTAGATTTCGAAGGTCCATGCAATATGTCCGTGGCTTGCCGAGGCTCGTTGGAGATTCGCGAGCCATTTGATGCTATGCAAGCAACTTGGCGGGTGTGATATTAGCTACAAGCTGCAGATAAACCAATCCTATTAATATCGCGCGGAGGGCATTGCTATTCCAAAACTCAGGTTTGCTCCTAGCTTGGATGAAAATGTTTCTCAACTTGATTAATTAATTTTTCATGACTTATGTTTAATATTATTGATAAGACGTTTGTACTCGTAAAAGCCAATAAATTTCATTTCCATTTTCAAACCATTATTCGCAGCTTGTTGCTAACATCACAGCTGCCAAGTTGTTTGATTCGTCCTTTACTTTGCTTGCCAAGGCTTTTTTTTGTTATTAATGGTTTGCAAACTGCTTTTTGGAGATTCGAGTGATTTGATGCTAACTAAACTGTAGCTAATGTACCAGTCGGTTACTAGTGTTGTTTCTGAAATAGAAAGACGCGATCGCGGAGTGGATATAGTATTTAAAGACATAAATAAACAAGAAAGTTAAAAATTGAGCCGACTATATAACTGAAATTGAAGAAAAATATATAATTAACTTTAGCATTCAAAATAGGCAGGTTTATCAAAATGAATCGAGGTTAGTGTCTTAACTGCAACAGTATAAAATGTGTTACTTACTTCTTTCGTAGTTAGTCATTCATTTCGTCATTCGCTTTTCGAAAACCTCATACCTATATATAAAAGTGGAATAAGAATGGCAGCTACATTTATAAAGAACTAGCTGTACCCTGCGCGCGTTACTACGCTACCAATTAAAATAAAAGCCTTCTTTGGCTCATGCACAATAACTTTGCTAAAGATCATCACAAATGATCAAATGCATAGTTTAGGATTCTATAAAGGACATACAGATAAACATTACACAACATTAATTTTCAAATGTATAGATGATGATTGACAGAGGTTAGAAGCTCGTGTTCTAATAGTAATCAGATTATGAAGACAAGAAAGCAGTCAAGTAAGTTTTGTCCTACCTAAGGAAACACCTGGGGTTTAGGTTGTAATTTAACTTTAAGATTAAAACATTGACATTGGTGGCACATCCGTAACCAGCGCCTTGCCAACTAGAAGGTCTGCTCTCATTAGAATAACGAGAATGGTAATTTGGTTAGTTTGTAATTAGTTTGCCTTCCTGCCGGCACCTGCAGCGTTACATTCGATCTATTTTGCATTGGATTTAGCTTAACTTACTTCACGAATCACTGTTCTTCCAAAATCAGGAACAATTTTGTCATAAAGTAGAAGGAATCTTCAAGATAGTCAAATTTTGATGCTCTTAGAAGTTACGTCATTTATGTATGAATTTTAGAAAGGCCTGTAATACGTACGCGTAAAAAATAACCAAATTGAGAAATATTGCATTCTAAAGTTGTGAAAACTGTAGATACCGAGCACTTGTTTACACCCACAGAACAATGTGAAGCCAATTCGTCATTCCACAAAAAAGCGTCTAAATTGTAATTTTATGCAAATGAGACGTGAAGCAGGTCCTAAATGCCGACATTGCGTTGTTGCCGGCTGACCGTGAAGGTCTACCACTGGCCGCAGACATGACCTCCTTGGTGACCGTTAAAGATGGCGCCAACGTAACCTACACATCATTTGAAATTGGAACCATATTTTTCTTTTATTTTTGATGCTGGCATGCGTCTTTATGGCCAGGTATTGCGTCAAATTTTATTTTTGTGGCAGATTGTTTCAAGGTATCTCGCGCCACCGGATTGACGCGTTCGATCCTATTAGAATAGTTTATTTTGCCAAATGTCGAAAAGCTTGTGACATGAGTTCTCCGTTTCCCGCGATGTCATGTCATGTGTCATGTCAACTCATGTCAAATCGTAAACGATATTGGGGAAAATGAAAGTAATTTCGTTTGTTATTATTTATTTATTTCATTTCCTTGGCTGTTTTGGGTTTATTGTTTTCTTCAAATTCAAACTGAGTTGTTGTGTAGGTATTCAAATAGGTGTTTGCCATTAAACTATTCATAGTCATTATCGTAACTCAACATATCAAGCAACATTATTTTGCATGACTGTTTACTTCAGCAAGTACCTAAGCCTAATATCTAAGCGCTACAAGATACTAGTTTCGAACACATCAAAACATGTTTTGAAACACTGTAAATATTCCATTCAGGTCATGCGTAGAATGTTATCTTCGGCCTTTTGCGTTTCCGATCTAATCTATAAAGACGACGTATTTGGCAATACGGCTGAACAGAACATTTTTACGAGCGGCAAAAGTAGGCACCTCGTTATAAACCCGCCTATCGTCGAGGAGCAATAAAAAGAAATCAAATCAGAAACGGACGCGCGACGGCCTCGCCTCAACTCGTAAACACCCAAAAAAGTGTAAATGGAAAACAATAAACGCGTCTGCGACGCCGCTCGAGTCTGGGTGCGTCGTAATATGCCGCCGCGAGCCGGAGCGCGCCGGCGACCACTCCACTTACGATATCGACTTGTAAATAAACTCGGCCGGTTAATTCGTGACCGTGGGCGGTCAACGCATCAATATGTGCGCGCGGTCACGGGGTTACCGCACCGCCATGCCAGCGGCAGCGCGCTCCCGAGCGCACGCCGCGCCGAGCGATAGAACTTCAAAATGGCGACCGGCACGTACCGCAGATTTTATGCGTCTACTATAATTTTGTGTAATTTATATTCGATACGGCGGCGGGCGCTAGATAGCTTTTCTATTGAAGTGTGAGGATCGCGCTGTGTCCGGGAGCCCTCGACGAATACTGATGCCGCGCCGCCGGCAGGATGCGTTCGCGCGCGGGCCTCTGCATACATGCATCGCTGATTGATTTTGTTTATTTTCGAACAATGTGTGAAGATAAGTACATTGTTTGAAAATAAACAGAGCCGAGAGCTGCTTTTGAATATCAATCGTCTTGACTTGCTGTCGACTGCGATGGTTTCGACTTTATAATGTGATCTTCTCAAGTAAGTTGTGTAGTGTGTACGTTTTTGAGGAATTTTGGGCTTGGGAGATATAATAATATCGTCTAAGTAAAATCTCAACAATTTACACAACTTTTGGCATGATAACGTTCTGTTTAGTTATAGGCAAGTCCAAACATTACGGATTTTGTGTATAAAGCATATAATTATAGAATATGGGTATACGCTAACTGTAGCAGAAATTTATGCCCATAATATTTTACACTTCTACGATAAAACATTCTATGTCAATTTGATAGTAAGCCTATTTCACATCAAGCAATGTGACATAGCTCTTCTGACCAAGGAAGATTCTCAATTTCTCATGTCTGTTAGCCGATGCTTTTTAATCGTAAATTAATACATTGTTCATACATTTAGAATTAAATTTTCAACTAGTTTAGAAGCCCTTGCGTAAATTTCTTTGAATATTGTAAATATGTGCTAATAAACTATAGCTAGGTATTTGATTTGAAGATTATTAATTATTTTATCAAATAATAATATAAATTCTCAGCAAGGCTACAAGGAACTAGGCAAAACAACGCAGTTTAACTGATAACCTAACACGACCTATAGTTTGAAGGAAAATAAATATACCTACAAAATAAATAATATTATGCTTGCTTACAACATTTTTGCACGTGATACAAGGTCAACAAATTAATGTACTTTATTTACTTATGTAAGCACTATTAGCAAGACAAAACTTTTTTAAATTTATATGCTCCTATCAGGATCACGCTGGATGCAAGCCGCTACCAACCGGTCTTATTGGAGATCCATAGGGGAGGCCTATGTCTAGCAGTGGACGTCATATGGCTGATGGATAGGTGGATATGCTCCTATACAAGAATATAGTTTGGAGTTGAGACTTTGGGTCCGTGGGGGCCGGGAGCTCATCTCGTTTTCAAGAGTCTTTCTGAGCGTCTGGTGGACGCGACGCGTGACCAAAATGCTGGTGTTTATTTGGCTCAACGTATAAGCATTGCCATTCAGCGTGGCAATGCTGCCAGCATGCTGGGCACGCTGCCAACTGGCAGTGGGCTTGAGCACTTGGATTATCTTTAGACCTTCAAGGGTCTGTGGATGATCCAATTGCTTTCTATGTAGTAGTAGTGTAGTATTGTCATTAATAAATATAAAAGAATATAGAGTTTAGTATAGGCCGAATCAAATTGGGCTCTGTGAAGTTATCTATTCAAACCCTAATCTTGAAGCTCACATGAAAGCTGCGCGAAGATTGGGTTTTCTGCAGCTTGTAGCTAACTTCGCAGCCGCCAAGAAGTTTGATTCGGTCTATATGGACCCTGCCGTTCACCGCATTTTCGGATCAAAATGGATACAAAAACTAAATATTATACAGACATTCATTTCGATATACAAGGTTATTCCTAATATAGGTCATATTTATCAACAGTTCACGATAACAGTTTAATTGCTCTAAACTTAGTGCAGAATAATTACTTATGTAACTACAAACAGTTTTGATTATTACTTTTTGTGTTTTTCTTTTATGTACAGGATTATTTCTGATCAATTAGCATCCGTTTAGGGGCTTATTCTGTACATCAATACTAACAACTTTTGTCAAAAGTCGCTGAACAAAAGTTGTTAGTATTGATGTACAGAATAAGCCCCTAAACGGATGCTAATTGATCAGAAATAATCCTGTACATAAAAGAAAAACACAAAAAGTAATAATCAAAACTGTTTGTAGTTACATAAGTAATTATTCTGCACTAAGTTTAGAGCAATTAAACTGTTATCGTGAACTGTTGATAAATATGACCTATTTAAACTAAAAAAAATATTTAATGTAGGTACCACACATCGAGTGTTGTACTTTCTTAACTATTTGGCAAAATGAAATGTTTTTACTAACTACTATAAAATTAAATACAATTAATTTATAAATTCAATCATTCACTGACTGAAGTTCTAAAGATAATTCAAATGCCTCAAGCCATCTTCTAATATTCTTATTAACAACTTTTCTTAATGAAATGCTTAGTACTAATATATATTTTAATATAATCTTCATTTTATCAGTAATAAGAAGTTTAAACTAGCTATTAGCAAATATAAATTAGTGACTGTCTTGCCTTTTGACATTTTAAAAAGCAAAATATTAAAGATTTCAATCAAAGGTCAAATGAATATCTGAAATTAATTCAAAATATAAAAACTCTAGATAGATATAAAATTCTAGAGCCGTGGTGGTTTAGTGGTAGTGACACCCGCCTTACAATCGTGAGGTAGTGGTTTCAAATCTCGGTCCCGTACATTGGCACGGTATTTGTACATAAATTTAAGTACGGAATTTCACACCACGGGCTTTTCGGTGAAGGAAAACATCGTGAGGCAACCTTCATACGTCCGTAGAAGAAATTCGATGGCGTATGTGAATCCACCAACCCGCACAGGGCCAGCGTGGTGGATATGGCCCAATCACCCTTCGTGGGTAGGCCTACGTCCTGCACTGGACTATTAAAAAGGCTGGTACAGGTACAAGTATTTTTTTTTTAATTTTTATTTTTTTTTATTTATTATGCTTCACATTGACAACTACATCAAAAAAAACATCAATTACTTACATACTAGCTTAGACTAAATGCATCATCTTTATAAGGAAGCACCACATGCAAAAATTTTACAAAGTAGCAAAAATGTTACTAAACTAACTTAAAATGACAGTTATATAATAATATTAAAGATTGTTAGCAAAAATCTTGTGAATTCTTATCTAACGCACGATTTTTGTTGAATCATGCATTTTTATGGGTTTTATAGCGTATCATAGGAAAAATAAATAATTTATTAACTATCGTTTAACAAAACAAATTAAAACCCTGTTTATCTGTACGTTTACACACGACTGATATATTCTTCGGTATTACACAATTAATTGTAATATTTGTAGAGATACTTGTATCTAATATTATTATAACGGAATATGTATTAATACTATTACTTCCATTAACTCAAAGTTTTTTTTTATGATTATCCGTAATTTAGCGGTATATTTTGTATATCGTTATTCTTAGTATGTGATTCGAATGAAACACATTCATGAATTAATTTCTGTGTGATTTGTTAGATCTAGGATGTAAGAAGAAAATTAGGACAATTGCTAAGCCCATATCGTACCTATTTCCTAGAATTAAGGCAATGTTTGCCGGGTGCATGTAAATATGTATCTTTAATATCATAAATGCTTATTCCTGACATTTGCTGCCTAATTAATTTTATTGTTGGAGACTGTCATTTTGTTTTTCCGATTCTGGTTTCATATTCAGTGTCTAAATAAGTAGGTAGGTATTTCACATTTGGTTTTTCAAACTTACTAAGTAGAAAGAAAGAACATTTTTGTTTGCAAAGAAAGTTTTTACTGAGGCACAATTTGTCTGTGAAGGTAAAGGTTTATATATATTTTGTTAATGTATAAATTAGTATTTATAATTTATATCGGAATTAATTTTTCTTTTTCAATTTTAACTTTTTTAAGATTTCGTTTTATTTTTCTAAATTAGTTAAGTCTACTCTTTATTTACATTTTGGCATGATTTTTATGTATTAACATAAAAAGCATAATTAATATGGAGAAGCCACTGGCTCCTGAGACACAGTCTTAGACTAGTTCAGGAGCCTATGGATCATGTATCGCTGTAACACATTTACTATGTCAAAATAAATGATTTGTTTTTGTTTTTTTTTTTGTTTCTTGGCAGCCCTTTACAAGTCGTCGTTATCATCTATAAATAAAGTTGGTGAAAAGACAAATTTATTTTTCTAGGTATTTGCCATGTTGCCATCCAACTTTGCACCGCAGAAGTTTCTTTTCTCTCCTTTCTGTTGTAACTGACGCCATCCTTTGTGTTCCGAAGTTTATCTCAAGATTTTTTAAAGTAGTTTTGGTTTTGCGTATTACCATTCTGTCCAGATCTCTCCTGTTTATCTCCTTTCCTGGTGTCTAAACAAACAATTCTATTGCCGACGTCAGTGGGCGAGTTCATCAACCGGTGCACGCGCGACCCCCGACCCCGCTATCACGACCCAATAACAACTGATAAACGGACAAAGGAACCTCTTCACATGTATAAGTGTGTTAGTAATATGTCAGGAATTAACTATAGTCTTGTGGTAATGAGGAGCAAGTTTCGATAGTTTCGTGTCGTTGTTGAAACCCTTGCCGATGTCTAATGTCTATGTTATCTATGTGAGATCAATCACTGCTAAATATGGGGTTACTCAAATCTTTGTTTTGAATTTTTTTTTTTAATAAATCTTTTAATTTTTTTGTTTTTGTTTTGAATAAATCTTTAATGTAATTCGTGTGCTAAAAAATGCCAATTCGGTGGTGTGCACTAAAGATTTATTCAAAACCAATTATTGAAGATGAACTTTTGAAGTGACGACTGATTCAATCAACTTTAGGCTTTCTTAGACATTTGCAAAAACACCGGTTGATATAGGCACTTGCGATTGGAAATTGCATTGCAATCAGTGTGTTGTTCCCTTAATAATCTTAATTTATCTACATTAATTAAAAAGAGCTGCCAAGTGTATACTATCTGATAATATTATTAGATTCACAAAATGATAATACTATAAAGATACATTTTACATAAAATGACATATTGATCGCGATGCCCTTGCAGCCCGACGTTATCTACAATGCAATCGCCCGAAATGTGATAACACATTGCGAAATGCCGCCAAGGTGGTCATTCAACAAATCTACATCTGATCTAGCTGCTTCTGATCTAGACGTATATGGTACATTTTTTCGCGAAATATGCTTGTGAACCAGATGTAGAGAAGCATTTTATGAGTTGCAGAACAGGCGTCGTGGAAAATTTGGGGCATTTTAGTCGTCAGCGTTGCCGGTGCTCCTTTTCCCAATTTCCCATAACCACAGTGTAACTTCTCACATTTGGAGAAACTTTATCCTCATTCCCCACAAATCCCGCTTCTATAGTTTTAATTACTGAAACGCTAAGTTTTACTTAAAAGTAGAATTTTAGCTCGCTTCTTTCCGAGGCTAAAGCCTCGCCAAAATCGAGCCAGTGTGTAGCTTGGCTGAAATGTACTTCGCCATATAGCAATCCTATTTTCCCCATACAAATCGCAATACATACAATCAATCTCCATTGAAAGTAAAATTTCTAAAAATTTGCAACAAAGAATTTGTGAAGATTTTTATCTAGTTTTGGTTATCATTGGCAATTGGCATTGTTAACGTTATACCCTATTGATATATTTCGGACAGCATTCTCTAACAACTTTGTGTTATGTCTTGTTTACTATGTTGTTGTTAATTACTGTTATGATATTGTCTAATGCTACTCATGTTTAGATAGTTCAATCACCAGTTGTTAGCGGCCTTGATCAGTGCAAAGATAATTCTTAGCCAAGCTTCGGCAAACATTGTATCTGTTTATCTTTGGTCATTACTAACGAAAGATAAAATACTATATTTACGTGTTCTTTCATTGAAGATCTTTAAAGGAGCTCTCAAGGAAGCAAAGGATCAGTTGGCAAATGCGACTCACTGCAGAGTGCAGTTATCGGAACGTGTCTCTTAATTGTCGACGGATGAGCTTAATGAGATATATAGGTTTTTTAGTAAACATTTATGAGGACTTCTTGAAAGCTTTAGTACTTGACCGATTTAAGTCTTTCAGACGGATAATTGATTAAGGTATATATGTCCAGCACATCTACTATACTATAGGTTAGATATATAAACTACCTAGTATCAGAGACGAAAACATAATACTATTATGATAGTTTTCGTCCATGCTTTTTATTCAAATATTAAATAACACGTACCATTGAAAATGTGGTATTTGATAGTTTGAAGTTATTATACTGTAGGTCATTATATTTCAGAGTTCTTAGACCCGCAACAAAATGCAAAGAAACAGACAACAGCGAGAATAACAGCTCTTAAGTTCGTAAGCCTCCTTGATCAAGAAGAATAGTAAGAAACAATAAAATTGACATGCTAATAACCGCTAGTAAATATTACATAATGAATAATTGAGTATTGAATAATTTAAGTAGGTATGTATTGTCTGCAGAAGTATCAGAAAAAGAAAATCCAAATGCAAGCTAGAAAAATCAAGCTGGGCTATTCTCTGCAAAAGTAACAGAGCTAATAGAGGTATTACAGGTGGAAGAAATGGTCCGTAAAACAGCATTGCAAGATTTTTAGCAAAATAGTTAACAAAGTAGAATCCCAATGCGCAAGTAACTGTGCTAATGTCTGGATTAAAATTCAGCATTCGAAAATCCGGATGGCTTGAACTGAATCCGAATCACCATAATTTGTATTGCAAATCGCGGAAAGTCGAGGCTCCATGGCTCGCTTTATCGCAAGGTTGTCTCTAATACGCGTCTACGGCGTGTATTCTCTTTCCTAAATTAATCTAATCGCATTGGAATTTTTGCGTCTCTTCTTTGAGATACTTATCTGAATAAGATAGGCGTAGTTTTTATATGCGAATGTAGTAAGGTCAAAGAAGACATAATAATATTATTTAGGGTAAAGATTGTACAGTTTTATAAGACAATTGCTTTTGCCTGCGGCTTCGCCCGTGCTTGTTTTGTAGCTTATGACACTCGCAAATAATGTGGCTTTCTATGGGTAAAAGAATTTTCAAAATCGGTTCAGTAGATCCAGAGATTACCCCCTACAACCTCAAAAACTTTACCTCTTTACTATATTAGTATAGATGTAGAGTTACTTGAGCAGTTAGCCCGGGTTTTGTCTTCTTTCTTTGACAATTTCAACTATCTTGTAAAAGACGAACTGGGTACGTCAAAGTAGCCCTGCGTTTATAACTAAAGGTCTAAAGGTAGAATGAAAAGAATGGAAAATCGAACGTAATGATGAAATTTTATTGTGTTTCTTCTCCTTTCACATCTAGTTGTGAGAAAAGTATATCTAAGATGGTTTAACGGCGATTAACAATACGCATATAGTAATTTCGATTACTTTATATTATTTTTTAAACTTTCGCGATTTGAACACATTATTATTATATGTAGAGTTGTCGACCGTGGTCACAGGTAGACTGTCACGGGGAGTCTACCCGTGACCACGGTCGATGCAACTCGGCCGAAACGTCGGGATGAAGAGGTATTTATTTACCTCGTAATTTTAGTGCGCGATTAGTCCCGTAGTATATAATAATAATAAATTATATTATTTTAATTTTGTATAAGCTTGGCATATTTTTTTTCAATTACTTTTGTTTATAGTTTTTATTTTGGTTACTGTTGCTGCCATTTGTTGTCTCTTCTTGATCAAAAGTGATTGCTTGATATGTGATCTTTGTATTGTGTAGTGTATTATCTGCTGTCACAGTTAATTTATTAGTCTCTAATTTGTAAGTACATTGCCCACAGCACAGATTAAATAACAGCCACTACGTAGCCACTCTCTCCGATCTATTCCCGGTCGTACAACATTTACAGATCTGCCAATTTATCTTTAGTGTTAAACCGTGGAGCCACTGTAGTGGTTACTAAACAAAACTGTCCAGTTTCATTGGCAAATTCTAGTTAGATCTTATCGCCGGCTGCAGCGATAATTTGGTTTTTCCGTTTGACATTTTCTCTGCCACAGCGGTTATTCTCAACTGCCATTCGTTTTGTTTGTCCTGTCGCGATGAATTATGGATGTTTTGGACGGTGCCTGATTTAAATTGAAATGCTAAGTTGGATTGTGTTGGGATTAGTTTATTAATATTGCATTCCGTGTTCGTTTACAGGGTTCAGGACACGTGTCTTAACACGCTTTGTAACTTTTTCGAGTATACTTGAAATTAGACTCTACAGTCGAGGATTTTCGAGTTTCTGACAGAAGACAAGGCTATGATCTTTGATTATGCATATCTCTCGCTTTAGGACTTGCCTAGTGGCCGTACAGGGCCCCTATATTTACTTCGATCGAGTACGTTACGGAACTTTGACAGTGACAGTTTGGAAACCATTCGCCATATTTGTTTTCTTTTTTTAACGCTCCATTTCAAGACTTTCCCTTTTGCAGGTTTCTTTTAAAATTGCCATGTGTACTTACTGGACATAAATAAAATTTTGAAATAAACAGTAAATTTTACTTAAAATGGATAATTTTAAGTAAATTTAAAGAAAAAATCGTCCATAGAGATAAATACGTTCTTAGGCGTTCGAATTTAAAAAATAGGGCCCCTGATCTAAAACTAAAAAAAATGTTGCAAAAAAATGCTCCATATCAAGAATTCAAGACGATAATAATTTTTTGCAAAAAATAGCATGACCGACTTCACCCGTGTACAGAATTCGCGAAAATTTCGCACGGTTCGATGTAGCATTTTTCACATTATTGTTGATTTATCAAAAATGGTTCAGCCGATTTCGATAAAATTTAAATGGGACTAATTTTTCGAAATTATATTCGTTCCAATAAAAAAAGAATTATTGAAATCGGACTACTATGAAATGTTATGCGTGGTTATATATAAAAATATATATATACGCGTCGAATTATATACCTCCTCCGGTGGTTTCTCGGTCAAATAAATAACATTTTAGTGCATTTTGGTCCTATAGTTCTCACAAAAGTCACAAGCGTGTTTTTAAAATACAACGTATATTACAGTTGATATAATATGTACCTACTTATCTAACCACTCTACCATAACAGGAACTGTCGTACCTATTGGGATTTCCACCTTGGTATTGTTGTTACTTGTTATGAAATATATTTTACATATCAATTATGAAGTACCTATTCACAAGCAAGGATAGGTATTTGCAAAACCACAAAGCTAATCTCAATTTGACCGACACTATCCATCTCCGTCTCTCCCAAGCCGTCAAAAAGAGACGAACACAAAACATTATCTATAGCGCTCATAGCGTAGTTTGAGTAGGTGTTTGTCAGCGATCACCGAAGTTAAGCAACGTTGAGCACGGTCAGTCCTCGGATGGGTGACCAGGGTTCGAATGACTCGTTAAATTGTAAGGCCCGGTTGTTTTAGCCATGTCAGAAGCATTCAGGCGGTTTAAAAACTCTGACTCCTGGGCTAGCCTCCCGGACTATACTATACGAACTTACAGCTAAGGTCGAGGTAGGTACTCAATTATTATCTATTAGTTACAATACACAGGACTTTCCTGGTGTCATCAGGTCAGTATAGGTACTATAGTTAGTCGAAAAGGGAAGGAAATGGAACATAATACTCTGTTATCGAGCTCGAAATACCTAAAGAGTCGGTTCGTTCAATATCCTCGGCTCCTTGAAAGGTTGCGCGCAACGGTGACCACAAATTGCAGAAGCAGTAAACCACAGGCGCTGTTCCCTTTTGCACATTTGCTTCCTTAAATAGCCTTCTCTGGCCTCTACCGTCATTGGTCTTCGTGTACAACTGTATAGGTATAGCATACCTAGCTGTCACGAACTACTTACCCACAATACTGTAGTCACGGTAATGATATCATTACCGTGCTGTAGTTAATCTGTCAAAGATTTCGCTCATTAAAACCTGAGGCTAATACAAATTAAAAAAATTATCTGTTGTTTTTTACTGAATTTCGAAGTAGGTATTCGAAGAAATATGACAATTCTTTGATTGAAATGACCCTTTCGCATTTAATCAATGATTTTCATATAATGAATTATACAAAAGAGTTTTCAATGACTTCATGTTATGTAGTATTTACTACTGAGTTGTGGTGAGCTGTGGTGGCCTAGAGGTAGTGACACCCGCCTTACAATCGTGAAGTCGTGGGTTCAAATCCCGGTCCCGTACCAATGAGTTTTTTGGAATTTATGTACGGAATTTAACACCACAGGCTTTTCGGTGAAGGAAAACATCTTGAGGCAACCTGCTTACGTCTGTAGAAGAAATTCGATGGCGTATGTGAATCCACCAACCCGCCCGGCCAGCGTGGTGGATATGGCCCAATCACCCTTCGTGGGTAGGCCTACGTCCTGCTGTGGACTATTAAAAGGGTTGGTACAGTATTTACTACTGCTAATATTACTAATATACTACGTAATAAATCTGGCACGAGTAAGTACATTAGTATTCATTTCATGAGTAGGAGGTAGGCTTTTCCAATTCGAAACACTTTCAATTTAATTCGTCATTATATGATTATTTTGACGGCAGCTGTTTTGTAGCTAGTGAAGTCACTATAGGTAATAAGTCATATAAAACTGCAAATAAAGGTAAAACGTCATAGATAGAATCAAAAATAGAGAAATAGGAACAAATAGGGGGAAACAAACAAAGATAAGATACCGAAAATATGCGGGATTAGGATATAGTTGACAATAAAATTGTAGAGCCAAAATGAATACCTTTACAACGAAAATGTGAATTTAAAAGAGGTATTTTGTTGAAAATCATTAGATTATATCGCTCGATAGCAATATTTTAAGAAGACGACGTAGCGTTTACTAAAAAAGTCCTAAATAAAATAAATTCCTTTGATCAATTAAGTAGTTTAATTTACTGGAACGAATCACTCGAAAGCACACTGTTGCGAAATTATCCCGGCCAAAAACAAAACATCAATCAGATTTTCACAATTAAAAAGTCATTCTGGTATTTATTTTTGTTTGAACTGGCAATAATAATGTCTCGGTTGTCAGTGTCACCTCGTTTCTCTCATAGAGTTCCTTTACACTGAGTTTGTTATATTATTTCTCTACATTTTTATGAATTCTTCAATGTATCGATATGCCTAAAGCTCGAAACATACTATCGGACTCGGCTTACGGACGCGACTGACAGCCGCGACCTAGACTATGAAAGTACACTGAGCCGTGCACACTATCGGACATAAGTCGCGGACGTCACCTTCGGACGTCCGAGAGCGATCTGGCACACCGGATGTTTTAAGACTGTGCACATTGCTAAGTCGCGGCTGTCAGTCGCATCCGTCAGCCGCGTCCGATAGTATGTTTCCGGCTTAATAGTCCTACTTTTAATAGGCACTTTGTTCTTCTAGAGTTTTTGTCATCTTTGTATCTACCTCTTACCTCTGAATTTTACGAACTTCAAAAAGGATTTCGTTTTGTTTCTATTTTCATATTTGGTAGTAGGTACGTATCAATTTCGTCTTAGTCAATTCTCTTAGTCCTCGCGACCCCATCCTGAATTTTTGAGGTCAAGA
This sequence comes from Hypomecis punctinalis, assembly GCA_949316475.1. Classification (NCBI taxonomy): domain Eukaryota; kingdom Metazoa; phylum Arthropoda; class Insecta; order Lepidoptera; family Geometridae; genus Hypomecis; species Hypomecis punctinalis. Next base: position 19,857,070 of record OX438814.1, read on the forward strand.
ATTACTTTTTCGAGCTGACACGCTTTGCATTTGTTTTTGTTAAGTATTTTGTAATTTATCTATAATTTACTTATTTTATCTTTTCCTTGTTTCAGGTAATTATCGCAAGTGTCCAAATAATCTTTCATCTGGGTGTGGAATCATTACGTAAGTTATCATATTTACATAATAACGTAATTACAAAATTATCAAATTGGTAGGTTAATTACATACATTATTGTAATCGTCGTGACAGTGCTTTAATTTATCAGAATGTAATAACATTATCATAATTTGCATCATCTTGAAATAATACTTGCGACGCCAAATTCAAATTTAAAAATATAAATTTTCCGGTTTCACATATGTCTCTTAAGTTTTTTGTAATTATTAATGTTATCTAACCACTTCACTTTATTAATCTCTGAAATATTTCTGAATAGAACCACTACTAGATACATTGGTAGAATGATATCCAGTTCGTGACTGCTATCATTGCGCTGGCAAAGGTCACAGGCCCAACTCGTATCTGCCCGGATTGACCTTTCTAACGATACCCTAACATAGCAAAGAGGTTTCAAACACAAGACAACAGCCTCTGTAGCAGTTCTAACAAAGCAACGTTCTCTACATTATTCTCTTTTTAATTAGATGTTTTCTTTGTCTTGCATAATTTATCTTTTAAAGGATTCCTGTTTTATGTTTCGGCTGTCGACATGAATTTATTCTGTTACATCTCATATTGGTAGCTTTTATCGTTACTTCTGTTTCTAAAACATTTTGTTTGAATTCTTTTTAGGGTTATTGTTTAAAAGTTATTGTTTACGCAATAACAAAAATAAAAATTGTGATATGATTTGTTTAATTTTAAGTCCCCAGAGTTGTCTATTCTCACTTTAACGTATTTGTTATTGTATGTTTTATGCCCATCAGTTAAAATTAGTTACTAACATAAATAAGACAATAAGGGTTCGGCCTGACAAAATGTTTAATTAATTAATAGCTTACTAAATCATCACGTCATGTTGTTATTGCAAAAGTATGGAATCACGCACATTGGAACAACATTTTATAAGTCATATAAAGTCATTAGATCGATGTTATAAATATTTTACTTTCGTACTTTTATCATGCGCAGAAAATCGTGATCGAGATCGGAGTGTTTATCGATATTCGTGATATAATGAAATAAAACATGCAAATTTCTTGGACAGATGAATGATGGGTCTTATCGAGGAACGTAATGGGGCGAAGGCACAAGTGTGCAGTCCACGCGGTCCACTCGAGGGGTCGGCACCCGCGGCTTGGCGCGCTGCCAGCTGCCAACTATTATTACAACCCACTGCAATGTCATATGCACCTCTCGTAATCCCTATTACACAGCTATAAAACCCATTATCTCATTTAGAAGCCGTATATAAGCTGTATAACATCTTACAACGCTTTGATGCGCACCTGCGTCCAACGCTATCGTGTAGTCTTAAGAACTGTTTTGGTAAACGCAGAAGGATTGTTATTTGGGATTTAGAAGCACTTACATACATTGTCCAGTGCTATCTGCGAGCGAGGTTTAGTATTCCTTATTACTTTCACAATTGAGATAAATTTGCCATGTCTTCTACTTTCTATATTCTCCATAATAAGCCTATCCTATTTGCAAGTCCCTTACCTCTTATTGCTTTATTGTTTAAAACCATTTTTCAATGGATCTACTTTTCGAAACTGTCATCGATAAGATGGTCTAGTTCTTAGCTTAGGTTGTCCAAATTGTAATGGATGCAACGCAGCTGCATGCGGATAAAACCGTAATACAAAACGTTGGCATTAGATGTGACAAGGAACATCTAGTGAAGAATAGCCATAGCGCTACTAAATCTGCTGTGGTGACTCAACTTATGGAATGATTAAGTTACTCGTATATTGACGAGATTCATAAGAAAAACAAAGTTTCCGACATAGCCTAGCGAATTATTATCAAGACAAAGTAGGTGTAGAGCGCAAATCTCACTGGCATACCGATGCGGCTGTAGCGTTCTCGACAAAGACCACGAAGGCTTGGCATAAATCAGCCACATCCAAAGTGGACAAGTGACCTAATTAAGATCGCAAAAACATCGGCTCGTACAGTTTCTACATAAATAAAATTATTGGGTAGATGTGAAATGGCGATTTTATGATTATTGGGTTATGCGCAGCTTGTAGCTAGCTTGCAGCCGCCAAAAGTTTAATTCGACTTATAAAAGTTAGAGTTTGGTTTACAAACTCGCGGTGGAGTGAAGATGAAGATACCTAGATAAAGATGACGTGATTTAGCGGTCAGATTTCAAAGTAGGTAGGTACTTGTATAGCTATCCTAGTAGTTGGTGTATGACGGCACGCTTAAGAATGTCATCAAGGAAGTGGGATCTCGGTAGGGCTTCGTAGGGCTTAGCGGTTACTCATTTCGTTTGGCAATTAATGTATGTTCTAGTATGATAAAATTTTACTAAAAACTTTCTGGCTGTTCGTGTAATGGTGCAGTTTCAGATATGTGTACTTTTATTGTCACTAGTAAAATTATATTAGATTTCAGAACCACTTTTACTATGGGATTCGATAAAATAACCTATCCCATGCAAAATTGCCAAACGGTATAGACAAACTAACGACACAGCCGATGTGATGATGATTTGAAGTGAAAAAGCGGCGTTGTGAACTTTTTGGGATGGGTAAAAACGTGACCTGTTCGAAAATTCGTAAGACGGATGACGTAATGTTCAAATTTTCACTGCCAGCACTCAACCCATTGTTTTTTTCTCTAATATCCGATGGGCATCATAGTAAAAGTAGTTCATGTTATGGATGATAGTCTGGATTATCATCTATTGGCTGAACACATCTGAATAATCCTGTAAAGTAATTAATTACGTAAACCCCTGTGTGTGTATATTTTGATAATATCTTTTGGCTAAGCTCACCTGAATACCTAATCCTGTAAAGTTTATTGAATAGACCCCTGTGTATTTGGTAATGTACTTAGGGTAGCGTCCCGACACAAAGTAACTAGATATGAATAGACTTAAAGTCTTCAATTTGGTTTTATAAAAGGTGCAGGACGCGTACATCATTTATTTAATCCTGTTATCCACAACCTCGAAATAGGTTTTAAAGCAGCTCACACCGTGCACAGCCCCATCTTTTGGCCATTTTCCTTTTTCGGAGGAAAATTCGTTATTATTCCACCTTACGTCTCCCTCCATTTTGAAAACAGCTAATTTAGATAAAAGGTTTTATTAGATTAGATGACGCACTCGACTTGACATAGCGAAGATTAGAACGGCAAAAGATCGTTTTAGCCAGAAAAAGCGTAGATTATTGTATCGTTTCACTTTATTAGCTACGGAAAAACCGGCTGATATTACGGGTAACACAAATATTATTTAGCACACGTATATTATACATAATTATAGCCTTTTTTTTTTTTTTTTTTTTTTTTTTTTTTTTTTTTTTTTTTTTTTATTTAATGACAATACTACATTACTACTACATAGAAAGCAATTGGATCATCCACAGACCCTTGAAGGTCTAAAGATAATCCAAGTGCTCAAGCCCACTGCCAGTTGGCAGCGTGCCCAGCATGCTGGCAGCATTGCCACGCTGAATGGCAATGCTTATACGTTGAGCCAAATAAACACCAGCATTTTGGTCACGCGTCGCGTCCACCAGACGCTCAGAAAGACTTTTGAAAACGAGATGAGCTCCCGGCCCCCACGGACCCAAAGTCTCAACTCCAAATGGCTCAAATATGTAACCACTGCCGAGGTTAGCATATTTGCGCCGCTTGTGCTGCTCAGCCGAATTGGCCGCCGCTCCAGCCCTACTCTGAGTCTCAGGAAGATGTGACGGTGCCAAAGTATCGACGCAAGTTGCGTCCCATACTAAGGGCCGTCCACACTTCCATGGGACCAGCGTCATGCCGTCAGGCCTTTTGCCATCACCACGCGCCAACCCACTCGGTTCGAGTACGGCTGCGATATTGGCGGTGACAAAAGCCCTGCGTATGACATCGTTAAGGCTGGCGTGGCGTCCAATCCGACCAGCGCTTCTTGAGCAAGAGAGACCGTGGTGACCGAGCTGGTCAACTGCAGTACCACACTGACAGCGATGGGCTTCACAACACCTTGCACCCAAGCGTAAGCTGACAGCTAGACGAAATGCAGTTGGGTCTAAAAGGTTACCAGTATTGAAAGAGGGCAATGCTTGCAACCAAAGACCGGACTCCCATACAGAGACTGCAAGGATACGAGCGCGATCCGCGACGCTAGGACACGTGTCTAGAAGAGATTTCCGTGCTAGTTCGCAGATCGGCCGATCCCACAGTCTCTGCGACGATAAAGTCTTTGGAAGCTCGGTATTTGGGCAAGCGACCCTCCAAGCATTCGTTGCCTCGTTCAAATGAGCTACATCTACGCCAGAATGGCCTAAAGAAGGTGCGAGGATTTTTTCAATCAAGTTCTGAGTACTATGAATGGAGGACAAGAAAGCTGGTAAAGCAACACTTGAAATTTGGCGGACCCCTAACCCTCCAAGCCTAACAGGCAAGGAGGCTTGTAGCCACGCCCTTTCACTCATGTCAATATTCAAAACCGATACTAGGGACTGCTTTACAACATCGTCTAAGCTCAAAAGGAGCTCATTGTGTTTCCACAATGGACTACATCGTAAAGCGTACATAAATTTTGGAACAAACAGACAACATCTTATAATGGTAAAAGCCATGTGGGCGTTAATTTTGAGTAGCCTATCAGAGGCACTCAAAAAATTTTGAATTTTTTCTTGAACGAAAGGCGGAAAAGACTCATCTAATATCGGCGAACCTAGAAGGCGAAGAGAACACTTGTCTACCGATTTGATGTTAGGTGCCAAATCATTAAATTTGTTAAGTATCAAATCTTTATCCGGACATGAGTCGCAAACGAAAAGTTCGCATTTCGAAAAATAAATAAATTATAGCCTATTTTTAAATTGACTTCTTAAAATAGCAGTTCTGAAATCTCCTTGAATTATTGTAGGTATAATTTTTTTCGATACATACGAAACTCTTCTTTGGAATTTATGTACGGAATTTCACACCACTGGCTTTTCGGTGAAGGAAAACATCGTGAGGCAACCTGCATACGTCCGTAGAAGAAATTCGATGGTGTATGTGAATCCACCAACCCGCACTGGGCCAGCGTGGTGGATATGGCCCAATCACCCTACGTGGGTAGGCCTACGTCCTGCAGTGGACTATTAAAAAGGCTGGTACAGTACATACGAAACTCGTCGAATTGAAACCATGCAATTTTACTTTCATTTTCTATTATGTAGGCAAGGGAAATATTTTATGAAATAATAAACATTAGCAGACACCAAAATATGTGTGTATCACAAATAATACCTGTCATTGCAGTCACTTTTTTAAATCAAAATAATCAAATAAATAATACTTAAAAGTAATAAAAACTTTTATTGGCTGTTTAATAACTGTATAGTCGCTGGCTACAGAATTGTGACGGACATGCAAAACTTTAGAGAAATTGTTCTAAGACTTTCAATACATAAAATGATAAATTCTCACGATGTAGAGGCAAACCTTAAACAAATCAGAGTGAATTTGTCATCGACACGGCATTAAACAGATGGCACGCGAAATATTTGGCTCCGTACCGATACATAATAACAAGCCTAGCGCGTTTTCAGCGCTCGTCACCGGAATTCCGGGAAAAATGTCACGTAAATAATTTTAGAACATCAACGTAAATTACTAAAAACCGTACACTTTCTTATTTGCGTGAAATTGAAGTTATTGTGACTCATACGAAAAGATCGTAAAGACCGGAGTAATTAAAACCGATTGGCAGATAACAGTACAGTAGCAGTGCTTCAGCAATAAATAGTGCCATTAAAATTTATTGTAGCACTGGCGGTTTGTAAAACGCAATAACAGAAATTGATTATAAGTCGACACAGATAGATCACTAAACTTTTTATGCGATTCAAATTGTCATATACGATTGAAATTTTGGTAGCTACGCCATTACGAATTTACAACCTTTCCGAAGCCAATCGGTTCTGTATAAACAGGAAAATAAATATTAATATCATAGGTCGCGACGCCATCAAGCCGTATAAGAAAAAATACTAGGCTCCCATGAAACGTGGCAGGCAGACAAAAAAGTTCACGGGTAACCAGGAGGTTAAAGCAATAATGCTTGAGGAAAACTCGGCCGGAAATCTTTTCTTTGTGTCTTAGACAAAACCATTGGGAATACTTGAGATTTTATCTCCGGGTTCATTCCAGTCAACAAAGTCCAATAGAGTAGCTATGACGGAATGATGGAAAGTTACTGTTGAAATACCTACCTCAGGGTAAAGAAGTAAATGTTTATATTTTGTAAATTCATCGCAAACGTTGAACTTTAGTATATTTTATAATTTCAAAATATATTCTTCGACCAAAGCTAACAAAAGTCTAAGAACAAGTCTTTATAATTATGTGTCAGTTTGTTCTTTAAAATCATGCGCTAATAAATTATTATTTTATTACTACAGAGTTTGAATTAATTTAAAATTCATATTTGTTTATCCTAGGGGTTGTAATCAGAAAACCAGAGATCTCAAATTTTCAGTTCTATGCCAAAAAGTCATGTTTTTCTAATAATTCAGGGCAGACATGAATAAAATCATAAATTCTTTTCAACACCTATTTCATTTTGCGAAAACATATTAGAATTTCCCTTGGAAGATATGATTTAAGATGTTGTTTTCCACATCAAAGAGGTTAATAATTTTGGCAATATCGCCAATATGCTGGGTAAATGCCTATCGGCCTGGGCACATTCAAGAAATTCGTCGCCATATTTGCTGACTCATCAATGAATGAAACGGGTACTCTTGCCAAATATTTACGCGCTACCGTATAAACAACGGCATAAGTTTATGGGAAATATACCTACTCTTAAATTACGTATACAATATAACTTCAGTGAAATGATAACCATCGTGATAAACATGTTACGTCGCGCATGGGACAAATATTTGTGTACAAGAATTTCATGTGTTTTGGTAATGGAACTGTGATCCTTCTCTAGATCAATACGTTCCAGTTAATACGGAATTATACATTATTTATGAGTGGAATACGAAGTAGGTACCTACTACGTACATGACATGTACCCACAAAGTTAATATAAACGTTATTGTTCTGTAAACAAGGAAAGGAATATATTTGATTGAAGATCAAGAAAAAAATCATGTTTTGTTTGATCTTGTCAACAATGGAACGTCCACTGCTGGACATATTATGTACATGTTTGACTATGTAGCCGCAGCGACCTAAAATTTATCTTTGCCTCCGATGCTAATAATAGCCTTTCTTCTTGATAGACACTGTCAGACATAACCCTCCCCTAAAGATTACCATTACCAATAGTACCGGTTGACAGCTTGCAAAAAAAAACCATATAGCAACAAAAAATATTTGTTGATTTTGTGATGATAAACTTTACAAAGGCATTCAGAATGCAGTCAGATTAGTTGAGATTAGATTAAATCAGTCTTAGAATTGATCTGATTACACTTTTGCCATTGCGTTCTAATTTCAAGACTAGTATAAAAAGATATTATGAATACCTAGTTGAGAATGGTGTTGGAGGTCTCGAGGAAATAAAATAAAACAAAAGTATGACACAAGATGATTGATATTATGCACGTGTCGGCTGTTTTCTTTTGTTCCACGTCTAGCTCCAGTCTAACAGTTTTTTCCAAGTCTAGATAAGAGCGTGACTGTTACGTGACTGTTATAAGTAGGTCGTGTTTTTATAACACTAATCTGTGTTATTATAACTTCTCAAGCTACTTTCGAATGAAGGAAGCGAAGAAACAGAACTACCTTGACTGTACTAAGTAAATATTAGACTGTGTTTTTTAAACATGTTTTCTATTTATCTGTTAATAGCAAACCGCCTTGCATCTTTCTTTTTCTGTTATGTAGAAACAAATGCTCTTATAAAAATATATATAAGTAGTTATGAAAAACATGGTTTGAACGACTCGCAAAGCACGATTACCAGATTTTTGTTAATAAATGATTGTAATTTTCTTTACGTTGACTTAAATATACTGCAAACTTGTTCTAAAAGACATTAAAAGGTAAATACATAACAATAAAGTATGCTACACGCCTTTGCAATGCATTGAAACGAGTTCTGTTCAAATACGAAAGAGTAAGTGTGGGTTGATAGTTGTTATTACTCAAACATAAGAATTTATTTTCTTGTTATTTGTACCACTAAGTGGTATAAAAATTTCCCAACCCTATTTTTGCCACGTTATAAATAGAAATTTGTTAAAAAAGAACGTAATTAAAAAAGAACAATGTTTTTTAAATTTAAATTTCAAATTTAACAATATTGTAGATTTTATTATCATCTGCTGCCTTTTTATCAATAACACGTGCCATTATTATATTTCTTGGCACTTGTATTTTAAAAGGTGGAATTAAGAGTTGTAAATTGGTTACATAACCGTAAAATCATTATATTTACTATCTATATCATATCATACCATATCATTACTATCTACAGAATTTCACCGGTTTGCCCTCTAGTTGGCCCCAATCTTATCTTTAAAACAAAGCCGTTTCGGCGAACAATCTAAAACCCTGTTTATCTCTCCGCAATCAATAGAGCATCGTTGCAGTCTGCCTACAGGCTAGACTGCCAAGGTTATTGCTACTCTTTGTTTAGGCCCATTATGTGCCTACGTTACTACACAATTACAGTCTATATATTATATCTGTGCCTTGTATAGACACGAGCCTATTTAGTATTGGTGGCGCGGCGCGAGGTGAGGCAACCTATTTGAGAGTTGACGAGGAAAAGTCATCGGTTATCCGAAGATCTGTTCCACGTGTCGAATAGATAAATATGGTTATGTTGAGCATATTTTCTTTTTTTCATTTGTATTAGCAGTGACTCGTATATTCTTAGAAGAAAATCGTTCGTTACACGTAGTAGAGTACCAAAACAAAAACATGTATAGATAATTCTACACTCTTCCCATAGGCCGGGTGGCTAACCCGGAGTAGTTTAGTTAGTATAGTTTCTGAGCCGCCTGAAGGCCTCTGACATGGCTAATATGTTATGATTTTTACATATGATTTGCAACGACCCACCAGTGACTGTGTTAGATCTGTGTTAAGTCACTGTGGATATATAAGATTTAGATACCATTATCATGACTTATTCATATCATTTTTACGTGCATAATTTACATTTAATAAATATATCCTCATACATAAGGAAAAATGGAACTTGAGATAAAATTACTGACCTATTTGAAAATGTATTGGATGTTTATTAAATATATTACAGTTGGATTTGTATAACTGTTCATCAATACAAGTAGAAGTAGGAACAAAATCCTTCAGTTACCTAAACACTCTGTGTAGGTGATTAATGTACCTACTTGTATCCGTCTACGCTTAGTAAATCAACATAATTTTCCAATAAGCACGTATCATTGTCAATAAACAATAACGTATGTACACCGGCAGACTGTATGCAAATTAGACGCTATAAGACTGCTATATGTCTGCCATGTGACCAATATGTGACCATACGTCGTGAGTCGCAGACAACGTGTGCCGCATACAAGTCACATCTAAACTTCTCAAAGCGGTTTAAGGTATATTTATGTAAAATAAAGTACTGTATTAATAAAAATAAACTAAAGTACTGTATTAAAACGGGCTCGCACAGGGTCATTGTGTGATTAATTAGGATATTATTTTAATTCACTGCAGTACATTAAACACTTAATTGTCTAGCAATTTCGTGTGTAAAAAACATTAAGTATCTATAGGAAAACTTTTACAATGTATATCATGCTGTGCATGAAACGATTTGCATATATTAAATATTCATAATTAATGTCATTATCCTTTTTGCTATTATGAATGTTTATTTTATGCCTCTCCGTATACGTAGATAAGCTTTATAATTATTCTTAGCAAACTATGCACGCCACCCAAACGTAAATTTACCTTTAGACTATTCGCTTTTCCACAAAATCGTCACATTTTTCATACGTATGAGTTACAAATACAAAATTATGCTTCTTTCTAACGCTAATTCTTAATCATCATATTATTTTTTAAATTTAATTTTACACTAAATCAACTCAAAAATGCACATCTTATTAATTGCAAAGTTTACTTTTTAGCACAAATTATTTATTTTATGCAAAAAAACCGGACAAGTGCGAGTCAGGCTCGCACATAGAGAGTTCCGTACAAACACGTTGTTAAAATAATTAAAAACCTGTTTAAGCATGTGCTAATGAAGTTCTTTTATATAATACATTACATTATACGATTTACTCACTTTGAATTTTGAACCCATATTTTGTGAATTTTGAGGCCCTATTTTTTGTGATTAAATAAAAATGTACAGTTTACAGATTTATTCCTATATGTGTACTGTGAGACAATGCTTTTCGCCAAATTCCATAGTTCTACGTCAACGGGAAGTACCCTGTAGGTTTTGATTTTTGCGAGTGCGGAATATGCGGTTTTTTACGACATAAACAGCTCTAACGTTTTTAAACGATAATTGAAAAGTTTTTCTTTTACGCAACTGAAAGAGACCATATAATAATATATACGTATACAGTTTAAATTTCAACTCGAAATCTTTACGCGTTCTCGAGATAAAGAGTCTTGACATACCTACACACAGACGGACAACAAAGTGATCCTATAAGGGTTCCGTTTTTGCCGTTTGAGGTACGGAACCCTAAAAACGCTAAAAATATAGTAGGTAGGTACCTATTCCTAAATGAGTAACCCCACTGATAAAAGTTCAATAGAACCGCATGCCCCCAATTATCTCTGCCTGATTACGTCCCTGTCCCACTTATCAATAACATAAATAAACACCACTAACGATTGTACGCTTCTTAATATGACGTCACGATGTTTGTTTTGTATACCTACTATGCATACTTATCCCTATTTTGTGTAGGTATTAGGTATGTACATGTACCTACTATAGTACCTACTATCTCTTAGTATTCGTCAGGCACTATTAATAACACTAAGTGGTTATTTAATTTGCATTTAAAATACCGTCCGTTGTTTGCTTATTAACTGACTGATAAAATATGCTTTTGATGAATTACTCTTGATTGTGTGTTGAAAATAATTTATTATTAGGTACTTTATGTTTATAATGACGCAAGCTGGTGTTGATATTTTGATTTATGGCAAAATCGAAAGATGATAGTAATTGGAATGTCTTTACAAATTTGCGGAACATCAATTTATTAGTTTGTTGATCAAATGAAATTCTCTTGGGACGAGTTATCACGGAAATTACATTTTAACATGGAACAATTACAATTTACAGCTGTATTTACTCCATGTCACTTACCCCCTTTCGACTTAGTAGGGCAAGCAGATAACCCTGTATTTATTAGCAAAAATATCTTTTTCGTTTTTACCTCGTGCGATATGAAACTGTTGCCAAGGCTGAAGTCATAATATTCCTATGATATATTGCCACATTTTCTCAATAGTTCTGTGGAAGTGCCGGTGGCGCCATCTCTCATTCATATTTATGTGCGAAACATCCGGTCCCAGTGTATTGACAATATAGTCATTTGGGTACAGTCAGATGGAAAAACTGTCTGTACCCAAATGACTATATTTCCGGATTAAAGGGCAATAATTACAAGAACATTTTTAAAGTGAGTTAAGCTTTTATTTATTAGGAATGCGTTGGGTGGAAGTGTTTTCCAACCGATCTTACTAGAAATCTTTATGTGAGGCCTATGTTTAGTAGTGGATTTCCTTTCCACTTCCTACGGCTGATATGAAGATGATGACATTAGGTGCAATGCATATACTGTTCTAGTTCAACTCATAGGTACTTAACAGAATTTGTAGCAAAAATCGTAGTCTTTTTAACTGTGATGATAAATAGAAAGCCCCCTTTCAGTCAGTGCCTGTACATGAACTACTTCATTTACTAAAAAAATCATTATTAAATCTTCAAAAAAGTCATACAAACGTCTGGATTTGGATGCGAAACCCAAAACCTTTTTCGGTACCTACTTAATTTAAATAGATACTCTAAAGATTTTATTTCATTTTTTTAACTTGATTATTGACTACACACCACTTAACTGCCAATGTTACGCCAACTAAGGCAAAACTAGCTTGCAAGATATTAAGCTATGGGTACTGGATCGGTTAACACATAAATTAGGGCCCTGTCTGTACCATCACGGCACGTTTTGTTGGAGTGTCACGGATTACCACTTTGATGTCCATTGGCCACAGACCAAGCCGATTCATCATCGCCACCGGAAGTGGAGACTGTCTTCTAATTGGACGGATCCGACGGATTCTTCGCGGAACGGTCATCAGCACGAGGAAAATACTTATCCCATGGATTGTCATGGCGAAAATATTTCTGGTTGTTTTGGCAGGCTGGTTTTAGAATTTTTCATTTTATGCATGACCAAGAAAAGAGATGTCATGTGTGTTTGCAATGTTAACTGTTGATTCTAACGCATTCTGACTGATTTACTCGGCGGTCAGGGAGATTTTTGCTTTAAGACTTTTTAAAGCCATTTTTTTTATTCTAGCGCTTTCTGACTGATTGACATAATTTCAACTTAATGACACATTATACAATTTTCTTATAAAAGTTTTAGGTAGAAGGTAAATATACAATTTATACATTTATTTTATACATATTTAGAGGTAAATATACATTTAAAATTCCAACTTTTAATGTAATGCCCATTTTATCAGTTATTTTATTGGTAACTGGCTGGCTCCCGAACTAGTATAAAAATACTGTGCTACGGGATCCAGTAATTATACTGGGTAGGGAGTTTTTTGCTATAGAGCCTCTTTAAAGCTATAGGAACTTAGGCACTTGTTTTTTACATTATATTTTTAACTATAAATAATTGCTATAAATTGGACGGATCCGATGAATTTTTCGGGGAACGGTCCTCAGCACGAGAAAAATATCCCATGGGCTGTCATGGCGCAAATATTTTTGGCTGTTTTGGCAGGCTCGTTTTAGAATTTTACGTTTTATACTTGACTAACCACGAAAGGAGAGTTTTGTTTTTGCAATGATGAACCATAGATAATGAATTCTAAGTTCTAACCATAGTGAAATAATAAGCTATAATAAATTCTAACGCTGTCTAACTGATTTATTACTTAATAGAAGTTAGGGAGTTATTGCTATAGGTCTTTTTTAAGCTACCCATGCATAGCTTAAAAACTACGTATGTTTTAAAGATAACATTTAGAACAATAGTATTTTTTTTTAAAATTAACCGTTTTTTAAATCAAACATTTTCTAAATTTATATCTGATACTGAGAGGTTAGTGAAATTTATGTGAGAGATTATATTGCATTTACATTTTATAATTTCACATTTTCAGAGCGTAGGTTGAGACCATTACTTAACAGGCTAGTTATATAAGGCTGATTAAATAAACCTCCATTAGTCACAATATACATTAAAAACAACAAAGAAAATTTGTTTGAAATATTTTTCTTACATTTTATTTTCCAGGAAAGAACAGATTCCGCGAAACTTTCTCGGAGTTTTCGCAAAAAATTGGTAACAATAACAACCTACCTGGAAATACCTTAATTAGCTAGAAAAACCTTAGATACTTTTACTTTTTTGCGCATTATACATTTTACTGTACACGAGTACTTATTTTTCAAAAGATAATGTATTTTTAACATTAAGCAAAATCACAAAGCCCATTTTAAAAGGAAATAAAAATATCCTCATACCTACGTTGATCCATATCAAAGCGGTTACGTCCTCCCACCCGACCCATTGTCCTCGCACGCTACACGTGTCTACCTTTTCCCATAGCCCAGTGCCATGGCCTTCTTGCATCCATATCGTCCCATATCATTTGCATCGTGTTCATGACACCGGGCACGCTAATCACTTTGTTTTGAACTTGTTTCGGTGAAATAGTCGTATAGTAGCACTATAGTACCGTTATAGTGGTATTTTTAGTGCTTTGTTTGCGCCAGGTAGGGCTTGAAGCTGCTGGATATTCTGTGTATGGTTAAACGCTTCCGGCACGTCAGTGTTTTGGGAATAGGTCGTTGACTTATTTTTTAGGCAGACTAGCTAATAATTCTTCGAGAGCCGGTCGCCAGGGACCTAAGTTTCGTGTTGCGTAGAAAGGTCATCGACTTACAGTTAGGTCTAGATTTGTTATGCTCATGTCAGATACAGTTTCGTTTATGATTATTGGTGTCTTTGCTTTGTGGACTGGTCATTTTGGTTATCTGTGGTGCAAATGTGGTGGTTGGGGATTTAGTCGAGAGAATTATTAATTTTGGTCAAAAGATACCGGTGTGGTAACAGTAAATTTGCATTTCTTATCACACGAGCGGTAAAAATATAGCTATTTTTTGTCCGATTCAAATTTTAATATTTTATAAGTTGTGGACTTGCTGCATTAAAAACTCCAGCGTCATGGTTTAGAATCGGTCATTCAAAAATATTTTTGACATAAATATAATAAGTAGGTAATGGTTAATGTATCTTAATGATGTAGGTCCAAAAACGTTACAGTGCAATTTCGTCTCCGGTAGCTGAATTAAGGGCCTGATCACCAAACTATTCAACGAAGAACAGCCCCGACCAACAATCCATCGGTTACAAAACTCGGTTCTCAAGCTCGCAAAACCTGTACGGCCGAGGGCCTCGCTCGCTGATGCTGTGGTCATTTACTCATTCTCGGAAGCCAGGAGTCGGGGCCAGTAATAGCTTTCTGGAAGAGGTGGTAATGGAACTCTGCACGCACGCTTACAATGTAACGTAGAGAAAACTGCTTGAGGTAGATTCCATGGGTAAAAGCAATTATAGAGTAATAATATTATAGAAACGGTGGTGCGTAAGCTGACTGCTTATCGTTTGTAATTCTGCAAACAGTACCTACCCTATACCTGGTGAGCATAAGTGTTTTTTGCAAAGATCATGAGACCAACCCCATTTTGAACAAAAGGAGTTCACCACGCGAACCAAATGCGGGATAAGTAGCAGATTTCGCACATATCCCTGAGAATGTAAAGATCTCTCATCCGAGACAGACATACAAAATTAACGATTAAAAAAAAATAGGTACTCAAAGTGCTGAAACCGTCTGAATAAGTGAATACCTAGAGTTAAATAGCTTTTCTTCAGTTAACAATAGCGTTCATCTATTCCATGACAGAGTCAAGTTTTATTGAATTTCGTAGAAGTGTTTCGTTCCCAAAGAATTTCGAAGAAATTGGTTCTGAGATATTTCAATTACCTTCACAAAAAATAGGTTTCAAAAAGGTTGCACCAATTTTGTAGACTAACAAAAAGTGTAGTTAGACTTGTGTTCTTATTTTTTGTATGAATGAGTTGCCAAAAGTGTTTTGGAAATTGTTTTCCTGGATTCGGAGATTCATTCAGAAAGAAAAACTTCAATGACTTGCTTTTTGATTATGATGATTAGTCGTGTTTGATTCTCCGACCAATGCAAATCCTTTGTTGCCATACGCGACATCACGTTTTATTCTTTTAGACCTTACTGGAATGTACCTATTAGTAGGCATAGATCCTATTCACTATGATTAGTTTACTTATATTTTGCAAGAAAATGATTACTTGATAAGTAATTATTTATTATCAAAACAGTATACAGAAATAAATATGAGGCCTTCGTGCGGCTTTAAAACTCTGACACCAGGGCTCGCCACCCGGCCTTTACGAACTTATTTACTAAAAACTAAAGCCTACAGCTTATCACGATTTTCCACAGCCGTATTCTGACTAATCGCACCTATTAGACATTCGATATTTATGACGAAAAATATTAATGCTGCTATTATTTCTCAGCAAATGGTATCTTTTTTCCATTATTGGCCAACAGCAGTAGCGTCCGTATCCATTAATAAATACAATCGGAACAATAACTCAGATCGATATCGGCTGGCGAACACGATTGCCATTGTGAAAAACGACGGTAGGCAGCCATTATTTTATCTGTGTGAAAGGCGTGACATTTGAGCCACTTTGACTAATCTTCGCTTGTTTGCACTGAAGTTAAGGCTGGTTTTCCACAAGAGCGTATCTCCTTATGATGATGAAAGATGTCTTTGTGATTAGGCTACAAAACCAAAAGACTGCTGTCCATGACGTAGCTAAGAAACGGTCTTCCTCATTTCAAGTCATCGATTCGACCAATATGATGATACCCTAAAGTTTCACGTTCTCGAGATATTTAGATGTAAAGATCGCTGTAGAACTTTGCGATCTTTAATTACCTACATCCAAATATCTCGAGAACGTGGCACTTCAGGGTATCATAGTACTGTACTGAACATATATTTTTTTAGAAGTGTCCCCTACTATATACTACTTTCATTGTGCGCGGAAACTTGTAAAAAAAACATAATGGATTTGCCAGCTTCTAAAAAAATTTCAAACCCCTTTAAGTTGTTAGGCCAATAAGAGGCCACGGATTCTGCAGTGGATAGCCTTATAAAGGTCGTTTTGTCTACAGGGCACAAGGGACTTTCTAAGCTGTTCAGCTTATGCTCTATGATCGTGTTGAATGGTGCCTCAGTCAATTTTGCTCTGTTTTCTCACATTTATCGACCTATGAGTGTCATGTTTCGATGGTAGTAGCGTTGGCTAAACTGTGCTGTCAGAAAATGACTGGCCCACTGTTAGTCCTATAATAGGTCTAAAACTGGATGGATCGAAAAGCCCTCCTAAAGTTGTTTAGGGACATAGAGGTATATATCTACTCTAGAAAACGCTAAAGATCAATCGACGTAAATTTCCATCAATCGATGAGTGTAGACATACCCTAACACGGGTATTTTGAGATATATCGGTGACATAATGTTGTTTTTACCAAATTACTCAGAAGGAGCTTTTCCTACGTACGAGGTACCTAACTACCTTGTTGTTTGTGTGTTCGTCACCGCCTACGACCTGTCTAACGCGGGGTATCGTTATATTTATCTTATCAAAACCTACGACTTCCTAGCAATATGTTTCTCTTTTTTCTTTTAGTGATAATGCTTTTATAAAGTCTTGTTTTCTTTCACTGAGTTGAATACTTGTGAAGTTAGATGTTGAATATAAACATTTTTTTATATAAGTTCTTGATAACCGATCCTATTGAAAATTGGCAGAGTGGTATCACATTGTTCAACAGTGTACGTCCTACGTCTGATGATGATAATACGTAAAATTGTTAAAAATCTAGTACCTAGTCTAGTCCTTTCACCAAGGAAGATGATCATCACCATCATTATTGTTATCAGTCTTAGGATAACTGTACTGTACTGTACTGTACTGTAACAGCCTTTGAATAGTCCACTGCAGGACATAGGCCTACCCACGAAGGGTGATTGAGCCATATCCACCACGCTGGCCCAGTGCGGGTTGGTGGATTCACATATGCCGTCTAATTTCTTCTACGGACATATGCAGGTTGCCTCACGATGTTTTCCTTCACCGAAAAGCCAGGTGTGAAATTCCGCACATAAATTCCAAAGAACTCATTGGTACGGGACCGGGATTCGAACCCACGACCTCACGATTGTCAGGCGGGTGTCACTACCTCTAGACCACCACTGCTTCTAGGAGATTAGGATAACTACTGCTACATTATGACTCCTCTATAGATTTCCAATTAGATCGATTAGATGCAGCTTGCATCCCGCGTGTTAATATAGCCTTGATTAAATGAAGATGATTATAAATAAATACACAATAACGCTTTCACGCCTTCGCAGAAAGCTTCTATAGGCAAATTCCGTCGAAACGTCAGAAATATACCTCTCGACTGCCATTCAGTCGAGATTCGGATCTCTTTCAGACGAATCGAATAAGAATTCGCCCTCGCACGCCTGTCGAATTCTCGGCTAAATGTGTTTCTGCGAATCGGAGACGGGACGCTTCCGGGAGGACGGACGACTTACCCTGAGGGCATTGTTTGCCCTTCTTATAGGTATAGACAGAGATATGCCATGAGCATCTCGCTATGCGTTAATAAAACTAGCACGATAACTCAAATCACATTCACTAATCTCTGAACCCTTTTCGTTGTTTACTAAAAAACCAAATCAAAAGGTACTTCGCTCCTTGCAGCTTTTGAATCGCGCTCACCAGTCCTTTAGTGAGATCGTTAGTTCCTAGTCAGTACTAGCTAATTAGGTATTTCTCTGTTTTGATTTTTTTTTACATTCACTACGCTGTCTGACAGAGCCTTTGAACAGTTTGGTCATGTTATTGTAACGCATGAGTAATAGTTAACGCTGCCTCTGTATAAAATTTCTTTATGCTGGCGAAAGATTGTGAAAGGTATTGTTTGCTCTTCCCTTTCGGCTTCCGCTTTCCGACTGGTGCTATGCATAAACTCTCTTTTAAAGAAATGGTCTTCCTTCATACCGATCTCTTCGTATTCAAACAATTCTGTAATAAAAATATTACCGTTTATTAAAGTTTCCGGTAGTGATGAATTGATGATACACTTCAGTCATGTTATGTAGCGGTAATATTACTGGTGCAATTACAACCAAATAGCTGTATAAATAGACGCGTTAACAATTTAGTACCCTTAATTGTTATTTTCTGAACCATTTTGAAAATTACGGAAGAAAATACTTAGTATCGTTAGTTGTTTTAATTCAAAAAAACTAGTAGTTATCAGAACAGTAGACCTCGCGAAAACTGCTCTTTAACCGAATCTTCATGAGCCTATATCTCGACTCGCTCTTGACCAATTTGTTTCAGACTCGCAAATCTCGTTAGGATTTACATACTTATAAATAAAATAAATAAAAATAAAAAGCTTTTATTGTTGCACTTTAAATATTACAAGGTAAATATGCCTATAACTTAAAATTAACTTATTTAACTTAACTGTTACATTATTCATTAACTTAACTGATTATTTTATTAACTATAAAATACAATGAATTATATAATATCGGCAAACGGTTTTTTTTTTTTAAATTTTTATTCCTATTCCTGTACAACTTGTCTTCCGACAAAGGACTTCTTCATGAGTAAGGATTTACATACTTACTAAATACTAAACCGCCTTACTTAATATTATCGAAATCGACTGATAGCGCGACATGAAATTGTCTTTTTTAACCGACTTCCAAAAGGAGGAGGAACATAGAACTATGTTCGTCTGGTTATTTTTTTTGTGTATGTTCATCGATATTTTCGCCAACTTCCGAGGTGGTCCCTTTTTTGAATAATCCCAAAAAATAAATCAGCGCATCTCGGTTACTTTTTCAAAGTTTTAACTTATCGTTATACAGAAACTCAACTAAAATAGATACGATAACCAGGAAAAGGTGCAAAATTTGCGCTCATAGCGTTATACTTATTTATGCATTTCAATAAATATCAAAAATCACAACACGATGGAAGTCTGTTTTGCCATTTTTTGCTATTTTCCGATTGCGATTTGCTCGATTTTTCAATACTTACTCTTCATTATAATTTGTAATACGAATCGAATGAATATGTGTGTGGAAATAAGAAAAAACATTCTGCGCACACTGCAAACTTAGCTAATCAGTATCACTTATCAGTGACTTCCCAACTAGCAAAAAGTTGTGCTATAACAGTCGCGGCGACGTTTTGTTTTTACTGTTTAGTTCTATAAAAATCCCATAATTAGTGCTATAAACGTCGAGTCAACGTTTATACAACGCGAAAAAGGCGCAGATTATAGCACTAAAAAGTGCTGTAGAAGTGCAATAACTGTGTAAATAGGACGAATGATTTGTGGAATAAACATCGAATAAAAGCAAAACGATCTCAGTTTAGTGCAGTAAAAGCAATATAGCTGCAACTGTACCGCTTATTGATAGAGTTGAAGTGTTTACGTTGCCACGAATCAGCAATAAAGTGAAGTAAACGCTGCAAATTTGCTACAATTCGACATTTTTGTTCGTTAAACGCCAAATTTGCACTGTTATTCCTTTTTAAAATTAGAACGATTGCGTATTCTGTGCCGTTATGGAAATGCACCAGTCTTTGTGTGTTTGACACTTAAAATATTATAAAAGACAGAGGTCATCCATTTAGTAATTATTAAAAAGAATACAGTTTCTATATCTAAATGCTTCTATTTAAGCATAATTATATAGGAAAAATTACTGGCAATTTAACTTTGTCGATAAACTGTTATGCATTATTTAACATATATGTGTGGGCCACGCGTCTTTTGCAATAATTTTGTAGATATATGTTATAAATTCCTTTTAATTTTATTAATATGCTACTAGGGAGCCATTACGCGAACATTAGTAAATTTGTTGCTGTTATATCATACTAACTCGACTATTCGTCGAATAAATGTGACTGCGTTGCATTCATATGCAGCCATGTTTTAGGTTCTTTTTTTATTTTAGGGTTCTTTCTTAAAAAACATATAATTTATTCAATGGTTTTTAATGGTTTTATTTGAAACACTAGTTATTTTTTCAAAGCTTTATAAAATAGAATAGATAGTTCTTTATAAAATCTACATGAAAACACATTAATAAATAGGTAGTTAATATATTATTAAAAGGCTGATGTGCTAAACTGCAAAACCGGTCTTTTATTTTAAACCAACAATTATTATTAAATGATTGATTTTGTTCAGTGTCAGATTGCACATTTTTTATTTTCTGAAGTTTTAATATATATTTCAGATTTCTCCTTAGATTCATCACTATCCTATTCAAAAAGATTGTCAGTTTTTTTCGTGTATAAAACTGATACTGAGTTATATGATTGGATCTTGTTTATGTAATACGGAAAAATATGAAAGAAAAATATGAGCAGAACCACCATATGTTATTACGGTTATAACTTTTTTGACGGATTTTCAAGAGTTTTAGCGACTGTTATTGCTCTAATGAGCAATAAAAGTACCAAAAACTCTTTTACTCAATATTTTATCGAATAAAGGTGCTATAATAAAATTGTTACACTTGAGGTTCTGTAACTGTAATTGGAAACCTATAATTCGACTTGTGTTTTTACCGCGTTATAAAAGAAACTACGTTGCTATTTAATCACCAGGTAGCTAGTATTCGACAAATTTGCTGAATAAAAAGTATGTCAGGTAATTGTCGTATAAAAGCTTTTTTTACACATTAAATAGTAAATCAAACACTATTATAGCCCTCGTATAGCATTTATTTGTGACATAAGCCAGATACGGGCACGTCTATACAATTTGCACTAGAAGACATAACATAAACACTTTTACTGCACAATTTTGTACTTATGTAGCTACTATTCAACAACTATTCGATGTTTAGTCGAGTAAATGTTTCCTTATTCGACTATTTTGCTTGTTGGGTTATGACAGAGGTCCCACAGTCAGCTCCAAATCCGCATTAGCCCAGTGACGCTCGTCTAATGACGATCGATCGAATCGAATCGTACCTACTTAACTTTCATGGAGTTGGACAAAGGAATCACTAGCGAGTTGCTGACGAGGTCGGGGAGTAAGCTGTTATCAGATCTGGCCAAGTTTTGGATCATCTTCCTCGGGAATAGGGATATGGTAGTGTTTTGACTCAAAGGTGACGTCCACAAGAGGTATATTATTCAGAGAAAAATCGAACCAAGATGATATATACATCATTTGAAAGCTTGTTATATGGACTTCCCAAAAATAATTCATTTAGATTTTTTGCCCCTCCAATTTTTTTTAATTACGGAAAATAAATTGTATGAAAAATTACAATACAGCTTATTATTTTTTCTAGTTTAGCAATGATAAAGTGCTTATATCGTTATTTTACTTGAATTCGTAGCTGATTCTTCCACATTCATCTCTTAATTTGCTAAAAATTATAACCTACCAGTGTGACCAGTTAGTAGGTACAATGTGACAAAAAAAATCACTTAAAAAGTGTGTCTAATTGGTAAAAATGGTTTTATTTAACAATTTGGAGGTTACTTAATCAGGGCTCCTAGAGATAAACTACCTATTGAGCGAAATATATATTTTTTTTCTAATAAATTCAAAATTAATTTTAAAGAAATCGGAGGGCTCTTTTTTGTTTTTAACTGTTGTAATAGACTCAGAAAAATATGAACTTTCTCGAAATGTAACTAGTGTTGTGGTTAGAATTTTTGATTATGATTATACCAGCTTCCATACATTTTGTGGACATGTCCTTTCTAAGGCCTAAACAGCAAATGATAGATAGTGTTTTTCAGGTTTGTGTATTTAATTTTATGTTCCTATTTGAACAATCAATACAACCAAAATTTTTATTAATGCTACTTATTCTATTCTTGATCTATTTTGGATTGATTGTTAAATTATTCTTCGAATCAGGAGTGAAACAGATTTTTGTTCTTTGGTAATATTTTTCGTTATACTTCCATTTTATGACTTTTGACTTTTTCCATCGTATGGCTATCCCAATTCATGCTAAGCTCTACACTCAGCCGTTTTTGATTCGATTTCAATTCAGATTATCTTATTGGTTTAGCAACATAACATTTTAAGTATTCTAAGAATCCTTAGGCCTTAGGCAAGTATCAAATTCCAATTTCACTGAAAAAATCTCTCACTGTTTGTCCTGCTTTATCATGATCCGATCTCACAACTTTCATGATGGAAACCCCTGCAGCTTCTGTCCCCCGATTTCCATCACAATTGCGCCGTAGCGATGGAAATGTGAGACATGATCCCCGTAGCGACGCCTATTTCCGTCAATGGAAATGTCCAGATCCTCTCCATATTCCAACAGCAGCCTCCAAAAGTTTCCCCTGATCGATATTCACCAAATGAAGATGCATATCCGTTCCGTCAACAAACCAAAATATGTTTTCGAGTAAAGTGTCACCCAGCGAGGTCCGCACCATACATAATTCATGCCTAGCAAGGCTGAAGCTCATTGATTGCCTCGCAGACTATAACTCCGAACGTACTACCGCCACTACGTCGATATTTCAGCGGCATAATAGAAATCCAACCATAATATAAGTTGGGGAAATTCTATTTTAGCTTGGAGAGGGATACGGGGCTTTTTCCAATGGAAAAACAGGTCTGATTGCGTCGGAATACGGTTCGGAATCGAGCGGAGAGGTTCAGCCAGTCTGCGGCCTGACCTTGGTCGTTTAGGGGGTGGTAGAGGGTGGCGTCTGGTGTCCTCACCCTCCTCAGGGTGGAATGCGTCGACGGCTTGCGTAATAAGATATTTTTACGTGTAGCTAGGCTGGCAGCCAAGCGAAATTTCGCTTAGTTGTCATAGCGACCGGTAATGATTTTGCGGATTTTAGTTTTCTAGTTGGGAACTGCGCAAAAGCCTAGAGTACGCCCTTTGGATGCCGCCCACGAGGCTGGCAGGTGTAGGCAGTGGAGAACTAGCACCGGCCTGCTCACCTTTCGTGTGTGGGTGGCTTGATACCTTCTGGCTGTATACCTTCTGGCTGTATAGTTAGGTCAAGCCATGGAAATATAATACCCCACCTTTATTTTTCCGACTGACGTAAAAGAAGCTAAACTAACCCCAGAAAAAAAAGATTGATCAGAAATTTTCAGAAAAGTGAAATCTTCTTCAGCGGCTTTTTGCGTTGTGCACTTTTTGACTCGCGTCAGGACATGACGGTGAACGTTATCGAAAATTCGTAAGACGGAGCAAGTTTTCACTTCTGCCGGCGCACCCGGAGTGCGATCGTATGTCGGTTTGTTATAGTGTATGTAAAGCTATCAAATTGACTGCTTAGTTCATACCAATGAAAACTGCTGCCGTCCCAAATTATTATCATTGTCAGCCTTTTCTAACTTAGACACTACTACGTAGTCAGCTACAAAAACGTTTTAATAAATTGTATATAGGTCCTACCAAGTCTGATATAATTATGTTAGTAAATCAACGCTATAAAAATAACGGTGGATCTTGCAATTTTACTTTCTGGGTTTGTTCCTATTACAAAAGTTGTGATGATGAGTACTGAGTACAGGATATAATAGCATAACAATGTTTGTAGTCTATGATAAAATAGAAATAACAATTATTACTGGTTAAAAACCAACAAACGCACACTTTCAGATTTATAAAATTAAGGATTAAATTTGCTGAGTTTTAGTTGTAGCAGAGCAGTAACTTAAAACAACTCTTAAATACCTAACTATTTGAGTCCAAATTGTGTTGCTTTTCACATGTGAAGTCCACTTAGCCACAGGTAATTTAACAAAGCATATTTTTTTAAAATATATTACACAAGTGATGAGTGTTATTAGTGCTAATTACTAATTAGATCTTAATTAATGATAAAATAACGTAGCAATTAAGTACTTAGAAATGACTTATAAGAAGTTTATTGTCTGTGATATCGCTAAGTAGGATGATATTCGCCATTGTTTACTATCGGAATGATTAAATTAATTAATCATGAATTTAAATTTGACAGGTGGAATTTGTGAATAGCTAAAAAACGTTGGTATATCGTTACCATAGGACGTCCACTACTGGACGTCGTCGTTTCAGCCATAGGACGTCCACTGCTGGATATAGGCCTCCCCTAAAGATCTCGAATAACACAGGTTGGTAGCAGCTTGTATCCATCGCGATCCTGCGGTCTTAATGAGGTCATCACAGCGTAGGTCGTCCATCTCTTGCTGGTGCGCGGTCTCCAGAGAACTTTCCGACCCCATTGGTCATCAGTCCTTCGAGCTATGTGCCCTGCCTACTACCACTCAAATCCACTGACCTAAGTCGGTAACTTAGGTTCTTGTACGGATCTCCTCATTTCTGATTCGATCTCTCAAACCTATAACCGTGCATGGGTAAACGCCAAA
Source organism: Hypomecis punctinalis (assembly GCA_949316475.1). Classification (NCBI taxonomy): domain Eukaryota; kingdom Metazoa; phylum Arthropoda; class Insecta; order Lepidoptera; family Geometridae; genus Hypomecis; species Hypomecis punctinalis. The sequence continues at coordinate 19,881,959 of OX438814.1, forward strand.
TACAAACTATAAACAAATCTTGGATAGTAAGTAAACCCGGGTAGACTTAAGTTTACTTACTTCTTCTTCCAGCAGTACCCATAACATAATATCATACATAGTTACTGGTAATCAATTAGCATCCGTTTAGGGGCTTATTCTGTACATCAACGACTTTTGTCTAAACTGAAAAAAAACAGCTGTTCCATACATTTTATCGAGGATGAACGATATTTTTCTATGGAACAGCATTTTTTTGAGATTTGATAATAGCCGTTGAACAAAAGTTGTTAGTTTTGATGCACAGAAGATGATGACTGCCTCGGTGGCTCAGTGGTTAGTGAACCTGACTTCTGGGTCAAAAAGGCGTAGGTTCGATCCCCACCTAGGGCAAACATTTTGTGTGATGAACGTAGGTGTTTGCTCTGTGTCTGGGTGTTATTTAGTTACTATCTATATAAGTATGTATTTAAAAATAAGTATATGTAGTATATCAGTCTCTGGCAGCCATATCACAAGCTTTGCTTAGTTTGGGGTCAGAGACCGTGTGTAAGATGTCCCCTAATATTAAAAAAAAAAAACAGAATTAGCCCCTAAAAGGATGCTAATTGACTACCAGTAACCATGTATATGCGCTAGCCCTTATTCTACAATTTGTTTTGAATGTGCGTCACCTACATGAAAACATCGAGCAATTATCTGGATCTCCTACTATACTCCGTCCAACGAGACGAACTAATGGAGAAATCAAGCGCTAAACGTCATTGGTTGGAGATAAGGAACTTAGGGCGCGTACACGTTGCGACCAAATATTAGGAGTGGGTAATATCGCCTTTGCCAAGATATCGTATCGAAACTATATATCGATATTTGATATCGGATTTTGAAACTATATATTGCTAGAAACCATATATTTTGTCAAACGAATTCAGATATCGATTTAAAATCATTCGATACACAACGTGCATCGGCTAACGCAATATGGGTTTAATATCTGGTTAATTTTGGGTTAAAGTTTTTATTTTAAAATATAATTGTGATAATTTTTCCTTCTTACTTAACCAGGCTTAGGACTGGCTGCATTAATATTTTATTGTATTATGCATTTACTTTTGATTCATACCGGCGCTAAAAGAGGGGTTGGTGGAAGAAGGAGGAAGGAGGAGGGTTCACCTCCCCTCCTGGAAAAGGGGGGAAATTCGGAATCTCCCCTTTTTGGAGAAATGATTTTTTTAAAATTAATTCTAATATGGCAAAAACTTTTGTTGAAGATAGGAAGAACATTGTAACTTCAAAAGAGGGGAAGGGGGGGGGGGGGGAGTAATGTAGGCACTCTCCCCCTCATTTGGAAATTCGATCGAATAATTATCAACTTACCAAATGTCGGATCTGTGACTTACTTTTATTTGACCACCCACATAAACAGGAAGCCACACCACATATAAATAGGAAGCAAATTCCACATTTTAGGAATTTTCTAAGATTTTTTCATTAATAAATGAGGACTTTTACATACTTTTTTGGAGAATTTGGGAAGTTGGGAAGGAGATGCTGGCAACCCTGTTTCAGGCATTCCAGATAATGATAAAAACCGTAAAAAATACGCCGTGTAAATAAAATTCTAACCTAAAATGTGTATTTTCACAAATTAATTTCTCAAAAAATATTCGTTTTCAGAGTTCAAAACTTCGTGAAGATCGTTTTTAATAACGTGTTTTACCAGATAAAAAACAAAACAATACCAAAAATCACCGGTACGAATCAAAAGTTGAGCCGAATCAACAACGAAATCGCGAAAAAAAAATACAATCTAATATCTGTGAAGTTAGCGACAAGCTGTGAAAATCCCCACACCTCATCGTCGCTGACGTATGAATTTGATACTGCGCAACGACTCGCTTCACTTTCACAACCGCCATCAAGTTTGATTCAGCCTGTACCCAGATCAGTAGAAAGAAATTCAATTCCCGTATTTATTTCTATTAACATAAGGTTCAAAATAGTGGTTCCGCTTTCTACTCTTCTACTTGAAGGATATGGCGCAAAAATCGTATGGCTCGATATTGAACATAACACACCGATATAATAAATCGATTCAATATCTCGATATCTCGTTCGATATTCCATTATAACCTAATAACATTACGAATCAAATCAGCGATATCAGCAATATCGTGTTTTAGAAAAATATATAGTTTCATCACGGGTCAATATCGGATTTCCGATACGAACCCGATATATAGTTTCAATATCTATATACGATTTGTATCACTCATCCCTACCCAAATATCAGTCCGATTCTGTCTCTTGAGCAGTGCGGACGTATTGTTCGGTGCTTAATTCAGTGTGTTCGGTTTAACTGCATACGACATGTGGTAGAAGTAGTAGAACCTAAAATGAACCTAATGGATAGAAATATGGAAACAATGCAAGAACGATTCGTTATAAACTTAGAGGATTACTCGAGTGATTCAGAAAGTGAATAAACGGTTAAGAAAATATTTTTTGTTTAATTTATTCATATCCTAGCATATTCGATTTGTACACAACAACTAAATATTTGTTACAGATTATGTTAAAGTAGACATTTGTAAAAATACCTATTATTTTTAGATGATAGAATTAGGAAGCGATTTAGATCGGCGATGTAAACGCAGCCTAACATTTTCAATAATTAGCCATGCCCATTGACCAATCCTGGCCATTTAAGTCGAAGCTGCGTCCTTATCACTTTCATACGATTGTGCAAGGGAGAGAGCGCCATATTAGCTCGTCTCGTTGGACGGAGTATAGTCTGAAAGTCTGTAACGCACACACGGGTGCTTGTCGCCCACGTTGAACCTATACCTACTATTATATGTACTTCCTTATATTTATGTAAGCTATAGTAATTAGCCCACGCCAGTGTAACTTTCTCAGCGCTACAGGAAGGATTTCTGTTAAGCTCCAGACTCCAGACTCCATCAGAATAGAGCAGGGCGAAGATTTGCGAAGCGTTATAGGTAATTACTTACTCCATAAAGCCCTGTAGAGTTAGCATAAGGACCATAAAATAATTATATCAATGTGTCAGAACGTGACAGAGTTATGATGAAGCATATATCTGTCACCTTTGCACACGTCGACTAACTCTTGTCGTGGTCTTATATGCTAAACTAGCTGGTTTCTCAAGATAGCGCTGTCGTCATATTGCGGTCGTAATATTACTGACACTATAAGCTCACTCTCGCTTTACGAGGTGAATTAGAAAAGAGCACCATTTAATTTGGAAAAACAACGTTTTATTAGATCATTCACCGCTGTATCAAGGCCGCTTTATAACGGACACACATATCCTAGGAAAACAGAGCACAAATTTTACAGAAATGTCATAATGTGCTTGGCGAAAAATAAAACATAGTCTCAGAATTTTTTGTTTCTCTATAAGCAAACAAGGCACACAGATTTCCATAACATGGCATTTATGCTGTGGACTTACGGTTTACAATTTCAGCCCATTTCAGCATATCTCTTCGCTCCGCTTTCATGGAGTTAGAGCCTTATTTTATTCTCGTGTCCTCAGCTACGAGCCACGCCCACGTTTCCGGGAATTTTCTCCTTGATAAATCCACTATTCATCAATCTGTTCTGGGTATAATATTATATGTATATTCGGAATCTATGCGAAGAACCCGTACGTAGCAGCAGAACTGTAGCTTTGAGAAAATATAATATTATGTTAGTAGATAGTGATGAAATGAAAGTTAACACATGAAAATATTATGACCAGATTCCTTCATTCTTCACCCTTACGAATCATACAATCGGCATCGGTTTTGCGGTTATACATAGTTGGAGGTGAACTCTTACTATTAGGATACAAGCCAGCTTATTTGCTACTTTATCGTGTAAAAAAATACAGAGCAACCACTAAAGTTGAATCTTTGAACAATATTTCAAAAGCCTTTGGTAGAACAGTCTTCAAACTATATTGATGAAAAACTGACTATACGCCGTTGAGTCAAATGTATCGTAGCCTATCCAGGCACGTTGCGATCTGAACGTGGAACCTCATCATCCACATCATCAAACCCTGATAGCATCAATCTATTACTGTATAGATGGTATACGTAGCTACCTATCTTTCATAGCGCCATTGCCTTCTTATACGGACTTCTTAAATCAATCATCAAAGCCCAGGAATTCCCGAAATGATGCTTTCTCAATTTCTCAATTCCAATTCAATAATTCCAACACAATATTCGAGATATTGTTTCAAAGTGAGAACTGACGCCACCATAGGCGTAGCAGTGAAAGTTATCAAACTAGGTAGCGGCAGCGTCGGCGCGTCGCCTGCTATCGCAGCCTTCTGATAAACCAATTACAAGCTATAATGACTCGCCCTGTTGCCATGCAGGAGCCACGTCAACAGCCAGGAAACATAACTCGTAGGAAGTAAATGTAGCCACGTGCCAGAAGAAAAACACTGCTAAATTGCAAGTAGGCCGAAATGTTAGTTGGGCCGCGCCCACGCGACCAGCCTCGCTCGAGCCTAGAAAGCCCATTGACCTACCTCCTCCCCGTCTCTTTGCCGAACAGCTAGCCGAGCCGCGGGGGGTGGCGGAGCTCTCCGCTCGCTGGTCACATCTAGACACGTTCCGTAGATGAGTCTCGACGGGAACCCCGCCGTCCTCTCATTACGAACATTGTTTTCGAGGCTGTGTTTTGAACACGCCGTCGCCATCTTGCCTGCCAGACGCCGCAGACCGTATTTACCATCCTCTAGAGTCGAAAATCCCCCAGCTTCGGTGATAAACAATGAGTATGCGCAGATAGTACGTAGATACTAAAATTCTGTAAGCGTTATCTCGCTCTGTTATTTTAGGTTCCCTCGCTTCAATGTCTCCATCCTCGTGTAGGTAGCTCGACTCCCACTCGCTAGGCTGTACTCGTATATCAGAAGTGTTTTGCTTCCACGTTTCAATCCCTAGAATCTACGGCCCACCCGTCACGTTGTCTTACGTTATATAATATCCTATTTTCTTTGGCGACTGAAGGTTTCTTTTGTTTCCAGGAATTCTATATCGTTCGCCTGCCATAGAAATGAAATAGGAATTTCTTTATTTCATGATAGAGATTTGCTGGAACTTCGATTAAAGCCCAAGTTCGGAATTGCGATATGAATCGCGAGCTATGTTTACGGATGATCTATTCTATAAAAACACGAGTCATTCCATGATCCGATCAATTACCAACAACGTCATCGGCTAAGGCTCGCAAGCCAAATATTTAACAGAGCAACATAATCGCCAATCTAAAATCAGCTGTTAATGGCCAAACGTCCGGAATTGGTAAACAAATTCGTCCGGGCATGGGCGCGGCAGGCGGCGCGGGCGTCGTCTGGGGGTCGTCTGCCCCGGCCGCGACCTATATCCCACCCCCGGCCTGCACCCGGCGCCGCCCCCACCCCCGGGTGCGGCCCGATGACGCGCGCCGTCTGCACCCCTCGCACCTGCATTACGTAAGACGAATGTGCCGGGATGATAGCGAGACCCTTACCGATGTATTTACGGCCTGTACTCTTGCTCAGTGATGTTTTTGGGAGATATTGCCGCTACAGTTACGCAGCGGCGAATTTCTGAAATAAAGCCAAACATCACGTACGCAGGATCTTTGCTATTCGCCAGTCGAATTAAGTCGTGTTTAAACATTTCCTCGGCGAGCGTTTCCCAAATACATTTTTCGCCTGGGCTCGTTCTTATCGCCAGTTTTATCACCCATTTACTTGCCAATGCAAAATTGCGGAGATAAGCGGTTTTTCCGACGAATCAAAAGGAAGGAGCGAATCTGGGTCCTTGGCGGCGTATTGACGTCAGAGAGGTCATCCCTAATCTCCCGACGCAGAATGTGGCCCAATAGTGCTGAGAGCCGCGTACTCGTTATCTCGTCTGAGGCAACTGAGGCCGAGCGAGTTCGGCTATTATCGGCCTCCCGGGCTCATTATCGGGAGTAATGTGACTTCCTCATCTTAGTTTAGTGCTGTTTCTTGGAAAATTTACCTACGCTTGAAGAAATCTTATTAACTTGTCCTTGCAATAATGTACCCAAAGATCCTAAGTATTATTTTTCGTGTCGATGGCCCAAATGATCAAAGCTGCTGCATCTATTCACAAGGCGTGCCGCCAGTGCGACAACACTGCGAGGAAATGTCTTGTACGGATCCTGCTAAGTGCAGGTGTTTGGACACTGATGAAATGAAAGTAGGCGGTGTAGGTTCTGTGCAGAAATTCTGTTGGTACTGCGCTTTTTCCTCCTATCCTAAATTCATCAAATTGTCCTGACAGCGGACTACGGCAATGGCTACTCATAACTCCCAAGTCTCTCTAGAATTTTCTGTGTCGGTCGGGGGTGCCTACGAAATATTATACACAACGCCAAGGATAGCTAACTTGCAGACCGAGAACAGCTAGCGTTCTAGTTACTTACACTCATGGCCTTTAGGATTTTCTGTTTCCGTGGTGTCGCGGATCACACACATAGTTAAAGCCAACCACCAACTACACCCAGAACAGATGTGAAATGAATATGCCCAAATGTCCGCCTGTCCCTACAATACCTAACTGTGGTTGAAGTATGAAAGTAGCAGTGTTCATAGTTATACTCAAAGATGTGTTTTCTCGATTCCAGGTGGTGGAGACAGTAGTATGCAAGCCGGAGCCGGCGGAGTCGCCGCCGAAGAAGGCGCGCGGCGAGGAGTACGGGTACGCGCTGTTCCTGGACCCGTACCTCCACTACCGTTCGATCTCCGCCTTCCGGCCGTGGGGCAAGCGCGAGCCGGCGCTGCAGCACCCCGAGCGCGTCGTGCGCGTCGCCGACTGCACGCGCTTCGAGCGCGACTTCCAGCCCAATGTGGCGCTGAAGCCGCTCACTCCTCCCGTCGACGATGTCACGTCGTCGACGTCGCCCCCGCCGCATAGCGATGAGTTAGCGGCGAGGCTGTTGGACGCGGAGGCGCGGCTGGTTGAGCGCGCGCGGCAGCTGGACGAGCGCGAGGCGGCGCTGGCGCAGCGCGAGGCGAGCGTAGAGCGGCGCGAGGCGGCGCTGGAGCAGCGCGAGCGCGAGCGGGAGCGGGGGGAGCGGCGCGAGCGCGAGCCGAGCGCGCCGCCCGCGCCGCCCGACCCCGACCCGCCGTGTTGACGCGCGCACGTCATCACGTGCCTGCGCTTCCAGTGATGCTCCGCCGCGGTGACCGCGCCGGGCCGGGCCGCGCTCAACCGCGCCGCTCCCGAAGGACCCACTTCTATTTTTACCGTTTTGAATTTTTACGGCGACGATTTACGATTTTTAAACTACGTTACTGTAGCAGGACGCGACGGAAATAGATGTACATAATCATATCAAGTACAGTTTTATGAATAGAATTTTTGTACAATATACAGTTTCTCTTGTAGTCTCTTCGGTGTGCCATTCTGAGGTACGTCTGTTACCTTTCCGTATAACCTCAATCTGTGCTTTTTCGATACCTAATTAACGAAATACTCACATAATATAATATAGTAAAATAGTTTTTAAAGTAACAACAATAAGCATAATTTATACAGGGTTATTTTTAAGTTTTTATTTCCTTTTCAGTATGGAACGCGTATTTTGTGCATCTAAGCGATTACAGTTGTAGTTAAGTTGACGTATGTTCATAAACAGTTCGAGTAGGTATTTTTATTTTTAACGATTAAAGTATTTCGTATAAATAACTCTGTATAAACCTCAGCCATACCAAATAGTAATAAAGTAATTCATGTTTTCAATATTTACAATTGTATTTTGTATCTCTAATCGCCTAATACAAAGGTTGTAGGATCTTGGGAGTTGTCGTTCGTTTACAATAAATGTTGCCGAACTACTGTAAACACACAGTATTTTTTAAAAGATAATTTTATAAGTTGTCTCGTGGACGCTGCACCTATCTTAACGATGACAATTTAAATATTGTTCACCACGCCATCTCTTGTCGCAGAACATACAACTTTTATGTTTATTCTTAGTTCGTAAACTATGATCTCGGTGAGATAGGTGCTGGCCAAAAGTAAGAAACATTATTTGTAAGATTTTAATAAATAAAGTACCTAGTATTCAGGCCAACAAAATTATCTATATATAAGGGACACTTCCCACTGTCTACCTCATTGTAAATAAAAAAAGTATATTGGGCTAAAGTAAGACAAAAAGTTTTATATAAGGAGCTAACTAAAGATTTACTCGACGTTTTTTATTAGATACTGAGCAATAATTTTGAAAATAGTGAATTTCACTGCCTAAATTTGTTTTGTATTATGTAAAATTGCCTTTGGTGGTTGTTCGACGTAATTTTAAGCCATGTTTGTTTTGTAAAATTCAAGGTAGATAGTCGCCTCTTGGTTTTAAATTAAAAATTAGGTATTTGATCATCACAAACTATTAGTATAGTCCTGCGATATTTCTTTTTTTCAGTCAAGTTCAGAGGGTTGTTAGTCTTTTGTACAATTTTGGAGTACCTACCTACGAAGTAAGGTACAGTCAATGTTACTACGTGGCAAATATGGACATATTATATTTGTAATGATTATTACTAAGTTCGTTAATACTTTGCCAGTAACAGTGCATTTTAATTTAGTGCATATGATTTTGTGACTGAGGAATTTATTAATGTTATTCTCAAAAGATGTAGAGCTTCGCTTGTTTAAATTTTTCAGTGCCTCAATGAATTTATATTTGTTTTAATTCGATACAAGATTTAAAAGACAATGTTGATACCGATAGGTATTATATTTAAAATGAATAATTTATTTTGTTTCTCATGCCTACACTTTTCGTGTTTTTATTCACTGATTCGCAATATTATTTTTTTATGTTTGAGGCATTTATTTAAACTATCGTAAGTTACTTAGCTAACTTAAGATAGGGGAATATTAAACACAAATATAGGTCTCAAACCTATATTTTTATTCCTGTCTCGGTTATAATGTTAACCGAGAGTAAACGCGTGAAATTAGATTTCACAATTGAAAATGACTTTGGCAAAGCTCAAATTGTAGAAAAAAAAATTGTTTCTTTATGATTGCACTTAGGAAAGTCAGGACTGGGGACTGATGTCTCGATAATTATTAATGATTATTGACAAAGGTATATTTCTAAAATTTAATTTGATAAGATGTAGATAATGCCGTTGTTTAATTTTGAATTGGATTTATCAGTTGTGATTAGTCAATCTGTATGGCAAACTAATTATCATCGGCTCAAAGGGATCGCCTTGTAGTAGTCCAGTCCTGACTTTTCTAAGTAACGACTTTCAAAGAGTGCTATGTTACGTAGATAGTCTTAGATAGTTTCAGTTAGGTTTAGTTTACGATATAATCTCTAGTCAGAGACATTTTGAAAAAATAAATTACCATTTACTTATTAATATAGGTATGTATATTCAATATGTATGTAGAGTAAGGAGTGTATAAGAGTAACTTATTATTGTGTTAAATATTATAATAATAGTGTAAATTAGAAACGGACTGCATGTCATTACGGATAGTTAAATCCAAATGACGCGAATTGCCCCTTTACAGGGCTAGTCTGCAATATTTTTCAAATGATTAAGCAAATTAAATAAGTATTCATTATTTAGTGAAATAATTATACAAATAAAGGAAGGGAACGAAGTCTAATTCTTTGTAAGAACAGGGTTATTTTTATGTTGTTTTATTATTAGCTTCACAGAAGTACATTACAAACATGTTGATAAATTAAATATACGACTTGATTCTACGGAAACTTGTCAAGTAACTTCATAGTTATGTGAAAATTAGACACTGTATCGACAAAGTGGTAACTTTAACACCAAAATAACTATTTTATTTAGACACTGTAAAAATTTGCTTTAACATGAACAAAATATTGTACACTTGCAATGTAAAAGGTGAAGCGCGTTTTTGTTAAACTATCTATATATAAGATGATTGTAATGAAACTTTTCTGTCTGTACGTTGGATGTATTTTGGTGCTATGATGTTTTTGGCTTGGCTAACTTAGTATTTTAATTGTATATATTTATGTAGATACCTATTTATTGGCAACTATTTCGGTTTTACTGTATTTGTTTTTAAAACGTTCAAAAATAAAAATTTAAGTTTTGCGTTAGGAAATTAAGGCTAAGCCGATTTTGAACTAAAATGAACGCTTTAATTATTAGCGTAGGGTTTATATTTTGTATTGATGGAAAAGTTTCAAACTACAGTGCGACCGACTTGTCTCTAACAGCTGGTAACAAAACTAAACAACTTTCTGCACGATAGTTTTTAGTTTTTGTTCAATAAATATAGTGCGTGATTGCTTATAGTCAACGCGGTTAAAACAACAGTTTTGAAGAAATGAAAACGAATTCCAATTGAGACTTATTAAAAAAGTCTTTGTAACGAATTGTGTTGTTTATGAGTTTATAAGCAATTTCGTACAGTATTTATGACGACGCCGTACAGATAAAGCTGGTCACACTGTATTCGATTCTCTCACTGTCTTGCTAAAATGAAAGAAACTTTATTCGGATGGTGCTAAACATATTTTGGCGTGGCTTGTGTTACATGGAACTCTGCAGGTTGTATTATTTTTTCGGAAATGTTGAATTTATCCCTGACAGTGAGAGCGGTGTAAATAATTGTTTTTAAGAGCGGCGCGGGGTTGCCAAGCTACTTTAAACTTTAAATACTTGGGTTTATGCTAAAACTTTGTCTCTGATCGAATTATCGCAGCACTGAAAGAGTAGAATTGTTTTTGTTTTGTCATTTATATAACGCCTTATGGCTGGCCATTAGGTTGTTATATTATTATTTCCTAAGTCTCGCTTAAAGCTGTTCTGTCCCCATTTGTAGTATGTAAACCCACGGCGTACAGCGTAACTTTCGTACATTTTTTATCCTTTTTAAAATGATATCAATGTATGAAAGTTACGTCGTATGTCTGAAAAAATATCTTTTTCATCATCATAATCATGATAATTTATGGGAGACTATTTTGAAAACCGTCTACTTTGGTTGACTGACTCGGTGGCTAGTGACACTGACTTCTGGGTCAAAGAAGCGTGGGTTCGATCCCCCCACCCAGGGCAAATATTTATATGATCAACATAGGTGTTTGCTCTGTGTCTGGGTGCTATTTAGTTACTATCTATATAAGTATATGTATTTAAAAATATGTATATGCAGTATATCAGTCTCTGGCAGCCATATCACAAACTTTGCTTAGTTTGGGGTCAGAGACCGTGTGTAAGATGTCCCCAAATATTTATTTATTTAAATTTACTCTTAAATTTTTTTTATTTCTCTTACCCTGTACGTAGTATTATTATATCTTCTTTGCCTGTACTGTACATTTCTATGTTGTACGCTTCTCGATTCAGTGCAATCATATAATTATTATGTTAAAATATAAAATAGTAAGATGTTCACGAAAGTTTCTATTATACAGGTTTACTGGTAAAATGCGCACAATCTCTTAAGGACTATGTTGAAGTCGCTCTTAAGAAGTTGTATGTAAGTTACAAGTAACCCTGTATATTTTTTTAATAAGGCTTAATCTATAAACAAAAATTAAAACAATTCTACTCTACAGAATAAACTCATAATAGTTACAAACAATTTTACAGCTTCAACAGACATTACAAATAAATTAAATCCATTTTAGAAACTAAGAAACGCAACAATGCAATCCGTATAAAGCTGTGGATGCACTGGGGGCAAATCTTGCAGGACAAGTGTCACATAAATAACCTAAAAAGGTAAAATTATTCTGTCACGCGCGCACATTTCCATCTTTCAATATTGATAATGGTAATAAGAAACAGATGCTCTAATTGTAAAACTAAACTTACAGTTACGATTTTGTCCAGTTATTTTACTACCATGTGGTAGAAATCGGAAAATACTCGTAACTGTCCATTTACCTAAGTGTTGGAAATTCAGACGACGGAAATATTCTAGAATATCATTAGTACTCATCATTGTAGCTAACTTTTGCTATGGGACCAATTCCGAAATTGCGAAAAAAAAACAGTTGATCCATTTATTTGCAGTTTCGAGTTTGGGCTAATAGTAAAAATTGATACAGGCGGAATCATACAAGTAGGCGGATGTGAAGTTAGCTACAAGCTTATCAATATCCAATCCTAACTGAAGCTAACATAATGCTGCGCGTTGATTGGATGTTTGACAGCTTGTAACTAACTTCACATCTGCCAACTTAGGTATGTGATTCGGCCTATTATAGTAATGTTGAATACAGTGATATCGTCAAATATGGCCTAAATAAATTCCCGAATACCTAGAAGTGTAGATATTCTTAATTATCTATAAACCGAATCTTGGCAGGCGTGAAATCAGATAGAAGCTGCGGGAAACCCAATGCTCGGGCAGCTGTGTAGCAAACATTAAAGCCGTCAATTTGATTTGACCTATAACATAATCTATATCTTTATGCTCAATAATTGTGATTCCATTGGTATATCGATGGTTTCTTTGCAAATTGTTTTTTTTTTCGTTGTTTCACACAATTTTCTCTATTTCTGGTAAATAAGCTTAGTCCCTCGATGTGTCCCCAGCGCATGAAACAAAGAGACAAGGTTTTATGCTTTAGTGATTTGCCAGGGTACACCATACTCTGTGATCTCATGTGCGATCGTTGTAGCATCGTCGACGATTTGAATACATTCATGTTAAAAGTCGCAAAATCTGAGTTTTAATAAACATTGAATTAAATAAATTCGCTGTTTTGACACTTACCCTACCCTACCCTTCCTGCCTTTCTATCAGACTACATAATTATGATACAACTTTAACCACAAATGGGCATTAATATCATAACTGACCCTAACTTCTGGGTCATAAGAGGCGTGGGTTCGATTCCCACCCAGGGCAAGTATTTATGTGATGAACATAGGTGTTTGTGTCTGGGTGTTATTTAGTTACTATATATAAAAGTATTTACTTATTTAAAAATATGTGTATGTAGTATATCAGTCTCTGGCAGCCATATCACAAGCTTTGCTTAGTTTGGGGTCAGAGACCGTGTGTAAGATGTCCCCAAATATTTATTTATTTATTTATAATATCTAAATAACTAGAGAAAGAGCTATCCAACAAAAACATTTTCATGTGAAATATAGCCAAGACCACAGCTCGCACTTTAAAAAGTTATCAGATCTCATGTAGAGCCAAGCTTCTAACTCTAACCGCCTCAAGTCTACAAGTCTACTCCACAAATTCCTCAGCTTAGTCAATTATAATACTTATGTGACTTGGCCGTTTCGTTGCAACAAGAACTATTAGGTATTTGTTTAGCAAAATTCGTGAACACTTAATAATTATTCTTCACTTTACGCCCATAAGAAAACACCTGATATACTCGTACTTACCTACTTGGAATGAAAAGCAGCTCTATTTAAATAGGTACCGAATTTCGTCAAAATCGTTAGAGCCGAAATATTACCAATTTTGTATTATAATATTTATACTAAAATTTCTCGAACTAGGTAGGTATGCACAATACCCAGGTATTGTGCATAAATAGGAAAACATTGGTTCATCCACGGACCCTTTCAAATTGAAGGTATAGTGATAACCCAACTCAAGCACAGATAAAAGTATAAGTAAACTCAAGACTACTTAAAAAAAAAATGTAGGTATATTTTATTAAAACTTCTTCTCTACAAATTCTTTTTTTTAAATAGGAATAAATATATGTAAAAAATAAAATATCTGTTGCTATTATTGTATTCCTACAAAAATACAATGTTTGAAATGCACAATAATTGCCACATAAATTAACCAAACTTATACGAAGATTTGGATCAAGCAATACTACCTATCATGGTTTCACCGACAGCGCCAGAATAATATGCCTATATCGGGACCGCTCGTGAAAGCAAAGGCGGAGAATTTAGCTGAAGAACTTGGTTTAACTGTAATGTTCAACAGTAACAAGGATACAGATCTAGAATAAAATTATCTGAGTAGGAATAAAGTTAACTTTGTGTCCATAAAATATTAGGTAGGTAGAGAAACCTACTAATAAAATACTACACAGGCTGCTCAAAAGGTAATTCTGTTTTGTGACTAAAACAGATATGGAGCGACATCTAGAAAATATATTCAGAGTTACCAAAAGTTCTAGATGGCGGTAGCTGTTATTAAAATACCTACGACATCTTTTCTGTTTCCTTACCTTATATATATTATCTCATGCAGTTTATTAGCTATTTCTTTACTGAAAACAGCAAATTATTAGTATCCTGCATCTAGTTTATCATATTTATTTGTAATGTATTTTAGTTCGTTGTCAGATAAATATATTAGTCGCCATCTGGGAATTCTAATATAAACCCGCTACGAAATTGTAGATGTCGCTTATATACCAATGTAATGAAAATCATAACTGCAGTAGGTATTAAAAGTGTAAATTAGGTTTGAATTTGTACTTATAATTAATGTTATGTACCTATACAGAATATTTATTAACAATTTTATTATTTATACTAATATGGGACAGACGGTATAATTTTATTGAACATTCAAGCCTAGCACCACGGCAGAGATGTTCTATGCCTAGCACCGGTACAGAAATAATAACTTCAGAATGTTACCGTAGGATTGATATAGATGGCGCTTATTCGCCTCATTCTAGGACAAAACTGAAAATATCCCTTGGTCTAATACTTCTACCTACTTATTTTATATTCTAACATTATTATGGTCGACTTGGAGGTCGTTATTATTTGTACTTATATTAAGCTATTTTCAAGCGTAAGCGAAGCTTTAAACAATTGAACGGAACGAGTCTAAATTCCAAACAAGAATAATTCTAGTAAAAAGTTCCATTGGCGTTTTTTTTTTATCTCTGTGATAAATTATTCTAATGATCTTTATTCAATTCAACAAATAACGTAATTAATTAGATAATTCATATAAACGTACCTATCTAAATCGACACGGGGATTCAGAAAGCCCTAATCATTAAATTCCAAAGTAATACACCACAACTTAATACAAAACCATTTATTAACAAAATAGTGCCATCAATATATCATTTGGAATGATCAAATAAACATAAATACATTATAAAACGTACACTTATCTGTAAAACATTCATAGCTCTCTTGTGACATCCCGACAGAATATATCATCATAATATAACTTTACTATAATATAATCATCACGTAGAAAAATGCCCTATACCTTCCTTAACCGACAGATAGATATAACCAGAACAAAACTGGTTTATAATTTACAGCTTGGAGCGGATCGCATCGATTTTGGACGATGCTTGCCTTTGCAAGTCTGTGAGTTTCATCGCGAGACCCATATTGCCTTGGATTTTGATCTTTCCTTGGAAGAACGCTTTCTGTGGGTTAAGCTTTCCAGAAATTAGGTCTGCCACGTCCTCGTCTCCGATGGTGAATGTTACGTCAGGTTTCTCGCTGCCGTTGTACGTAACTTTTCCTTTGCCTTCTTTGGCGTTGATGACCCAGTAGCCTTCCGCGCCGTCAGGTCCGTTTCTCACTTTGAAGCCGTAGATACCTCGCACCTTTTCGATCAGGTTGTCGGAGTCGTTTTCCATCGCATCTTCTAAGATCTTCATGTATTTGTAGACCTTGAAGCCTTCGGGGTTGCTGGCGATCGCTGCCACCTGGTTGGGCAGGGCGTTTGAGAAACCTTTTTTGTACATGGTGATGACTACTGCTCCTCCTAGGCCTAAGTTGTGTTGAAGAGCGATGCGGGCGCGGGGCACCTGGAAATTGAAAAAAAAAGTTGATTTAGAAACGAAATTCTTATCAAAACACATCAAAGTTACACAGAAAACGGTATTTTTTTTATACGATAGAACACTTTCTTGGCTAAAACAACAATGAGCAAGCAACAAGTACAAACTTGGTGAAGTTAGATTTTTTTTTTCAATATTAGCTGCCTTGTCTGTCATCTGTTTGCCCACGATGCCCATGCCAGAAAAAAATGTCTCGGCTTTCAAGTTTTATGGAATGGGCAAATAAGTTTCTAGAGTGGGCACTGAACACCCTTGCCCTTTAGCCATTGCTAAGGGGGGGGGGGGGGGGCAAGGGTGTGCTTGTAATTATTTGTACAAGATCATTGGATAACATTTAAAGGCATTGATACACAGCGTACCTACGTAATCTTTAACGCTGTCTTATGATGGACACTTAGCAGGTAATCCTTCTTGATGGAAAATTTTAACAGTTTAAATTCAATCTTATTTTTACGTTATTTTTATAGTAAACAGTTATTTTTATCTATTCACAACACGTCAGATACACAAAAATAGCTAGCAATTGTTTAAAAGGTCAGATTAACTAACTTTGGACCGGTTTGTAGGACAGTTACAAGTGAAGATAAAATTAAAAATAAATAAAATACGTTCACCTTATGCGAGGACTTAACAACTTGTCAGTCAAACCATTGTATTCGTAATAAGCTACTAATTAAATATGGCTGCGTTTTAAATGGTTAGCAAATTATAAATAAGTTTCGTCAAAGTTTCAGTGTTTATTTTAAATTTTGATTCACTAAAGAGATCATGAGGAAAAATATTTTTTATTGATTTTTAAATTAACCCAACATTACTGATCTTTAGATGGATGATAAATAAAATTAATATGTCAATAAGATACCTAATCGATTAGTAAATAAATGTAATTAAAAGCAATCAACGGAATTAAATATAAATAAATATTTGGGGACATCTTACACACGGTCTCTGACCCCAAACTAAGCAAAGCTTGTGATATGGCTGCCAGAGACTGATATACTACATATACTTATTTTTAAATATTGGATTGCTTTAAGAAAATCAAGTCAATAACGTAGATTTTAAAACGTATCACTTATTAACCCAGATTCACACAGTGGGTTATAACTTTACAAGAAGCTGACTATATCAGGCTAGGTTCTACGACTAGGGTTTCTGAGATATAAATAGAAAAAATATCACAGACAAATGGAAAAAACAGGGCAAGAGGCATAAGAACATGCTCTTAAAATGTAATATAGGTACCTGAGTCTTAAAAGGACCAACTACTAATAAAACAATCTCACAAAGACTAACTTACTTTAAAAAAAATATACATTAAACTATGGCAACTTAAAATGGTTGTACCATTATTTCAGGACCAACAATAAATCTGACAATGACTAAGTTAGTTTTTTTTAAATCTAGAAATCAAGCTCTGCCGAATTTGCTGACCAACGTCGTTATACGAACCATTTAAATAATTACCATTAAACATTAAAACAAACTGTATAAAATTATAAATGCGTCACGTTGTCGATGAAAATTCTAATTATGTTTGGTTTACCTACTTAGTATATTACGAATTAATTAAATAATGAATGCCACTTTTAATTTTTAACTAGAGTAGGAACAAAAATTAAAAAATAAATCAAAATTTGTTTTACTGTAGAAAATACCGTCTATAAATAAGAAGAAAGAAGTCCTATCTAAATACCAATTTTCATAACGTTAGCGACTTTCGCGAATCGCGAGATCCAAATTTTGTACAAACAGGGGAGGCTTATGTCCTACGGCTGATAATGATGATGAAATATACTTACAAGTATTGCTCGTTTAAAGATAGATAAACTTATAAAGAGATCTATCTAGGTAGTCGTAAACATACCAATTTTCATACCGCCTGCTAAAATACCTATATATCTACATACCAAATTTCATACTATCTGCATACTCGATAGAGCCGCCTCCGAGAGCCGAATTTGGTAAACAAATATACAAAATTTATTTTAATTAATTAGTATAAAATATAATGTAGGTATATATATTACTCACTCGTGATTTTTATGGCAGACTCAAATCTAGTACCTATAGTTTCGACCGCATTAGAAAAATTGCTCGTTAAACACTTTAAAGGTATAAGATAGGTATACTTGTAATAAAAATAGATATACGTTGTAATGAACGACCACTGCTCGGAGTGAACTTGAGTTGGGAAAATAACCTGTTTGAATGACTTAGCCAACATAGAGCGCTTTCACACTAGGCGACAAACACGCGCGGTTTTCGCGCTGTTTCACCCAAGGCGTTGCACGACTTTAGGTCATAATAAAATGGTTTTTATAAAATGTGAAACATTGTTGAGCTACTGCTTTTGTAAAAAAAAACAGGTATAAACTACTAAAATTAATTTAAGAAATTATTGGTAGAATTTCGAGCAACGTAATGCAAAAACGTACTGTCTTCAAAAAAGTGCTTTCTTTTTATTGAAATGATAGTTATGAGAAGAGAGCCCCTGCCCCTGTATCACCTTTTTAATAGTCCACTGCAGGACGTAGGCCTAACCACGAAGGGTGTTTGGGCCATATCCATCACGCTGGCCCAGTGCGTGGACCAATGTGTGGATCGATCTTGGATTGATATTAGACTGTGGACGATCAAAATCAGTTCAAGACCAATAAAATAATGTGGAACGGCCATATTATTTTGATGGTACCAAGACTATAATTTGCCCCCGGGCAAAATAGAGCATTTATACCAAATAGCATACTGCTGCTACCACTCGACTAGCTAGCGTCTAAGCGTTATAAGTCACCTAATACGAAAGCGCTCTAACAGCACACTGGAGTCCAAAGTATGGACTCCAGTGTGCTGTTAGAGCGCTTTCGTATTATATATAAAATATATAAAATGACGTTATTTTCGCAACACATCGCCTCAGCTCGCATAGTAAGGTTAAGTAAGTATAATAAATGTGGTTAATTTTTAAGTCAATGATTTTTGAAATAGTGATGTTGGATAGAGCTGGTTCTTTTATTTCATTTATTTATGCTCCCATACAGTATAGGCCGATACAAATCGGCAGATGTGAAGTTAGCTACAAGTTGCGCAATATCCAATCTTGACTGAAGCTCACGTCAAAGCTGCGCGTCGATTGGATATTGCGCAGCTCGTAGCTAACTTCATATCCGCCGACATGTATGATTCAGGCCTATACAAGATGTTTTGACAATTCAATTGAAATGTAAATCATCTGAGTTTTTTATGATTAAAATATTATTTTATTTCAATGTGCGAGGTTTTATGTAAATCATTTTAGAATATTCATAAAGTACCTAATTATATTATAGTTATTTGACATTGAAATTAAAATTTTAGAATTCATAAAATAAATATTTCTTAGTTCAATGAGTTGCTGTGAAGTTCTCGAAAGGAGGATCGTACAGGCTACCGCAGCGTAGGATGTCCATCGACAAGAAGGACAGAGGGTATAAATGACCTTAAGAACTAAGTTAAATGCAAGCCGTTTTCAACCGAGGGGTTAGTCCAGGTTTACATGTAAATTGAAACTATGTACAGCTGCTTTCGTATGGCTCTATACATTTTTGTAAAGCGCCTCTGGCCGAAACGAGGAAGAACTAACTAAAATGTATGGAGTCACACGCGAACGTGAAGTTGAAGTAAACTATGCAAAACTTGGACTAAGGGCTCTGGTATTATAGGAAATTGTTAAGGGAGCTATGTCCTCCAGCAGTGGAATTCCTACGGGATATATGATGATGATAATACAATGAACTGTTGAGCACATATATTATTTACCCTGTGGTCTGATAAAACCAAGTTATTATTTTATACAAAGAACATACCTAAATAAGATTTTAATGGTAAAAATAATGCGTCTTGAGAACTAGAAGACAATAGAATATGCATACATTAAATTATAATTAGACATATTATCACCACTATAAAACAAAGTTGCTTCTCTGTCTGTCTGTCCCTATGTATGCTTATATCTTTAAAACTACGCAAGAGATTTTGATGCGGTTTTTTAATAGATAGAGTAATTCGAGAGGAAGGTTTAAATGTATAATAAGCGAAGCCGGGCGGGAGGCTAGTTAAATATATTTGACAGCTTTATATTAGCTAGTATAACTTATTGTTTCTCTATGATTACACATAATAAAATGATAAGAGTAATAACTGGTAACACGCGATTTTTTTTATTAGGTCTCGTAATGCGTACTTTTTCGTAAAGAATCTCGCTGCTGCGCTGTAGTGATTTTTAAGTAACTAGCAGGCTAGGTTAGGATTGCACAAGGTTGTAATAAGTCTTACGTCCACAGGTGAGATGATCATGATGATGGCAATATATGTGTCATAGATTTACCTCAAATCAGTAAGATCAGCAAAGTCAAATATTTGAAAACTTCAGAACCAAGACACTAAGCCACCGCGTTAGAACTAAAATTAGTACAAAATAATACGTACGCAACATACTTTAATTATCGATGGATTAAACAGATAAATCAGTCCAAGTTTTGTGATAATTATTGTATAATCTTAATGTATTGGTTTGATAAACCGTATTTTAAATATACCATGGCCATGTCTGTCAAATAATATGAAAAAATAGTAGACGACAAGGCAAACGTATTGCCAAATTAAAAAACCCTATTGTCAAATATACTTACACCAAAAGTTTCATAAAAATCGGTCAAGCTGTTTCGGAAGCGTTCGATAACAAACACGGACACGAGTTTTTTTACACATTTCTATTGATTGATCAAACAAGGTTTCTTTAACCATCTTCCATTGATCAGGTTCTTGAGCGAACATAGGCCTACCCACGAAAAGCAATTGACATAACAATCACGCAATCAAAAGAAATTCAGAAGAAATTCGTTTCTTCCACGGACATAAATATGCAAGTTGCCTCACGATATTTTCTTTCACCGAAAAGCCAGTGGTGTGAAAATCCAGACATAAGTTTCCAAGACCTCATTGGTACGGGACCGGGATATGAATACACGACCTCGCAATTGTAAGGAGTGCTTTACAGCCACTTGCCACCAGACCACGTCGGTATCATTTAACATAACATCTATCGAATATAGAATTAGAGAGATTTGCAATGTTAATTCAAATCTATACAATTCTACTATTTCGTTATATTTATCGAAATAATACACGCATTTCTTTCGAAAATAAATTGGGAATACGGGAGATACGCGAAGTTGAAAATTAATAAAAAGATTTCTACTGAAGATAAGAAGTGGTTACTATGGAAAACTAACAAATGTGATAAAAATTAATACCAACATTAAATGAGATTACACCTGTGATAAGAGTCGAATACCGTGTTTTCCTTTCGTTATTCTTATAGTACGATTACTTAAATTAAACGGCTTCACATATTTCGATAAAACAAAGTAAAAACAATATACTTCAAACGTAAAATGGAGTTACCTCTGCTCTGGAGTATACCTCTACAGCACCCCTAGCATGGCACAGGGACAAATAATTGTCTTTCTGCTACAAAATGTATTGAGGCTGGTATAATAATAATAATAAATTCTAACCACAACACTCGTAACATTTCGTTTAACAGTTACAAACAAAAAAGACCCCTCCGATATTTTTTAAATAAATTTTGAATTTATTAGAAAAAATAAATATATATCGCTCAATAGCTAGTTTTTCTCTATCAAGCTTGATAAAGTAACCTGTAAATTATTAAATAAAAGCATTTTTACCAATTAGAAACACTTTTTAAGTGTTTTTTTTTTGTCACATTGTACCTACTAACTGGTCACACTGGTAGGTTATAATTTTTAATTTCAGCGAATTAAGAGATGAATGTGGAAAAATCTAAAATAATTTATCAATTGTTTTCTACACACATTTGAAACAACAACGTTAACTCGAAAGTGACTTTTTTAGATCTAGTTTGTATATCTCAAATACACCCCCAATCGCGAATCAAGAACTTTGGAATTCCGTTCCAAACTGCAAAACGTAGGCAGTTATCACGTGCTAACGTCATGGGAGGCACTTTCCTATCAATAATAAAGATAAATCCTTATTAAGTACTTCAAAATAATCTTCAAAAACAACAAAATAAGCATACCACCACCACCGATTAGATAGGCAAAGATACAGTACAAACAACTTAATCATGGCGATGTTTATGAAAATTAAAATAGTACACGATATTCTACATTCAATGTGAAATTTGTTTGTCTGTAAATAACAACATAGAATATCCACCACAGAACAGCAGAACACATTTCCTTCTCTCTTCTGTAATGTCCATCCAAGAGTTGGACAGATGACTTCATCAAGATCGCAAGATCGCGTTAGATGGTTGCCGCTTCCAACCGGTCTTATTGGAGATCCATGTAGAGGCCTATGTTCAGCAGTGGACGTCCTATGGCGGATGGTTGGATGGAAATAACGGCTCATTGTTTTTAAGATGCCATGTATGACAGGTAATATGAGACAGGCCATGTATAAAGAAGTCGTGGTGGTCTAGAGGTAGTGACACCCGCCTTACAATCGTGAGGTCGTTGGGTTCGAATCCCAGTCTCGTTGGCACGGGACTGGGATTCACACCACTGGCTTTTCGGTGAAGGAAAACATCGAGTGGCAACCTGCATAAGTCCGTGGAAGAAATTCGATGGCGAATGCACCAACCCGCGTTGGGCCAGCGTGGTGGATATGGCCCAATCACCCTTCGTGGGTAGGCCCACGTCCTGTTGGACTATTAAAAAAGGCTGGTACAGTACGGTATGAGACAGGTAATCCAAAAAAGCTAAAAATATTAGTAGTTTACAAACATTGTGTTAGCTTTCTTTAACTTCCGACGAAAAATGCGGGGTAGTGTTTGTGTATGACATGTATGAGTGTGTAAGTCATTATAACGTTGTGCTTATTTCTAGCAAATTGTATGTCAATGCACTAGAATCTGTAAAACAAAAACAAAGTTTTACTTGCTCAACTTGCTTGTTCTTGCTTGCAACATAGATAACATTATAAATACACAAAATACTGGATAACAAACACTGATTAGCTGCAAAAATATGAATAAAACTTTGTTTCATTAGGTTCAGCCTACACGATGCAATGCGAGAGCGCAGCACTGAGTTCAGACGTCTGCTTTTTTTTACATGTTTCAATAAAACCAGCGACTGGATTTTAATGTGTTCAATATTGTAAATAACAGCTCACGCCATCTATCTGATTATTTAGTAAACTAGTTTGTATTGAGCTCGATAGATGGCGTTGAACCTCCTTAAAACGCGATATCAGTACGTTTTATGTTTTTTGTACTATGATTTGGATATTTTCTTTCATGTGTGATCTACCTATTGTGATTTTGTGATCTAGTAAGATCCAATAAATGTTTCAAGGTGTATATTTCGTTTCATTATTTTGCTGGGTCCGTACATGGTCCTTCGTTTGCCGGTAAAAAGGCGAAACTGAAGTTGACAGTGGCGGAATCCGGACTTCGCACTAAACCGGGTAGTGGGTTGCTACCAGTGCGGGAAGTAAGGCAGTATTATACTTCCCAACCACCGAGCCTGGCTGGTGGTCAGGGAAGTGTAGGATTGCGCAGAAGTGAAGTTGTTACTTCAACTTTGGATGCCCCTTGGAAGGAGCCTCCACTGGAGAAGATCGACATCACTATAGGAGTGGCCCCCACACCGGGAGGTGTGAGGTGGGGACGGAATATCGTCGATCTCAATTGTGGCCCCGCTACAACTACCGTGAAGTGTCGTCACATCATAGTGGTGACGTCAATCAGTGAGGTGTTCGTGAGTTATTAGTGAGTTCTCTTCGTGGTGAAAAATTGTGAGTACATTTTCAACTTTATTGTTTAGAAGATTTCAACTTGAAGAAATTACTAGTGCATGAAGATTTATTTTGACAAGGTTCTAGAGACTTAGCAAATTCACGTTAACTTTTCTTGGACTTGTAATATTTTCACTGTGTGCATGAACTTAGAATAATTTTGCAAAAAGTGTACAGACGGGGAACCTATGCCCAATTTTGTATAGAATTCACTACGACAAGGTTCCAAACACTTAGCGCATTTGAAAAGTAATTTCATCGACTTAGCAAAATTCAGTTGTCGTTTTATTTGAACTTCAAAATTAAATTGCATTTTATAAAGGTTTGTTTACACATAATTGTTGATTAATTTGTAATTGAAATACATAAGTTAAAATTTAACTTTTTTAGTATTGTTTGCTAAGTTGTTTTGCGAAATCTATAAATTAGTTCACAATGGCGGATAGCTATTATTCTCTTCAAGAAAACATTGCCGCACAAATTAATAAGTCTAAGGTTAACTTTAAGAAATCTTCCAGAGAAAGATTAACTTTCTCCTATGTTGAAACTAGACTTGAGAGATTGGAACAACAGTGGGATGAGTTTCAAGATAACCACCGTAAGATCATGACGGAAATTAAAAAGGAGGAACGTCTGAAATCCTCTTATTATACAAGTGATTTGTTCGATACTACTGAAGAGACGTACATCGATCTTAAGTCATTGATGAAAGATATTATATTGAAACTCAACCCTTGCTCTGCGCCTTCAGCATCTGCAGTGATTCATAGAAGTGAACAGCAGTTTAGCGTTAAATTACCCAAAATTGAAATACCAAAATTCTCCGGTAATTATAACGAATGGTCTAGTTTTCGAGATTTGTTCACTTCTCTGATTCACAACAACAACAGCATAGATAATGTTCAGAAGCTTCACTACTTAAAAGGGTCATTATCTGGTGAAGCCGAACTGCTGTTGAGGCACATTCCTGTCACTGCGGACAACTACCAAGTTTGCTGGACTCAGTTAGATGGTAGATACAACAATAAAAAATATTTGTCTAACTGCATTTTAAAACGGTTAACGTCTCAACGAGTGTTAACAACTGAATCTTCTAGTGCGATCAGGCAATTGCTTGACACAACCAAGGAATGCTTGAGCGCGCTAGGGAATTTAGGAATCAAGGTCGACTCTTGGGATGTTATTGTTGTTTATTTAATGAGCCAAAAACTAGATGCCGAGTCCCGCAAGGTCTGGGAGCAAAGAGTGACAGAGACGAATTTAGAGCTGCCTACTATAACTATGTTTGAAGAATTTTTAGAAAGTCGGTTTAGGTCTATAGAATTCCTAGATCCTAAACTTCAGAAAACTGAAAAATCCAATTGCTCTCACCTAGCGACCAACATTGTTACTTGTGCTTTCTGTTCAGCAAATCATAAGATTTGTAACTGTAAACTTTTTGCTAAGGAAAGTACAGACGCAAGGCGTCAATTTGCGCAGACTCACAACTTGTGCTTTAATTGCTTGAACACCGATCATACTGTATTCCAGTGCCGCACGTCAACTAGGTGTCGTCTTTGTAATAAAAAACACCACACCCTTTTGCATCCAAAATCCCAGAAACCAAACACTAATCGTGTTGACCAACCTGTGAATAAAAGTGTTGTCGCCTCAGTAACGGCGTCGACGTCAGACTCAAGTTCACAGGCCAATAGTGAAACATCGAATACACCTCAGATCACCACCAGCTGTTTAGTAAATTCGCCCAGTCAAGTTTTGTTGGCTACAGCCTTGGTCAAGGCAGAGTCCAACAAGAACACGACTGTTGTTTTAAGATCCCTGATTGACCAAGGATCTCAGGCGTCTTTTCTAACAGAAGCTGCCGTGCAGCTTTTAGGTCTCAAGAAGACTCTTGAGACAGGTTTAGTCTCCGGACTAGGCGGTGACCGCAGCTCGACTATTGCGTCGAAGCACACAGTTTTGCTTAACATTCAGTCTCGCCTAGATCCAACCTTTACCATGACGGTAAAGGCACATGTGCTGAAAAAGATCACATGCCAATTGCCCAGCGCAGCTCTGCACGACGTGCAGTCCTTGCCTGCAGTCCCGCTCAGTGTGTTAGCAGATCCGTCGTTTGGTACACCCAACCGCATAGATCTGCTACTGGGGGCGGAGGCTTATAGCCAGATTCTTCTGGAAGGGCTCGTTAGAGGCCAGCCTGGTTTGATTGCTCAAAACACTCGATTAGGCTGGATTTTATCAGGCACTGTACCACCCTCTCACGTCAAGCGTAGAGAACAGTGTCACAGCATTGTGAATATGCACCTAGCACATGTTAATCAGCAGTTTGAGAATGAGCTGCTTAAGAAGTTCTGGGAGATGGAAGCGGAGCCTTCCTCCCAGAAACAAAAGCTTTTGTCCCTAGAGGATCAAAAATGTGAAGAGTGGTTTTCTCAAACCACGACTAGAGATCAATCAGGACGCTACGTAGTGCGCCTTCCATTCAAGACGGGAGACCCACTATGCAAGTATGGTGGTTCTAGAAACATTGCACGAAAACGATTCCTGATGTTAGAGAAACGTCTTTCGAGCAACCCCACTCTAAAGACAGAGTATTCAAAGGTCATCAATGAATACATCGCCATGGGTCATGTGGAAGAGGTCAGCAACAGTGAAAAACCGGATGCTGTCTATCTACCCCACCACGCTGTAGTGAGACAGGACAAAATCACTAGCAAAGTACGCGTGGTTTTTGATGGATCTTGTTCTGGATTCAATGGTGTATCGCTCAATGATGATTTGATGACCGGACCTACTCTGCAGCCGGAGTTAAGACATTTGGTAATGCGTTGGCGCTGTTACCCAATATCAATTGTTGCAGATATCGTCAAAATGTTCAGGCAAGTCAAGGTGGCTGATGATGATGTTGATTTCCAGCGGATCCTTTGGCGAGATGATCCGAACGCTGAGTTGAAGCATCTACGTCTACTGAGAGTGACGTTTGGAACATCTTCAGCACCATACTTGGCTGTACGATCCTTGCAGCAGTTAGCCAGGGATGATGGCAACGACCTGCCATTAGCTCAAGGTCGTGTATTAACCGACTTTTATATGGATGACCTCATGACGGGTTGTTACTCAGTGAGCGAAGGTGTTCAAATCCATAAGCAGATGACGACGCTTCTAAGTCGTGGTGGCTTCCCTTTGCAGAAGTGGTCCAGCAATGATCCCGAGCTGATGAAGCGTATCCAGTGTGGTGAAAGCCAACTTGAATCTGACCTGGAACTGAAAACAGATGAGATTATAAAGATTTTAGGTCTTACCTGGAATCGAGAAGCTGACACGTTTCAATGCACTGTTGCACTTTCTCCCATAAATGGACCTTGTACCAAGCGACGAGTGATATCGGACATCGCCCGTTTGTTCGATCCTTTGGGATTTTGGGCAGCCGCGATCACGACGGCCAAAATCCTGATCCAGAAGATTTGGCTGTCTGGTATTGGATGGGACGATCCACTTCCGTCATCATTGCTCAAAGAATGGCTCGAGTTCCGCAATGATCTGCCAAAACTTCAAGAAATCCGAATTCCAAGATGGATAAAGACAAGTTACGACGATTCTCAAATGGAGCTTCACGGATTCTCAGATGCTTCTAACGTAGCTTACGCGGCGGTAGTCTATGTACGCGTGATAGACCGTGATGGAAATGTGAACGTAAATTTGGTGACTTCTAAAACCAGGGTAGCTCCCATCAAACAGGTGTCGATCCCACGCCTTGAATTATGCGGTGCAGTTTTGCTGGCTAAGCTCTTAAACGAGGTCGCGGAGATCTTGAGCGTTCCAAAACACCAACTGCATGCATGGACAGACTCGACAATTGTTCTAGCTTGGCTCAGTAGTCACCCCAGTCGCTGGAAGACTTTCATCGCCAATAGAGTATCCGAAATACTTACGATTCTGGATGGAAACCAATGGTCTCATGTCGCCTCTAAGGATAATCCTGCTGATTGTGCTTCGAGAGGAGTAACCCCTTCAGAGTGTGTGGGGAATGTCTTGTGGAATCGCGGTCCGGAGTGGCTGCATCTGAAAGAGATTCAATATAGTAAAGGAGACCTGAAGGATACAGTTCTGGAACAAAGAAAGGTTATGAAATGTCATATACTTACCGATGATGCTGAAGACGGCGATCCGTTTCTTGAGAGGTTTTCTACGTTGCGAAAACTTGTCCGCGTGTTAGCATGGTGCAGGAGATTTTACTTACCTTCTGATCCAATTACTCAGCCATGGTTGACAGCTAAAGAATTGCAAGTTGTGTTGATGGCTTGCATTAAGCGAACTCAAGATCGTTATCTGACTAACGATCTCAAGGATAAGAAAGGAAAATTGTCCTCTCTTAACCCCTTCAAAGACAACGACGGAGTATGGCGTGTCGGTGGTAGATTGCAGCAAGCCAATCTGTCCGAAGATCGAAAACACCCTATTCTGATACCTCGCCAGTCTCATTTGGCAAAGTTGATCATCGGCGATGCTCATGAAAAGACTCTTCACGGAGGTCCGCTCTTGATGATAAACTATATCCAGGCAAAATACTGGATTGTGAGTCTAAGAAACTTAGTAAAGTCATATATTCACAAATGTGTTACTTGTGTACGTTATTCTTCGAAATCCGTACAGCCACTTATGGGTCAGCTGCCATCAGCTAGAGTAACGCCTAGTAGACCGTTCCAGCAAAGTGCTGTGGACTACGCAGGCCCGATTGCGATTAGAACTACAAAAGGACGTGGTCATAAGTCTACTAAGGGTTATATTTGTCTTTACGTATGTATGTCAACAAGGGCTATACATCTTGAAGTCGTCAGCGATCTGACTTCTACGACTTTCATAGCAGCGTTTAAGCGTTTCGTCTCCAGACGTGGACATTGCGCCGATCTCTGGAGCGACAACGGGACTACCTTTGTGGGTGCTGATCGCGAGCTCAAGAATTTACTCGCAGCAGAAAGATCTAATGTCGCTACTGAGATTGCTGACTGGCTCACTATCAATGGCACGACTTGGCATAGGATTCCTCCCTATAGTCCCAACTTTGGGGGATTATGGGAAGCAGGTGTCCGTTCTACGAAAAATCACCTCAAAAAAGTCATTGGTGATTCCACTTTGACTTTTGAAGAAATATCAACGGTGTTGGCTCAAATTGAAGCATGTCTCAATTCGAGACCAATATCGCGTATCAGTGATGGTTCTGATGACCCTATCCCATTAACTCCAGGACACTTCCTTGTTGGAGAACCCTTAGTGCTGATCCCGGAAGTCAACTACCTGGACTCGAATGTTTCGTCCTTGAAGCGCTGGCAGTTGACTCAAAGAAAGGTACAAGAGTTCTGGAAAAGATGGTCGCGAGAATATTTAACCCAGTTTTTGCAACGACATAAGTGGAAGGAGTCCACTCGAGAGCTCCAAATCGGAGATGTTGTATTGGTCAAGGAAGACAATCTTCCACCGGCCCGATGGTTGTATGGTGTAGTATCTGAGAAGCACAGTGGACCGGATAACGTCACACGAGTTGTTAGTTTGCGCAGTAAGGGTACTACTATCAAACGACCTGTATCTAAGCTTGTTTTATTGCCTGTAACGGAGTAAATATTCATGTAAATAAAGCTTTAGTTTAATGTTAAGATCGTTGTACAAATTTTGTTCAGTACAATTTGCCAAAATTTAAAACTTTGTATATATTTACCGTCCATGTATTGCTATCGTAACTTCAGACTTGTTTCTAATTCTTAAGGTAGTTTGTTAATAGAAATTGTACCTTTTTATGTTAAATTCAGCTTAATGTAATGACTTTGTTTTTGTTTATGGACGTGAGGTCCATGGGTGGCGGAATGTTCAATATTGTAAATAACAGCTCACGCCATCTATCTGATTATTTAGTAAACTAGTTTGTATTGAGCTCGATAGATGGCGTTGAACCTCCTTAAAACGCGATATCAGTACGTTTTATGTTTTTTGTACTATGATTTGGATATTTTCTTTCATGTGTGATCTACCTATTGTGATTTTGTGATCTAGTAAGATCCAATAAATGTTTCAAGGTGTATATTTCGTTTCATTATTTTGCTGGGTCCGTACAAATGAATTTGGGGATTCTCAATTCGTCTGTATTAAAAAAACTACTTGTGTTCAATAGTTTCGAAGCAGTCCCAGAAAATTACTGAAAATATCATCTTACGCCAAAACCCTTAGCAAAAACGCCACTTTCGCTAAAGCAGTTTGGTTTGGCAGAGTCGGTTGTATCATTTTGGTCAGAAAATACATAAGTAACAAAAAAAAACTATTTCGTTCCAAAATAAGTTTTTTAAACATTTACGAGTATTAAGGACATCTTATACACGGTCGCTAACTAAGAAAAGTAGTAGTTGCGACTTGCGCCAACGCATCAACAATGTGGCCAGGCCCTAACACTTACGTTTACTTTTTAGTTACTGTAACCTCTCGATATGCTCTGTGATTCGAATAAATAACCATTAAATAACAACTGACGATATATAGTAGTTGATACTGTTGGCTATTCTATGACGGGGGTAACGTATGCCTTTCCTTGATAAGGTCTCAATATTATTTATGCAACATAAAGTTAGAATTTCAAAAATAAAATTATTGTGAAGTCATTGGTGTACAAGGTCTTCTGCTCACTCGACTTGAGAAATATAGGGGATATTTTTCATGGTTTGTAAAAAGAATTGGTAGGTATATTGTACAACTTTGGCAATTTGGTATAGGTAGGAATCTAAATAAATCAAATGATTGTTAACTATCTTTGTAATAAAGTGAATCCGTTTTTAAGACGAGGCATCGGGCCGAGAGACACGAAAACGAGTACTTTTGAATGCGCAATGTGAGAGGACGAATGATATTGATTCAAATTTAAAAAAATATCATAGATAAGGGAAAATCTTTACAAATTTATTGAACCGGACAAAATTTTGAAAAGTAACCGACTTTATTAAAAACAAAAAATTACAAATTTCTCTCTCTGAATTATCAGCGACGACACCTCATTATTTTTTACGAATAAAATAGCTAGCCGCTATTCTATTAAATAGACCGAGAAGTTCTTTTTTTTAATGTGTCAATTATGAGTAAATAATTAAAAACTCACTGCCGCCCGCCGCTCTGGCGCGATCCCGTCGAGCGCGACCGCGTAAAATTTGTCCGAGTGAAGGGAACATTTTTGAAATAATAGTTTATCAATGCGTCACCTTAATAAAGATACTGTAAGAGCCCAGAGAGTCCTATACCCAGCAGTGGGACAAAGAAGGCTGTGGATGATGATGAATCTGAGTGCCAGCCAATGCGCGAGCGAGATAGCCATGTATGGGTCTGTTTATCTGTCTTCTAAGGAGTGAGAGATAGCAACAATTATATTTTGATCAAAGAACAAAGTATTGTAACTTTGGACCGAAGCCAAATTATTGTCGAATGAAATAAGTAAATAAGCATGACGAAGGCTATTTTGCAAAAATGAATATTAAACATTATTGACTCATATGGATTTTTACATATTTGTATACCAGCTACGTATATGTGTATACTGTGTGTTAGTGTATACTTATACAGTAGTCGGTATTGATTGCACTATCACTTGTTTACATAATACAAAATAAAGTAGCCTAGATCTTCTAAATTAATACAACCAATTCGGTTTTTAATATCTTTTTTAGAATATTTTTTTACGGAAGGTTTATAGGATTAATTCATTCGTAGGTGGATGAAACCGGGACGGGCAGCTAGTATAACTAGAGTACGACCGGTACATAAAAAAAAAACATAGGAAAAGTGATTAAAACCATAATTATAAGCAACCTTTACTAAGGGGCCAACCCGGGATTCGATAAAAAATCGATTTTTAGGGTTCCGTACCTCAAACGGAACCCTTATAGGATCACTTTGTTGTCTGTCTGTCCGTCTGTGTGTATGTCAAGACTCTTTATCTCGGGAACGCGTAAAGATATCGAGTTGAAATTTAAACTGTATAGGTATATCTATGGTCTCTTGCAGTTGCGTAAAAGAAAAACTTCTCAGTTATCGTATAAAAAAGTGAAGAGCTGTTTATGTTGTAAAAAACCGCTTATTTCGACACTCACAAAAATTAAAACCTACAGTATACTTCCCGTTGACATAGAACTATGAAATTTGGTTAGAAGCATTGTATCAGAGTACACATATAGGAATAAATCTAAAAACTGTACATTTTTGTTTAAATCACAAAAAATAGGGCCTCAAAATTCACTAAATATGGGTTCAAAATTAAAAGTGAGTAAATCGTATCATGTAAGGTATCATATAAAAGAACTTCATTAACACATGCTAAAACAGGTTTTTAATTATTTTAACAATGTGTTTGTGCGGAACCCTCGATGTGCGAGCCTGACTCGTACTTGTCCGGTTTTTTTTAGAAAAAATCGAAAAAGATTTCCATACGAAATTGCAACTCTGAATCGATTAACGTACCTATCAAAGAGCTGATTTTTTGCTCGAATTCCGGGTTTCCCCAAGGTAAAACTTGTTCACTTGATCAAAATCACCTCCTTTCGACTTAGACCAGTTTTGGATAACCCTGTACATAATTTCGGATTATTCTACAACCTACCTCGATAGCGGACGACGACGCCGCTCCAAAAAATCAATGTCAAAGTACTTTATTCTATCTTCTTTGGTCAAAGTACTTGGTGGAAGTTTTATAAAAACAGGTGTGAAGTCAAGTATCACGGAATTCTCAGAACAATAACTACTGGACAACTAGAACACTGAAATACACTAATACTTTTTTAACAGACAACCAACGTCGACTCTCCAGATGTTTAGTCAACGTCAAAGTAATGAATTTATTGGGAGTTTAGATAAAGCAGGAGTCAAGAATCACTGGACCACTAGAGCTCTGAGATACACTAATGACCCTACAGTCCATCGGCGAGCAAAACCAACTTTTGACACCAATTTTAGTGAAAGGAGCCTCACGGCAGCTTATTACTTTCACTCAAGAGGCAAAAATATTATAAAGAAATGATAAACTTGTATTTTTATGCGAGCTACATTTTATATTGTATTTTTCCGTGTGAAAAGGACTTTAGTAGAAATGGATTTTTTGTTTCTATGGGAAAATAATTGAGTAACTTTCGCTAATTTATACAAACTACAAGTGATAGGTATACCTACTGCTACAACACGGCGATGTTAAATTACTACGCCACCACCTACTCTGATAATGAATAAAACTTTAAAAACTAACAATTTTTTTATATTTCACGGTGTCTAAAATGACCGACCGACCCTGCCGGGCTAGTTAGTAGGTATACGCACGTAAGCACCACGAAATAATTCTATCGTCGTGTCAGAACGAAACTGAGTTATGATGAAGTATACATAATACATATATAGTAGCGCTCGTAGCGTAGTTTGACTAGGTGATTGTCAGCGATCACCGAAATTAAGCAACGTTCCGCACGGTCAGTATTTGGATGGGTGACCGCGGGTGGCATTTTCCAACTGAGCGCTACCGTGGCTCGGATGACACGTTAAATTGTAGGTCCCGGTTGTTTTAACCGCTTAGCCATGTCAGAGGCCTTCAGGCGGCTTCAAAACTCTGACACCAGGGCTAGCCACCCGGCCTATACGAACTTACTTTTTTTTTATATATCTGTCACTTCTTCACACGTCGACAAAACTCTTTTCGTGATCTAATCTAATGCTAAGCTAGCTGTGGAACCGCAAAAACGTGATCTGCTGTCTAATACAAAAAGTCAATTTGCCTCGACAAAATGTATGTAGGAACAGCTGATTTTTTTCAGGATTTTAGATTAGGTCCTAAATACCATAGAAAAAGTTATTTTTAATTGTGAGTAAGAAGAGTAAGTACTCCAAACTCCCTAGTAAAAACAAAACCTTGTAAATAGTCTGTTCCTCAGAATTTTTGAATATCTACTCCAAAGTTGACGACATAACTTTGTCTAGCTTTGTCAAGCATCTAGCAAATTATACCTACACAAAAACCGCATTCTGTTTAATAATACCTCAATACAAGGATATGCCAACTTGGAATATGTTCTTAGTTCTTGAACACAGAATATACTTAGTATGATGATGCATTTGTCGAAACATACATTATGTGATATCTAGTTAGAAACTACATAAATAACTATGCAAAGTAGTGTCAAAGTTCAACAATGTCAAGAGACAGTAAATATATGAATATACCAGTAACCAGTACACATACAAAAAATCACAGTGAATAAAGGTGGTATTTGGAATCGAACTGACAACTGCATCTGCCGACAGCAAGTGTACCAGCTGATACAAACTAGGATGGCGTATATGAATCCACCAACATGCACTGGGCCAGTGGTGGATATGGCCCAATCACTCATTGTGGGTAGGCCTACATCCTGCTGTGGACTATTAAAAAGGCTAGTACAGATACAGCTGCATTACTAATTTGTATCAGCTGCTGCAAGTCCTTCAAATCATGCAGTTGGCAACTCTGTTCCAAATAGCACCTTAAAGCTGAAAAATTGTATGATCCACATTCTTTAATGGGATGCAAGATATAAAATGTGGATGGAAGACTTCCAGCAAAAACAGCATGAAACATTCACCCAAAAATAGACAAACATTAAAGAACACATGCAAGACATTCTCAGCTTTAGGAATTCTATTGGGAGGCCTATGTCCAGCTGTGGATGCACTAGGGTGATGGCAATGAGACATAAGCCTTTAGATAAAGAGAGAAGATTGTCTCGATAGATCAATACTATTCTTATTCAGTGTAGGGGCAATGGGTTGTGCATTAATTTCCCATATGGGATGTTTTGTGCATTGGTAAAAGAATACTAATTCAATTAATTATTCAACATTGTGTGACATAGATGCATAAGTTAGTGCTTGTCACTCTAGTTATCTAAATGAATAAATAAAGCAATTAACTGAGACACTGCACTTATCAAGTTGAATCACTGACAATTTACTGTGACTTGTGTTATAATTATCAGTGACAATACCTATTGTTTCATTCTGCTGTTAGTGAACTTAGCTTGATGCTATTTTGGATATAATTTTCTTGGGTCAAGAAGTCATAAAATATCAACTAAATAAAATTGAGAATATAAATTTGTGAAATTTTTCACCTATGTATATGAAGGAAGAATTTCTTAAGACACGTAAGAATGTTTCAAATGGGGTTGGGAGGTGTTCTGCAAAGTAAATAATGAATAATATACCAAATGCTTGAAGCTCTTGTATGGTGGGTAGTTTTGACAGCACAAAACCCTTATACCCCCAATAAAACCAACCTGTCTTTCTCCAGCCTCGCCTCTGAGTTGCCACACGAGCTCAGCACACTGCGCCAGGCCGGTCGCCCCCAGAGGATGTCCCTTGGCAATCAGCCCTCCACTCGGGTTTACTACCACTCTACCGCCATATGTGTTCTCCCCGGCATCAACAAACTTGCCCGCCTCTCCCTCCCCACACAACTGCAGGCCCTCATATGTTATCAACTCATTTGCAGCGAAGCAGTCATGCAACTCTACAACGTCAACTTGCTTGGGGGAGACACCAGTCTTTTCATATATTCTCTTTGCCGCCAGAGCGGTCATATCGTAGCCTGCAACTTTCATTAAGCTGTTCTCAGTAAATACGGCCTCTGTGTCTGTCGCCATTTCCATGCCGATGATTTCTACAGCTTTGTCCTTCAACCCATATTTGATAACGGCTTCCTCTGACATAAGGACAGCTGCACCGGCTCCATCGCTAGTTGGGCAGCACTCTAGCTTGGTGAGGGGGCCATAGATCTTTCTAGAGTTTAGAACTTCTTCGACGGTGTATTCCCGGCCGCCCTGGGCGCGAGGGTTCTTAGCTCCATGGCGGTGGTTTTTGGCTGCAATCTTGGCAAGATGAAGCTCTGTAGTGCCATACTTTTTCATGTGTTCTATCGCAGCATTACCAAAATACTGGGCAGTCATGGGGGCGCCG
The DNA here is from genome assembly GCA_949316475.1 of Hypomecis punctinalis. NCBI lineage: Eukaryota > Metazoa > Arthropoda > Insecta > Lepidoptera > Geometridae > Hypomecis > Hypomecis punctinalis. The sequence goes on from OX438814.1 coordinate 19,917,581, forward strand.
GTAAGGTCGGCAAGATCGGCCATTTTGAGGGTGTGTCGGTCCAATGGGTTGGTTCTATCATTGAAGTTTCCTCCACCGAGCGCGCCCGGAGCCATTCTTTCGAAACCAACCGCGAGGATGACATCGGATATACCACCTTCAATGAGCTGCTTGGCGAGGAAGATAGCGTTCGAGCCAGTGGAGCAGTTGTTATTGACGTTGTAAATGGGGATGCCGGTCATACCGACTTGGTAGAGGACGCGCTGGCCGCAAGTGGAGTCTCCGAACACGTAGCCGCAGACTGCCTGCTGGATATCAGTATACCGCACGCGAGCGTCCGCGAGCGCATCCACCACCGCCTCTTTACCTAGATCAGGGTAGTCGCCCCCGCTCGTAGGCTTTATGAACTTCGTCATGCCGACACCGACTACGAACACTTTTCTACCCATTGTGTTAAATGTATAATTAGAATTACCTCCTAGAGACGGCAGCGGAGAGCGATGGACTCGAACTGAGCACTACGAAAGGCAAGTAGTTAGTTGATATTGATAGCGCGAACTGAACTTTGGTCCGGACAACAAATTGCGTTGATAACTTTCTATATATCTGATAACGATTGACGTTTATTATTTAAGCTTTTAAGTGGATATTCGTGCTACGTAGATTACACGCCTTGAGGAAATGCAGAATACAGTTAAATCATAAAATAGTTACTGACTGAGACTGACTGACCAAACCAAAACGAAAGTAAAATCACAAATCGAGAGGCATTCGAGAGGTAATTTCTGGGATACCATTTCTAATGAATCCAATTCCCACAAATTCTATACTTAGTTATTTCAATTTTCAAGTTACTGAACTCATAATCTTCTTCTATCTCTTTCTATCTTCTATCTATTTATTTTCATCTATTTTTAAATATTTATCTATTATCAATGTTATTGGGGGAAGTTCAGTTAAATGTGAGTTAACAAATTCATTTATGCAGTCTCTCAATATCAAAAATTAGTTTAAAATCGCAAAATATACCAATTTTTTCTTGATTTTTAAACTAAAGCTGCTAAAGTATCTACAATATGACTACCCTACAATTATGACTATATTATCGAGTACGTCTACGCCAGTGATATAATAACAGTACGGTAGCTAGTTAACTATAACATAGCGCTTGAATATACTTACCTACACTAGACAAAATTATTACTAATCCTAAATAGGATGCCTTTTCTTTTTTGCACATCGAGCTATATTACTACGTATAGAGAGGACAACGCACATCCCTACCATGTTCCACCCAAATGCAGCCATATGGCTGCACATCAATTAGTTGCTTGCTAGCTCTTGAGTAAATCAGTCTAGTTTGTTTTAAAACGAAAAAAGTTCAAAATTATTGAATATGGTCTCGTGTATGTTAAGATATTGCACGAATAATACAAAGAATACGGCGAAGTGCAAAGGAATAACTTTCCATCGGTGAGTAATTAGATAATCATTTTACAATTAAATGCAAACAAATATGATAAGAATCGCAACATGGCGCGTGGACGCCATGTTGCGATTCTTATCATAGACTAAAAATGAAGATGTGACGTTGTGTGTGTAACAAGTGTAGGTAAAATTAGCTAAAGTTTCTTCTTATAGAGGAAAATAATAATCTAACACAAAAAAGTACACATCAGTGTTTTAACAAAAAAATATATTAATGTATACATATAATACATTGCGTGTAATATTAGTGCGATTAGGCAAACAGTGGTATATTATATAAAATACTTAAACGAATGAATTAGTTTAACTTAAATATTTACATTATGATATAATATTACGTTCGTCGTGGAAATCTTTGAGGGAGACCTATATCCAGCAGTGGACTTCTACGGGCTGATGATGATGTACTGTACCTGCCTTTTAATAGTCCACTGCAGGACGTAGGCCTACCCACGAAGGGTGATTGGGCCATATCCACCACGCTGGCCCAGAGCGGGTTGGTGGATTCACATACGCCATCTAATTTCTTCTACGGACGCATGCAGGTTCCCTCACGATGTTTTCATTCACCGAAAAGCCAGTGGTAAGAAATTCCGTACATAAATTCCAAAGAACTCATTGGTACGGGACCGGGGATTTGAACGCACGACCTCACGATTGTAAGGCGGGTGTCACTACCTCTAGACCACCACGGCTTATCAAGTTATTTGTCCCGGTACGGACACAATTCGCAAGCTACCCCTGTGTAGGTGAGTACCACGTCAATGATCGGCGAGATGATGATGATGATGATGAATATAATATTTTCTACTGATTAATAATTCAACTAATATTATATTATGAAGAAGAAAAAACAAAGTACGAATTCAATTGAAGCGTGTGTAGGTAATATAAACTTTGTCACTTCTGTAGTCAGTCAGCATCTTAGTCTATAGAAACGACAAGTTAATGCAGAACGTTGAACGAAACGCGTAAGCGCTTCGAAGAATTGCAGCGCTTTCGACCTTTTTGCCACGAGAAAACTATACCTTAAAAGTGTTCTAGCGCTGCGTGTTTATACTGGCTGATTAGACGACTAATTATTGTTACAGTGCTGAAGCGCACTTTAGATTATATTCTTAACAAAATTGAGCATTAAATTTGGTCAGCGTAGCTTCTCTATACGTAGTAATATTTCCTCAAAGTTTTTGCAACGTATTACGTATTGTTGAAAAATCATACTTGTAAGCTTTATCTACAAAGATCCAGGGTGGCGTCGGGGGTAGAACATAGAGTTTGTGCAAAAATAGACGCGTCGTAGGTGAGATTGCCCGTATGCCATTTTACTAATTGTGTAGGTAGCGTTGACAACACTGTTCTGCCATTGCTAGTACAACTAAAGGTGTTTGATACTTGGTAGACACCAATTCGGTTTTCATTAGTAGACAGCTTCGAGCATATACCAATGGAGATGTTAATGATAAAATCCACGAACATAATTGTCTGCCAATGTTTACGGGGGACGGGGAACACACGCATTGCACACGCGCAAATAAAAATCTTATTTGTGTAAACGCACACTAAAACAATCCCGTACACCATCATATAATACGCACACAGTTATAAAATATAGCGTAGTACGCAATGCTTCGACGCACACTATGATAATATCTAGTGATGGGCATTCTTAAGATGAGAAAAAAATTAATACATATATTTACAAAATATTAGGTTATTTTGCTATTTCCGAAAATAATATTTCAAAAATTACTTGTTGCCGCAGGTTGTGACTTTGAATATAATGTTTATATATAAGGTACGATCTATTTATGAAAAAAAAAATACAAACCGCGAAAACGATTGGTGATATTGTAAACGAGAGCCAAATAATCCAATAGGCAGGAACTAACACATCACATTTTGAAAATTTAAAATTTATTCAATCAATTTCACTCACCTCTTGTCCCCGCACTACGCCTTCTACCAAGACGTCGTCACGTCGTAAAACTTTCGCTAATCTATCGCAACTAGGAGTTCTTTTAAATCACACATTTTCAAAACTACATACACAATTGAAAAAAATAACACTTACTTGTGATAGGAAATACCGTGTTCCCGTGAGTTTGATGTCACTGATCGTCTGTTACGCAAAAATACTGCACAGTTCACCATTTTCACGGAGCACTACTTCGCGACACGATACGACACCTAATGGCCGCGGTCCCGAGTGAAATAGTTTTATATAACGTGTATGGCCGAGAAGCGGCAAATGAACAGCAGAGGGGTACGCCTTACGTTAACATCTCCTTTGGTATATGCTCGAAGGTATAGACTGATATTGTTTTGTTATAATTTAAAAAAACTAACACCTAATTATAGCCACAGTCACAATTATATATTATTTTATCTCAAATTGATAGATTTTTCAAGAACTAACGTTTGAAACTAGAACGAAGGTTGTAACTTCTTTGAGTAAAAAGTAAAACCAAACGTAAATCTTGATACGCTGCAAAATGGCCTCAAAATAGCGGCGCTTCCTCATCCAGCCCATGCGATGTATGGCAGTCTTTACATAGCTTAATAAATTCTTTAATTTTTTAGCCATCCAATGGTGTAATTAGGTTTAGAATAGAGATAATAGATAAAAAGCTGCAACACCAAACTGTCCCCCGATTTTGTTTTCATATGCGTTTTTCGACTAGCCTCCTTATCTTGCGATTTTAAATAGGTATTCACGACAAAAATTAAGGCTCACTTGTTCAATCTGGGTGAAATCCCTCATATTTTGGGGAATACTTCAGAAACCTGTAGCCCTAAAAAACCAGATTTTTTAATGACGTTTGCTGTCAACCACAGAGCTATGTGCTGTCAAAAGGCTGTCAACCCTTAATGTCAACCTTAGGTTGATGCAAGGACTTTGTATACTATCTGGACTGCGCACAGACGAAATTTGGTTCAAAGTTAGCTTAGGAAAATTCAACCTTAATGCGTTGTAACAAAACATATATTCTTTTGAAATGGCATAAGAGAGACGCTGTGCCGAGTGAGACTTCCCAAAGTGATGAAGGTGTCCCGCTCGCACTATTGCCATTTCGAAACGACACTTATGTATGGTAGAATTATTATCTGTAAAGCCGCGACTGTCTTAACCAATTCTTAGTTTTTATAACAATGTATTTTGATAAGATTTTAGTTAAAATTGCAAATAGATGCTAATAAAACAGAGTTTTTATTTATTTGGATGAATATACTACATCTTTATGATTAATGGTTATTTTTTATTTTTGCTTAGAGTATCACCGTCGATTGCAAATGGCGTACTATGGTGTATACAAAGAAGTGTGGTAGGGTGACTATGTTGAACATATTTCTTAGACATGCTGGGTGTACAATTAGGTGTATAGTCGTGGGTGTCGTTTTTATTTTTTTTGGGTTGTAGATTTCAAAAATGGCATCCATTTTTAAATTAAAGATGGCGGACGTCACTTTTTAGAATAAGTCGTCTTTGGTGTCGTTTTCTAGGTTTTTGGGGGTGTACATTTCAAAAATGACATCCATTTTGAACTTAAAGATGGCGGATGTCACTTTTTGCAAAAAGTCGTCATGGGTGTCGTTTAATAGGTTTTTGGGGGTGTAGATTTCAAAAATGGCATCCATTTTGAACTTAAAGATGGCGGATGTCACTTTTTGCAAAAAGTCGTCATGGGTGTCGTTTAATAGGTTTTTGGGGGTGTAGATTTAAAAAATGGCATCCATTTTGAAATTAAAGATGGCGGATGTCACTGTTTGCAAAAGTCGTCATGGGTGTCGTTTAATAGGTTTTTGGGGGTGTAGATTTCAAAAATGGCATCCATTTTGAACTTAAAGATGGCTGATGTCACTTTTTGCAAATAGTCGTCATGGGTGTCGTTTAATAGGTTTTTGGGGGTGTAGATTTCAAAAATGGTATCCATTTTGAACTTAAAGATGGCGGATGTCACTTTTTGCAAAAAGTCGTCATGGGTGTCGTTTAATAGGTTTTTGGGGGTGTAGATTTCAAAAATGGCATCCATTTTGAAATTAAAGATGTTGGATGTCACTGTTTGCAAAAATCGACATGGGTGTCGTTTAATAGGTTTTTGGGGGTGTAGATTTCAAATATGGCATCTATTTTGGAATAAGAGATGGCGGGTGTAGCTTTTTTGAAAAAGTCGTCATGGGTGTCGTTTTTGAAAATTTGGGGGTGTATATTTCAAAATTGGCATTCATTTTGGAATTGAAGATGGCACCCCCAGGTAAAAACCTCGAAAACTACACCCGTGACGACTATTTCAAAAAAGTGAGTCCGCCATTTTTTATTTCAAAATGGATGCCTTGTTTACTTCGGAAGCCTAAAAATGATTGTGACTTTTCGTAATAAAGTCTATTAAGGTTTTTCGTGACAAAGTCTATTCGTGGAAAAGTTTTCGTGATAAAGTCTATTTATGAAAAAGTTTTTCGTGAAAATTTCTTCGTGGTTAAGTACTGACACAGATTGATTGCGTGATATTATGTGTTAAGATTACATCTATAAAACTTAAACGTTGTTTAACACCGTACATATGGATTCCAGACCATTACTGTCATCACAAAAGTGCAAGTACTCATCGAGACTTACATTTCCGATGACAGTTGTCAAACTTAAAAGTGGTTTATCTCCATCATTATCAATTGTAGACTATAATTGCTTTCTTAACAAAGGTGTAATAACTCTTCGAGATCTACATTTCCGATAACAGCTGTCAAACTTGAAACTGAATTATCTCCGTATATATTATTTCTAGACCATTGTTTATACGGGGATTGGTTTTATAGAGATATTTAGGGAAAGCCTATGCCCAGCAGTGAGCGTCCTATTGCTAAAACGATAACTGCGATTCCTTGGTGCGGTAACATTCCAAAGAAATATTATATCCCGAGATGATGGAGATGTTTTGGTCATCCTACTTGGAAAAGAGACACAATCATCTGATGTGGTATCCTTGTCGGCACGTTTTTCTTTGCCAGTACTCAATCCTGTTTATATGATAAATCCATGGGTTGATGTCAACCATGAAGTAATAGGTAATAATAGAGTGTGGGCTCTATTATAGAGCCCACACTCCTAATACCTACTTGAAGCAAATGCCTATTTATCGCTATCTCACTCGTCTGGGGTCCGATCTCTCTTTCGTGTGGTCTGCTAAGCACCATATAAAAATTAAAAACTGCCGATATGTGGGAAAATTTTATCAAATTATACTTAATTCACATATTTTTTTTTTAATTTTAAAAAATGATTTTTTTTAGATATAGTGATTTGTGGCTAAATTAGTTGAAATAGTATAATTTGCGAGTAACTTAAAACATACGAGTGTTCATTTTATCATGGTAGAGCGAGTACAACAAATACTCATATTTTGGGTTCTGGCATAATCCCCAAAGTGGTAACACTGTTACATACGTGTTTGGTGGTTCCTGTAGGGTAACCAAGTTTTTCTTCTTTCGCAGACAGACAACTGGCTTTAGAAACGACGAAATAGTCAATAACTACTGTTGCAGCTCGCCGTAAAACATATTATTTTGCTCCCTTATGATACTATCTACTATTGTTGGATTTCACTTCTTTTTGTATATTATTTATTAGAAGAAGTACTTTTATCGATATTCAAATCCCTAGCTTCAAAACTTGCAGAAGTCTTATACCAACTTTTATCCCCCAGTTTTAAGGTTTGGGGGTGATATGCTAAAAATCCTGAAGTAAGTGTTTTATTATTTATAACATAGAAAGCCTTTATCAGTTTTCAGACATCTAGAATCAAAATTTGCAAAAGTCTCATACTAACTTTATCCCCCAGTTAGTTAGGGGTTGGGGGTGAAAACCCTAAAATACGTATTTTATTATTTACAACAAAGAGTCTTCACATCAATTTTTAGACTTATAGCATGAAAATTAGTGAAAGTCTCATACAAGCTTTCATCCCCTAGTTCATGGGGTTAAGGGGTAACGAAGTTTTAGATGTTTTCCTTTGTAAATGAGTAATTGTCTACCTTGATGCCAAATATCAAGTTTCTAGGTCGTCTGGAAGTAGGTTAGGTTCTTAATCTATAAGCCAGTGAGTCAATGAGTCAATGAAACCCCGGTTTTTAGTATTTTACTTTAGTAATTAACTAGAATATAAATAAAGACTACAATACATCTTTATTTCACTGTGTTAAGCTGGAAACATACTATCGGACGCGGCTTACGGACGCGACTGACAGCTGCGACTTAGCAATGTGCACAGTCTTAAAACATCCGGTGTGCCAGATCGCTCTCGGACGTCCGAACGCTCAAGATCGTCCGAAGGTGACGTCCGCGACTTATGTCCGATAGTGTGCATGGCTCAGTGTACTTTCATAGTCTAGATACCTAACAGTCGCATCCGTGAGCCGCGTCCGATAGTATGTTTCGAGCTTTATTCTGATGTATAAGCATTACTGTTGCAAAATTTCATCTCAAATTCTCAAACCATTCAGTAGTTTTTGCGTGAAAGAGTAACAAACATCCAATACAAACTTTCATGTTAATAATATGAATTAGGATTAAGAGTACATAAAGCATATTTTAAAAAAATATTTCGTTTTTCTTATACCTAGTATTTTTGCATAGTAAATTTGACCTGGGTTTTTGTAGAGTAATGTCACCCTATTGAAAAGAGAGATTGGACCCCAGACGAGTGAGATGGCGATAAATAGGTATTTGCTTCAAGTAGGTATTAGGAGTGTGGGCTCCATTTTTACCTTTAACTTCATGATGTCAACCTACAGTTCTTCTTCTTCTTTTGTTTGGCGTCGCATTGTTGTGTATTTGCCAGTGTCAAGTATCAAGTTTTAATAATTTTTGATATTTTATCAAAATAGTCACTGTCGTAGTCATGTCATAGTCCAAAAAAGTGGCAGTCAAGTCCAAACCACAGAATAGGCCCTATTAGACAGGGCATCTTGAAGGTCGCTGGTCCAAACGTAGTCATCGTGTAAACCTGGACTAACCCCTCAGGTTTACACGTAAATTGAAATTACAGCAGCGGAAACGAGGAAAAACTAACCAAAATGTATGGAGCCACAGTTACAGTAAACCACGCAAAATCTAGACTAAGAGCTCTACTAGTGGATGTTTAATAATAGTTTCATCTAAACTCTTCAAAGTATTGTCATATTAATAGTGTAACAAACAAAACAATATCTTTTACCTATTCATCATCATTATCATATCAGCTATTTCGTCAACTGCTGGACATAGGCTTCAGGTATAGATCCCCAATAAGACGTATGGATGGAATCGACACACACCCAGCGTGATTCTGTGGTGGAAATCAGGATGTTAAATTAATGCGCATTGTTTATTTTGCCATATTATAAACTACACAATTATCTAAGATTAATATTTATGCTTATATTGCTTATATGCTTTGCTTCTATGCTATTTTCCCAAAATGACATAAACACTTCTGCCGAAACAAGCTGAACAAAGACGTATAAGACCTTATAGCTCCTTGAAGCTGAACTAAACTTTTTGCCATATTTTTCATAAGAAATTCCATTTCTAAAAAACTTGACTCTATGAAAAACAAAACAAAAACTGTCATATAAATTTTAACATGTCCAAATTGTGATTTTTCTAGGAATTAAAAATTACCGTAATTTTTAATGAGTGACGAAATTTTTTAAAGGATAGGCATCAAACATGGCCTTAGACAGACAGGGTATTTTAAATGAATTAGGTAGCGTTATGAATAAACTGCAAAGTGCTGACTGGTGAGTTTTTTTTTCAGCACCTTATAATTATTTTAACTTTTCTAAGTCTAGTTATGATCACCACTTCACTATAAAATTCTGTGACCACATCTGAACTGTATGTATCTGAACGAGCATAGCCACTCCAGCTAGTAATTTACTTTCGTAATAAATATTTGTCTGTAGTTATTATAAGTAAGTATTATGTCCCGTTTGCTAGTTGAACTTTTTAGTAAACGAGACACTAACCTAGCTGCTTTATCCGACTCAATAGACTTTAAATATGTATTGCAACAAATTAAGCACAGCAATATTTTGTTTTCAGTGGCTGTATGGGAAAATTATTTTCGAATTCAAATGGCGGAGAAGGAGGTGCCATGGGCAATCCACAACCGAGTGGGGGCTGTGGATTTGGTGAATTTGGCGGGTGCAGAGGAGGATGCTGCCACGGTGGTCATCGTGGTGGCTTTAACTTCTGTCACGGCAGTGGTCAACATTGTATGGGTAATTGTAACCCGAAAAAAATGTACGCTGACACTTACAACTATTTGAACACTAATCTAATGCAGCCCACAGTCAATGAAGTGTACAATGATTTGAAAAGTATTACTCCAGAGAATACGGTGATGAACAATTCTATGGCAGCGAAAATGGGTTTATCATCTCAAGGAGGCAATCATATACAAGGAAGTAATCCCATGCAAGGAGGTGATTCTATGCTAACTGATGGTCCTATGCAAGGAAATAATTTTATGTCAGGCAGTAGCCCTATGCAAATGGGTAACCCTATGTTTGGAGCTAATTATAGCATGGGAGGAAGAAATGCCATGCAGAGCGGAAATGCTATGTATGGAAGTAATCCAGTGCAAGGAGGAAATATGCAAGAAGCAAATTATATGCAAGGAGGAAATGCTACACATGGAGGACTTTCTATGGAAGAAGGGAACATGCAAAAACAAATGATGTCAAGCCCTATGGGTAACCAAATGCAAGGGAATTTCAGCAATGATAATAATATGACAAATCAAAGGGTGCAGCAAATGATGGGTGGAATGGGTCCAAATATTGTTGATATGATGAAAACTGGAGGACGTAATGCTAATTCTATGAACTCAACACCACATAGCCAGATGCCTGGTCAGACGTCCGGTGAGATGTCTGGTCAAATGCCTGGTCAAATGATCATTGATGCTCCACAGTCTCCTCATGGTAAAGTAGGCGTTACACCGTTAAATGTATCCGGAGGATTATACAATGCGGAAGGAGGAATGATGAACAATCTAAATCAGCAATTATTTACCCCTACAACCCAGTATGTGACAGGTACTGATAATAATGGATTTATTTCTAATGAACAAACAAATATGCAACAAAGTCATCCAAACGCGAACATGAATCAAGGGATGAGAAATAATAATATGCCACAAAGCATAGCAGACTCTAACATACGACATGATATGGTAAATCCTAACATGCAGCAAGGCTTAATGAATCCTAATACTCAACTGGACGCAACAAATCCTAATATGGTGAATAGAATGAGCAACTCTAATACACAACAAAGTATGGTAAATTATAACATGCAGCAAGGTTTGGCAAACCCTAATGTTCAGAATAATAATATGCTTTATTCTAATCAAGGTCAATCAGGAAACTTTAATTCACCTGGTCATAAAATGTCTTCAGCTAGCAATAGCAATTATGGTCAGCATTCTCAAGGGATGAAAAAGTTTAATGAAATGTTTCCTGGTGTAATAGGCGGAGATCTTGGTTTTGATCCAATGGCTATTGCCGTTCAAATGAACCCTGAAAACCATAGAAGAGCTGCTATGGATCAGATGAATAAAATGATGAGTGGAAACAAAGGACATATGAACAATGCTTTAGCTGGTGCTAATGCTGCAAAAGAAAATTTCATCCGTGAGAACCCTCCTCTTAATAATCAACAAAATTCATCTACTCTATCAACTAACCAGCAACCAATATATGGTCAACCTGAATCGAATTCCACGCCTGCAATCCAAAATCAGCAGTATGGTAGCGAAGTAAATGCAACAGCAGCTCACTCTAACCAACAGCAAGTATTTTATGAAACAAACAGAAGTTCTCAGCAGCCAGTCTACACTGGAGCTTCAGTTACAAATCAAGATCAACAACAGCATCAATATCAACAACAACAAATGTTAGATCCCAACTCCACGACGCAGCAGGTTTCTGAAGTAATAAATCAAGGACCAATAGGAGACGTTAATGCACAACAGCAAGTTCAAGGTTACTCTTCTGAGCAGATTTCTGAACAGCGCCAAATTATTCAAGATCCAATATTCCCTGCGGACACTTCTAGACCATTTAATGCCCCACTTTACATGCGACGTCAAAAATTTTACCAATACAATACTTTAGGTCAACCTGTTCAAATGATACCAGCAAAAGCATATCATAGCGCCCCAGAAACTAATTTGCCCCAAACCTTATATCCTCAGCCGCCATCTGGAAAACTTCGAAATGACATGTTAGGGCACAAAGTTAAATCAACTGTGAGTAAGACATCTTTGATGGGTAACACGCCAGTAGGTAGAAGAAATCCAAGCCAAAGCCAGTTGCAAAATATTTATCATAAGTACAAGGGATCTCATTCCAACACTCAGCAAAATATAAGAAATCCAGCCGGTCAAAGTGAAACTTACTCAGAAGGAAAGCTCGGTGCTCAGAGAGTTACAATGAAGCAGGCACTTCCAGTGCCTGTAGAGAAAATGGGTGGTGATACGGCTGCTAATAATCGTGTGATACAAAATCTGCCTCCAGTCAAAGAGCAGCTAACAGAACAGCATGGTGACGTACCCGCAGCCATTAAGCATGACACGATTCCAACTCAGGTATTTCTTTTTTGGTTTCGGCGCCGAGTGCCGACTTTCGTACTTTGCTAACTTTTGCAATATAATTCTATAAATACAGGTATAAAGTAAGCCGAAGATAGTGAGTGTGATTTAGTATAGTATTCTAATGACCGCAGTTTAGCATTATTGTCTATAATTTACTTTCACCATAATAAATTTAAAGTCGCGAAGCTACGAGTACGTCTCTGCGATCGCCACCACGCTACGCCACGTCTCATTGGAGATTTATAGGGGAGGACTATGTTCAGCAATGGACGTCCTATGGCGGATGGGTGGATGGATGACAGTAAATTTGCTATCTACAATACTTATCATACCTAAATTAACAAATTCTATTTATTCTAGGATACATCAAAAGCTCAAGAAAATTATGGAAACACACGAAACGGTCTTCAAGATATGGTGTACACGGCATACCCAACTTCTGCCGCTTGGTCTTTTCATGGGGAAGGTGGATTTCGTTATTCTTCTGGTAACAGAGGCTACAGAGGTAGAGCATGAAAGTTACAATGAAAAATATTTGTCATGGTGCCTATCCTTACGAAATTATTGTGCAGTGTTGTTATTTTTATATTCAAGTGATTTGTTTTGTTAGATATTTATTTTGGTCTTACATTTGTAGTTGTCTGGAATTTAAGTGGCAAGAACAAGAAAATAATAAAAATATGTGATGTAGTTTATGAAAACAACTGTCGTATTATTTAGCTTTTAGTTCTTAAATAGTTTAGTAACTATTCAGTTCTTTTAGTACCTATATATACATCGTTATCCAGAATTGGTGTACCTACCAACTTAGTACCTACACTAATTTTGGGTTTATTCCCAGTGTTACCACTCTTACCAATTTATTTTTTATTTATTTTTTATTGGTTTATTACCAATCTTACTACCAGTAGTAAGAACGGTAAAGAGCCGACCCAGGTTTCGAGATTAAAAATCAGCTGTCAGAAATATTTTGTCGATTCTGCAATTTTGTATATAAGACCTAAGTATTCTGTGTTTTGTATGGAACAGCGTTGGAACAGCTGATACTTTTTTTCCTTGGCTGGCCCCATAGTAAATGTTATATAATGATGGTCTTAATCATCTACCTTTTCGGCTTAGGACAGGGGAATCAGATAACCCTGTATATTATGTACTATCTATTTAGAATAGAAATAGAATATTATCTAAAAACTCAATTGATTTATCGTAAGATTTTTGCATTTGTTCCCAACGAGTAACACTCTCAACTGTCACACTGTTACTCGATGGAAAATTTTAAAGGAAAAATTCCCATCTAGTTACACTGTTATTACTCGATGGGAACTTTTTTTATTAGTATTTTCGTATCCAGTCACACTGCAACAGGAATTAATGGAAGAATAATTAAATCAGTTTTTTTATTTTTAATTGACTCTAGAATGTTACCCATTGGACGAAACAAAAAAATAACTAAGTAAATTGGCTCGTACCACTAAAACTAAAACATTAGGTACATTTTTAATTTAATTTTTAATTTTGTACCTATATTACACAATTTTAAGGGTACAAATCTTTTCTGCGAGATTTAGATACGTGATAAATAGCAGACAGCTTCAATATCTGCTTCAAAATTATTCTGCTTTTACTAACAAGTATTTATTCCCAACGAGTAAGAGTGTGACTGGCAGTGTAACTGGTTGGGAATTTTTTCTTCAAAATTTCCCATCGAGTAACAGTGTGACAGTTGAGGGTGTTACTCGTTGGGAACAAATTGATTTTTGTCTGTTATAAACTAATAAGTTATTAGTTACAAAATAAGCAGTCTATTCTGCTCACATTCTGTTATATTTTATCATATATATCTATACAAAGTGTTTGTCTACCGGTGTCGGAGCCTTAAGCAGTCACATATATGGCAAATTTTAAATAACTTTTACTGTGGGATCAACTTTGAAAACGCAAAAAAAATCGGCTATTCCATACTTTTTGTCGAAAGTCTTATAAAATATCGTATGGAACAGCAGTTTTTCATGTTTTCAGAGTGGTCTCATAGTAAAAGTTGTTCAAAATTTACCATAGATGTCACCGCTTAAAGCCGGAAATATACTATCGGACTCGGTTGACGGACGCGACTGACTGCTCGACTTAGCAATGTGCACAGTCTTAAAACATCCGGTGTGCCAGATCGCTTTTGGGAGGTCCGAACGCTCTCGGACGTCTGACGTCCGCGACTTATGTCCGATAGTGTACACGGCTCAGTGTACTTTCATAGTCTAGGTCGCGACTGTCAGTCGCGTCCGTAACCCGCGTCCGATAGTATGTTTCAAGCTTAAGTCGCGGCTGTCAGTAGCGTCCGTCAGCCGCGTCTGATAGTATGTTTCCAGCTGTAGGTTCTGACACCGGTAGACAAATACATTGTATATTATACATGGCAGATGGCAGCACTGTTTGCTGTTCTGTGGCAGCCAGAGGCAGCACTCACAGCACAGTTCTTGTCAGTGTGACCAAGCTTAGCAAAATATGGCGATTTCAGCAAATTCATCTCCAAGCTTAACATACATTATATTATTGTAACAGATATTTTAAGATATATCAATATTTGGTTCAATTTTTTGTGAATTTTGAAGCCCTTATTTTTTGTGATGTAAATAATAATGTACGATTTTCAGATTTATTCCTATATGTCTACTCTGAGACAATACTTCTCGCCAAATTTCATAGTTCTATTTCAACGGGAAGTACCCTGTAGGTTTTGATTTTTGTGAGTGCAAAATATGCGGTTTTTTACGACATAAACGGCTCTAACTTTTTTATACGGTATCTGAGAAGCTTTTCTTTTACACAACTGCAATAATTCATAGGTTTACGTATATAGTTTAAATTTCAACTCGATATCTTAACGCGTTCCCGAGATAATAACAGACGGACAACAAAGTGATCCTATAAGGATTCCGTTTTTTCCGTTTGAGGTACGGAACCCTAAAAATGAAGTCTAGAGCTGGCAAGACTGTGAAATATGTATTGGATTTTTGGATTTTGACAAGAATTTGACGTTTCGTTTCTCGATCGAGATTTTATTTTAACATCTCTTTCTAGCTCGTGCCAAATTAAATCAACGCATCTCTTTCAGACTTTCTCGCTCTATTACATTATCTCTAGTATCACTGTGGTTTATTAGTTATTAGCTTAGCAGATTAGCTTAGCTAAGTGTAGGTCTATAAGTATTACAAAGCTATTAACACTACATTTTGCATATATCATAAAAAATATACCTAATAAAAGTAATAGAATTAGTAAAACTTAAGTGAGCATCGTGCAGATTCTAGCAGAATTCATAAATAAAATCTGGTCACATTGTGACACTGGTTCGCATTTCGCTCTTTCGTTCGCAGTTGTTGCTTGATTTGCTAGAGATTTCGATTTCGATTTTTCGCAAGAAAACGTGCCTGAAGATAGAATTTGAGATTAGTGCGATAATATTTGTGTTTATTTATTTGTGTTTTGTGTTGTGCAAGTGACTGGTGTATTCGCTAACATGTCGCTATTTGGATCTTTGATGGGAGACGTGGAGGACGATCCTTTCTTCGGGTAGATATTTCGTATAAAAACAATTAAACCCATCATTTCCTATCAGAAATCACATCCATAATTACACTCTATTGATTAGCTAGCTTCGTTACTCCAAAAAGATGTTGATATTCCAATAATATGCCATCGTGATCGATTGTTCTGCATGGGCTTTTTATTATGAAAACGAAGAGATAGTTTAATCGTTTTGCAAAAAAGCCTTGTTTTACAGTTTAAAATGGAAGGAACTGCAATTTCGTTCAAGTCTCAGGGACTTTAAAGGCCAAAATATCGCAAAATTCTAGACTCATGTGGTAATTTTCTCCAGGTCGCACATGAGGCACATGCGTCAGATGAATAACATGAT
Source organism: Hypomecis punctinalis (assembly GCA_949316475.1). Lineage (NCBI taxonomy): Eukaryota > Metazoa > Arthropoda > Insecta > Lepidoptera > Geometridae > Hypomecis > Hypomecis punctinalis. The sequence continues at coordinate 19,933,595 of OX438814.1, forward strand.
GAACTCGCTGTTCTCCGATCCGTTTGGGATGTTTGGAGGAGGAGGACCGCTGGCCCTCACTGGCCCGAGGCATGCTGGAGCCTTGATGCCCCTTATGCCTCAGATGCCATCACTAAACAGATTATTCACAGGTAATTGATTTTGTTGTCATTTTATTAGTGTGTTGGGTAAAGGAGATTGTTTTACAATATGAATGACATTTGTTGAATAACACCATATGGTTGTGGCTGTATAATCTGAGTTAAAGCTCTTACAGACTGGGCTCAGTGCTGAAACGGTTATAAATAAGTTTGTATAGGTGAGGTGGCCAGCCCTGGTGTCAAAATGGTTATGAAATAGCTACTGTTAGACAGCAGTGTTAGACACCACAATAATAGGGTTTCCCAAACTATGGGTTGTGACCCACTGGTGGGTTGTAAGCAGATATTAAGTGGCCACCACATTAAAACTAAATACTTACTGAAATAAATTAGATTTATAAATCTCACTGCAATTAAAAGTAATGGAATGGTAAAGTAATCAAAGTAACTGTAATGGCAAAACATAGGGAATAATTTTACCTTCCTATTTAACTGTTTTGGTGCAGTTAAAAAGTATTTTATTCATATTGATAACAAATAAATTTCCTAGAAAGGCCCAAGTCTATAAACTTGTATTAAATGGGTTGCCCAGACAACTTTGAGAGCCACTACTAAAATGCTGCCTATGCAAACAAAATGGGTTCCAGAAAGTGGTATAATTGACACTGTAAAGTGAGAGAGAACTCTTAGCATCTAGACTTCTAGAGAGTAATATGATTTAGGCTGAATCATACAAGTCAGTGGATGTGAAGTCAGTTACAAGCTGCTCAATATCAATTCTAACTAAAGCTTACGTAACGCTGCGCATTGATTGGATATTGCACATATTGTAGTTAACTACACATCTGCCAACTTAAAATGATTTATTTATTTATTAGGATGTACAGTTGCTATGTAATATGTCTAGTATGTTACAATAGTACATATTATACACTGTTTTAGGGTGTTGCAAATCGTATATAATATTAATCTTAATTAAAATTGTACAAAATAAAATCATCAATTACACCGGTCTACAACATTTTTGCGCACGGGTTGTACATACCTAATTTTTATTCCTTTTATACCTAGAAATAAGAAAAATAACAAAAAATAGTTCTGAATTTGTTTTTATGTGTGAAAATCGGAAAATTCAAATAAATGAAAATACATAAAAAATAGACATAGAGATGATTTATTAAAAGATACCAAGCATCCATTTATGGTTCATTCTTACAATAGAAATTTTAAAATAAAGTCCAAACGTTTAAAATGAACAGTTTTACTTTTCCTTTCATGTTCAGTAGAAGTTTCTCTTATTAACCCCCAAATATAGTCCCCCATCATGCTTTCGGTATATTGGCCTTGGTAACGTCTCTCAAATTCCATTATATCTTGATGGAAGCGTTCCCCTTGCTCTTCCGAATAAGCTCCCACATTATTTTTAAATTTATCCAAATGAGAATGTAACATGTGCATCTTTAAAGACATTCTACATCCGATGATGGAAAAATTTGTAATCATGTCAGTGATCAGCTCGTCATAATTTTCAGCTCTATGGTTTCCAAGAAAACCATGAACTACTGCCTTAAAACTGTTCCAGGCATTTTTCTCCTCATTGCTAAGTAAGTCCGGGAAAATATCACAATCCATGATTTTTTTTATTTGACCACAAAGATTCCAGCTTTAATTTTCGCCTCTGAAAGCTTGGGAAAAAAACTCTTCAAATATTTAAAAGCTTCGGACTCATGATTAAGAGCCTTTACAAATTGTTTAATCAGACCCAATTTAATATGCAATGGCGGCATTAATATAGTTTTAAGATCGACAATTGCCTCCCATTTTATATTGCATTTTCCCACTTCATACACAGTACGTACAGGCCAATGTTTTTGACGGTAATGAGCGGCATCATTTCTACTATCCCACAGGCAAAGATTACAGGAGTATTTAGTATACCCACCTTGCATTCCGGTCAAAAAACACACCATCTTGAAGTCCCCAATAACTTCCCACTTGTATTCCATATATTTAATTGCAGTTAATAGCATTTTAATACTGTCATACATCAATCAGGCGTGAAAATAAAAAATGCTATAACTTCTTAAAAAGCAAATATTTTCATTCTGTAATCGCAATTTTTTATATAGATTTGCTTATATAATTAAAATATATTAGTTAAAACCCATGCGCAAAAAAAAATTTTTTTTTTGTTGACCGGTGTTATTTATCTTAATTCTAAGTATTGCGAGCTTAAAATGTTTTCTTCAAGGTAATTGTGTATGTAAGAGTAACATTTTTTAATCAGCAGCTTTTTGAGTTTATTATGGAATTTGTTAATATTGGTTTCTTCTCTTAGGTCTTTTGGCAGGTGGTTAAATATTCTTATTAGCATGTATTCTGGTCCTCTTCTGATTATTTCGAGTTTAGTTTCGGGTGCCACAAGTTGATTTTGTCTGCGAGCATTAGTATTGTATTTGAATAGAGTAGGTTTCTTCACTAATGTTGCTGCTTCTAGTATGTATATGCTTGGAAGCGTCAGTATGTTCTGTAGTTGGAAGTGTGGTCGACAGCTGTTCCTTTGGCGGATGTACATTAGGATTCATATACATTTTTTTTGTGTTATGAATAGGTCTTTAGCGTCTGTACTGTTTCCCCTGATTATAATACCATACTTCAGCCATGAGTAGGCGTACGCGTAGTGGGCGGTTTGCATGCAAAGGACATGTCCACAAAATGTATGGAGGCTGGTATAATAATAATCAAAAATTCTAACCAAAACACTCGTTACATTTCGAGAAAATTCATATTTTTCTGAGTCTATTACAACAGTTAAAAACAAAAAAGAGCCCTCCGATTTTTTTTAAATTAATTTTGAATTTATTAGGATAAATAAATATATTTGGCTCAATAAGTAGTTTATCTCTATCAACCCTGATTAAGTAACTTCCAAATTGTTAAATAAAACCATTTTTACCAATTAGACACACTTTTTAAGTGATTTTTTGTCACATTATACCTACAAACTGGTCACACTGGTAGGTTATAATTTTTAATTTTAGCAAATTATGTGATGAATGTGGAAGAATTAGCTACAAATGCGAGTAAAATAACAATAGAAACACTTTATCATTGCTAAACTAGAAAAAGTAATAAGCTGTATAGTTATTTTTCATACAATTTATATTTCGCATTAAAAAAAAATTGGAGGGGTGAAAAAATCTTAATTAAATATTTTTTGGAAGCCCATAAAACAAGCTTTCAAGTGATGTATATATCATCTTGGTTCGATTTTTCTCTGAATAATATACCACTTGTGGACATCACCTTTGTATTTGCTTTTAGTTTTGAAAAGTTTTTAAGTAAATTGCAGCATTTTGTTTTTTACTGTTTTCATGTGATTTTCCCAATTTTCCCAATTCAGCCTATAACAACACTGTCTTGGAAAACCAAAGCTGGACTCAAAATATTAATGTACCTTCATATCCTCTATTCATTGAACTTGACACAGCAGTACATTGTGTATTAATTTGCAGATCTGGATGGAGGGCACATGAGCGCGGGCAGTTCTTTCAGCAGCAGCACAGTCGTTATGTCAAGTGGACCCAACGGCAAACCACAGGTCAGTTCCGAATAGCACGAAACACTAGATTTTGCCCATGGCTTTGCCCACATAATGTTTTTAGTTTTGTGCTATCCCATAGGAACCTTTTATTTTTCTGGGTTAAAAAGTACTTAATAACACGTTCCAAACTTTGAACTACGAGGGTCATTCAATAAATACTTAGCCTACAAAAAGTAAACGAAAATTTTGGAAAAGTGGCAATTTATTTTTCAACATAGTGTCCTTTTAGTTCGATACACTTAGCCCAGCGATGCTCCGACTTTTTTAACCCGTCCGAAAAATAGTTTTTGTCAAACTCTGCAAAATAGGCCTCCGTGGCGGCGATGACCTCCTCATTTGATCCATATCTATTCCCGGCGAGAGATTTTTTCAGATTAGGAAACAGAAAGAAGTCACAAGGGGCCAAATCTGGAGAATACGGTGGATGGGGCAGCAATTCGTAGCGTAATTCGACCAATTTGGCCATGGCAACGGCAGACGTGTGAACCGGTGCGTTGTCGTGGTGAAACAGCACTTTTTTCTTCGCCAGATGGGGTCGTTTTTTCTTTAATTCGGCGTCGAATCGGCCCAATAAATCGGCATAGTAAAGCCCTGTAATTGTTTTACCCTTCTCGAGGTAATCGATGTAGATCACACCTTGTGGATCCCAGAAAACGGTGGCCATAACTTTTCCGGCCGATTTTACAGTTTTCGCCTTCTTTGGAGCACGTTCCCCGGTCTGGATCCATTGTTTTGATTGCTCCTTGGTCTCTGGTGTGTACCAGTGGATCCAGGTTTCATCGACGGTCACAAAACGACGCAAAAACTCCGCTGGATTCCGCTTAAACAGCGCCAAACACGTCTCCGATGTGGTCTCACGGTTGCACTTGTTTTCCGGTGTGAGTAGACGCGGCACCCATCGCGCCGACAGCTTTCTCATGCCGAGTTCCTCGTGAAGAATATGATACACTGTTCCTTCTGAAATGCCTACAGTCTCAGCTAGCTCCCGATCCTTCAATCGGCGATCTGCCAATACGAGATCATGGATTTTTTTATGTTTTCCTCTGTAGCAGCTGTTTTCGGTGCACCTGGACGTGGTTCATCAAAAACCGACGTACGGCCACGTGCAAACTCGTTGAACCAATTCTTGACGGTGGCCATCGATGGAGAAGATTAGAGTCACCGTACACAGCATCCAAGCGCTCTTTGATTTCGATGCGCGTTTTCCCTTCCAAAAATAGGAATCTAATCACCGAATGATATTGCTCTTTTTCCATTTTTGTAAAACCGATCGATACGTTCGCTTCCATAAGTTGTCAAATTAAAACAAATGAAGGGATTGGAATGAAAATTTGAAAAAAGAATTAAAAAAGAATGTGCTACACTGTGGTAAAACTCTTTTGAAACTACAGCGCCCTCTGGCGATGAGGCTAGGTACTTATTGAATGCACCTCGTATATCAACATGAAACATTGAAGAGGTTTATGATAGCACTGCAGCTTTGAAAAGTAGAGTTAATATTTGGTAATAATGCGATAGCATAATGGTGATGATTGTTTTGTGGTATAGTCGAATAATACACTTGGTGGCTGTGATGTTAGCTACTAGCTGCTGGGGGCTTGAGCATTGTATGCATGATCTAGCATTATCTTAGACCTTCAAGGGACTGTGAATGATCCAATTGCTTTTTATTTAGTAGTAGTGTGTGTAGTTTTAGAATATAAAGTGGTATTTTGTCATAGTTAATTAAGGCATTTTTGCCTGTTAAATAAAGCTGCCAATAACCCGATCGCACAGCTGAGCTAAGTGAGCTTCAGTAAGGATTGGGTTATCCACAGCTTAACTAACATTGCATCCGCCAAGGTATGTGATTTGACCTATACAAACTGTACACTAGGGCCATTAACTTACTTTCCTGTTTTATTAAAAGCTTCTAACACAAAGTATTTGGGCTGAAAACATTGCCACTAATATCTTACTACTGAAATGATTTTTATATTACACACATATTTCATGTGGAAATAGTAACTGTCTGCCTGCCATAACATCATTAGATGCTTGGCAAATGTTATAATACTGTTTTCATAACTGAATTTATAACATAATTTATGTAGCGCTCTTAGTGTAGTTTGGCTAGGTGTATGTTAGCAGTCGTCGAAGTTAAGCAACATTCAGTATGGTCAATCTTCGGATTGGTAACAGCGGGTGGCATTTGCAACTAAGCGCTACCGTAGCTCGGATGACACGTTAAATTGTAGGTCGCGGTTGTTTAAATCGTTTAGCCATGTTATAGGCCTTTAGGCGGCTTCAAAACTCTGACACCAGGGTAGCCACCCGTATGAACTTACTTAACTGAATTTATATTCCACAGGTGTACAGCTCTTCGAGCAGCACAAAAATCGGGCCGAACGGCGTGAAAGAGACGCGCAAGACGTTGCAGGACTCGCGTACTGGCACCAAGAAGATGTCTATTGGTATGTTATTATCTCAGTAACAACTTGAGCCTATTTGGCTAAGCATGCTGGTATTTTCTAATTCTAATTAGGGGCGATGAGTCCTGCACTGACGTCCCGCATGGGGTGTTTTGTGCATTCCCCCTCCAGCGTCTACCCGAGCCAGCCCTCCTCCTTAAAGTAACGGAGTGTGGCTCTGGGCCGCTGGCATAACTGCTCCAGTAGCTTAGATGGGGAATGAGATGATGGCGATTCAGGCAACAAAGCTGATGATAGTGCAGAAGCATCATGCAATCCGTTACCTATTCTAATGTCTTCTGTAGCTTTGCAATACCACAGAACATGTTCTACAGTTTCGTTCTCCTGCAAACAGCCGCGACATAGTGGGCTGTCAGTAGCTCCCAGTTTAAACAAGTGACTATTTAAGTTGCAGTGACCTACTGTAGTAGGCCTACCATAAGTCGAAGGTCTTGTTGCTGCAACCTCAACAGGTCATTTGTGATATTTCTATTAAGATTGGGGAAAGCAGCCTTAGAATGCTTGCAATCCTCTCTCTTGTTCCATATATTCTGGTATTTTACTTAACTATTAGCTTTTGCTTGCAGCGTCGCCCGTGTGGTTTTTAGTTTTTGTGCTATCTATAGGCACAGCCCGGACACTCCGCGATTCTTCATACAAAATCTGCTGTCTTACGCACACAACAGTACATTTTACTCACAGACACTACACATACGCACGAACGCTACACGGGTATTTGTGTGTAGAACGCCTATGGTTGTCAACGACCCATGTCGACCGTATGAATAGTAATTCTGACTTACCAAGAAGTTTTGTGAGTACTGATACGATGTACTAGCCGCTGCAGGTTTCACATACAATCGTACATACACTTATTTCGATGAAATCACTCATTTACCTACGTAGAACATAACCAAAACACGGCACTTTTACGAAATTCCCTTAATTTTCTCACATATTGTTGAAGTATCCAGTAATATGAACACGCACACACACGATTATGTATATTTGTAAAATCATCCCATAATTTAAACAAAAGATATACCTAGTAATTAACGATTAAGTAAATCACGCGCGAAACGCACCGACAGATGGCCAACTGAGGGAAGTCCCTAATTTCATACACCTACGCTAGTGAGGCCCCTCACTGGTTAAATAGCGGTTGCGGGATCGTTGCTGGTTTTTATAACTGTTTCTGGCAATGTTTCCGAATAATAGCAAAAAAATATTTTTAACCCTTGACGCAAAAAAGGAGGTTCTAAAAGTTTATTACAATATTCTTAGTAGCTTAACACGTATCAAAGAAGATATAATAATACTACGTACAGTACATGTCTTGTGCCAGTGTGATGAGAATCCAGAATTTTAAACGGTATTTTTTCGGTGTCTCTGTCGACTTTTTAGAATATAATATCAGAATTTTAGGCATATTTGCAGAGGTCGTTTTTTTAATAAATATTGATATTTTGGGAAAAATCTTAGTAAATAGATTTTTTGAGAATGTCTAGTAGTTTTTTTTTGTAAAAGGTATAATTGGCTTGATGACAAAAAAATATAATTAGTCCGTTAGATAGATAATTATTAAATAATATTTGACACGATTTTTTTCTGATGTCAATTAAGTAGCACTAAATATTTATTCAAAACAATGATTTAAAAATTGTTAATGATATAGCTCGTTGAGGTATGATTAAGGACAGGGCGGGCTCAGGACGGGCGCGGACGTGGGCCCGTACAACGCACGTTCCAAACATTTTGTCTTATGTAAATCATCTCCGCGAAAAGCAAAAATAAAAAAGAAAAGTGTAACTCCCTACTCCCGAACTTTGACAAGGTTTATCTTTGTCATTTATTGTGAGATTAACAAAATCTAATTCTTTATGTATGAAAAAATATTTAGTATTAGTATTTATGTAGAAAAAATTAACTACAAATTATAGGACTGTACATATTAACTCAATGTTATATACATGTTCGTTTATTTACAGAAAATATACAAATACAAATTAGCACTTATCTACTAGGTATGCATGTGTTAACGCGAAACAATACATTGCATATCAATACCGATATTCTGTAACAGTTGCGTTACGATGATAACTAGTGTTTTCACGCCCATGGCAACTCTAGTCTCTATCTGTGATCAGCACGGCGAGCGAACGAGAGATTATGCGCGCGAGTAGCGGCGCTACGTACGTTATGTTGGTAGCATTACGAATTCTCTATCAGCATTGAATTAGTTCCCAATTTTGGCCGCGCGCAGAATTATCTTGGCGTACTCTACGACCGATCCGCCATACTATCATGCCGAAGTGAGCTAGATGCGAAATAAATTTACAAAAATGAATATCATTCTAGTGCTTATAAAGTATAATGAATTCATAATAATTTGACAGCACTGTAACTAAAAGTAAGCGATTTATTTTATTTGAAACAAATTATCAAGAGAAAGGAACTAAATTTGAATGACATAATTTTTATAACAATATTATCTACCTACTAAAAGTAAATAAGGTACCTTATTTTATCTTTAGGGAAATAATGAAATGATATCTTGTCGCGAATTGTTGTAGAACAGCCATAAACAGCACAAGTCTTCCCCATTGTAAGTCTGTATTTTTTGTAGTCGAAATCACCGGCCTGTGCAACCCGCGCGCAGAGTGAATATTACGAGTCCTGACGCGGGGTGGAAGTGAGGAAGACTCAAACGGGTGGGGGGTAACGAGTGGCCGTTCTATACGTAGTATTATTATATCTTCTTTGCTATAGGAACAGTTTGTTTTTCTGTTATAAAAAGTAGCATATGTCACAGCCTATAGCACACTTCGTCTTTCAAACTATGTCCATGCCAAAAATCAAGTCAATCCATTGCTCCGTTGCTGCGTGAAAGAGCAACAAAACTACAAACACACTTTCGGATTTATAATATTAGTAAAGATCATACAAAAGGTATAATTCCATAGCTGACTTCATACAAGTAGTCTTAATGTTTCTGAGGCCATAATAGTTATGTGTATTTTATGAAATAAGTATATTCCGTAGCTAGACTAGCGACACGTACTCTGCTGCTGCTGGGTGCCGTCGGCTACGGATTCGTACCGTACTTATGGGGGGTTTTACCGCATTAGGGGGGTTTTATATGTTTGGAGTTCCCGATATTTAGGAACATTTAGGCAAACCCGTTTTAAAATTTTATATGCGTTACTCGAGCGAGTCGGACAGTCCTCTTAAAGCAACCCCACTGTGCTTAGTCTACAGGCACTGCACTTAGTCTACATGACTTGATTTAACTCATCTTACATCTGCAGCAATTTGATGGAAACGCAGGTCGTGCGGCGAAGATAAGTGTGCGATGTAATAAACGATTTCATATAAAGGTTAATAACTGAGGGACGACTTCCAGTTGGCCCCACCGAGCCCCACAGGTGGGGCTTAGTCCACTGCTACATTTTTTGGAGTGGAATCTGCTCCACCCGGCTCATCGTGGTGGGACAGAATCCACTCATATTTTATGCCGGCGAAATCTGCCCCACCAGTATTTTATTTTACAAACTTCGTGGTATTCATTTTTCAATAGACTTCTTTCGGTAGGGTACTGTAATGTTTAAAATTTCGGAAACAATTTAGCACTTCTAATGCTACTTAAAAGCGCGACACCCTGGTGGGGCAGATTCCACCGGTCTTTAATATGAGTACCATCTGTCCCACCAAGATGAGCCGAGTGAGGCAGATTACTGTACTGTACTGTACTGTACTGTACCAGCCTTTTTAATAGTCCACTGCAGGACGTAGGCCTACCCACGAAGGGTGATTGGGCCATATCCACCACGCTGGCCCAGTGCGGGTTGGTGGATTCACACACACCATCGAATTTCTTCTACGGACGTATGCAGGTTACACTACTCCAAAAAATGAAGTAGTGGACTATGCCCATTAAGTACTACTTAATGACTATGCCCCTGCTTGGTGGGACAAAATGGAAGTCGGAGATTGAGGCGCATGTAATCCTTGCGGCGCATCTAGGTACGCTTTTGTAGGGCAACAACATTTAGAGCTGTAAAATTCGGCTCAGTAATTATGGCTTACAACGACCTTATGTAATAGGGCCTATTCTGTGTTGGCTTATTTCCTTACTAAACACTTCGTTAAGGTTATTATGATACTTGACCATTTGACGTCATGTTACGTCACATTTATTATTCCAGTTTGTAAATGGGAGTGCGTGTAAAATATTCTCAATGACGACAAAGTGATTCAGATGACGTGGTGCATTTACGCAACATGTCTCCATAATATTTATGTAGATTTTACTCACTAGGATTTTTAATCGCAATATGCTTGCGTTTGACCACATCCTGTCTGATGACAGTGATGACTAATGCGGCCTAGCGTAGGGTGGGCTTACCTTGAAGGTATCGTGTATGTTTTACCCAGCAATATTGAAATTAATTCTCAGTGAAGAAATGATATTACAAAAAGGTGAGGTGTTGATTTTTCACCAAACTAAGTAATTTCATAATGGTATAGGCCGAATCATACAAGTAGGCGGATGTGAAGTTAGCAATAAGCTGCGAGAAACCCAATCAACGCTCAGCTTTATGTGAGCTTCAGTCAGGATTTGATATTGTGCAGCTTGTAGCTAACTTCACATCCGCCGACTTATATGATTCGGCCTATAAGTTACAGTAGAAATATGTATGTACCTACTAGTTTTTACCCGCGGCTTCGCCCGCATGATATTTTGATTTTTGTGCTATCCCATGGGAACCCTTTATTTATCCGGGATAAAAAGTAGACTATGTCACTATCCGTCTTTAAACCCGAGGCCCTTACCACCCTTAATAAAGGAGGTGGAAAAAAAAAAGATTTGACGGTTGTTCGATTCGACAATTGTTTTTTTGACATTTCTTAAACCGCGCTCTAGAATAGCTCGCAGATAGCAGAATTTTTCCTACTTACTTAACACTTATCGTTATATTATGGAACATTTACGCAATATCATTAAAATTTATAGCCTATGTGTTATTCTGATATATAAGCTATATTGTTGCCAAGTTTCATCTCAGTCCGTTCAGTAGTTTTTGCGTGAAAGAGTAACAAACATCCATCCTCACAAACTCACAAACTTTCGCGTTTATAATATTAGTAGGATATTGTAGCACACTGCTGAACATAGGCGAAGGGCGATTGTGTCATATTCACCACTCTGTCTCACTGTCGAGATTATGAACCCATATTGTCTAATTTTCCTTCATTTTGGTGAAGGATACAAAAATTTGTTTTCCTTCATTTCGGTGAAGGATACAAAAATCTGTACGAACATGTGAAGTATAGTAAAGCCCGAAACAAACTATCAATAGATCTATCAGATCATTAACAATACATCATAAGTTAGTATTTTATGTAAGCACAATCTCTATTTTAGTAGTTCGTTTAAAAAGCACACGTTAGCCACGTGGCGTTTCCCTCTATTTCCCATCCTATTTAAATAAATTTTACTGCTTTGGAATAATTCCAATAATTCCTTTTCTTTGGCACATACCTCAGCTATAATTGTCTCGCAAGTTATGTATGCGTTGCCGAAATAGCATCATTCATGAAGTATTTGTCATTCGCGGAGGCGGTGCGACGTATAAATAGCTCCAGGTGATAATTCGAGTGTTTCTCTAGACGACGGTAATAAGTATTCTAGGGTAACATTGTACTCATCATTAAGTCTGTATCATCCTTTTTTTTGGTCCATTGCAGGACTTACGGCTAACCACGAAGGGTGATATCACGCATGGGACTCTTACCCTAATTTCGCCAAAAATATCAGCCGTTCCATACATTTTAGTCATCTTTATGTGTGGTCCTACACAACCAAAAAGGCGCCAACGTAAATTTAATGGCAACAAGTGCTCTATCGAATGCCTCAAGGGAAAAAGAAACATAAATAATTATGCTAATTAGCTATTATAATTATAATGTACTGTACTGTACCAGCCTTTTTAATACAATAGCTATTTGGCTACGGTGGCGCCTTCATAATTGAGACTAATGCAGGCATAACTACGAGTTATTATTAAGTAAGTGTCGAGACAACGCGGGCCAAAGTGTGGGTTCTTATAATTTAAAGCAATTACAAAAACAACGCGGGCCAGACCGTCAGATTATCATTGCAAGTAATACAACAATGCAGGCCAAATGGCAAGCTTTTATAATTTTAAGCAAGTCTCACGACAACGCGGGCCAAACTGCGTGCTATAAATTACCATCTTAAGCAAGTACTAAGAATAACAGGCCAAACCGTGACCTATTATCATTTTAGGCAAATACTGAGACAATTCTGTCCAAACCGTAAGAGATTATCCTTGCAAGTAATACGAAAACGTAGGCCAAAATAAATGGCAGGCTATTATAATTTTAAGCAAATATTAAGACTACACGGGCCAAACCGCGGACTATTATAGGTAGATATTGTTATAAGCAAGTACAATGACAGCGTAGGTCAAATCGCAGGCTATTTTCATTTTAAGCAAGTACCTATGAACTAAGACAACGCGGGAAAAGCCGCAGGTTTTAAGCTAGTTTAAATATATTCTCCTATTCAACTAATTACGTAAAAAAATTGGTTTGAACCGTGCACGCTATGAGCGGGATGTTCTTGCGGTGGGATCTCAGACTAAGTTAAATGGTCGGAGAGTATCATAGGCTACTTGTTATCTCGGAGGGCACAAAATCGGCAAATATAAAAGCCAGTCCTAGAAATAAATCGTTTAGAAAAACGTATTTGTCATTTGCGGAGGCGGTGCGACGTATAAATATGTGGGAAACTGTCCACGTTCAGGTGATAATATGCCGTGAATTATATTCACACATGCCATATTTATGACACGTACGGTCGGAAAATATTGAAAAGATTTTCATGCGATATTACTCAGCTATCATATTATTGTGAAATAATTATGCAAGGGGCTCAGTAGAACATGTATTTCAGGCGTATCTGTATCTAACTTCCGAGACTTCAAAAAGATTTGCGTGTACATTTTTTTCCTAAGCCGAATCAAACTTCTTGGCGGCTGTGAAGTTAGCTACGAGCTGCGCTAGGATTGGGTTGCGCGCAGCTTGTAGCCAACTTCGCAGCCGGCAAGAAGTTTGATTCGGCCTATGCTATACCACTTGCGCCAAATAATTAAAACTAATATGGCGCGTTGTAATCGTCTTTCATAGTAAATGCGAACAGCCATAGAATAAGAACAGTAATAGAAACCGTACTAAAATAGCAAGAGATATACATCACTATGTCCCGTTTTAAATATGAAATTTAAAAGGTGTTAGAAAAAGATGCATATAAACCAGAAGTTAAGTAATTTCGAAGGGTTTCACAAACTAGTATTGAGCTGTCTCGGGTGTCCAAATTAAAAAAGGTAAACAGTAGGAGGGTAAAATGATTAGAAATCTGAAGCTTCTTACTGGAACTAGATGGTTAAAATTTCCGAAAATGACAAAAGACCAAGTTTAACCAAATTTTTAACCATTTTGACATTCCAGCTGGTGATTTTGCCGTATGCGACAGGCAATGCGTTTTTTTGTTCCACTCACTCGCGTATGCTGTTTATTTATTTATTTATTGAGATAAAAACGATTTTACAAACATTTACATTCATCTCACATTAATTAGAACAGAGTCAAAAATACAAAAACTAGAAATACAATAAAATCAAAAATCTAAAAATTAATTCAGATGTATGGTATACAAAATTAGAAAAATGTCAACATAAATGGTAAATAAAATAATAAAATGTCAAATTCCAAAGATCAAATTATAGGTACATCATGAAATTCGTCATGATCAATCGAGCTGTTAGCACGATTACTTTTGTCCCATTGGTCAGTCAAATTTTCGCAATATATATAACCAGATATGAATTAGACGGCTGTACCGTAGTTTTTATTTGAGTACAATTTAGCAATACTTCTATTACCTGTAATTCTTCTGAGCAGCTGTTCTTATCAGCCGTCGTTACTAAACTAAAAAATAAATAAAAATGTTAAATTGACCGTCAACCGGGCATTTTTTCTGTTTATATTGACCTTATCTTGAAAGGTCAAAAGGGGTGGAAAAATGTCTAGTTGGACGTTGTTTCCTCTCAGACCAAATAAAAAAATAATGACGGAATGTTGTGAACAAACAAGTGAGGCCGACCAAAACTACGCCTCGCCGTGTACATACAATTACACACACATCCAGGTAACTATGAAACTACGCCTTGGCTTGTCAGTCAAACTATGGCGGCGCAACAGCGACGCATTCACACATGTATAAAAAACCGGCCTCACTTGACTGTCCAACGACGTTCTCTCTGGATTTTTTTATTTGTTCTGAGGTCTTCGTAAAATATTTGCCGCTGTTCGCCTCCGCGCCTGTTCTGTGGCCAACTGACCTTCCTCACTTGTAAATTAGTATTTGTCATGTATTGTCTGCATCAGCAATGGACAGATCTAAATATCTTGAGTTGCATAGATATATGGGTACACAAATATGATTAAATGAACCTAGTCTCTGCTTTGTTCATATTTTAATTTGATTAATCAAAATGGAGCATGCAGTAGCTTCTGTATACAGGGTTATTTCTAATCAATTAGCATCCTTTCAGGGGCTTACTCTGTACATCAAAACTAAAAAACAGTTCGACCTAACCTCTGGCAGAACGCATCCGGTGTGTCAAATCCTTTTAAGTAGAAATTAAAGACGTAAAAGAAATTGGCATGTTCTATAGATCTACACGTTTTTTGGACCTTAAAGTAAGTAAGTAGGCAGCCAAAGAAAACAAAATAGGCGTTTTAGTCTTTCAAAAGTTAATTTATTGAATGTATTCTAACGTCTCAGTGTTAGTAATAATTTGTGAGTCTGAATCTGGCCATGAACCGGGCTTCACTTTAGACAAACAATGTGGTAATCTAGTGCTTGACTTTTATGCTAAGCTTGCGTGATCTTGCGTAGGCTGGCCACTACAGCAGGCCAATCGCACTAATTTTTAACAGCTGCGTTCCATCTGTAATTCAGTTAAAGTTCGGTTGCAATTGTAGTTAAGTTTCGATTCAGCTTCAAGGAATTAGGTATTGCGCTAAACATCATACACCAACCGTTAATTTGACACCGGTTACGTTCCAACTCTGATCGAGTTGCGTTTCAACTTTAGTCAGAATCATTAGTGCGATACGAAAATAGACAAAAAGTAGAAGTTCGGTTAAAGTTCAATTGTACATCAGTTGTAATTTTTTAGTGCGATTGGCCAGTAGGCTTGGCTCGCGTGCTGTGAAAATTTTGAATTTGAATTTAAAACTTCTTTGGCGGCGTTGTGCACTTTTTGGGATTGGTAAAAAATGTTAAACTCGCTTCAGGACAAGTGACCTGATCGAAAATTCGTAAGACGGAGGGAGAGTAGACCGCCGGCGCGGCTTAGGAGAGGAAGTAAATCCCCTCTTTCTACCGCGCGGCGAAACTGTATTCTGCTTCTGCTGTTTCGTGACGACGCAGGGCGATTGCGCGAGTGTGCGTGGGTGATATTGTATTTTACCATATATATAGATAATACTTTATATGTTCAAGTTTTCACTTCTGCCGGCACTCCCGTAGTGCAAACCGTTGTTTTTTTTATTTCATTGTATTTATACGATGATAAGCTCAAACATGGTCAAGAAAGCTTACAAAATGATTCTAAAATGTGAAAGAGATTTCTGTGGACGAGAGCAAGGAAGAGAGGATTAAAAGACCTACAATCGTCGGATAAGAGTGTTAAGTTGCTATCTCCATTTGCACGATTTTTCAGTTAAGACGGTTAAAACGTTATTACTTTTATCCTATTACGTTTAACACAAAACTGAAAATCCCGTTGGTAAATAAAGTTATATATTACTTATTTATACTTTAAATAGAGTAATTAATTATGGTATCATTAAAATATATCGTAATAAGTATGGAGTTAGAAGAATTGACAGCATATTTTTTACGAAAAAGTAAAAAAAAACGGAGTTAGCAATTATTATTATTTGGAGCAAAGATTTTGGACGTTTTATTTGTATGCTTCTAACGCGTTCGTCAATATACATATATTTTCTTTTCACCCCAGTTTAGCTTCCTCCAAAATTTATTAAATATTCCTTTTCTAGTTTCGTCTTCTATTTCATCACATTGCATCATTTTTGATCCCTTACATTTGCATCGCTCCTTCAGACTTCTTGGTCCTTTTTCTTCTTCCCACTTTTCACACCCACTAGAATCTTTTTTTAACCTTTCAAAGTATTTTGATCCAGGTTCTCATTGAATCTTATTTTTTTACTGCAAACCAGTCATATAAGCAGTTATTGTGATAATAATATAATGTTTTCCTTCACCGAAAAGCCCGTAGTGTGGTGGATATGGCCCAATCACCCTTCGTGGGTAGGCCTACGTCCTGCAGTGGACTATTAAAAAAGGCTGGTACAATACTTCCGATACGAAAATTAACAGTGCCATCTACATACGCGATATGAAACAACACACTTAAGGCTATGTATACTAGTAAAACTATATTTTTTTCCTAGTATCTTTCATAATTATGTTATTCCTTAATTTTTAGGGTTCCGTACCCAAAGGGTAAAACGGGGCCCTGTTACTAAGACTTTAACCCTTAAATATTTATTTTTTATTTTTTTCCCATTTAACAAATCTGAATTTATAGCCGTTTTAGCTTAATATTAATAACTTCCGATACGAAAATTAACAGCGCCATCTACATACGCGATATGAAACAACACACTTAAGGCTATGTATACTAGTAAAACCATATTTTTTTCCTGATATCTTTCATAATAATTATGTTATTCCTTAATTTTTAGGGTTCCGTACCCAAATGGTAAAACGGGACCCTATTACTAAGACTCTGCTGTCTGTCTGTGTGTCACCAAGCTGTATCTCATGAAATGGTATAACTAGAACGTTGAAATTTTCACAGATGTATTGCTATTGCCCCTATAAAAACAGAGAAAAAATATTTAAGGGGAGCTCCCATTTAACAAATCTGAATTTATAGCCGTTTTTCGCTTGGTATTAATAATGGTGACAGGTAGTTGCTTGAAATATTCACAAATATTTGGTCAAATATTCACTTTGAAATAAATAATTAAATTAAAATAAAATGGATATTTACAGAGGCTCCCATACAAGAAACGTGATTTTTTTGCTCGATATTAATAACGGCACAGGAAGATGCTTTAAATATTCACAGAATATTGAGTTGTATATTTCCTTCAAAAAGAAATAATTAAATTAAAATAAAATTCATAAGGGTAATATGGTACGGAAACGCACTTGGGGGATTATATTATTTCTAAATATTATTGCATCATTTATTTAACGGACATAAAATTTGATTGTTTTTCAATGACATGACAAGTTATTGAAAACATATTAATTTGACGGTAGTGTTATTGAAAAAAATATAATTTGAGGATAGTCGGGTACTTATACTACATTTATACTTTGTAGTTACTACACAACTTTGTTAAATTATTTTGTAGTTTTGATTAAAATTTGCTCGTTACTGTGTTGACTCACCAAAATAATTTGTATTTCATCGCAGTTATAACACAATATTAAACCCTATAAATTTTGTAGTATTATTTGGAATTTTGGACGTTGTGCGCTATAGACATTTTTCCTTCCTAGTCATTGTGCGCTTTGGACATTTTGCTTCCTAGTCATTGTGCGCCTTGGACGTAATTATTTTTGAACATTTTGCTCTTTGGACAATATGCGCCCCGGTTGTCATTTTGAGCTTCTGTCATTTTGCGACTAAACCGAAATATTCCTTTTCTAGTTTCGTCTTCTATTTCAGCACATTGCATCATTTTTGATCCCTTACATTTGCATCGCTCCTTCAGACTTCTTGGTCCTTTTTCTTCTTCCCACTTTTCATACCCACTAGAATCTTTTTTTAACCTATCAAAGTATTTTGATCCAGGTTCTCATTGAATCTTGTTTTTTTACTGCAAACCAGTCATATAAGCAGTTATTGTGATTGATTTAGGTATGTTTTTTGTTTTGCTATTAATAGGTAACTCACTATCAGTCTCCGAAAAGCTAGAATAAGGCACTAAGGGCAAGTTTTCGTTAGGCGTTATATCTTGTAAAACACCAGTAATTTCTGTGTCAGATATTTAGATTTGATGAGAAATTATCAGTAATCGACTTCGGGACCTGATTGTTCAATACCTTTTTGAAAAGCTATCGTTCTTATCTTCTTCGAGACCTAATTCTTCTTGCTTAATGTATTTAACAGGCGATAGAACTCTGATTGTAAACGTAGAAGGCAAAATATCATGCGATTGACAAGATTATGTAGCAGTTTCCATTTCTGGTAGGGCAGAAGATGATGTATGAAGTACAGGTAAGCTATTGATGTCAAATTGGGTGTTTTCATGGTTTTCAATAATTTGAACGTCTCTGTCATTATCATTAAAATTTTGTTGAAATAAGGGTATTAGAGTTTGGGTCTATAAAATTTGAAGCGGAAGGTATGCTGTGAGGTTCAAAAAATTTGATGCTAAAGATGGCCATAGAGAGCGAGACGCGGCGGTGGTGGAGGCCCTGAGTGGTATAAGTAGTTTTTTTAAAACGTCGTAATTTTAGAAATTTAATTAGGTTTAGATTTATTTTAGTGTAGAGTCCTCTAGTAAAGCCTTAGTTTTAGAAATATTGTTTAAATAATTAAAAAAAGTAATGTATAATCTTAAAGAGCACAGGCCCCGGTGTCTGTGGAGTGTAACAAATCAATAAAAAAAAAAGATTTGATGCTGTCGTCGTTGGTAGCTTAGGTTTCACAAATTGAAGCCATTTATTAGAAAAGGTTAAAATCTGAAGCGGAAGGTAAGCTGTGAGGTTCAAAAGATTCGATGCAGTTGTTAGATTAGGGATTTCATTATAATATTCTATATCACTTAAAATGGACTCAGAAGTGAGCCTGTTCTTCCTTTATTGGTCTAAAGCTATTTATTTACCTTCCATTATTATAAACAGACAAATCAAGACACCATATCCGCTATTGCTAGTTATGTTGGCGATATTGTTTATCAGTATGTTATTCTATCGTCAAAGTTATTATGATCCTATCAATATTCTCTAATAATTGATAGGATAATATTTAGTAACAATTACAACATGTATTACGTAATATAAGACTTATTAGTAACTAAATAGAACTGAGAAATATCATGACATCAGAATGTCGGCCATTGTTGTTTACATACATTATTTATTTAATACTGTGATTTCATAATATTATAGATGACTTGAAATGTATCAATAATTGTTCTTATAATTCTAATAAGTAAGAAATGCAGTTTAAGATGGTTTTACGTATAAAAAGTAGTGTAAAATGGACACTACCGCCGTGTCCGCCATCTTGCTCGTTCCCTATTGGTCGTTGTTAATGTTTACATCGAGCATCGGTGGTAAGTCATGGCGGGAGCTTGTGAAATTAGTATAAAACAGGCTGTTGGCGTGGCTTCGCTCTCTTGGTACCTCTTGGTACCTTTTGATATCTCTTACCGTCTCTTAGTGTTCGCTTCAGTTCTCATAGTACCTTTGGTGTTCTTTCATTATCTCTGAGCGTTCTACAAGTTTAACATTATCATGATAAAGTTGGAGTCTCGCTTAGCTAGTTATGCTGAGTGTTGGTACTTTTATATTCGAAGCCAAGCCGAGTGGACATCGCCATGTTGCTAAAGTTAAGTACTTTGTGTAATATCTAAATTATGTGACTGATCATTATACATTGTATCAAAAGATTAAAAGATTATATTGATAGCGTCGGAGTTTCTTGCCACTTCTTCTCACGACGTTTAGGGCCTTACGAATGTGGCTTAGAGTTATTGCATTACATGGAAGGACCCTCTCGGGCTCCATGAGGTATATGAATAAACAAAGAATACCTACTTACTTGTTTCCTTTACTAATTTAGAAACCTCAAGTTAGGTAACTACCCACACTAACATTTTAAGGTCAGTTTACAGAGTCTCTTTGTTATTATGTTAGAATCAGGGTTGTTACATTAGTTTAAAGTAAGATTTCTATCTTGACAATGATATTTTAATAGAAAATAGATAAAGTAACAGCATCATTTTGACAGTGATCTAACACAGTCGTCAGTATCATTCTTGGGAATCCAAACTTGAAGCCATTGATGACGAAAGGATATCAAAATAAGGCGGGATTTTATTAATAAACATTTGAACCATGCGTTTTCTACGAAAGAATTTTGGGTTACTTGGTTGTAGTTTTTGCTTATCTGAAACAAAGTAGGAAAACTAAGCCCGGAAACCAACCAAAACATATTAGAAATTTGTTACCTTGTCTAAGAACCCGGTGTTCAACTTAAGTTGGTCAGGTCGAAAAGAATGGCATACCATTAAATTAGCAGTAAGTGGAAGAGGAGAGCGGTAAAGCCCCAAACTCCATCACAAATTAGGCAATCACAATAAGTACTGACATTTCTCAGCGGTAATCGTAGGTACTTAATTCATTGAAAAGCAATTGTAAAATAACATTATTTGGTAGTACCTTAGAACCCTTATACTCTATAAAATTTAACTTGATCCCTGCGACAGCTGTCAGAAAAATCACGCCTATGAAGTCCTGAATTTCTTAATAGTACAGACAGTACCTGTCAATGTCATACTTTATGGGCATGCCGATTAGTCATGGGCGACGGATGATCGTGACCACAGAGTTTTAGATAGAGTTTTAATTTAAATATCGATAGTTTATACTGACGATATTTTAAATAAAACTTAATTTATCATTAATTTTATTGTATATTTTAATATCATAACATTTTTTACATGTGTAATTAAATGAAACCCAATTATATGTTACATTAGCATCGATAATAGTGAAAAACGTCGATAAATACTGTCGTTACATTATTATGAGTATTTAATTAATATCATAACATTATTAACATGTGTACATACTTGATCTTAAATAATAGTAAGTAAATAAAATCCAAATTCTCACCTTCAACTACTTATTCGATTTCATTACAACATTGTTTGAAAATCGATTTTTTCAACCACTATCTCAACTAAATATGTCAATATGTCACTGTCGCAGAGATCAAGTTAAATTTTATAGAGATTTTTTTATATTCATTGAAAACCAATTTTAAAATAACATTATTTGGTAGTACCTTAGAACCCTTAGTTACCTTTGAAGCAAATCAATACTGTAATACGTCAAAAACCATTTATTTTTCGATGAAATGTTGCGAACACTCCGTTTCGGCTTGAACTCCAAACAAAATGGCGGAGTTGTCATATTTTACGCGAGCATTTTTTAAATAGTGGAGATAGCAGTTATGTTTGCGTTGGATTTTATGATTTTCGACGATTCAGTCGCATTTAACATTTTTTTTCTGTGATAAAGGTCTTTTTTCTCTTTCTAATAGTACCAAAATCTCAATATGGTTGAAAGTAGAGTTAGCAGCTTAGCACTTTTAGCCGACGTATTATAAACGCACGTATACAAACAATGATCTATTTTCACTGCACACAAATGCAGAAAGCAACTTCATTTTGAACTAAGTAATTAGAGTTCAGACACGGGACGAAAAGCATTTTTCATCTTCGACATCAAAGCCTTGCTATTGAGACAATCATTGCTCATTGCGCATCAATCAATGTTTATTTTTCCGTACATCAACAGTTCATTACTCCTGAGACGATGACGTCATGCCTGTTTTTTTCTATTCACCGACTAGCTAGACCGAGATTACATCGCCTCTAAAAATACTCCATTAGATGTTTGCATTAATGAAAGCCAGTTCCTGAAACGTCTAGATATATTGGAAAGGAAATAAAATTGTTTATTTTTTTATTTCTCAGGCGTTGAAAGTAGTGATAGTGCCAAAACCTCAAATTAAAGTTTCATGGTGCAATAAATTTAATATAGGTTTATACGTGATCTAAAAAAATCTCCATCCATCCAACCATCCATCTATCAGCCATAGGTCATTACTGCTGGACATAGGCCTCCCCAATGGATCTCCAATATAGACCGGTTGGTAGCGTATTGTTTCCAGCGCGATCCTGTGGTCTTGATGAGGTCACCTTGTCGGTGGGCGTTCTACGCTGCGATTGCCGGTACATGGTCTCCACTCGAGAACTTTCTATTTTTTCTGTGTGCCCTGCTCACTGCCATTTCAACTTGCCAATCAGCTGGGCTATGTCGGTAACTTTGGTTCTTCTACGGATCTCCTCAGCCCTGATTCGATCTCGCTGAGAGATTCCGAGCATAGCCCAGACAAAATGTATAATTATGCATTGAAAATACTGAAAAAAACATTAGTATGAAATCATAGATGGATACAATTTTTTTTCTGCTTTCATACAGTACATGGTAAATATAATTTTGGATACCGAGTGCCTTATGGAAAATTGACATATTTAATTAAAGCACATATTAAACAATGTATTATTTAAAGCAACAGTGCGTAGTGTAGATAGCATACACATTCAGATAAAAAAACCACAGACCCGATTCGTTCTACACCGTACTACAGTTTTTTCTAACCTATACTGCTACAACGCCGCTGGACAAAAATATCCCCCATTTCTCAAGTTAATAGTCCACTGCAGGACGTAGGACTATCCACGAAGGGTGATTGGGCCATATACACCACGCTGTGCGGGTTGGTAGATTCACATACGCCGTCGAATTTCTTCTACGGACTTATGCAGGTTTCCTCACGATGTCACATGAAAAGCCAGTAGTGTGAAATTCCGTACTTAAATTCTGAAGAACTTATTGGCTTCGAGCAAATATCTATAGAGCCATAGTCCCGAAGTGAAATTAGTAAAAAAATGTCCGAGCGCCGTCATACATACCGACTTAGATATTTACATTAAATAATTCACAATGACCCGTTTTCTCGAATCTCGACGTTATGTCACCTAATTAGTGCTTGCAACCGAGCACTTTGGCATCGCGCGGCATTGTTGTCGTTGTCAGCTTGCAATCGTCTTACGACTAACTAAAAAGCCTGCCCACTATGTAGCTTGGGCAGGGTTTTGACTCGGACACTTATTTTGCACGATTGTGACTATAGATTTACTTATATTTACTCGAAGGTACGGGACCGGCATTTGAACCCACGACCTCACTATTGTAAGGCGAGTGTTACTACCTCTAGACCACCACGGGTATATCCTTGAGTTGTACTTCGTCTAAAGATCAACATTTCGTGGCAATGCCGAAAAGAATGGTGTACTATTTTTTCTGTATTTCTATTTAGTTTTTTAATTTTTATATTTTTCTATAATTAAGTTTTTTTATGGTTTTCAGGTCACCACATTGGCGAACGAGCGCACGTCATAGAGCGCGAACAGAACGTATATTCAGGTGACGCCGAAGAGCGCCAAGACTTCATCAATCTAGACGAGGATGAGGCGGAAGATTTTGACAGGTCAGTTTTTATATTTTGGCATCCCATGTTTTATGTATTTGCGTTGTATCGGAGATAAAGCGTGAACAGAACGTATAATTAGGCGACGCGGAGGAGTGCTAAGACTTCATCAATCTCGAAGAGGATGAGGCGGAAGATTTTGAGTTTTTTTATTATAAATAAATATTTGTGGACTTCTTACACACGGTCTCTGACCCCAAACTAAGCATGGCTTGTGATATGGCTGCCAGAGACTGATATACTACATATACATATTTTTAAATATAACACCCATACACAGAGCAAACACCTATGTTCATCACATAAATATTTGCCCTGGGTGGGGATAGAACCCATGCCTCTTTGACCCAGAAGTCAGGGTCACTAACCACTGAGCCACCGAGGCAGTTAAAATATTATTGGAAATTTACTAACTAAAACTCCAGGGTCTGTGCCCTTTATTAACTATTTTTTTTTTGAGATTTTGAGCATACAATATGTAAGTCACTAGGTCTTGCCACCCGGCCTAAACGAACTTACTGTGGGATCTGGTTCCGTTTTTTTTTTTTAATTTTTCAAAAAATATTCTGCCCGAAATTCAAAAAAATATTCTGGTTTACTTATCAATGGCAACAAACATTGAATACCTAATAATAATAATATATCTAGTTTTATTAGTACTTAATAAATATCCATGAATATAAAACTGGACCAACTTGGAATTGTTTAAGTAGGTAGGTACTTATGAATAGAATAAATAACAGTACAACACTAACCCAAATATATCGGTTTGTTCCCAGTTTTACTACCATTCTTACTACCAGTAGTAAGAACGGTAAACGAATTACTCTTCTTACTACTTTTAACTATAAAGAAGAATTACTAGTATTAAAATCTATCCACTTTTAAGTTCTTAATCTGATTTCTCAACATTTTTAATTCATGATTGTGTTATCAGCTTCTTCAATTAGTGTAGCAATATCATCTTCGGAGCCAGCCACAATTGGTTTATGGTCCTCATTTTTACTAACTAGCATCTTGCCGTCTTGATACCATACATATTTGTATGCGGGCCTTAGCTTTTTTAGTTGAAAAGGGTAAATGTTAACACAGGCAAGTTTTGCTTTCATCTATTTTGAAGTGAGAACAATTCGTGGAAAGTTGTCGATAACAAAGCGAAGCCTGCCACGTGCTCCGGCTTTGAAACTTTGAAAACACGAGGCCACGGACGTGATTGCGGGGAATTCCCGCAGTGTGGGTATTTAGTCGGAACGCAGAAACTTTTTCGCTTGAAAGGGTAGGGTAGAAAAATGGCTTCTTTCCTTGTAAAGAAACTTATAATTTAGACCAAAAACCTAATATCACAAGGCAAAACGGTTAGTCATGGTACAGTAGCGCTCAGTTGTAAATGCTACCCGCGGTCACCCATCCGAAGACTGACCGTGCTAACCTCGATGATCGCTAACGAACGACTAACTACGCTATGCAGCATGCATAGCGCATTTATTTTCTGGGGTGGACAAAGAAGTTCCCACCAGTGCCTCCTAGCAACACCCTTGGTGGTATATTGTAATGTTACAGTGGGTTTCAGCAGAAAGTAGGCCTAGGGTTATAATTTGCCCTGATACCGGGGCACTAAAAAACGGCATCGGTATCCCCTACCTGTAGTAAGAGCCTACTAAAAGGGGACCTCTGGGCTCGTGGGTGGTCAGAGGTTGGGGCTCTGGCCATCCACTCAAGCGGGCCCGAGTAGGACGGCAGCGTGTGTGGCAACGCTGTCGTACAGGACCGTACAAGCCTAGTCTACTGCCAGGCGAGTAGACACACGAAGTGCCGGGAGCACCGGTGCGTTCCTTTTGAAGATCCCGGAGCTCCCAAGAAGGCACACAGGCTGGCCACCGAGGTGGTTTTAGTGGGTACAATCCCACATAACCCGACTGCACCCCAAAGCGGTCGGGTATCTTTGGAAGATTACCCCCTCGTAAAAAAAAGGCCTAGGGTTATAATACAACGCGTGGCATTCATTGTTGTAGCCTTTCTCTAGAGGAGCAAGTGCCTACTTTTGCCTACCCAAAAAAAATTGTTAAACTTAAGTTTTCTGAGGTGGACAAAGAAGTCTAGCGACAAATCCCTTGGTGGTGTGTTACCGTGCCCCCTAGTAACATACGTGGTGGTATGTTACAGGGAGTTCCAGCAGAAAGCAGGCGTGCTTCGCGATAGAGCCGCCATTACTGCAACGCCGCGTCGCGAGCCCCCGCGTCTCGCGCTCCCCGCCCCGCCTCTCGCACCTGCCAAGTAAGTACATATACAGAGTTATTTGCTTACCCCGTACTATGCCAAAAGGGGGTGATTCAGACTATCACTACGAACAACTTTTACTGTGGGGCCAACCCATATTTCGAGAGAAAAAATCAGCTGTTTCGTACGAAATTTCAACTGGGAATTGACAAAAGGTATGAAACACTTGTTTTGTTTTCTCGAATTTTTCCTTGGTCCCCGTAGTAAAAGTTGTTCGTAATAATGTTCTAAATAGCCACCTTTCGGGTACCCTGTGTAATAATAACCCTGTATAACACTATAGGATCGCACCCGCCAAGTAAGTCACGACATAACATAGCAAGCACCTAGATAGATAATACTTCACACTTTACACTCATAGCCATAACTGAAATAAATTATATTTTTTTGTGGGATTATCTGACGTTGCTACAGAATTCGGCGGCCTGAGTAAAGTACCCAAATTAAATTTATCCCAAACAAAAAAATGTTTTATAACTGCAGCAAAAACTGCAGATTCACTTCTGTTTTCTGTAACACTAGTCTGTATTTTTGAAACAAATACATATTCAAATTACACACACGTTGATATCCCAACCGCAAACAGTGCAGATATTGGACTCAGATTTTTTATCATTTACACACACACAAACAGGACAATTTTAATATGTTTTCAATATTAAGCGCCTACGACAACATACCTAAACTATTGAGACAATACTAAATAGCGAATTTTATTACCAGTTACATATTGTATTTACAGGAAAATTGTACTTAATGACGTAGTAATGATTGCTTTGTTTATGTAGTTGTAGACGCTAGCATGTCTGTATGCTTCACCATTTATTACGTGCCCATTTTAGGCCAAATCAAACTTAATGGCGTGTGTGAAGTTAGCTACAAGCTGCGCAAATCCCCACCTGTCATCCCTGCTGACATACGAATTTGCTATTGCGCAACGAATCGCCAAGCGTTCATAGACGCTATAAAGTTTGATTTCGCCTAAACCTGTAGGGCGGGCGAGTTTTTGTAATCTTTTTACTCATTTGATTTGAGGTGTTTTTTTTACAAAGTGCAGGGAATTTTACAGGTGTACTATGTTCATCATTGTGAACAACTTTTATATGGAATAGCTGATTTATTTCAGTTGGTTCCACAGTAAAAGTTGTTCATAATAATGAGCATATTATCCTCTGGAAGTGCCTGCACTTTGTAACAGCTGCTTGTATGAGAATACACGGTTATCCAGCCCCCCGACCGCCTAAGCAATAGCAATCGTAATAGCAATCGTTAATTACTCTCATTTTAGTCATTTGGCACCGCCTATGTGACGTTCGCCATCAATTGCTTTGCGCGGATTGTGAAAGCAATCGTTGAATGAACAACTTTGATGGCTAACGTCACATAGGCGGTGCCAAATGACTAAAATGAAGTCATAAACGATTGCTATTACGATTGCTATTGCTTAGGCGGTCGGGGGGCCAAACTGGTGTACTAAGCCGAAAGGGGTAATTAAGACCATCATTACGAACTACGTTTACTACGGAGCCAACTCAAAATTCGAGAAAAAAATCTGCTGTTTCATACATTTTGTCGATTCCGAATTGCAGTTTTGTATGGAGCAGCTGATTTTTTTTCTCGAATTTTGAGTAAATGTTATTCGTAATATTGGTCTTAATCACCCCCTTTCGGGAGTAAGCAGATAACCCTGTAAATTAGAATATATTTTATATTATGTATTTTCGTTTTTTTACTGTTCATATTTGTAATTATTTACTTTTATTTGCGGATCGGTGGTAGATGGGTTTGTGAATTTTAGTTCTTTACTTATTTTTGTAGAAATTTGAAATGTTGCATGGCTATTTTCTTCAGTACTTTCTTATAAATTATATTTATTTTAAAATCTCTTTATTGAAAACCGTCACTGAATAAAATACTCTCTGTTAGTCGATAAAATCTCCACCTACATCGATACTGATATGATTTAACTGATATGTTCTATGTGCGATATGATTTGTGATATTTTAGCGCGAAGTCCACCAAAGAAAAGTACGAGTTGGACTCGCGCTTGTAAGGTTCCGTACCGTATAGGAGCCCCTCGAAAAAAAAAACCCGTTTGTTGTATGGGGTCCCCTCTTAAAGATTTATATTGTGTTTTTAGTTTTAGTAGACGGACAGCGGAGTCTTAGTAATACAGAAATACAGAAAATTTTATTCGGTACAAAACAATTAGGTACACAGAAACAAAACACGAAAAACAACTAAAAATAGAACAATTCATAACCAATGCTTTGCCACGAAACTGATCCCAACTCAGCATATTGCTGGTTATAAACAACCAGAACTGATATTATGTTGGGACCAGCGGTGACATCACTACCGCAAGTCAGCGCGAGCAGTTAAATCAATTCGTATTACACACTTAAAAACAAGAACTAACGAGAGTACAGACAGTAATAGGGTCCCGGTTTTCCCTTTTGGGTGCGGAACCCTAAAAATTATATATTTGTACCAGTATGTATACCACAAGTGAGTAGAAAATATGCATAATATGACAAGACTATGATGACGAGATGATTTATAAATATACATAAAATTTTCTTTTCAGTTTTTTGTCAATTTAAATATCACTAATTTTATTTAGCTCTAGTCTTGAAAAGTATATTCCTGGTAGGACAAAAACTCATTCTGATCTTCCTTGTAGCTATATAATTTAGGACATAAACCCACCTGATCTTTCCCGATCTTTCCCATTGAAAAGTAGTCATAGTTATAGTTATTTATTCATAACATAATTGTGTTACATGTCAAAATATAAATTCAAAAAATAGGTATCCTTACAATCACATAGGAATAGGTACATTAAATAATAATTACAATTGTAATAAATATGAAAATTGCATTATATAATCTTAATATTAGTCATCTGATTAAAGTCGTAGAACGCCTCTTCGACTAGCCTAGTAGTATAAGGTTAAGTTAGGAGATAAACCCACGGTACTTTGATCTTCCTCCTAGCTATAAGATCTATAAACCTGCACCGCACCCTAATCTTGCCCGTTTCGTAGTCGTAGTCAACAAAATCCCACGGTTTTGTGATCTTCGTCGTAGATATAAGATATAGGACTTATACCCACTGCACCCTAATCTTGTTTGTTTCAAGTCCTAAGATGAGGATAGGTACAAAAACCAACGATACTGTGAGCTTCTTCGTAGCTATGAGATATATAGGACATAAACCCACGTACCCCGGTCCGCTCTGGCTAGGCCTCATGAGGTGACGAGTAGGGATGTGCCTTCCAGTGAGGAGCCTCGCAGACGGCCGAGCGCGCGCCGCCCGCTCCGCGCCAGCGCCAGTCCGCTTGCCACACACAGGTAAATACCCTACACCTGACCTTGATGTGTCTACTGTCTAGGTCTAAATATACTGATCACAAAAGTCACTAACTGTCACTTATCTAGGCCCTAAGTGTAGGTATAGATAATATACTAGTCACTAACTGTCATCTCGCTGTAATTTGTCACTTCACATAAATATGTATTCTCTTGCATCAACAAACTTACGTAGACTGCTACCTCACTGCAGATAATTTATGTCATTCACTTTAATAGGAACCCTTGATCTAGATATACTGGTCATTACTGTTACTGATTGTCGTCTTGCTGCTGATATATCACTTCACATGAATATGTATTCACTTTGGTAGGTAAATTTGTTGAAATGATATAATATATTTCCATAGGAGCCCTATGTCTAGATATACTGGTCGCAGTGTTCACTAACACTAACTGTCATCTCACTGCAGATAAATCATTCACTTCTTAACGAGTCAGGTTTATATTTATACTGGTCGTAGTGCTCACTAACTGTAACTGCCATCCAGTGCCGTAAGTAGCCTTTTATAACTTTCACTAATTCGGCGCCTTCGCAGAGTGCGTTTTAGCTTAATTTGACAAAGCATCTGGGCCGGAGTCCCAGAGGATGCAGGTTCAAATCCCGCGAACGCGTCAATTTTTGAAATGTTTATCACAAAAAGAAAGTTTTTAGGTAAATTTTGATCACAGAGCTCACTAACAGTAACTGTCATCTCACTGCAGATAAATTATTCACTTTAGAAGTCAGGTCTAGATACACTGGTCACAGCATAGAGCTCAATTACAGTAACTGTCGTCTCACTGCAGATATGTCATTCACTTCTTTAGGATTCAGGTCTAATATACTGGTCACAGAGTTCAATTACAGTAATAATCATCTCACTGCATAGGCTCTCAAAGGTTGACTGCTGACTTTTGTTCACCGCAGAAAAATATTAACATTAATTTTTTCTGGCGTAGGCAAAAAAGTAGCAAGGGCCTCTCAGTTACGTTACACCTATGGCAGCCCTACGTAGGTTTAATTTGTAGGACCTAAATAGGGCACAGTGTTCACTAACTGACATTTTCCTAGAGATATGTAATTCACTTCCTTATGAGGTCTACATAGGTCTAGATACTGGGCATAAAGCCGGAAACATACTATCGGACGCGGCTGACGGACGCGACTGACAGCCGCGACTTAGCTATGTGCACAGTCTTAAAACATCCGGTGTGCCAGATCGCTCTCGGACGTCCGAACGCTCAAGGTCGTCCGAAGGTGACGTCCGCGACTGATATCCGATAGTGTGCACGGCTCAGTGTACTTTCATAGTCTAGGTCGCGGCTGTCAGTCATTTAGTATGTTTCGAGCTTAACTAACTGTCACCTCGCTGCAGATGTCACTTAACATAAGTATGTGTTCACTAAAGTAGGTATGTAGGGAATTAAATCTAGGCCCAGATATACTAGTCACAGTGCTCACTAATTGTTATCTCGCTCCAGAAATGTCATTCAAGTCCTTAAGGGCTGTACATAGGTTTTCTAGAAATACTGGTCATACAGGTCACCGTCGTCTCGCTCTTTTGGACCGAGGAACTGTCATCTCGATGGAGATATGTGATTCACTACCTTAGGAACCTAGATCCAGTTAGACTTGTCACAGTGCTCACTAACTCACATCTCGCTGCATATAAACCATTCACCTCTCTTAGGAGCTCTACATAGGTTTCTAGAAGTACTGGTCACAGAGGTCACTGTTATCTCACACTTTTGGCCGAACTGTCATCTCGCTGGAGATATGCCATTCACTACCTTAGGAACCTAAAGCCAGTTAGACTTGTCACAGTGCTCACTAACTAGCATCTCGCTGCATATAAGCCATTCCCTTCTTTTAGGAGCTCTAGATAGGTTTCTAGAAGTAAGTACTGGTCACAGAGGTCACTGTTATCTCGCACTTTTGGACTGCCGAACTGTCATCTCGCTGGAGATATGCCATTCACTATCTTAGGTATCTAGATCCGGTTAGACTAACTCAATCTCGCTTCATGTAAGCCTCTCACTTCCTTAGGAGCTATGTATATTGTATAGGTCTAGATATACTGGTCATAGAGGTCACTGTCATTTCGCTTCAAATAAGTCACTTAACAAAAGTACATTATGTGTTCACTTGCGTAGGCAAAATCTAGGAGTAGACTTAGGCATATCGACATATCCATTACTAAAAACCAAAAGTATAACTATCCCACACAATTTTAGTCTATAGCAGTATTATGGAAAAGTGTAGTAAGGCAAATTTTAATACTAGTGTGCTATTTTCCGACGCACGTAAATTACGAGTGCACTTTTGTTAGTGTGCGTGTAAGAATTACACTAACACACGTGAAAGTAATATTAAAAACACTTGAGAGTTTTAAACTTGCAACTTTATTTATCAAGTTCCATGGTGGACTTCGATATTTTTTCTTACTAAAGTTTCACCAATAATACTTGAGCATATTTTCAATTCAAAATCAAATACTAAAAATCATTAATTTACTAAACCGGAATTAATACGATTTTCTATTTGGAACAGTTCCAGATACTGGAGGAGGAGATACTACTATTAAAAATATCGTAATTTGAACCAAAAATTTATTTATTTTTATATTTTGAAGGCTGTACATACGTTTGCTATGGGTTTGCTTCTATTTTTTTCTTTTTTAGTTATTTTTTCTATAGCATGTACTTCCTGCTTATGCTATAATAGCATGAATGTGTTGGATATAAGTGTTATTTTTAAAATGTTGCCATCAGAAAAAAAGGCTGATTTTTTTTTGTAAAGAAAACAATATTGTGTGCTTATTCGGAATCTGCAAAAAAGGCTCTTAGTGTCATATAACGCTTCACACTCGAGAACGCAAAACATCCAAAAAATAGTGCTTGGAGTCCCTCCGCGCGAAATAGTGAAAACGTGAAATTTCGACGCAACAGTGCTTCCATACCCCCTCCATGGTAGCGTTAAACGTTTAACGCAACCTTGTTGGAAGCAGCATTAGAAGTTCCACTTTAACAATGCATTTTGCAAAGTTAAGATAAACGGTAACATGTAGTTATTTGATTACATCCTACTAATATTATAAACGCGAAAGTTTGTGAGGATGGATGGATAGATGGATGGATGTATGGATGTTTGTTACTCTTTCACGCAAAAACTACTGAACGGATTGAGATGAAACTTAACAATAATATAGCTTATATATCAGAATAACACATAGGCTATAAATTATAATGATATATTGCGTATGCGGGCGAAGCCGCGGGTAAAAACTAGTATTTTCATATAATAATGATCAATGTAACTGTAAATATTTTTGAACTTGATATCGCTTCTATTTGGTATTTTTGGATTGTTGGCTTCAAAAATATTGTTCAAATTAAAAACTTTGCACAAACCTTGTATTGGCACTTGGTATTTCATTAAATATCGGCCATATTCTAGGATATCATTATATTCATCGTTTTAACAATATTTTTTTACTATGAGACCAACTCCGAAGTCGTGGAATCGATAGAATTTTTGTACTGGATATGTACCTTTTCTTCATATTTCAAGGTTGTACCAGTAAAAGTTGTCAAAATGATGAATGAAATCTTAGAATTGGTTCGTCATCTAAAAAACCACCACATAAGACTAGGAATATGGTTATTTAGTCCAGGGGCCTTATTGTGTAAGTGCTCTAACGTTTGGCTGCGCCTTTTCTGCTGCGCCTTTTCTGCTGCTTGCGCCAGTTACTTACGCCACGAGAGCGAGCGGGAGGAAAAGCGAAGCCGAATATCAGAGCGCTTACACAATAAGGCCCCAGGTTCCACCAAAGAGAAACTGGGAGGAACGTTTACAGGTCGCGTAAAAAGAAAGCTGGAGTGTCAAGCTGCGCATAAGGAGATTTTACTCCTATTATATTGCATAGAGAGTTAAATTTCCTAGTGTGTAGCTTGACACTCAAGCGTTCTTTTAGTGACGCGACTTAGATAGAAGCTGCCTTATTTATAAACGCAGAGTTACTTTGGAATAGTTAGTCGTGTTATGTCTATTACAAGTTAGTGGCGTTAGTCCTTAAACAAATTAAAATTGTTATAAAAAGATATTATTTTTCGCATAAAATGGAACCACTGACTTCCACCTTTCACCGTCCAAAATTCGAATAGTTTGCACGAATTGGTGTGACACCCATGTACATTATTGTTGATTTATCAAAAACGGCTCAGCCGATTTCGATAGCATTTAAATGAGGGCACCTCGGGAGTATACCCTTTCGAAATAAAAAAAAAGATTTTTATCGGTTCACAAGGCAGAGGTTGTCTGGAAGAAATCGCTTTTAGCGATAAGACCGCATTTTGTACCATTCTTCTGTCGTTATTTCTTTTTCTGTTATGTTTTACTACTTTTGGTGTCAGTAAAGTGTTTTTGTATTGTATTGTATTGTGCGAAAATATCGATGAACATACACAAAAAAAATACATATAGAACATAGTACCTACCTCCTCCTTTTTGTGAAGTCGTTAAAAAGACAACACGGACTAACTACTCCGATGTAACTCTGCGTTAGTTAAATAAGGCGCAAGGAGTCTAAGCCTGAGCTGCCATTGTTTATTTTTCGTCAAATGATGTGTACTGTGTACAAAAGATGCCTTCTTTCAGTACGAGCGTGCGTGAAGTGTACGGGGGATCGCACCCTCAGCGACGCCATAAGCACGGCAAGCACAGTACCCGCAACCACGACAACTAACCCCCTGTTGGACAACCACGACAGCTGCGCTCTGCTGGACAACCGCGGCGAACTGACAACCACTGCTGGACTACCGCGGCTAACTGACAACCACAACTAGACCACTGCTGGACTACCGAGGTCAACTGACAACCACGACAACTATACCACAGCTGGAACTATCGCGGCGAACTGACAACCACTACTAGGCCCTTTATCTTGTGACTTATTGTGACACCTTGATTCTGTTCACCACTATACTAAACTATATTTAAACTATCGTTGTATTTTATTTACACGCGATCGATTTGATGAACACTTGATTCGAGTTTCTCTAGGATATAGTTACTTGTCCTTGAAATCACGAGTTTAAAAAAATCAGCTATTTCATACAGAAAAAATATTAATCCTTGACTAAAAAGTAGATTTATAGTTGCTCGTCCCGGCTTCGCCCAGGTGCGATACTTCTAGTTGAAACCAAGGCTTGAAACCGGTTTAAAATTAACCAGAATTAAAACGGTAAAAAATTGTTTCTTGGATTATTTCGTACGGAGCGTAACCGTAAAAAGAGTGTTTTAAAAACCTTTAGAAACCGGTTACGCGAGAGGCCCGTCGCGATACGTAAGGCACGATACGGGGGGCGGGTAACAGACACGCGCTAACTCTCTCCTTGCCCTCGCGTCGTGCCCATTGATGGCGTGAAGAAGAGACGTGCAGATGGAAAGAGCTGTTTTAAACTGGTTTATTCTGTTCATCCGATATAAGAACTTAATTGAACAAAAACACATAAAATTAACCTCAATTAGAACGAAACCGAAAAATAAAGTTTTCATGTACTTGAAGCCTTAACCGGTTCGTAAATTAACCGGGTTTTCAAGCCTTGTTTGAAACACTCTAAAACAGTGAAAACTGTTTTCGAATCTGTTGTGTAGTTTAGGAGATATAAGCGGATACACAGACGGGTAGACAGACACAAATGTAGAGACTTAGCTTTATAATATTTAGTCGACAAAAAAGAGACCCGTTTCATGCGTCTCGATTGAAAACACAATGTGTTTTATGAATTAAAAATTATGACTGCACTAAAAGTCATATTTATTGCGTTTTATTACTAAATTACAACGATAGTTTCATTATTTTTTAGTGTTGGCTTCTAACGAATCGTGGTGATAGACAACTTAGCGCCTAGACTGCTTGATTGAAATGGTTTTCATCATGAAAGAGAGGCGTGTTTATTTATACTGACTAGTGATAGTGCGAATATCACCAAAATTGAGCATGGCATGAAATACAAAGAAACTCTCTTTGCAATTGTGCCTAAAAGTGCTTAAAAATGTCACTTTGTCGAAGAGTGGGTGCTGACGCAACTGTTTTAGACCGAATCATACAACTATAACAGAATACGGCTAAAACTCACGTTATAATTATACGGTTGATCCGCAAGGAATCCGACCAGTTTCGGAGTATTTAGAACTCCATCCTCAGGGAATACGCTATATAACGTTATTAACAATAGTCAGGGAATACGCTATATAACGTTATTAACAATAGTAATTATAACGTGATTTTTAGCCGTATTCTGTTATAGTTATGATGAATACTCACGGTACTTTTAATGAAGCGAATCATACAAGTTGGCGAATGTGAAGTTAGCTACAAGCTGCTGCGATATCGCGTACTAACTTCACATCCGCCAACTTGTATGATTCGTCCTATAAGTGAGCATTGGGTTTTACGCAGTTTGTTGCTAATTTCACAGCCGCCAAAAAGTTTGATTCGACCTATCACAACATTAAAAAATCAGTGCCATTGTCTCTAACAAATGTAAAATTCGTGTATCATATTCGCACAATCGCATTACTGAATCTTTCTCGATAAAGTTATATTTTTAAGATTATGTTCGTCGTCCTATAATTATTATGGTTTAATTTTGTCAATTTACATTTGACTCTATACTATTTATTTGTAAATTTTGCGATATATTCTAGGATAAACTATTTTTTGAGTATTTCTTCATATCAATGTCAAGTACATTTTATTTTAATTTTAATTTTAAAATTAATTTTACCTGTTTGATGTATTTTTTCCGTATTATCAGCATGAGTTCCTTTCTCTTTTATTTTACACCAATCGTTCAATATTTTAAGAATGTCATATAATAATGTTTCTTTGTTTTCTCTAATTTGAGAATTTTAAATTGTTTTGTCTCGATTAATCGACTTATTTTAGTAATATTTAATGAAATATTTGTTTTTTACTATTTTATCGTTTATCTAATGTAGTGACGATAGATCGTGGGTTTCAAACCGTGTGTATACAAGACAGATATACGCATATGACACGGACTACTACTTTGATTTTTTTAAATTATAAAAAGTAATAAAAGACCCGCTAATACCAGCTTATAAAAACAAATTAATTAGCATGTATTTTAATATATCGAAATCAAAACAATTATGATGAAATGCAGTATTTACATTTTATATTTTTCCATATCGGTCATGTTAAGACTTACATTGAGAGTGTACAGACAGGGCTCGAATGCTCGAGTCAATCATTTTATGGGATCACTGTATTACAAAACTAACTTGTTTATATCAGATATCTAACACCGTAAATGCTAGGTTTCTAAACATTATTAAGACTTATCTTTAGTCTTATATCCCCAACGCCCCTAGCTAGCTTGGCAAATGGATAAAACCATTTTTTTCATTTTTAATGTCAGCTGTCATAACCGTTCTCAATCGGGTTTGTCATATTTCATATTCATATTTTGTTTCCAATCTGATTGAATAATTTGGAGGAAAGACAATTTGTCTCTTTGTCATGCTAGGGATAAATTGCATGCGCCCCTATCAGGCCAAATATGCAAATTTATCTCCCCAGCACGGGTGCTGGGGAGATAAATTTGCATATTTGGCCTGAGCATGGCAAAGAAACTAATTGTCTTTCCATCATTATATCTCCTTGAAGAGGAAATAAAAGTATGGATTGACAATGACAACTGACATTAAAAGTGGATAAAATGGTTTCTCCTTATGCCGTGCTACCCGTGCAGAAGAGGAAACAAAGAATGATTTGACATTGTAAGTGGATAAAAATGGACTAATCTCTGCCATGCTAGGAGTGCTCTTGTCCCCTCAATTCATGTTTTGATTTGTCATTTCTTAGATAATGTAACACTGAACTTTTTATCTTCATTAAAGACTCGGATTTTGTGATTTTTTATTTATCTTTTCCTAATGTACTGTCTTGTGAAAAGATGTAATATAATGTAATTAGATGATAAATAGTAATATTTACGGAGTTTTTGGTGTAAAATAAGTTATTTCTTTGATCTAATTACTTATAAAACTTGGTAATTTATATCGATAGCTGAACAGATTCTAGTAAAAATAATTAACTAGTTTTGTTTGTTAGTATTGTGCTGTATCATTTTCATAACTAATCTGATACCGTCTCCTTATTTTCATATATCGGACTCATACCCTATTAATGGTTAAAAAGAGATCGAAGAGAGATGTCTAAAATGTTGCTATACTTGTTACTGACCAAAATGAAAAGATTTGGAAGTAAATTTCATTTTATCAAATTAGTTTTAAAAATGATATAGTAACTTAACAAGACAATTGTTGGATAAAAAGTAATTTAGCGTTGATTAATATTGCCCCAACGTCCACATCAAAACTGTATCTGTTTCTTTCATTTGATCTAAAGATGAAAAGAAACAGCTATAGGTTTGCGATAGTGTCTTCACAAATAGAGTTAATATAAAATTAGGCGTGTATTCTGGTTAAGAAAGTAGTGAAGTATATTCATAGTAAAGCGTTAGGATCGACCTCAACGAGCTGTTGAGTCTTAGCCTTAAATCCCTACCTCGTAAGCCGATATTCGATGGAAATTTGCTTTAAAAAGCATATTTAAGTCTTAATTTACATTATAATGGACCGGTTAGCACGATATGACTTTGGCTATGCAACAAAAATCCTATATCGTGTTTCATAAAGCATATTAATTTCCAAAGTCAAAAATCGATAACAATAGCATTCGTTTCTCATTTGTTCCAAAGCATTTTCAAACGTTTTTGGAAATTCTTTGTTTGATGTGATATTTATTCGCGTTTCAATATCACGGTCTAGACTATGCTGGTCCAATAATGTGAACGTAGCAGTTTAACTTTGATTTTATCTTTCTCTATGACTACCATACATTTTTAGTTAATTCTCTTCCTGTGGGAATCGACCGCACAAAAGCAAGGTGCTCCATCCTAGTAAGAGCAATATTCTTAAAAACTCTGTATTCGCTATAGAAATTGACGATATTGTTCCAACTAGGGCTTCGGGACTCGCGACGCTCATTCCGTTAATAAAGTATTTTTTGTCTTATCTATACTGGTTTCCTTTCGGTTCATGGACTGTCTTTTGTAGCCATTGAATTGCCATCAGATATATCTGATTTTATAGCTGCCATTACATCTCATGATAAAATGTCGTGAGAGTAAAGAAGTGAGATATAATCGGACCTCTGTAGCATTTAAAAGTAAATCGTGCTTTTAAATATATCCGATGCTGTAAAAACTTGTCATAGTAGCTTAAAAATTTTAGCCATTTCCATTTGATGCAATTCAGTGGTTAGATTTTTAGAAATAGACATCTAGATATATAATTTATTTTTAAGCAACAAAATTCTCATTAATGTGTGGTGAAGCTAGAATAAATTAGTGAATACAGAACTGCCTTTCATTTTAAATGGGTACAATGAAACAAAATATCCGACAAATTAATGACTGTTTAATTGAAAATTAAATATTAGAATATTCAGTAAATTTAAATTATAAAGCGTCTAATAGTCCAAATTATAAAATTCATTCTATCACCCTTAACAACTACCAAAATACCGAATAGAAACCCATTACCCAAAATTACTAATATATAATAATAATTGCGTAAAATAATTACACAAACATTAAAAAATATTAACTAATCTACCAAATAATTGACGAAAAAAACAGCAACACTAAGCCGCGGTGTCAGTACTTTGTGACGTTTCTTGTTGGATGTCCGCCATCTTGGCTTGGTCAGCCATTTTGTCGGGGCGGTCATCTTTGTCCCACTGTCAAATGCACAAGCGACAGATGTCGTCGTTGATCTCCAGCATTTGGTCGATGAATTTTGCGTTGGACATTACTCTGGCGAGCTTGCAGAGGATTTTTAGAAGGTCACCTTCCTTGTAGTTTAGCTGTGTGTTGCATAGTTGGATATCTTCTGATAAATTTTCAGGAACCTGGAACAAGATGAGATAGAGGATTAGTGTTATTGATTTACCGAACAATATTCGTTTGACAGAAAGCTTTTGTGTGCACCTTACTAACCTATAACACAACTCTATCTTTTCAGTGGTATAGTTTTAGACCCACCATACCACCAGGGGTATATATGGCCAGTGGTATGGTGTGTCCGACATGACCTATTGTTACGCTATTAAATTGTCGTAGAAGTGTACTTTATACCTTGAAACGAGTTACCTACCTACCCACTTAACTTAAATACATGTTCAGTTGTCTTCCAACCTCCAATTACGCAGTAAAATATAAATTAGACAAAGCTGAAACGCTACTAAACAAAGAGCCATTATGTAGATTACACATAACGTACTATAATGCTTGATTATAGTGTTTGAATGACGTCGTACGGACGTAACCACAGGCACTTTAAAATGTAAACTAGAATTATCTATCATTCATTGTAGAATTGGCAAGGGCTTTGTCAAAAAGATGCGAACTATGCCAACCGGATTTCCGACTGCAATTTGGATTTGCTTTGTTTGTTGCCAAACAGATAAATTAATTTTATGTAGTTTCGACGATGATACGAGTTAATACCGAACTTATTAGGCTTATCTGTATTTAAAGGATTTTAGGAATATACATATTTATAATAACAAATTAAATAAACAAATCTCGATATCACTACTCCGGCTCGAAGGACCACTATACAGTCGTTATACTGAAAGATTGATTGATACGGTCATGAAGTACAACAATAGAAGTGCTAGTCTATTGTAAAATAAAAGTATCCCTGATAACATTTTAGCTTAGTTTGTTATTTGTAATGATATCCCTAAAATATCTGTCTAAGAAACCACATCAGGGGCCTGATTCTCTATCGACAAAACGTAAGGTAACTAAGTATTTTTCATTTCCGTGAATTTCGTTTTGAGAAATGTTTTGTGTAAAATTACGTTAAAACGAATTATTAACCGAGTTTAAGTTATGTTATTTAAAAAATAATTATTTTTACACGGATTTCTTAAAAACAAAGAGTATGGTTAGTGCTCGTTAAGCGCTTGTTTTCGTACAGAATCATCTACCTGGTATCAGTTCTGATTTTTTGAAGCTATCAATTCTAATCCAAAAGCTACTCTCATTTAGTCGGTTCTATCAACAATCCGACCGAGTTTTATGATTTGTTTTGTAAACACTGCGTACATTTTAGCACTCGTCAAAACTGCGTTTGTTTTCAAACATTTGTTACGCAATCACGACGCGAGGCCAATGTGATGCAACGTTGCTACCTGCATATTTTTGTGTGTAACGATTAAAAATCTAGGGCATCTACTTTCGCTTTCTAGAGCCTACGTAGAATAGACGACCATAGCGGCCAACGCCCAAAAAGCCAGCCAAAATAGACTTACATTTTTAGGGTCAGCGAAGTCTGTAAATTTGTACTTTTTCTTGCATTTCTCGTTGCCGTTGTCGAAGAAGAGTGTAAAGTGCGCGTCTTTGGTGCACGCTCCCACTGGGAAGTAGAGGCCGGCCACCAGGTGGCCTTTCTGGTCGCGGGACAGCAGACTCCTGGGGACAAAGGAACAGTTCATTAGCACAGTTTATAGAAAATGTAATTATTAGTAAAATCGAACTACCTAACTAAATATGGTCAAATCGCTGGGAACCCAACTGTTTTCGGAGTACCTGCTTAGTACTTCTTCATCAGGGAATATATATGATACCCCATATAGAAAACTAGCTTTTGTCCGCGAGTTATTTTGATATACTCGTATGTATAGGAACTTTTTCGTCATTCTGTCTCTCAAACTATGTCCATGCCAAAAATCAAGTCAATCAGTTGCTCCGTTGTTACGTGAAAGAAGAACAAACCAACAAATACACTTTACTTTCGGATTTATAATACTTATTAGTGAGGAAGTAAGCATGTTATTGTAGTTTAATGTGCTTTGGTTGAATAAATATTGAATAGATACTTGTTCAGAAACGAGCCCATTGCCACCACTCACTATCCTTATCGGCTAAGCGCGGTGGAGTTGGTTTTCACGCTCCGTCGCGTCCGCGTGCTTAGTTCACGGGGGCATCGCAAGACAACTACGAAGTGACTTGATTAATTGAGACAGTTATCGATATCACTCTCCATTTGTTTAGACTCTAGTTTTATCGTCGCGTGTGACCTTTTGTTCTCGTAATAATTTAGTCCAGCACAATAAGACTCGTGGGCAAACAGTGGTGGACAAATTATGTCATCCTTTGTTTAGGACTTATAATACGCGTAGATATACCTACGTGATTCATAATCATAATGTTTTAAAGATTTACGGTCTGCTAGCAGCACGGTTCAACGGTTTATCCCCCGTGACACTACAAATTGATTAGGTAACTGTTTCTGGTCTTTTTGTCTTTTGCATCGACTTATTGGAAATCTGGATGTGACATCACTGACATTCCG
Organism: Hypomecis punctinalis; assembly: GCA_949316475.1. Classification (NCBI taxonomy): domain Eukaryota; kingdom Metazoa; phylum Arthropoda; class Insecta; order Lepidoptera; family Geometridae; genus Hypomecis; species Hypomecis punctinalis. The sequence goes on from OX438814.1 coordinate 19,975,306, forward strand.
GTTCCCTCTAGGTATAATATTAAACTCTTTGGGGTATATTGAGCAATAAAGGTGAGGATGGTCACCTAAAGTTGTAAACCAAGTTTCTCCTCCTAGTGACGCTGACAGCGTCTTGGCGACGGCTTGGCGACCCAGACGAGTGAGGTTTGTATCTTGGCGTGACTCAAATAATTTGAATGTAGAGATAGAAGCAAGGACCCTCACCTAAAGTTGTAAACCAAATTCCTCCTCTCGGTGACGTTGACGGCGTCAAGGTACGGCTTGGCGATGTAGACGAGCGAGGTCTGGGTCTTCAACGCGCCGGCGCGAGTCTCCCGCTCCTGCCACTCCACGTAGCTGCTGTTGTGCGGGCTGAACACGTAGTTGTATTCCTTGCGACAGTGCGCCTCGTCCGACTGGGTGAACCAGCCTGCAAGAACAAATGGGTTCATGAAGGTCTGATTTTAAAGTCTCGTAGTCATATGTGATGTAAGGTAAAACAAAAAGTTATGTCGTTGGCCACAAGAAAACAGGAAATATAGAAAGGATTATCCAATTGTTACTTAGACCTTGTTTTATTTGTGTGCTTTTTGACCATATTGGACTAGATAGTTGGGCTACCGTTGACATGCGATCAGAACATCTTAGGGATGTTCTGATAGAAAGTGCCAGCTAAAAGTGGAACATCGTTTGAAAAGAAAGAACACGTTTGATGAGATCTAATCAACGTACCGGTGTGCGGGTATGCTCTATCCATCATGACGGTGACGATCCGGGGCACGTGGTACCCGGGGTCGGCCAGCAGCAGCCCCGGGCGGCCGTCCACGCGCACGTGGATGCAGGCCATCACGTGCTCCTTCTCGGCCGTGAGCACCGCGTCCGGGCCGCCGGCGGCCACGTACTCGCGCACGCGCTCCACCGCCTCCTCGCACGACACCAGCGCCGTCGCCTCCTCCAGCCCCGCGTACCACCGCTCCAGCCCGCGCCACCGCTTAAGTAGCTCCAGCGCGAGCCCCACGCACGTGTGCTTCTTCTTGCGGATCGGCGGCGCGTACTCTTCATAGACGTCGTAGAGAGGGCGGGAATTCCGCGCGCGGTCGAACGCATCATGCAGCGAGATGAAGTTGCTGACGGAGTCGTAGTTGTCGGTGACGAGCAGCTTGCGCAGGATGGCCTCGAGGCGCGTGGCCAGCTCCTCATGGCGCGCGGCGGAGAGCGGCACGGCCCGGCGCGGGGCGCCCCAGCGCGCGGGCGGCAGCGGTTGCCTGGTCAGGTGCCGGTCGGCTTCCGAAGCGAGTCAACTCGGCCACTCGGCGCCCCACCGGCCCACGGCGGGCGCCGCGGGCTCGGCCTCCGCCCCGGCGCCGTCGGCGTGCCGGCGCGCCTCATCGCGTCCCCTCTTCGACGCAACGTCAGCGCCCTTCGCGAGCGCTTCGCGTTGCCTCTCCAACAACAATGATGTCGGTTTTTCACGCTCTGCAAAACATACGGTTCACATGAGAAAAGTAGAACTGCTAGGTACTTTACGTTACAATAACATTTTTCAACAGGGAAAACAAGCAGGAATGCTTATAAGTGATCGTACAAAACATCCTACTCTACTTATTTCATAAAGCCTAAATGGCCTCATCATTTCCAAAAGAAAACCAATATTTCCGAGAAGTCAGTTGATGTGATACCGAGAGACGCATAGTAAACAGTATCGCGTAACCTCATTCTTCACGGCTGTACAGCTAATTTGGTTAAAGTAAACACTGAACCGAGATATCTGCATCTAATTTTATTGGCGCGTCATCCTTCAAGCATGTAGAGTTGATTGTGTTAGTCATGGGCTGAAAACATCACTCACAGCTCCATTGCGTGAACGTTGTATTTACCACTTAGCTGACCAAACTTATTAGGCATCCATTAGAGGAGACGGGTAAGGGTAACGTCATCTGCTGGTGAAAAGATTGACCACCGTCATTCAGTGCGGTCACGCGTTAATGATATACTAATAAGTTACCGTGGCGCGTCATAAGGACCATTGCATCAGGGAAAAATGAAACCTTAGTAAGTATAATATGTGTCCGTCGTCTACAGAAACAGCTGATTTCTTTAAAGTTTCATTTGTTGTTATAATAACATTTGCATGGAGAACATGTGACCGATTCACTCTATCATATTGATTTGTGGTGTTGTTATGCATTTCTGTATTGTGTAATTAGGTACCTACCTACGTTATTATGTTACACAATGTTTTACTTACTTACTATGAATTTGTGCGTAGTATCGTAAGACACGCCTTTATTCATATCTTTCCGGGAATAACAATTATGATAATAAACTGTTATCACGAAACGAAATCTAAAGTCACGCGACGTGGGCTAAAGTTGTCTGATATTCAATAATATCGTGATATCTCTGTCATTAAATTATTGTAAGTCTCATAACAGATAATTGAAAAGGAAGATTAAGTATTAATGAGAACGATGTATTGCCGTAAAAAGAAATTAAGGCTTGTATTACATACTTAGTTTACAATACCTTTGATACCAGGTAGAGTAGGTAGGTACGTATGACTAGTAGATATGTCCTTTATAAATACCAAGGAGGGCAATGAAGTTTAGTTCTCTCAAGAAGTTATAAGTAGGTAATTAAATCGAAACAACCAAAACAGAAAAAATGCCAAATCGATGGAAACAACAGTGGCTTCAGTATGAATTAAAATTTGTATAAAAAAACGAAAATTTATCACTTAGTATCCATATATTTTTGTTAGTTTTTCCTAGTTTTCGCCAGATGCGTTTTACAAAAATGAATGGCGCCACACGTACCTAACCTGTAGTTTTTGGCTTTGTTAAATCTTACACTCAGAAATCAGATATGCAAATTTTCTGAGTTCCTTGACGAGTCCTTTTATGGGAAAGATAACAAAAACATCACAACTTGTTTGAAGGAACTGGTTCCTTGAATAATGAGTGTAGTATGCGAGCAAGCGTTGCCCTCTATATGGGTCAAGAGGGGGCATAAGTCTGCTCAAAAGGGCGTTAGTCTGGAGGTCCCTTAGTGCAGAGGGGAGCGAATTACCGGGCACATAGAGATGTCATTGCGTGATACAAAATCGCTAAAAAGAATTGTGATTATATAGTATGTCACAATAGCTTAATGAAACCTTTTTCCGGGAAATGATTACGATTACCTAATTATAATACAGATACCTATCTACTAATTGTATAGCAGCAACATTAACCTAGGCCAAAGAAGATATAATAATACTACCCTAGGCCAAAGAAGATATAATAATACTACGCCTAGGCTTACGAGCAAAATAAATTGATTCACGATTTACCTTGTTACACATTTTTTAAGTCCTCAAACAAAAGCTATCGCTTTTTACCGGCTTCCAAAAAAGAGGAGGTACTATTAGTCTGTATGGTTTTTTTTATTTTGTGTATGTTCATCCAAATTGTTTGCCAATTGTAAACCTATTTAAAAAAAAAACTTTTTTAGTTCGAAAGGGTAGGTATACTTCCGAGGTGATCCCATTTAAATTTTATCGAATTCGGCTGAGCAGTTCTTGATAAAACAACAGTAATGTAAATGGATGTCACACCGATACGTGCAAACCATTAAGTACCTAACCAAAAGGAGTCGACTGCAAAGCGTAGGTACCCCTCTGCCAAAAGTACGCGACCGGCGGTTATACTCTTTATATAAATACTAGTTTATACCCGCGGCTTCGCCGTAATTATAATTTATAGCCTATGTGTTATTCTGATATATAAGCTATATTATTGCAAAGTTCTCAATCCGTTCAATCGTTTTTGCGTGAAAGAGTAACAAACATCCATCCATCCATCCTCACAAACTTTCGCGTTTATAATATTAGTAGGATATCGGTCTGGTTGCGCTTGTGTTGCGTTAATTTTTTAGCTAGTGTTAGTTAATTACATTTGTGTGCGTGTAAACATGCTTATATTTTGGTTTGTGTGCGTTTCTTCACCCCCCACTGACTTGGCAGACTTCGGTGCTTAGGCGTGTCGAATCCTTTTGGTTTTGGACTTAATGGTGCAAAATAGTTTGCACTGCAAACTATATATTCGAATTCTGTACGCGGTGGAAGTCGTTGCTGCGATTTTTTTGCTGTACGCGGTGGAAGTCGGTGCTGCAATCTTTAAGTAGTAGGTATGTAGGTAACACCAAGTATTATACTAAATAGTAAATACCCGTTCCATGGAGGCCGTGAACCGCTCCGATCGCGCTGATGAGGGCCATTACAGTAATTGCACTCCAGATTGCATTGCCCCAGATAGTAGGAACAGTTCCATACGAACTGTTCATAGTTATATAGGGGCTTGGAACAGAACCTGATTCATCATTATCATTACAGCTGTAAGACGCTGGACGCTCCATTACTGGACATAATAGGCCTCCTTTATAGTCACCCAAGAACGGTTGGATGCGGCTTACATCCAGCGCGATCCTGCAGTCTTATTTATGTTACTTGTCCACCTTATTAGTCAAAAATAAGTCAGTAAGTAAGTATACGCAGGGTGGCTAGCCCTAGTTGTAAAGTTTTTTTAAGTCGCTTGAAGGCTTCCAGGTCTAGAGGAAACTGTAGCAGTCTGGAGGTAGTGACACCCGCCTTACAATCGTGAGGTCGTGAGTTCAAATCCCAGTCCCATAACAATGAGTTCTTTAGAATTTATATACGGAATTTTACACCACTGGCTTTTCGGTGAAGGAAAACATCGTGAGGCAACCTACATACGTCCGTAGAAGAAATTCGATGGCGTATGTGAATCCACCAACCCGCACTGGTCCTGCGTGGTGGATATGGCCCAACTCGTCAGAAAAAATGCCAATTCGATGGCCCAATCACCCTTTGTGGGTAGGCCTACGTCCTGCAGTGGACTATTAAAAAGCTGATACAGTAGTACAGTACATACAGCTTCTGACATGGCTAAACGGTTAAAACCGGGACGTACAATTTAACGTGTCAACCGATTCACGGTAGCGCTCATACCTTATATCAGCTCTATGAATTAAATAAATAATTAATTTAAAAATTCTTATTTAGTTGATTGAATCAGGCGTTACTTTGCGGAAATTCATCTTCAAATCTTCGTTTTGAATAAATATTTAGTGTATATCCGCTATCATGTTGTAGGCAAATAAGTTAAAGGGCTTATAAAAAAATCGTTAAAATAATATGACAAAATATTGAAAACACTTCACTAGTACCTAAATAACACCCTTATTCTCACTGCACTACACTCTGTTCGACACGTGTTTCGCCTCTCCCTTAAACTTATTTGCCTACAACAAGGTTACGGAAATACACTAAATATTTATTCAAAACGAAGAAAAATTAAAATTTAAAAATTTAATTTTAAAAATACTTTCTCGAATTATACTTTACAATTCAACACGCTTATTCGTATGTGCTAGGGAACAGGACAAAAATAATTTGCACATACATTTTAAAGAATACCAAGGGACACACCATTTGCGTTTGGACAGCATCCAAAAATTTTTTTCGGATATACGTATCGATTTCCTCTAAAAGTCAGTGTAACTAGATAACCCACATTGTATGTTTTGAGACCATTTGAAAAACTATAATTTTCTAAAAAAAATACTCTATAATTTTTGACGACATTGTGATTGTAGGTTCCCAATAAGTAGTAAGTAGATTCCGAGACATGGAGACATATCTACACAACACAATCTTCGCTTGGCCTGATAAAAAGCGAATAAGAACCAACTACATGTGAATATGTACTAATAAATGATTGAGTATTGAGTTTTTTTCAAACAGCCTTGAGTCTTCGTGGCATTAAAATTGACCAGGTTAGCATTAGGTACCCCAGTCAGATAACGCCTCCAGACTCATGTTGAGCCGTTCGACCACAGCCTCTCTGAGTGACTTAATATGTGGCCCGCTGGGTCCTGCATCGGATGTGAAGCTCTCCACGTCTGTACTGTCTGCGTACCCAAAGATACCGGGTTTCAGCAGGTCGCTGATAAGCAGTAGGAAGAGTGTTGAAGAGAGCACTGACCCCTGAGGAACACCGGCATTGATAGCCATCTACAACCACCCGTATCGACTGATTCCTCGAGATATCTGATATCCAAGCGCAGAAATCAGCAGGCAGGCCGTCAGATGGAAGCTTGCTTGTGTGATTTTAGGTACCTATAGATATTGATGGCTCTATCTATTCTGTGCCAAACAGAATGTCTCATTTGATTTGCAGAATTTGTCATAGCTCTGCATTCCTATAAGCTCCAACTGCTCCAAGCAAGTTCTAAAAAATTATTCGCGGTTCATATTAAAATAATACAATTTGAATACTAATTAGCCTCAGCGAGGGTCAGCAACTCAGTACATTGGAAAAGGCATTTAAGCGACCTTTGACTGAAGGCAAACTTGCGAAGGTGAGCGGTCTCACCTTCGCCATTTGCCTTTCTATATAAACTAAAGTCTAAATAACGGTAATGGTATCTATGCAGTATTCTGTCTTCATACAAACGGTTGAAACGCGAATCATATCTAGGCGACTCGGAGTTCGGTACACAACAGTCGCAGGATCGCGATCCGCCGCCTTAGTGACGAACGAACGTGTGGGTTTGTAATCAATAAGCGTGCGTTTTACCAACAGCCGGGCAGCCCTAGCGCGTGATACGTACTGCGTGGCCACGCAGGGCTATAGCTATTTATTTCAAGCCTTTCAAGGACAGGGCCGAGTCGCAATACTGCATAGATACCATTACCGTGACTGAACTATACATTCAATACCATTGTTTCTCAACATTGAAAAGTACACGTCACGCTCACTGCGCCAAAATAACTCATACATTCCACCAAGATAGCCGGATGTTCGGAAAACCAGATGGCATACGTATAGATGAGTCAGGCAGCTACGTCAGCTGTACTGAGTCATGGACTCACAATGACCCCATGTTCGAGTTAGCAGGAAGAATTCAGGGAAAACGTTAGTGAAATGACTGACCAAATGAGTGTAATGTAGAACTGTAATAAGGAATACCTAATGCGAAAATAGGGTCTGGGCCAGCGTGGGGGATATGGCTCAATCGCCCTTCATGCTTAAAAAGCCGATACAGTACAGGGTTATTTGTATTGTATTAAGCCGTAAGGGGTGATTATGACCATGAATGAACAATTCTTACTATGACTCCAACCCGGAATTCGAGAAATAAATCTGCTGAAAAAATACATCAACTCGGTATTGATAAAATGTATGAAACAGCTGTTTTTTTTCACTCGAATTCCGGATTGGTCTCATAGTAAAAGTGAACATAAGGTTAGTCTGAATCGCCTCCTGTCTCGGCTTAGTACCCCAGTTCTGGATAGCCCTATACAGGGTTATTTCTAATCAAATAGCATCATTTTAGGGGCTTATTCTGTACATCATAACTAACAACTTTTGTTCTGCGACTTTTGTCAAAATTAATAAAAATGCTGTTCCATAGAAAAACATCGTACGCCCGCGACAAAATGTATGGAACAGCTGATTTTTTTTTTAGTTTTGACAAAAGTCGCAGAACTAAAGTTGTTAGTTTTGATATACAGAATAAGCCCCTAAAAGGATGCTAATTGACAACATTTCAAATTTTTAACATAGTAATATTTATTTATTATCTGAAAGAATATTGCAAAATAACATATACGTATTTTTTATTTTTCCAATACGACTTATATTTTCCGTGAAATTAAGTTTTGAAAAGTAGCTTATTCTAAAAGTACGTAACTGCAAAACTTAGGACTCATAAACAGTTTTACTGAAGCCACATTAGAAAAAAATAGGTGCTAGCGTTACTGTCACTGTCAATGCCAATCAATCCGTCACAATTCACAACAAACAGGCCGGGAGGTCAGCAGCAGAGAAAAATATAAAAAAAGTTTAACAACTGCCAATCACCTGAAATATGTAACGGGTCTGCCATACAGGCTTTAAATTAGCACCACTTAAAAGAAGAATAAGTAGTACTAGTTCCAAGATACTTTTAAAATTCAAACGGATTCTTCCACCAAATGCTAGGGAACCCAGCTGACTGACTCCGGGGTATTGATATACACCAATTTGGTAACTTAATACCAATAATTCAGCTTTTGAAAAGTAATTGCATTTTTTGCGTTTACATCTCGGGCTAAAGCAAAATAAGTAATTTGAAAATGACACTGACATTTTAATTTTAAATTTCATTTTATGTGTCGACACTGTCAGTGTTAACTGTCATTTTATATTGCTAGTATTTTTTTTTATCATTGGCAACTGAACTTTTAGTATAAATCCCGAAACGGCTTAGGCGAGAGTTTATATCTAATATCTTAGCAGTTACTGCACTAAAAATTTTGGAAAAATAAGCAAAATGATCAGCATCCCGATATCTCGAAATGGTTTTGGAATTTCATAGCCTTGTGAAATATGAAAACTTGTCAATTGGTTAGTTACAACAGCTAAAAGCCATTGTGGAAGACATATCCCTACCCAGCTGAGTTCTGAAAGCTAGGTTTCTTTATTTTTAAACTAGGTCACTTTGGAAAGCTGGTCAGTGTCAGGGCATGCTGGGTTTGGAAATTTGACCAGTTTAGATGAAATAACACGTCTTTTAAAAAACATACATTTCTGGTCCAAGTCTAAGTTACTAATTATCATTTGATATAAAAAAAAAACAAATAAATATTTGATTTATTTACCTATTTTATTTTGGGTTCACTGTGAAAGAGTATTGGGTCAACGGCATCGCTGTTTTTGTTTTGCAAGTGTGAAGCACTAAACAAAGAAAAGATCCAAAGAGCTTAGGTAGCGTCAGGTACATAATATTAATATTCTTTTGTGTCGTCATTTAAAGGTTGTTGATGGATTTTGAACACAAACAAAGTCATTAATTTATGAGTAATGTGTAACGTTATATTATTTAAATCTACCTTTTGCCTTACCAACCGAAAAAACCTAAGTACAATATTCCGAATCAAACTTATTGGCGGCTGAGAACACGAGTGGTTGCGCAGCAGCAATGTATTCATTTTAACGGCGCAAGAGAGATGTGCGCAGCTTGTAGGTAACATCACAGCCGCCAAGTTGTGTGGATCGGCCTATAACTACCAGGACAACAGCGTCAATAGCAGTCATCCTTAAACCCACTCACGTGTCTACAGTCTGTAAGGCTGGTGACACACTGCCCCACTTCTGGCATTCACGTGAAGGCACGCGACCCACGTATTAACTGTTATTCAAGCTGGGACTGTCACGTGCGCCCAAACTGGGTAGGCAGTATCGATGGCCACTTCCTAGTTGACGATGTTTTGTTATTTTTTATCGGCTAGATACCTCTCAAGGAAATGAAGTATGTATAACAAACATAAGTCATTTCAATAGGTTTGTTTACCAAAAAAATTTTTTTTTTAAAGTTTCCTAAGTTAACAATTCTTCACATCCGCCGACTTGTATGATTCGGCCTGACATTCAAAAAATCACAGTCTAAAAGAGAGCCTTTTTTTGAAGTCGGTTAAAAATGGCTGAATACATTGCTATGTGTGATTTGGCAGCAGACATAACTCCTCGCCGTGCTTGGCTGACCCACTTCTGGTGCCAACTTTTTCTGCACTGTAAGCTGGGCGTTTCTTTCTTTCAAAACGAACAATTCGGTGAATGAAACATGCGTAACAGAGGCGTTAGTCCAGGTTTACACGAAAATTGAAACTACAGAGCTGTTTCCGTATGACTCCATACATTATTGTACAGCGCCCCTGGCGAAAACGAGGTATAACTAATCAAAATGTATGGAGCCACACACGAACGCGAAACTACGCAATACCTGGACTAAGGGCTCTGGCTTGAATGCGAAGCTGTGTAAACGATGATGACTGCAATATCTTACTCGTAGTCATTGGCTCATTGGGTGTGACACAGGAAAACAATAGAGTAGTCGACTGGTAATGAATTGATCAAAAGTATTAGGACTAGTGAATTCTGCAATTAATTATGATTCGTAAACTGAAAAAATAATTAAAATTGGCCAATCAAGTCCAGAGTTATAAGCGTGTCAAGATTTTGGTAGAGATAAAGAGGGGATGCCATGTCTCACAAAGCATAATATGGCGAATGTATGACGCTTACGGGCAGTGATGTCATAGTCTGCTATAGTGAGCTCTTTGTCTAGCAAGAATATAAATATGCTCTTTATTTCTAAGTTGTTATTGTTTTCGTTAAACGGTTCTATTTATGGTTAGGTATGTTACAAGAGGGGATTAAAAATGTTGTCAACTGGCCTATTGCTGTATACATGCTATGTATAAAAAAATGTGAGCTTCGCCACATGGCAGATCACTGTTTTATTGGAGTATGATCGTACGTTTCAGCCACGGGATGTTCAATGATCCCCCTATATCTAGAATAGATCTCCTGTTGGAAATCACTTGTATGTTATGCGATTCAGCGGTCTTTTAAACAGGTCAGAGTCAAATAAGAAAGTCTCTACAGTCCCCTGTGTGGTCCTTGGACCGTATGATAGCCCTTAGATTTTATCTATTAAGACAGCTGCCTATAATTTTGCTCACCTTAGAAATATAGAATGTATTAAATTGCAAATTTTCTGCGGTGGTATGGTGGTAACTAGTATTCGTGATTGACGAAATTGACGTTGCTGGCGTGATTCAGGCTTCACCCCATCAACTTGGCATTTATTTCTTACATTCCATATCGATTATTTACTATTGATGCCTCATCCATAGCTACGAAAAAAGAATCTTATCTCAATTTTATCAATGTGAAGTCTTAAGAAGTTTATCTGGTAAAACCTATCGGGAAAGTCCGCACTGAAGTGGCGTGATTTCAGAGAAATCTGTCACTACCTATCTACATAATCTACATAGGAAAACGCTTTGAAGAATGAGACACGTGTATCGTAAAGTTCCTTGGAGAATAAGATAGATACCAAATAATTACTTTTCGCAAAAAATCGCAACAACGACTTCCACCGTGTACAGAATTAGAATAATTTGCACGAATCGACTGAGCCGTTTTTGATAAATAAGCAAAGATGTACTTGGATATCTTTGTTGATTTATCAAAAACGATTCGGCCTATTTCGATGAAATTTAAATGGGAACACCTCGGAAGTATATGTACTCCTTTGAACTAAAAATATTTTTTTAAATCGGTTCACCATTGGTCATAATCTCGATGAACTTACACAAAAAAATATACATAAGTATAGACAAATTTAGAAGTTAATAAAAAGATAATGCATTATTGTTTGCACTTTGAGAAATTGTGATTAATACAAATTCGATGGCGTATGTGAACCCGCACTGGGCCAGCGTGGTGGATATATGGCCCAATCACCCTTCGTGGGTAGGCCTACGTCCTGCAGTGGACTATTAAAAAGGCTGGTACAGTATAGTACAATAAGTAAATTTGACTGGGCTAGCCCTGGTGTCAGAATTTTGAAGGCCTTTGACATGACTAAATGATTAAACCACCAGGGCCAATTTTATCAGACTCATGGTAACAGTGTCATGATAATCATCATATCAATCGTAGGACGTTGACTGCTGGGTTGACAGTTTCCGACAACATCTTCATACGTTCTACAAAAATAACGTGCCAAGTTTTTTGAAGTCAACGAACTGACTTCAGCAGTTCAATATCAGTGACTAAATAAAATGCCTCTGTACGAAATCAAAGATAAAACATTTCACTATCACAAAATTAAATCAAAGTTGTCTTTTTGGGTCTTTTTTGTATCCGCTTAAGTTTTGATGTAAGTACAGAATAAGCCCCTAGAAGAATGCTAATTGATTAGAAATAACCCTGTATTTCTTCCGAAAGGTTTGTAGCCATAATTAATTGGGTGAATCCGGGACGGGCAGCTAGTGAAGAAGTAAACCGTAGGTACGTCCGTACTTATTCTAAGGACATAGGAACAGTATGATGTACCTAAATGGATGCAGTTGGCAAGGGACAGAGGTGAATAGCATAAACAAAGGGAGGCCTATACCCAGCTGTGATTTATCAAGGGCTATCAAAAATGGTCATATATATGATAAAAGTTGTGAATAAATCAAAAATTGATTTCTTTTTACACCAAACTAAATAGTGAAACCTATCAAGTGTATCTAAACAGGCTTATAACGTAAACAATTAACTCTGAAACGTATTAGATTGGTATATTGAAAGAGTGGGAGTCCTGTACCTCTGCCACCCACGACATCGCGTTGACTGGTGACCTTTGACGAACCACCCTACTATTCTACCCTCGTTTATGGCGTATGTCGTAGGTGTACTTAATTATACTGCCATTCTAAAAGTATCGAGTGTGTGGGTTGCAATAATAATCTATCCTACATTCCTCAAACTCTAGATATTTGAGTGGGATTTGTGGTATTTACACACATGGCGTCTTACCACAAAAGTTTTACGCACACTTTAGACCATGTTTAACAGTAGGTACAAATAGCACCGTAAAATAGTGTTTAAAACGTGTTTAAATATTTTGTGGTAAGGCGGACGATGTTGCTTTACACAGTGCATTTTATTGGTACCACAATTTCAATACTTTTAAACAAAAGTTTTTTCAGTGGTTAAAAGAGGAAAATTGTACACATAATGATGAGTATTCTATAAAATTCACAAACCACTGCGTCATTATTTAGAGTTAATATTCTGAGTATTCGCCTCATCATTATCATTTTCCCTCCATTATCGCTCTCTTTAGAGGAAGTGTAGGATTTCGGTTTTATAAATTTAACTTGATCTCTGCGACAGTAGAAGATTGATATTTTTAGAGTTGGGATAGTGGTGGAAAAAATCGATTTTCAAACAATGTTGTAATGAAATCGAATGAGTAGTTGATGGTGAGAAATTGGATTTCATTTACTTACTATTATTTAAGATCAAATATGTAAATAATGTTATGATATTAATTATATACTCATAATAATGTAACGATAGTATTTATCGACGTTTTTCACTATTATCGATGCTAATGTAACATATAAATTGGGTTTAATTTAATTACACATGTAAAAAATGTTATGATATTAATATATATACAATAAAATTAATGATAAATCAAGTTTTATTTCAAATATCGTCAGTATACACTATCGATATTTTAATTAAAACTCTATCTAAAACTCTGTGGTCACGATCATTCGTCGGCCATCACTAATCGACATGCCTATAAAGTATGACATTGACAGGTCTTGTCTGTACTTTTAAGAAATTCAGGACTTCATAAGCGTGATTTTTCTGACAGCTGTCGCAGAGATCAAGTTAAATTTTATAGAGTAGGTATAGTTAATTTTATTTAGGAAAGAAAAAATGCCAAGTCGATGTTTACTATCGACAATATTAGGGCCTAGGAGTACTGTACTGTACCAGACTTTTTTATAGTCCACTACAGGACGTGGGCCTACCCATGAAAGGTGATTGGGCCAAATCCACCACGCTGGCTCAGTGCGGTTTGGTGGATTCACATCGAATTTCTTCTAAGGACGTATGTACAGATTGTTTTTCTTCACAGAAAAGCCAGTGCAGTGGTGTGAAAATCCGCAAATCAATAAATTCCAAGGAATTAATTGGTACAGGACCGGGATTTGAACCCACAACATCACGATTGTAAGCCGGGTGTCATTACCATTAGACCACCACGGCTGCTATATGTACAATTAAATATAAAATGCATGTTATGCAGTTTGTGCACATATTTAGGTGTTAAAGTTTCGAAAAACAAAAAATAATTTCTAAGCACACGGGGTAAGAAATCACACGATATGGATACGGATGTGTCGAGCGGACGTTTGATCTATGATAAATGTAGATAAATTGAAAGCTATACCTAATCTAAGAAAATAAAATAATTTAAAAAAATCGTGTAACAATGAAATGCATAACTTTATTAAGAATTAAACTAGAAAAAAAAATTTGGCTATCGCAAACAAAACGTAAGTAGAGGCAAATATGCAATAACTAAAACAAATGTCTTACCTACTCTACTTAATCAATTGTAAAATAAGGATGTATTTAAAAATACATTTAAAAAATTAAGAATTAATAAGAATAATTAAGATATAATGAAAAGTGCTAGTTTATATGACAGTTCTATTAAATTATGACATAAAATAATTATGGGTCACTACTTAATTGAGATTTAATGTTATAGATAGTTAATAGCTTCACTACCGTTAACGTTTAATGACTAGGAATTTATGGACACGTCATTTACAGTGCTGTTAGAACTCTCCTAACGGGAATAACACGAATTTATTGCATAGATATTACAAAATGATTTGAAATTGTAGCAGGCAATACACCTTTTTTGCGAAACGAGTCCGATTTCCACGCGGCTTATTGTTTATGTTTGCTTACCTACAAGAGAAACAACCCTATCATTCACCGTGCTCTCGTTATCACATCACTACACAACAAAGACAAACGAATAAAAGCTTGAGTCAGTATATAAAAGTCTCAAAGACACTTACCCATACAACGGCTAGAAGCCAAATAAAAAAGAAAAATAGTTCGTGTGTGTAGCGCGCGCTATCCGGCCGTGCGTCCCCTCCGATCACAACTCACAAACTGATCGTTGTTTGGTGCTGGCAACTCTCTAATATATTTGCAGTAGTGCTGCGCGTAGCTGCTAATGCTATTTTATTTTCACGACTGGCTTTAACCGGTATGTTAACTGACTATTGGTCCGTGCTTAGTTCATACCGCTTCTGTTCGACTTTGACAGTCGTTAGACTGCAAATATTTGCAGGACTAAGATTAAATGCTTCTTAAAATTGAAACTTCTTGTTTCTGTGCAGTTTCGGCCGAAGGTTGTCAATATCCTAATGTATGACTAATGTAACCATGTATCAGTCAAGTACCCACATATCTTAAAATATTTACTATTCATTAATTGAACCCTTAGAGTTCTTGTTGGGAGTGCAAGTTCCATGCTTCGTAGTCTTGTGCCAGCCAAACCGCTTCATGGTTTCTACATTTCCCTCTTGACTTCGTCTGTGCCTACGATTATAGTTCTGATTAGTTTGCTATGTAATAAAATGTTTTTACAATCATCTTTCCTCTTCTATTCTTCTAAATTGTATTTCTTTTTACTTCTTTTCATCCTTTCAATTGTTAGGTATTGTTATAATTAATGTTAAAAACATCGTTTTGGCTAGCAGTTACTAGAAAGTAGGATCCTTCACTAGCAAGTCGCCCCACGTGGCTGTGTAGCGTCATGGCCATTGCGCATGACAGCCTCACACCACCTCCACTCCACCCCGTCGTCCAGACGGCCCCACGTCACGCGTCTAGTCTGTAAGTCTGATACAAGCTACAATCCATTAATAAAGCAAGCGATCCAAAGGCCTAAAGATCATGAGATTGACGTTCGATGTAGGTGAACGTTACGCCCTCGTTTTCTTACCAGATAAAGTCACCTAATTGGGTTTAAGAAACCAAATATCGATTGGACTCGAGACGCGTGTCACGGTCTATTGTTCGATCACGTTTCGGAGCAACGTGACACATGTTTTGTTTGTTAGCGTGTGTTAACCGCTCAGCTGATACTGGTACTGCTAATGCTCTAATTGTTTGAGGAGTGTTATCATTTTTGTAATGTGAAGCTTCCGCAATGAGCTGGTGTGTAGGCGTAGGGTTGTGGTTTTCGTGATCGTCAATTGCGTAGTTACGCAGTTTATTGATCTCGTTGCGTGTTGTATCGTTTTGGGACTTGTTGATTCAGTATTTTTAGTTAAGATCCTCGTTTGTGTTTTGATATCGAGCTTATTGAGAATGATTTTCTTACAACAATGAATGCACGATATGGGCTTAGTAGAAGTTTACTTATGAATGGTTCCAAAAACATGTTCAAGTTCCTGAGCTTGTTATAATGAATTTGAAGTTCTTATTAATTTACCTAACGATTCAATTAAGTAAAGTTACAGGTACTTAAATGTCAGATGTACATATCTATACTTTATTCAGTACTTAGATTATACAAATCACAAGTAATTCCACTTACTTGATTGCACTTGACATGAACAAAAGTCATTGCTAACTTTTTGTTAGTTGTTTTCACAGGTATTGAAATTGAACCAATCATTTTTAAACTCATATTTACTGTATATGATAAATAAAGACCTGCCTCATATAAATTATAATTGTACTAACTATTACTTAACCGTTCTTCCTTTGTTACAATTACAAATAATATTATAACGCAATCTGATAGAAATAACAAGTAGGCAACAAAGGATAACAAAGTCATTGTAATAGTTCTCCACCTATAAATATTACCAACACATGCGTTTGTTATATATCTATTATTTACACATGCTTGTTACTCTCCTGTTGAGTAACAAGCATGAATAGCAAGCATAATAAGAAGTACTTAGGATGTACCTATAAAATCATGTAATCAAGTAATTCGGCGTACCAGACCCATTACGGGTCATGTGTGCACGAGATAAGATCGAGAAAGGAAACAATGACACAGGGGATAGAAGATCTATAGCTACTTGATGTTCTTTTACAAAGGTCAAATACTTTTAGAGGTACGGTACCTCTATAGACATCATTCATTATTTTAAACCATACAGCTTTTTACATTTTTCCATCGAGAGTTGATGAACGTATTGTATTGGATAGGATTGAATTCCTATTTAATTTTTTTCGCGTTGAAAAAGTTGACCAATGTCCAAAATGATGGATACTTTTAAAACAGATTATATTGTACCTACTTCTTATAGTGCCTGTCATTAATTGTTAAGCAACATATTGTACGCAGTAAGTAGTAGGTCGATTTAGGTGATTATGATATATGTAATCTATATAGGTATTTAATCCGTGTATAAAAAGTGTCTTAAGATTACGTAAAAGTATAACCCAGGTGCAGATGCTGTGCATATTTAATGTTATGAAACCAGCATTTAGTTACGTGATCGTTGATAGGTCGAGCGACGTATCTAGCACGTGTCGGACCAATATGGTAATCAATTGGTCACGTGGAGAAACCAAATCCGCACACTTATAAGACTTGTCTAATTTACTGGATGTTTACGACTGAAAGCAATCGTACCTATTATAAATATAATACTTACTGCCCGTCCCGGCTTCTCCCGGGTACGATTGGCCAAAGAAGACAAATAGTAGGGATCCCAATTTTTTTCGTAAATATAATATAGCCTTTGGTCACCTGGGATAGTGTAGCTTTCCAACAGTGAAAGAATTTTTCAAATTGGTTCAGTAGTTTCGGAGCCTATTCGATGCAAACAAATAATCTAATCGTTTCTCTTTATGATATTGGTGTAGATTTTTTGTAAATATAATATAGCCTATGTGTACCGGAGATAGTGCAGCTTTACAACAGTGAAAGAATTTTTCAAATCGGTCCAGTAGTTTCGGAGCCTATTTGATGCAAACAAACAATCAAATCTTTCCACTTTATGATATTGTTATAGAAAACAAAAACATTTTAATAGAACTTGAACAACTTGTTGAATATGATAATTGACTTGCAGGTGGTCTTTGCATGCTTATAAATATGTTCGTATCCGTATCAGTTTGTAATAATCCGCTGTTCAATATACCTAATATCGCGATTGAGAGAAATAAACCAAATGAGAAGAACAATCTGTATCCTTATTCAACTCCAATATGTGGTTCAGAATCGATAATTGTTAAAAATTAACTGAATAACGTTCGATCTACAGAAGATTACGAGGTTACTGAGGCTCATAAAGTTATTATCTACACCGAAGCTACTTAATATTTTTCCATTTTACTAATGGTTTTTCGACAGATCACGCCTTTGAAATTTCGTATTGTTTAAGCTACGATTTCATACAAATAATATTGTACTTCATAGACAGGTGATTAGTGATGTGCCACACGATGATTATTAAGATTATGTACCACATATTACTAATAAATAATCGGTAGAAATAAATGCTAATAAGTAAATACTAAGGTGTACTTAATATGTTAATTAAACAGAAAGACAACGAAATTTTAATGTTGAAACCAATAAATTTAAATATTGACTTTGTATTTACTTTCTTCTTGGTATCAGGCATAGAAACAAAAGCGTTTTTGAGTTATTGCAACATTTTATTCACTATAAATGGGAGGCATTGGGGGGCTTGTTATTGTTTCTCGCAGTATTCCCTTTTACGTGTGCCCATATAAGGCGTAGTATTGGCAGTGATATGGAGGAATCCTAAGAATGATTTGGCCATAGTTTGCTGCCATTTCATCGATCACATATTACCTATCTTTTGGTTTTTAATATTTTTACATACAATCGTCCACATTTTAAAAAAAGCTAATTTTGAATCAAAACGCAGGTAAATTTTATTGATATCGATTATTATGCTCTTTAGGACATCACTAATATTGTCAGTTGTCGAGCTGTCAAAAAACCATTAATAAGTGGACAAAGTATAATGATGTTAATTATTATCCATCCAATTAATTGTTGAAAGCCATGAAATGCAAAACTCTTTAGGGCAGTCCATGTCGAGTAGTACATATTCTTTGGCGGACATAATGATGATGCTACAAAGTGATCATGCATCTGGAAATATGGAATATTAACTCTACAAGAGGCACGTTATTCTCAAACTTTCACTAAATAAAACAAGTCTTCCAATGTTCCTATATTACAGACAGACAGACAAACTCTTTTTTTAAACCACATATACGACAAAAAAAATATGATTATAAAGTGGCGGCCTTATCACCCATGGCAATTTCTTCCAGGCAACCTTGGCATTATATTTTTACCTAGGTATTCTAGATGTTTTCTGTAAGTGTAACGAGTATTACGAGTACGCCCCATTTCAATCCATTTAAGGGACTGAAACCCGGAAATTCCATTTTTCCTATGTATTCTATCATATCTATCAGTTGAAATATCAGAAATTAAACAAAAATATTATAAAACTTATCTTAACTTAGGTTAGGTTAACTTATGCGGGAAATTAAACACTTTGTTACATTTTTAAATTTTATTTGCCAATTGAGTTGCGTCTCGTCGTTTTCTCAGTTACAATTTGTTTAACAACTATATACCTAGACGAAAAAGCTAAGTGCAAAATAACAGTGAAAATTTCAAACAAGATAAACTAAATGATTGAATTGAAACTAGAAGAATAGTTATACATAATCGATCTAAAGATATTAAAGTGAGGAGAAGAGAAAAGAAAAATCATAATTCATGCAAAATTAAGAACCTAAAGTTCTACAGTGCAATGTGCACACAAAATGATCTAAGTGCCTACATCTAAAGCTACATGGGACGACTGTATAGCATCAACCAGTACTGTAGGTCTTATATTGATGGTATAATATAAATAATAGCTTTGCTATTGAAGTAAAACACCAACAACAGATGAAATCTTGCATTGCTGTCAGTAACGTTTGACTGTATTGGAGTACTTGACTCCAAAAAACTAGAAGCTGCAACAGGTGATTGTGGATTCTATAATTCTATTTGAACAGATGTTAGTGTTTTATTCAAAGCATGTTTACTGTCCAGCTGATAGCTGGACGATTTTGTTGTTGATATCGAGGAGTTCCGCCATGTATTCCTCGTCAGTGAGGATGGTGGCAAGGCGGTTCAGCATGCGCAGGAGTTCGCCATCCTTCAAGCGGAGCTGCTCGTTACATTGCTCCACTTCGTCTACTACCTCGTCTGGGATCTGGAAATAAATGAAAAATATCTATTAGTTACTGACTTAAGCAGAAGTGATAGCACGTCCGTCAATTTGACAAAATGGAGAGACGATTTAATCTAGGCCTCAAGGATGCGCTTTATGCAAGCTGATTCCAATCAATCGTATTGTGATTGTAATAATGACTATTTACTATATATCTTCAATAAGCGGAGCAATAAAGTTCAAGGCACGTAAAGGAATAATAATTTTAAAGAAAGGCATTAAAAGCTACGAAGCAGACAAATTTATTTTTGTCAAATTCTGACCCAGTAACAAAATATCAAGAGTGATCACTCAGGAAACGAGTGATACTTTAGAAATTTAACCTGATTCCCGTAGTTCCCATGGAAGCAATGTTTTATCCAACTATGTTGGGCAAATGCCAAGATATTATGACGTCTTCATGAAAAACGTTTATATTACTTTTCATCACGTTTACTGCTATGCGTTATCTGCGATTTACTGCTCCTCTGTTTTAGGGGCACTATTATTTTTCGACAGAACGCAGCCCTTATTATCTTTGTTTCAAAAACTCAAATTCGACAAGCCGTGCGTACACTGATCAAATAAGTAACAAACATACATTTTCTAGAATTTGAGCTTTCAATGTTAAATAGTGTTAAAATGTGTGTGTTTCAATATTAAATAATGTTGGAGGATTTTATTATAATTTTATAATTTAATATTTATGATGTGATATTCCGTAATATGTATTTCATTAGCAGATTTGTAGGGCATCAGCGTCCTCCCACTTTCCCCAATCTTCACTTGTTTATGCTTGTCTCTTCAGTTTAGATCTCTAAAACGTCATTTGTACTTAATTTTAAAAATGTTTGCTTCATATACGTTCGAGTATTCCTCAAAAGATATATTTACCTTTCGCAGCTCAACAAATGTTTCAAACTTGAGCTTCTTTCTGATTTTGCCGTTTGTGCTGTCGAAGAACATGGTGAACTGATTGTCCTTCGGCTTCAGAGGGAAGTAGATACCAGCAGTGAGGCGGCCTTTTGGATCCCTGGCGAGAAGACTCCTGAAATAGATGAAGTAGGAATATAAGTACAAAAGCGTTTTCAGAAGTTACTATTAGACGAAACGCAAAAACAGTCGGCGATATTTGGCCGGAAGTGTTTAGTTCACAAAAAAGATAATAGTCTAATGAATGACTAAGTCTAATAAATAGGATTTTTGAAGAAATCTTATTCATAGCTAAATATATTGTGACGATGTCTAGGCTGCGACCACCTATGTCAGTAATAAAGTTATAGAGGTTGTGTGTTTGCAGAGGGGTGTCATCCCTCATTGGAAAGTAGAATTTTTATGACATGGGGTGGCGCAATGGCGAGGGTTTGCCTAGCTACTGAGGGTCCCCATCGCTAATACTTGATAGAAAATATTAAGTAATGTTTCAAAAAATTGCAAGGACTAGCTTCAATTGAAATAGGACAAATCGGTCAATGTAATAATTTGCCAGTTTTCAATATTTATCAGTCAATCGCCTTTGTATGTTATCTTCGTAAATTATTATAAGTTGTTTTATCCTTTGCCTAGCGAATTGATTCATTATATTTTTATCATTACTGTTTCATTCAGTCACGTTGCCAACACGCAGGTTAGGTACCATTGTCAAGATAATAAACACAATATTGACACGAAGTAAATAAGTCAAACAGATAATAACAGATACTTATAAGCCTTCAGCAGATTAGGTATCACTGTATCAGTGCTCCGTGAAAACATCAATATGTCATGATATTATTCTATCTAATTTACCTATCTAAGTGGAAATTTCCGAAGGTCATATGGATGTAACTACCCAAATTGTAATTTTACGAAGTGATAGATTGATATGCTAAGCCTTCAAATCTGTACAAATATGTTTCCTCATCAAATAGAATGATAATGGGTGGTATTTACAACTGAATGCTACTGTTGCTCGGATGACTCGTTAAATTGTAGGCCCCGATTGTTTTAAGCGTTTAGCCATGTCAGAGGCTTTTAGGCGGCTTTAAAACTCTAACACTAGGGCTAACCACCAGGCCTATACGAACTTACTTTATCAAATAAAAACTCTTACATATTTGTTTCAAAAATGTAAGATAGAAAGAAATATGGAGATTATTCTTACCTCAAGTCCCAAATCAAGTTTCTCTTCTCAGTGACGCTGACGGCTGACAGGTAGGCCTTGGCGACGTAAATCAGGGAAAGACGTTCTTTGACGACAGCTCCCCTGGTCTCTCGCTCGTGCCACTCCACGTAGCTGGGGTTGTGAACGTTGAACTGATAGTTGTACTCCTTGCGGCAGTGAGGCTCGTCAGACTGCGTGAACCAACCTGTAAATAAGGATAACAGACATTTTTAGCCTTATAGTCCATAAAAAAGGAAAGGGCAAGTTAGGGTGTATATTTGATTTAATTACTTACCAGTATGCGGGTAAACACGGTCGGCCATAACGGTTACGACACGGGAAATATGGTAACCCAAATCCGACAGGAATATTCCAGGTCTTCCTCCAACCTTCACGTGAATCGCCAGCATCACGTGATCTTTCTCAGTCTCGATCAAGAATTCTTGCGGTCCCGGACTGGATGTCGTATAGTCTTCCAAGCTTTCAATATTCTCATCGCAAGACACCAGCATCATAGCTTTGGTTATTCCAGGAAACTCATTCTCCAAAACTTTCAGGCGCTTCATCACCTCCATGGCCAAGCCGACACAAGTGTGTTTATGGGCACGGATAGGCGGGTTGTACTTGGGATAGTACTCCGCCAGAGTTTGGTCTGGTGATGCCATATAGGCGTCGAAGAGACTCATGAAGTTGTTGACTGAGTCATAGTGTTCTGAGACGACGAGACGGCTCAATAGCGCCTCGGCTTTAGCGACCAGCTCCTCGTATTTCTGGAGAGAGAGGTGCAAAGCCGGGCGTGGCGCCCCCCACCGCGGTGGCGGAAGGGGGTGGTCTGCCGGCCATTGAAGGCTGGCAGAGAGCTTGCTGTCGGAGCTGAGTCAGCTCAACCACTCGGCACCCCAGCGGCCCATAACGCGGCGTATGGCGCGCTCCTCGCTCGAGGTGGAGGCGAGAGGCACGGCGGGGCCCTGGCCGTACGATCCTGCGACCCCAGTGGCCTCCACGCCAGATGGCGCATTCGAAGACCACTCATTATCCTTACTTAACGGTTTTATATTTAACGTATCTGGAACAGAAGAAAACACTTTTTAGATTCAGAAAATGTATTAACCGTCTATAACATGTCAGTCAAGCAAGTCTATTTACACATTGGGTAAGTACCTATTACAGCTGTAAATGGACATGGATGACACATGATGATATCTTGCTATCAGATTATTGCATAATGTTATTTATAGGTAGAGTTACTTAACCGTGAAATCTACTAGGTGATATTACCAATAAACAACTGCGTCATACGTCATGACAGTGACTAACGGTTCCTCGTAAAAAATTGTATTTCTCAGAAGTGAAACACAATACATTATATCAACGGAGTACGTAGAGAATTTCCATAACTATACAGCAAAAGTAAATTTAATAGGTAGGTAGGTATATTTTATATTGCTGGCTAGGTGCGTCAGATAGGGCTATATACAGAATATGGCAAAACGCCAGACAGTCTGAACGAATGCTTCCAGTTTGGCCTTCCAGAATCCAGACGGTTTTTTTCCGTTATTTATATTTTTAAAATAGGTTTTTTAAACGGATGCTAAAGTGTATTTACTTTGAAGAAGCGCAGATTTTTTATTCATATTACTACCAACTACGCAGTCATCAACATACCTACCCAATAATACCCACAATACCCAACGCTTATCAAAACATGAACAGGATAATATCAAAGTGACGCGAATGTTCCAAATTACCAACAATAGGGAAAACCATGTTATGTTATATTGGGGTTACTGACTGACTAGCAATCCCACAATCAAGTACCAAATTGGTTTAGTAAAAAATGACTTTTGTTGATACGATAAAGACTTTTAAAGACACAAATATAATAAAGCTGCTAATGTTTAACTCTAAAACTGAAGAACATCTGTACTACTCACTCATATTAGTTGATTTATGTTCCCATATAGTACGAGATTTTCGCAATCACAAATTAGCTGATGCAAAGTTTAGTTACGGGTACGGCATAATTTAAAGAGAGGAAGACCACTAAATCTATACCAAAGTTAATATAAGCCACAAAAAGTTAAAACTACTTATCTAAGATTGATTAACATAATGCTAGCATTAAGGCTATAATAATATAGCAAATAGGATCGTCAAGACACGCGACACAAAGCAATCCAATTAGTTAAGTGGATCACGCGAGCACCGGTGACGCAGTTGGGGTGATGCAACGCGGCAATGGTCTACTCATCGATCGGCATGGAAACCAAGGACAATTAGCACTAAAGGAAATGAATGATAAATGTGTAAATAAACATGCACTATGAAATATATTTTTAAACCGGAAGGATCGGCTGGATTCAAGCCGCTTCTAACCAGTTTTATTGGAAGGAAGAACTATGTCCAGAAGTGGGCGGTGTACATCATATAAAATAGTTATAATTATGATACTAATAAAAATAATATGGCGATGAGGATGAGTTTTAAATGCAAGATACAATCGTACTGTGTAAGGAGCGTCAAATAAAATGTATACTATAGGGGCTTACCGACACGGATACGTCCTGGGGTCATGGACTTGTGCAATTGCACAATAATATCGGAAATGTTATAAAAAAGCAGAAAGAAGGCAAGACAAGGGATTCGCATACCCGAAAACGTCCATCTTACTGAAGGAAATAGTCAAAAATATTTAAAAAAGAATTGCTTTGAGAATATAGGAATGCCTCTAAAATTCAGTTGTAGACAGGAATGTAAATAAAGTTATTCGTATCAGCCAAATAAGTCTGTTTGTAAACAAGCAGTCAGGGAGAACATTCAAGAAATATCCAGTTTATCGTCAGACATATCTCCAGACGTGTGACCTTGTGCGTGTCGAATATGTAGTGCATGCATTCCAATTTCAAAAAGTGACGCGAAATTGTGAAAAATGAAATCGATGGAACAACGAAGGATACATCGATTTGAAATTTAAAAAATGTATCGATTCGAAAAAAATGTAAAACTGATGATATTTTATAGGAAAAGGAAGGAAAATGGGGAAATGCAAAGAAAACCAAAACAAATCGTCATGGTGATAGTTGTTATTGAAAATGGCGGTGTTAGTGCACGTGCAAGCTGAAATAAACCCATCTACGCTTGTATAGGGTAGTCAACGTACCCATCTTTGGCCTTAGCCGGGCGAAGAACGATTACTGTCCTCTGGGAGGTGTGACTTAGTTTACTTCTAGAAGAAAACTGGTTTGGTTTGCGTTTGCGCGTCCTATATAAACCGTCCAATGCTTCCCTCCCCCCCACCCTCCCCGCCGCAGTCCTCCCCCTCATGCGTCATTCACTGTCGAGAAAATACGTATTTTTTGCATGTGTGCGTGTACAGTTATTTGCAGCGATTCATATCGGCGTGTGTTGGTGTGCGTTGGGATTTTTGTGTGCGTGCGAGCGTCAAAACAACGCTTTGAAGGCTGGTGTTCTGTTTATTTATGTATTTTTTTCAACCGACATTTGTAAAGGAGGAGATTTTCTTCTGTAAGTCGGTAGGCAAAGGTGTGGTAGGTACTTACACAGGCGAGCTCTGCAAATGCAAAGGAGCTCTACCAATAGAACTCGTCTGCATTGGAATTATTTTTCGGGTTCCGTACCTCAAAAGGAAAAAACGGAACCCTTATAGGATCACTTTGTTGTCCTTCTGTCCGTCTGTGTGTATGTCAAGACTCTTTATCTCGGGAACGCGTTTAGATATCGAGATGAAATTTAAACTGTATACGTATATCTATGGTCTCTTGCAGTTGTGTAAAAGAAAAACTTCTCAGTTGTCGTTTCAAAAAGTTAGAGCCGTTTATGTCGTAAAAAACCGCATATTTTGCACTCACAAAAATCAAAACCTACAGGGTACTTTCCGTTGACATAGAACTATGAAATTTGGAGAGAAGCATTGTCTTAGAGTACACGTATAGGAATAAATCTGAAAACTATACATTTTTATTTAAATCACAAAAAAATAAGGCCTCAAAATTCACAAAATATGGGTTCAAAATTCAAAGTGAGTAAATCATATCACGTAAGGTATCATATAAAATAACTTTATTAGCACAATATGCTAAAACAGGTTTTTAATTATTTTAACAACGTGTTTGTACGGAACCCTCGATGTGCGAGCCTGACTCGCACTTGTCCGGTTTTTTTGGGTTTGTCGTCAAAACCCTGTAAGTACGA
This sequence comes from Hypomecis punctinalis, assembly GCA_949316475.1. NCBI lineage: Eukaryota > Metazoa > Arthropoda > Insecta > Lepidoptera > Geometridae > Hypomecis > Hypomecis punctinalis. The sequence continues at coordinate 20,001,342 of OX438814.1, forward strand.
GTAGGTATATACATATTTCGTCAATTCCAAGTTGCAGTTTGTTTGTAAGAAGCAAAAATTTGTTCATATGATGGTCTTAATCACCTCCTTTCGGCTTAGTGCAAAAACAGATAACTCCATGCAGAGGGATTAGGATGTCCAATAGTCCACCCTCAAGGTGGCTGGCAATCTGATCAGAACTTCAAGATCGCACTGCATGCCAGCCGCTTAAGTCCTAGGAAATCCTATTGTAAATCTATGTCAGTCAGTGGACGTCAGCGTTTCGAATCCTCATTCTTCATATAATACGAACAGCCGGAATGTGGAATGCTTTGCCTGGGTCTGTCTTTCCGTTAAAGTACAACGTGAGTGTCTTCAAATCCCGAGTAAATAAGTATCTTCTAGGTAAGCGTGCTACACCCTAGACCGCACAACTGCTTAACATCAGGCAGTGTGTAGTCAAAGGCAAACCTATTCGAAAAAAAAAAAAAAAAAAAAAAACCGGCAAGTGCAGTGTAGGACGTCCATCCACAAGGAGGACCACAAAAGCTGAACGGATGACATCATCCAATTCAATTATTTTATCTATACATCTATACAAATAAATAAAATTGGAGTGCCTGTTTGTGATATTGAAATAACCGTTGCATATGAACCTATATGTTACATACACGAAAATAACATTTTTTACAATTTTTGTCTATCTGTCTGTTTGTTCCGGCTCATCTCGGAAATAGCTGGACCGATTTTGACGGGCCTTTTATTGGCAGGTAGCTGATGTAATAAGAAGTAACTTAGGCTACGTTAATCGACTGTTAGGCGGAACGAAGTTCGCCGGGTCAGCTACACAAATAAAAAGACATATAAAAGACAAAATACATTAAACAATATTAAGTTGGGTTTGCACCCGGAATGATCAACATGATCTTTCGTCATAAGCTAATTAGGTACATTATTGGGTAGCCCGTCATTAAGACCACAAGATTGCGCTGGATACAAGCTCTTCCATTCGGTCTTATTGGAAATCTATAGGGGAAGCCTATGTAAACGTCCTACGGCTGAATGACGTCGACGACTCGTGTTTACTCCGATATTACTAACTAAACCTAGTTAACAATGCTAATAAACTAGTCAGTTAGTTACTAATCACCTCATACCATGCATAGCAACACTGATTCACACATGATGCGTAGTGTACCTACTTCAATACCTAATACCTACTGGAATACCTAAGGTTCACGTGCAAGCGACGGCTGCTGATAGCACGGCACATGTGCGGGGCTGTTGTCACTGTTTACATGTGTGCTGCTGATAAGTTTATTTACAAAAGATTGATGATTTAATTGAAGGTTAAGGGTTCTATACATAGCTATATTTATCGGTCTTATATTTCCTCGCTCTTTCTTTTTTTCCGTATGTATATATTTTTTTTAAAATTGGCATGACTGACTTCAACCTTGTACAGAATTCGCGAATATTCCAGAATACTTCATTAGCATATTTCATTATTGTTGATTTATCCAAAATGGCTCACCCGATTTCGATACAAATTAAATGGGACCAACTTCGAAGTATACTGTTTCCAATAAAAAATAACTATCGAAATGCGACTTAAAAGTAAAAGTTATGCGTGGTTATTTAAAAATAAAAATATACGCATTGAATTGAGTATACCTCCTTCATTTCGTCGGTCAAAAACATACAAACGAATTGAGAATATGTAGGTATTCTCTTTTGGGAATCGGTTGAAAATTATAATATGTATGTAATATATAATCTACGAATCCCGGTAACGTAACCATGTCCCGAGAAAAAATCGATGGCGTAACTTTATCTTCATTGAAAAATTAATTAAAATTCCCCGTGGACCCGTCAACGATTCAACCCAAAGGTACCCCGGGTAACGACTCCATACTCCAGGGTCTATGCCCTTTGTTAACTAAAATTTACAATTATTTGATTATAGGTACTGTACAACGAGAGTTAGTAGCTACTTGAAATCTTAGCCTAAGCAAAGAAGATATAATAATACGCCTAAGTTAGTCGATGCACTACGTGAATGCCACGAGCAGACCGGCGACCCGCAAGCAGCACCTTTCAAAGAGTTTTAACTTTACAATAGTAATTAGAACGAAAATATCTAGTCTAGACTGCAGTCTAGACTTCTAAAGTACTTACGTGTACAGACGGAGTCGGGAAGAATGGTAGAGAGTGTGTGCAATAAAATTTTATTTTGTTTGTCGTCAAGCAATCAACATTTTAGCTTAGATACTCGTACCTACGAGTATATCCTGGTTTAAGAGCAATTACGCTATGTCCATTGTCCACCACGCTGGTCCATGCCGTTGCGAGATTGTGGATCATCATACACCATCGAATTTCTTCTCCTAGGTTTCCTCACGACGTTTTTTAGGCTTCGCCCACTTGATATTTTGATTTTTGTGCTATCCCATAGGAACCTATAGTCCAGTACCAGTAGTTCTACGGTAGGACTACCGTGACATTTTTTTCCCGGTAGTTCTACTAGTAGAACTAATAGTTGAACGACCCGCCCTCTCCCATGATCTCGTCTAACTTAACCTGCTCACGAAGATTCAGCCTGTTATTAATCACTTAAGATCACAGGAGAGGGCTGCTGGAATATTATATTTTTCGGGATAAATATCAGTATAGGACACTTTATATATATGCCAAAAATCAAGTCAAATCGTTGCTTTATTGCTGCGTGGTGCAAGCCGTGGTGGACGAGAGGTAGTGACACCCGCCTTACAATCGTGAGGTCGCTTCGAATCCCCGGTCCCGTACCAATGAGTTCTTTGGAATTTATGTACGGAATTTCACACCACTGGCTTTTCGGTGAAGGAAAACATCGTGAGGCAACCTGCATGCGTCCGTAGAAGAAATTCGATGGTGTATGTGAATCCATCAACCCGCACTGGGCCAGCGTGGTGGATATGGCCCAATCACCCTTCGTGGGTAGGCCTACGTCCTGCAGTGGATTATTAAAAAGGCTGGTACATTACAGTACAATGGCTGCGTGGAAGAGGAAGTAATGTGAACAGCGAATTTGTTTCTTTTTCCTTCTTTCAACCAACTCACAAAAGGAGGATGACCTGTCTTTGACTGTGATCGAAATGCACAAAGAAATTACAAGAGTAATTTAATAAAGAAATTATCCAATTTTACTTTATTATTTTTTTCGTTTAATCGTTAACATCCGGTAATGTTTACGAACATGTTTGAACGGAAGCGCGTGATTTTAGTGACTAGCTCTAATTAACTAAAAAAAAAAAATAACTATGATGGTATAATTATTTTAATGATAACGTGGTTTTCGATGATCATATAGATCCTAACGAAGTTGTCGAAAGCAAATTATTCTGCTGTTCACATAAGTAATGCGTACTGCGGTCAGGGATGTGGAAATATGGTAGAACATCTAAACCCAAGATAATTATGTTTTCGGAAACGACGTCATGGATGTGGGAAATAACATATTTAAAGCCAAGATGTTTTCTGGCATGGCGTCATGGATGTGGAAAGTAAGGTAGATTATCTAAAGCCAAGATTTTTTTTTAGAATGTCGTGTCGTGAATATGGGAAATAAGGCAGAATGTTTAACACCAAAATATTTTCTAGAATGCCGTTAACATGGAAAAAAAAAGGTAGAATATCAAGGGCCGAGATGTTTTTTTTGAAATAGCATCATGGATGTCGGAAATAAAGTAGAATATCTAAAGCTAACATGTTTTTCGGAATGGTGTCGGTACAGCCTAAAATTGCGTGAAACTATGGTGGTGACATGTCGATGTTTTACTGATAAGTAAATATTATAATAATAATAAAAAAACGAATGTGCTGATTTTCTAAATGTCATAGTCGATTCTATGGTGGGCAGTTTTAAGGCAGAGATAATTTTTCAAAGTGACTTTTATTCGTATCCATAATTAGCCACATCCATGGTTTTAGTTCTTACTAAAATAACACATCGTATCGCTCAATAATATTAACATGACGATTATAACGAAGGTAAAGCTAGAAGGCTGGAACAAAGAAGTGTTGTCTTTGTAATCAGAGTTTATTTTACACCCATAAGTATTGTGTTGAAGCTTGTGTTTATATGTTGCCTTGCCGTCGAAATACTTTTGTTGAGTACCTACTTGTTTTGCTTTACTCATGATGTAATCCTAAGTATGAATAATTATGACACACGTGCTACGTTGATCGAGGAAATATGTACTACGAGTACATTGATTGTTACTACTGGTCAACGTGGTTCGTTACGGGAACTCTGATAGCCGATCGTGTTTTGAGTAGGTACTTACCTTCGTTATGAGAACACACTTAATATATTTAAATTGAGATTCATTTTTCTTGATGAGCTTGATGAGGTTCATTTTCGGAAATATTTATAGAGTTGAAGAGTGATCAAACATTTTCAAAAGAGCCTCTATTGGCACAGAAGAAGATTTGGAGTGCACTATATCGCTGAAAATTAAACACATATCCGGATTTTTCCTTAAAAATTTGGCAGCTGTAAATTATGAGTATGAACAAATAAGGTTTCATGAGGACATCTAAAAAAAGCGGTATCAAGGTTAGAGTCCAAGGATGTTTGTTGGGCAACTACTGCTGGATGGTCAAAAGGGGCCAAATGGAAGCCAAATGTACCTACACGAAAATTTCAAAATTTGTATACCAGTATAGCTATTGGGAGAATATAATAGAAAAATATTTTCGGATCTTATGATTACGATATTAATATCACAACGATGTTGCAGTCATGCCACTATAGGCATGGATGAAATATTTGCTACCAAGTTAATAAGCTGACTTTATACGGCATATTTTTTTAACATATTTTATTTTGATGCGCGTACTGTAACAGTGTACATAATTACGACATACTGCGAAATCCAATAGAAAGAATAGGACGTGCTACTATGAAGCTATACATAATTACATAAATAATATGGTGATAAATTATGTCTATAAACACTTTATTAAGCCTGTTCGTGGAAGTTTCAGATTTCGATCAAACGGAGAATAACGACGAATGCACCTGAAGTGAATGACCCGAATATGAGGTCATGAAGGGATATACGTGGGTCCAAGGACAAGACTAGGACCCTAAAATTGGGTCCAGGAGGGATGTGAGGAAGAGTCCAAGGATAGGACTAGCGCATAAGCGCGTAAGACCCGAAGACTGGGTCCAGGAGGGATGTGAGGGAGAGTCCAAGGACAGGACTAGCGCATAAGCGCATGGGACCCAAGGACTAGGCCCAGGAGGGATGACGTGAGTCCAAGGATAGGACATACACTTATATACCGGAGGACCCGAGGGATCGGGTTCAGGAAATGCGAACTAATACAATATGGAAGGAAACGAGCAAGTTCCAGACGAGGGCAAGTCCACTGAAGTATTTGTATCTGAAGAATGGATGATTTTAATAGTAAGCTAATAGATAAGTTTTGGTTAATTTTAGAATAATTTAAAAGCACTGACAAACTTAAAATGACATTCAATACGAATGTAATACCGGAATTTGACCTATTAATTAAAGAACAATCTGTGACATGGATAACTGAAGTAGAAGAATGTGCCAAAATGTATGGATAGATATAGAAAGAAATTATCCACTACTCTAAACCTAAACTGGTTGGTGTTCAAACAACATAGAACTAGGGTCCAACTTCGATATTACATTCGCAGATGGAATGGAAAATATAATTAAGAGAGCTAAAATAGTGATGTACGAAAAGCTTTTAGAAACTTTTAATAGTATGAAGATGAATTTGTTAAATAGTTGTAATATCTATAGTAGGCAGGCAGGCAGTAAATTTGTACTACATGACATTGAGGATCGGACGGTAAAGGTTGGTGTCCACACCCTGCTGAGCAGTTTAAGGATCTGGAACAGGTATTGAATTATTTCCGAACCGTTAAAGTCAGTCAGGCGAGAGAAACTCTGAGCGCGACACGCAGATTAAATGAAAGAAAGTTTGGACCCAATCCAAACTATAAGGGATTTTTCAAACCAGGTATCAGTACGACAGCTTCGGACATTAAATGTTTCGATTGTCAAGAAGTCGGATATTCTAGCTATAAATGTTACAAACTTGCCCTGAAATGCAATAAATATTGTAACCGTTTCGGCCATCAAACATCTAACTATCCTAGGAACAGGGTTGGAAACGAAACAGAAAAGGGCAAAAAGTGTCAGGTAATGATTTCAAACGAAAACGGGTTTTGGGGTTAGCAGCTGAAAATAAGGTTATTGATAAATACATTCTCAACGTTAAGCTAAATGGATCATCAATTTCTTATCACGTTGATTTGGGCAGCCAATGTTCTCTTATCGAGTTGAGTGAGACTAAGTCTCTGAACTTTGAAATCACTGAACGAGTTTCAAACCGACACCAAATTTATCAATGCTCGGAGGTATTGGGGGAAATTTGTACTCGCCCTTTGAGAATATCTCACGTTGCTGTAGAGGTTCAGGATCTAACATATATGGTTGCCTTATATGTTGTAGAGGACTATGCATTTGTAGCATTCCATAATTGATGGAGGAGATCATAGATCGTAAAGTCCATTATTGATGGTGGGCTTCGAGGTTTTGATTTGAGGTAAGGTATATTATTTATTTCACGGTCAGTACAAGATCAAGAACGAACATGGAGCGTTTTTGCTATACACTGCTCTGTCGAGGATGTTAACTTTTTCAATAACTCCAGGAATTAAGGTAACATAAAATATGCTATCGTATACACTATACATGGACAACGTGCTTATACCGTCTAAAGGTTTCGATGAAGACACAAAGATTAGACGAAAGTCAATAATAAAGGGAAGGGCTTGATTAAAAGAAAGTAAGTGCCACATTGTTCTCGAATTAATAGATCTCCTCGGAATTGTTGTAAGCGCGGTCAGTATTCGTCCAGGCAGGTGAAAGTAGGAACGATCTCCGAATTCCCTTAGCCAAACAATCAACATGAGGTATGTACGTCAGTTTTTGAGTTTATTAGAATTCTTGAGACGATTTGTCAAAAGTTATGAGATAACACTCCGAGTGGCTCTGGACAGTAAGTAAATTAAAAAGGGTTAAGTATTTAATAATATATTAATCCTTACTTTATAACATGCTGTTATAAGCTGGAACGGAACTCCATACACATGTTTGCGAACAGAGTCTGGCAGGAATACTCCTAGAAAAGAACTCGAATGACGAGCTGCAACTAGAGTCCTATTTTAGCCATAAAACTACGGTCGACAAACGTTAGTGGCATTTTCACAAATCGGAGACATTAGCGGTTATCACTTCGTTAAACCGGTTCAGAATCTACCTTGTAGAAACTAATTTTGACGGACTGGAATGCTTCTCTTCTTTTTCATGCCGATGGTTCTAAGTGAGATCTATCTAGAGAAGCTTTGCCCAGTAGTCCCAAGGAGAGGTGGCTTTAGATTGACCCTAGCAAAACGTGATTTCGTATACCGAATTAAATGATGGTAGGTCCTTTAACTTTGGTAACTTTAGGATTATGCTTACACAATAGAATATCGTCCTGGAGCTCAAACGCAAGATGACCCCAGCAGAAATCTAGCTCAACGGTTGAGCAGTACATACGATTCAATTGTCCGATGAAGGGGTAAAAAAAAAAAGAATTAGAAATAAAAAAAGGATTACTACTTAATACTAGCACTGGTTGATGATTTTATAAAGTAATTAACTGCACATCTCGTAAAGGATACGAAATCAGCGACTTTGGTGTGAAAGATAAAGAATTTCATCACTTACTCTGGAGTTCCCTCACGTCTTATTACTGACAAAAGTATTAGTCTTACTAACAAGACATTTCACGACTATATCACATACTATTCAGGTAGGTCCAAAATGCAACATAGATGTTGGTACAATGAGCAGGTAAATCGATTTAACGGGATAATACTAGACACCTTGTCAGCTTTTAGCTATGGAAACTACGACCAATCCTAGGAAGAACATATTTCTGACGAACAGGTAGATATAAACACAGCAAAAGATAAAACTACAAAAAAGTCTTGAACTGCCGTATTTCATAAGCCAAACAAAAGGTGAGGTATTTCGTAAAACTTTGAAAAACGCTCCCATGGAAGAATTGAAAGGAGATGAAAAACAGGAGAAAAGATTAAATAGCAACAGGTAAGAGGCGCTGTTTATATATATTAAACGCAGGAAGACTCCAAACCAACACAATGAAAAAGACCCAGTAAGAGAGAGACATAGTTGAGTGGAGAGATAGCTGATGGTAAGTTTCAATAGTTGACAATAAATACCAAGGACCATACCGAATTACCAAGATGCTCCTCAATGACATATTTCTGATTGAGGGCACACTTCTGACTTGTAAGCGAGGCATATAATTGAAAACCGTAGTTGCAGTTGACGAGATTTAACTTTGACACTAAATATCAAGGACCATACCGAATTACCGAGATGCTCCTCAATGACATATTTCTGATTGAGGGCACACTTCTGACTTGTAAGCGAGGCATGTAATTGAAAACCGTAGTTGCAGTTGACAAGATTTAACTTTGAACGATTTTTAATAGAGATTTGGTAACCAAATCATATGATAACAATTCTAGTGATAACGAGCAGACGTGAGCCTCCAATAAAAAAACACACTTATATAAAAGAAAAAAAGTCAATTGTAATTGAAATTTATTGTCTGTATGGTGAACCAATTTGATTTGAACTACTGCATTATAGCAGCAATGAATGTTTATTTAGGTTATACATATAATTTTGTTAAGTTAGTGACTATCTGGTTTATATAGCCAATCATAATATAATATGATTATAAATATGTTAATGATTATCATTACTACTTGATCTTGATGTTAATTTCACTTATTCAATGTTTTGTGGCCTAGAATAAAAATATTGCCTCTGTCAAATTAAGAGATAGAAAAATGACTTTGAATTACAATAAAATGTGTACATGATTGAATATATTTTAGTTGATGCAAATAATTATCATTAACAAAGCGTGAATTGAATAGTTAGTACTAAATAGATATTTCGCATTTCAGAACAGTACATTTTTGAAACTACGATGAATAATTTGGACTGTAATAACCTTTTATTGAATAGAAAATCTACTATTTTGGACAGTCGGAGTGCTAATTAGCAGTTTATCTTTGACTTTTACTATTTAAAAGGTTTGCTTACTCATTCATAGCGATGGGACTCGCTAGAAGTAGGATGGCCGAGCTGTAGGGTTACTATACGAAGGCTACTTTATCTCATTCCAACATGTAATGTTTGCGAGTATGTATTTCTCTTTCCTTCACATTGTTTGCATTATGGTACAATACCTCTTTGTTCTATAGCTTAATCGCAGGGCTTTGATAATTTGGGCTGGAGAGCTTTCAGAACTACTAGACTGAGTAGACGGCACTCGTGCCTGTTCTACAAAAGGCATATAATATTTTAAGTAATTATACAACGGTTTAAATGGTAGAGTTATGTAACTCATAATAATATACTCATCATGTGAAAATGGAAAGTGTACTTAACTCATTGACTCATGTATAAAATGGAAAATATACATCATGTATGGAAAATACTGGACCTCGTTTGATTACCCTGACCTTAGGATAAAAAATATTAGTAAAGAAGTAAGAACTATGACGCAGTCTGTTTCGTTCACCTACTGATGTAATGGAGTATGTATAGTACATACTCCATTACTACATTATATGATAGTCAATGGCTCAATTTAAATACCTAGGCGTGTCTTCCACGAATTAATGTCATTGTCTTCGGAACAGCCACCAGCAAACCACTTAGCTAAGTGAAAGCGAAGGTTTCCATGACGCATGGAGCCAAAGTGGCAAGTGGCATTTTGGGGAACGTGACTCATTCCCCGAAATAGATACTTAGATCAATAGTTTTGCTACCACCTGCAGCCACAGGTTCAATACCAGTTTCAGATTTCAACGAAATGTCACAGAATAGGTGATAGGTACTATCAGATGGTAGCAACGAAATTGGGGCCGCAGAATAGGTAGTAAGTACTAGCAGCTGATTCGTAGATTAATGTACTTATAGAGTATAGATGTAGGTACAGTTGCTAGAAATGACTCGTCAAGGTTACAGGCGGTGGTCGACCTAATGCTGTAGGTAAAGGTATAAAGTGAGTAGGTATAAGTAAATACGTAAACGAGTATTTTTCGGCACAGCCATATAGGTACGCCGCTAACGACGATTTTCACACATTACATTTTATGAACGGTAGTCGGAAAGATAAGGGAATTTAGCCCAATATTTGAAACGTTAGAATAATTTCTAACGTTCGCAAAGGGTCGCATTGCTATGCTCTCCTCCCACAAGTAAGAAAACTTTTTTCGCAAAAGCATAAAAATGTTCAATGCTCGCTCCTGTTCTTACTTGGTCTCGTGACCATATATATGCACAGCTACATATCTAGTGATATCTACGTTCAGCCCTTTTATAATGTATAGGTAGTCACTTAGTCAGGTACATAATCAAAGGTTCATGCGTTCGATTAAAGGGCCACCAGCTCAAGAAAATGAATTTTAAAATCGCATGCCATCCTGTACGCACTAACGTTGCGTTTCTCTCTCTCTGGCTCTTACTCGGATCGTTACCATTTACACATACTAGAGGGCTATCGGTTCACGACTCGTGACAACTTACGCACGCATTCTAAATGGCTATCGGTTCAATAATAGAGTCCCTCCTAGTACTCCCTAGCCGGCAGGTGAAGTTGAACATTGACGGATTGGTCAAAAAGGGCACAGAGTGCTCACTAGATAGTTGAGGTAAGCCGCTATCCAATCTCAAAATACCTGTATATGACTTTTCTTCGTCAAACCTTGAAGTTGTCGATTAGAAAAAAATACACAAAAACTATACGGCAGAGGATTCAATTAGGTACTTACTCGAAACACAGTTCAAAAAACTTCGCTCGATAGAAAATAAGTAAGTGAGAAGATTTTGAACATTCCGCTTTTTTAGAACAAATTCATGTTTTCTAAGAATGTTTATTGCATTTTTGGGCACTTTCCTATATGTACGTTTAAATTTTTTTGACTTTGTTATTTATGCATATGAATTGAACTATGACTAACATTCATAAAATTAAGCAAAAAGCCACACCACTAATTTTATATTGATTTTTGAATGCAAAAATCCGGCGAAACCTTGCGGCGGTGGCAAATACCCCCTCACATGAAAAATTACGGTGATACTATGGCGCCTTAATAATATTGTTAACATGGTAGGTCCCACCAGGATAACATTAACTCAGAATTGAGATCGAGAGATGTGGTGGCAGGGCCGCGCCGACCTCCGGCAGCGCCTGTGATACCCACGAAGCGCCTCCTATTTTTACAAAGCTTCATGTTAAAATTTTTTTTTATTATTGTTTATTTTGCCCGCTACTAAAATGTTCATCAGTTTTTACCTACCTCAGGAATCAACCGATCTAATATTTTTATTTTATTAGGTTTTGGGTCCCTTACTGTGCATAGGATCACAAAATGGGGACTATCGTACCTATTTAGTTATCGATACTCCCCCTACAAAGAATAATATGTTGTTGTGTAAGTGTAAAATAAGTAATTTCGGTAGCGGCGGCGCCCTCATTCTCTTGGCGCCTGTGTGCACCGCACACTTCGCACATAAGAGCGGCTCGGCCCTGTGTGGTGGTGAAGACCACGTCGCACGTGGTCTTCGTACCGTAGGTAGGAGGTTTAAAATTAGGTACAAGAACTCTGGATGCAACCAACTTCCAACTGGTCTAATGTAAAAAGTAGGCTCATAGACTCATGTCCTGTGTAGTGGACGTCTTACGGATAATATAAAGAAGAGATGCAGTTGTACCATTGCTACATTGGATAGGCAAGGCTCTGTATTTACACTTTTTGAAATTAAAAAAAAAAAAAATCCCGCGTCACAAAAATTTAAACACGCTTTAAACACTGCTTAAATTTGCAATTTATACTGTTAAACATTGTCTAAGGCGTGCGTAAAATTTTTGTGGTAAGACGGTCAGTTTTTAGTGCGGAACCATGTGTCTCAGTGCGCGAAACCAGCACGCACTTGGCCCCTTTATCTTGCATACCAACAATAATCAAAACAACACAAAATATGCCAAAATCAGTTCATCGCACACATACAAACCTCCGCCACGTGTGTTTGTGTCAACAACATTCGGACACGAGGTATAAAGAGACATAACAGATAAACACGACGAAAAGTTTTCTTTTCGACTATGGACTTAATTTCCTTGAAATAAGGGCGTGGGAAAGGCACAGTTAAATTGGCAAATGATAATAAGCCAAACAGACGGACATTGGGAATTTTCCAGATCTGTTTGTTTATATAACTGAAGATAAGGTAGGTTATTGCGCAGTTTTTAATTCGCGGAAATCTAGATTTTCTGGTTCATTCTTTGTAGGTAGGGGGCCGTTCAACTATTACGTAAGCAGATTTATTACAATTATACACCCCCCCTCCCCCCTTGTCAGCAAAAGTAAGCAAAGTTCTAACCCCTCCCCCCTATTCTTACGTAAACATACATTTTTCTTTTTTATGGATTCATAAGCAGCAGATTTAATTCTAGAAATAAGAAAATAAATTTATCATAGAGAACTTTAACACACACATGTGAAAAGAAATAAAAAACTATTGCTGACGTAATCAACTTTTAGACCCCCCCATCCCCCATGTCATCAAAAATAAGAAAATTTTAAACCCCTCCACCCCCCTATAGTGCTTACGTAATACTTGTATGGCCCCTAGGTACTTCCTTCCTAGGAACCTTTATGGGATGATAATAGGTACGTAATGCTCATAGCGTAGTTTGACTAGGTGTTTGTCAGCGATTACCAAAGTTAGGTAAGTAACGTTCGGGACGCGGAAGGTCTGTCTTCGGATAGGTGACCGTAGGTGATATTTACAATACAACTGAGCGCTACCGTTACTCGGATGACAGGTTGAATTGTGGGCCCCGGTTGCATTTAACCGTTTAGCTATGTCAGAGGCCTTCAGGCGGATTAAAAACTCTGACACCAGGGCTAGCCACCTGGCCTATACCTATGAACTTACTTTTTTACTTTCACCTTTAGAAGGTAGGCAACTAGAATAGGAATTGGATAGGTAGGGAGCGTAGGACGTAGATATTTTTGTTTTTATGTACTTACGTATTTAGTAAATGAACTGTGGTGTAGAGGGCTAAGCAGTGGCGTAACTATACGGTGGCAGGGCTGGCAAAATGCTACAGGCCCCCGACCCGAGGGGGCCCAAAAATAACCTAAAATTTTGAACAAACTACTTATAATGAAAAAATAAACATGAAAAATGTTTGCGCTCGCTGTGCGCGTTTTATTCTGCTAGTAATGTTTCCATTATTCGCAGCTCATCTCAGGTTAAAATTTTCTCATAAGAGAATCAGAATAAAATAACTAAAAATTTTCTGGCTCGCTGCGCTCACGCTCAAATTAATTAAGTGTTAACGTGCAATCCTTATCTTTTATCACAAAAAAAATCGCACTCACCGTGCTCATGCCTAAGAAAAAATATAATTGTTTCCGTTAGCAACCAATTCCAAAAGTTGTATTCAAAAGTCTTTGTGTTCCCTGCTTGATGCATTACAAAATAATATATGTTATATATTTAACTAATATACACACAATACCATTAAAAGTGTTGGGTAATTTTAATTACTTAAGTGCTTTATTAAAATTAAAGCACAAGCGCGACATTTTTTTCTGGAAGGGGGCCCCATCTATAAAATTTGCCAAGGGCCTCAGATGGTATAGTTACGCCACTGGGGCTAAGGTCGGAGTTTCTTCGCCTGATCGAATTGAAAGGAAAGATCCCTAGAAGAACTAAAGTTACCAATAAGTACCATACTATAGTACCTACATTGAAATAGCAATGGACATAGCATAGCACGCAAAATTGATGACTGACTAACTGGGGTCGACAACGATTTTAGAACGTCTATAAGGTCCAAAAATGTTGTTTCGGCAAGCCCAAAAGCCAGCATAGTCAGTCTTCAGATGCGTTATCGGGAATGGCATTTACATCAGAGCACTTCTTTTTATTACCATAGCTCGGATTGTAGGGTTGGGTGCACTTGAAGGTCAGAGTGAATAGGTATCTTCTAGGTCTGCGTGCTTCATCTTCGATCGCAACGTCGCTTACCGTCAGGCGAGTTGGTAGCGCGGACTTATAAAAAACTGCACTGGCACCATTCGGCCACGGTAATGTTATCTACATTACCGTGATTCGGATGTTACGTGGCTTAAAAACTAATGTAGGTACCTAGATTTGTGTATAGACCGAGATAAACTAGGCATTTGATAGAGATGCGGTCTATCCGATCCACGGAACTGAGCGCTTCCGTGTGTGCATCATAGTGCATCTTCCAACTGTTCAAAAGCGAAATAGTGTTCCATAATATATCACATAATTGTATTTTATAACATATTTGCTCGTAAAGTGGCTGTAATTACACCAATTTCAATATCGTAATGTATTTCATTACGCATTTGTGCGTTATTGTAATGTAAAACGCACGAGTTTTTTTTTAATAAAGTAACATGCACGGTTTTTTAAGATGCTCCGTCTAATATCTAATCCGATACTTTTTAAAATCTTAGCAAAGAGTTTTTATGTCAGAAAAGTGGTCAATATTTTATGAATAAAATTAACTTTGGGAGATAAAAATTATTTCGCGCGTTTTTTCTTTTTCTTTTCGCTTTATTGTTTTTATTTGAAAATTTCATCAAGTAGTGATGAATTTACTCTCACTCAAGAGAGTGAGAGAGAGACTGGGGAAATTGTAATATATAGATACCTCGGCCACTCCAACTGGCGAAGTCTTCATCCTATCGCTATTACAAAAAATATCTTGTAGAGGCTTAAAAAAAAATCATATTTACCGACCCCACTACCACATAATAGCCGAAAAAAAATATAAATATTAAAATACATACCAGCTCTCATCCAATAAGATCGCAAAAAGTTAAATAAAGATTTGTCAGGTGTGGGGTTCGAACCCACGCTCCCTCTCGGGAACCAGAGCTTAAATCTGGCGCCTTAGACCACTCGGCCAACCTGACGTGCTTATCAACGGCAAAATACTTATACGGTTAAAACGAATTTGGCAATTTGCCTAAATTATGAAATGCAATCCTTTACGTCATAATTAGAAGCCGCAATATCATAATTTTCTTGATAAATAGGTACTTCACATCACGATATGTAATTTTTTTACAATATGTGTATTTTTTATATTGATAAATTGTTATAGATTCAAGCAATACAAAATAGTGGATTTTATTATTATGGATATTTAATGTAAATTTTACAATTTTAGTTTTGTACTCGCAATAAATACCAGCAACATTTGTTTTTTGTAGTTTAGAGGCAATACTTAATGATTTTCATTTTGCCTACGTCTAGCGCCATCTGTCAAAAATGCTAGGAAGCTTCAATGCTGTCTTAGCATCCTTGGTGTTTATATAGTGCAACACAATTAGTCTAGGTGACGCTATTATAGAAAAAATATTAGTACGTAACTTACGCTAAAAATCTTATTTTGGATAGAAAGATAAAATCTGATAAAATTCAATAAAGTAGAATTTGCTTTTGGCCTTGTCTCATTACTTCATAACATTTTCTTTTCATTTTGGTATTGGATATAATTTTGTTAGTTTTAGTTTTAGGATTGTGCCACGGGACTATGGTGGCGCCACTATGTACTTGTGTCCTAATACATAGAGCCTATAAATAAAAGTGCTGTTAAAAATGTATACATCCTGCGCAGAGCTTGCCGGTCTGTGGTCTTCGTCAAAGAACTTTACAATTTTACTCCATCGGTCAAACATTTCTACATGCTCGAGCGGGGCCCTTTTTAATGCCTCTTCAACTTGTTTCGAAGGTAAGGTTTTTGTAAAAGGAAGTAGGTAAAATAAAACTAAATAATATGGATAATCAGTTTATAATACAGTATAATATTAACAAAGTTGAGTAAACTAAGTACAAGTATTTTATCAGATAATACAGCGGATACCTAGCACCTATAGATTCTTCACTAAATACCTAGTATTTTTATACTTACCTACTTTAATACTAAAGACAAGCTTAGGGCTGGTGTTAGGAAGAGATAGTGACTGTTGTAGATGAAGGTATTGTTTGGATACATGACAGGATGGATATTATCTGGGATCATAGATATTTAGGCGTATGTTTACAGCCTAAACTAGGTATACTTATAATAGTGTTAACATTTTTATTACACTGTCTAGAAGAAGCAGCTTTTAAAAGATGGTCTTTACAATGATTATTTTACACAAATTATTCCTATAACCGAGAGGCCTAGGAGACTGGCGATGCCGGTAGCCCGCTTGCAGTCGTTGCTAAAGCACTGGCAGACGGTCAGATTATAGATCAGGGTTCCCAACCGTTCGGTTTTTGACCGGACTGTTGGGTTTTAGAAGGAACTGTTGGGGTCAGGTCGTTAACTTTCAACCGGTTTCAATTTATCCGGTCAGAAAAAAAATTGAACGCAATGTTGCTATTACAGTAGGTTAGGAGCTAAAAAAACAACAAAAAAACTGTAGAACCTGAGCCAAGTACTAGTAGTAGCACAGACCAATAGAGTCCCAAAGAAATCTGTTTTAATGTAGGTTGAAATTTCAAGAAAACTAAGGCCCCCAAATCTTCTATGAATAGTACTGTATAGACAATATTTGCGGTTTCACCTTCAAATGCGTTTGTAGAATGCATAGGTATATTTTATATACATATTATGAAAATAATTGCTCCGTGTGCACTTAGTGTCATGAAACATAATTATTTGGCAGGACGAAAAAAATCTAAAATTCGATGGTGAAGGAGGAATTGATGGTAATGTTCAATTGTTCTTCTATAACATGACCTGTTTTTTCGATTTCGACCAAGCATGACCAGATTTTTGTTCGGTTTTAGCGGCTGGAAAAGTTGGCAACCCTGCTATAGGCAGGACGAAAAAATCTAAAATTCGAAATGGTGAAGGCGGAATTGATGGTGATGTTCAATTATTCTACTATAACATGACCTGTTTTTTCGATTTCGACCAAGCATGACCAGATTTTTGTTCGGTTTTAGCGGCTCGAAAAGTTGGCAACCCTGCTATAGATGTATTGTCGGGGTGCCAAACACCTTCATAGGCTTTTAGACTTAATTACTGCCTAAGATATCATATTTACCTAATAGTGTTGAAGTTTTTGAAACACTTGCGCAGGCTAGGATAGGAAGGTACAAAATCGTGTGGACGATAATTCCTATAGGCAACCGAGAGTCCCAGCCATTAAGTACCTAACCAAAAGGAGTCGACACTGCAAAGCGTACCACTCTGCCAAAAGTACGCGACCGGCGGTCATGCTCTTTATATAAATATATCGGTTTGGCTGCGCTTGTGTTGCGTTAATTTTCAGCTAGTGTTAGTTGATTACATTTGTGTGCGTGTAATTGCTTATATTTTGGTTTGTGTGCGTTTCTTCACCCCCCGCTGACTTGGCAGACTTCGGTGCTTAGGCGTGTCGACTCCTTTTGGTTAGGTAGATACTTAATGGTCCCAGCAGACTGGCGTTGGTGGCAGCCCCGTTGCAGCCGTCGCTTAAGCACTGGCACACGGTCTCGATGTCCTCGTTGTCAACCTTGTAGACGCAAAATCATACAAGTCGACGGATGCGTAGTTAGGTACAGCTACTAACTTTACATCCACTGACTTGATTCGGCCGTTAGGATGATTTCTATAGACAAGCATAGACAAGTACAAGTCTTTCAAATGTGGTTAGGAAGTTCATTTGAGTCAGTGATCTAAGAGACAGATTATAGGAGCTATCTAAAGATTGTCAGGGTATATGGCAGGAAATGTAGGACCATCATAAGATTTTAGACCCCTTAAAATATATTTAATAGTGGTAATTTATTTAACACGCTTTTATTAGGTCGACCTGTATGTAACTATGTAATGGAATCTAAGGTAACTAATTTAACCATCTTCCAAGGGTCGTTTTTTTTTTATTTCGAATAGGTTTGCGTTTGACTACACACTGCCTGATGTAAAGCAGATATGCGGTCTAGGATGTAGCACGCTTACCTAGAAGATACTTATTTACTCGAGATTTGAAGACACCTACATTGTACTTTAACGGAAAGACAGACTTAGGCAAAGCGTTCCACATTCTGGCAGTTCGTATGAGGAATGTGGACTCAAAACGCTTTGTTCTAACGCGTGGGATGTCCACCATATGTCGTTGCGTGATGAAAATAATAATTGGCAGCTGTATGTAGTTCTGATGACAATACAATAATATGGTACTGTTGAACTAATCTGATGATGGAGCCGGAAGATATGAACTGGAACTTCATGATGGAAAATCGTATCACAGCTGTTTATAGTCTTGTTTGCACTTGTGAGAAAGGCCACGTAATGGACTAAGCGTGTTTTTCTAGTGTTATTTAAACTATTCATTTATTGAACACACTAGAAGTATAGTTAGGTTGTAAGTAAGTAGGTATATCAGTTATCAGGGTATCAAGTATTACTACAAGACGGTGTTGACGATTATCCCTATAACCGAGAGGCCTATGAGACTGGCGAAGGTGGCAGCCCCGTTGCAGCCGTCGCTGAAGCACTGGCAGACGGTCTCGAGGTGGTCCTCGTTGTCAGCCTTGTAGCACGCCCTCTCGTGCCGCACCCAGCCGCAACCGCGCGTCACACGCACTTCTGCCTCGTACCCCTTGTTTAGGACTGTGGAACAAACATATCAAAATATCATCGTGGTGGTGAATCACGACTACCTACTGTTTTCGCATACATTTTTGATAAAATTTACGTTCTTGAAGAAAACTCTCTTCACCCCTTAAATTGTAACAAGATGTTATGCTTTTGGTGACAATCGCTTGAGTAAGAGATATTGCACGCTCGTAAGAAGCCTTCCTTGTCAGTCTTACGAGACTTATATCTATGGTCTCTTGCAGTTGTGTAAAAGAAAAACTTTTCAGTTACCGTATAAAAAAGTTAGAGCCGTAAAAAACCGCATATTTCGACACTCACAAAAATCAAAACTTACAGGGTACTTCCCGTTGATATAGAACTATGAAATTTGGCGAGAAGCATTGTCTCAAAGTACACATATAGGAATAAATCTGAAAACTGTACATTTTTATTTAAATCACAAAAAAAATAGGGCCTAGATTCACAAAATATGGATTGAAAATTGAAAGTGAGTAAATCGTATCATCTAAGGTATCATATAAAAGAGCTTCATTAGCACATGCTAAAACAGATTTTTAATTATTTTAACAAAGTGTAATTTTTAAAGACGAGAAAGTGAAAAAAAAAAAACTTTTTTGTCGATGATATAGTATAGAGATTTTAACTAAAATTTCCCAATTTTGTCAAATTTTCTGGATTTGTACGGAACCCTCGATGTGCGAGGCTGACTCGCACTTGTTCGGTTTTTTTCTGCAGAAGAAGGTTCCAAGCGGGGACGAAAAGTCTTGTACCGTGAGAAAGTTTCGTGGTACATGAGTCACCGCGAGTTCGCGGTAAGGTACATGTCAGGTACATACCAGAAGAACAGTGAAAAGAAGGACAACTTACTGGTCTGTGTGATCTTGCTGCAAAACAAACCGTGTTGATCTGCAGAGCAGATGCCGCGGCCTTACGCGGCAACTGCTAGGAACTGGGAAAGCGTCTCCTCGTCGTACAAGTCAGGCTCTAAGCACTTGGATTTATTGACTACCAGATGATGTAACAGTGACAAGAAAGAGAACTTACTGGTCTATGTGATCTTCCTGCAAAAGAACTCTGAGTTGATCTGCAGAGCTCATGCCGCAGCCGCAAGCAGCAACAGGTAGGAACCGGGACAGCGTCTCGTGGTCGTACATGTCAGGCTCCAGGCACATGGAGTCATTGACTACCTGAATAAGTAACAGTGAAAAAAAAGACAACTTACTGGTCTACGTGATCTTCCTGCAGAAGAAGCTGTGCGAATTCGCGGATCTGATGCAGCGGCCACACACAGCTACGGATAGGAAGCGGCAGAGCGTTTCCTTGTCGAACATGTCAGGCTTTAGGCACCTGGAGTTATTGACTACCAGATGGTGTAACAGTGAAAAGAAGTAATTACTGATTTGTGTGATCTTCTTGCCAAAGAAAGCGTGTTGATCTGCAGAGCTGATGCTGCGGCCACAAGCAGCTACGGGGTAGGAATCGGGAAAGCGTTTTCTCGTCGAACATGTCAGGCTCTAAGCACATGGAGTTGTTAACTACCAGAGGAAGTAACAGTAAAAAGAAGGTCAACTTACTGGAGCTACGAGTAGGAATATGGAAAGCGTTTCCTCGTAGAACATGTCAGGCTTTAGGCACATGGAGTTGTTGACTACCAGAGGAAGTAACAGTAAAAAGAAGGTCAACTTACTGGAGCTACGGGTAGGAATCGGGAAAGCGTTTCCTCGTCGAACATATCAGGCTCTAGGCACATGGAGTTGTTGACTACCAGAGGAAGTAACAGTAAAAAGAAGGTCAACTTACTGGAGCTACGGGTAGGAATCGGGAAAGCGTTTCCTCGTCGAACATGTCAGGCTCTAGGCACACGGAGTCGTTGGCTACCAGAGGTAGTAACAGTAAAAAGAAGGTCAACTTACTGGAGCTACGGGTAGGAATCGGGAAAGCGTTTCCTCGTCGAACATGTCAGGCTCTAGGCACATGGAGTTAACTACCAGAGGAAGTATCAGCAAAAAGAAGGACAACTTACTGGTCTGTGTGATTTTTCTGCAGAAGAAGCTGTGTGAATCCGCGGAGCTGATGCCGCGGCCGCAAGCTGCGACGGGCAGGAACCGGGAGAGAGTCTCGTGGTCGTACATGGCAGGCTCCAGGCACATGGAGTTGTTCACGCTGTTGCACTCGTAGCAGTGGATTGATGACGCTGGGGAGAGACAAATGAAAGCTGTCAACTTATAAAATGACTAGCTTTTGCCCGCGGCTTCACCCGCATGGTATTTTGATTTTTGTAAAGGACTCCGTCCGACCATTAAACTATATCGACGCAAAAATTCAATTAGATCCCTCCCTTTGATGCTAGGTGAAATAGTAACTTAAACAAACACACTTTTAGATTTAATTAGTCAGGATAGCATGCGGTAGTATACGAACCAAAGTATACGAAGTACCTACTTATGAGTTTATATATGTTTCTATACGTAGGTATAGCGTGCGAACATTAGTCCAAACATCGCAAATATTATTTGTTTCGTAAGTATTTATACAATACATTCAGTGCATATTATGTACTCTACAAAATTCTATAATTATCTATTATTATGTTAGTAAATAAAAAGAAACATATTATGTTGTCATCTTCATCATCTTCACGATCATTTTTTTCTCGTCTAATACATGCACTAGGTATTAGACAGATTAAACTAGATAAGTATAGACTCCCTATTTCCATGGTTGAACGTTATGTTATAACAAAACACTGTGGACAATATTCTCTTGGGTCTTCATGAAATTGTATATTAGTTCTCCTACATTTTTCAACCAAAAATTACGGAATGTGCTGTCCTGATCTTTATTTAGACTAATATTCAAGGTCAAGCCTAAAAAATAATGATCAAGAAGATGGAGTCTAAAAGTGTTCTAATGGAAATCTTTGTAACGTAATTCGACTACTTTATTTATATTTGATTTTTAAACTTCTAGACTTAAAAGAATTATTTTATAACACACATGTAAAATAAATAAATAACTCTTTATTGTACACACAAATATAAAAAGAACAACAATACAAAAGTGATATTCGTAACACTAGGCGGCCTTATCGCTGGAATCGACCTCATCCAGGCAACCCATTATTAGTAGCTAGATAGATAAACGATTTGTTGCCCACCAAGAAATAACTATAATAAGAAGAAATAAAGATACAAAAACAGTGTAACAAAGGGCGGCCTTATCGCTAATAGGGATCTCTGCCAGGCAACCTTATATTTTGAGGATAGATAGCTAGGTATTAAGGTCTTTAAGAAAATGCGTTTTATCACACAAACTCATCTGTAAATACTCATTAATTAATTACCCTCTCAATTTGTTTATTATCACAACCTTCCCAAAGTAAATACGATAAACACAGACTCACCGACTCGAACACAGATCGCCAACAGCATCGCAATAAGCGCGCTTTTCTCGAGCATCTTTAATTATTATTAATGATAAATAATTAATAATTATTTATAAATAATATCACACGATATATATATTTATCCGGAGCGAGTAAAATCGGCGGGCGATACAGCTGGACTGTTTTGTAAAGCCGTAATTGTCGAGTCCATTTGTCAGCGTGTCCGTATTCAGTGACCCGCGGACTGTTTATATTATGTTGCATTTCCCATTATAGATATCAACCATTCGCTAGATAAAAATACACTTACTATTCAAGCTACTACTACTACAAATAGTAGTTATCCGACCCGTAGAACTGGCGACACTGAATCTTCGTAAATCTTGTTAGAATGTAAATACTAAACAATATTCCCAAATACTATCGAAATCAGCTGATAAATAGCGCGCCAACAAATTTTCCCTCTTTTTGAGGGATCGCTGACGACAAAAATCTATTGATAAATAATACACCTGTGTTTTTGTTGCGTCGAGTTCCGCTTTCGCTTGATCAAAAATAATTGGATCATTCTCAGACCTTTGAGGATCTAAAGATAAACGATGTGCTCAGGCCATTTAGTACCTAACCAAAAGGAGTCGACACGCCTAAGCACCGAAGTCTGCCAAGTCAGTGGGGGGTGAAGAAACGCACACAAACTAAAATATAAGGAAGTTTACACACACACAAATGTAATTAACTAACACTAGTTGAAAATTAACGCAACACAAGCGCAACCAGACCGATATATTTATATAAAGAGCATGACCGCCGGTCGCGTACTTTTGGTAGAGGGGTACGCTTTGCAGTGTCGACTCCTTTTGGTTAGGTACTTAATGGCTCAGGCCCATTGCCAGGTAGGCAGCATAGCCAGTACCTATGTTTACTATACCTAAACGCCAGAATTTGATCACGCGCTACAGATAGCGGCACGTACCTAAGTCTAGCGATGAGGGTAGTATGGAGGGGATGGCTGCGCATGGTGACCGCCATACTAAACTCAAGCGCAGCATCCCCTCCACACTTCGCTCAGCACTACACTCAGTCGCGCTCAAAATAAGATTTTAATATGAAATAGCAAGTTGAGCAAGTGCATTTATTAACTACAACGAAATACAAGCTACTACTCTACACAAAAAGCAATTAAATCACGTTACTGAACTGATCACAGCAGGTCCAGAAATAATCGTCGTCGATAAGGAGTGGAGCGTACGCTCCGAGGTGGAGCCCGACTGGGGCTGGCGATGTCGGGGCCGCGAAATAGTGCGGAAGCGTGCCCGTCGCTCCGACTCCAAGCGCCGTCGTGGAACACTCCATTGTTATTAGTGGGTGAACCAACCAGTCGGCGTGACTCCCACATAACCACCCAATGCCTTCCCTCAAGGCGCTGTGGTATCCATAAAGGATTTTCCCTGGACAAAAAAAAAAAGAGAAATAGCGTGTCCAGTAGATGTGCTCGCAGGATTACCTCGCTGAATAGCTATGCTTATAAGTACATTGAGTACGTCTCTGTCGCGGTTGTGGGTGGACTTCCTATGCTGCGCTTGCCGGTACGTGGTCTCTCGAGAACTTTTCGACCCCGTCGGACATCAGTCCTCCGTGCTATATGCCCTGCCCACTGCCATTTCAACTTGCCAATCTGCTGAGCTATCTCGGTGACTTTAGTTCTTTAATGGGTCTCCTCATTCCTGATTCGATCGATGAAAGAGACTCCGAGCGTAGCCCTTTCCATAGCTCGTTGTGCTACTTGGAGCTTACTAACTAATAAGGCCCATTGTGAGAGACCACGTTTCTGTGCCACAAGTCATCACTGGCAACACACACCGTTGGCAATCAACTTGAAGCACTGAGGCACTAGGTATGCTAACAAATCTGAAACATAAGTCAGAATGAATCTATCTAAATCTGCGTGCCTTATTTAAGTTACCACAAAGTCACTTACCGTCAGGCGATTAAGAATATATTTATGATGATAAGAAGTCAAGTCACGATAAAAAATATACAACCATTTTTTTTTACCGCGAATTGACTTTTTATTTCTTATACCTAGTTATACTTATATCTTATGGCCTAGTGGGAACAGGCTGTGCGTTCTCAATGCTCATTGTATTTTTTACCAACAAACGAAAAATTTGACACGGTGGCATAACCAGTAGAGCATAATGTGATGTAGTGTAGGTACAAGTATTTAAAATACATAATTTACATACACATGTGACAGTGACGTAAATATTCACATGAGTAAAACGGAGTGGAAAAACTGGCATGCATTTTGGGAGTTTGCTTTTGAAAAGACACAAAACATCTTTGTTATAATCCAGAACAAAATATGCATATTATCTTCGTTACATAAGTACTTTATTCATAATTTGTTCTGGGCATAATTTGTTCTATCTGCTCTTACACCTAGACTTTTGAAGAAAATGAGACAAAATTTAACGCGACTTAAAGCGACCGCATAAGTCATGATGTTAATTATTAATTTAAAAAATGTAGTAAATGATCCAGCAGCAAAATACTAATTTATTATCTACACAACTTTTCTTGTATGAAAAATTCCCTAAATTACCTCATTCTTGAGAAGCCAAAAATAAAACGTCAAGATAAATATGATATGTTTACTGCCTAAACATAATTACCACAATTTTCCATGAAATCGTACACAAATATTGTTTATCCTGCGTTTAAAACTAAACTATTTACCTAAATACTTAGTCAAAATTAGTGAAATTGATTATCACCATGTACCGTGCAGCCGCAAGAGTAGTAGGTTATTTCTACTTTTATTTCTTTGATACAAATAATCTCGAGTGAAAATTTTCCAAAACATGTATTGTATAGAACACCAAGGCCGGAGCAAATACACGAGATAGTGCTACAATGCTACGACTTTGTGCCACTTACAATGTGTGCCGAGTCGTACCAGGATGCTTTTGAATTGCTGCGAAGGTACAAAACAGCAATATTGTTTAATTTTTCCCACTATCATATTTTATGATAATTAAGTCACTGATGAAGTAAATAGTTTCAAGATGCTGGATATACAGGATTATTTATTATACTAAATAAAACACCGGTTTTTACTCACGTATGATATCGCGGCCGGGCCGCTGGGAACCCAACCGGTTTCGGTTTCGACCAAGTACGCGTGCGTCAGTCGACGGGAGCGCGCGTATTCCCTGATGAAGGAGTACTGATTACTCCGAAACCGGTCGAGTTCCCAGCGGCCCGGCCGCGATTTCATACGTGAATAAAAACTGGTGTTTTATTTGGTATTATTTAGAAGACAAGCAATTATCCATAATATTGACTGCAGACAAAGTCGGCTGATGTGCAAATACAAATACTTATGTATATCTGAAAAACTATGACGATTCAAAATCAATTGTTGAGCCTCGTCTAAAAAACTGCAGTTGTGGCGCGGAGTTTCGCTACAAAGCTCTGCCGAGCTCCCTGCACCGTCATTTTAACATTTCACATTACACAATATCATCGAATCAGTGAGTTTAATATTGAAATAATAATATGCCTCATTTATTTCACTAGGATATGATAAAAGTTGCAAATATCTTATTAAGAAAACATACTGTCATTATCGTACCGTACTCATGCATGTTTTGCTTTTATCGTATAAAATAAAATCGAACTAAGATTAGATCTAAATCTAAGATCAATCTCAGTTCAATTAGATCAGATACGAAAGATGCTATTAAAACACATTTTTTTATTTATACATTCTCTCTCCAACTAGTATACAGTGCCATAAGGCTGGCAATAACTCCCAAGGCCGTCACTTTGACGTGCTGTAATGCTGTTGTTGCACAGATATCTGTAAAATTATTGTTGCATTGCACATGTCACCGAATCAGTGACAAATTGTCTCCAGCACATATAACGTCATATTACCTATTTTCATGATATTTACTTCGATCTACTGCAAAATGGTCCTACTAGCATGGTCATCATGCCTCTTCTAAACGACTGAGATTAGATCAGAAATGAAAGATGCTATATAAAACAAAACTTTATTTATAGATTCCTTCTCCAACTAGTATACAGCGCGATAAGGCTGGCCACAACTCCCAAGACGGTCACTTTGACGTGCTGCAACGCTGTTGCCGCGTTGCACATGTCGCCGAAGCACTGGCAGACGGTTTCCAGCTTGCCGGCGTTGTCGGCCTTGTAGCACTCCCGTTTATGCTTCACCCAACCGCAGCCGCGGGTGATGCGCACCTCTGGACTTCTCTCGGCGTGGATTACTGAGAAAAGTAGAAAATGGTGGTTATTTATAACACGGAGATGAGCTCAATTGCGATGGGTCTTTTTTTAAACGATTATTTTAAAGTGCTTGCCTGAGATGATGAGCAGTCTAAATTAGGTGCGGAACAAACAGCGATAGTTGAACAAAGAGTGATTTGCCAGTGTGGCAATATGGACCACAATAAGACACTAGGGTCTACACACACTAGGGTCACAAGAGTCAATTTTATTAACGAACAATAACAGCTTTGCCAGAATGGCAATTTGGACCATTATGAGACAAAGGATGTTATAAGTGTCGGTAAGTGTCTAAAGGAGTCTAATTTATAATTTACCAATAACAGCTTGTATAACATATACTAAATCATGGCTATACAATAAGCTCGATTACAGAGGCGCCATCGTAATTATATTAGCTAAATAGCATAGTTCTGTTTCTTTTTCTCTTTTTTGGCATTCGATAGAGAGAACGCTTTTTACGTTGCTATTAAATTTACGCTGGCGCCTCTGTATTTGGGCTTATTGTGTGCTATCTCATGTAAAACATGTAGATCGCGAACTAGTTAACCATGTTACCTATCGTATTCTATCGAGCTGCATTATGAGACAGCTGCCCTGCCCTGCTGCCCTGACAAATTCAGCTAAAATTGGCATGATCAAGAGTGGCATTAGATAATTAATTGGTCTTCTAAAGCCTTGAAGTCTAATTGCCTACGTCTCGAAATAGTATCAATGTTCGCAAGTCGCGATGTCTGTTGTCCGCTTAATTCAGTACATAACAAATTACGGCGTACTCCTTCAGTAATATATGTATTTTGTATTATCTCCGAACGTTGCCGAGACGAGTCGCTTAGTATTAAAATAAAGAAATATTTTATTTCCAGAATAAGACCGTGCACGCACTGCTAATCAAACGCGTGTCATTAAACAGTTAGGCACGTTCATTAACAATAGTTAGCTGCAGTAACAATCTGGCTCTGCCCACAATGCCCCCCGCGGCTATTGTGCTGATTGCTGATCGCTCATGATAGCCTGGTCATGGCTGCTAACAAGTGCGCTAGGTTAGGTATGTGGGAACACTAGCTGATGCCTACATTAAGCCGCTATACAATCTCAAAATACCTTTATAGAGCCCTAGTTAAACTGACTTTTCTCCATCAAACCTTGAAGTTGTCAAATAAAAATAAAATAAACAATATTCTCAAAACTATACGGTAGAGAATTCAATAACTCGAAACACAATTCAAAAAACTTCGCTCGAAAATGCATAGATACCGCTTTTCATTCCGGGACTAGGCTGTTCACACGTCTGAACGTCCAAGGGGTTCTATTGCTAACATGCTAAATAATACGAGGGTCATAATGCATAACAGGCATATAACACGATTGTTAAGAAGAACGACTGTTACATGCATTACTGGTAATATGGTTTACTTGTCAGAACGAGCTAGTACCGAAAAGTACTACGTGTTACATAGTCCAAATGTTAGAACGATCGAGTGTCAGAATGTACAAAATTCATCACGACATCATTGTTAAAACGAGTAAGAGTCAAAATGTACAGTTTGTGTCAGTGTCATAATGTCAGGCACTAATATTGCATCTACGAGTGTTGTTTGTTATCCAAGGAGTTTGCTATTCACATAGTAGGTACTCAAACACTCTTTCGAGTGCTACTATAAATGACTAAACCCTCCTTCCACTTGAAAATTGAAATTGGTTGTCAGATATGTCAGCTTCGTCCTTCATTCATTCCGGACGTATTTGGTGTATGGAAAAGGATAATTATTTTAAAATGGGAGAACAATCACCCGAGCAACGATTTTCCTTTTGCACAAATCAAAAAGGTAATCGTACCTTCGAAGGTCCGGGACTAGGTTGTTGACACGTCTGAACGTCCAAGTGTAATATTGTGTAAGTGACAAAAAGTACAACACTTGAATAGTTAGAATGACGTAGTGTCAAAATGACTAAAATTGAGATTATATTTACGTTATATCGTGCCTGTGTCAGAATGTACAAATTTTAATATGTGTTTATGTCAAGTCATGACAATGACAAAATTTTTAAATGTTAAAATATTTTAGTAACCAATCACGTTATTGACTAAATGTCTGAATCTAACAATGCCAGAAAATATACCTACCTACCCGTAAACGAAGGTTAATGAGAATGTAGGTATCGTGTCTTCTTTTTTAAAAAAAATAAGTGAAATAACACATACATTCATTTATATTAATCGTAGTTATCTTTATATTTATTATCATTGCATTTTCAATAAAAACAAAACAATTAATTCTTTACTTAAAAATAACTTCACATATTCATTTATATTAATCTTAGTAAAAACAAAACAATTAATTCTTAACTTAAAAATAACTTATATGTATATATAGATATTAGGCTTGTAAATACTTTGTAAGGCTTAATTGTTGTATTGTTTTTCATTACGTTTAAGCTTTGCAATGTTTTTCAAATAATTAAGCGGACAAATTTGCTGATTGTCCAGTTGGTTTAAGAAATATTGTTTTTTTTGATCAAAAATAATATCACACTTTCTACGTTTGATCTGCTCAAATAGTGCGTTCTTAATTTTTGATTCTTGGTATTTTGCTTCCTTGCACATTTTCACGTAATATTTTAGTTTCGGTTATGTCTATTGTCATTGACGCACCACAAGAAAGCCGATTTATACATTTCCAAAGACTAGTACCACTTCTATTTTTCACTGACAAATTGTACCTGTGTATGCCGTATAATAATGTACGATTACCTTTTTGATTTGTGCAAAAGGAAAATCGTTGCTCGGGTGATTGTTCTCCCATTTTAAAATAATTATCCTTTTCCATACACCAAATACGTCCGGAATGAATGAAGGACGAAGCTGACATATCTGACAACCAATTTCAATTTTCAAGTGGAAGGAGGGTTTAGTCATTTATAGTAGCACTCGAAAGAGTGTTTGAGTACCTACTATGTGAATAGCAAACTCCTTGGATAACAAACAACACTCGTAGATGCAATATTAGTGCCTGACATTATGACACTGACACAAACTGTACATTTTGACTCTTACTCGTTTTAACAATGATGTCGTGATGAATTTTGTACATTCTGACACTCGATCGTTCTAACATTTGGACTATGTAACACGTAGTACTTTTCGGTACTAGCTCGTTCTGACAAGTAAACCATATTACCAGTAATGCATGTAACAGTCGTTCTTCTTAACAATCGTGTTATATGCCTGTTATGCATTATGACCCTCGTATTATTTAGCATGTTAGCAATAGAACCCCTTGGACGTTCAGACGTGTGAACAGCCTAGTCCCGGAATGGTCCCGGAAGGCCGCTTTTTAGAACAAATTCATGATTTCTAAGAAAGTTTATTGCATTTTTTGGCACGTTTACAGTTTTATTTTGAGTCTGTTATTTATGCACATGCATTGAACTAAAGCTTTCATCCATACAATTTCGGAAAAAGTGGTGATATCAATTTAATATTGATTTTTGAATGCAAAAATCGGGCGAAATCGGGGGTATTGGTCTTCACCAGCTCATATGAAAAATTACGCTACTATGGCGCCTTAATGACGTAATCACGTAGTTACTCACGAAATCATCCATTCATTGCACTTTTACTTTAGTTCTCGAGTGAAGACCGAGTAAGAGGATAGGACTGCAGAATCACGATTAATGCAAGCCGCTTCCGACTGATTGGTGTCATTTCACAGTCAATTTGGTAAACTCTGCCCACAATGCCCCTGTGTACCTATGGTGGTGATAGCTGATCGTAGATAATAGCTTGGTCATGGCTGCCAAAGTGCTTTAACAGCTGCGCTAGGTTAGGCATATTCATGGGAATACTTACTATGTAGCTGTTACATGCGAGCTATTACTTATTTGTAGCTTATTTGATCAATTTTTCCTTTAGAAAAGACTCCCACGTAATTTGACTATTTTTGAAAATCTTTCATTTACTTTTTTAATCAGCTCTCAACATACTGTACTGTACCAGCCTTTTTAATAGTCCACTGCAGGACGTAGGCCTACCCACGAAGGGTGTTTGGGCCATATCCACCACGCTGGCCCAGTGCGGGTTGGTGGATTCACATACGCCATCGAATTTCTTCTACGGACGTATGCAGGTTGCCTCACGATGTTTTCCTTCACCGAAAAGCCAGTGGTGTGAAATTCCGTACATAAATTCCAAAGAACTCATTGGTACGGGACCGGGATTTGAACTGAATTTGTACTGAAACGTATCTAACCATTTTGTACAAATATAGAGACTAAGTAGGTAACTATATCTAAAGTAGGTAACATGTTTACCGGTTCCAAAATGAAGGAGAAAGATTTTAGTAGGTATAGGATTGTTGATAAATAAGTATACAATATAGAATATAGTACTAATGAAACTAACTGCGTCCATGCAGTTTATTACACACAACACGCGATGATTAATAAGGACTTAATAACCGTGAGATCGTCTGTGAGCAGAATAAAGATGAAAACGTTCCTCCGAGATCTACTGTACCTACCCAACCGGAAAGTAATATGTTCTATAAACTCTGACCCCCCAAAATTATGCATCGCTAGTAATATGACTAGAAAGTCAGAGACTGATATAATACAAATTTACATCAAGATATCAGATCAAATACCCATGTTCATCACAAAGTGGTTGCCTTGGGTGGGGTTCGCACCCACGTCTTTTTCGCCACTAGGCCAACGATACAATTAATGTAGTCTAATAGGGTCTATATAGCATATGTCTTCTAACAAAGGGAAACCACCACAGAAAAAAGAAATTTCCAGTTTTGTGACTGAACTGAAATCTAATGGTCTACTACTGGTCTACTGCCGGTTTACTGGAGTATTGACTGGTCTAAATCATGATTCTGTAGAAAAACTCGTTGTCGAGCACGCTAGCCAGTGATTTCCCGCATTCCACCACCACAACGGCGTGAATCTCGTCTCTACTGAAAGTCTAATAGTGTACTACTACCTGTCTACTGCTATACTTTCGCTTGGTCGATTGTTGGTATACTAATCTACTGCTGGTCCATTGCCGGTCTACTTACTAGTCTGAATCATCTTCCTGCAGAAGAATTCGTTGGCCAGTACATTAGGCAGCGACTTCCCGCAGTCCACCACTGGCACGACGGTGTGCATCTTGCCCAGAGCGAGGTCGAGGCACGCAGAGTTGTTGGCGCTGTTGCAGCTGAAGCATTTTATTGATTCACCTGGAAGATTCAATAAGTAAATTCGTTTTAATTTTCTTACAATGATATATCCACCGACAAAATGGACCTTCAATAAAATCAAGACCGTAGGAACACGTTCGATGTTAAAAAAACTAGGTTTCCAGTAATTAATTGAAATGTACAATATATTAACAATTTATCAGAGATCTACAATCGTCTTAACATTTTGAACAAAGGTCATTAAATACTTGATAGACTTGAAAGTAAGTATGAGACGTTAAACGTTTTGTATCAGATCTAGATAACTTATATCATATAGATACCTACCCATATCAAGGAAAGTATATTAATTTTCCAGTAGTTTTTCTTCCGTCGCAATACTTGTGACGGCAGTTTGATATTGTTACGAATAAAAAAGTGCTTAGGTATTTTTTGCAGTTAATGTTATCAATACAGTATTGTGTTATGTTACCACCTTAAGTTATCAAGTTCAAAATAAAATTATTGTATAAAAAATATACTTACATGTATTACAGAACATAACAGTGAGAAAAACACTCAGAACAGCGCTATTTACGTTTAAAGCCATATTTAGCATATGTCGCGCCGGATTGCAAATTAATAGCAACACTTATATGATTTGCGGATATAAAATTAACAGGCGTTTTCGTTACAGTCTTATATTAGAACAGTTTACTTATTTCACATTATACACAAGTTATTTAATTTAAAAAATGTATTAAAAACAATATTCTGGTTAAGTAACAGAAGGTACGTTATGTAAAATATTGAGCAATTTATTAAAACGTAAAATATTTCGGTTTAGTCACGTAAACACGAGTACGTTTTGAAACGATTTTCCACGGAAATTTTTAATTATTTACACGTAAATATATTTGTAAAGTTAAACTACGTGTTCGTGTTACTCCTAAGAGTGGACTGTGGGTTGGACAATTTTACCTGGCTTTATAACTCGGGCACGGCATACATTGAATTCACACAAAGGGTTGAACCGGTGCAAGTTGGTTCTCATCCTGCAAGGGAGGGGTAGGTAGACAGTCGCAGGTTAAGGGGGATATACATGGACCTAGCTATGTATCGTTTGAGCAGGTAGCGTAGTCAAAGAAGATATGCGTAGCGCTTATAGTTTTGTACGATTGATTTGGGTTGTGCCATATTTGGCGAAAAATTAATATGTTATGGCCAAAAATGGCACAATCGTAACATATAATCATTAATAATTTTGACATAGGTAATTTAATTTAATTTTATTGTTTGTGAATATGGGTGCAAACTGCAAATGCCTGAATCAAATGAATTTAGAATTTTTTTTTAATAATGATTTCTTTATTGAGTAGTCTTGTAACCTGTTTATCTATACAGGGTTATTCCTAATCAATTGGCATCCTTTTAGGGGCTTATTCTGTACATCAAAACTAACAAGATTTAGCTCTGCGACTTTTGTCAAAACTCAAAAAAAAATTGTGCCATAGGAAAATACCGTTCATTCGAGACCAAATGTACCCATGGCACAGCCACAAGTCGCAGAACATTTGTTAGTTTTAATATACAGAATAAGCCCCTGAAAGGATGCTAATTGATTAGGAATAACCCTGTATAGTAAGTTCGTTTGGGCGCTGGCGTTTTTAAGCCGCCCGAAGGCCTCTGACGTGTCTAAACGGTTAAAAAACCGGGCCCTACAATTTAACGAGCCATTCTAGCCACGGTAGCGCTCACTTGTATATGCCACCTGCGGTCACCCATCCGAAGACTGCGACTACTTAACTTCGATGATCGCTAACGAACAACTTAGTCAAACTACGCTATGATTGCTAATTGTTATAGAAACAGATTAGATAAAATCGTTCAAATTCAATGAAAAATTATGGAACTGCTGGTTTTTTTCGGGATTTTAATATTGGTCCTACAATAAAAGTAGTTAATAAATAATTAAATAAATATAATAAATAAATAATATTAAAAATTAAGTTACTGCCATTATGAGTATAGCCATAGACAAAAATGGTATAGCTGACGATGCGTGTGAACTGCCCCTTAAATCGTAGTTGCTGGTAAGTCTACACTTACATCTACAGAACGAGAGGAAATATTAATCAAATCCTAGACGAGTGCGACGTAGCTGCTGATGAAGATCTCGTGTTGAATTCCGGAGATATCTTCCTATCGCATACTTTTTCCGGATATCTTGGCTTCGGTCAAAGTAAATGTCATAATTGCTTCGGTGTGTAATCACCAGTAGGCCTAATATCTGAAGCATGAGTGGTTTCTTGTTTCCTGAGAGATTATATAAATATATAATATTATGACCAAGCGTTTCGAATCCTCATACGAACAGCCAGAATGTGGAACGCTTTGCCTGGGTCTGTCTTCCCGCTAAAGTACAACGTGGGTGTCTTCAAATCCCGAGTAAATAGGTATCTTCTAGGTAAGCGTGCTACACTCTAGACCGCATATCTGCTTAACATCAGGCAGTATGTAGTCAAACGCAAACCTATTCGGAAAAAAAGTATGTTGTTTTTAAACTTTTGCGATTTGAACACTTTATTATTATATACTACGGGACTAAACGCGCACTAAACCCTCTCGTGGTCTACCCGTGACCACGATCGATGCAACTCGGTCGAAACGTCGGGATGAGGAGGTATTTATTTACCTCGTAATTTTAGTGCGCGATTAGTCCCGTAGTAGGTATACAGGGTTATTTCTAATCAATTAGCGTCCTTTTAGGGGCTTATTCTGTACATCAAAACTAACAACTTTTGTTCTACGACTTTTGGCAAAACTAAAAAAAATTGCGTTTATCAAAACGCAAAAAAAATCAGCTGTTCCATACATTTGGTCGCGGGTGAACGATGAAAAATATCGTTCACCCGCGACCAAATGTATGGAACAGCTGATTTTTTTTGCGTTTTGATAAAAGTAACAGAACAAAAGTTGTTAGTTTTGATGTACAGAATAAGCCCCTAAAAGGATGCTAATTCATTAGAAATAACCCTGTATAATAAAAGTATTTTTTAGAGTCTAAGTTCTAAGTCTGTTTCATCTTCGTCCACAAAGAGATACGCGAGACATTGACATTGACATACGCGTAATGACTCTTGCACATCAAGTACCATATTTTTTATAGTCAAAATACACAACACTGTATGCAATGCTGTACTTCATGGTCGAGATGCACGAGCATAAACGACAACATTGTGAACCGAACATTTTGACTATATAAAAATGGTACTTGATGTGCGTGAGTCATTACGCCTATGTCAATGTCAATGTCTCGCGTATCAAGCTATATTTTACAAGGTATAGGCGTAAGTTAGTAAGTGCCTATAGTAAGCATGTACCTATTGTATTTATAAACTGATAAAACACATTTCCGTTATAACATTCGGTACCACGCAGGAAATAATATTTTTTATGTATATTTGGCCTATTTCCAACTGTGTTCTAAGGATCTCCACTAAATAGTGGTGATTCTTAGAACGCATGTCCGACAGTGGACGTTGTACGCGATTTGTATTCGTATTTCTGCGTTCGTTCTTCTCAATGTCTGTCTTCGTTAATACAAAGAACTACAGGAGAAAACAAGGAATGTCAAAACCAGCAGCAGTCAGTACCAGCACGAGCAAAGTAGGACATCAATTGAAGACTACGAGGGAAAAACAAAAAATGTCAAAATTATATCGATTTCAGGGTGGTAATGCCATGCTAATGGCGATGTTGATAGCATTATCGCCCTGAAACCGACATAATTTTGTCATTTCTTGTTTTTCCCTCGTAGTCTTCAATTAATGTCCTACGTTGCGCTTGTCGGTACGTGGTCTCCATCCAAAAACTTTACGGTTCTATTGTCCCATCACTCTATGCTTTGCTCTATATCCTGCCACTCCAACTTGCTACTCCGCTAGGTTATGTCGCCCAAAATTTGTGATTATTATCATCGTAATCATTTCAGCCATAGAATGCTGTCTTTTTATTCATATTCATAATTTAAGAGTTCGGCCCTTGTCGGTAGAGCAACTTCCACTTGTATGCAAGTGAAATGAAATGAAATATTCGACACATGCATAACACGTACAAAAAAAAGTGGAAAAAAAGTGCAAGTGGAACTGTTTTCAGTGTTTTCATCTCCCTGTACGACATGACATCTACCTTCTTAATTATTTTGGTCTACAATGCCCTCTGTGGTCTTCTCCTTCCTTTTCTTACATTATGGTTTTCATAAGATTGTCAATGTCGTTTATGGATATAATAATAACGGATGGAAACGGATTGCTTCCAGCGTGATCATCCCTGTTGGTATTTACCTACCAGTATAATCCAAACCAAACTGATTCAACAATTTCGGCGGGTCATTGACTGATTACAAAAGGATGATACAGCGAAGGCAATGCACCAATGAATGATTTCGCTAACGCAATTTATACGCCATTGTTGTCCTGATTATTTTTGTCCGAATGCGGAAAGTGAGTAGTGTTTTTCGAGCTTGGGAGGACCTGAGAGCCAGAAGATGCCCTGTAGTCTAGTTCATACATAAGGATGGTTATCCTATACGACGGAAATATCTTAAGATACTTAATTATAATTCTACTTAGCATTATGATGGTTCTCTAGGCGACGTACTACGCATCATCATAACAACTTTTACTATGGACCAAACCTGAAATAGCAATGAAAGCTGTTCCATAGAAAAGTTCATTGGCTTACAGCAAAATATATAACAGAGCTAATTTTATTCGACATTTCCGGTTTGGTCCTGCCTGTAGTAAAAGGTGGTTATGATGTAAGTACCTAAGTAAGTTTGTATTGGACGGATGAAGGCTTCTGACATGGTCTAAAATTCTAAATGGTTGAAACAACCGACACCCATAATTTAACGTGTGATCTGAGCTACGGCAAGGCACAGTTTTAAATGCCATCCGCGGTAACCCATCCGAAAACTGACCCCACCGACGAAAGAAACACTCACTAAGGAAGAAGCTATGAACGCTACTGTGTCCTAATATGAGTAGCTAAGAGCCTAGAGGCTAGATATATCTATCTATTCAGAGCCTCGTCAGAAGTACCTACTTGTAGTGAAGAGCGTTTGATCTCAATTTTACACCGTTTACATTACGCGGGTCAAGGCGTGAATAAGCCGTCGTAACTTCATAATTCATCGCGGTATACGACGTATATGTCTAGAGCTGGTGATTCGTTGTCTTCCTTCCTCGTTTCATTTCGTATAAAACTGGAACAGTCAACTGATTCATCATTTTTATCTCAGCCAAAACACTGACACAATTTTAAAGGTATTGATGCCTATTCTGTAGATTTCCAATAAGATAATAGAACAATGACTAAGATCAGTTGGAAGATGCGCATTTGACGTGATTCTGCGAATTGTATTTCCACGTTTTGAGGAGTCCTGCGTCGTTTCGCCCCGCAAGCGGTTCGGCCCGCGAGGCGAATCGCCCAAGACTCTTTTTAAAGGTCCTCATTCGGCCCGCTCCAAAGAATGCAGCGTTTCATCATAGTTCTCGGCGTCTCGCCCCGCGGGCCGAATGGGGGCCTTCAAAAAGAGTCATGGGCGATTCGCCCCGCGGGCCAAACAGCTTGCGGGGCGAAACGCTGCAATGGAGAGGGGATGTAATATTTAAGTTTTTAATATGGAAAGTAGTATTCATTTGAAAACTTTGCAATACTCCATTGTTCAGTCGACTGCGTCTGACTGTAGTCTATCTAGCAGTCTAGGCTAGACCGCGCGGTTATTGAACCCTGATTTTTTAGGGCTCTATTTGACTGAAGGTATGCTACTAAGTACTCGTAGATTTAAAAATGGTTGCGCGGCCTTGGTGTCCTAGAGAGATAATGTACTGTACCAGCCTTATTAAAAGTCCACTGCAGGACGCAGGCCTACCCAAGCGCCATATGACGCTGGCCCAGTGCAAGTTGGTATATTCACATACGCTATCGATTTTTTTCTCCTCGGCCGTATGCAGGTTGCCTCACGATGATTTCCTTCACCGAAAAGCCAGTGGTGTGGAATTCCGTACATGAATTCCAAAGAAGTCATTGGTACTCCCGTACCAACCTGGGACCGGGATTTGAACCCCCGACTTCACTATTGTAAGGCGGGTCACACTATCTAATGATTAGTATGTGATAGACCATAACAGCTGCTAGAGAGAGATAGAACCCTTAGAATGCCCGGCGTACACTCCTAGGATTTGCAAAATCCTACTAATATTATAAACGCGAAAGTTTGTGAGGATGGATGGATGGATGGATGGATGTATGGATGGATGGATGTATGGATGTTTGTTACTCTTTCACGCAAAAACTACTGAACGGAATGAGATGAAACTTTGCAATAATATAGCTTATATATCAGAATAACACATAGGCTATAAATTATAATGATATATTGCGTATGCGGGCGAAGCCGCGGGTAAAAACTTGTGTTTTTATATTAATTCACCCGCTCCTCACCTATAAGTCAATATCATAACTAGACGGAACCGTCGTATTTTCACCGCTTTATGATTTGCTGCCGGTTTATGGGTTCACGCCGAATCCGTTCGCGAAGGCCTCGGCTTACCAACTACCGTCGGCTAAACGATGAAACTGTAACATTCAAACCAACAATTGAAAACGCGATAGTGGCTCTCTTTAGCCAAGTATAGTAGTGTGGTATACTGAAGTAGGGTCACAGAAATAGCTGTGACGTAAGTGACGCAATTGGAATCTATACTCGAGAAAAGGCTTTCGGTATGGTGTTTTAGCGGTTTGTAGCGAAAAATAAGCGAAACTTTAAACCACTTGAAAGTGAAGCTGTTTCTTAGACCTATAGAAATACAGTAGGTAGGAATATCAAGCCCTAAGCAATTCTTATGTTGTAGTAGGATGATTTTTCCCGCATGGAGAAAAATGAATAGTTAGAAACATTCCATTTATCTTCTAGGTCGCCCACTTCATCTTCGACTACAACTTCGGATTCCAATAAGAAAGTTGGTGGCCAAATGTAGCCCTATTATACATTAAAAAAACTAGCCAAATGATATCAATGCTGTGCAGTCCCACGTAGGATTTTGCGCTGGTATACTTACCTTAGTTCAAAGTTTTGGGTGGTGCAAACGTGTCATAGGCATGCGTAAAAGCAACCGTACCTAATCATGTTCTTAAAAAAATCCCCATTTTACAGAAAGAAATTACCTACAAAGAATATCATTACAACTCACACTTGTGATATCTCAACCTCTGAGGTTACCCAGCACTATAGGAACTGGTCACCTTGCAGGTCTAGCTGACCTAGATCAGTCGAGAGAGAACTGCTTTCCAAGGAAACCTCCTTGATTGCCTCCAAGTGCCGTTGTGATTGTGACTCCATCCGTGCGTGCGTGCTTTTATACACTGATCATGTGATAAAAGAGGACAGGGCCGGCTGCAGGGCTTATGTTAGCTGGGGTGAATTTTCACCAAACCACATTATACCATACCATATTATACTTATACCATTATTTTTAAAAGAAGGAGGTTCTATGTTTTTTGTGTTGATATATTCGCTAATTGTGAACCGAATCAAAAAATATTTTTTAGTTCGAAAGGGTATCCACCAGTGCTAGCCATCCGGCCTTTACGAACTTACTTACTTACTGATTAATAATTATTTTTCGCAAAAAATGGCAAAATCGACTTCCATCTTGTATAAAATTCAAATAGTTCGCTCGAATTAATGTATACAATTTTTACATTATTGTTGATAGATCAAAAACGACTAAGCTGATTTCGATAAAATTTAAATGGGTGGTCTCATTTAAATTTTATCGAAATAGGCTGAGCCGTTACTGATAAATCGACAAAAATGTATGTAGATGTCGAATTCTTTACACGGTGGAAGTCAGTGTTGCGATTTTTTTGCGAAAAATAAGTAATTATTATCAAAATCAGTCAATTCGTACCCAGATTGTCCTGATTGCCGTTTAAAGGTTCTACTTCTATGTCCAACAGTAGACTATTGAAAAGCCTGGTACAGTATCGCCATTTCGCTTGGACGGCGCTTTGGGGAATTTCGCTGGATCTCTAGTCTATAAATAGAGACAGGAGCCCCATCAGGTGCCCGCATACTTTCGTTTAGCCAGTGCAGCAACTTAGCGTAGATAACTTTGAACAAAACATAGCATTGCAAACTGCTTTATAGTTTTGTCCACCATGCAGTGGAGTAATAAGTAGGGGCAAGTGCCCCCGTTGTCTCCGGCCTAGTTCCGTCCCCTGGTGTAGTCGCCTGAGCCCTGGAGAATTGTCGGCCCACATGAGGAAATAAATCCCATAAAACTTTTTTATGTAAATCTAAACATAAAATAAAGGCAAGCGTTGCTGTCTCCTCTCTAGTCATGTCCACCGTACAGTGGAGTACCATAAATAAGGGTAAGTGCCCCCTCAGTTTTTGGCCTAGGTCCGTCCCCCGGTGTAATCACCTGAGTCCCGGAGCCTCGTCGGCCCACATGCGGAGAGCGGACGGAAGGCGTGCGTTCAGGCAATTGTGGACGCCAATCACGGGACTGATACCTACCTATGTGGCAGTGATGATGGTTATACTGGAACATGGGGGCATCATAAATAAAATAAGGTTTTAAATACTGATTAGTTGATACATGGGAAATCATAGGAAAACCTTATCATCAAGAACTATGATAACTTATATGACTATGAAGGTGGAATCCTTAATTGATTCTACCCTCATTGTTAAGTTTATACATACCTATTAATCCATCGGTTTTTCGCGAATGTTGTCTACATTCTATTTTAAAAATAGACTTATTGTATATTTTTACATACATACCATATGTAGCGTTTTCTTTAAAAAATGAGCCTGGTGCAAAAGGTACATTATTTGTATGTTTATGTTTTCCATATAAATGTGTTTGTTTTAGTTTATTGATTGTAACACATTTCATAATATACTTAAACTATGTCAGTAAATAATTTATTTTTATAACAATGTGATGGCACCTGCCGGCTTCACCGGAAGACCAGCGCTGGTTCACAGCTACTTAGCATATGCTCGGTGGAGCCGATTTGTGACAGAAATATAGATTACTTATTAGTATTCTACTTAGTTTTAGTATTTATTATGTTGAATTTATGTTGTACTCTCTATTTTTGTCACAATAAAAGGATGTCTATGTCTATGTTTTTGAAAGACTTTCGGAGGCGCTGTTAGCCTGATAAAGTCATTTGTATAATATTGTTGCATACAAATTTTTAAGACTGTGTCTAGTTTGTACGTACTTTGTAACTAGGTATTTTTTCTGATCAATAAAGAACTTGTAAAAATCAAAAAATATCATCAGGAAGCCGAATAATTTAAATATGTATGTCCATCTACCCATATTGTTTTTAACTCTCGACGAAATAAGGTTTGTTAACAGTAAGACCTGACTGTCTGTGGCAACTTATAATGGCAGTGGGCAGACCTACATTAGCGCGATAGCACGGGGAACTGATTACCGATGGGTTGGAAAAGCTTGCAAGTGGAGGTTACAATACAACATTACATTCACCGGGAAGCGCATCGTAGAACGTCCATCCATAAGGTGGATAGATGACCTCGTTAAGTCTGCAGGATCATGTAAATTCATGTAAGACGCAAGCTGTTTCCAGCGGTTTTATTGGAAATCTATAGGAGAGGCTTGTGTGTAGCATTGGACGTCCTATGGCTGAATTGGCAATGATGATGATGACACTTGTTTTATGAGTGGAGTCAGTTTGTCCTCCAGCATCACCGTCACAGGATGCAGCAAGTGGGTCCGGTGACAAGGCGTGGGCGGTGCGAGGGCGGACATGCGGGCACGCCGCCGACAAACAACCTTATTGAATATTATCTATACAGGGTTATTTCTAATCAATTAGCAACCTCTTAGGGGCTTATTCTGTACATCAAAACTAACAACTTTTGTTCTGCGACTTTTGTCAAAACTCAAAAAAAATTTTTGTTGTTCGATATAAAAATATCGTTCACCCGCGACAAAATGTATGGAACAGCTGAATTTTATTTTGAGTTTTGACAAAATTTGTTAGTTTTGATATACAGAATAAGCTCCTAGAAGGATGCTAATTGATTAGAAATAACCCTGTATATTATTTAGGTTATGTATAGCGCTTTTACCCACGTTCCTGAACTTTATTTGAAGAGTAATAACATATTTTTAACACGACGCGTATGGTATGGTATGCGTATATAAATATATACGAGTAATTGCCTAAAAAGTATGTTTGTGAGGTCAATGATTTCTGTGCTCAGTGCAAGTTTAGAAATTTCCTATATGATG
The DNA here is from genome assembly GCA_949316475.1 of Hypomecis punctinalis. Lineage (NCBI taxonomy): Eukaryota > Metazoa > Arthropoda > Insecta > Lepidoptera > Geometridae > Hypomecis > Hypomecis punctinalis. Next base: position 20,043,347 of record OX438814.1, read on the forward strand.
GAATGGAATGATAACTTTTTGAGTGATAGGTATCACTCAAAAAGTTACTATAATGATAACTTTAATAATTTAATGATAACTTTTTGAGTGATAGGTATCACTCAAAAAGTTATCATTCCACAGTGCTCAAAATAATTTAAAAACAATTGGTTGCCTGTAAAGTCGGTATACGGGCGAAAGTTTTACGTGACAACGACTTTGAGTGGTAAAATAATTTTAATGTGAATATTCATTCGTATAGTAGGAAGAAGGATGAAAATGTCTGTCTCTCTCGCTCTTAGGCGGGCTAACCATGCCCGAGTGGAAGGGACGCGTGCCTCTCACTCGCTCTCATTGTGAGCGCATAACGTGAGCGGAGCGTAACGCAGTTTCTTGAAGTGTCACCCGGCAAACCAATTTATAAGACGTTGTCACGTCAAAAAAGTTTTTACTATTGTCAGAAAATTTGAAGATCCTATCTTGCATACTGTAGAAATTAAGGGAGGGGAGACATTATTTTCTCAACGTTGGCGACCTATATCTCCTAAGTGGTACACGTGACAAAAAAAATCTCAATATAATCTAATATTCATTTTAAAAATCCTATTCAACGATACCACACGAAAAAAAAATGTTCAGTCCCTCTTTTCATTTATGGGAGCTTAAATACACTTAGCAAAAAAGGCTTGAAAGAACTCACAACTGCTAAGAGATGGATTCCATGCTTAAAAGCGACACCAAATACCAACAAAACCACATCTATCAGGTCAGGAATAATAACAGTAGCCACAGACTTGTACAGAAATCTTTATACTGAACAGCCTACGTCGTCTAGCAAGAAGACTCAACTACAAAGGCACAATAATAACGCTCTACAAAGATTTGTGTCGAAACACAGTCTTTAAAAAAAGATAAAAGTAGCGGGCCCGATGGCATATCGAATGAGGCTATTATGGCATGAAATATTTTACTAGCGCCACCCCTAACTATTTTATTTAACAAAATACTCCATGACAAGATAACTCCTAGAGAATGGGCGGCTTCAGACATAGTCCTACTATATACCTAAGAAAGGCGATCCGGCTGATATAGGCAACTATCGACCAATAAGTTTACAGCCGAATATATACAAGCTTTTTGCTTCATGCATCGAAGAACGCCTCGCAAAATACACTGAAAAGTATCAACTGGAAGAGCAAGCCGGCTTCAGGAAGAACTTCTCAACCACATCACATCCACACGTCAGAACTGGTCACTGAGAAATACAACGAAATGAATCGCCCGCTCTACCTAGCGTTCATTGATTATGAAAAAGCGTTCGACTCTATTTCTCATGACAGCATATGGACAGCTTTGCAAGAATGCGATGTACCTTTAGAAACGATAAAACTTATTAAAGACATAAAAAAAAAAATATTAGGGGACATCTTACACACAGTCTCTGACCCCAAACTAAGCAAAGCTTGTGATATGGCTGCCAGAGACTGATATACTACATATACATATTTTTAAATACATACTCATTTAAATAGTACCTAAATAACACCCAAACACAGAGCGAACACCTATGTTCATCACATAAATGTTTGCCCTGGGTGGGGATCGAACCCACGCCTCTTTAATCCAGAACTCAGGGTCGCTAACCACTGAGCCACCGAGGCAGTCACCGAAAAAGCACCAGTAAAGTAAAGCTAGATAAAAAAGGTCCCGAAATAAATATATGTAGAGGCGTTCGCCAAGGCGACGGACTATCACCCCGTCTCTTCATTACCGTATTATGAAGACGCTGAAATGGGAAAACAAAGGTATAAAAATTAACGGACAGTTTTTAAGTAATCTCAGGTTTGCAGACGACATCGTACTCTTCCCATAAAACGCTCTACAACTGGAAACAATGGTACATGAATTAGAAGCTGTGAGCCATGAGGTAGGTCTGAAATTAAACATATCCAAAACAAAAGTAATGACGAAAAATGTAGACATTGGCAAAATCACTCTGGATTATGGTCAAGAATATACTTATTTGGGCAAACAAATATCATTTAAAAAGACCAGACAACGCAATGAGCTAAACAGACGTGTGAACATTACCTGAAACAAATTTTGGAGTTATAAAGAAGCTCTTAAGTCCAATCTTTTGATGGATTTAAAAAAAATCTTGACCCATGCATGCTACCATGTCTCTCATATGCTTCAAAAACATGGATATTCAACAATTATATCAAAAACAAAATAGCAACCACGTAAAGAGCAATGGAACGGAGCATTCTGAATATTAAAATAATGTTTTATTTTAATTTTTAGAATGACCGTGGTCACGGTCGATGAAACTCGGCCGTAACGTCGGGATGAGGAGGTATTTATTTTTCTCGTAATTTTAGTGCGCGATTAGTCCCGTAGTACATAATAATAATGTGTTCAAATCGCGAAAGTTTAAAACAAATCTCTAGAGTTTTTATTAAGGTGTATTGGGGTAATTGTGACATAAATTCATATGAGATGGCCAGGCTTTTACTTTCGAGCTAAATATTCGAAATACATTTTTAGTTAGTGCTATTTTTTAATTTCCTTTGTTCTTTATATGAATATATTGTATGATAACCATTATTAAATTTCAATAAAAATAGCAAATTTAAATAATTTTGATATTTAAAAAATTGGGTCATATTCTTATGAAGTCAGGGAAATTACGAACTATCTCGGGGTAATTCCGGAATCATTCAAAAATTGATTTTATTTCACATATACATAAGTTCTGAAATCCTTTTTTGACCATAATTACCCCAAACATAAAATTTCGACACTTTTCCTATATCTTATCTCTAATCTCATACTTCATTAGTCTAGCATTTCGGAATTACCCCATGAAGAGTTTGTGATTCTCAAACTTTTATGTATGAATTTGGTCTGATTTCTTCACCCTCTGCAAGAAACAATAGCAGTACAGTACAGCAGCTGTAGAAGTTCGCATCAAAATAAAAATAAATTATTGAGGCACAACAAATCTTTATTCATGTAAATAATACTGTCACGTAATAACCCCAATGGGGAATTTGCGATATTAAATAATAAACACAGGTATAGCTAGGTATTCCTGAGTCGAATACGTAAAAAACGAACTATTTATAGAATATAGAAACATTTATGCGAATATCTTTCCATAACTCCAAGAAAAGTGTCTTGGGGTAATTGTGACACACCGAAAAAAGCGCGAAAATTCCTTTTTTCACTAAATTTGCCACCTTACACGTCTCACTAGAGTTAGCGACTCCCGGATGACTGACGCAGCATGAAGAGTCAATATGGCGTCTAAGCTTGTGTTGGCAACGGAAAAGTATACGGTATAACGATAGAAATTTTGAATTTTCGGAATATACCCATTTTCGGAATTACCCCAACGCACCTTACATAAAAAAATCGAAAAATGGTTGAGGTACGTCATTTTGGCTATTACATCCATTTAATAATGTATGTATTGCAACAGAACTTCTGTGAAAATGGCCTTAAATAACGGTAATTTTCGCTTATTATTCACGAAAAAACTTAGGCTTTATAATCAAACATTATGTGTGTAAAACGTATGACATGATACCTTATTTCAGCGATTACATTCAAAACATTTCAGTGTCCTATTTTTGCCAAAATAATGGCAAGATTATTGTAAGTAGAAACACTTCATTTTTGCAGTATGTACTTATACAAAAATATTTTTTTATACGTTATTTTTGTACTAAGCATAAAAATATGGGGATTTAAAAAGCAAATGGTGAAAGATTATTTTTTTATTTTCGCCCTCACGCTACTCTAGTTCTTAACCCGCGAATTACGCCGACAAAATAGGTTTTGTATATGTAGTTGCATAAAATTGAGCCTATTTTTAGAATACTATGTGCAAAAACAGAACCGTCGTGGCGTTACGGTAAACTAACAATAAGATTTTAATCAGCAGCCTAGGTACTACTATACTTGGTAGACGCGAGTACTGATGAAAACCGAATTGGCGTTTACCAAGTATCAAACACTTTTAGTTGTACTAGCAATGACAGATCAGTGTTGTCAACGTAACAAAATCAGTAAAATGGCACACGGGCGACCTCACCTACGTCGCTTCTCTTTCAGCACAAACTCTACTTATCTCTTAGGCTTTTAGCGTAATTACATAAACATCATTTAGGTCCACCCACGTCCTACTTTGGCTATTCTGGGCAAAAGCGAAGTAATTGATGGAAAATTTTAACTGAAGGGTGGAATTCTCTAATAAGGCTAATTAAAATACTCAAATGCTTGAAAAATAGAATTCTCAAATAAATATAGGTGTACCTAGTAGTTAGCTGACTTGGTAGGTAGTTGGATAGATCCCTACCGGTTATATTTTGTCATTTTATATCCTTTCCATACTAGCAACTTTTACTATCAGGAACCAACTCAGAAATTGGAACTCATTAGGTAATTCATTATCGACTCCCTATTAACACGGTAATGAGTATCATTACCGTGCTTTTGACAAATAAGTAGTTATAGAGCTTTTGATTTCGGGGTCAATGGTAAAAGTTGACGGTTGAATACAGAATCTATAAAAATTAGCAATAATGCATAAATCGACGATTTTTCGAATTTGAATTGAATTTATTTAATTGCATAGTATACAGAACATTCTTACGCTAAGTACATACCCTGCCTAATAGGGCATAGCAAACATTGAAATATTTGTTAAATATCTTAAAAATTACTTAATAAACCTATCTTATTTTTAAATATATACTAATAACATAATAGTGCACATTTTATTTACAAAACATAATTATAGATTAGAACTAGTTTGTCATAGATTCTAGGCCGTACTACAAGTTACTATTATTACTAATAAATGTTACCTACTATAATTTAATCTTATCAGTGAGGTACTCGTCTAAACTGTAATAACATTTGTTTATTAACAATTTTTTGAGATTTTTATGGAAAGTTTTTTCATCATGTTCGTCTTTTAAGTGGGTAGGTAGAGCATTGTATATTTTTATAAGCATGTATTATGGACCCCTATCTGGACCGATTCTAAGCGCATGTGTACCTATGTCTAAATAATAAAACAAATTTTGATTTTTGTTTTGATTTTGATACAGATTGATGTGTTATAATACAAATTAATAGTACAACGACATGATGGATGCATGGTGCCGATGGTACATATATATTCCTCGTGTATAAGAATGGAAACGTGGTCCTTCGCTGTGGGACTTATGAGTAATCTCAAAATACTATCTATACAAGGTTCTACGAAGAGGGCTATGTTTGGAGTCTCTCTGCGAGATGGAATCAGAAATTAAGAGATACGCAGACGAGGAGCGACGAGATCGAGAGTTCAAATTGCAATAGGCACGGCAAATAGTTATAAGTACGGATGACCGAAGGGACCGTAACATTCTCGGGAGGATGCCACGTATCAGCGAACACAGCGTAGAAAGTCCACGAATGAGGTAGACCGACGAACGTGTTGGATTCAAGCCGCTTCCTACCAGTTTTATTGGATAGGAGGAAACAATGTTTAACAGAGGACATCCTAAGGCTTTTAGATGGAATGTCTATCTATCTGTAAATGCTACATAAGCACCTACAGATAAAGTATTATAGTTTTAGTCTCCTACTAGCTGCCCGCCCCGGCTACTAGTGAACTATAGCTATAAACCTTCCGAAAGAAATATTTCGAAATAATCTAAAAGGTATTGAAAAGTGCTATGCTCTGTTGTTTATTTTAGAAGAGTCAAGCGGATACACAAAAATACATACCTACATAAAGACACTATGTAAAGTGATCACATATATATGTGATAGTTAGGTAACAAGCAGAAAAATCAGGTTATCTTTTTCAGCAGTAATTCCAACCCTAGGCAAGCATTCAGGGAGCAGGTGGATATAATAGAATGGCTTCCGCCCGCGGCTTCGCCGGCGTGGTATTTTAACTTTTGTGCTGTCCCAATGATACATTTTATTTTTCTGGGATAAAAGTAGCCTACGCCACTTTCCGTCTTTCAAACTATGTCCATGCCAAAAATCAAGTCAATCCGTTGCTCCGTTGCTGCGTGAAAGAGGAACAAACAAAAAAAAATAGTGCGTGGAGTCCCTCCGCGCGGAAGAAGTGAAACTTCGACGCAACAGTGCTTTCATACCCCCGCCATGGTAGCGTTAAACGTTTAACGCAACCTTGATGGAAGTTGCATTAGAAGTTTCAGTTCAATAAACCAACAAACACACTTTTGGATTAAGTAAGTAAGTTCGTATAGGCCGGGTGGCTAGCCCTGGTGTCAGAGTTTTTAGGCCGCCTGAAGGCCTCTGACATCGCTAAACGGTTAAAACAACCGGGACCTACAATTTAACGTGTCATCCGAGCCACGGTAGCGCTCAGTTGGAAAATGCCACCCGCGGTCACCCATCCAAATATTGACCGTGCGGAACGTTGCTTAATTTCGGTGATCGCTGACAAACACCTAGTCAAACTACGCTACGAGCTCTTTTGGATTTATAATATTAGGTAGTATTATTATATCTTCTTTGATATTAGTAAGGAGTAAGGATGGATGTCTGCTTGTCACGCGACACTTTTTGGATCGGCCCATCGGGGTACCGCATGACAACATGTGATATTGATTCAACAAAGGGAAAGTAGGTAAAAATGTAGGTAAGAAGTTTTTACAGCCTATCAACATGCTACGAAAGACAAAACTAAGTTACGCGAATAAGATGTACACAGGTACATGTGCAACGTTTTACCTGAATCTGTCTGTCTATTAAAGTATAAACATATCTTGTCTGCTGTCTTCAAATTTCGAGTAAATAGGTATATTCTAGACTTCTAGGTAATCAATCGTGCTACCCTACAACGAATATCTGCAACAAGGCAGTCTCCTTACAGATATTTGGTCAGGTAAGTATGATGATGATGATTATGTTACCTAATCGCCGATGTATCTTTGACAATAAGTTTGTTTTTAGAGAAAAAAAAACCGGACAAGTACGAGTCAGGCTCGCACGTCGAGGGTTCCGTACTTACACATTGTTAAAATAATTAAAAAAAAAGTTCTTTTATATGACACCTTACATGATACGATTTACTCACTTTGAATTATGAACCCATATTTTGTGAAATTTGAGGCCCTATTTTTTGTGATGTAAATAAAAATGTGCAGTTTTCAGATTTATTCCTATATGTGTACTCTGAGACAATTCTTCTCGCCAAATTTCACAGTTCTATGTCAACGGGAAGTACCCTGTAGGTTTTGATTTTTGCGAGTGTCGAAATATGCGTTTTTAAGCAAATGCGTTTTTTATTCTCATTATAAGATGTACATCGCTTCTATGAGAACACTACTAATTATAAAAAAAATAAATAACAATTCGTCGTCGTTGAATAAACAATAATTACAATATTATGTGCATGACAATATTTTTTAAAATACCTAGGTAGGTAGGTACATCACACGCGTATACGAGTACCTATGTATGTACCACAAAATAAAAACAAAAAATCGCTCAATGCATAATATGACGATGCTAGATTTACCTGCGTAACAATTGTTACCTATAATGAATTGTCGGCAATAATGTATTCTGCAAGTTTCTTTTTAAATACATTGAACGGCTTATATTTTTAATATCCGAGGGTATTGTAAAGGCGCGCACGACATAAACGGCTCTAACTTTTTTATACGATAACTGAGAAGTTTTTCTTTTACGCAACTGCAAGAAACCATAGATATAAGTATACAGTTTAAATATCAACTAGATATCTTTACGCGTTCCCGAGACAAAGAGTCTTGACATACACACAAACGGACAGACGGACAACAAAGTGATCCTATAAGGGTTCCGTTTATTCCGTTTGAGGTACGAAACCCTAAAAAAACAGCTGTCTAATACAAAATCGACAAAACGTATGAAGCAGTTAAAATATTTGTTGGCCCCATACGTACCTAAATGTTGTTCATAATAATGATGAATGAACCCAGCTAAGTATACACTCTTTCTGAATAATCCTGTCTACGACCCTATGACCTGCATATCGGTCAGAATTCAATAAACTGTACACGATACAATCACCAGAGCAAGGAAGCTGCAATTCCATTTAATTAGATCTGTCTGTCTGTCTGAGTTCAATTCACTTCTAGGTATTTCCTGAGAGAGTACTGTACTGTACCGGGCATGTTAAAAGTTCACTGCTGAACATAGGGCTTCCCAAGCATAGGGCTATTGGGCCATATCCATCACGTCGGCCCAGTATGGATTAGTGGTTGGTTCTGAGAGAGATAATATACCAATACGTACGAATATCACTGTAGGTACTCATCATGACCAGCTTATACCACATGACCAACTCTGGATTCCCGGATATAAACATTCTTACAATGATACAATGACTTTATTGGTCTATGAACCTTGGTGTACCTACAAATAAATATTATGTCATTGTAGCGTTAGAATTTCACCTGGCAATGAACTCATGCCCTTACTAGTGCTACGAACTCTACATCTCTACGAACGGCTACGAATCGGCTCTAGATAATATTGAGTGTCCCTTTAATGCACACCCCGTTTTTTATCTCTATAGACTCCATTACATTTTTTTTTTATTTCGAATAGGTTCGCGTTTGACTACACACTGCCTGATGTTAAGCAGATGTGCGGTCTAGGTTGTAGCACGCTTACCTAGAAGATACCTATTTACTCGGGATTTGAAGACACCCACGTTGTACTTTAACGGGAAGACAGACCCAGGCAAAGCGTTCCACATCCATAGTTGCTTGGAAGAGATTGCTATAAATAATAAGGCCGCCAATTGTTCCACTAGTTTAGAGTTTTGATTCCTCTACTTTAGAAGTATTTTTTGCTAATGTATTGGTAAGTGAGTAAGTTCGTATAGGCCGGGTGGCTAGCCCTGGTGTCAAAGTTTTTATCCCGCCTGAAGGCCTCTGACATGGCTAAGTGGTTAAAACAACCGGAGCCTACAATTTAACGTGACATCCGAACCACGGTAGCGCTCAGTTGGAAAATACCACCCGCGGTCACCCATGCAAATACTGCGAAACATTGCGAATCAATATGCATACGTCCGTCGTCCGCAGAAGAAATTCGGTAGCGTATGTGATCCACCAACCCGCACTGAGCCAGCATAAATATATGCACTTAATGGGGTTCAACAGTGGATTAAAAAAAAAGCGATACAGTTCAGAAGTATAGAAGTAGATGTAAGTAACAACTCAATTGTTTTGTTTTTGGGGTTTTGGGTTGATCCCATAGTAAAAGTTGTTCATAACGATGTATATAAATGCAAGGATGCCATACTACACCTTGTACAAATTTCAATCTAGGTACGTTTTACTACGTCAAAGTGCAATCAGCAAAACGGATGTGCACGAGGAAGTATTGAATTTCGCCAGTTGGTCGAAGCAGTCAGTAATTTAGTTAAGTAGGAAGCTTCCAGGCCGAGCCAGTTGGATCCTGATGATGCTGGAAGCAAACCTGACCTCTCTGATGCTGATAAAACAGGTTACTTTCCCTTTTTGCAAATGGTTAAAGAGTTCAAGGAATTTTCTAGTATAATTTCTAGAATAAATTGCTTTTTCGGCTACAATATAAGTCCAGAAATCATTACGCAAATGAGTACGCAAATAACGACTTTTATTTATGCGTAAAAACCACTGTAGTACCTAAGTGTAGTTGTTTTGACGATTTGGGTTTTTAGGGGTTTAGTTTGGTACTGTCATGAACATACTCGTATGACTGAGATAACTTATTAGGTTTCATAATCACTAAGCTGTTTAGGTTTTTAAGCATTCAGGAAACCTAATATCTTTAGGTAAATTACAGCTATTCAGCAGGGGAGTACGAAGCGCCGAAAGGGCATGATTCTAGTTGTTTATAATGAAATCTGAGTCTTTCCAGTCATTTGTTACTAAATAACTCTGTATTACAGGCCTTTGGGTGGTTTATAAACTCTTCCATATTCTAGTATATGACCACCTACACCTAAACCAGAATTCAAATACATATCAGAAAATCCGAATGAATCTCTGTACAACACAATAACCCGCAACGGAAATCATCACACCATCCGTCCTTAGGGTTACGAAACCGATACCATCACAGTCAATTTGAAGAGCAATTGGATAAGCGGCCTATTCCATATATCATACGTGGGTATAGGCTCGTGGGGCCAGAGAGCACGGAGTAAGGAGGAGGAGGCACCTCAGTCTCTACGAAGCGGTGGCCGCAGACGCGCGGCTAACAGCGGGCCGTACCAGTGTGAACTAGCTCTAAAACCAACCAAAAATGGCGCTGGGCACCGTTTGCTTTTTGGCGGTATTATGCAGTTTGCTTCAACAAGGTTCGTTTCATTTGTTATATTGGGGTGCGGTCGCCGACCTCGTGGGTAGGGCTTCATTGACGAGGGCTTGGTCGCCGCCGACTGAGTATTGTATTGTCTGCTCCTTTAATCGTATGAGCTCGTAAAGTCAATCCCTTTTATGATCATTGCGTTTGATAATGGATTTTTTTCAGTGACATTTCACGGTCATGTTCAATGATTTTGTGCTGCTTTGGGTAGGCGGTTTGCTCGTGACGTTCATTCAATGCACCGAATATACGTTTACCCCTTTCTGTGTAGGAAATGATTAAACTTTACTTAACAAAGGGCGCGGACTTTGGCACCTGTGGTACAGACATTTCAATAAGAAGAAAATGTGCTATTATTAGAAAATCGAGCGCTTTTTTTTGCTTGAGTGAACGAATTTTATATGAATTAAACTTTAGATATTTTACGAGAGCTCTTTTCTCACAAAACGTGGTTTTGTTGTAAATATACGTAAAAATAGTAATTTTAATTTAAGTACTATATGTACTTACTGGGTAATATCTCTATTGATAAAGTCATACATATTTATCTAAGAGCTTTGCTATGAAACTAGTATACAGGGTTACTTTATAACTTTTGTTCAACGAACTTTGTCAAAACTAAAAAAAAAACAGCTGTCCCATACATTTTGTCAAAGGTGAACGATATTTTTCAATGGAACAGAATTTTTGTTATTTGATAAAAAAAAACGTTGAACAAAAGTTGTTGGTTTTGATGTACAGAATAAGCCCCTAAAAAGATGCTAATTGATTACGAATAACCCTGTATAGTAAGTTTTTAAAGTATAGTAAGTTAATAAAGACACTTTTGCCCGTAAAAAAACATATATAGGTAGTTGAAGTATTGTAGATAGGTATCGGAAACTGTTTTAGGTGTGGCACCTTTGCGTTATCGTACAACCCTATTATAGAAATACCTACGAGTATCATAATGGCACGTTCAACAGGTGATAACAGATAACAGGGGTGAATGTTACTTTGTTAACCTCTTTTGTATTATATTATTATCATACCTAGTATTATGAGTATAACGTATTTTGTAGAGGTGATCGCTTAGTGATTGTCGCAGTCGGTTCTACAGTGTGATGTAGATTCAATATCTTGAGGTAAATAAGTCCGTATAGACCGGGTGGCTAGCCCTGGTGTCAGAGTTTTTAAGCCGCCTGAAGGCCTCTGTCATGACTAAACGGTTAAAACAACCGAGACCAACAATTTAACGTGTCATCCAAGCCACGGTAGCGCACAGTTGTAAATGCTACCCGCGGTCACCCATCAGTAGACAGGCAGTGCCAAAAGTGGTTTATCATGAGCAATTTGATAAAGAACTTCCGGTGAACGGAACATTGAAATGACATCATCACGTTACATGGTGGTAGAGCATTATGTTTTGATCGACTTTCAAATTTAAGTAGGTACTCAGATGAGACACAATTTTCATTGGAGATTAGCTATATCTACGGTTTCTGACCAACCCGACACCTAATATAATAAATAGCATGAGAACTTTGTGCAAATTATATATGTAAAGAAAACAGAGTGAATAATTATAAAATAATAACACCACACTTTCTGTGGTTGGTTCTTATCTAAACAGTTATCTCAGAAATAGCGCAATTCAAACATAAATAGGTACTACTTTTATCATTTGCATGAACTAACAAAGCAATGTAACAATAAAATTATACACAAGTAGGTAGACCCTACGTGATAGTACCAAATCATTTATGTGAGTAGGTAGGTAGGTATTTATTTATCATATAAGTACAAAACTTCATAAGTATATATTTAAAAAAAATACTAAGTAACTGCAACAAAATACAATCAAACCTACATAGTTAAACCACTATTACCCACTACATAAAAAGCAATAGGATCATTTTTTTTTATATATTTTTAAATATTGGGGGACATCTCACACACTCTCTCTCTCACTCGGCCTCTGACCCCAAACCAAAGAAGATATAATAATGCCCAAACTAAGCAAAGCTTGTGATATGGCTGCCAGAGACTGATATACTACATATACATATTTTAAATACATACTTATGTAGATAGTAACTAAATAACACCCAGACACAGAGCAAACACTTATGTTCATCACATAAATATTTGCCCTGGGTGGGGATCGAACCCACGCCTCTTTGATCCAGAAGTTAGGGTCGCTAACCACTGAGCCACCGAGGCAGTCTAATAGAATAGGGCTTGGTCAACCTATTAGTGTGTCAATGTTAGGTATTCTAAGCTTAGATATGACAATTCTAAACGCATTATTTGCCAACAGCTTGGCCGCATGTGGCGCGCCGCCGCTTGCCAGGTGAGCGGCCTATGCTTATGCTTGACTATCGTAGGTTTCAGTTATATTAGGCCATATTAGGTCGGCTTCGCTGTTCCTCCCGTTTGCTCTCGAGGTGCCAGTAACAGTCGCGAACAGGAGAAAAAGCGAAGCCGAAAGTCAGATTGCGTACATAATACGGCCACTGCATTTGGCTAAAGTGGTCATAAAATGCAGGTTGGCATGGCAATGCATGCAAATGCGTTTCCTTATCTTCTATTTTAACTAAGATTAACGATGCGCATTATATATAACTTCGAAAAGAAAAAGGTCCTCTTTAGATTCGAGTCTCTAGATTACTAGGCTACTGTAACTTCTTCGTCAGGATTATCTATAAACACGCATATACAGTCTTTCACACAATTACACGCTTAGTCTTCAACTAAAAAAGTACGAAAGGAAAGAAGAACTTTTTGAGATCAACATGAAACAAAACGGCTTGAGAATGACCGCACGTGGAAGAAAAATAATATCAATCAAACCCTTTAGATTCATACCCCGTATCGATTACATACACCCGTAAACACGTAGTAGTCTAAACTTAGTAGTAAATCCGCAGACGACCTTGGCAGTGACATTGAACAAAGCATGTGCAAAATTATGTTGGTTACCTTGTTGGCTACATTTTTGTGGTAGATGTTTGATCCCTTATTTACAATATTTCAAGACAAATTCATGAAACTAACATGAAAAGAACGATGGACAAAAAGAGATGATCAGAAAAACAAAGAGAATTGATAGATAAACATAGTAAAGAAGGTAATACATACGTCATACAGACGGGGGAAAATATCGACAGGGTGTCGTACCTAAAGCCTATAAACAATAACTTTAAAGACAGGAGCTGTTCTTATAAATCTAAAATACTAGCTTTCACTGATACTAAAACTCCATTAAATCCAATCCCACAACCAGTTATACCCAGCATACCCAGATCTATTAGCCTATGTCCAGCAGTGGACATCCTGCGGCTGATATGATAATGACAATGTATATAACTGCCACCTACTCTGCTGCTATTTTTTTTTATTCTAAGCCTATCTTAGCCAGCCAGTATACGTTCTACGACTGATATGATGATGTGAACTGCTTTTAAGACTTTCAATTGGCATGGAACCTTGATCTATTCACTGAAACACGATCTCTCACTATGGGCTTCATTAGCGAGCTCTAAATAGCCCAAGGAACTTTGAAGCAGGTTATGTTTGAAGTCTCTCTGCGAGATTGAATCAGAAATGAGGAGATCCGTAGAAGAACCAAAATAACCGACATAGACCAGCGGAGTGACAAGTTGGCAAAGAAATTACAGTTGGCAGGGCACATAGGACTGATGACTGATGGGGTTGAAAAGTTACCATCACGTGCCGACAAACGCAGCGTAGGACGTCCACCCACAAGGTGGACGGATGACCACATCAAGACCGCATGATCACGCTGTCACGCAGGATCAACCGGTCTTATTGGAAATCTATAGTCTATGTCCAGCAGTGGACGTCGCATGGTTGAAACTAACGAACGTATAATGACGTTGAGCCTTCTCTTCCAGGTCTAGCGATAAACTGCTACCAATGCAACAGCCACAACGACTCGCGCTGCCTGCTGGAGAAGCTGCCAGACACGCTGCGGCTACCGTGTGGGCCCAAAGACACCATGTGCCGGAAGATCTCGCAGGTCGTGGAGTTCGAGATGAACGGCATGCCGCCTGACAGCCGCGTCATCCGGGGCTGTGGCTGGGACGAGTCTAGCTATAAGGTGAGGATTGCTATTGACTACCTTTCTGTCTTAATCGAAAGTATGCTCATGAAGCTAGGGTCCCGCTCGGATCCTATACCCAGAAGACGAATGAATGCGAGCCTTAGCCGGCAAGAAATGACGAATTCAAATATTTGTCTTCGGTTAGTGAGTGTTAGTTGTCTTTGTTTTTTTTTGCTTTTGTTCTATGGCATATTCGACACAATGAATTCTATTGGAGAGCTGAGTGTCAAACATTATTTATTTTCTGGTTTGCAAGCTAATGAATCTGACAAAATTGCGTACGATATGAGGTGGAGCAAGCTATAAAATCAAACTACACATAGATTAGCACTACGTCAAAAAATCTTTCAATAACTGGTATGTTTATAATTCGAGGCAAAATATCTTTCATTCTGTCGACAAATATATGAACCAAAGGCATTTCAAGGCCTCAAGGTTGAATAGTTCTAAAGTCAACGTAATGTGCCCAAATAGCTAACAGTTGGAGCATCCGGCGCGGGATACTTATCTCAATTTGAATGATTTCGCTTGTCCCGTCGGCTACTTAACTCGTATAAAAGGCGAAAGATTCACCAATGATTTCAGATGATTGTGCCCAGTTGGCACCCACGTTGTTACGTCATTTTATTAGTCACGAAGAAAAAAATACTTCTTGTACTAAAGCAATTTTAGTGCTGCTAGCGGGTCGCCTTGTCTGCTTGTGGCTTCCACGTTATGCATCGACTGAATAACTTGGACTAAGATTTAACCATGTACCAACTCTCTTTGTACAGTAAAATCTAAAAATTATTTTTTAGTTAACAAAAGGCTCAGACCCTGGAGTCTGTGGTTAGGTTAGGTTCAATTTAAAAAAAAAAGCAATTTTAGTTATCAATACAATCTCCATTACTGTGAACTGCTATTTCCTGATGTTGACGAGTTAGATTTTATTGACTTAACCTACAAATGTTAACCTTTTGTCAAAATACATAGTTGAAAATTCGATAATCGATGAAACGCGAAATGCGATATTCCTGCGTGTAGTTTTTACAACTAGGCCATTATCGATTAACCTTCAAAATACGAGTAGGTACTTATTGAAAAGATCCATCACCTAGGCCACCTAGGTACTCATAGTTTCTTCTATTCCAAACATATTTCAAAATGCCATTGCGTGAATTACAATGTTCAAATTAAATTTTCCACATCCTCAGGGTCGGTGCTACCAGCGGTCAGGTTTCGGAGGAAGACAAGAGGTGTGCTCGTGCCTGGAGGACGGCTGCAATTCCGCCTCCATCCCAGTGGCAGCCACGCTGGTCATGCTCCTCACATTCGCACTCCTGAGGTTCTAGACACAATACTTACTCGTCATAGTCTAATTTTGTGGTTGTTAGAGTCAAAATTAGGTGGCAAAAGCCGAAATAAACAGAGTGACATAACCTTACCCAATTTTTTGAAGGTTTGGGTCGGTCACGAGCCTTTTTGGCTCTTCTGTTTGCTTTGGTTGACGTCGAACAAATTGTGTAAAGACTTGTGAGTCAAAGCTAGTTCTTACAACATTGGCTAACCAGAAACCACTCACCAGCGTAAGTAGCCGAGGTAGTCAATCAGTAGTCACTACAGTGTAATAAAATAGCTTTAAAGAATTTACGAGTAGGTACCTAATAAAACGCGGTTAAACTGAAACATCTTTTACTCAGCGGTAGAATAAGATTAGATAGAAAGTTTATTTACCAAAGCTATTTTTAAGCCCGTAAAATTGATGGAATAAATTCTACGAAAGATGGAGTAGTGTATGAAAAGATGTCTGTTTATAATATTTTTATGGTTTGAATGCCTCTAGTGTGTTCAGGATAGTGTGAAAAATAGTCTTTACATGTAAAATATCTTAGCGATGCCATGTAAATAGATGATAATCTATAATTCGCACCTAGATGACCTAGTGAATTGTGAATCTTACGTCTGAGACGACTATGTTACCAACTGTATAGCTATTGTTATGTTTGTAAGTTGCTGACGTATTTATTAAAAGTTTTTCATGATTATGTCTTTTACTTGCACCTGATTCTTCAATATTTGTTATCGTAGCTATTATTTTAGCTTGACGAGTTCCAGTGTTTAGCATAAAATGTCCCGTCTCTTTCAATGTTGGCAGTTGTTTCTTCAATGTCTAAATCATAAAATACATCCTTGATCTTCTTAAATTGTTGAGGCGTAACCAGATTATCCAAACCTGATGTTACCAGCGTGCTTACGGTTATAACTAGATCAGTATCAATGGAATCCTGTACCGCCAAACGGTCCAAATCGGTTGCTTCCTCTGCCCGGTCAATGGGCCACATCCTCTGAGCGACAGTCGCGGGCTGAAGGCTGGTGGGTAGTGGTAGGCCAGTAAATCACTTGGTGGTGTACTTGGCTGCGAGTGGTGGCGAGGGTAGGTCATCTAGTCAACATGTGGAGATATGTGCTGTCGGCTTTGGTACTTTGCGGACTTTTTGATTATGGTAAGTGTTTTAATTGATAGTGAATATTCAAATTTTGGATTGTATTATCTAACTATCGTAGGCACTGCTCTCTGACGCCGTTGCTGCGACCGCGCGCCCTGCAATGATTATAGGGTGCTCTTTGGGTGCTCCCAATTATGCATTCTATGTATTTATTAGTGTTAGTTACTACCTCAAAAAACATCAATGCTCAAAGCAATTTTTTTCTCATATCGATTTATTAGTTAAATTTCTGAGTTACGCAAATCAAATTACTGAAATGTAAAGTTGAAATGAAAGTACTATATTTTAACAACACGCAAACATACTTCTGATAATTGATTTCCCTTTAAATACCAAGAGTATCCGGAAACAAAATTTAGGAAGAGGAAGTTTATGATGCTCACACTCAGCTCACATTTTTTAAAATAAATAGGTAGGTACCACTATAAATTTTCAAAAAAAAGTGGCTCCCTTTTTCAAAAGGCACGATTTAATAAATGCTCTTGCAACCAACACTGCAACATAGTGGAGTTGTATGAAAACCGAGCAATTCAATCTAATAACAACATATCAGTCAATCTGTAAAATATCTAGAGCACCTACAGAGGGGAGCGTTGCTATGCGATTTAACACTTCCGTTTGTATTGCGATAGCTCGTTGATCTGGTCGTCTAATAATACTGAAGGGTACGGTCAGAACGTTAACCTAAAATCATTCAACACGATCCATAAACTTCGCAACAAAGTGGGCTGAAACACATTGTTATACGTGACGATTATGTATAATTCACATTATTCCATCTTATTCATAAATTACGGGACTTATCGCGCAATGAAAATAAGAGATAAATCAATCAATGAAAATAAGTTTAATAAACAATTCATCCATCTTAAGACGCCTGGAAGAAATCGCTCTAAGCGATAAGGCCGCCGGTTATCGCACTATTCTAATTATATTGTATTCTTTTATTGTTATATTTTAAATTGTGTGAACAATAAAGCGTTTTCTATTCTATTCTAAGACGCCAGGTTGTCCATACAAAAACAATAAGCTGTTATCTACCTCTAAATATAAACACTAAAATCATATAATTTGAGTGTTTTTTTATGTAATCAGTACTTGAATCGCTAGAAATATACTTCTTAATTTTTACAGTTTTTTAAATGACCTCAATGTTATAAGCCTTAATAAAGTCATATTTTTACGCAAACACTTGGCTATAAGTATACCTACGTAAACTAAAAACTTTTCTGAAAAAAGTGAGGAAAAAAGTAGTACGTCTTACTTGTGTGCAATATTTCTTACACAAGCGATTGCCACAAACAACATTACATTTTGAGTTTTCTCCTGGGACGTAAAATCAAAAATGTATCGACAATTTTCTCGATGTTCTACAGAAAAGGCGAAAACACTGGTCGATTCATGAAATGTATTTTTAAGTCCTTTTAAGGCCTAGTGAGAAAACGCTCGCCTAGGAATCGCGTGGCCCTGGGTTCAAATTCCGTTCCGTACCAATGAATGAGTTCTTTGGAATTTATGCACGGATTTTTCACACCACTGCCTCTTCGGTGAAGGAAAACGTCGTGAGGAAACTTGCAAACGCCCGTAGAGAAATAACTTCAGATTCGATAGTGTATGTGGTCACAAACTGCACTGGGCCATGCGTGTCCTATGAGCCTTTAGTCCAGGTTTTGCGTAGTTTAAAACTTTCGCGTTGGCGTATAGCTCCATACATTTTGGTTAGTTCTTTTACGTTTCCGCCAGGGGCGCTGTACAAAAATGTATTGAGCCATACGGTAACAGCTGTAGTTTAAATTTACGTGTAATCCTGGACTAACCCTTCTGGCTAGACTATTGAACTGTCGGTTCAGTACAGTGGAAAAGAAATGTGAAGTGGAAGTATGAGAGTGCTTTTCTGCTTGATACGTTTCTAATGCCGTAGTGGTCTAATTGTAATAACACCCGCTTTACAATTGTGAGATCGTGGATTCAAATCGCGGTCCGTACCTATTTTACCGAACGTATGTAGGAAAGGACATGTCCACAAAATGTATAGAGGCTGGTATAATAATAATCAAAAATTCTAATCACTACAATCGTTACATCTCGAGAAAGTTCATATTTTTCTGAGTCTATTACATCAGTTAAAACCAAAAAAGAGCCCTCCGTTTTTTTAAATAAAATTTTGAATCTATTAGGATAAATAAATATATTTGGCTCAATAGGTAGTTTATATCTAGTAACCCTGGTCAAGTAACTTCTATTATTGTTAAATAGAAGCATTATTAATAATCAGACACAGTGTTAAGAGTTTTTTTGTCACATTGTACCTAGAAACTTTAGCAAATTAAGCAAAAAAAAAGTTTAGCAAATTAAGAGATGAATGTGTAAGAATCAGCTACAAATGCAAGTAAAATAACGATAGAAGCACTTTATTAATTCTAAACTACAAAAAATACAAAGATGTATTATTATTTTTCATACAATTTATTTTGTATGATTCGGCCTATACTATACAAGCACGGCACAAGCACTTAATGTTATGCTTATGAATGCTTAAGCTTTGTCATCCATATCGCCTTCATCTTATTCACCATCCAAGCCACTGAAACAGTATGCCAGCGGCATAGAGCCACGCTACGCTACTTTAAGGAGTTGGGCTGGCTTTAAACTAGAGAGAGAAATGCACAAAACACCCCATGCGGGATGTCCGTGCAGTACTTATCGCCCCCACATCGAATAAGAATCATCATTATCAGCCGTAGGACGTCCACTACTGGACATAAGCTTCCCTTATGGATTTCCAATGAGCCTGGTTGGAAGCTTGCCTGCATCCAACGCGCTCCTGCGGTCTTAATAATATCGTCGGTCTAACTGGTCGGTGGACGTCCTACGCTACGCTTGCCGGTGCATGGTCTCCATTCATTCGATAACTTTACTGCCCCATCGGCCACCAGTTCTCCGAGCTATATGCCATTACCATTTCAACTTATTAATCCGTTGGGCCATGTCGGTAACTTTGGTTCGTCTGCGAATCTCCTCATTTCTGCTTCGATCTCGCAGCGAGACTCCGAAAAAGAATCAGGAGCACCCATTGTCGGTTAAATGTAGCAACAATTCCCCATCCTGTTGCAGGGTCCCCGATAATGTGCTACGAGTGCAACAGTGCCATCAACTCGCTGTGCAGCGAGAAGGTGCCTCCGGATAGTCTCAAGAGGAACTGCTCGGAGCACGATCGTGGAGTCACGCATACACTCTGCAGGTATCAAAATTGCCCATCATCATCACATCAGCCATGAGACATTTTGACAAAAATAACTCTTTGAGATAAACCTAGTGTGGGATGCGCTATAAAATTAAAATCATTTCAGCCATGAGACGTTCACCGACCGGTTCTATGTAGTTTGCATTCAGTGCGTAGCTTTAACTCGAATCCAATTCGAATCAGGGGCTTTATTGTCAAATGCTTAGACTCTAAGCGATCTGACGATCGTCTTCGCTTTTCCTCCCGCTCGCTCTCGTGGCGTAAGTTACTGGCGCGAGCAGGAATAAAAGCAAAGCCGAACATAAGAGTGCTTACACAATAAGGTCCTTGATCGTGTGTACATACATGTATTGGCGGACATCCTACACTGATGTTGCCGGTGTGTGGTATCCAATTTAGTAATTTGAGAGCCCCATCGATTCTCGGGTATACGTATAAGCGGTGCTTTTTAATCAGTCTTTTTTCATCACATGACCTGAATTAGACCGCAAGATCGCGCTGAATGTAGAGCGCTATTTCTATTAGTTTATACAGGGTGTTTTGGTTCGAATTAGCGATATTCTAGGATGTCATTGTATTCATCATTGTAATCAACTTTTATACTAACCGCCACACAAATCGGCGGATGAGAAGTTAGCCGCAGATGACACTTCGCCGTGATTCGCTAATTATTGCGCATGTGTGCACAATACCGCCACCGCATGGCGTAGTGATGTTACGGGCGTAGGGAGCGCGCGGGAGGAATGAGGTTGGCGGGTGGGTGTGCCCCGGTGTCTCGTCTCTCTGGCTCCCGCGTATACCTATATTTCGGCTTTTGCGCAGCGCTTTGCGCATAACTTCCCATGTGCCGATTTGTGTGGCGCTTAGTATACTAAGGGACCAACCCCGAAATCGCGAAAAAAACAGCTGTTCCATATATTTTATCAAGAGTTGATGAACTTTTTGTTAGGAACAGCTGATTTTATTTTGCGATTTCGAGGTTGGTCCCTTAGTAAAAGTTGCTTACAATGATGAATACAATGACATCTTAGAATATCGCTAATTCGAACCCAAACACCCTGTATAAGAGGTTTAAGTATGTGTGAGCACTATAAGTTGTCTTATTAGGAACTATGGAGCCAACACGGAATTCGTAAAAAAAACTACTGTTCCATACAAAATTACAACTCGGAACCGACAAAATGTATTAAACAACTGATTCATATTTCGGGTCGTCCTAATAGCAAAATTTGTACATAATGATTGTCTGAATGACCTCCTTTCGGCTTAGTACATCAGTTCTGGATAACCCTGTGTATCTTTGTAGCTGATCTTATGTCTGTGTTTTCAGGAAGATCATCCAACACGTGGACTACGGAGTAAACGGCAAAGCACCTGAGAGTCGTGTGGTCAGGACCTGTGGCTGGGACGAGAGCAAATTCAAAGTAAGTATAGGACATGTATAAGGATAAGTACGTATAAAGCTGCGTATGACAGACGAGAACTGTATTTGATGATGTAAGTAATGAGGCCGCAAAGTTCTCGAATGAAGACCACGGTCTGGCAATCGCACCACTTCGCTTTCAGTGGGGTGAAAAGTTTTCTCCATATAGTTATCTACAACAGCGGTCGATTCACATCCCTCTTTTTTTTTTCCTCTTGTATTCCTCCAACGTAAGTCGGAGACATTGTCAAGCTGAACATTTGCTTACGCAGTTTTCTGTTTTATTAATGAACGGGCAATTTGATTGCCTCATGCAGTTTTGTGTGAGCATAAATATGACATGCATATATAATTATACATATGTTACACAATAGAATAGGTACATATAATATGTTACAATTATTATTATTATTTTTTCACGTTAATATATTAGATACTTATAACTAGTACAGTATAATATAAATTATTCAAGTTTCTTTTATAACTATTCCGAGTTACAGTTTTTATATACATATCTACATTTGTAATCTGGCTCGTCACTTTTGGGTTATTATGAGTTGGGTATGTATGTTATATACCATGCCTACACTCATTTATGTCGGATTGACAGCTGAGTATTATAAGAGTGCAAATATTTCCACTATATTTGCCGCTCTTACACATCCCTCTTAACATGCGCCACTTATTTGAACTTTATTCATCATCATTTCAGCTCTTATGGTTTCACGTATCGCGTCGTCGTACACATAAGGGAGCTGGTTCACCATTCTATGAACGCTTTAGTCCACCTACCTTCTAACCATCCTGCAAGGTGGCATTCACAATTGTTCCCATTCTATCTCATCAAATATCATTAGCGCTACTTTCCACAGTATTTTTGCCGAAAACACAATGTCAAATATAAGTACCGTCTCGACCCAAACCCAGACACTTGACCTTCCGAAGTGCTGACAACGTTGACGAGCCCCTCTAACGGATACTTTCTGAGCATTATTTGCATGTTACAACGCCAGCTTGACCTGTGGGTGTTCGGGACGGGCCTTTTAGGAAACATTTTCTGAGCATACAATGGAAAGTGTTGCATTCAAAGTATTATTTCTACAAAACATTACTCAGAAATGAAAGGCAGGATCATGATCTCATCTCTTTTATTAGAAATATCTTTGAAAAGGGAGAGCCAAAATAAAGGATAATTCATATTATCTTTTCATAAAATCCACCTTTAACGCCATTTGTTGTGGGCATCATTACCATGAAAATCTACATTCATAATCCATAATTTATCCAGAGAGATCTCAGAAGGTCACGGACGATACAACTTTATGACCCCACTTGAAAAACAAGTAAAACATACCTACGCAATGGCGTCAATGGCGTAACGTGGAAGAATATAGACGTGAGCAAAGCACGCATCAGCGAGGCCCCTATTCTTTCGTTCACATGATCTACCCTTAAGATCTACCCAACGAATTTATCTAGGTATCTTACCAAACATACTTTAACACGTCGTACATAAACATATAAATTATGCGCAATGAGAATATTGAAAAGCACCTATCCACAATCTTGAGGCCGTGACTTCAAATTCCGGTCCCGTATCAATGAGTTCTTCGGAATTTATATACGGAATTTAACACCACTGGCTTTCCGGTGAAGGAAAACGTCGTGAGAGAACTTGCATACGTCCGTAGAAGATAAATTCGATGGCGTATGTGAATCCACCAACCCGCACTGGGCCAACGTAGTGGATATAGTTCAATCACCCTTCGTGGGTAGGCCTACGTCCTGCAGTGGACTATTCAAAGGCTAATACAGTACAGTATACAGAATTTAAAAAAGAAATATTAATTTAAAGAGGTTTCGCGAGACCTCTTTAAGTGCGAAAGAGGTAGGCGAGGGCCCACTTCACCTGGCCACGCCACCGAACATAGTATGCACAAAATAACAGAATGTTTTGTTTTTCCAGGGCAAGTGCTACCACCGCGCAGGCTACGGCGGCAGACAGGAGGTCTGCTCCTGTACCACCGACTACTGCAACAGTGGCCACCACTCCTCCCTCGCCCCCCTACTCCTCACTGCCGTGCCCATGCTCATGTTGTCTAAGATTTGCTAATAAATGATACGAATATACTGTAGAAACGAATTGGTATTCAATAAATGGTTGTTAAAAAAATAGCTTGCTCTTTTAGCTCATAAATTTTACCTAGCACCTTAGTCGTTTATGGTATGTAAATATGCCTGTGTATTACCTAGTACATCTTATAATCTCTAGGTATCTATTTCTAAGGCACTAAGGTAAGGTACTTCTAGAATAAGAATATTTATTGGCCTTATAACAGTTTGTTATACTGGGCAAGTTATGTTACATTTTAAAATCATTTATACAAATAGCTAGTTAGTAAGTTATAACTCTATGCTGAGAATTCTATTCTACAATATATTATATTATTAAAACATAATCAAACAATTTAGGCATAGCTTGCTGATATAATGTATATGAAAGTCACAGACTTCCATGAAAGTGTTATTAAAAGTGTCTGTAAGAATGTTTGCCACCTACAAATAATCTTCAACGTTTATGGGCTTTAAAATGTATAGAAGAGTCGAATTTTTGGTCATGTTTTTTAAACGTAAAATCAATTAATTTATGTGCATTTATATTTCAATGCTTTTTAATGTAAAATCGTTGAAACTTAAATATATTCGTTTCAAATTCCACCAGACAATAAACAAGTAGTGTACTCCTGAGCAAGCGAAGTTCAAACTGCATGGAATATAAAACATTAAAACCGTTTTCCTTCGGAATAGCAAAAATAGAAAATGTCACGAAACAAATGAAGGAAATCATATGGTTAATTTCAAGCAATTGGCAAGTCAGACATCATCCTATTCGCATCGTAACTAGTGGAAAACTATTATAATGATAAAAAAGAACTAAAGACAAAGTACTTTTAGGCATAAGGAAGCGTATAAAGTGCTCCGTAATCATTTGGATCAAGTAAAATTTGAACTATTCGTAAGATTAAGATATAGCAGACGTTTAATTTTTGACAATCAGCTTGTAGGAGTAATTTTAGAAGATGTTTTGAGTTTGAGAAGACCCCCTGGCGAAGATACGGGCAGGGAAAACTTGGTTAGTGCTTAGAATTCATTTCTAGAACATACTCTTTCTCAATTAGGCACTAGATGTTTAAAACGAATTAGTTCTACATCTACAGCTATGCACAGTAGTTTTTTCAAGTATTTTTCTAAGAAAATCGTAAAAATCGCACTCCTTTAGAGCAATTCAGCAATTTTCATCGATTCCCTATATAAATTCATCTCGGAATCGATACCATCTAGATCGGGTTGAATTTTTTTCTCGTCACGTCAACTAAGAAAAGATTTTGAAAAAGTCAACCAATTTTCACGTAATTTTATCAAAAAAAAATTAAAATTATTCTATCCAATTATCGAAAGCCTGGAAACAGATTTAAATGGTGAGTGGTGAAAAATATCCGGATTTTTTTGCAATCTTAGACGCAATACTTCGACCGATCCGATTTAAACGAATAATATTTCATATTTTAAGACTGCTTTAAGTCCTTGAAAGTCTAGGCCCATTTTTCGTACAAAATAGAAATTCCGAAAACATATTATTACTCGATCTATTTGACTTCAAAGTCCAGTGGGTTCTTTAATAGCAAATAGGATCTCTGTTTTTTTTTTAATTCGAAGCAACCAGATAAAACTTTGATAGAGAATCAAATTATGAATAATTCCGATACCCAGCTAAGAATTTTGGCGATGAATGAACGATCAAAACAACAAATTTAATCAGAATTGGGTAATGAAAATTGCTCGCGGAAACTATAAAATATTATCTCCTTATCTTTCTAATGACGAATCTGCCGAAATGTTTTTAGAAGTGTCACAAATAGCATCGCTAATAAAAACAGCTTATCGTACCGATTATTTTATAGGGCTGTAAGGAAATCTCAACGAACCTACCCTCGTCCGTGAATGGTAGTCACTGTGACAAACCTAAAGATTTTTAGAAATGTGCGATACTTTTTTTAAAAGGTTTAGGTCCAACCAGCTAGTTTAGCTTTAGGTTTTCTCTGAACTTACAATCCCAGTATGTAATGTAAGAATAGATATAGTAAAGACAAGCATAGAATTGTCTTGCGATTGACAAAGATGGTATTCTACCAATTCAGGTGACCAGGAGAAGCAGATAGGCTTGTGTGTTGGGGATAGCAAGAGAATCGATTGATCGGACCTACTTACTGCTTATAGGAACAGCAACTTGAAAGCAGTTAATGCAAATCGATCAAATGCTGTTGGTAGATACTAAATGGTTAACATTGTTGATTGACTGTTGACAATTTTAGCGAATGTTCTAAATATTTGTCCATCAGCAGTCAAGGATAGTCAGTATAGGACGTCCACCCACAAGGTGGATGGATGACCTCATCAAGACCGCAGGATCGCGCTGGATGCAAGCCGCTACCAACCGGTCTTATTGGAGATCCATAGGGGAGGCCTATGTCTAGCAGTGGACTTCCTATGGCTGATGGATGAGTCAAGGATAGTGACGATGATTACGTTGATGATAAAAATGGTAATGTTATAGGCATCTGCAAGCCCAATGCAAGAGTATGGAGGTGCGTCGAGCAAGCAAGGGGAGTACCGAGATAACAGCGGCGATGGCCGGGACCGGGGCGAATACCAGTCTTACGTGATGCAGCAGAAGACTTATGGTTCGGATTTTTTTATTACAAGCTTTTGTTTAACTTGCAATGGATACGCACCTATGTAAGTTCGGGTGGAATTTTGCAAGTTAAATTTGAGCAACTTCCCGGTTTCCGATTGAGCTGAAATTTTGCACGCATACGTGCATATCGCGTGACAATGCAATAACATGGTACAATGGAGCTGATCTCATGATGGAATCGGAAGGTGACCATAGGAACTCCCGTACTAAACAAGATATATACCTGTCGTGTTTGGGCTCGTTTTACCTGTCTTGGCTAGCACTCTGCTGTTACATGATATCCGGGATCTCAAAAGCTTGTATTTTAATAATTTATGTTTTTATAATAATTTATTTTCACTCTAAACCATATTCTTTTACTACGGGACTAATCGCGCTCAGGAAATACGAGTACGATACTCGTATGATATGCAGTTTCTTCGGTCAACGTCGAGAATAGTCGAGATAGTAAGGTCTATCTATTTCTTCTTATTTTCATTATACGATTAGTTCCGTAGTACAAGAGTAATGTGCTCAAATAGCTGAAGCAAAGAAGATATAATAATACTACGCTGAAGTATAAGAATAAATACACGGAAGCTCTTCGAGGATAAACTTATGTTCAATAGTGAGGTATTAAACGCTGATACAGTATTTGAAACAGGATAGCAATTCACTGCTAATTGGCTGATGGTAAATACCTAGTACCTACAGTCTAAGGTTTAGGTACATTTAGGTACACAGCTAGACATAGACCTCCATTATAGATTTCCGATAAAACTGTTTGGAAGCGGCTTGGATCCACAAAGTTGCAGTGGTAATCAGGTTATTCAGACGGTTATAGGTTAGAAATACCCATCATCTTCAATATTAGAAACTGCAATAGCGGTGGTTCAAAACATAAAAGTGAATCAATTTGAAAGATCTCTTACAATACAATGTGATTCTCGTGAAGACCCGAAGACCTGCATTGAAAGTTGAACTAAATAGAACTATGTAGAAATATTTCCGGTCTATCATATTTACAGTTTTTATACTTGAGGCACATACCTATTTATAATAAAATTTAATTGAATTACTTTATTTTAATGGTTCTTAGATCAACTACGTACTGTACAGCTACATTTTATAGCTCCAATTCTACGCAGTTCAACGAAATAGGTACCAAAATTACACTGAAACAAATTCTGGGAAACTACGTCATGCTCGGCAACATCAAAAGTTCTGATTACATGTTTACTGCAGATAGCGGTTATTAATAAACGAGGAAGAATGCGTAACTGTAAAACTGAAAATAACGTAATTATCTAGTTATCTACCAATAACCGGTGACAAGAGTCAATAAACTGCTCTTGGCTGACGTGGCAGCGGTCCCTTATGATTGTTACCACTTGATGACTGATACATTTATGACTAAACTTCTGAATGCTTCTAGGTTTCCTGCAGTTGGACAATAAAATATTGTTTTTTTTTTGGACATCGTATCACTTCTTCGAAATAAGTGTCGTTTTATTCAGTAGAGCATAGAGGGTGACTAATGCGTATGTCTGTTGTGCAGGATGCTCTAGCAAAGATGTCTCTGATCAGAACATGGCGACCTATTGCCGCGTGGCCAGCAGTATCTACGAAGCCACTTCCTCTAACCAGCAGTACCAAAATACAAGGTAAAAATCCGACACATAGTCTTAGTTCATCTGTATCCGAGATATAAAGCTAAGTTTAACTTTCAGATACAACAATCCGTCAGCGCCTACATTCAGCTCACCGCCGAATTCGCCTCTGGTCGGTCTCGTCTTTGATCCTTCCTCGCCCAACTACGGCGGCCCTGGCATGATAGGTGACCGAGCCGGTGCTGACCGACGCCCGCAAAACTGGACTAGCCAAGAACCAATCGGCACTGGTGCCAAGAAAAAAATTGTTAAAAGCCAGGACAAACGAAACACCTACAGCGCTGATCCACGATATCACGACAAGTACAAAGACAACACGGACTCTGATCGCCATAAGAAGCAAGATCGTAACCTAACTTCAGAGTCCACTTCGAGCTTGGACTTCTTTGCCGAGGGGGAAAGAATGGTTTCTGAACTATGTAACATATCAGATTCAAGGTCAGACGGCAATAATCAAAAACAAAGTCAGAAAATGACAAATCCAGAGGAAGATAAAAGCAAGTCTGCCGTATCCAATTCAGCAGAGCTATTACTTAGTGTGCTCGACAAGTTTGTGATACATGATCAAATCCCTAATCAGATAGTCCAACTGGCTATTGAAGCATGCACTGATGCGGAAAATATTGCTATAGCGCACCATAATAGGCCATGCTTTAAGAATATTCACTCTATCTGCGCAAAAACCAGATCTAACGTCCAGAAACCGGATAGTGCTGTAGCTAATCTCCACTCCCAAGGCATCCCATGGGTTATCAAGAACTTTATATTCTCTTTTGTTAGAATTTTGGATGGGTGGAAGGGCGTCAAAGAGCTGCTGAGCGAGAAGCATGACACGTTTTCGAGAATCGAAAATAAATATTACAGCCCTGACATACGAGAATGTTTCGTTCAGTGGCAGGCTGTCACCAAAGAGATGCTCACTCACATTTATAAAACTTTCAAATGTCTCGATCACGGCTTCACCATGGAACAGAAGAGTTTTACTCACAACTATTACGCCACGAACTCGGCGGCACCGAGACATCAAAATCAGAAGTTTCAGGCGTCCAAGTCACACGTTAGTACTCCAAGACCTGTAAACGCTTCTCCGCAAACTTTTAACGCAGTTCAACCTCCTTGGGTCCAAAGTCAGAATCAATCAACATCGCAGAGTTTTAACGAAGTTCCTTGGCCGATAAGACCTGGAATAGCATACAAAAAGTTTCCAGTAGTTCCGCCGCCAAACTCCCATAACTTCTATCCTTTGAACGATCATAGTGACTTGGAAGTATATCAAAAATCACAGTACAAATGTGATCCTTGCACTATCCGCGAGGCCAAACCGCGTCAGTCTTGGACCATCACCAACGTACCTGACTTTCGAACCCTTGAAGGCATGTGCCATGCCGAGCAGCGAGAACTCTACAATCAGCTCAAGCACAAGATGGATGCGGAGCTTGGTAAGGCTTCGGGACAGCCTGTATTGGGAAACATGCCGTGCGACTTATTGCAACGCAGAGACATGGAGCTGAAAGCTAAAATGATACCGTTAAGTCATGTGGAAAAAAACCTTATACCTAGTATGGCGACGGCGGCAGAGATGCGAGGCTATGTGCAAAAAAATAACAGCTGCGGCGACACTAAAGAAGAGGCTGATTTTTTTGCAGCGTGGGGTCAGATGGTCCAAAAAGAACCTAATGAATTTATAACTCATCACAATCACAATGTTCAAATACCATCGAACGTAGTGATTTCATGTAATATCTCTGGCCCCGTGCAATTTATTGATACGGAAAATGATGAGTTTCACGAGATGTCTAAAGTTTATATGAAGCCCGGGAGCTACAAAGTTCCGATTAAACCGTCGGATCCTATAACTCCGTTTGTAGCGGGCGTACCTCAGGATGTGACGTTCGACAATAGCGCGACAGACGACATAAAGATAAAAGCTGCTTTTTCACCAGTCACTTTAGCACCACAACCGAAATACAACCTTGAGTCTTGGCCATGTCTAATGAGCAGGCGAAGCGAGGAAATCTTTGGTGATGATCCAAAATTGTCCAGGGTAGGAGTTCCTTGTTTAGACATGAGAAATACTGACAATTTCGACCTTTTTGGTGCAATAACACAAGACCGTGCTTGGGAAGCTGCAAAGCAATCAGCACCTAAATTAATGGATTTCATTCATGAAGGATCTAAATCAGACACAGCGCGACTTTACGATGCTTTAGGCCTAAGTACTAATGATGAATTACCTGAAGATTTCAAGCAAATGAAACTGGGCTTGGATCAACACAATGCATGGTCCATGGGCTTGGCGCCAAACCACTTTGTGTCCAAAGATTTGACAGGTATTTGGAATCAGTGTAATAAAAATGATTACGTAATGAAAGATCAAAGCATATTTGCTGAAGAAAATAAAAATCAGCATGTAGAAACTAAAACAACAGAACTTGATGATCAACTCGATACGTTGGACATAAAAAATGACGAAGTTAAAGAAAATAAACGTTGTCCGAACTTTGATCACTCTGGAAACTGTGTCAGAGATGAAAATCAGAAGAAACCTAGCAAGTCTAAGGTATCAGTTTCAGGCATGTGGTATCATCCAAAGAAAAAGAAGCCACTTCCAGCTAATACTATTAAAAAGTTTGAGAATGTAATCAATATGTTATCACAAATCAAAGAAGCTGCTTTTATACAACATGATATGGATATAAAAGTGGTAAATATCTAACATCATTAATTTCTAATACTTCCTCCTTGTTAAGACTAATATTAGTCTTTGACTTTTCCGATACATGTGTCATTAATATGTGTCAGTAAAAATACAGTAAAATAATATTTTCTTTCAGGCTCCAAGATTTTATGAGATTGTAAAGTACCCTATGTGCTTGCATGATATTTCAACCAAACTGAAGAATTTATCCTACAACGAATACGAACAAGTTGTGCAAGATTTTCGACGCATCTTCAATAACGTGCGCTTGTATCTCAAGGTAATTTGTATAGATTTTTATAAAAATACATTTTACGATAATGTAGTCATAGTTCATGTTTTAAATATCACCAAACTTGCAGAGCTATCCTGACGCAGCAATGAAAAAGAATGTGAATAAAGTGTCGAATGAATTCGAGAAAATTCTCAATGATGAGTTTCAACACAGGAGTGAATCGAAATCAAAATCACAAGATCATTCTGAATCGCATGAAAATAGCAAGAAAGATGGAAAAGATGCTGACACTAAAGGTTTAGATTCTAAAAATGACGAGACAACTAAGAATGATCTGAAAACTAGTGTAGATGTCAAAAAAGGATAATCAAGGATAGACGGGTGATGGAACTAGCCATTAACCTATTGTTGTCAAGTTCCTAAAATTATTGTACATTGTTTCGCCATTTGAAATTTTATAGTAGACGTTTATTTTAATTTATTTATAATATTTATTAAAGTTTGTTTTCTTAAAATCATCATTCGTTGGATGTTAATATAAAAATAATATTATACAGATCTCAGTTCCTCTAGTACGCTTATAGTTGTAAAATTTTATTCTAGTCAAGAATTATTTTGTAAACAAATGTCAGTGAAGTAACCAGATCTTGTATTCATCAACTATTGTGTAAGTGCTTGCCAATTTTTGTATCGACTTTATGAGCTTCATGAACGGAGCAAGAGCCTTGAATGATTTGACTTTTTCCTTTTCTTTCGCGTCTAGTTTTTAATTTATATTTTCTTTTCTTCAAGTTCCTTCTTCGCGTTCCATTGTCATTTAAAGCACTGTGTTGATTTTTATGCAGATAAACAAATTTATGTTTTGCTGCGACGTCTAAAAAATAAAGTCGTATTAATCCAGAGTAATAGTCACAATTTACACACAAAATAGATATTAGTTCTTTTTTATCTCTATCTGTGATGTATATTTAGGTAAAAGTTAATAATTTGAATCGTTTTTCCCTTATTTTCTAGTTGTATGTGTTGAAAAACTGTAAATAGACTTACATCCTGAACTTAAAAGGTTAAGTTTACAGAATAATGTGGCTTCGTATTTGTACAAACACTGTGAAATTCATTAAAATATTCGCATCATAAGAAATTATACGGATTATATTATAATCGTAACTTTAAAGGCTCCTTTACACACAGGCGGTACGAGCGGTATAGCAGACGGGCGGGCATCTGTATTGTACTGGTTATATAAGAAGGGCTCACACAGGTCCGGTCGCGGTACTGCCGTACCGCCCTTTACCGCTCGTACCGCTCGTACCGCTCTACCGCTCGTACCGCCTGTGTTTGATGGAGCCTTAAACAATGAAACTGAAATCTAATTTCGAGATTTTATTCAGTTGAGTTTCTTATGGTTTGAAATCTTTGGCCAAACTATTACTCGTTGGCGTTAGTTAGCAAATATGCGTCATTTTTAAACCAATTTGTTCCTTTGGTATGTCCACATTGGTATTTAAATATTTTTTAATTGATTTTTGACTCCATTTTACCTGCCATAGGAATAAGTGAATTACTGATAGCGTCACAGTTTGACGATAGTTTTGGGTGACTGTTCGGTATCGATTGTTGATTACAATTTCTTAAATTCAAAATTTCAAATTTGAATTTGTAGACGTTCGAGTTAATTTTAAGTATTCATTAAGTTGTGATTTTATTATTTAACTTATTTACCCTAAAATTATGGCAAGGAACTCCTATGATAATAAAAGAGTTGTTTCGTAATATTGTAGTTTGTTTCATAAATGTAGAATACAAGTTTATAAAGCTCGCCACCCGTCCACCCACTTGCTAACCCACTGGTGGGGGTGTAGGGGTAATTTCTATTTAGCCGTGCAGGCTAAATAGAAATTACCCCTACTTATATTATGATGATATTGTCTTAGAAAGACCCTGTATGGGATAATGTTGGAACTAACTACATATAGAAATATCGATTCCATTTTGCATTTTGTCGATAATATTAAAATGATAAATACGATAGAACAAGCTAAAGGAGACTGGGATTACATTCCAATATATTCAACCACTTTACCTACTGATTCAACTGACTGCCTCGGTGGCTCATAGGTTAGTGACCCTAACTTCTGGATCAAAGAGACGTGGGTTCGATCCCCACCAAGGCAAATATTTATGTGATGAACATAAATGTTTGCTCTGTGTCTGGGTGTTATTTAGTTACCATCTATAAAAAATAAGCCTGTATATGTAGTATATCAGTCTCTAGTTTGGAGTCAGAGGCCGTGTGTAAGATGTCCCAAAATATTTATTATTTATTTCATTTATTAACTTCTTTACATTTGCCACTTTTACGTAAAACAAAGGAAAGAACTGAAAACTACGATGATATGGGATGTCATCTATCTTTTCAAACAGATGCAACTAATAACTAAAGGAAATAATTTTAAATAACGTTAATTATATCGAATGGAGCCCACCCCGTTCGTGCATAAAGAGGACCGTCGTGGCGTTACTGTGAAAACAGAATTGGTGTCCCATCGAGTATCAAACAGGAAGTTACATACGTTCTACTAGCAATGACAGATCAGTGTTGTCAACGTAACAAAATTAGTAAAATGGCACACGGGCGACCTCACCTACGACGATTCTTTTTTTTGCACAAACTGTAGTATTAAGAACATCTGACCAAACTCAAAGTAGCCGGCTAAAGAAAAAAAGTTGGATATTATAGTAGCACATGACCCTCTAAACATTTCGTATTACTTGCCACACATTTGATCTTCTACAAATGTCTTTTAGGAGTAACTGTATACGAGTTTGAAACTTCACTTGAATTTTCAAAGTGATGTAGCATCTTGGGCATCAGATATAGAGGTTCGGTGTAATAGTAAATCCAACAAAAACATTTTCATGTGAAATGATGTGTGTTTAATTATCTATTAAAACGAGTTCTTATATCCGTTTTCAGATTTCTAGCATTAAAAGTTTCGAAAGTCGCATATACTGAGCGCCACACAAATCGACGAATGGGAAGTTATGCGCAGAGCACTGCGCAAAAGCCGAAATATAGGCATTAGAGGGATTCAAGGGAGACGAAACGCCGCGCCGGGGCACCCCCGCCCGCCATCCTCATGCCTGCCCGCGCGCTCCCTACATACTACGACAGGCAGCGTCGGAATTGTGCATACATGCGCAATAATTAGCCAATCACGGCGAAGTGTCATCTGCAGCTAACATCTCATCTGCCAATTTGTGTGGCGCTCAGTAATTTTCATCCTCTAATTTTAGGGGTTGGAGAGTGATTTATTAAAAACACTGAAATACGTGTATTATTATTTATAACAGTCATTTTTCAATTTTTAGACTTCCAGCACGAAAATTAGTGTAAGTCTCTCACAAGCTTGTAAAGTATGTACAGAGATTAGTTAGTTAATAAACAATTTAATTATTGTATTATTTTTCATTCTAACATTATCGACAAAATAAATCGATATTTTAACAATTAATTCCAACCTTGACGCAGTGGGTACACGGGTAAATAGAAATTACCTCTTCACCCACCAATGGGTTAGCCAGTGGGTGGAAGGGTAGCGAGCCCATAGGTTTAAGATATTTCAAGATTCTCTTAATATGACAAAATATCGCTATTAAATCAAGGAGTGAGACTTCGCGATGAATATATAATGTTTGCATGACGCTATTTTAGGTACATTTTCTATAACTACGACCTATCTAGGTATACTACCAAATTAGTTCTACAGAAATCTCTTTGTCAAAAGTGCTATCATATGTAATATTGACCCCTCCTTTACGGCATTATCAGTTATCATTCTTTCTTTATTCGTCTACATTATTTTTTGGTAACCTATTCTATTAAAATCTGGGCAAAGTCTTGCCTCTATTTTCTCCAAAAGTTCTTTGTGTCGATGGTATAAACCGGACCAGAACTATTTGTACCGAACCTTATCCCTACCAGGGGATATAGCTTGGTAGGGATAAGTGTGCCAGCCGGAACCATTTGTACCATTAGACAGTAGGTATAATTAATAGTACAACTGCCACCGATATTATTATTATATACCTACTACAGGACTAATCGCACACTAAAATTACGAGATAAATAAATACCTCATCATCCCGACGTTTCGGCCGAGTTACATCGACCGTGGTCACGGGTAGACTGACCACCGATATGTCTCACTACCAATAATAATAAAACTACCCTGGTATACCCTCATTTTGGATTTTTTAAACCCAAGTAACCACAAGGCCGCAGCACGTAGCGATCCCGCTTTCCCTAGGGACCTTTAATTTAAAAATGTTCTTTTATTGAATATTTTTAACCACAAGCACCAGGGCCCATGCCCTTAGTTAGTGAAAATTGCAATAGGTTGAATTCTACTATAGGTAGGTACAAGGCGAGGGGTAAGTTTACTACTAATATTATAAACGCGAAAGTTTGTGAGTAGGTGTGTATCATGGAGGAGACTGCTCCTTGTTATATATGTTTGTTACTCTTTCACGCAAATACTAATGAACGGATTTATATGAAACTTTGCGATAATAATGCTTATACATTAGAATAACACATAGGCTATAATTTATTAAGATATTGCGTGAAACAGTTCGCCAGATCAGCTAGTATTTATTCATTTTAGGTTCATTTCTTTTGAAAAATAATCCTCGTCTATCTCCGTTACTTGCGTATTCCATGATTAATGATTCCGGCGCTGACTCACTCCGGTCGCGGAGCAAGTGGATCATGTTGATTTCTACCGACTGACTTACTTGAATGCTAACCAGCTGATTATAGGAAACTCACCTAATCGCGTGGTTTTACCCACGTTTCCCGCCCAATTTTCCGAGAATTACACACTCACAACAAACAAAAGGATTTTTCTAGATTGAATAAGAATAAGAAAATGTTTATTGTTAAGCCGTGTAATAAGATGTTACATAAAAATAGTTTCAACAGCCTGCCATTTCGAGGGTACAACAGTTATTTATCAATAATAAGTAGATAGTAGTTCTATATTAACAAAAATATTTGATAAAGTTGTTACAGACAGGTAACCATAGAAGACTTATACCTATTATTATTAACAATTTCAACTTAAAAGTGCTAGTTAATTACAGATTAAGCAAATTATGTTTGGTTAATTTGTGGTCTTCGAAAAATTCTTTTGTGATAAATAAATACCTCCTCATCCCGACGTTTCGGCCGAGTTGCAACGACCGTGGTCACGGGTAGACTGGGTAGACAGTCTACCCGTGAGGAGGTATTTATTTATCTCGTAATTTTAGTGCGCGATTAGTCCCGTAGTATAAAATAATAATGTGTTCAAATCGCGAAAGTTTAAAAACAACAAATTCTTTTGTGCTATAAAAAGCTATTTCAATCCTAGACTAGCCTTTATTGGAGATCTGCAGGGGAGACAGGGACAGAGATCTATTGTTTAGTAGAGAGGCGTACCGTGGCTGAAACGAAATTATTTTAAAATATTTTCGGCCAAGCGCGAGTTAAACTCGCGCACGAAGGGTTCCGTACTGTATGGGAGCCCCCCTTAGATATTTATTTTATTTTGATTTAATAATTAATTATTGAAGTAAACATACAAATATTCTGTGAACATTTCAAATGTCTACCTGTTACTGTTTAATATCGAGCGAAAAATGGTTAAAAAATTAGGTTTGTTGTATGGAAGCCCTCATTAAATATTTATTTTAATCTGTTTTTAGTATTTTGTTATTATAGCGGCAACAGAAAAACGTCAGATGTGAAAATTGCAACTTCCTAGCTATCACGGTTCATGAGATACACCTCGTGACAGACAGACGGACGGACAGCGGTGTCTTAGTAATAGGGTCCCGTTTTTACCCTTTGGGTACGGAATCCTAACTAACAGAACACTCAAATTTGACTCGAACCACGTTTTGAATTGGCATGAAATGACAATTGAGATTCAAGGGTAGCGTCAGGTTTGATTTGCCTTGTCGTGGCGGGGGGCTTAGTAGCCAGGTACGGTCCACCTGGTCAAGCGAAGAGGAACCCGTGGTGGGGAACTCCGGGTCTTGACTCGTGTGGCTGGCCAGTAGGTCGGCTTTCCGACTGAGGTGGACTGCGGTGTCGCTTGTCGCGATACCGCGGCCGAGCCCATCGAGGCGGGGGCGGCGGCGACGAGATGGACGGGCAGTGTGGAATCCGCTGCCTGTCCTACCTGCCAGCAGCCCTAACGAGTGCTTCCAACGTGTTGGCGGAGCCGGTGGGGCTACAGGGGAAGAGGAGTGTCGGTATGTCTTCCGCCGTTCTCCTTATCCTCTGCAGCCGTAGTGGCAGGCTGTATATTTTCTTTATGTTTTGTAAAACTGTGCTTACCATAAGCGGTAGGTGTTATCAATTATCAAAAGCCGATTTCACATTGCCAAATATACATCAATTTAATTGTTCTGATTTAATCTTTTGGCTTGCAATTGTCGATGGCTATCAAACACTGATAATCTTGTTGAATCTTATCAATAAATAAACACTACCTACTCGTATATAACGCCCAGAACCAAAAATAGATGTCAGTTTAGTTCTTCGACTGACCAAGCAAAGTGAAAAGGATAGATAGACAAAGGTAGGGGTTTGCTTTTCATTTTCCATGCGTGTGTACGAAAAGAATAATATTCCTCCCGTTTTTATTGTGTGATCAAACCTCGAGAAAATATCGTTTTAGGCTCCAAAAAAATGTAAATTCAGGCTTGAAAAAATTTCCTAATCAGACTCGATAAATGTCCAATTGAAGCTCAAAAAAATGTCCTTGCCAGGCTTGATAATTGTCCAATTTAAGCTTGAGAAAATGTCAGGCTCGAAAATCCAATTTAGAAATCCAATCATATCTCTAAAAACGGACTGCGTAAAACGGAGCGATTTCAGTCTTCTATGATCAAAAGGTGTTCATGTACCTACTTATAAAACGTTTTTAAAAAATCTTTAGGTATTTTGCAAGACTCCAGTTATAAAAATGGTACATTCAAGTGAATGAAATTCGTATCAATTGTACAGATTGCACATTTTATAAAAGAAAAAGGTTTAAGAAATAATAACAATTGAAAAAGTAATTAGTATTAAAATAAAGTATTATTAATTTAGGATTCGATAAATAAAGAAGCCCTTGGAACAGTTAGGAAAATAACACGGGAGAGCTAAAAACCTAAATGAAAATTTTCGCTACCTAGGCTGATTTTCACAATTGTCTGGCTTTTTGGTGAAGGAATACATCGTGAGGCGACCTGCACATGTGCGACTGTACGTGGATATAATTCGATGGCGTATGTCAGGATTCGCCAACCAACCCGCACTGGGCCAGTGTGATGGATATGGCCCAATCACCCTTCGTGAGTAGGCCAACGTCCAGCAGTGGGCTATTAAAAAAAACTGGTACAGTACAGGGTAATTCAAGGCTCTGAAATAACTGTATTTTCGTATGAATTAACATAATGATCTTACGTGGGCCTGCTACCAGTGGCGTAATTATACCATCTGAGGCCCGTGGCAAATTCTTTAGATGGAGCCCTCCCAATAAAAATTGTCGCGTTGTAATTTAATTTTATAGACAACTAGCGGACCCGGCGAACTTCGTACCGCGAAAGTTAATGAATGTAGGTAGCTAACCTTACGGAGATACGTACATTAAGATATTTTAAGTTTAATGGCTGTCATCCAAAATGTAGATCTCATTGAGCTATCTCACTTTTGTGAAGAGAGCATTGATCAAAAGTTGACATTTAAGGAGATAAACTACTTTTAAGTTCGACAGCTGTCATACAAAATGTAGATCTGGTTGAGCTATCTCACTTTTGTAAAGACAGTAATGGTCTAAAATCGGTAGATACGAAGTAAGTGCGCCACAAAATATTAGCTTCAATTCAATGTGAAACGGTACACAAATATTGTAGCAAACAATCATTTCAAACCCAAGAAACAGTCAATCTCAACTAATTTGTTTCGTCATGGTTATCATCCGCAGCTTTCTTTGTCCCTGCTGCTAGGTATAGGCCTCTCTCTGTGACATCTGCCTTGGCTCTTTGCCGGTCGTGACCAGGCTCGACCGGCGGTATTGATGTATCGTCGAGACAGTCGACCCATCTTGCTGCCGCGCCGCACATAGCTGAGAGCTCTCACCTATTCAAGTACCCTAGTTGACCAGCTCTGTCACCACCGACTTTCTTGCTCAAGAAGCGCTGGTCGAATTGGTTGCCACGCCAGTGTGAACGATGTCATACGCAGGGCTTTTGCGACCACCAATATAGCAGCCGTACTCGAACCGAATGGGTTTACACTTGATGATGGCAAAAGGCCTGACGGTATGAAGCTGGTCCCATGGAAGTGTAGACGGCCCTTAGTATGAGACGCGACTTGCGTCGATACTTTGGTGCCGTCACATCTTTCTGAGACTCAGATAAGGGCTGGAGCGTTGGCCGATTCGGAGCAGCACAAACGGCGCAAATATGCTAACCTCGGCAGTGGTTACATATTTGAGCCGTTTGAAATTGAGACATTGTGACCGTGGTGACTGGTCTTGTTTCCAAAAGTCTTTCTGAGCGTCTGGTGTACCCGACGTGTGACCAAAATGCTGGTGTTTATTTGGCTAACGTTTAAGCATTGCCAATCAGCGTGGCAATGCTGCCAGCATGCTGGGCACGCTGCTAACTGGCAGTGGGCTTGAGTAGGTATTTGTATCATCTTTAGACCTTCAAGGGTCTGTGGATGATCCAATTGCTTGTTATGTAGTAGTAGTTTATGAAGTTTTACATTATAAGTCTTGTATTTAGTGGCAGTTAATAAAGGCACTTGCTCTATAAAAAAAAAGTCAAGTACCCTTGCACCTTGCCACTGTCCAATCCTAACCTGACATCATAATACCTTATACTTATAAATGCTTCTGTTGATTAAGATAAGGTTAGTGTTCGGGTTCCCGCCTTGTCGTGGCGGGAGAACTTAGTAGCCGAGGCTTATGGGCGGCGCGGGGATTCTAGATAGAGCCGCTTCTCTGGGTTTCTTCTGAGACAGCTGAGAAGGCGGTGCTCGAGGTCTCCCGATTTTTTGGGTCTTTTCTCCCTTGGCAGCTTAGAATTTTGCACTCGTGGTTGGGCCACTTTTCTGGGCTTTTTAACTAAAGCAGCTGAGAGGCTGGCCGGTAAGTTGCGTGCCTCATGAGGAGTGCCGCAACTGAGGCGGGCTGCACTTTTATCACTGTTCAATCCTAACCAAACTAACAGAAATGTATGTTCATGTCAAAGTCACAGTTTACAGTCAAGGTTAATAACCTTAGAGTCAAGATACTTATACTCATGCCACACTACTCCTAAAAATCAAGTCGATCCGTTTCTTAGTATATTAGTATGGATTCTGTACCATAAAGGTAGAATAAAGAATCATGTTTAACCTCTAACGGTGGAATATTTAAAAGTATTTTAATGTCAGACAAAATGACGGCCTAATATTAAACGTCATTGTAATATGTAACATGGCATAGGGAAAAACATTTTCTCCAATTTTAATGTCAGTTGTCATTGTCAATCCATACTACATTTCCTTTTCGAGGAGCTATAATGGTGAAAAAACAATTTGTCTCTTTGCTATGCTAAGCGTGACATTCATAAAAAGTATTCAGTCAATGTATGTCACCTGTCATCTTATTACGTTTCGTCAATCCATATCAGGCCCAATTATGAACGCGCCATCTTAAATTTAATTTGAATATAAAATGTGTTCTCCCTATCGAATGCCTAAAGTGAAAAAGAAACAGAAATATTCTAATTAGCTGTTATAATTACGATAGTGCCTTGAAATTGGGCCTATTAGCGTCGTTGTGATAGGTGACAGTTTTGCTAACGATTTTTAAGGGAATAGATGATATGAAAAATATAATAAAAAATAAAAATAAAGAAACGGGATAAAAAGTACCCTATGTCCTTCTCCTGGTTCTAAGCTACCTTCCCTCCAATTTACAGCCGAATCGGTTCAGCCATTCTTGAGTTATAAGTGGAGTAACTAACACGACTTTCTTTTATATATATAGATATATTTATTTTTTTTATTGAAGAAAACAAAACACAGGAAATACAGCAACAAAGATTGGAACTACACTAAAAACTAAACTACCTAATTAACTACATTAAATTTACTAAATTAATTTAGCCAATTTTAGTAAACCACTTCAGTAGTTACCAACACTATTAATAATATTGTGTGTATGCTAGTAAAAATATAATATTCTTTTGTAACAGTAAGCACAAAGACATTTGAATGCAACTTTTGTAATAAATTACAAAATACAAAGCGTGAAAGTGCCGAGTGTGATTTTTTGTGTTTTTATAATATTTGACAGCTTTTAATTTGAGATAACAGATAAGGAAATGATACGAGCACGGATATTTTATTCAACAAAGGGAAAATTTGAAGCTTCAATACGACTAAAAGAAACATTTTTATTGTACGAAACGCGAGCCCAGCGAACGCAAAAATGTACCTATAAACCAAATCAAACTTAATGACGTTTTGAAGTTCGCTTTTAGCTGCG
Organism: Hypomecis punctinalis; assembly: GCA_949316475.1. Taxonomy (NCBI): domain Eukaryota; kingdom Metazoa; phylum Arthropoda; class Insecta; order Lepidoptera; family Geometridae; genus Hypomecis; species Hypomecis punctinalis. The sequence continues at coordinate 20,084,882 of OX438814.1, forward strand.
AAAGTCCCTAATCCTTTTGCCGCTGACATATGATTTTTCCACTGTGCAACGGCTGGTCTAATGTTCACAAACGCCATTAACTTTAGTTCGACCAATATCAATCTAAGCAACTGTTTCGTTCGTCAGCATACCAGCTAGAAGATGTGGATCTCCCTGCTTACCCTCGCCACTGTGGCAGCACTGGCGCACGGCCACGGGCGCGTGCTGAACCCAACCGGCAGAGCCTCCCTCTTTCACTTCGGCTACAATGCCAGGCCTAACTACGACGACACCGCCCTCTACTGTGGAGGACTGTACCACCATCACACGGTTAACGGGGGCAAGTAAGTACCACTGGTGGATATTGTCTTAGAAAGACCCTGTATCGGAGAGACCATGTATGAGGATGAATCTATGTAGACATAGCCGTAGACGTGAGACTATAGCTTGTCATTGATTCGGCAGAATCAGTAGAACCTACAAGCTACACTTCTGTTAGTACTTGCCACCTAGCTGGAAGATGTGGATTTCTCCACCAATAGCTTAGCTTGTGTTCTAACACCGTCCGTAGGTCTGTCTACGGATCTTATATTACAATTTGTTGGGAGATCCAATTTCACCTTAATTGCCTAGTATCCATGGTGATAGACGAAGTCCTTATCTTATCTTATCTTATAGAGGGGCCAAGAAATAACTCGGACACTTCGACCCATTGGGATCTATTGTGGTCCCCTAGATAACTTACTCCTCCCCAGTCTCGTCGAAAATTGTTCTCATGAGTTTTACAACGAGACTAGGAGATACGAGCCTATAGTCTTCTGGTTTTGGATATCCGACGCCTAGGAGACTCATTCGCTTACTAGCCATTGCATCGCATGTGCACAGAAGGTGCTCCATGCGTTCCGTATGTTCCCCACACAACCTGCACATGGGTGTCGCGGTTAGACCCATCTTCATGAGCATGTCGTTGGTACCAAAGTGCCCAGTAAAGGCCCCAAGCAGGTAGCGGATTTGTCCCCTGCTCATGTTCCAAATGCATTCCCGGGCTTTAAACGTAGAGCCTAGGAACTTCTTGGAGTGTTGTAGACCGGTATTAGACAGCCAATAAGTTCGCTGTCTGTGATCTGCAAACTCCCTAAATGCGGCTTTCACGAGACACGTTGAAATGCCTACACATGGCTCTGGACCCACAAAATCATTTGCTGAGCCCTCTCTTGCCAGTTCATCGGCCACTTCGTTACCATGGAATCCTTTGTGCCCAGGGACCCACATCAGTCTTACCCTGTTGTGCCTCCCAAGCCTGTTTAGGGTCTGGATAGCATCCAGAATAAGTCCGGAGTCCACTTTGTAGGATGCCATGGCTTTGATTGCAGCCTGACTGTCACTAAGAATATATATGGATTTACCACTGGTTCCTCTATCTATATTCTCTTGAGCGCAGGATATTATGGCATATGTTTCTGCTTGGAATACAGTTGCCATCTTCCCTAAGCTTTTGCTACATTTGTAGCCTTTTGCGTATATGCCCGCTCCTGTACCTGATTCCATTTTGGATCCATCAGTGTACCACACCAGACTATCTTGCTCTGGTGGATCAAGTCCCTTCGTCCAGTCCTCTATTGTAGGGATTTGGACCTTAAAAGATCTTTCAAACACAAACACAGTTTGCATTTTATCGGATAACATGCTTGTTACCCGATCTAGGCCTTCGTTTTCGTCGAACTTTGTATGGTTAGTCTTTGGCTTAGAGGCATCCCATAGTCCTGCAACAGCAAGACGATGTAGTGTCTTCCTTGCCTCGAGTTCAACCATCATATGCAGTGGAGGGATATTGAGGTATCTCTCAATCGCTGCCGTAGGTGTTGTCCTGAAAGCACCCGTGATGCCAAGACACACTGTTCTTTGTAACCTGGTGAGTGGCGCTTTGCACGAGGCAAGCTTTGTTCTAGGCCACCACACTATGCTGCCGTATGTAATAATAGGTATTATCATTGTCCGGTACAGCCATCGTATCACTTTGGGCTTTAGCCCCCAAGTTTTGCCGTAGGTGGAACGACACATGCCGAACACTCGTAAGGCCTTAGTCGTAATATTTTCCACATGAGTTTTCCACCTGAGTTCTTTATCAAGCGTTACACCCAAATATTTAACTTCGGTGGACCAAGGCAGTTTTATTCCATTGAGGGAGAGCTCTTCTAGGTTACCCAGTTGTCTCTTCCTCGTAAATGGAATAATTACTGCTTTGCTTGGGTTGATAGAGAGGTGATTCTTTGTACACCATTCCTCCGTCATCCTCAATGCCTGTTGTAATAATCCAGAGACTATGTTCGGGAATTTACCATTGACCATTATAGCTATGTCATCTGCATAGCCTACTGTGTAGAATGGTCCGGTATTGAGTTTGGTAAGTAGCGAGTCTACTACCAAGCACCACAATAATGGTGACAGCACTCCGCCTTGCGGGCAACCTCTTGTTGTTTTTGCACTAAGTCTGTCACCCATCAGTTCCGATCTGACTATTCTGCTTCTCAGCATGTAGTCAATCCAGTTGCACATGGTATCGTTGATGCCATGCTCCAGAAGTCCAGACCAGAAGTCTCACGAAGTCCACTCTAGCCACAAAATTTTCCCAAGAATCTAAACTAAACCTGCCATGTTATAGATGCGGTATCTGCGGCGACCCGTACGACGCACCCAAACCCAGGCCCCACGAGCACGGAGGAATCTACGACTCCGGCATCATCACCGGAACCTACGAGGAAGGCTCCGTCATCCCCATCACCGTCCAGATCACGGCCTACCACAAGGGATACTGGGAGTTCAAGATCTGCCCCGACCCCGTCTCCACCGACCAAGCCTGCTTCGACCAGTACCTCTTGGAGCTTGAAACCGGAGGAACCAAATACTACTTGGACAACGGTAGCAGCACCTACGTAGTCAACTACAGACTGCCGGCCGGCTTAACCTGCGATAACTGCGTCCTGCAATGGCGATACACCTGCGGCAACCACTGGGGAGACTGCGGAAACGGGACTGGAGCTATAGGATGCGGTGACCAGGAGAACTTCATGGCGTGCTCCGATATCACAATCACTGGGGGGTCGGGAAATTCGAACACATTTATCCCAGTGGACTCCCTCCTGGTGACGCGGCGCAATGATTTAGGTAATGAATAAATGGATCATCTTCGATTCTTGCGACTTACGCTTTGACCGATTGATTTTATAACAATAACAGGGCACAATATTTAGCCATAATAAGGCAGTCATGCGCTATACCACAATTTGTAGGATGTACAATGTACAAATTTTGACTTAGCCTCGTCAGATCTAGACTGCTTTTCCACCAGAGAAGTGTAGGTGAGCTATCCAATAAAATCCACCAATAAAACCGTGTCACACCTGACTTGAAGAAATCTTCTTGCCAGATTTTTTTCCTTGCACTTCTATTTATGGTGGATACGTTGTCCAGACAGAATCAGGTTGTCGACTAAAAACTTTAAACATTCGACATTCTCATTTAAATACTTTCTTTAGTATAAGATGTGAGACAGAAGTTAAATAATTATTTAAGTAAAAAATATAAAACATCTGGTGACGTTTAAGGCTATTTTACATAATTATTTTCCGCCATAGATGAATGTTTTTAGTAATGAAATTTGGCTTCAAGGCCAAGTCTAGATGTTTTCGATGTAGAGTAAATTAAGGAGTGATAGTACAAGGCTGTGATTGTCTAGTTTTTATAAGACTGTTTTTAAACAATTTCAGACGTGCCAAAAATGTTTAATAAAATATATTTATGAATGTTACATGTTACGTTTTATTGCCTTCCTTTACTTACTGTCTTGGCATTTTTTCTTTTCATTTTTACTGTTTTTATTTTAGACCATTAATACAAAATACATAAGATTTTAGAGTAAATATTAATTAATTATGTAAACATGTCAAATATCAACTTAGTCAAAGAGGCCACCCCCAATATCAATGGAACAAATCAATGGTACTACTGACACTAAGGCACATTTTTCAGACCATAATTGTTAGGTATTGTTATATCAATTTTATTTTATTTGGCCACCAACTCGCCTAATGGAAACCAATTAAAAGTTATTATGACAGTATATTTTTATAGCAATGAAATATTTATTTCAACATCAACGAGCTAATAAGACAATACAGGTTGCGGCAAATAAGTTAAGCGCTGAGCGAAGTGTGGAAGGGATGCAATGGCTGCGCATGGGTTTAGTATGGCGGTCACCATGCGCTGCCATCCCCTTCACACTACCCGCAGCGCTAAACTTACGTGCCGCTACTTACGAGTATACCTGTTAAGTAATTTATAATTTAAGGAATATTATTTAACGATATTTAAATATTTACTCACTGTGGGCTTTATAAATATAAGCTCAAATCAAAGTTTATCATCGTGTTAAGTAACTATAGTCGAAGTATCTCTACGAAATCAAGTCAGGAATAAGAAGATAGCCAGTTGATTAGCAAGCTGAAGTGGCAGTGGGCTGGGCACATAGAACGGATGGCTGAGTTCTCTGATGGAGACCAAGTACCGACAAGCGCAGCTTAGGACGTCCACCAATACAGGGGGAGGTCTATGTCCAGAACTAGACGCTCACAATTTGTTTTTACGGTTCTACAATTTATCGCAGATAGTAAAAGCTTATTAGATGCGAGAAAAACATTATACTTAACTAAAACGTTATAGGTACCTACATATTTATACCTACATCAAATATTCTAAAAAGTTTTTTAACACTTGGACGTAGGACTTTCCAAGACCAGTTAAAGAACGGCTTGCATGCAGTGCAATCCTGTCAGGCTGTAGATTTTGCCGCAAATAGCGAAGAGATAGCATTGTTGATTGTATTCCACAGAGTGCTATGGCGCACGTGACACGCAGATGTGACGAAGATTTTTAGGATGAGGATATATATATATATATATTAGTCCTGAGTCGGTCGTGATTGAACGAAACATAATCAGCGCATTATCGAATCGTTCATTACTTGTTCTAGATCTTGATCATTTGTTACCATGCGTCGCATGGTCCTATACTACGATACTTCGCGATTAAAATTCTAAATTAGACTTTACGTCTTAAGTAATATGATAGTTATTACTACAATGCATGCAAACAATGTTCCATTTATTTGATGATTGTATGTCTCTTTCGTTTTTTTAAATTCATAATAAACCTTATTATCTCGTAATAAGAATTAATTTCGTTAACTTTTCTAATGACAGGTCAAAGATTGTTGATCATTGGTGAATGTACGTAGGATCTTATCGCCACCGTATGGTTCGGTCACGTGACCGATGAACGACCGATACATTTGATTCGGTTATTTCGCTGGTCGGTCATGAACGATCCGGTACACGGAAATGTACGACCGACACAGGACTAAATATATATATATACATGACATTATGCAGCCAAAGTCACACATACACACAGCAGCTAATAAAATAGTTAGTTGAGATGCCCTTGCCGCAGTGGGCAGGCAGGGCACAGGTCGCAGGACGGACTGATGGCTGATGTGGTTCCCTACTAAGTTCTCGAAGACAAAATCAAAGTATCAAAAAATGCAGCGTAGAGCATCCACTCGCACGGTGGAAAGAAACGATTGAATATTCAATGTTAGATATATTTACAGGTAAGTAGGAAATTCAAATATCTAGAAAGCAAGTAGTTAGTCCATCTTTTGGTTTTTACAAGTGAAAAATTGTCTAAAAATGAAAAAGACAAGACGGACTAACTAGTTAAGTATTCTGTAACTATGTGATTAACGTCCAAAGAGGCAAGTAAAATTTATAAGGCGGGCAGGAAGACAGGTTACTACGGAGCTACTGACACACTTGCTACTCCCAAAGCTTGTTATTCGGTCATTTCTCAGGTATTCTTTAGCTTCATCCTACATCTGACGCTGAACAGGTGACGACCCGTTCGTTCCTCTATGACCATCCTGTTCTGTTAGTTCCATTCTTTGGTTTATTTCTTTTCAGATAATTTAAGATCTTTTAGTTCATCTCCGTCAGTTATTTGCGTGCGCTGATTTATGATTCTACTGCTGATTTATTCCGTTCACGGTGCAAGAGGATCGTGTTGATTTCTACTGGCTGTCCCACTTGAATGCTAACCAGCTGATTATTTATAGGAAACTTACCTAATCATGTGGTTTTACCCACGTTTCCTATTCAATTTTCCGATAATTATACACTCACTAGAAGTACAAATTAATAAACTGAGGATCGTTCTAGATTGAAGGCTTACCCAAGCCGTCTTATTCGAGAACTACAGGGGAGGCCGTGGTGATTTAGTGGTAGTGATGCTTTCCTGGCAATCGTGAGGTCGTAGGTTCAATTCCCGGTCCCGTAACAATAAGTTCTTTGGAATTTATAAACGGAATTTGACACCACTTGCTTTTCGGTGAAGGAAAAAATCGTGAGGCAACCTGCATATGTCCGTTGAAGTGATTCGGTAGCGTATGTGAATCCATCAACCGGCACTGGGCCAGAGTGGTGGATATGGCCCAATCACCCTTCATGGGTAGGACTATGTCCTGCAGTGGACTATTAAAAAAAGGCTGAAACACAGGGGAGGCCATCGTTCAGTAGAGGCATCCTGTGGTAGAAATTAAATTATTGGAAAAAAGAGTCTCACCGCCATAATGATGTAAGCAGGTAACTAACCCGATATTGATGGTCCTAAGTCCTACCTCCTAACCCCCTTAAAAGTATTATCGCACTTGTTCGATGTGTTTCATTATCTGTATTTATCTCTACTTAGTATAAACAAAGTTACTTCTCGCCATCTAAGTATAGGCGTATAGTAGATGATGAAATCTTTTAAACTAAGCAACAGTTTTTAGTTCAGCTCTCAACATTTTTGATGGAAGATATTAGCTAGCAAGTAAGTTCGTATAGGGCGGGTGGCTGGTGGTGTCAGAGTTTCTAGGCCACCTCAAAGCCTCTGACATGGCTAAACGGTTAAAACAACCGGGACCTACAATTTAATGTGTCATCCGAGATACGGTAGCGCTCAGTTGGAAAATGCCACCCGCGGTCACCCATCCAAATACTGACCGTGCAGAACGTTGCTTAATTACGGTGATCGCTGACAAACACCTAGTCAGACTACGCTACGATACGACCGCCTCATGTTAGTATATTAGTTACTTAGATATATACCTATCTATATTATTTAATGGTAGATATCTACCGAAACAAAAAGAGGGGGGATATCGCGATAAGTATAATTAAATAGATATTGTTTGTTATCGTAAGATATGCAACAATTATCTATCCACTATACTCTATAAAAATTAACTTGATCTCTGCGACAGTGACATTGACATAGAAGATTGACATTTTTAGAGTTCAGATAGTGGTGAAAAAAATCGATTTTCAAACAATGTTGTACTTAATGAAATCGAATGAGTAGTCGAAGGTGAGAAATTGGATTTTATTTACTTACTATTATTTAAGATCAAGTATACACATGTGTACATGTAAATAATGTTATGACATTAATTAAATACTCATAATAATGTAACGATAGTATTTATTCACGTTTTTCACTATTATCGATGCTAATGTAACATATAATTGGGTTTAATTTAATTACACATGTAAAAAATGTTATGATGTAAAATATACAATAAAATGAATGATAAATTAATTTTATTTAAAATATCGTCAGTATAAACTATCGATATTTTAATTAAAACTCTATCTAAAACTCTGTGGTCACGATCATTCGTCGCCCATCACTAATCGGCATGCCCATAAAGTATGACATTGACAGGTACTGTCTGTACTATTAAGAAATTCAGGACTTCATAGGCGTGATTTTTCTGACAGATTAATGGTATCTAATTATAAAACAAATAAAATCTTATATTTACATTATTTTCATTCATTTCCTTGTCGCTGAACACTAACATTACAAATACTTCCAAATTCAAAAAGTGCGCGGCAAAGATCATTCTGACGCACTGTTCCAAATTCAAAATTCACCACCTTTGGGCGCACTTAAAGGCGAACCAAGTAGTCCTTTTCGAATAGAAAAATATTTTTTTATTTGGTTCACAATAATTGGCGAATTTTTTTTTTTTTATAAATGACAATACTACACTAAAATTGGCGAAAATATCGATGAACATACACAAAACAAATTACATACAGATACAGACGAACATAGAACCTCCTCCTTCTTGGAAGTCAGTCAAAAAGCAGCCTAAGGCTACAGACAGACAAATCATTTCTTGTATCCGTATGTGCATACTTGCTTACAATGCTTACGGTATTTACGCTAAAGCAGTCATTGAGAATCGATAAATGGCATACGAGTACTTTACTTTACCAAGTACGGATACACTTCGGAGAGTGCGCCCAGGAGCACAATCTGGTCCCACCTGCCCCTTTCTTCTATCGTACGGCGAGACAGACGCGACCAAAGCGCCACCCTTTTATGGTGGACATCCCACGCGTTAGAACCAAGCGTTTTGAATCCACATTCCTCATACGAACTGCCAGAATGTGGAACGATTTGCCTGAGTCTATCTAAGTACAATGTAGGTGTCTTCAAATCTCGAGTAAATAGGTATCTTCTAGGTAAGCGTGCTACATCATAGACCGCATATCTGCTTAACATCAGGCAGTGTGTAGTCAAACGCAAACCTATTTGAAATAAAAAAAAAGTCTTTGTTTTAGGTAGTGTTGTATGTTAGTAACATTACCTAGTAAATACTCATGTCTAAAACAACCATCTACAAGATCAACTTTTGGTATGAGAGTAACTCTGGATTCGCGGGAAAACTTCATTTCTGTTCCATCCTGGCGACTGCCTCGGTGGCTCCGTGGTTAGTGACCCTGACTTCTGGATCAAAGAGGCGTGAGTTCGATCGCCACCCAGGGCTAGCATTTATGTGGTGAACATAGGTGTTTGCTTTGTGTCTGGGTGTATTTAGATAATAAGCCCGATTACAGAGGCGCCAGCGTAACTAAATTAGCTAAATAGCATAGTTCTGTTTCTTTTTCACTTTAGGTATTCGATAGAGAGAACGCTTTTTACGCTGCTATTTAATTTACGCTGGCGCCTCTGTAATCGGGCTTACTCTATGTATAAGTATGTATTTAAAATATGTAAATATAGTATATCAGTCTCTGGCAGCCATATCACAAGCTTTGCTTAGTTTGGGGTCAGAGACCGTGTGTAAGATGTCCCCTAATATTTATTTATACATTTTGTTAAGTTCAGAATCGGTGGACTTTTTGGTCGGATTCGAGAACAAAAATCAGTTGCGCGTTACAAAATTGCATCACTCGAAATCAACAGAATTATTTTTTGCAAAAAATAGCAAGACCGAGTTCGCTCGTGTAAAGAATTCGCGAATATTTCGCACGGATCAATGTAACACTTTTCACAATATTGTTGATTTATCAAAAATGGCTCACCCGATTTCGATAAAATTTAAATGGGACCAGTTTCAAAGAATATTATTTCCAAAAAAAAAAGAATTATTGAAATCGGATTACTATGAAAAAAGTTATGCGTAGGTATATAAAACCTCCTACGGTTCGTCGGTCAAAAAAATGTATGAAACATACAATTTTCTCGAATCCCGGGTTGAGTTCACAATAAAAATTGTTCATGAGAATGGTCTGAATCACCCTTTTCGGCTAAGCATACCCTGATTAACCAAGAAAGTGTAACCATCACGCATACCAAAGACCCGACGTGGGTTTATAGTAGGTATAAGGATAAGCTTTATAGTAGGTAGATGTTTAGGTATCGTACATAACTTTTCTGTTTTCTAGCATGATCTGCCTTTTTACTGCATTATATAGCAGGGTTATAGACGTTCTTCAGATATATAAGTTTTTATATATAGTTCTTCAGATAAGTATAACAGATAAAATAAATTAAAATCCAATATTACAAGCAGTTTGAGCATTTGGAGTCATTAGATCTTCTAGAGTCCGTGGATGATCCAATTGTTTTTTTTTATGTAGTAGTAATAAATAAATAAATATTTTGAGACATCTTACACACTGCCTCTGACCCCAAACTAAGCAAAGCTTGTGATATGGCTGCCAGAGACTGATACATATACTTATTTTTAAATGCATACTTATATAGATAGTAACTAAATAACACCCAGACACAGAGCAAACACTTATGTTCATTACATAAATATTTGCCCTGGGTGGGGATCGAACCCACGCCTTGATCCAGTCACCGATGCATTATTACTATTGTATTTGTTTTCACTTACAAGTCAAAAAAATATTGTCTCTTTTCTCGTCGGAATTTAAATGAGGTCTCTCTACTTATGAGAATGTAGAGCTCGTTATGTCATTTTTACCTAAATACCACTTTGGTGACGAATGCTTTGGTTCCATTACGCTGCAATTTCATGCTATTCTAAATTCTTCATAGAAGAATAAATAGGTATACGCTTTGCTATGAAAGGATTGCTAGGTAATACTAATGCATATTTAGAGTTTGTTGTGTGTGATTTACACACTGGGAAGTCACTATGAATACTCTAGGATGCAATTACACCCGTCAGTTTGACCAAATTTTACTATGGGGCCAAACCCGAAATCGCAAAAAAAAAAACAACTGTTTCATACAAACTTCGCGCGTCGATTTTTTTTTTTTTTTTTTTTTAATGACTTATAGCTGTTGGCCTCTGAGGCCTCTACAGCTTACCGGGCATGGGCGAGCGCGGAAGGCGGCGGAGCCCTAAGATTAGGTTATAGGGTGACTAGCGCAAGGGCACCTGAGAAGGTACGGACCTCGGCTTGGGCCGTCACCCGGCGGGGGAGATCAGACTTGCCCGGGCACCCCAGAAGGGGTGTGCCCTGTGGCCTTAATAGGTTGAACTGATTGACTATTTGGAGAGAATCTAACCGATCTTCTAACAGATCCTGAGGGTCCTCGACCTCGCCGGCGGGGTCGGTGTCTGACTGTGTGCCTTTGGTAATCGGCGCCTATACCAAATACGGAATACTTCCTGTTGCAGGGAGCTGTCGGATCGGGTGACCCCAGCGCCGCAGAGGTGACTACGGCGATGGGGTCTTCCGGGTCGCCCAGGAGGTGTTTGGGGCGGCGACGGAGAGGAGGTGGGTGTGTGGTGTCTGGTGTGTAGTCCGAAGCTTGGACTACGAGTGGGTTGGGGTGATGAGGAGCCCTATCAAAGTAGCGGCGAGAAGTGTACTTGATGTACTGGGTAATGGAGGGGAGTTCGAGGTCGCTCCGACTGCTTTGCGAATGAACCTATTCTGGATGACCTCAAGCTTGTTCAGGTCGATGGAGGAAGCGTGACCGAAGGCCACGGAAGCGTAGGTCATAACGGGGCGAATGCACGTTTTGTAAATTGTCACCTTATTTCTAAGGGACATTTTACTGCGCGCATTGAGGAGAGGACTGAGTCGTCCTAAGAAGAAGGCCGCACGGTTGCGGACAATCTGAATGTGCTTGGAGAAGTTGAGTTGTGGATCAAGGGTCACGCCAAGGTATTTGGCCGTAGGGGCCCAAGGGATAGGCTTTCCGTTAAGCGTGAGTTGCTTACGCGGATTGCTCCTGAGCTTTTCGGGATGAAAGTACATGGCTGCACTTTTGTCGGGATTGACAGTGATGGCCCAGTTCTTGAACCAATCACCGAGCTTAGAGAGAGCTATTTGGATATCGAGCATCTGAACGTTCCTTTTCCAGCCTCTAGAATAGAGGGCGGTGTCATCCGCGAAGAGCGCAAGCTCAACGTTGGGAGAAAGAGGAATATCGCTCGTATAGAGCGAGTAGAGAACGGGGGCCATTGCTGAGCCTTGAGGGACTCCAGCAGAGATCGGGCGGGGGGCCGAGCGAGCTCCCTCGACTTTGTAGGAGAACTTTCGACAAGAGAGAAAGTTTTGTATTATAAATACAAGTCGGTCGGGGAATTTCTTGGCGAACAGCTTGTAGACCAAGCCGTTGTGCCAGACTTTGTCGAAAGCTTTCGCTACGTCCAGGAAGACCGCTACGGTCCCCTGAGGCTTGGGCTTGACAAGATAACCGTGACTGGGTTTCTTATTGAAGCCTTCGAGAATGTACTCCGTGATGCGGTGTACTTGTTGAACACAAGAGTGTTTGGCCCTAAAGCCAAACTGCTCGGAAGGAGATTGTTGTCCTTTATGTGGGACCAGATGCGCTTCAGAAGGATGCGCTCATAGATCTTCCCCAGGGTACTGAGGAGACTGATGGGACGGTAGCTAGAGGGCTCAGAAGCCTTCTTGCCGGGCTTATGGATGCCGATGACGTCGGCGGACTTCCATGTTTCGGGGAAAATGCAGTTGTTCATAGCCGCATTGAAGATGCTGACTAGAAGACATACAAGTGAGACGGAGAAGTGCTTGAGCACTTTGTTACTGATGCCGTCGGCACCGGGGGCTTTCCTGGCGTGGAGGCCCTTGATGATCGACTCGACCTCGGAGGCCGTGACAGGCTCGAGGGTATCAGTGGGGGGGACGGAGGATCTTTCTTCGACTTCTCTGTTCACCGTATCGAGGTGAGCAGGGTCGACCAAGTCTAAGCTGGGGCTGCACTGCGCTTCGAGGCTGTCGGCCAGGCACTCGGCCTTGTCCGCATCCTCGAAGGCAGGAGGTAGATTGGGACGGGTGAGGGGTGGTATGTTTGTCACTACGTCAGATTTCAGAGTTCGAGCCAGCCGCCAGTATGCCTGGTGGGTTGGCTGGATCTCCGAAAGCAGGCTCTCCCACCTCTGATTACGGAGTTCACTTATGCGGTTTTTTACGGCACGCTCGTAATACCGCAAAGTGGCTCTGTTCTCTTCGGAGGGATCGCGCGTCGAAGCTGTACACATAGAACAGTTGATTTTTTCTTTGCGAATATAGAGTCGATCCATCTATAATTATTATTTGCATAAATAGCATGACCGACTTCACCCGTGTACAGAATCATTACATAGTATAATACAAAGTCGCTTTCCGGTGTCTGTCCCCATGTATGCTTATATCTTTAAAACTACGCAACGGATTTTGATGTACATAGTTTGTTTTAATAGATAGAGTAATTCAAGAGAAATGTTTATATGTATAATACACCTGTGCGAAGCCGGGGCGCATCGCTAGAACGCAAATATTATGCACGGATCGATGTAACATTTTTCACATTATTGTAGATTTATCAAAAATGGCTCCGCCAATTTCGATAAAATTTAAATGGGACCAATTTTGAAGTATCTCTTTCCAATAAAAAAATAATGATTGAAATCGAACTACTATGAAAAATGTTATGCGTAGTTATACATAAAATATATATATATACGCGTCGAATTGCATACCTCCTCCGGTGGTTCGATGGTCAAAAAAGATGGTAGGTAACACAAATAACTTCATCAAAGAGTATTTCTAATAAATTCATAACTATCCCGTAATAAATACTAGTAGATCGTACTTAGAAGTATTAAACGACAGTCAAATGCAACTCGTAAAGTGATACAAAAAATAAGCAAAGAATCACCACAACGCATCATGTCCAACTTACTTAGCAACAAAACTAAATAAAGAAAACATTACTTATTGAATTTTCCGTGTGACTTACTTCGGCTTTGTCCCGCTAAACAAATTCACTTTTTGCAGAGCGTGCCGGAATAGTAATGCCGCGGTTACCTGATTCAATCTCATTTAGGAGAAAGTCAGAGCAAATCAATGTTTGATTAGAAAGAGCGTTAAATTCGCGGTTTTCCATTCAGTTCGCCGCGGACGGTCACCGACGACCACCGGAACCTTACCATCTTTCCGGAAAAGAAAAACAATTTAGCTAATATTTTTCACGGATCTTCAAAGTGCTATACGACTGATTCTAGAATGTCGGTATTGTGATGTGTATTGTCTAGCTTGAGAGTACTTTTTAATTTGACAGTGTGTTTTCTGTAATTAAAACTTTTAAACTAAACTTCTTGAAGCTTCTCTTTTTTATCAAACTGCGGAACAAAAGTTTTTATCAAGCTTCCGTGGAAGGTTGTAAAGTTTAAGATTACCAGCAATACCTACTTGACCTTCTACCGGTCAATCGTTTATGAATTTACTCGATTCGTAGAAAATTTTGATATCAGATAAGCAAAATTTTACAGTGCGAAATTTCCGATATTGTAAACTAATAAAATTTAACTGTGAACTTGATAAACCGGCACTTTGAGTTAATAAAATTTATGGTATTGCGCGAAATGATTTGGTAGGTGAGAAATGTTATCTATGCTGGAGACAAAGGAGGCGTCACGTGGCCCTAGTGTCAGCCAACGGTGAGTACCTAATTACGTATCTCTGGGGACGTACGTAGAAGCCTATATTAAAATATAAACTGTTTGCTTATCTTCTTATCTTGTAGCGGTACAAGTAATGTAAATTTTCTATAGCTACATCGAAAAAAACTACTAAAAAGTAAATACCGGTTGTTGCTTTTCAAACAGTGACTTTGTGAGGTGATATACTCATGATATGTATTATGAACAACTTTTATTTTGGGACCCAGACAAAATGTAAGGAACAGTTAATTTGTTTTCACGATTTCGCAGTTGATTGGTTAATAAAAGTTGTTCATAAACATGAGAATTAGTAACATGTCCTTAAGGTTTTTACAAATAAAATCAGACTTTCATATTTGACTTTCTTGGATTTTGACAAAATGTATTGTACCTACCTACATACATTTTGCGTATATATTTATTTCGTTAGCTAAGCACTGAGTAGGGAAAAAGGACCGATTCTTTTTCAGTTTTCTTTTGCCATCAATGTAAGTAATTTAATTGTAGATACCTACTTATTTTTAACACCTCAGGTAGAGCATAGGTTTTGATTTGGATTAGATTACATTATACCCCAATATTTGTAAAGTAGAGGATTTAGGTACATAAAACAATAACTAAAAAATATCGCGTATTCGAACATGAATTCATAATAGTAAAGTAGTAGTAGATAATTGATTTTTCATTTTTTTTACTGTATCGAAAGTAAGAAGAAAGATAGTAGAAGAAAGCTCTACCTAATTGTAATTACCTTCTACAACTTAAAATCACACAATTCCTTTTTCATCAAATACCAAACAAAAGCATTGTAACTAAACCAGCATTTTAATAGTCCATTGCTGAACATAGGCCTACTCTCGACGGGTGACTCCGGTCATATCCACTACGCCGACCCAGTACGGCTTGGTAGATTGAAATACGCCGTCGAATTTCTTCTACGGAAGTAAGCAGTTTGCTTCACGATATTTCCTTTACCGAAAAGCCACTGACGTGTAAATCCGTATATAATTTACACTGCGCTATTTTGTGATACATAGGTATTGTACCTAAGTATTTTTGGTTATTTATTTTGCATAAGTATACATAACCTATATACATAATTATTTTACTACCTACTAGATATAAGCAGTGTCAACGTTATAAATACGAGGTATCTCTGTCAGCAGTGGGCATTATGAACTGCGAATGTATAGGTCTTTTTAAGGCGCCATAAAGCCCAATTACAGAGGCGCCAGCGTAAATTAAATAGCAGCGTAAAAAGCGTTCTCTCTATCGAATGCCTAAAGTGAAAAAGAAACAGAACTATGCTATTTAGCTAATTTAGTTACGCTGGCGCCTCTGTAATCGGGCTTATAGTATCAGCGTAATTTTTCATATGAGCGGGTGAAGGTTATACGCCTACGGTTTCGCCCGATTTTTGCAATCAAAAATCAAAGTAAAATTGATATCACCACTTTTTCCAAAATTTTATGGATGAAAGCTTTAGTTCAATTCATGTGCATAAATAACAGATTCAAATAAAAATTGTAAAGCCGTAGAAAAGTGCCCAAAAATGCAATAAACTTTCTTAGAAGTCATGTATTTGTTCTAAAAAGCGGTATCTTTGCATTTAATTTCTATGGAGCGAAGTTTTTTGAATTGTGTTTCGAGTGATTGAATCACCTACCGTATAGTTTTTAGAATACTGTGTATTTTATTTTTATGCGACAACTTCAAGGTTTGATGGAGAAAAGTAAGTTTAACTAGGGCTCTATAAAGGTATTTTGAGATTAGATGGCGGTTTAATAGTCCACTACTGAACATAGGCCTACCCACAAAGGGTGTTGGACCATAATTAATTACCCACCACGCTGGCCTAGTGCAGGTTCGACGGACGGACGATCTTCTACGGACATATGCAGGTTGCTTCACAATGTTTTCCTTCACTGAAAAACCAGTGGTTTGCAATTCCGTAACTTTAAGGTATAAATCCTAAAGAATTAACTCATTGATACGGCCCGGGTTTTAAATTGACGACTATCACAATATGCACGCATGATAACTAATAAATTATAATTATTCTATTATTATCAAAAATATTTTATTTTGTCAATTAAACAAAAAATGATGAAGATATAGCCCGTTAAAGTTCCACGTGACGTCACGAGTAGACTACAGACTTATGTCAGAGAAGTGACCCTACGACCTCCACTCCCGAACTTTGACAATTCATTTATTGTTTGTTTGACAAAATAATAAAATATGTATCCAATATTTTTTTAAAGTCTAACTCACGGACTAATTTGTAATAATATTTTTTTGCCCAGTCATTATGCCTATTGTACAACCCCTAGCATGGGGAGGCATGGGGTGGGCACGGGTGAAGTAGAAACTTCTTTGGCCATCCCAGAATACTTTCAAGTCAATTTACTAGTAGTCCGGACTTGGACCTCGCGCTATTCCTATCTTATATCATAAATACCTACTGGGATTTAAAAAAATTGTAAAATTGTAAACATTCGGTGAAATGTTTAAAATTGTCATCCGCAACTCCCGTAGAAAGTGGCGCCGTTTTGCCTATTTTTACCACGGCCCTCGTATCTTCGCAACCACTGAACAGAAGATGCTCATATTAGAACTTAAAATTTTTATAAAAATAAACTACGTTCATGGTAAATTTCACAGAGAACGGTTGAGCGGTACTTGAGTTATCGTCGAACAAATATACATACAAACATACACCCAAGTGCCGGCTCGTCCCAGTACACTCTGAGACCTCACTTACGCTCGGTCAAATATATTTTTTGGGTGAGCAATAGAAGGCACGAGCGCGAAAGTTTGTGAGGATGGATGGATGGATGGATGGATGGATGGATGTTTGTTACTCTTTCACGCAAAAACTACTGAACGGATTGAGATGAAACTTTGCAATAATATAGCTTATATATTAGAATAACACATAGGCTTTACTAACTAATCTATAGCTCACTCCACGCTTAATCAGTTATCAGCCTCTGGGATGTACTGATGATGACTAGGACATGCTCAATTATAATCATTTTTCGCAAAATACGGTTAAACCGCCTTCCATCGAGTACAAAATTCGAATATTTCGCTCGAATTGTTTACGTTATTGTTGATTTTTCAAAAAGGCTCAGCCGATTTCAGTGCAATTTAAATGGGACAACCTCGGGAGTATACCCTTTCGAACTAAAAAATATTTTTTCGATAAATTATCGATGAACATACACAAAAAATAAATACATACAGACGAACATAGTTTTGGAAGTCGGTTAAAAATAAGAGCGCTTGTTCACGGCCGTTTTTTTCACCGGTTAATGAACCGTCAAAACCAACCTTTGTTAATGCATTTTTTTACCGGATGTATGTCCGTATGGAGTGCCATCTATTTGCGCTAGTTTTTAACTGGCTGCCAGCTTTCATTAGTGTGTACCACAGAAGAGAGATCTAGTTCTGCCGTTGCGTGGTGTGTCATATTTATTTATCCTAATAGATTCAAAATTAATATAAAAACGGAGGGCTCTTTTTTGGTTTTAACTGATGTAATAGACTCAGAATAATATGAGCTTTCTCGAAATGTAACGAGCGATGTGGTTAGAATTTTTGATTATTATTATACAAGCCTCCATACATTTTGTGGACATGTCCTTTTACAATTATTATTTTCGGATAATAATTATTTTTTGCAAAAAATAGCATGACCGACTTCACCCGTATACATAATCATTACATGAAATAGTATAAAACAAAGTCGCTTCCCGCTGTCTGTCCCCATGTATGCTTATATCTTTAAAACTACGCAACGGATTTTAATGCAGTTTTTTTTTAATAGATAGAGTAATTCAAGATGAATGTTTATATGTGTAATACACCTGTGCGAAGCCGGGGCGGGTCACTAGTTCGCAAATATTACGCACGGATCGATGTAGAATTTTCACAATGTTGTTGATTTATCAAAAATGGCTCAGCCGATTTCGATAAAATTTTAATGAGACCATTTCCAAAGTATACTCTTTCCAATAAAAAAAAGAATTATTAAAATCGGACTACTATGAAAAAAGTTATGCGTGGTTATACATAAATATATATATATATATATGTATATACGCGTCGAATTGTAGGTATACCTTCTCCGGTGGTTCGTCGGTCAAAAAGAACGTAGGTAGACGGCACTTAATTTGAGGAAAACTGGCTATGCGTCCGGTGTCGTCAACAAGCTCCAACACATTGTCGTGAATGACCGTTATTTCGGACGCCGGACCGGTGTCCCTCACGCTATGAAAATTGCTCGCCGGATGTACTCGTATGTCCGGTGCGTCCACACACGTTTTTACATCACCATACACCACGCGAATCCGGTGACGAAAACGGTCCGTTGTCCGGTGAAACAAATCGCCGTGAACAAGCGCACTAATAACTGGATCAATATCCAGTCAGTTTCCGAATTACATAAGAGAAATAAAATTATTTATGTATCTCTTCTATTTATTATTTCCCGATTACATAAGAGCGAGAGTAAGAATTAAAATTACTGAAGCGTGTGATATTAGCTTGTTAGTAATTAATTAACAAAATAAGGAGATACTTATTTTCGTATGATTGTTACGTATATAATTATATACGAGTAGTTGGTTACGATACTTTTATTTAATAACATTGTAGTATATTATAACTTTATTAGGTAACATTGTTCTGGTACCTAATTAATTGTAAAATATGTACCTAATTAATGTTTATCATTGTACTTACGCAATAGTATAACACAATACAGGGTTATTTCTAATAAATTAGCATCTTTTCTTTTTGGACAAGTAGTCCAGTTAGGTAGGTCCGACTTCAACAAAAGAGGCCAATCGCCGAATCCAACTCGGCTGGGCAGCGTTCGGAAAATTGCGTAGTGTCTTCTCGTCCGACATACCTCAGTGCCTCAAGTCGAAAGATTTCGACCAGTGTGTGTTGCCAGTGATGACTTATGGCACAAAAACGTGGTCTCTTACTATGGGCCTTAATTATTAGTAAGCTCCAAGTAGCCCAACGAGCCATGGAGAGGGCTATGCTCGGAGTCTCTCTGCGGGATCGAATCAGGAATGAGGAGATCCGTAGAAGAACCAAAGTTACCGACATAGCCCAAAGGATTAGCAAGTTGAAATGGCAATGGGCAGGGCACATAGCGCGGAGGACTGATGACCGGTGGAGTCGAAAAGTTCTCGAGTGGAGACCACGTACCGGCAAGCGCAGCGTAGGACGTCCACCCGCAAGGTGGACGGATGACCTCATTAAGACCGCAGGATCGCGCTGGATGCAAGCCGCTTCCAACCGGTCTTATTGGAGAGCTATAGGGGAAGCCTATGTCCAGCAGTGGACATCCTTTGGCTGATGGATGGATGATGCGCATCCTTTTAGGGGCTTATTTTGTGCATCAAAACTAACAACTTTTGTTCTTCTGCTACTTTTGTCAAATCTAAAAAAAAAAATTTGGTGTTCCATAGAAAAATATCGTTCACCCGCGACAATATGTATGGAACAACTGTTTTTTTTTCGAGTTTTGACAAAAGTAGCAGAACAAAAGTTATTAGTTTTGATGTGCAGAATAAACCCCTAGGAGGATGCTAATTGATTAGGAATAACCCTGTATACTGTGAGTGATTGTTATTTTTTTTAGAATGTACCTACCTACCGACTAGGATAAGGGCAAGAAGATGTTGCAGTTATTTTTTTAATAGACAGTAGTAATTCATTTCTGTATTAATAAAAAGAAAAACCAGGAAAAATCATCTGACTTATGACTATGATGACCTTTTGTTTGCGTTACGTGCCCGTCCACTGCATCACACAAAAAATGTACGAAACCGTAGTGTGACCCAATCACCCTTCGTGTGTAGCCTAGGTCCTGCAGTGGACTATTAAAATAGCCTTTTAAAATTATAATAATAATATAGCCGTTTATTTCATATCCTTATAAAACATGCATTTCTTATTTATAATGAATTTACACAATTATCAGTTAAATTTACTATGTATACAATTTATCTATTCACTTTCACTCTCTTCATGGATAGGAACCCCTCTTTGGGTGTAGGCTGTTGCAGCTCGTTAGAATGTGTTAGATATAGCACGACGTAACTAGACGTGAGTTAGTTGTTTTACGTGATATATAGCGCATACCTCATAGATATGGTTTAGTATATAAGCTGTTGTTATTCTTTAATAAAGGACTCATTACACATTAAGAGTGAGACTCTAGTATCTTATTGTCTTCTTACCGCCACCTGGCAAATTGGTGACCCCGAGTGCAGTATCAGTGGGGGCCCCACTGCCATACCGGCAAAGTGGTGACCCCCTATCCGAGTGTCGCGCAATGTAGTGAACAAGCAAGAAGATTTGGGGGGTTGACGATAAATCCGCTGGATGACGTCAGACCTGCACCCCCACACCATCAACCATCGACACCTGGACAACGAGAAGAAAAACCTATGGAAGTTTTTTTCGAGAGTTTGAAGATGTGGACTCAACTTCGCAACAGAGAAACACAACAAGTACGCATAATTCAGCAAGAAAGATGTACAGACAACAGCAAAAATCACATGGTCGACGAGAAGCACTTTGTCACACTATTTTTGAAGTTATGAAAGAACGTCAAACCCAGGGTTCTGTAGCAGCAATGAAACGCGAATAACCCTCGGTATTTTGTTTACAAGTGAATTGATGAAATTGAATCAGCAGTCACCAGCAGCCGAATATAGGATCACAGGAACTTGAGATGCCAATGCTGCCGCCGATAATACAGGTTGGATCTGCAAGTATTTTTTCGAAGTTGGCACCACCGCACGAGGACAAATCGAAGGTGGCGGAAAATTGCGTAGTACTGGAGGATTTGCCCAGACTCGTTTCCATTGCCAAACGACTGGTCAGTGATATATGGAGAAAATGTGATAATGGGAAATATGGCTGAAGCTGCGAACGCAAGAAGATATTTGAAATGTTCAGAGATTACGGAAAAAGTGTGTTGTGACAACATTGTTTTAGTCTTTCGTGCAAAATTCATTGAAAATAGTAACATAGGAACGTGAAATTAGACCAAAATTGTGTGCTGCCCATAAGATGTCGAAGTCAAAGTTCAATAAGATTATATAAGTGATAGTAATTTTGTGCGAATTGTGTAAAGTATTTGTTTTTTAACTATAGGCATGTAATTTATATCGTTATATTTAGATTGTTTACAAACTGTATTTTAGTAGGTAATTAGATCACTAGTAGGTAGTATGTATTTGCTTAGTTTGAGCTTTGTCATCACATTTCGAGTAGCGTCATACTGCGAATCGATTTACGTGATCAAAGGAATTCAGGCGATTTGAAGAATAATGTGTAACTATGCGGAATTTTTATAATGTATTAATAGAGCCTAACGAGCTGACTAAGCCAGTAGATTCAGTTTTAGCTGATGCAAGCAAACTATAAACTGCAAATGTAATCAAACAGACGTAAGCAAGGTCGCTGCAACATGATTAATAGGAGTTTTGTTAATTTTGGTTCGACTATTTTTAGGTAATAATTATTTGTGAGTATATATTTTTTTTTTCCAAGGGGGAAGTACTGTTGCAGCTCGTTAGAATGTGTTAGATATAGCACGACGTAACTAGACGTGAGTTAGTTGTTTTACGTGATATATAGCGCATACCTCATAGATATGGTTTAGTATATAAGCTGTTGTTATTCTTTAATAAATGAGACATTACACATTGAGAGAGAGACTCGAGTATCTTATTGTCTTCCATCCGCCACCCCGGCAAATAGGCCTCCTCCAGCTCGTTCCAAGTTTCTCTATCTTGTGCTTTTGCTCTCCATTCTATTCCTGCTGTCGCTCTAATATCTTCAGACCACCTTTTCCTAGGTCTTCCTCTTCCTCTCTTGCCAATTGGCCTATACCATCTTGTTGCTTCGATTGTCCTTCTTTTATCACGGTATCTCGCTACGTGGCCCGCCCAACGCCATTTTAATTATAAACTATAATGTAGTGCATCTATATCCTTGGTTTTCCTTCTAATTCTTTCACTTTTGATTTTATGTAGCTTTCTTATTTTCAGTATGCTTCTCTCCATCGCTTTTTTACTCATGACAAGTTTAGATTTTACTTTTGTGCTATTTGTCCATGTCCTTTTTAAAATTATCTGAACTGTATTAAGATTTATGACTAATTTGGTAATTTTGAAGTATTTATTCGTGCTAAATTGTATAGTGCTATAATTTAATGTTTTAAAATGTAATGTTTACTATACTAAGCGCCACACAAATCGGCGGATAAAATGTTAGCTGCAGATGACACTTCGCCGTGATTGGCTAAATATTGCGCATGTGTGCACAATTCCGACGCCGCGTGTCGTAGTGCGTACGGATCGCGCGGGAGGCATGAGGTTAGCGGGCGGGTGTGTCCCGACGTCACATCTCTCTGACTCCCGCTTATACCTATATTTCGGCTTTTGCGCAACGTTCTGCGCATAACTTCCCATCCGCCGATTTGTGTGGCGCTTAGTATACTTGACTTGTAACAAATGGTGTTATGAATAAATTAATGTATGACTTTGAAAAAAGGCTGGTAAGTACAGTACAGTATGCTGAGTGTGAGTTTTGTCGTAAACATGACGCACTCTTCGGCGAGCGCGTAAGCATGTAATTTGTATGAACTTGCGTTTCAAAAACGCGCCGCTAGTGGCGCTGTACATTTCTTCATACAAATGACATGCTTACGCGCTCGCCGAAGAGTGCGTCATGTTTACGACAAAACGTAGTGTCATACGCGCCATATCGCGGTCAACCGTTCGGTTATTGCAGTCGGACCATAACCGAATCCGCATAGTGCGTACGTGGCCTAAGTGGCCTGTTCAACATTTTAAGTTGAATTATAAGTTTTTCTTCGTATATGTATCGTCCTTTGCAAATATTCAAAGTAATGTAGATTCACTTTCACACAAGTATGGCTGTTAGTCATAAGGTCATAACGTGTGCTGTGTGGCTGTGAGTCTTACTTCGGTAGAGTTATCAATAAAAGCATCGGATGGCATGACTCAGTCATTGTTTACAAATTTACTTTTCCTCTTTTCCATGACGAGTCCGGAAGAATGGTGACTTTACAGAAAAAAATCTAAAGAAACAATAAATTAAAAAACAAAGTGCAGGTTGCTGCACTTTTAGCAAGTTCAACGACTCTACCAACAAAATCTTAATTTTCAAAATTACCTTGTTTCAGTTTATGACTGCCTTTACGAAACGACGTTCTCATAGTTTGGTATATACCTAAGGAAAATGGTAAAAATAACGATAAACTTCGTTATGTTTTTGTGTAAATCGATGCATTAATGTTCCTTTTGTGATTAGAGAATGAAATAAATTGTGAGATGAGAGAATAGCGAAAACAGGTTTCTAAGTTTTTTAATAATATTTTTTTTTAAATATTTTTTGAACAATTTCAGTTAGGTAGGTGCAATTCCAGATACACATAGGTACGGCGTAGGTGCAATTCCTAGTGAACCAAATGAGATAATAAAACATGAACATTATAATTATTTAGAAATAAAAAACCGGACGCGTGCGAGTCAGGCTCTAACACCGAGGAAATAGGAAGTAATAAGTAAGCTGTTAAAATATCTATACCATAATCATCGACAAAAAGGGTTTTTTTTTTCACTTTTCTCGTCATACATCGAAAATTACACATTGTTAAAATAATTAAAAACTTGTTTTAGCATGCGCTAATGAAGCTCTTTTATATGATACCTACCTTACATGATACGATTTACTCACTTTGAATTTTGAACCCATATATTGTGTTCAGGCCCTATTTTTTTTGGGATATAAATGAAAATGTACAGTTTTTAGATCTATTTCTATATGAGTACTCTGAGACAATGCTTCTCGCCAAATTTCATAGTTCTATATCAACGGGAAGTAGGTTTTGATTTTTGTGAGTGTCGTATTATGCGGTTTTTTACGACATATACGGCTCTAACTTTTTTATACGATAATTGAGAAGTTTTTCTTTTACACAAGAGAGCAAGAGACCATAGATATACGTATATAGTTTAAATTTCAACTCGATATCTTCCCTCGTTCCCGAGATAGTCTTGACATACACACAGACGGACAGACGGACAACAAAGTGATCCTATAAGGGTTCCGTTTTTTCCTTTGGAGGTACGGAACCCTAAAAAAACTAAAAAACGTGCTTAGGAGTCATCAATTTTTTTTTAAATAAATGCATTGTTATCGGTTTTTGAGAGGTGTGCAAAGTTTAAAAAAATCTGATCTCTCAAAGTAGGTCAAAATCGAGCTCAAAGGGGTTGGTTACATTACAAGGAAGCAAGCAAACATACAGGTGAAACTAATAAAAGCGTGTTAAAAATGGAATAAAGAAACATTTTATCTTATTAGTTTTACTCTTATTTTTTAGAGTAACTATGAATTACTATTATATATTCTCTGATAGCTAGGTGGGTACTATGGAAAAGTAGAGTTTACGAGTACGTTATCTTGCTGCGCCCCGCGGCTTTGACCGCAATTCAGTAATCCATGTTTTCTCATTTTTTCCATTACACGAGGTTTTCAAACGGGTTTACTTAATTTCACCTATTATATTTATATTTGTTTTACTGCTATTTCAGAAAAATCATGTATATGCTTACTAATATTATAAATCCGAAAGTGTGTTTTTTTTTTTTTTTATTTCAAATAGGTTTGCATTTGACTACACACTACCTGATGTAAAGCAGATATGCGGTCTAGGATGTAGCACGCTTACCTAGAAGATACCTATTTACTCGAGATTTGAAGACACCTAATACATTGTACTTTAACGGAAAGACAGACTTAGGCAAAGCGTTCCACATTCTGGCAGTTCGTATGAGGAATGTGGACTCAAAACGCTTTGTTCTAACGCGCGGGATGTCCACCATAAAAGGGTGGCGCTTTGGTCGCGTCTGTCTAGCCGTACGATAGAAGAAAGGGGCAGGTGGGACCAGATTGTGCAACTCCTGAGCGCACTCACCGAAGTGTATCCGATAGTAAGCAGACAGACACGCCACCCTACGTCGATGCTCAAGACTTTGCAGCTATCAGCCTCCTGGCTCGCCTTTCAATGGACTCCAAAGCCTCCAACTGGTATTTGGCAGAGCCATCCCAAAGGTGAGAGCAGTATTCCATGCAAGACCTGACTTGCGCTTTATAAAGACTAAGCAGTTGCTCAGGTGTGAAATACCGTCTCACCTTAGAGAGAACACCAGTGTTTTTTGGTTTGTTACTCTTTCACGCAGCAAGAAAGCAACAGATCGACTGAGATTGATTTATGGCATGGATAAAATTAACGATCGAATAAAAAATATATTTCATAGGCTACTTGTTATCCCGGAAAAATAAAAAAATCCTATGGGAGAGCACAAAAAATAAACCATATACTCAAATGCTGGCTTAAACCACTGGCTTTCATTTCAGTGAAGGAAAACCTAGAAAACATCGTGAGGAAACTTGCACAATAGTTCACAGGAAAAAATCAATCGTGTATTCGGCAACCGCTAGTGAGCCAGTTTTATACAACCATCCTTTGAGAAAAGACCTTTTTTATTGTGAAGAAGTCCGCGTTTCACCACCAACTCGCTTGATAGTTAGCGACGTTGTGGTCAAAGATGATGCACGGAGACATAGGTATGAAACTTAACACTTTGAAAAGCTTTAGATTACATGAAACCTAACCTATGACAATAGACTATAAAAGACTAATTCTCTAATTGCTAAATTTGCGTATACAGGGTGACTGGTAAACAATTAGCAACGTTTTAGGGGCTTATTCTGTACATCAAAACTAACAACTATTGTTCTACAACTTTTGTCAAAACTTTAAAAAAAACAGCTGTTCCATATATTTTGTCTAGGGTGAATGATATTTTTCTATGGAACGACAATTTTTTTTTGAGATTTGATAAACTGACTGGTAAACAATTAACAACGTTTTAGGGGCTTATTCTGTACATCAAAACTAACAACTTTGCCAAAACTTAAAAAAAAATCAGCTGTTCCATAAATTTTGTCAAGGGTGAATGATATTTTTCCATGGAACAAAAATTATTTTTTTTTAGATTTGATAAAGTCGTTGAACAAAAGTTGTTAGTTTTGATGTACAGAATAAGCCCCTCAAAGGATGCTAATTGTTTACCAGTCACCCTGTATTGCGTAGATCCATAGTTGTTTGCTCTGTGTCTGGGTGTTATTTAGGTACTATCTATATAAGTATGTATTTAAAATATGTATATGTAGTATATCAGTCTCTGGCAGCCATATCACAAGCTTTGCTTAGTTTGGGGTGAGAAAGACCGTGCGTGAGATGTCCCCCAATATTTATTTATTCATTTATTTACAGATTTTATATAATTTATAGTCATGTTAAATTTAATGTTTTTTTTTTTTTTTTTACCAAATTATTATTGACATAAGTGACCGCTCTCACTCGAATATGCAGTGCCCGACAGGGTCCATACTGAACTTTGTACCTTAACTTTGTTATTAACATCCTGTACTGTATGGAAGCATGAATAAATGAAATGAAATGAGATTTATTTATCCCACACTATCTGGTCTATAAAATCAGCATATATAAATTAATCTGAATATATCAATCAGTAGATAAGCATCAATTTAATTGTTCTGATTTAATCTTTAGGCTTACACTTGTAATACCTATCGATGGCTATCAAACACTGATAAGGATTCTTATCAATAACTAGACTAAACACTATATAACGCCTAGAACCAAAAATAGATGCCAGTTTAGTTCTTCAACTGACCAAGCAAAGCGTAAAGGATAGATAGACAAAGGTAGGGTTTTGTTTTTCATTTTCCATGGGAGTGTGTGAAAAGAATAATTTTCCGCCTGTTTCCATACAAAAGGCAGTATTTTCTTAAATTTTTAACGGACCGCGTAAAAAGGAGCGTTACGATCTTACTTATTTCAGCAGTCCGCGTATTTTCGTTTAAATGTGTTATATAAACGTTATTTCAAATATTTAAAAATTCTTGAGGTAACTATTACAAAAATAAGTAAAGTAATAATCAGTACCTACCAGTTCCAGTAATACAAGTGTATTAAATTCGTTATAATTTTGCAGATTGCACATTTAATAATCTTTTTTTTTTTTCAAAAAATGGCATGAACGACTTCAACCGTGTACAGAATTCGCGAATATTTCGCACGGATCGATGTAGCATATTTCACATTAAGGTTGATTTATCTAAAATGGCTCAGCTGATTTCGATAAAATTTAAATGGGACTTACTTCAAAGTATATTCTTTTCAATAAAAAAAGAATTATCGAAATCGGACCACTAAGTAAAAAGTTATGCGTACATAAAAAAAATATATACGCGTCGTATTGAGCACCTCCTCCGTTACGTCGGTCAAAAAAAACCAGATGTTTTAATAATTGATATAACAAAAGTTGTTGAAAAAATACCTTTCGGCCGCGTTTGTAACCATATCCTATAACAGTTGAAAAAGCAATTAGTAATTTCTAAACTCATTTAGCACATTTAATTTGGAAGCCCTTGAACAGCTAGGAAAATACCTAATTAATTTGAATATCTTTGTCAATTTTATTAGATATCCTTGTTTTTCTCAGAAATAAATACCTGAAAATGTTCACTAACTAGGTTAATTCAAGGCTCTTTGATAGTGTATTTTCGGATGAAGTATCTAACATACGATTGAATACATATACATAGAACGGACTGACTAAACCGAAAGGAGCTCATAAAATTTTTCGACCGACTTCCGAAAGAAGGTTCTGTAGCTCTTAATTTTTTTTGTTTCGTACTTGTTTAGAAATCTGACATTTATTTTATCATAGATAGATATTTTTGTTTATATAAATTGTATTACTTTCGGATTGATCCCAGAAATCAGTTCAGTAGCTACCGAGGTCTTGTTTAGGAAAATAAGTCATCCAAGCCTTGAGCATCCAAGCATTGTAATTGTTAATGCAATAACATAATTAATGGCAAAGAAAAATAATAATTGTAAATAATTATTATTTTGGCGTATTTATTTATCAGGCAATCAAGACAGACTTAAGAAAATACATGAAATAATTTTGCTTGTTGACCTTTATTATTATTATTTTTAAATCGATTGTATTATTTTCATTACTTAAATATACCTATTTCTTTATTCTCTTCTTGTTAAAATGTAACTTCGTTTTTTGAAATGCCAAGTAGCTAACCCAGGCTGGCTACCAATTAATTAATTATTTATTGTAGTATAGGAGGTAAATGGTGCTTGAAGATCTCTAGTTTTTTTTTTAATTTGTACCTATTGGTGCATAGTGATGAGCTCCTTTACACTTCCAGTATATTTACTCTCTCTGTGAAACCTTGTAAATTGTACTCTTATCATTGCTTACTAGTAAATAAGTAATAAACAGTTCATTGTCATATTGTAAGTAGGCAGAAGCAATAATGGTATCTAAATTATAAATAAGTAGAGAGGAAAAAAAGAACATTTCGTATTAAACTGTCGTCGATTGTAGAGGATCGTAAGTTTTTTGAAACTGCGTAATAAGTGTATTTTGTGTTCGAAATACTTTGTCCATTTTTTTTCATAGTTCTAATAGAAATAATATTGTTTTTAATTGGTTTTTATATTTATTTATTAAACTCTCGATTGCTTGCCGCGCTAACGGCGTGACCCAGGCTTGTGATTTATTAAATTATTAGTATAAGTAAATAATTGTCTCTATCCAATGCGATCGGTATACTTATCCAGTGTTAAAAAGGAGTCAATATAATCTTAAAAAATAATTATTATATCCAGTCAAACTTATTTCAAATTATTTAAAGGATCATTAAGTTCAAAGTTTTCGATGTCCGATAGAATTTGAGTTAGCGGTAAATCCCATAAACCTCATTAATGTTGCTTATAATATTTTACAAAAACAATGACTTGATTAAACCATTAGGTAATTAAATATAGATCCATCAATAAATCGTTATTATCGCCTTTCGTGGGTAGGCCTATGTATCAATAAAAGCCTTCAAAATTAAACCTATTGCCCTCATAATGAGATTAGATATTCGTACAGACAAACATGGAAAGTTAATTAAATGTAGTAAACAAACATTCGCGGCTTCAAACATGACTTAAATTACTTATCCCAAATTGAAAACTCAAATCTATCTCTTTTCTTTGTAGCCGACAGGAAAATACACGTAAGAATTTACGCATTATTTTGAAATAACATTATTAGGTAAATGCGTTGCCGTTACATGAGGCAATTAATATAAAGATATGGAAACTTTTGAGGACAAATAAAAATATTCTAGCGTCAATAACTTAGTGATTGATGAGTTTGATCCACCCCATAGCGCGGGGTCTAATCCTTACAACTTATAATCGTAACGCTAAGTTAGTTACGTGACCAACTCAAAATTATCACTACTACTTTGATCTACTCAAACCGAAAAAACATACCTACTTACAAATAAGTTCGAGACCCCAGTTCTAGCTCTCTCTCTCTCTCTCTCTCTCTCTCTCTGCCGAGCGGCGTCTGTTGAAGTTAGCTACAAGCCGCGCAAATCCTCACTCCTACCGCCACACACATTTGCTACTGCGCAATGACTCTATTAAGTATTCGGCTGTTAACAATCAAACCAACTCTTTCGTTGGTCAGCATACCAACTAGAAGGCTAACCTGCTTCCGTGACAGCAATGTTTAGTAAACTACCAGTCTAACCATACCATTCCTTTCATCAGCACACTATAAGATCTCCCTGCTAACTCTAAACGAAATCTAACCTCTCCTTCTATTCCATCAGCAACCATTTAGAATATTCTAGAAGATGTGAATGTCCCTGTCTCGCCACCATGGCAGCACTGTTTAATTACCCACCAGATTTGACCTCTCCTTCTATTCTATCATCAACCATTTAGAATATTCTAGAAGATGTGAATGTCCCTGTCTCGCCACCATGGCAGCACTGTTTAATTACCCACCAGATTTGACCTCTCCTTCTATTCTATCATCAACCATTTAGAATATTCTAGAAGATGTGAATGTCCCTGTCTCGCCACCATGGCAGCACTGTTTAATTACCCACCAGATTTGACCTCTCCTTCTATTCTATCATCAACCATCTAGAATATTCTAGAAGATGTGAATCTCCCTGACTCGCCACAATGGCAGCACTGTTTATTAACCCACCAGTCTAACCTCCAATGCTGTAAAGTTGGTAAAAGAGATAAAAACTTCACAAATGTGGCGTGAAGGTCGGTAAGCGATCTAGTTTAATTGGACAACTAGACCGGTGTTCCAAAAAGTTCAAATCCTGCGATCGCGGCGAATTTTTCAAATATTTATCACAAAAATAACTATTTCAGTCTAACCTTCCTTCTATTCCGTCAGCATACCAACTAGAAGATGTGGATCTCCCTGCTAACCCTCGCCACGGTGGCAGCACTAACGCACGGCCACGGGCGCGTGCTGGACCCGGCCGGCAGAGGCTCCATCTGGCGCGCCGGCTTCAATTCCAAGGCAAACTACGACGATGACGGCCTCAACTGCGGAGGATTCTACCATCAGCACACGGTTAACGGGGGCAAGTAAGTACCAAGAAGATAGGATATCTCAATCAGTGGCCTAGGGTTTTTTTAGACGGACCTGGTATATCCCGGCACGTCGAATGAATCTTTGGGCGTATTATGTAGCCAGAAAAGAGATACCTATAGGCCTTCTCAGGTAGGAAGGTATCAATGATACGACATATAAAGAAGTGTTCCAGAAGAGTAGACGGCTACTCTGCCAAGGCTAATTATGGCGATGATGGCTTAAACTTTGAAGGATTCTACCATTAGCACATGGTTAACAGGGGCAAGTAGGTAAGTACCAAGATGTGTATTTCCCAATCAGTGGCCTAGGTTTTTTAGACGGACCTTGTTTTAAAATTTGTTTGGGCACGTCGGATGGATCTTTGGGCAAATCATGTAGCTAGGAAGGAGGTATAGGCTTTTACAGGTAGACCATATCATTGATATGACAGATACAGCATAAGCGTTCCAGGAGAGTAGATGGCTACTCTGCCAAGGTACGTCTCAATTATGACGACGACGGCATCAACTGTTAAGGGTTATACCACCAGGACACGGTTAACGAGGGCAAGTAAGTAGGTACCTACAATCCTATGGTCTACCGAGTTTGCAAAGCCCATATATTGAAGAAACCATACCGGCAAACTTTGTGTAGGATGTCTCATGTCTCATGCAAGCCGCTTACAACTGGTCGAATAGGAAATAGAAGTCTAGGTCTATTAGCAGTAGACATCCTACGTTTGAAAATTAAGGATGATGATAAAGTAGAAGAGCATTCCCAGTATCTCATTTCTTATAATATCGCCGCCATCAGCAATGCTCCATGTGGATCAAAAGTTGCAATTTGTCCAAGTCAGAGACTATATAACCATCCGTCCTTACTTTGCAACTATTTTACCCCGTCAAGCTTCGTTATCGTTTAAGCGAGATGACAATGGCATGCATGAGTTTACGCAACCGGTATAAAACACGCAGTCCATTCCCACCTCGCTTAACCGATAAGACCTCTTTATCAGAAAGTCCAATCTATTAAGGGTTGATTACATTTTATCAGCTTTGTATCTTGTATCACTGCTGCGCACGGGCTGGTGATGGTTTAACATAATACGCTCAAACTGATAACAAATACCAGCAAAAGATTTTTCAATCACCTACCTACTTACTACTAATTTACATTTCCTTCATTTTCATTTTACTATTAAATCTTCATTTACTCTTGGATGTAAAGCATAATGCAACTTTAAGCTTGATCTACCCGATCTACATCTTGCAATACAAAAATTAATAGATCAAAAACTCAGCCGAAAATAGTAAATATCACTACTATTTCTGAAAAGACTAGAAAAAACTCTTGTTATTGCCATTGTTTTGTACCTTGACACACATTGGTAACCCTTACTCAAATATTTAATCACAAAGGCACGCAACAAGTATTACACATAATGAAGGGCAATGACATGGAAGACAAAGACAGACTAACTGACTCATCTCATGTGTTGTCGAGAAAGTGAATCATGATAGATTCCTTTTATCATAAGCTTGTAATATTTATTCCTCGTGGAGCAACCTTCTTCCTATTCTTTTATTACATAGAAACAATACCCTTCAACATCCTCTGTCGTGATTGAGAAAGCCTCCTCTAGCCACAAAGTTTTCCCAAAAATATAAAGTCTCTGTACCAGCCTTTTTAATAATTCACTGCAGGACATAGGCACAGGGGTGTTTAGTCCATAACCACCACGTTAGCCCAATGCGAGTTGGTGGTATCACATATGTAAGTACGCCATCGAATTTCTTATACGGACGTTTGCAAGTAACTTCATGATGTTTTCCTTCACCGAAAGACTAGTGATGCGTAAATCCATACATGAATTCCGAAGAGCTTATTGCTACGGGACCACGGGATTTGAACCCAGGACCTCACGATTGTAAGGCGGTTGTCACTGCCACACAACTAGCAAAGTCCTAAGTAAACCTGTTTTATTGTAGGTGCGGTGTCTGCGGCGACCCATTCGACGCTGCCCAACCTAGAGCTCACGAGCGCGGAGGAATCTACGACTCCGGCATCATCGCCCGAACCTACGAGGAAGGCTCCGTCATCTCCATCACCGTCCAGATCACAGCCTACCACAAGGGCTACTGGGAATTCAAGATCTGCCCCGACCCCGTCTCCAACGACCAAGCCTGCTTCGACCAGTACCTCCTAGAGCTCGAAACCGGAGGAACCAAATACTACTTGGACAACGGTAGCAGCACCTACGTGGTCAACTACAGACTGCCGGCCGGCTTAACCTGCGATAACTGCGTCCTACAATGGCGATACATCTGCGGTAACAACTGGGGAGACTGCAGAAACGGAACTCAGGGTCTGGGATGCGGTGATCAAGAAAACTTCGGAGCGTGTTCCGATATCACAATCACTGGGGGGTCGGGAAATTCGAATACATACATCCCAGTGGACTCCCTCCTGCTGACGAAGCTCAATGACTTAGGTAATGAATAGACTGCTTGTTTTTGATTTTTGCGACTTACGCTTTGACCGGTTGATTGAAAAACATGGCACTATATTTAGGGTTATAAGGCAGTCAAGCGCAATATATCACCAATAGGCATGACGACAAAAAAATATAATTAAGTAGTCTGTCAGATAGATTATCAATATTTTTCTTTATTAAATTAATTAAAATTTGATGAAGAAATAGCCCGTTAAAGTTCCGCGTGACGCCACAAGTCACATGCGAATGTATTACTTCAGAAACAGAAGTGACGTCACGAGCCCCTACTCCCTAACTTTAACAAGGTTTATCTTTGTCATTTATTATATCAGAGCAAATAGAAAAAATCAAGAAAGAATGTTGTGAACAAACAAGTGAAGTCAACCAAAACTACGCCTCACCGTGTACAGACAACACACCCACACACATCCCGTACAACCACGCCTTAGCTTGACAGTCGAACTACGGCGGCGCAACACCAACGCACTCACACAAGTATAAAAAACCGCCCTCACTTGACTGTTCAACGACGTTCCCTCTTGATTTTATTAAAAAATTATTATTAAAAGAAAAAAATAGGCGTCCAATATTTTTTGATAATCACGGAGTAATTATAATAATGTTTTTTTTCAGTCATCGTGTCTATTGTAGGATGTACATATTTTGATTTAGCCTCGTTAGATGTAGATTTTTCCCACCAGAGAAGTGAAGAATTCCATAAAATCCGCTAAAGAATCGCGTCACACTCACATCTGACTTGAAGAGATTTTTTGGTAGATTTTCTCCATCCTATCTCTGGTGGATACGCAGTCTAGGTAAAATCAGGTTGTCCACTAAAAGCTTTAAACATTCTGATTTCAATCCCATCTTTCCTTTTATCTATCTTTAGTAGGTAAAAGGAGTGAGACAAAAGATAAGGCCTTAAAAGCATTTTCAAGTGTTACATATAAGTACCTAGTTCAAACAAGATAAAACATCTGGAGATGTTCAATGCTATTTTACATAATTATTTTCCGTCATACGTGAATGTTTTTAGTAATAAATTGTGGCTTCAAGAAAGGCTTTAAAGACCGTACCTTTAGATGTCTTCAGTGTAAATTAAGGAGTGATAGTACAAGGTTGTGATTATCTATCTAGTTTTTTTTTAAGACTGTTTTTTAACAATTCAGACGTGCCAAAACTGTAAAATAAAATATATTTATGAATGTTAGATGTTACTTTTTGTTGTCTTCCTTTACTCACTATCTTAGTGTTTTTCCTTTTCCGTTTCACTCTTTTATTTCATAACCATGGTTGTAAGGTATTGTAGTACCTACTTATTTCATTAAAATTTTCCTTAATTAGTCTAACTTACTATGACAGGATATTTTCATAACGATGACACATTTATTTCATCATTAATGAACTAATAAGACACAATCTGATAAGTAATTTATCATACAAGGAATATTAAACTTATTATTTATAGCTTAAATCATGGTTTCCCCAACTATGGGTGTGCCAACATCATTGGAGCGAACACTAGTAGACCACTAGGTATCTTAAAATGAGGTTTAACGAAATAAATTAAACCTATCAAACTCATTGCGATTAAAAGTAACTAGAGTTGAAGTTGATCTGAACTGTAATGGCAAAATATAGGAAACAAGTTCATCCTTCCCATTAATATAAACGAACCAATGTTACCGACGTAGCTCAGCTGATCAGCAAGCTGAAGCGCCAATGGGCAGGGCACATATGTAGTTCGTAAAACGGATAGCAGATTGAGACGTAAAGTTATCGAATGGAGACTTCAGGCTACCTACCGGCAAGCGCATCTTAGGACGCCCACTGAGGTGGTGGACCGACGACTTCATCAATCAAGATCACCATGGATACAAGCCGCTTCCGACCGGTCTTATTGGAAATCCATAGAGAGAGGCCTATGTCCAGCGGTGGACGTTTACAGTTTGTTTTTGTGGTTTCACTGGTTATCGCGGACAGTAAAACCTTAATTAGTATGTAATACCAAAAACATTAAAATTATTCCTACACAAAACCCTAAGAAGCTGTTTTATAGCTATGTACCGTAGGTATCCCTACCCACAAGTACGACATTTAGGTAAGGTTAGACTTTAGACATAGCACTTTTCAAGACCGTCTGGAAGCGGCTTGCATCCAGCGCAATCCTGAGGATTAATAATTCAGAAGAGAAAAGCCATAGACGAGAGTTACCGACATAGCCTTGCGGGTTAGTATAGGTATTACCATAACCATATAGTATTGGTTCGTCTATGCCTCTATGGTATTACATATCTAAAGATGAAATGCCCCTGCCACAGGGGGCAAGTTATAGCACTTAATGAGTGATATCTCGAATGGAGACCAAGTATCAACAAATGCAGCGTAGGACATACCCCCCGCACGGTGGCTAGATGATCAAAGAACTAAAATCATGATGGCGCGTTATGCGTATCTGTTACACAATGAGAACAGCGTGTCCAGCAGCCCACTGAAACAATCTACTTACTCCCTATCTGGACCCAAAAATAGGCTCTCCTAAGGTATACCTATGTTGAGCGAATACTATAAAACCTGTAATTACACCTACCCACCGAAAATGAGATGTTTAGGTGAGCGGCTTGCGAGGAAACAATTCACCAACATAATCACTATCTATGTCAAAAAAATCTTAGGATAGATAGCCAAGCCTGCTTAGCATACAAGACCACGACAAGAGTTTACCGACGTGTGCAAAGGTGACAGATATATGTTTTATCATAACTCTGTCACGTTCTGACACGTCGATAGTATTATTTTATGGTCCGTATGCTAAGCCCGCTGGTGTCAGAGTTTTAAAGTCGTCAGAAGACCCTTGACATGCCATGGCTAAACAGTTAAAACACAGGACCTACAGTGTCACACAGTTTTACTGTTTTGCTGAATGGATTTCCTTCTGTGACGGTTTATCTATTAGATAGATGCAAGCTCATCTCATTCCTGGTGGAAAAGCAGCCTAAGGTTCAAATAAATCATAAAATTGTCTCTCAGACAGAGTGTCGAAGACTACAGAAGATAATACTAGGCTAGTGTTCTTCTTCTCAGCTATAGGACGTCCACCGTTGGACATAGATCTCCCCTTCGCTTTCGTTTCCAACCGGTCCGGCGATGTCATCCATCCACCTCGTACACAGAATAAAAATCGGCCAAGTGCGAGTCGGCCTCACGCACGAAGGGTTCCGATTCGTCTTGCTGTTATTAATAGCGAGAAAAAAGTCGTGAAAATCATGTTTGTTGATGAGAGCCTTATTAAATAAATTATTTTATTCTGTTTTAGTACCTACCTACTTGTTGTTATAGCGGCAACAGAAATACATCATCTGTGAAAATTTCAGCCTTCTAGCTATCACGGTTCATGAGATACAGGCTGGTGACAGACAGTCAGACGGACATCGGAATCTTAATAATAGGATTTTTACGGATTTTGGGTACGAAACCCTACACTACTAAAAATCTTGACGCTTTTGTCACTTGAGGGCATATTTGGCCTTATGATTATGTATCCCAGTTCGACGTTCTTTAACGAAAAATCTGGCAACAGCCACCGAATCGAGAAATCTTTCATGTCTCTTTCTAACTGGCGCCGTATTAAATTAATGCATCTCTTTCAGATTATACCGAACGACAACATTATTCCTCTGGGATCTGTGTGACCTTATAGATAGATGGCGTACGCTGCGCTAGCCGGTACGTGGTCTCTACTCGAGAACAGTCATGAGTCTTCCGTGTGCCCTGCCCACTGCCATTTCAACTTGCAACTTTGTTTCTTCTACGGATCTTATAACTGATTACATCTCGCAGAGAGACTCCGATCATAGCCCTCTCCATAGCTCTTTGGGCTGCTGTGAGCTTATTAATAAGGCTAGTATAGGCCGAATCATACAAGTCGGCGGATGTGAAGTTAGCTACAAGCTGCGCAATATCCAATCCTGACTGAAGCTTATATAAATTATTTTTATGTGAGTTTCAGTCACGATTTCTACGCGTTGCGATTAGTATGGGCGTTAATTGGATATTGCTAGCTAAATTCACATACGCCGTTTTGGATGAAACGGCATATAGCTCTCATTTATGGTTATGCCTTAATGTTTGAACTTCTTTTTTTTAATTTCCACAGGTCTTATAAGACTCGTGTACAGCGGTTTCATAAAGCCGTACTACTGGATAAGTAGCACAGTGGCGCCGCCGAGGAAGAACAGCAAGCGGCGGAAACACAAGGGCAAGAAAAAAGTCAAGCCATACAAATCTAAATGGGTGAGAAACAGAATGTTTAAATACTTAAGAGAATTTTGTACCGACCAGTGTTTTCGCGTTTTCTGTAGATCATCGAGAAAAATCTCGGTATTTTTTTTTTCATAAAATTTACGTTCCGGGTGAAAACTCTTTTCACCCCTTAAATTGTAACAAAATGTTTTGGTGTCAATCGCTTGAGTAGGAAATATTGCACGTCCGTAAGTACGTCTTATTTTTTTTTCAGTTTCTATATACTTTTCAACCAAAGCTTTGCGTAAAAATATGACTTTTTAAAGGCTTATAATCTTAAGCCATGTATTCACTGAGCAACAATTGTTCATAAACTGTATCAGAAACAAAATCTACGTGTTTCCGAAACAAAAAAATAATGTTCATGTACCGTATGGAACACGGAAACAAATCAGTTCCTGGAAACATCTGCGTGGTGTTTCAGAAACTATGTATCCGAAATATTGTTGCTCGGTGAATATATGGCTTTTAAAAAACTAAGACGTGTAAACCTAGCTATTGAAGTGCTGATTACAAAAAAAAAAACACTTAAATCAGATAATATGGATGGCCAAGTTGGCACTTCATAATTTCTTTTAATTTAACCCCCAAGAAAAAAAGGGGTGTAAGGTGTAAAAATTTGTCTTATCTGTGTGTATGTTTATCTGTAGCATTATAACGATCCAATGAATAAACATTTTACTATGATTTTTGAAAACAAAAATTGTTCTTATGACATATAAAAAAAACAATTCCAACACAAAACTATAACAATTTTTAAATCTCAAAATCGAGTTAATGGCACAGGGGTATTCAACAACTTTACTTTTACATTTATTGGAAAAGATTTTTTTTTTCTTTTTTGTTTCAGTCCACCTATTGGAGCCAGCGGCTAGTATGAAAAATCGAAGATTCGAATGTAAAATTTAGATTTAAAATGCCAGTTACCATAGATTATATCAATAGTATAGTTTAGTGAGTATATATCGTACGTCACGAGTGTAGATATTATAATATGCAATGTATAAAAAACACAGCTTTAAACTTTAACTTTTTATGTGTTGTTGTCTTTGTGTAACAGAGAACAATGATAGAGACGGGTATATTTTTGAAAGTTTAAAGCTGTTACTTAAAAGCCATGTATTCAATGAGCAACAATTGTTTACTTCAACACAAAACAAAATTTACGTGTTTCTTAAAACAAATCATAATGTTTCAGAGAAAATTATCTTGTTTCTGTAAACACTAAGTATTTATCGGTATGTTTCTACCGAACGTGAACGTTTTTTAACGTGATGTTTCAGAAACTGTGTATCCGAAACATTGTTGCTTAGTGAACACATGGCTTAACAAAAACATCAAAGGAGACCGCAAAAGGGGTGTCGCCACAGCCAAAAACGCCGCCACTGACGCCTTGTAGGCTGAATCAAACTGCTTGGCAGCTGTTTAGCTACAACCTGCGCAAAACCCGATCCTTATTGAAGCTCATATAAAAGCTGCGTGGCAACAGGCTGTTTGACAACATTTAAAATATACCATTTATTGTGGTAATCCTTAAAGATAATAGCCTGAAAAAGACATTTTTCACTTTATTTAAAATATGTCTAAATTTCGCAAATAGCACGAAATAAAACACGATATTATTTTGATATTTTATCTGTGACGTAAACACTCTAAGAAGGGCGGCAACTCTGGTGACATCACATGATAGTAAACAAGAATCTCTCGATTGACTGTTGTTTGTGTAATTTGTGTTTTGTGATTTCGGAGTTATTTTAGAGGATCTGTAATTTACTTTTAAAGTTAGTTAGTTACTTTACTTTCTATTTCTTGTAAATTTTTAGATGTGAACTAGCGTATTTACTAACGTTATTTACAAGTGTGTGACGTCAAAGACCAGCGCCATTACAGAATGTCGTTTTTGGTGGGATCTTGAATATATATTCTTTAACACTGATTTTAATTGCTAATACAGTAGATCTCTCGGAAATATAAATGTAGTGTGCTTATTATGTACTAACGAATAATTTCAAACGATTTCCAAAAACTAGTCAAATAGCTATTGAAACGTAAATGATAAATTGCCATACCCTTACAGGGTCTGTATTTGACGGTATAGAACATGTTATCTAAGAATGTTTGTAAATATTAAGTACTTATGTTGCAATATACACCAATAAATAATTGATTGATTGCGTTTTGTGTAGCTTGTAGGTAATTAGACAGCCGCCAAGGTTTGATTCGACCTATACCTAGAATGGGTACCATGATTAGGTAAATTAGCGCGATGTCAAGTGAAACCTTAAGCTCGAAACATACTATCGGACGCGGCTTACGGACGCGACTGACAGCCGCGACCTAGACTATGAAAGTACTCTGAGCCGTGCACACTATCGGACGACCTTGAGCGTTCGGACGTCCGAGAGCTATCTGGCACACCGGATGTCTTAAGACTGTGCACATTGCTAAGTCGCGGCTGTCAGTCGCGTCCGTAAGCCGCGTCCGATAGTATGTTTCCGGCTTTAACGGCTATATCTTCATCACTTTTTATTTACATATACACAGTTATTGGTAATCAATTAGCATCCTTGTAGGGGCTTATTCTGTACATCAAAACTAACAACTTTTGTTTATGAACTTTATAAAATCTAAAAAAAATTGTTTCTTAGAAAAATATCGTTCACCCTCGACAAAATGTATGGAACAGCTGTTTTATTTTTTAGAGTTCAGACAAAAATCGCAGAACAAAAGTTGTTAGTTTTGATGTACAGAATAAGCCACTAAAAGAATGCCAATTTATTACCTATAACCCTGTATATTATAATTGACAAAAAACTACGTGTCTAATTTTTTTGATGATCTAACTGAAAATTGATATTTTTTTTAGTCATCTAGCCTTTTCTCTTTTGTATGTTTGAATTTCTCTTTTGTAAAAAAAAAAAAATTGGTTGCGGGTAAAATCGGTATACGGGCGAAAGTTTTACGTGACAACGACTTTGAGTGGTAAAATAATTTTAATGTGAATATTCATTCGTATAGTAGGAAGAAGGATGAAAATGTCTGTCTCTCTCGCTCTTAGGCGGGCTAACCATGACGCGTGCCTCTCACTCGCTCTCATTGTGAGCGCATAACGTGAGCGGAGCGTAACGCAGTTTCTTGAAGTGTCACCCGGCAAACCAATTTATAAGACGTTGTCACGTCAACAAGTATGTAAGTGCACATTTTACTATGGACACT
This sequence comes from Hypomecis punctinalis, assembly GCA_949316475.1. NCBI lineage: Eukaryota > Metazoa > Arthropoda > Insecta > Lepidoptera > Geometridae > Hypomecis > Hypomecis punctinalis. The sequence goes on from OX438814.1 coordinate 20,125,815, forward strand.
TATCGCAAGAGGCCGCTTTTCTCACGTCAGCGTTTGTGGCTGCGGCGACACGCTCGTTTGCGATTAACTTAACATTTGTAAAGCCTTTATCAAAGGAATAAATAAATACAAAAAGACGAGTTTGAATTTCATTTATTGCTTTATTTACACAATAAACATGTAAATCGGATAACGACCTAACTACGCCCGTCTCCGACACGAGAAGCTTACTCAACACAATTTCACCAACATTTGATTCCCCGAACTATGATATAACTACGTAAAAGGTTGAAAAATAGATCTTGGAGTTAAATCTAGAAAGTATAAATGAACATAAATAAATAATAGGGGAAATCTTGCACACGGTGTCTGACCCTATACTAAGCAAAGCTTGTGAAATGGCTGCCAGAGACTGATATACTATAGGTACCTACAAATTTTTTAAATACATAATTATATAGATAGTACCTACATAACACCCAGGCACAGATCAAACACCTATGTTCATCACATAATACTTGCCCCGGGTGGGGATCGAACCCACGCCTCTTTGATCCTGAAGTCAGGTTCACTAACCACGGAGCCACCGAGGCATACATGTATTAAAAGAATGAAGAACTAAATTAAATATTTCGAATATCATCGACATTAGGTACAGACCGTTTCACTAGTCGCGCCCTTCCACAGTAAATTATTGGTTTGCATTTATACGCGTAGACCTAAATTGTACACAACGCCTTAGTGTGCGTGTAGAGGCCAATAGTATAGACAGTAAAAAAAAAAATGATCACATAGGTTAGAGGGTTACACTATCGTACAACTACATTCAATAAATATGGAGGGGCGCCTTCGCGAGTGAACAGGGGCCTTATTTTGTAAGCGCTCTGGCGTTCGGATTCGCTTTTCCTCCCGCTCGCTCTCGCGGCGTGAGTAACAGGCGCGAGCAGGAGAAAAAGCGAAGCCGAACGTCAGAGTGCTTACAAAATAAGGCCGCTGATCTGTACCTCTTTTCGAAATGCAGCTAAGCTAAAAACCATAAACCTCTACAGGCCGAATTATACAAGTTGGCGGATGTGAAGTTAGCTACAAGCTGCGCAATATCCAATCGCGACTGAAGCTCACATAAAGCTACTCGTCGATTGGGTTTCGCGCAGCTTGGAGCTAACTTCACACCCGCCGACTTGTAAGATTCGGCCTATACCAATAATAACACCGTCTGTGTGGTTTAGTGTTACTCTATTTTGTTACCTATCGTAACAAAGCTACCATCATTAAATAAAACTTGATTATTTTTCAACCTTTTACATGAATTATATTAAGCGCCACACAAGTCGGCGGATGAGAAATTAGCCGCAGATGACATGATTCGACGTGATTCGCTAATTATTGCCATGCCTTTTTACACTATATATAACGGGACTGAACTCACGTGTAGGGATAGTCGTAACGACTATAGTTTCGGTCGCATTCGGCGACCTTTCTCAAGTTGGCGAGTGCTAGCACGCGGACCCGTCTCGCAATGCACTATTGCCTTGCCGACGCCGCGTGGCGTAGTGTTGAGCACACGCGTAGGGACCGCGCGGGAGGCATTAGGTTGGCGGGCGGGTGTGTTCCGGCGTCTCGCCTCTCTGGCTTCCGCGCATACCTATATTTCGGCTTTTCCGCAGCGTTCTGCGCATAACTTCCCATCCGCCGACTTGTGTGGCGCTTAGTATACTACATTTATTGTATTCGCGAAGCAGTCAGATCGCACAGAAACATCCTACATCAGATCGCACGAACAAAATTAGGCACAACAGACTATTTAATGATTACTTACTATTTTGGTAGTATTTGGTAACCGTTATGTCATTTATCGAAGTTTTCTTTTTGTTTGTGCTGTATTAAGATGTTGATTAAAAATATTATACAATAGGTTTTATATCGTCGAAATGCACCCGTGTGGGAATGAGATAGCTAAAGACCTTTGATCTCCCTCTTAATGGCTTATAACTCGTCTAAAACCGATTTCAGATGCGTCGCTGCGAAACAAAGGTCGTTTATAACAACGATCTGTTCTATTGGGTATGAATATAATATCTTACAGGCATCTATTTCTGCAAAAAAATCTTGAAAGAGCAATTTTTAGGTCGCCGGCGAACCTTAGGGCTTTAACACATGTTTTGCGGACCTCGCGACAGACCACTGTCTAATCCACGAAAAAAAAAAAAGACAGGTTTATGATTCTTTATCACTTTACCTAGGGGTCTGTTGACCGTGTATTAAGTCCCTTACACAAATAAGGCCGAATCAAACAACTCGGCGGCTGTGATGTTAGCTACAAAATGCACAAAACCGAATCATGAGTGAAGCTCACAAAACAGTCGCGTTTTAGCAAACTTCACACCCGCCAAAAAGTGTGAGCCGGACTATAACAACGACACTCAAACCGAGATACACAAAAAATTAAATCAACAAGCAGCAAACGTAACCTAACAATTTAAGGACACAGCCCGCGCCAACCCTGAACGAAATTAATACAAAACTATACAAAAAATAATCAAAAACAAATGCACTCATACTATACAATATTGACTCACCGCACGCACGATACATTACGGTCAAGAAACGCAGCCAGAAAACGCCGCCACCGACATTTTTACATAGGTATTTAGACAGGGCGTAACCCAGACATCATTATGACCGACTTTTACAATAGAGTCAACCCGGAACACGCCTGATCAGTCTACCTGATCCCAAAATGTTGAACTTATACTAGTGTGACGGCGCGCGCATGGTGCGCGGCACAACAACGTACCATGACCGTGTCAAGCAAGAAAAAACAACGGGTTGCACTCCGGGAGTGCCGGCAGAAGTGAAAATTTACTCCCACCGTCTTACGGATTTCGATCAGGTCACGTGTCCTGACGCGAGATTAGCATTTTTTACCCATCCCAAAAAGTACACAACGCCGCTACAGCAGCACTGTCGCGTGCCATGCACGGAGCGTTTCGGCACCGGCAAGATATTTTCGACGAGTATTGCTACGCTGTAGTGGGCATAGTAGAGCGTATCGAGTTGTTTTCCATGCCTGATACATTCCTAGCATAGCTATGATGTGATACGTTATAGGGGACAAATGCCTTAAATGCCATGTTAGTCATAAGTAAAGCAAACAACTTTCGAAACATTTTTATGTATTTAAGCTCCTTCCAGCAAATATCTACGAGCCACAGTCCCTAAGTGAAAGCAGTAAAAAACGTCCGAGCGCCGTCATACATGCAGACTTAGATATTTACATTAAATAATTCACCATAACATGTGTTTGTCGATCTTTTACCGGATACACTTCGGAGAGTGCGGCCAGGAGTTGCACAATCTGGTCCCCCCTGCCCCTTTCTTCTATCGTACGGCTAGACGGACGCGACCAAAGCGCCACCCTTTTATGGTGGACATTCCGCGCGTTAGAACCAAGCGTTTCGAATCCTCATTCCTCATACGAACAGCCGGAATGTGGAATGCTTTGCCTGGGTCTGTCTTCCCGTTAAAGCACAACGTGAGTGTCTTCAAATCCCGAGTAAATAGGTATCTTCTAGGTAAGCGTGCTACACCCTAGACCGCACATCTGCTTAACATCAGGTAGTGTGTAGACAAACGCGAACCTACCTGAAATAAAAAAAAATAAAAAAATTACCAGTTTTCTCGAATCTCGACGTTACGTCACCCAATTAGTGCTTGTAACCGAGCAATTTCGCATCGCGCGGCGTTGTAGTGGGTATGTAATCGCCTCCCGACTAACTAAAAAGCCTGCCCATTACTTAACTTGGGCGGGGTTTTGGCTGGGACACTTTTTTGGACGATAGTGACTCTATAGATATTTGCTTGAATATAAGCACAAGTGTTTGTGGTTGGTAGCGGCGTTTTGTAGCTGGCTTCAACGTTTTGTGGCTGGTATCGGCGTTTTATAATTCGTGTGCGGTGATACTAAACAACAATCTGTACAAAATACGTTTAGAGAAAGCCAAGAGAAAAAAAGATTAAGAACAATAAAATAGGCAATGGTTTTACAATTTTGAAAATCAACCGCAATATACATAGCAAACAATCATAAGATCAGAAACAAATTACAACAATTAGAAGTAATAATTACTTACAATTGGCTGCAAAACAATCATTTTTCTAAAACAGTAACGATAATATCTCAATATGATTCTAACGATTTAAATTACTATTATAAGCATCAAACGAAGAGTCAATTCTGTTTTATAGATGTTTCATTCCACGAGCGCATTTGAGCCTTTCCATGTAGTTTTCCTGCATATGCACAATGCGTTCGTATGTGTGCCTGGCGGAGCGGTCAGTCTCAAGCGAGCCGTCGTTCGGGACACTTGTGCTTACTGTTTCTACGACGCTTGGGACTACAAAGTACGGTCAACATGTCAATCAACGAAAAAGAACCGCAATGTAAGCCATAGTAAGGTAAAGTGATGATATATTAAAAAAAATATTATAAGACTACCTCTTTATCACTCCGAGTTGATATTCATTGAAAATATCTAGTTAATTAAAAAATATTAAATTGGAGCCAGAAATACCGGCCAATATACGACCGTTATTTAGAACTTAAGAACCGATCGTCTCAATGATATTGACAGCACTATGTGGCGCAGCACTTGTAACTGGGTAACTGATTTAACAGATAATTAAATTTTAATTAATTGATAAAATTGTTTGTTTTTAATAAAAAACAGTAAACATATATATAAAACAAATAAATTCAAATAAAATGGGACACATTAATAGAAAAATTTTGATTGAGGAAAAAAATGCAATACTTATTTTTTGTTTGCTAACCGTACTGCAGTCCGCACGCACACATATACACGTATACAAACACATGTAAGGGTCCGGTGCGCTCATGGAATAAAACATCTATACCATTTTATAAACTAAATTTGACATAGTTGTGTATTACCTTTTCTCATATGCATTTTTATACTTTCACTCCATAGTGAAAGCCAACCAAAATTCGATAAAAATCTGCTGTTTCATACAATTTTCTAATTGATTCCAAGTTGCAATTTTGTATGGAACAGCTGATTTCTTTTCTCGGTTGGCGTCATATCAAAATTTGTTAAAAATGATGGTCTTAATCACTCTCTTTAGGCTTAGTACGGGGTGAGCAGATAACCATGTGACAAGACTAAGAATTCTTGCTTTATTACATTTATCTTTATTGGAGAAAAATAGGTACATTAACACTAAGCTTCGTTCGATGATTTGACACTAAAATTAGTCTCAGAGAGAGAAAAGCAATAAACAACGGTCAGATTAGTTTACAACGAGAATACTACAGAATTAACAAAATTTTATAATTTTCAGAAGTGGGATAACATCTCAAAGCACTCTATAACTACTTAGTAAAGTTTATTTACAAGATACAAATATCATTGTCCAACAATCGGTAAATAATTCCTCTGATATATTTAAAGTTTTATAAACCAATTTCACATAATTATATTTTAATAATATCTCTCATTTTCATATTATATCACTCTTGAAGAATGTACCTGATATAATTTTCAACCTACGAATAAATAATAAGTCAGGATGTAATAGCGTTAAAAAATTAACCAATACAAGTCGTGTCCAAGCGAGTATATTTATGTAGGTCGAATCATACAACTTGGCGGCTGTGATGTAAGCTATAAGGTGCGGATAACCCGATCCTGACTGAAGCTCACAACAGCTGCGCGAGGATTGGATTAACCGCAGCTTGTAGCTAACATCAAAGCCGCCAAGTTGTATGATTCAGCCTATAAGCGCACGAACCAATCCCGTTCGTTCTGAATTTAAATCAAGCACCAAGCGTATACTAAGCGCCACACAAGTCGGCGGATGAGAAGTTAGCTGCAGATGACGCTTCGCCGTGATTCGCTAATTATTGCGCATGTGTGCACAATGCCGACGCCGCATGGCGTGGTGGTGTTACGGGCGTAGGGAGCGCGCGGAAAGCATGAGGTTGGCGGGCGGGTGTGCCCCGGCGTCTCGTCTCTCTGTATATTTCGGCTTTATAGCTTCCCATTCGCAGACTTGTGTGGCGCTTAGTATATTTATTGGTAACCTCGGAAGTGATTCGTATTTCAAATCAAACATTGTTATGGTTGAACTAGGGGCCACTTCTAGTGTGGAGTTAGTTTCTAACTTATTATTTTATTCGCAGTTTACAACACATAAAATCTAAACTTATTAGATAAATATACACTTTGTGGATTTTGAACTTTATTTTATTTAGATAATTTGATTCGTTAAAAATTGGTGTTAAAAATTAAGCTTTTAAAAGCATATCTTTACTAGTATATTATCTGGTAAATACATGGTTCATTTCATTGTAAAGTTAATTTTTAAATGTATCATTTAAATCCGAAAGTAAAATCAGAATAAAATTACTAAAGTAAAATTTATGATGAATTTTTGAAAACACTTTCAGAAATGGATGCACTTGGTTTGATAAACTATTTAAAAACAAGCAGATATTATGTACACTGGTATTAGTAACGTCAACGATAATAGTAAGCAGAAAAAGTCATAGTCATTATAATTAATATTTTTTTCAAGAGTAAACCTGATTCAATTAAAAAATAAGTTTTCTCACATTTCGGATTTTAGGGAAACGATGTTCAAACAAAATTTTTCATAGATTGATGTATAACTAAAATGTTACCCTTTTAACTTAACATCACCATTCCACCATCTTGTATAATTCATGGTCTAAGAGCCGCTGAAGATCGACCTCCACCCACGTGATAACCACATGAAATGAGAACGTATTTTTCATAAATTATTATTTGTATAAATGATAGCTTGCCTGTCGAAAAGTGTTCATGATTTTTTTTTATTCTATTTAAAATATGTAATGAACGATTTTTTGAAGGCAAGCCTGCATGATTAATTTTATAATTAAATTATCTTTCTTATGATACCAATTTGACTGGCTACAAGTTCGGTTTCGTACTTATATTGACTTATTTGTACATAGTTGCTTGCCAGGTAGTATGAACAAAATAAAGTAAGCAAACCTACCAAGGTAACTATAACTATAACTATCTGTTGGGATAAAAAAATACTGTCTATCAAAAGAGTCAAGGTAAAAAATCTTTTCCAAAAATAATTTCTAGAATTAAATATAGTCATGAGCACTTTTCGATAGGCAAGCTATCATAAGCATATTAAATTTAATTTGTATGGAAATAACATTTCATAAGAAGTACATATGTCTCATCTGGTTATCAGGTGGATGAAGATCGTTCTTCCACGTCTCTCCTATCAAGACAATATCGACGAAAAATCGAAGCAAAAAATCACGCCGCAGATTTTCTCCATCATATTTACATTATAATAAGTCAGAAAGGACGTAACAACCTCGAACCACGTAAAGCTATTTGAACCTTACACACACGTAATAACAAAATCCACTAATAATTTAACAAGTAATATAGCCACTATGGTAGTGATAATAGAGTTATTCACTGTAGCGATACTATAGTAAACACAAGTTTCGCGCACCGCGCTTATACTAGTCGTAACTGTAGATTTCAGCTTTGGTGCTGCCTCCAGAAATAAACAGCAAATATTACCTGAAAATCGAAAATATGTATTGTAAGCGATTCGCTTCTTTCTTCATAATGCGGACCGCCAGGGATTGGAAGGCCCTGCCTCCGTCATTGTTTCCTGACAATTACAATTTGGATATCTTCAAGTCAAGAGTGAATAGGTATCTTCTAGATCTACATACTCCATCTTCGGCTACAACTTCGCTTTCCATCAGTTGGAAGTTGGACTACATAAAAAAGAAGATTTTACGTGTTTTCTGGCCTAATGGCCATGAGCATCAGTCTCCTTTGTAGTTTGTCGTCATTTCGCGTTTGCAAGTGTTATCAGCCATCAGTTCTGTGCAATATGTGCTCTACCCACTGCCACCTCGATCTGTCCGATATCATGGACATGGGAGCCTTTGGAACACTGTATCTGCACGTTTTTATTATTATGCCAAATAAATTATTTATGATTATGATCACCTCAGACATTCCGAACGAATAAATGAGGTTGTATTTGTGAGACTCCTTCCAGTAAATGTACTGAGATGTAAAAGTCCTACATATATAAATATATAAGGACGTCAGTGCAGGACTTGTCCCCCTACTTCAAATTAGAAATAGAATTTATGTGTCGACGTTGTTGCGTTTGTAATAAATACAAATGAAGAAAAATGGCTTCCCATGGTATAAAAATGGATCAGTCGGCGCGGCGTCAGACTTTATATTGGCATTTCAGATATTATCTGTTAATTTAAGTTGAAATTATGTTAATCATAGAAAAATTACTATCGAAGGAAGTGCTGTGAAGAAACTGTCAAACTCAAACTTAGGTTTAGATTTGTTTAGTATAGATATTCTCTTGTGAAGCCTTTAGTTTTAAGAAATATTGTTTGAATGTTGCATATTTTAAAGATCACAGACCCCGGTGTCTTTTTTAAATCAATAAAAAAATATGTCACCATTTTCAGGAAGCTATGGAGTAGCTGTCGTACAACCTCACCATATCGTGGGTTTTTAGCGCGTTTATGTATATACGATTAGATTTCATCCATCAGCATACCTGTCATGCCTATGACATAAACACGTTACCACGACGTGACGTAAATTCACGTTATGGCATGACGTCATGAGTAATAACGTGCGGCGTGGCAGTTGCGTCATCGTAGCGTGTTTATGTGTAAGCATCGTTTCTTTTTACCGGTCAAGCTTTAAAGTAGCACCATTTTAACTGACTGACAGACCCTGTTACATGTTACAGATAATTGACTGTCGTCAACCATTTTTTAAATATATTTCTACCAGTACACCAATTTTTAGTTTTTATAAATAGTTGTATGATAGGTATTCATTTTAATAATTTTTTTTAAGTTCAACGAGTATCCGCACCAAACCCAGCTGACTGCCTTTGGAGTATTGTTGTACACCACCATGATACTATACAGCAGTGGTCGTCAAACCACTGTTTTGAAATTACTGAAAAAAGCCGAAAAGTTTTGGCGATCGCTACGCTCGCACATAGTAGTAAAGGATTAGGTCTGCTCTAGTTATGTGTGTTTTGAAATTACTAAATAAGCCCAAAAAATTGTGCGCTCGTTTCGCTCGCGTATATTTTTTTCGCCTTCGCATGTTCCTTAGGCTGCGCGGTAATGTAAAACCACGCCAGCTAGTACCTATGATATAATTAAGTTTATTAGGGTGCGGCCCGCAGTGATACATCGCATTGTCCTATGTGGCCCATGACCAGAAAAGTGTGACGACCACTGCTATACAGAATACATGAGACCCTGGAGTCTGTGGTTAGTAATTTTTCAATAAATAATAGGCAGCAAAAATTCAGCTTTAAGGAAATACTTGCATTTTTGCACACCTCCTGGGCCACAAGGTATACAAATGCTACACTCCAGGTTCGTGCGTGATGGGTTGGTGCTGTGACGTACCTAGTCGAGTTCTATCCGCGAGCTGGGCGCGAGCGTGCCGCACTGTATCTTGGACTCCTTCAGCTTGGCCAGCGAGAGCCGCAAGTCTTCGTGCGTGATGGGTTGGTGCTGTGACGTACCTAGTCGAGTTCTATCCGCGAGCTGGGCGCGAGCGTGCCGCACTGTATCTTGGACTCCTTCAGCTTGGCCAGCGAGAGCCGCAAGTCTTCGTGCGTGATGGGTTGGTGCTGTGACGTACCTAGTCGAGTTCTATCCGCGAGCTGGGCGCGAGCGTGCCGCACTGTATCTTGGACTCCTTCAGCTTGGCCAGCGAGAGCCGCAAGTCTTCGTGCGTGATGGGTTGGTGCTGTGACGTACCTAGTCGAGTTCTATCCGCGAGCTGGGCGCGAGCGTGCCGCACTGTATCTTGGACTCCTTCAGCTTGGCCAGCGAGAGCCGCAAGTCTCCGGACGTGATGGGTTGGTGCTGTGACGTACCTAGTCGAGTTCTATCCGCGAGCTGGGCGCGAGCGTGCCGCACTGTATCTTGGACTCCTTCAGCTTGGCCAGCGAGAGCCGCAAGTCTCCGGACGTGATGGGTTGGTGCTGTGACGTACCTAGTCGAGTTCTATCCGCGAGCTGGGCGCGAGCGTGCCGCACTGTATCTTGGACTCCTTCAGCTTGGCCAGCGAGAGCCGCAAGTCTTCGTGCGTGATGGGTTGGTGCTGTGACGTACCTAGTCGAGTTCTATCCGCGAGCTGGGCGCGAGCGTGCCGCACTGTATCTTGGACTCCTTCAGCTTGGCCAGCGAGAGCCGCAAGTCTCCGGACGTGATGGGTTGGTGCTGTGACGTACCTAGTCGAGTTCTATCCGCGAGCTGGGCGCGAGCGTGCCGCACTGTATCTTGGACTCCTTCAGCTTGGCCAGCGAGAGCCGCAAGTCTCCGGACGTGATGGGTTGGTGCTGTGACGTACCTAGTCGAGTTCTATCCGCGAGCTGGGCGCGAGCGTGCCGCACTGTATCTTGGACTCCTTCAGCTTGGCCAGCGAGAGCCGCAAGTCTCCGGACGTGATGGGTTGGTGCTGTGACGTACCTAGTCGAGTTCTATCCGCGAGCTGGGCGCGAGCGTGCCGCACTGTATCTTGGACTCCTTCAGCTTGGCCAGCGAGAGCCGCAAGTCTCCGGACGTGATGGGTTGGTGCTGTGACGTACCTAGTCGAGTTCTATCCGCGAGCTGGGCGCGAGCGTGCCGCACTGTATCTTGGACTCCTTCAGCTTGGCCAGCGAGAGCCGCAAGTCTCCGGACGTGATGGGTTGGTGCTGTGACGTACCTAGTCGAGTTCTATCCGCGAGCTGGGCGCGAGCGTGCCGCACTGTATCTTGGACTCCTTCAGCTTGGCCAGCGAGAGCCGCAAGTCTTCGTGCGTGATGGGTTGGTGCTGTGACGTACCTAGTCGAGTTCTATCCGCGAGCTGGGCGCGAGCGTGCCGCACTGTATCTTGGACTCCTTCAGCTTGGCCAGCGAGAGCCGCAAGTCTTCGTGCGTGATGGGTTGGTGCTGTGACGTACCTAGTCGAGTTCTATCCGCGAGCTGGGCGCGAGCGTGCCGCACTGTATCTTGGACTCCTTCAGCTTGGCCAGCGAGAGCCGCAAGTCTCCGGACGTGATGGGTTGGTGCTGTGACGTACCTAGTCGAGTTCTATCCGCGAGCTGGGCGCGAGCGTGCCGCACTGTATCTTGGACTCCTTCAGCTTGGCCAGCGAGAGCCGCAAGTCTCCGGACGTGATGGGTTGGTGCTGTGACGTACCTAGTCGAGTTCTATCCGCGAGCTGGGCGCGAGCGTGCCGCACTGTATCTTGGACTCCTTCAGCTTGGCCAGCGAGAGCCGCAAGTCTCCGGACGTGATGGGTTGGTGCTGTGACGTACCTAGTCGAGTTCTATCCGCGAGCTGGGCGCGAGCGTGCCGCACTGTATCTTGGACTCCTTCAGCTTGGCCAGCGAGAGCCGCAAGTCTCCGGACGTGATGGGTTGGTGCTGTGACGTACCTAGTCGAGTTCTATCCGCGAGCTGGGCGCGAGCGTGCCGCACTGTATCTTGGACTCCTTCAGCTTGGCCAGCGAGAGCCGCAAGTCTCCGGACGTGATGGGTTGGTGCTGTGACGTACCTAGTCGAGTTCTATCCGCGAGCTGGGCGCGAGCGTGCCGCACTGTATCTTGGACTCCTTCAGCTTGGCCAGCGAGAGCCGCAAGTCTCCGGACGTGATGGGTTGGTGCTGTGACGTACCTAGTCGAGTTCTATCCGCGAGCTGGGCGCGAGCGTGCCGCACTGTATCTTGGACTCCTTCAGCTTGGCCAGCGAGAGCCGCAAGTCTTCGTGCGTGATGGGTTGGTGCTGTGACGTACCTAGTCGAGTTCTATCCGCGAGCTGGGCGCGAGCGTGCCGCACTGTATCTTGGACTCCTTCAACTTGGCCAGCGAGAGCCGCAAGTCTTCGTGCGTGATGGGTTGGTGCTGTGACGTACCTAGTCGAGTTCTATCCGCGAGCTGGGCGCGAGCGTGCCGCACTGTATCTTGGACTCCTTCAACTTGGCCAGCGAGAGCCGCAAGTCTTCGTGCGTGATGGGTCTGACCGCGTCCACAAATTCTTCTTCCGAGTCCGAGTTGCTGTCGTTACTTGATTTCGTCTGCAATTTTATAAATAAATTGGTTTTAGAGTTGTTAGTGGATGTAAGTAACTTCTTATTGTATAATGCACTTGCATGGCACGAGTGATTTGAGTATAAAATGTAACCAATTCCGGCTTATAAATAGACAGTACAAATTTAAAAAAAAATAATTAAAAAAATGTAGACAGATCCATTTTAGAGAGGACATCCAGTTTTTACTGACACATGAGGGATTTCGTTTCTGACTGAGTCTGTGTAAACGTAAGGTAGACAAATAAACTTGCTACATCCTAGCTAGATCATCTGATGCAGAAAAGCTCTAAACAAGGCCCTGACACGGTAGACCGCCTGTCGACACAACTCATGTAGATCTGACCCGAAAACTCTTCAGTCGACGGTAACAACACGGTAACAACAAATGTTCGACAACACGGGTTCCTATATGACGACATTGACAAAATAACGAAAATTATACAGTTACCTGATGCAAAGCTCTGGCCAAGTAACACCGTAGACCGCAGCTTGCCGACACAACTCATGTAGAACCGATCTCGAGAACCCTTCAGTAGACGCCGTCAACTTATGGAAATCTACGAGTATATCAGGAGAAACTGATTCTTTTTTTTTTTTCAAATAAGTGCGTTTGACTACGCACTGCCTGATGTTAAGCAAATATGCGGTCTAGGATGTAGCGCGCTTACCTAGAAGATACCTATTTACTCGAGATTTGAAGACACCTACATTGTACTTTAGCGGGAAGACAGACTCAGTCAAAGCGTTCCACATTCTGGCAGTTCGTATGAGGAATGTGGACTCAAAACTTCAATATTCAACTCGCTTCAATAGTATGGCTTGCTAGATGGAAATATTGCCAAATTACAATGTTACCTGATGCAGAGAAGCTCTGGACAAGTCTCTAGTACGGCACACAGCCGCCTACCGACACAACTCATGTAGATCAGAACCTGAAAACCTTCAGTCGGCGCGGCCAATCTGTGATTTATTTATATATTTACATTCCTTTACTTGTCACACTAACAGCCACGCCAAGGCGTGTGACGAGTCACCAATAAAAAATGCAAACGGAGTACAATAAGTCCAAAATAATATTTTCAAATCAAAAAAAAAAAAATTACGTAAAATAACTAAATAATTATGTACCTACATGTAAAAAAATAAAAATTGTCAAATTACCAACATTACATTAAACTAATTAATTATCCGTGGTGGCCTCACGGCTAATTAATTAGCCGTCGTGGTCTAGTGGTAGTGACACCCGCCTTACAATCGTGAGGTCGTGGGTTCAAATCCCGGTCCCGTACCAATGAGTTCTTTGGAATTTATGAACGGAATTTAACACCGCTGGCTTTTCGGTGAAGGAAAACATCGTGAGGCAACCTGCATATGTCAGTAGAAGAAATTCGATTGCGTATGTGAATCCACCAACCCGCACTGGACCAGCGTGGTGGATATGGCCCAAGCACCCTTCGTGGGTAGGCCTACGTCCTCCAGTGGACTATTAAAAAAGGCTGATACAGTACAGTACAGTACATGAAAAAAAAAACTAAATAAATTCCAATGTAATAATTCATTATAATGTCAAGTTAAATAATAAAGAAAATAGTGATAGTCGATAATAGTCGACATGGGTTCTTGTTTGAGTACTAACACGAGGATCATCTCTCGCTGACCCTATAGGTGGATAAAGAAGCTAAAAGTAACAATACCAGATGCAGGGAAACTCTAGCCAAGTCCCTGACACTGAACTGGAGACACAGGCTTTTTCATCACATCGATTCGAAAAGGACTACTTGGTTCGCCTTTAAGTGCACCCAAAGGAGGTGTTTTCTATAAGGAACTTTATAAGTGCGCCGGAATGATCTTTGCCGCGCACTTTTTGAATTTGGAAGTATTTGTAATGTTAGTGTTCAGCGCCAAGAAAATGAATGAAAATAATGTAAATGTAAGTTTTCATTTGTTTTATTATTAGATGCATTTTATTTCAATTTAGTTGTTACTCTACGTTTTATTAAATAATAATATTACAATAAAATATGAGGCGCCTTTCATTTTCTCATAGAGGTGATGAAAAGTAGAGTGTACCACTCGGGCGCAATAGTACATTGTTCACCGAGAGGAGAAAGTGACCGATTACCGTCGAGGGTGTCGTTTGAAGCCCGAGCCGTAGGCGAGGGCTTTAAAACACCCGAGATCGGGAATCGCACTTTCTCTCGAGTGATACATAGTGCTTTATACTACACCTACGAGGAAAATAAAAAACTAAATCTTTACGAAAATTGAATCCTCAAACAACACACAAATTGAAAATGGCGCCAATGGCGTCTGCAATTTTCACATGTTCTTTTTTCAAATTGTTTGACACCATCCAACACACAGCTAGTGGCCAGTGTCATTTTGCGAACTTGGAGATAAAAACTCACTGTAAAAACTTTTTGGCTTTTGATATTTAGGTTACCAGCGCATAGTCTTACCCAAAATTAAAAAAGAAAAACCACGTAAGAAATGGATTTTCGTACACTTTTCTCTCCCGCTCAGATGCTTTTTCTCGCCGCATATTTGTTCGATATGCAATGACGTACTTTCTACCGTAAATTTGATAAAGTATCAAGGTACTTTCCGAGCAGGTGTAGTATAAAATATATTTTTGGCTCGGGCGACGTACTTTGAATCCCTCGTTACTTTTAGGATTCTACTAAAGAATCCCTCACTTCGCTCTGGATTCAAAAAAGCGCCCTCTCCGTAAAAATATTATTTTGCTCCCATATAATACAATCTACTATTGTTTCAATAGTACGGCTAGCTAGATGGAAAAATTGATAAAGTCCCACAGATTACACAGTTACCTGATGCAAAGAAGCTCTGGCCAAGTCCCTGACACGATAAACCGCAGCTTGCCGACACAACTCGTGTAGATCCGACCCAGAGAAGCCTTCAGTCGAGGCCGCCAGTCGATGGTAGTCGATATCATCCGATACTGGCTCTTGCTTGAGTATGAGCGCGAGGATCCTCTCTCGCTGCGCCTCGCTGGGCATGGGCACGTGGAAGGTGGCCGGCATTCGGCGTTGGATAGCTTTGTCCAGGTCTTGGGGACGGTTCGTCGCGCCTGGAATTCAAATTTTATTTATGACTAGCGGACCCGGCGAACTTCGTTTCGCTTTCCGTAAGAACCTTGTACAGAGTATTAGAAAACTACAAAAAAAAAAGCCAAATCGGTCAAGCCGTATTCATGTTATGTCGTGACAACGGAAAACGGGTTTCATTTTTATATGTATAGATGAGAAATTTTATTAAAATGAAAATGCTGAAATACAGTAGAGCTTAGATTAACCGGACTAATTCGTGAGCATTCGGATAATCGAAAATCCGGATAGTTTAAATAATGAAAAAAGCTATTTATAACATATTTGCTCGTAAAGTGGCTGTAATTACACCAATTTCAATATCGTAATGTATTTCATTACGCACTTGTGTTGTGATGTAAAACGCACGTATTTTTTTTAATAAAATAACATGCACGGTTTTTTAAGATGCTCCGTCTAAAAATGAACGATACTTTTTAAAATCTTAGCATAGAGTTTTCATGTCAGAAAAGTGGTCAATATTTTATGAATAAAATTAACTTTGGGAGATAAAAATTATTTCGCGCGCTTTTTCTTTTCTCTGTATTGTTTTCAAGAGAGTGAGAGAGAGACTGGGGAAATTGTAACTAATAATAATAACTTGACAACATTAAAAATGCCAACTGGCAACGTAACAATCACTTTTAAAAATTGTTCAAATTTCTATAACTGCTTTAACAAGTAATTAAAGATTTATTCGTTTAAGAAAGTCAGAGTTTTATTAATTTCCTCGCAAATATGTTATAAAACGTCGTATGACATACGTGCGCTTTGAAAATTCTCTTGTAAAGCCTCTGCTTCCTTATAGCGCTAGCAATATCGCCTCGGCTGTAATTTTCAACTTACAGCACTTATATCATAATGTACTATTATCTTACCTAACTTACAACCAGTTTTTCCTTTTTTAATGAACCCTTACTCGTCCTTAATCATAATATTATAAATCCGAAAATGTGATTGTTAGTTTATTGGTTAGTTTCTCTTTCACGCAGCACGGAGTAACGGATTGACTTTATTTTTGGCATGGACATTGTTTGAAAGACTGATAGTGACATAGGCTACTTTTAACACTAGAAAAACAAAATGCTCCCAGGGGCAGTTCAAGTATTACGTAAGCAGATTTATTACAGGTAGTCTACCCGTGACCACGGTCGATGCAACTCGGCCGAAACGTCGGGATGAGGAGGTATTTATTTATCTCGTAATTTTAGTGCGCGATTAGTCCCGTAGTATATAGTAATAATGTGTTCAAATCGCGAAAGTTTAAAAACAACAGATTTATTACAATTATTTACCCCTCCTCCACCCTTGTCAGCAAAAGTAAGCAAAGCTCCCATCAGTTCTCACGTGATCATTGGTACCTGTACCTATATGCACTTTGCTTTTTTTAATGATTCATGAGCAGGAAATAAATAACTATTGCTGACGTAATCACCAAATAGACCTCCCCACTCTCCATGTCATCAATAATAAGACGTCTGTAGGACTCACAGAAACGTCTATAGGACTCACCCATGATGATGACGGTGCAGGTGTTGTCGGTGATGAGTCCGTCCCATAGAGACATGAACTGCGTCTTCATCATGGCCGTGGCTTCGTGGTCGTGCGCCGTGCGCGTGCGCAGGAACGTCTGTAGGACTCACCCATGATGATGACGGTGCAGGTGTTGTCGGTGATGAGTCCGTCCCATAGAGACATGAACTGCGTCTTCATCATGGCCGTGGCTTCGTGGTCGTGCGCCGTGCGCGTGCGCAGGAACGTCTGTAGGACTCACCCATGATGATGACGGTGCAGGTGTTGTCGGTGATGAGTCCGTCCCATAGAGACATGAACTGCGTCTTCATCATGGCCGTGGCTTCGTGGTCGTGCGCCGTGCGCGTGCGCAGGAACGTCTGTAGGACTCACCCATGATGATGACGGTGCAGGTGTTGTCGGTGATGAGTCCGTCCCATAGAGACATGAACTGCGTCTTCATCATGGCCGTGGCTTCGTGGTCGTGCGCCGTGCGCGTGCGCAGGAACGTCTGTAGGACTCACCCATGATGATGACGGTGCAGGTGTTGTCGGTGATGAGTCCGTCCCATAGAGACATGAACTGCGTCTTCATCATGGCCGTGGCTTCGTGGTCGTGCGCCGTGCGCGTGCGCAGGAACGTCTGTAGGACTCACCCATGATGATGACGGTGCAGGTGTTGTCGGTGATGAGTCCGTCCCATAGAGACATGAACTGCGTCTTCATCATGGCCGTGGCTTCGTGGTCGTGCGCCGTGCGCGTGCGCAGGAACGTCTGTAGGACTCACCCATGATGATGACGGTGCAGGTGTTGTCGGTGATGAGTCCGTCCCATAGAGACATGAACTGCGTCTTCATCATGGCCGTGGCTTCGTGGTCGTGCGCCGTGCGCGTGCGCAGGAACGACTCGATCTCGTCTGGAAATATACAATTACATATTACTGGAAATATCAACTATAAATTACATTTCAGTCGACTTAACTTCATTGAAACTCGCGTGAGTATTCAACATAAATTAATAGTAAAAACGGTTTAATTCATGAACAATATTAATTGTTTAACTATTTTATTATAATAGTAAAGTTGCTGGAATTATTTTTAAAAAGTAAATCGTGACTTGGCTAAACGTTTACAAAAACCCGGACCCACAATTTAACGTGTCATCCGAGCCACGGTAGCGTTCAGTTGTAAATGGCACCCGCGGTCACCCATCCGCAGGCTGACCATACGTAGTTAATGAAACAGCTTACCTATGAAAACGATGCAAGGTTGAAGTTTGACTGCGAGGCTGAACACGGCCGCGGCCAGTTTCTGCGTCTCTCCGTACCACTTGTCGGTTAGTAGAGACACGTCCAGATTGATGA
The DNA here is from genome assembly GCA_949316475.1 of Hypomecis punctinalis. NCBI lineage: Eukaryota > Metazoa > Arthropoda > Insecta > Lepidoptera > Geometridae > Hypomecis > Hypomecis punctinalis. The sequence continues at coordinate 20,143,965 of OX438814.1, forward strand.
AACTCATGTTCGCTTCCTTGGCCGTCGCCTTGGCGATAAGAGTTTTGCCGCAGCCTGGAAAATGTATTTTGAAAAATATATTCAATATAGATAAATAGATTTTTAGAACGTTTATTTGCTCAAAAAGTTACAGGTTTTGGAATTAGTAAATCTTGATGATGCTTAAAGTAGTGTTAGTAGGTAGGAACTTAGATTAAATTTACAAACTTCCAGAGTGGAACCCTAAATCTCACACTAGGGTGGTCCTGTGTCGTGAGATTTAGTCTCTTCCGCTTTTAGATAAGACATTTATAATAATGATGATTAAAGTTAGCAGTTTTGCTTTAGTTTGATCAAATGCTAGTTTCACATCTCCTAATATTGTAATTCCAAAAGAGTGTTTGTTGGTTTCGGAGCAATTCCATTTTTTGCATGGATTTATGGGTTAGTGAGTTTTATAGGCTACTAATATCAGGAGTGGAAATCACGGGTTAAAACTAGTATTGAAGATAGACAACTTCCCTTTTTTGAAGTTGATTAAAATTTTCGTCTATCATAAATATTACTTTTAATAGTGAGTTATAATAGTGAGTCATAGTTAGAAGATATTTCGGCTGTGTCCACTATGGCTCGATTATAGCGATACCTTGTAGGTATCATATTAAAACTAGCAAGTCATGTATCTGCATTGATGTGCCAATATTCAAATATAGACACTACAAAATACTCACTAAAATAAAACCCAAAATAGAATGTGTACCTACTTTGTAAGAAAGGTATGCACCACCACCAAGTGTTTACTTGGTTCTTTATTATATCAATCCTGTAATATAATCAAATACCGTATCATACTCAAAACAATAGTATGGACATTATGATGGAATTTTCGCCGTGTTGATGCGATAAATTATACAAGCTGATTGTCTGAATTATTGGCATGTTCTACTGAGGACAGTATATCTATGTGATACACTCTTTGTTATGAATAAGAGTCGGAATAGGTTGGGTAGTTCAATTCTATTAATCCTATGTGAAAACAACTCGCCCATTTGTATCGGAACTTAACAGGTCACTGTTCCTGAAGAATCCAGGAGTATAACATACTAGGTGGACCGTGCAGCAGCACTCCTTTAGGGGGCTGTGTAAGCCCAGCTCTGGCTTCCTTATCGGCATAATGAGACACGAGGTCACTGTCCCTAGAGTCCAGTAGTATAACTTACCAGGTGGACCGTGATGTAGCACTCCTTTATGCGGTTGCGGGAGGTCAGCTCTGGCTTCTGTATCGGCAGGATGGCGGTATCACGAGGTCATTGTCCCTGAAGATTCGAGGAGTATAACTAACCAGGTGGACCATGAAGTAACACTCCTTTAGGGGACCGTGTGAGGCCAGCTCTGTATTCTATATTGACAGAATAAGACACGACGTCACTGTACCTGAAGAGCCAGGAGTATAACTAACCAGGTGGACCTTGAAGTAGTGCTCCTTTAGGCAGCTGCGTGAGGCGACTGTCGGCAAACAGCTCGCGCTTCTGTATCACCAGGATGACTATGTCACGAGGTCACTGTCCCTGAAGATTCCAGGAGTATAACTTATCAGGTGGACTATGGAGTAACGCTCTTTTAGACGGCTGTCGGCAAACAACTCGCGCTTCTGTATCGGCAGGATGACGGTCTAAAGAGGTCACTGTCCCTGAAGATTCCAGGAGTATAACTTATCAGGTGGACTATGGAGTAACGCTCCTTTAGACGGCTGTCGGCAAACCACTCGCGCTTCTGTACCGGCAGGATGACGGTCTCACGGTCTAAGGAAGTCACTCTGTCCCTGAAGATTCCAGGAGCATAACTTACCAGGTGGACTATGGAACGACACATCTTTAGGCGGCTATCGGCAAACAACGCGCTTCTATATCGGCAGGATGACGGTCTCACGAGGTCACTATCCCTGAAAGTCCAGGAGTGTAACTCACCAGGTGGACCGTGAAGCAGCACTCCTTTAGGCGGCTGCGTGAGGCGGCTGTCGGCGAATAGCTCGCGCTTCTGTATCGGTAGGATAACAGTCTCGCGCAACTCCTGGATCAGGTGGTCCAGGCCCGCGATGTCTTTCCAGTTCACCTGGGAAAGCATCAAACATTATTTCAGGGTTAACACTCTTCTACGAGGTGAATCGTAGACTCTTACTATCTAATTATTATTATATAATTTTAGTGTGCGATTAGTGCCGATGTGTTCAAATCGTGAAAGTTTAAAAACAACATCTTGGTGAATTAAAAGCGTCTGAGAACACGAGGCAAATCGTTGTGTGTAAGGATTCCTCTCGAATAGTAGTAGCAAACTCATATCAGCCCCTGCTGACATGAGTTTGCTAACAAAACCCCACCCCTGATCCCTAATCAGGGGTGGGATTTTGTGCAGCTTGTAGTCGACTTATCAGACGACATTAAGTTTCATTCGACTCATATCTGTCCTCTGCCCCGACGTAGACAAAAACACTCTGCCACTGCTCGTACTCTTGCCGGAATTATTACTCTAATGCTTTAACATCAAAATCTACTGGAGCTAATACCGAATAAGCAGCAGCAGTGGATGTGGCATCGGCAGTGGCACGAGCAATGGCAACACCACCGAGGATTTTAGATTTACGCGCTCGTTGCTCGCACCACCCATATCCTTGCTCACTTTCCTATCTCCATTAGATAGCCGAATGTAAACAGCATAATTATTGTACTCAAGCGACAATAATGAGAGGTAATTAATGTGCTAATCACAAGTCAATCTTGGATATAATTATCACAGAATCATATGTTATTGTTTTATTTTTATTCTATACTGTCTCACTTCTGGGCAATAGTTTCCCCCATTTCCCGTGAGTCGGGATTCCTCGCAACCTCTTGCCGATTCCTCTCGAATAAGTCTAGATCGTCACGCCAGCGTATTCTTAGGCCTTCAACAATTTTACTGTAAGAGAGGAAAAGGAAAAAGGAACACTGGGAGTCTGGGATCTTATTAGAAATATATAATAATAAATCATAGAGGAGGTACCGCCTAAAGCAATAGCAATCGTAATAGCAATCGTTTATGACTTCATTTTAGTCATTTGGCACCGCCTATGTGACGTTAGCCATCAAAGTTGTTCATTCAACGATTGCTTTCGCAATCCGCGCAAAGCAATTGATAGCTAACGTCACATAGGCGGTGCCAAATGACTAAAATGAAGTCATAAACGATTGCTATTACGATTGCTATTGCTTAGGCGGTAGGGGGGCAGGAGAAAATGTCTTAAAACTGTTATGGTGATGATGAAACAGTCACACCTGACTTAACAGCAGCATTGTAACAAATTAAGTACTAAACTAGCTGATGTAACACCCTTTGTGTTGTGGTGTACCCAACAACTATGAGACATTGTTGTACAGTGCAATATAATGCTCTATTAACACTAATTCACTCTCATTTCAAAACATGTTCAGAATGACATTGTTGCATGGACTTTTAAACATGATAACGTCTTATAAATCTTATGACGTTATTACGTAAAATTGCCGTCGAAAACCTTCTTTACATACAACCAATTTTTTACAAATATATTTGTGCAGTTGGCCAAATAACTTGAATCAACATTTGTTTAGGTAGCAGTTAGTTTTTTTTGGTTTTCACAACAGTAGTGTCATATTTCAGCTGTTAAGATAATTGGTTATCATCTTCATGTATGGCCTGATTTGGCCCACTGCAGGGTACACTTTTCCAATCATAATTTAGTTACTGCTTTAAAATTAAATATCAAAAGCAAGCAAGCCTTAGTTGTATAAGAGTGCTAAATTATTATGAAATGGCACACAATGAACATTATTAACCTTGAGTTTAGCCGAGCAAAGTTATTGTAAAATGATAGTAGGTATGTGGCAATTGTTGTTTTTTCACATCGTAATATTCAAAAATCTAATGTCATTGAACTACTGTTTGTAAATCTTATAATGAAGAATATGTTACAGAAATCTTATCGGGAAAAGAAACGAGACCAGGAAGTAAGGTAGTCCCTGGTAAGGGACAGCAAATTCTCCAAATGTGATGGACCTTGTACCAAGCCTTAGCAAAGGAGAGCATTTTTCTGAGGCCAGATGTCACCAATCACCATGCCTAAAGAGGTGGTTGAAGGACTAAAAAATCTCATAAGTGAAATGTTCAGAAGCTATTCTTCATAAAATACAACCTTCCTTTAAAGATAAACTTGCATACTGCAAGGCAAACACCTATATATTATTACAAGTTCACATCAGAAGTATTGAATGGATTTCCAATACCTTCTATTTTAAAGAGTTCTTTTTAGTTTAAATTCTTCTCCAATACTCAAGTTAATTTTAGTCAAGTTTAGTCTGCAATTACAACATCCTGCTATTACAACATATTTTGAATGAAATGTAATAGCAGGATTTAAACTTGTAATAACCAATACTCATTTTTGTATTGTTTTTCACAAAGAGAACTCTTTGAGATAAACCTAGAGTTGGAAGCACTATAAAAAAATAGGTTTATTTTCTTTTTATTTATAAAACTTACACTAATTTCTTCAGGCACAACAAGCTGCGATGCGATGATCATCTCATGGTCGGTGAGCTTGTCCAGCGCCAGCGTGTGCTTGCCGCCGAGCCCCGCTCTGGAAGATACCCGTCATGCATGCAATCTGGTTCAGTTCCTGCCTTCTACATACTTTTTAGACAAGCATAAACCACTACAGAATTGAAAAATAGAAAAGAAATTAATTGCATTGCAGGTTCATTAAGGTGTCAGAGCACATAGTTTGTAGGAAGGAGGAAGACCACGGACTAGCAAGCACAGCATAGGATATCCACCAACTAAGTGGACTGATGATATAATAAAGATCACAAGAACAAGCTGGCTGCAAACCGTTTCCAACCAGCCTTATTGGAAATAAGCAACAGGGGGAGGCCTATATCCAGCAGTGGACCCTCTAAGGTTCCTAAGGATGGATGGAATATTCTAATGAAAAAGATATAATGAAAAGCTCACAAATGATATACTTTATTTTTATTTAATACAATAATCTTTAATTGAAAGATCTGCGGAGCCCCTGAGCAGAATATGGATCACCTGCTTACATGCCCACGGTGTCCGAGCCCTTGTACAATGGAAGATCTATACCAGGCTAGACCCTGCGGGGTCGCAGTGGTCAAATATTGGGAGAAAATCATTTAACCATTGTGAACCATTGACATGATGAAGAAGAATGAAAGAACAAATCAATAACTCGGTAATTTGGTTTAAATCTTATGTAAGAATAACAATAATAAGGAAATGCTAGTTACATTGAAAGATAGATTCATTTAAGCTAAATTGCACATAGATTCATATTTATGAATCAGTATTGAAAGACCATGGTGATCTTAAAATCAGTCCCTTGGTATTTCTGCATGTACATGTCTATGTTTTTTTCATAGTTACAGGAAGTTCTGATTTCCTAAGTTATTATATACCTACTAATAATGATCTCGACGTTGTAAGGTCACTTTTAGCAATATTTTTAGCGAAGAATTATGAGTAGTGATGTAAATAACTAACAATGAGATGTCGATCGATAATGCACTCACTTGCGTAACTGTTCCCGAGCTCGTTCCTCCGCCTTCTTCCGACTCTTGGAAGTCGGATCTATCTGGTTCACGAGCCATTTAATAGAGAAATAAGTCACTGCAGAAACGAACGCAACACGAATTGCCATTTGGAACACATCGTTCCGTGTAAACGCTGAACCTTCCACCATCATGCCGGCTCGCGATTAAAATACAGTCAAGAACCAAACACAGGATAGTTACTCAAAAGTGTGGGCTTTTAGATGTTAGATAATTGAGGAGGAATTTCAGATTTTCGCGAAATTCTTATCTACCGTCCGTCATGCTTTTTGTGAATTTCTGAACCATAGGCAACTTAATAAGAAGTGACAAATCGTTGACAGTGACAGCTATAAAATATTTGAAAAAGATGGTATCTAGTCTATGGTTCAAACAGACAACTGAAAATTGCGTGTATTGGAATGTCATTGACTCGTTTTGAAAGGATCGAATTCTGCCTATTGCGGAACGTATCTACGATCTGTTCCAAGTCTGAGATAAATAAGGGGAAGAAATAATTTTAGCATAGTATAATGATTCACCTATCTTGCTCACTCCTGTGCAAAAGTTGGCAGTTTGTTTCAATAATAAAAATCATGGCGACATGCTACAAATAAGTGCCTAGAAACATGGAAAAAAATATAACCTATGAAAACAAAGCAAAAAGCAAAACAATAATTTTTGGAATCATTATTTATTTATTTTGTACAGTTCCCTGTAATCTTATAAAATGGGTAAAATGAAGAATGCCAAAAAATTCAAACAGCCTAAAGTAGATAACTCCCGTAAAGCGCAGCGCAAACAAAAAAGGCTTCAAAAAAAGGTGCACAGGCAAGAACACTATTTGAAGAAGAAATCTGTACAAGAACAGCCCAATTTTACTCCAGGAAGGTTTGTAAGACGACCTGCAGATGATATTAAACCCGAGAAATCAGTTAAAGTACGTAATTCTTAATATTTCACAGTTTACAATTATAAAAGTTTGGTTAGAGTTAGTTCCTGAAATCAATACCTATTACGACCATAATGTAACTTATTTTCTATCTGAAGGTATATATCTACCTATTTTATATTCATCTCACTTTTAAAACTTAAAGTCATAACACCTAGTAAATTTACGCAAATGGATACCTCTAGTAAAAACATGTTATTTTTTTTCAAGTTTCTGTGTAGTAAAACATCAGTTTAGTTTGCATTATGTTTCAGAAAAAGAAACCCCAGCCATCTGTCCAAGATATTCTCAGCATGGAGCGAGAGAAAGAGCTGAAAGAGGCCAATAAGCTCAAATCGGAGATGGATGATCGGAGAAAGGACATACTTCTCAAAGCCAATGAGGATGAGGACAAGCTGATCAAGAAGTTAGAGAAGCAGCTCGGTCTCAACAAGTCTAAGAATAAAAATAACTATTTTGCAGACGATGGCTTGGATTGTATCCTTTACAATTTTTTGTGTAAAATCCCAATCATTCAAGGAATTTAAATTTAGTAAAAAGCAGTATGGTATGTTAATGTAGCATGATCCTAAATTGTAATTTTGGGTCAGTCACAGTCAATTTATTCAACAAGTCTCAAAATCCAATCAAATAAATTTAGGTTTAACAAATAACATAATAATGGTCATTATTGTTTTGTGTTTTATTTTCATCAATAAAATATTGTCTATTGTCTAATTGCTGCTAAAATATTGAATTTGTACCTTACATTATTTTAAAGAAGTCACAGGTTCTTCACTGTTCATACTGCATTTAACATAATATGTATAATCATATCTTTATAACACTAAACCCCTAAAAACAAACCTCTGACAACATATTCATTTATATCAATTAAAAAATTGATAACATCTATTTCTCTTCTTCTTCAACATCTATTTTGTAAATAGCAAGTGCAGTCAAAAGTTTGTCAAAGTTAGGCAGTCTCGTTAATTTAGAATAAAAACTTTAACTATCAGCACAGATCTTCTACAAATATGCGACAGATCAACTACAGAACAAATTGTAGCGGCTGAAAAGCATCTCGCACAAGTAGAGGGCGACTCGGACTTTGACGAAGACCTAGCAATGGTCACGGGCAAAGAAATAACTAAAACAGATACGAAAAGAAAAAGAAAACATGATGATGAAGTAGATGATGATTCAGGAAATGAATTAAGTGAAAATGAAGATTTAGATGAGAAAAAAAGTAAAACTAAAAGAAAAAGAAAAGTTGATCAAAGCGATAGTGAGTTAAGTGACGGCGACGATGATGATGATCTAGAACAGGATTTTAGCGATGAGGAATTAAGTGATGAAAATGAAGATTTGAATGATGAAAACGAAGGCTTAAGTAATGACAATGAAGATTTGAGTGATGAAAATGAAAGTTTAGGTGATGAAGATGGTGACTTGAGCGATGATGGCAATATGGGTGATTTTGAAGAAAACAGTGAAGAATCTGAGCCTGAAGGTAAACCTCAAAACTGATTATAGCTTGTAGCTATTGTAGTTAGTAGACACAGTTTTATTATCACAGCTAACCTGATTAAGTAGCTGTCTAGATTCACATTCTTTCAGTCTAAGTATTTTTTACATTTAAGCCATAGCCTTGAATCTGACACATGAATTAAACCATATTTTTATTGTAAAGGTATTATGATTATGATCTTTGACTCAGTAGTCAGGGTTACTAACCACTGATCCATTGAGGAAGTCTATTTCGTGTGTAATAGTTTAAGTTTTCAATAATGCCTATTTCTGTACAATATATGTGTTTGTCTACCGGTGTCGGAGCCTTAAGCGGTGACATATATGGGAAATTTTGAATAACTTTTACTGTGGGGTCAATTCTGAAAACGCAAAAAAAAACAGCTTTTCCATACATTTTGTCGAAAGTCTATAAAAATCGTATGGAACAACAGTTTTTTTTACGTTTTCACAGTTGGTCCCATAGTAAAAATTGTTCATAATTTGCCATAGCCTCCGATACCGGGAGACAAACACATTGTATATTAATAAAATTTTCTGTACTGTAATGGTCTTTTAATCCACTGCAGTGGGAATCAAGCTCGTCTCGCCATCTTTTTTTGGGCCTACCGAGGGGTCTCTTGATGATGGGAACAGTGCAGTGGATGGAACACCAAAGCTCTCGATCGAGAAATATGGAAAGAGGGAAGGGAGGCCTTTGCCCTGCAGTGGGACAATAACGGCTAAAAATAAAATAATAATAATAATGGTCTTTTAATACTACTTCCATCGAAGGGTGATGTATGAAGAATTTGTTTCACAATTATCTAGTCCCAATTAGAAATCTACTGTCAAGTGTTTTAATTGGTCACTTTCTTCAGTATTATGAACACCTCTATCATGCATAATTATATTTTGTGTTCCAGTAAAACCAACAAAACCACAAAAAACAAAATCAAAAGAACTGCAGACCAAATCAACAGAAACAGCAGATAAATCAAAAAGCCCATCAAAGCAAACTAAAAGCAAAGAAAGGATCATAAAAGCTAATGAACTGAGTAAAGCTTTCAGTGATGATGAAATTTCACACTTGTCTGGTGATGATGATGATTTGGAAGGGTTCTCTGGTGATGATATGGATGATAATGATGATGATACTAAACAGAAAGAAGAGAAACCAGATGTATGGGAAGATATTTATGGCAGAAAAAGAGATAAGGAAGGGAATGTGATTAAGGTAAGACTCTAAAAACTTTATTTGTAGAAAAACAAAACATTTTTGATAGACATACCTACTTTATCTAAATATAATAAATATTAAACTGTGCACATTAAACTGTATTCATTAAAAGAAGAAACCTTAATTCATTTATTTTATTTCAGCTAAATTTTAAACAATAGTGATACATTATTACAATAACCTAAGTAGCAAGATTTAATTTATCTTGACTATAAGTTTGGCTTAGTTATTACTTGAAGTTGTCCAAAATCTCGAACACATGGGATAAGTTATTTTATCTTTTACTAATTATCATCTTATTTTGTATTATATTATATTGTAAGTTTATGTATTTTATTTATATTGAAATTGTATTATTATTTAGTACTAGTTTTTACCCGCGGCTTCGCCCGCATGATATTTTGATTTTTGACGCAATATCATTATAATTTATAGCCTATGTGTTATTCTGATATATAAGCTACTAGTTCTTACCCGCGGCTTCGCCCGCATACGCAATATATCATTTTAATTTATAGCCCATGTGTTATTCTGATATATAAGCTATATTAATGCAAAGTTTCATCTCAATCCGTTTAGTAGTTTTTGCCTAAAAGAGTAACAAACATCCATACATCCATCCATCCATCCATCCATCCATCCATCCATCCTCACAAACTTTCGCGTTTATAATATTAGTAGGATATATTATTGTTTAGTTTTGATTTGTGTTGATTCTAGTCAATTTATCTCCTTGTCTATTTATTGTTTGTAACAATAAATAGACAATTTAGTTTGTAACAAATAAACAAATTGACGCCTACTATCCCAGAACAGAATTTCTTACTCTCCTCTGTGCCTGCTATAGTTAGTCAACGTTGACGTGGCGATATAAGCCATATTAATGTAACATAATTAATATGAAAGATTACTGTAAAAGTATGTTATAATTGATTTTTGAATATTATTATATCAAATTTTGAAATGTTTGATTAAGTGTGACATTGTAATTATATGTATTTTGTAATGCATGAAGCAAGATTTGACCAGTGTACCTATACTTGTAAATCAAACGAACATGTGATGTTCGATGACAATTATGTGAGCAGCTTCATTCTTCGCGATTTATTGTTTACATACAGTAGATGCGCTCCAGCCTAGACCTTGCACGGATTTTTTAGAGTGGTAAGTTTTTTTTTTTTTTTTTTTTTGTCTGTGGTTATATCCTGCCCCCTCTACAAATTACACTCTTATATGTCGGCTTCTAATTTCGAATCATTTTGTTTAGAGCTTACAAATTCACATTTTACTTTCTAGGGATGGGTTTAGAATTCTGTACGCGTCTTAGCTGTACACAGGGAGGGTATGGATAAATCGCTTCGAATGAAGCTGCTCACATAATTGTCATCGAACATCACATGTTCGTTTGATTTACAATTATGTTTCGCAGCTTCATTCTTCGCGATTTATTGTTTACATACAGTAGATGTTCAGAGTAGGTAAAATGTGAAGAAATACACCTTAGTACCTATCTATAATCAGTCTTTATTTGCACATGATTGTCGTTTTACAGCTTAGCTTAGAATTCACAGGTACTAATATTGTAATAATATATACCTTTATAATTTGGTATCATGAAGATGAATCATTGTAACAGATTTCCACCAAAAGACAATACAGTTGTGTCAAATAAATTTGAATTGCTAATGATAGGTCTGTTATAAAATTTAGTAAAGACTGAGGAGGGATCTATCCATCCTGTTGTTTTTTGAATGATGTCAATGTTGATTCAGTCTGGCTGTGGATGTAGCAGTGTGTCAGGTACTATGTTCATTATAAATTGATGTATCTATACTACTTTTAAATATAACGTAATTCATCCATTTTCCCAGAGTTTGCGAAGATATTTTTGAGTGTGGTTTCTTGTAACTAACAAATAATGAATTTGTTTCTCGATGTGTACTTGTTTTACTAATTGAAGCTTCTAGGTATGCCCACCTGCCGGGCTAGGATACGCGCCACGAAATATTCCTTTCGTAGTGTCAGAACAAAACAGCATTATGGCAAAGTATATATCTGTCACTTTTGTACTTGTCGAAAAAAGTTCTTTTCGTAGCTTTTCGTGGCCGCATGCTTGACTGGCTTGATGGCCGGGCAAACTTCAGGCCGATTATTTTAAAATAAAGTAATTAAATAACCTCAAGACTGGTTGAGTAGAATTTGATACTGAGATGTTTATTATATTAGGTATTATAATTATTATATCTCGAGACGACTGTATTTCGATATCTTTAATTGTATTAATTACTACGTTGGAATACGATGTGCACTTGTGCAGTAACCCAAGGGACAGGGCTAGGGTTACAATCTTTTTTGATATAGTTTTGAAGTCAATACCTTCATTTGATACCTATTGTGCTAAATAAATAGACTATAATTGGATCCCTTGTTAAACTATGTTTAGTGTTGGCAGATTTTAGCTTGAAAACTCCTTTAATAAATCGCTTCAATCATCATCTGAATTTTCTAGTAATAATAATAAAGCAGATCTGTAAAAGTTGGCCGTATCATAATTCGCTAAATGTAATATTAGTTTAATTATAACTGTGGGTTTACAATAGTTTCTCCATGTCTGTATACAATCAGCGTATTGCTTATAAGTTGAATCAGATAGTGAGGATACCATAATTTCTACCATATTGAAGGACAAGTATTTCTTCTATAATGCTTCCCTGAACGCCTTGCGGCTACCAACTCCAGAGTTCGGTGCAAGTTGTGATTTATCCTAAAAGGAGAGGTTAACAATTTTACACTCGGTTCAAATATATGGGATCCGAAATGATTAATTTATAACAGTGGGAATCATGTCTGAGTAGGTCAATATGGTACTAAAATTATACCATCTGTTTTTTCTATAAGTAATAATTTTTTGAAGTAAGTACTCTTGAAATAAGAGAAAATGGTGGAAATGCGTAGAAGAACTTGTTCTTCCAAGAAATGGTAAATGCTTCTACAGCTCATGCTTCTGGATAATTATGTCAAGTTACATACAAAGGGCATTTTGAATTGTATCTACCTACATAGATAGTATTAGGTACTTGCAAATAGATCAATCTCTGGTAACCCATTATCTTTCCCTATTCTCTTTTGTATTTATATAAGATGTGAAAACTGTTAATTCACCCATTTACCAACATTGATATATTTCGCCAGAAATTATATTCAAATGTTCATATTAAACACTTCTCCTTCTATTTATACATACATGATATAACTGTTATGTTGTCATTTGACGTCACAGTATATTTAAGTCGACAATATTTTTTGTGAAACATTGAAATGCGAAGAAAGCTGCCCTTAATTCTAATCCATTTATACGTAATGTTTTTTCTCGTTCCTTCCAATATTCAGAACATTCCTGTTACACTATGCACCGTACAATATGCACCGTAACCTGCGAATGATGCTTCGGAATAATATTTCTCTTTTAACGAAGCTGTAAACTGTACTCTATATAACTTAACTACTAAGCAAGTTATCTTTTAAACTTTCATGAATGTTCACTACTTATTCATATATGGGGTTATGTAAAAGGCAAGAATATTTGAACTGTTCGAAGCATTTGGTGTACAACCATGAATATTGAACCGCAGGGCACGCTGAAATTAATAACTGTACAAAGCGAGCAAAGTCCCGTAATTTACAAGTAATTACGTGTTTTTTATTATAACAGATAACTTGTATCCTTATTATTATTATTTTTTCAGCGGGTAGTTATAAAAGCATGTTTATTGAGTCAAAAGTAAAGCCTGTAAATTACATTGTGTGTTTTCGGTAAAGGGCAGCTTATTTCGGAGTTAATGAAAAACCCTAATTTTTCAAACAAAGATTTGGTCAAGGTAAGTTTAGTTTTACATTTTGTTCTACGGATACACAAAACGTCGCCTGAGTACACAGCATACATTAAATTATGTGTTTTTATTAGAAATTCTATTACAGGTTTGAACAATTTGGTGAAAACTAATGGCACAGTACATAAGCCGAAAGGTAAACAATAAATGCATAAAGAACACCATTTGAAACGTAGGTAGGTACCTACGTTCTATAGGATTTTTGCACAGAAATAAAGAACACCATTGTTCCCATGAAGCAATTTTTTGTTGTTAATTTTGATGCAGAGCGATCATTTTCTATTTTGAAATATTTTATATCCACAACTTTGTTGTAGATTTTGCCACCATCATAGACCTTTTTCAGTCTTTTTGGACTAACACAGTGTTAGGATATGTAGGTACCTACTAAGCTAATCATTTCTATAGGGGGTAGATAAATGCTATAGCCCCATATCCAAGAAATTAATTTATTCAATTCGAAATTCAAAAAATTTGTAAATTCAACCCAATTGTTGAGAAAATACTGAAGTAGGTAGTCCAACATATTGTATCTGGCTCCGCGGCGGAGCTGCTTTTCTCGCTGTCTGCGAGTTATCGGTAGGCTGCTCGTTGACTGTCGTAGCGGGTAGTTGCTTGGTCGTCGAACGTGGCTTGGTTTGTAGTCCGTCTTGCGGTGTTGAGGTACGTAGTTAAAACCGTGCGCTAATGCTTCCGCTTTTGAAAGCTACATTTGGGCGCTGAAATTTAGTTTTCGGTGCGTTTTTCAGGACATCACCGGATTGATGAGTTCTTATAGCTGATTTTCATTTTTCACCTAAATTTTCACCAAACAGGAATTACTCTCTTATCGACTCGATGAGGATGTCTCTTAATTTACTGTTTCTTTCCGATATAGCGAAGCCTCTGCGAGTTTTCAGGTCTAAATAGTGACTGTCAGAAAATGGGCGACAGACATCGCTTATTGGTTTTATAACGCTTTTGTTTCGAGATCTCATTTGTTAGATCGGTCACTGATGGCAGCGGGTACAGGGCAGCGCCAAATTGTTTTTGCCTATGGCCGAGAGGTGTTCCGCTTCACTGACGAATCGGGTAAGGCCGCCTTTACTTCTGGGTTTAGGGTATCCGTATCCGGTAATAGGTGCCCGAGATTGTCGAGAATGACATATTCTTTCAACAAATTGTCTTCGATTTCTTTAGGCAGCTCCTGGTCCAGAATGTCTTACCTTCGTCGGTAGGCAATGCCAGCAATATGTATGGGCGGACCCAAAAACAATTTTAGCTTGAAGGTATGATCCAGCAGCTGTCTCCAGGCGGGCCGTTCTCTGCTTCTTTAGCAGGTTGTGGAGGTGGTGGTGGGGTCTGTTACGGCAACACCTGGCTTGTAGCCGAGTGTGTAGAGTGCCGAAGTTAGGGCACGGGGTGATGGCGGTTGTGACGACGGCGACACGCAAATTCGTCGTCATACAGGATTGTATCCTGTGTCGGCGTCTCGTATATGAGCTCCGGTTCTTATGTATCCCTGGTGGATCCGTGATACCAATGTTCTTATTAGAACATGTTTTTTAACAAAATAGTGACAGTAACAGCCCAAGTATAGCAGTACGCATCACTTTTACACGTGACAGAGGTAACCCAGGTATGGTATCCTCGCATCACTTAACAAGTTGTTAGCAAAATAGTGACAGCAACAGCCCAAGTATAGCAGTACGCATCACCTTTGCACGTGACAGAGGTAACCCAGGTATGGTATCCTCGCATCACTTAACAAGTTGTCACTTGCTGTTCAAAATTTCATCGATTTCCACTTTTGTATCTTCCGACGCATTTCTTTTTCGTTGTTTTCCTTTCTTCTTTCCCCAAGTTCAGAGACCGGAATACTGGTTGCTTGAAACTTTGGCGTGATTTGTAAGTTGACGTGCGAAGGCTTGAGCACGGAAACGCAGAATGATTCGAAATTAGAAGCCGACATATAAGAGTGTAATTTGTAGATGGGGCAGGATATAACCACAGACAAAAAAAAAAAAAAAAAAACTTACCACTCTAAAAAATCCGTGCAAGGTCTAGGCTGGAGCGCATCTACTGTATGTAAACAATAAATCGCGAAGAATGAAGCTGCGAAACATAATTACACTATTGCATTGGAATTTCTGTAATGGTAGTTGTAACTGTGACAAATAAATTAATTATTCATGCCTACTTCCCAATGTCTTCTACTTGTAGGTTGACTGGCAGATAATGCTATTTAGCGTTAAGTCCTCCTTTTGTACAAATGGTGTGCAATAAATTGTTAAATAAATAAATAAATCAAGGCTTGCTTAAAGTTTTATATATGACATCTGTTTCAAGTGACATCAATACATAGCTTTTAATTAAGGTATATGATTAAAAAAAGTTTATTCTCTAATGTTTTTTTTGTATTGCAATAACTGTATTTTCCAAAATTAACTTCTAAAAAATTTCAGGAAGAAAAAGGCGTCTACATCCCACCACATTTGAGAAACAAAGATTCTTCTTCAGATAAGCAATTAGCACAGTTGAAGAGGCAAATCAAAAGTAAGTACTGATGAATGATGTAGTGGAAACTGAAATGCAAACAATTTTACTGTAGATTTTGCTCCATTAATTCAATTCAAAATCATGCAACAGCCCGGACGGGCCAGAATACACCAGTATTTTTTTTCTTAGCCTTTGCTATCCCACATCAGAATATGTATGTGCAAAGGTCTCCCATTCACATTCTTTTATTTATGTTTTGGCTACAGAACACCAGTATAAAATACAATATGTTGTTTTGCAAAGTGCTTTCTGTGGTGTAATATACTCATCATTTTGATTAACTTTTTCTATGGTGTCAACGTTGAAATTGTGTGCCTAAATAGCGACTGCAGGTACAGGAGATAAATGTATGATTTTTAAAATGTATAAATATCGAGAGTTGGAACTTTTTGTATGGAACAGAGGTTTTGCAGGTGATCCTATAGTAGAAGTGTTTATATTAATGAATACATACACTTCTGAAAGTCCCTACTTGTAGTCGTATGCAAAAGGAGAGTTACGGTGTTCTTTTTACTAAGAAGAAATTAATCAAGTATCATAATAATATATAAAAACCTCAAAGATTTATTTTTGTAATAAACATTTCAAACAATTGTCGTGACAGCAGAACTTGAATTTGGATCTTTCGGAATACCGTCCCGGATGCTTTTCCAATTAAGCTAATTCTCATCTGTTCCTGTATTTCGAAAGTTTTAGGTCCAAAGTTTTGCAATATTTATCACAAAAATAACTCAAACCTAGTGTGGGAAAAATAAAAATATATTCAGTACAAAAAATCTCTTATTTTTCAGGTGTCCTCAACAAGTTAGCCGGTACAAACCTCCACTGGGCGTGCACTTCAATAGAGAACCTCTACTCAAACAACAGTCGAAACTCCGTCAACACGGCACTCACTCAACTATGGACTGAAGCGACAGTGGCGCCGTCTATAACACCTGACCGATTGGTGGCTGAACACGCGGCTTTGGTCTCGGTTTTACACGCCAATGTGGGCTCGGAGATAGGTGAGTTTGTGTCTTATTGCAGTCTATTTAGAGTTGAATATCAACAAACAGCAATATCTTATTGAATCATCGAATCCTTTAACTGGGCAGCGATATTTACACCCGACATACCACAGTGCTTCAAGTCGAAACTTTTCGATTCTGAGCCTTGTACAAGCACACTTTTTGCCTTTAGCAAGATTGAATTAGAAAAGAAAATGTAATCCTTAAATTAACTTTCCAAATGAGGATGTCGTGAAAACGATGGTGGCGCGTTTTTTGACGCCGAATTTTACATTTAAAATAGGTTAGTTAGTACTATATGTTGTATAAATAAGATAAGCACTTTAATTTTGATTGCAGGCGCTCATTTCCTGCAAGAGCTGGTGAAGCGGTTCGACCTGATGATGAATAATCCACCGCCACTGGAAGACAAGAGTTTGGACAACCTCGTGGCCTGTTTAGCGCAACTTTATACCTTCAAGGTATTTGGAGATAAATCTTCTTGAACAGATTTACTGACTTTTGTTACAGGATAACTATTACTTTACTGTACCAGCCTTTTTAATAGACCTCTGCAGAACGTAGGCCTACCCACGGAGGGTGATTGGGCCATGTACACTACGATGGCTCAGTGCGGGTTGGTGGATTCACATAATTCATTTATTCTACGGACATATGCAGGTTTCCTCACGACGTTTTCCTTCACCGAAAAGCCAGCGGTGTGAATATTCGTTTGAATAAAATTAATGACAACGTCTTATATAAAATTAATGAAATTCTCAGGTATTCGAATCTCCGCTACTCTACGACATCTTAACCCGTCTTCTGACAACTTTAACCGAAAAGAACATAGATTGTGCGCTAGTGGCGCTACGGTGCTGCGGTGCCACGCTCAGGAAACATGCGCCTAAACAACTTCAGCAATTAGTGCAGGATGTTCAACCAAGAGCTGCTGGACTTAGCGAGGGCGCCACTAGCGGGTGAGTGTAGTTCATTTTTAGGGTTCCGTACCCAAAGGGTAAAAAACGAAACCCTTATAGGATTACTTTGTTGTCCGTCTGTCCGTCTGTGTGTATGTCAAGACTCTTTATCTCGGGAACGCGTAAAGATATCGAGTTGAAATTTAAACTGTATACGTATATCTATGGTCTCTTGCAGTTTTGTAAAAGATAAACTTCTCAGTTATCGCTTAAAAAAGTTAGAGCCGTTTATGTCGTAAAAAACCGCATATTTCGCACTCACAAAAATCAAAACCTACAGGGTACTTCCCGTTGACATAGAACTATGAAATTTGGCGAGAAGCATTGTCTTAGAGTACACATATAGGAATAAATCTGAAAACTGTACATTTTTATTTTAATTCTCAAAAAAATAGGGCCTCAAAATTCACAAAATATGGGTTCAAAATTCAAGATTCAAGATTATTTATTTGTAAGAAAACATGGTAATGCAAACAACATACAAAGTTGTTTACAGATGTTTAAAGTGATATATACATATATAGAGCGCATGTTCTTGCCTTGGTGGCGTACAAATAATCAATTATACGTGTTGAAATTCATAATGTAAATAAAATGTCAAATATACTTAGAATGTCAATAAAATAATGTCAAATTTAACCTACAAAATGTCACAAAAAATATATTCATAAGTCACCATGTCAAAAATCAATAAACAGACATAATAATAATAATAATTAAAAAAAAAAAAAAACCGCTGTCAGACCAGACGTCTATAAAGATCAAATTTTGTAAAAATTGTATTTTATTACTTTTTCTAGCATTTTTCTGCAGTATTTCAAAAATAACAATAACTAAATTATATTTCCTATCAGTCAGATATATTTTACAATGGAACTGTGAAAAATAGAAAGAAAACTCAGACACCAATACCTATTTGACATTCAACATGACACGTCAAGAAAATAACAGAATCAAATCAGAACAATGTTTACAAGGTCTAAGACAAAAATAACAGCGGATACAACAGGCGCACGACCACCACCATCGCCCGCCTTGTCGTCAGCTCCGAGCGCATCGTCGGGTGATGATTTCCACACCACCCGCGAGACGAGCGGCTCGTCGAGCGACACGAGCGGGCCACGGACGCCGCCGCCGCCACGACCACCAGCGCGACGACGAGGCCGTCCACCGCTGCCGGCACGCTTGGGGCCTGTGGGGCATCCTGCCCCGCCATCCGCTCCCGCTACCGGTGGCATAGTGCGTCGCATGCGATGGACTCAATCTATTAACGAGAATTGCATGCGCGCGTACTTTGGGGCTACAGAGGGGGGAACTAACTTGACAGCGTACTGTGCCAGAATGCTGCCTTTGTTTCAGGCCCTTGAACCGACCGTGGCCGTGACTGCCCAACGACTGTCGGATCAAGTGCGGGCTATCCACCGGTGCAAGCTGCTGGATCAGTCCGTAATTGATCGGCTCCGCCTGGAGTCGCTGCCTACTCGCCCTACTACTTCCTCGACGCGGGACCTGCCCGTGCCTGTCGCGTCGTCAGCCCCGACAATGGCTTCAGTGCCGATGTCGGCGGCGACATCTGCGACACTGGCTGATCCTGCAGTCGACGAGGGAGATGGCGCGAGTATGAGTGTATCTAGCCAGGTGAGTGAGCAACTGAGGAGGGCTTTGGAGGACGCGATTTCCCAGTATCGGTTCGCACCCGACTCTAGGCCGCGACTGCCACGTTTGCCCACCCATAGACGTAATTTGGCGCTAATGGCAGCCCTAAACCCTTTGCTAGCCTCGTATTTGCGGGCTAGTGAAGGCCTAGTCGATACCCACTCGATCTTGTACTGCGGCGCCATCGCGGCGTGTCGCGTTGCACGTGTTAAGTTTCCGGACACTAACCGTGCACCGCGACCCGCCGGGGGTGTGCCCGCGTGGCAAGTGCGGATCCAGCGGCGTATCGACTCGTTTAGGACTCTCATAGCAAAGCTAATCTGTTTCAGCCGGGGGAATAACCGCCCCCGAGTCATGCGTTTCGTGACACAAGCCTTTGCCGGGACTGGTATCAGACCCCAGCACTATTTGGCCAGTGTCACGGAACGCATAGACTATCTGAAACAGAAAGTCTATGCGTGGGCAAACCGCATTCGTCGCTACAGAGAGCGTGTGGACCGATATTGGCTAAATCGCCTCTTCCAAAGTGACCAAAGGAAGGTGTACCGAGGCTGGGAGAGAAGTGACCAACGTGTGAGCGAGGAGCGGCTACCGGATGCTAGCGCCATGAAAGACTTCTGGCGTGGCATCTGGTCGGTGCCCGTCGAGCACACGGAGGGTGAATGGATGCGTGTTGTTGAGCGGAAATGCGATTCCATTGAAGCCATGGGATCTATTTTAATAGATCCCGTAGACGTTAGTTGTGCAATCCGGACGGCTCAGAACTGGAAAAGTCCTGGGCCGGACGGGCTGCACAACTTCTGGATAAAATGGTTTCGATGCTCGCATGACCGCCTAGCAACGCAATTCCAGGAAGCTCTCGAGGTTGGTTCTCTACCTAGCTTTTTCACCACCGGTGTCACCTTCCTGCTCCATAAGTCCGGTAGTACCACGGAAGCAAAGAACTATCGACCCATCACCTGCTTGCCTACCATCTACAAGCTCCTTACATCCATTCTGACTATCAAAATTAATGCGCACGTCGTTGCACAAAACGTTTTGGCCTATGCTCAGAATGGATGTAGGGTTGGGTCCCGTGGCACTAAGGAGCTCCTCCTCATAGACATGACCATAAGCCAGCAAGTCCGGCGGAACAAGGGAGCCCTCTCTGCCGCCTGGATTGACTATAAGAAGGCCTATGACTCAGTGCCTCATTCGTGGCTCGAGAGGATTTTAGAGTTGTACAAAATTGATACAACTTTAAAATCATTCTTAGTGTCATGCATGGGGCAATGGGCCACAGTCCTTCGTCAACCGGGTGGTGGAGACGGCTCCGTTGGTCCGGAAGACTTGATAAGGATTGAGCGGGGAATATTCCAGGGTGACAGTCTTAGTCCATTGTGGTTCTGCCTGGCTCTGAATCCTCTCAGCACTTTGCTGAGGAATTCAGGGCTAGGCTATCGGCTTCGCAGACAGGGTGAAGTTATCTCTCACCTGCTGTACATGGATGATCTCAAGCTGTTTGCACCGAAATACCAAGACCTGGTGAAGTTGCTAAAGACCACTGAAGTTTTTAGCAGCGCTATCAGAATGGAGTTCGGTGTAGATAAGTGTGCGGTCATGCATGTACAGCGAGGGAAAGTTGTGGATTCTCCGAATCTACAACTTTCTGAGACGATGACTATCAGGTCTCTCTCCGAAGCCGAGACCTACAAGTACCTCGGTATGTCAGAGTCGTTGGGTATATCGGCAGTGGACATCAAGAAATCGGTGAAAGAGCGCTTTTTTTGTCGCCTGACAAAAGTACTTAATAGTCTTTTGTCCGGCGGCAACAAGGTGCGCGCCTTCAACGGTTGGGTGATGCCGCTGCTGATGTACTCCTTTGGCATACTGAGGTGGACTCAGACTGAGCTGGACGCCCTGGATAGGAGGGTCCGTCGACTGCTCACTTTGCATCGCATGCTACACCCGCGCTCGTCTGTCATGAGACTGTACATTCCGCGGAAGTGTGGTGGCCGAGGCTTTTTAAATGCCAAGGACCTCCACAACCGCGAAGTATACAGTCTCCGGGATTATTTCCGAAACAGTGAGCGTGGAATGCATTGCGATGTGGTGGCAGTTGACAGAGGCCTCACCCCGCTCTCCCTGGCGAAGGAGAACTGGCGCAGGCCATCGGTGCTCAGCACCGATGATCGCAAGGCGGTATGGAAGAGCAAGGAGCTGCACGGGCGGTTCTATCGGGCCCTAACAGGACCCGATGTGGACCTGCTCGCGTCGGTGGCCTGGCTGCGCTTCGGTGACCTCTTTGGGGAAACCGAAGGTTTTGCCTGTGCAATTGCGGACGAAGTTGTCATGACGAACAACTACCGGAAGTATATCCTGAAGGACGGTACGGTCGACATTTGTCGGGCATGCCACCGTCCCGGAGAGTCACTCAGGCACATTACTTCCGGTTGTTCTCATCTTGCCAACGGCGAGTACTTGCACAGACATAACCAAGTAGCCAGGATTATCCATCAGCAACTTGCTCTTCGATACGGCCTTGTCGAGTCTGAGGTGCCGTACTATAAGTACGCACCGGCGCCAGTTCTCGAAAATGGTCGTGCGTTGCTCTATTGGGACCGCTCTATCATCACTGACAGGACTATTGTCGCCAATAGGCCTGATATCGTGGTGATCGACCGGTCCCAACGCCGGGCAGTGCTCGTCGACGTCACCATTCCGCATGACGAGAACCTCGTGAAGGCCGAGAAGGACAAGCTCAGCAAGTACCTTGACTTGGCTCACGAGGTTACCGCCATGTGGGATGTGGACTCAACGATCATTGTCCCGATAGTCGTTTCGGTAAACGGCTTAATAGCGAAGAGTCTCGACCACCACCTTAAGAGGCTCTCGCTAGATGGTTGGGTCAAGGGTCAGATACAGAAGGCGGTCGTTCTGGACACGGCGCGCATTGTCAGAAGGTTCCTCTCTCTGTAGGCCCAACCACCGGTAGCTTGAGCCCCGCCCCGCTGCCGGCGGCACTCTAGGTTTAGGTTTTTTTATAGTATTTTGTTCTTTTATATAAATATTGTAAAAAAACTTAGATTTAAGAAAATAAATGAATATGTTGATAATAATTAAATAATAATAATAATAAAAAACTTAAATTTAAGACTATAAATAAATATGTGTATAATAATTAAAAAAAAAAAAAATAATAATAATAAAAAAGTCAAATAATAAAAATTAATCGGAAATGAACATAATAATAAAAAAGGCAGATAATAAAAATTAATCGGAATTTAAAACATTTTTACATTCCAGATTTCATAGTAACATTTTTTGGCTAGCAAGGCTTTTAATTTACGTTTAAACATACCAATGTTTAGGTCTCGTATGTCTTTGGGGATCTTGGTGTATATTATAGGGGCCATACAAAAAATACTTTTTTTCATTAGTGCAGTTTTCAAAGTGAGTAAATCGTATCATGTAAGGTATCATATGAAAGAACTTCATTAGCACATGCTAAAACAGGTTTTTAATTATTTTAACAACGTGTTTGTACGGAACCCTCGATGTGCGAGCCTGACTCGCACTTGTCCGGTTTTTTCACTGGTAAAAACACAAAATGTCATGCAGCTAAAAATCGTAGTATTGTAAATATTAATTTCTGCCACAAAGAAACTCGTACACTAGCGACATTTACCTTTAGTTTTAGATAAAAATAGGCTTATAGTCGGCCCTCGCTTTATGTTTGAAATTCACGTGGAAAATTAAAATGTATCTTATATTTAGCAGCATTTTAATTCACGCTATATCTTTCTTAAATGTCCTTATTAAAAAGGGTAAAGGACAACAATTTAATGAAGTGAAGTATCATCAAGTTACACTGAATCGAGCGTGATATTTTGATATTTTGCAGGTCCCGAATAAAGTTCTTACTAGAAGTACTAATGGCGATAAAGAACAACAACCTGATGAAGATTCCTAACTACGACCCGACGTACCAGGAACATCTCAAGAAAATCACCAAAACTGTCGTCAGGAAAGGAAACTACATCACTCCGCTCAATATTACTTTAGAAGATTTGTTGAAAGGTGGGTCTTAGGACAACAGCAATAAGACATATTATTTTAAATTTTGGATTAGGATATCGCTCATATGATGACGATGGTAAGGATAAATTCGACTTGAGATTGGCTGTCGTGCGGCGATACGGCTTGTGATTGGTTGACGCGCGGCGATACGACTTGTGATTGGTTGACGCGCGGCGATACGGCTTGTGATTGGCTGACGCGCGGCGATACGGCTTGTGATTGGCTGACGCGCGGCAATACGGCTTGTGATTGGCTGACGCGCGGCGATACGGCTTGTGATTGGCTGACGCGCGGCGACACAGCTTGTGATTGGCTGACAGAATGCGCGCGTAGTTAGTGACGCCATAATGTATTAGTTAATCGCTACATGATGGCGCCACGGCATGTCACATCATTAGCTTTTCGGTGAAGGAAAACATCGTGAGGCAACCTGCGTACGTCTGTAGAAGAAATACGATGACGTATGTGATTCCACCAACCCGCACTTGGCTAGCGTGTTGGATATGGCCCAATCAGCATTCCTGGGTAGGCCTACGTCCTGCAGTGGGCTATTAAAAGGATGTTACAACCAATTTTTTGATAGCCTCACTCATTTTATAACTGGAAAATTTTGATTATAATTCATAGTTTATACAGGGTTATTTTTTTTCTTTCAATTAGCATCATTCTAGGCCTCTAGGGGCTTATTCTGTACATCAAAACTAACAACTTTTGTTCTACGACTTTCGTCAAAACTCAAAAAAAAATATTGTTGTTCCATAGAAAAATTTAGTTCACCCGCGACAAAATGTATGGAACAGATGTTTTTTTTTTAGTTTTGACGAAAGTCGTAGAACAAAAGTTGTTAGTTTTGATGTACAGAATAAGCCCCTAGAAGGATGCTAATTGATTAGAAATAACCCTGTATAGAGGATATGTCTTAGAAGAGAACATCTGAGAACATGCCTTAGTAAACTCAAATTCCCTTATTTTTAGAGTTTCTGCGAATATGGAGTCAACAAACGTCTTGATTTGAGAAATGAAACGTTTTGTTTGTGCATTCCAGCGGACGAGCGAGGCAAGTGGTGGGTGGTGGGGTCCGCCTGGGAAGGTTCCGCCAAAGAGCCCGAGCAGGCGAAACCTGCCGTAGCTTCCAACTATGATCATAAATTACTAGAACTGGCGCGCAGACAGCGGATGAATACCGATGTTAGAAGAAGCATATTTTGCGTCATTATGTCAGCTGAGGTAAGTCAATTGTTCTTTTTTTGGGTTCCGTACCTCAGACGGAAGAAACGGAACCCTTATAGGATCACTTTGTTGTCCGTCTCTCCGTCTGTCCGTCTGTGTGTATGTCAAGACTCTTTATCTCGGGAATGCGTAAAGATATCAAGTTGAAATTTAAACTGTATATACGTATATCTATGGTCTCTTGCAGTTGTGTAAAAGAAAAACTTCACAGTTATCGTTTAAAAAAGTTAGAGTCGTTTATGTCGTAAAAAACCGCATATTTCGACACTCACAAAAATCAAAACCTACAGGGTACTTCCCGTTGACATAGAACTATGAAATTTGGCGAAAAGCATTGTCTCAGAGTACACATATAGGAATAAATCTGAAAACTGTACATTTTTATTTAAATCACAAAAAAATAGGGCCTTAAACTTCACAAAATATGGGTTCAAAATTCAAAGTGAGTTAATCGTATCATGTAAGGTATCATATAAAAGAACTTAGCACATGCTAAAACAGGTTTTTTAATTATTTTACTGTGTTTGTACGGAACCCTCGATGTGCAAGCCTGACTCGCACTTGTCCGAATTTTCTAACGCGCGGGGTGTCCACCATGAAAGGGTGGCGCTTTGGTCGCGTCTGCATCGCCATACGATAGATGAAAGAAATTAACTTAAACACCCTCGCTGCGCTCGGGAGTTAACTGTAGAGTCCCTCGCTACACTCAGGGTCCTATTTGTGGCCTGTGACGTATGGCACCACTTGGTTCTCTTGACACATAATCTACTATTATTCATCATTATGACTAATTTCTGAAATTGCAAAAATATTAGTTGTTCTCTACATTTTGTCTATGATACGTGAGCTTTTACATGACACAGGGGATTCCTTATCGCGATTTATGATTGGTCTGTTAGTCAAAGTAGTTGTATATGAAAGAGGTAAGTGGTGGGTGGTGGAGTTTGCCTGGGAAGGCTCCGTCAAGGAGCCCGAACAGCCCAAAACAAATGTAGCTTCCATGTACGACCAAGCTACTAGAACTGGCGTACATAATAATAATAAATTAGGGGACATCTTACACACGGCCTCTGACCCCAAACTAAGCAAAGCTTGTGATATGGCTGCCAGAGACTGATATACTACGTATACTTATTTTTAAATACATACTTATATAGATAGTAACTAAATAACACCCAGACACAGAGCAAACACTTATGTTCATCACATAAATAATTGCTCTGGGTGGGGATCGAACCCACGCCTCTTTGACCCAGAAGTTAGGGCCACTAACCACTGAGCCACCGAGGCAGCAACACAATTACGTACATAGTTATAGATAACAGAGAATAAACACTGATGTTAGGAGGAGTATCTTCTGCTTTATTATGTCTGCTGAGGTAAGTCAATTGTTCTTTTTTTGGGTTCCGTACCTCAGACGGAAGAAACGGAACCCTTATAGGATCACTTTGTTGTCCGTCTCTCCGTCTGTCCGTCTGTGTGTATGTCAAGACTCTTTATCTCGGGAATGCGTAAAGATATCAAGTTGAAATTTAAACTGTATATACGTATATCTATGGTCTCTTGCAGTTGTGTAAAAGAAAAACTTCACAGTTATCGTTTAAAAAAGTTAGAGTCGTTTATGTCGTAAAAAACCGCATATTTCGACACTCACAAAAATCAAAACCTACAGGGTACTTCCCGTTGACATAGAACTATGAAATTTGGCGAAAAGCATTGTCTCAGAGTACACATATAGGAATAAATCTGAAAACTGTACATTTTTATTTAAATCACAAAAAAATAGGGCCTTAAACTTCACAAAATATGGGTTCAAAATTCAAAGTGAGTTAATCGTATCATGTAAGGTATCATATAAAAGAACTTAGCACATGCTAAAACAGGTTTTTTAATTATTTTACTGTGTTTGTACGGAACCCTCGATGTGCAAGCCTGACTCGCACTTGTCCGAATTTTCTAACGCGCGGGGTGTCCACCATGAAAGGGTGGCGCTTTGGTCGCGTCTGCATCGCCATACGATAGATGAAAGAAATTAACTTAAACACCCTCGCTGCGCTCGGGAGTTAACTGTAGAGTCCCTCGCTACACTCAGGGTCCTATTTGTGGCCTGTGACGTATGGCACCACTTGGTTCTCTTGACACATAATCTACTATTATTCATCATTATGACTAATTTCTGAAATTGCAAAAATATTAGTTGTTCTCTACATTTTGTCTATGATACGTGAGCTTTTACATGACACAGGGGATTCCTTATCGCGATTTATGATTGGTCTGTTAGTCAAAGTAGTTGTATATGAAAGAGGTAAGTGGTGGGTGGTGGAGTTTGCCTGGGAAGGCTCCGTCAAGGAGCCCGAACAGCCCAAAACAAATGTAGCTTCCATGTACGACCAAGCTACTAGAACTGGCGTACATAATAATAATAAATTAGGGGACATCTTACACACGGCCTCTGACCCCAAACTAAGCAAAGCTTGTGATATGGCTGCCAGAGACTGATATACTACGTATACTTATTTTTAAATACATACTTATATAGATAGTAACTAAATAACACCCAGACACAGAGCAAACACTTATGTTCATCACATAAATAATTGCTCTGGGTGGGGATCGAACCCACGCCTCTTTGACCCAGAAGTTAGGGCCACTAACCACTGAGCCACCGAGGCAGCAACACAATTACGTACATAGTTATAGATAACAGAGAATAAACACTGATGTTAGGAGGAGTATCTTCTGCTTTATTATGTCTGCTGAGGTAAGTCAATCGTGGATTTTGGACTAGATGTTTGACTGTAGCTGGTGTTGCTTTAAATGATGGACCTATTCTAGTTTAAGAAGTGGCTATCATTGTACCCCAACGAGAAAGTGACTTGCTCAGACACAGATAAACTTTTTCAATGGTATTGATTCTGAAATTGCAAAATCTGTCGCCTGTTTTACTACCTACCTAATCAGCCTATATCCATCCACTGCTGGGTATAGAGCTCCTCTCTTTCTCGCCATTATTTTCGGCCCTGTGTAAGACTCATCCATTTTGTCCCGATATGTTTGTATCTTTGTTTAACAGCTGATTCTTACTAGAGATTTAAGGGTTGGCTACTTAACAAAAATAGTATTGATAAATGGTCCATATGATCTTATAATGGGTTATCTAGAACTAATGTACTATGTCGAAAGGAGGTTATCCAGGCCATCTGAAATACTACGAACAAATAGTACGACATTTTTCTAAGCATCTTTTGACTATGTGTATTGCATCACCTTTCCTTACTTCTTTTACTTTTTTATTTTCAGGATTACATGGACGCATTCGAAAAGCTCCAACACCTGGGTCTGAAGGGGCAGCAAGAGAGAGAAGTGATCCACGTGGTGCTCGCGTGCTGCCTCAACGAGAAAACTTATAACCCGTACTACGGCGTGCTGGCCAACAAACTGTGCCAAACTGATAGGAAATATCAGGTCAGCTTCATTAATATTTTAATAGTTATATGCTCTGAGTAATAGCCACTTTACTTAATTACAGCATTGTGAATACGTGCGATGCGTGTTGTCTTGACGATAAAGAAAACTTATAACCCGTACTATGGCTTACTGGACAATAAATATGTACTGTACTGTATCAGCCTTTTAATAGTCCACTGCAGTACGTAGGCCTACCCACGAAGGGTGATTGGGTCCCTTGTGCGGGTTGGTGGATTTACAAACGCCATCGAATTTCTTCTACTGACGAATGTAGGTTGTCTCACGATGTTTTCCTTCACCGAAAAGCCATATAATCCAATAAATTTGCCATACCCTAGACCGCACATCTGCTTAACATCAGGCAGTGTGTAGTCAAACGCGAACCTATTCAAAATAAAAAAAATAAATAAAAAAAAATACTTACCTATAAGTAAATTAGAGGCCTCTACAAAACTCTAAAAATAGACGGTAGGTAAGCAAAAATGACAGAACCATCCATCAGCCGTATGATATCCAATTCTAGACATAGGCCTCCAATATTATACAAAAAAGACCGTTTGGAAGTGGCTCTCGTCCAATCCTGCGATATTGATTAGAACATCAGCGTAGGACGACCTTGGCGAAGGACGTGCTACGCTGTGCTTGCGAGTCCCATTCGGTAACTTCACGGCCCCATCAACCATCCGTTCTATAAACAACTGAAGCTTTATTTATTACTAGTTATACCCGCGGCTTCGCCCGCATGATATTTTAATTTTTGACGCAATATCATTATAATTTACAGCTTTTGTGTTATTCTGATATATAAGCTATATTATTGCAAAGTTTCATCTCAATCCGTTCAGTAGTTTTTGCGTGAAAGAGTAACATACATCCATCCATCCATCTATCCATCTGTAGCGACTAACTTCACTACATTCGCTACAAGATGGCGCTAGCTACGCGCGCCGTCGGGCAACCAATCACAAGCTGTATCGCCGCGCCTCAGCCAATGACAAGCCGGAGTCTGCATCGCGCAAACGAAATTCTGAGCGGCGGCCGAACCATAACAAGTCCTAAGATTACACTGTCGGATAGCTGTCCCCGGGCACAACACCTCGCCCGGTGGAGTACTCCTTTGCGAGATGTTATCCTATCATTATCTCGACATGGACGACCACAAAGTCCATACATCCATCCTCACAAACTTTCGCGTAGTCCTGTGTCGGTCGTACATTATCCGTGTTCTGGATCGTTCATGACCGACCAGCGAAATAACCGAATCAAATGTATCGGTCGTTCATCGGTCACGTGACCAAACCATACGGTGGCGATAAGATCCTACGTACATTCACTAATGATCAACAATCTTTGACCTGTCATTAGAAAAATTAACGAAATTAATTCTTATTACGAGACAAGAAGGTTTATTTTGAATATAAAAAACGAAAGAGACATACAACCAAATAAATGAAACATTGATTGCATGCATTGTAGTAATAACTGTCATTTTACTTAAGACGTAAAATCTAATTTATAATTTTAATCGCGAAGTATCATTGCAAGCTAGACACGTTCCGTTTGTTGGTATGCTAGCAGTGTTTCACGCCTCATTTTGGCGCGAATCGCGCGACACGGAACATGCGATCCATGGTACTAATGATCGAGATCTAGAACAAGTATTGAACAATTCGATCATGCGCTGATTATGTTTCGGTCATTGGGACTCGTTCAATCACGACCGACACAGGACTACTTTCGCGTTTATAATATTAGTAGGAAGGATTTTGAATAACTAATAACATTGCGATTCCAGCTATCAATCCAGTTCGCGGTGTGGGACAAGATAAAGGACCTCGAGAGCCAGCCCAGGCAAGGTCTCTCCAATTTGGCCCAACTTCTGACTCATTTGATCATGGAGAAAGGACTCCCGCTGTCTGTGCTAAAGGTATCTTGTTTTCTTCGTCGTCGTTTCAGCCATAGGACTTCTACTGCTGGACATAGGCCTCCTCTAGTTGATTGAATCAGGCGTTACTTTGCGGAAATTCATCTTCGAATCTTTGTTTTGAACAAATATTTAGTGTATTTCCGCTATCTTGTTGTAGGCAAATAAGTTTAAGGGTATTTAAATATTATTTTTAGAGATTTTTTTATAATATTTATTTGTTGTTAACATGTTATTAAAAAAATGATATATAATATTATTTTACTTATATTATTTTTAAAAAATTTAGTTTTTTAAATGTATAATTATTGTAATATTAATAATAGTGTTTTTAAATACCCTTAAACTTATTTGCCTACAACAAGATAGCGGAAATACACTAAATATTGATTCAGAACAAAGATAGGCCTCCTCTATAAATCTCCAATCCTCCGGCGTGAAGCTACGGTATTGAGAATGTCACATGTTACATAACATTACATTTCTGTTTCTATGTTCACATAACATAAGAACAAATGATACAGTAGAAACAATTCCTTATTGCTATCGTCTGTAAGCCGATTAATAAATAGTCCACTGCTGGACATAGGGCTCCCCATGGATGGATCTCTTGTCAATGAATGAAATTTCAACTCAATTTTCTTGCCTTGAACCTAAACATACGAGGCGAATAATCCGAAATTAACGTGTTTTGTACGTTTCAGGTGATCCAGTTCTCGGACCTGAACAAGCAGTCAGTTCGCTTCATGCGTCAAATACTTCTGGCTATCATCATGAACGAAAGTCTCCCGGCCGCGCTCGAAGTCTTCCATCGGATATCCAAGCCGCCTAAATTACACATGTTCAGGTTTGTTACCATAGCAAAGAAGATATAATAATACTACGTACAGAACGGTCATGCGTTACCCCACACCTGTTTGAGTCTTCCTCACTTCCACCCCGCGTTTCACGTACCGATCGCGTACTCTGCGCGCGGGCTGCACTGGCCGGTAGATTTTGTAATAAAAAATACCCAGACTGTGACAATAGGGAAGAATTGTGCTGTGTATCAATAATACGTAACAAAACAATAAATTTTAATGTTTATGTAAGGATAAGTAAAAGGAAATTATTTTACATTATTTGGTAACTTTCTCTTGATATTTTCTTTCAAATAAAGTAGATCGGTTACTTATTGCTAAAATGCTTGCATATTAAGTAATTGTTATACTTTTATATGCACTAGATTTATATTCATTTTTGCAAAATTGAATACGCAACTGTCTCACTCACGTCGCGGTAATCGCCGACAGCCATAGACGTTCCGCACACAAATGCACGTGTAGCGTTCGTGCGTATGTGTGTTGTCTGTGAGTAAGTACTGTGTTGTGTGCGTAAGACAGCAGATATTGTATGAAAAATCGCGGAGTGTCCGGGCTGTGGCCATAGCTTTTTCAAGCGTTTTGTTATGGACACTAACGTGGTTTTTACACATTTAATCCTTTATATAATAAATAAAATAAATAAATATTTAGGGACATCTTACACACGGTCTCTGACCCCAAACTAAGCAAAGCTTGTGATATGGCTGCCAGAGACTTGATATACTACATATTTTTAAATACATACTTATTTATATAGTACCTAAATAACACCCAGACACAGAGCAAATACCTAAATGTTTGCCCTGGGTGGGGATCGACGCCTCTTTGATCCAGAAGTCAGGGTCACTAACCACTGAGCCACCGAGGCAGTCATAATGGGAATGCACTTACGTTTATTGTCATATTCATTAAATACGACTATAGTTTTGATCGAATTCGGCGATCTTTCTCAAGTTGAAGCGAGTGCTAGCGCGCGGAGCTATCTCGCAATGCACTGACAATAAACGTTACTGCATTCTCGTTACAAGTACTAAAATTATTCAATTATTCATACCAAAGGTTTGAGCTTGTTACCAGAGAGAGGTTCAAGTTTGTGACTATGTTCCGGTTTGTGACAACTTATTCAAGTTTGTGACTATAAGCCGCCCAAACTGCTGACTCGAAAAACTGATCATCAATGCCCAGCTAATTATTCTAGCTCATTCGATAAATTGGGCTTGCCAGAGGTTCAGTTATGGCAGCACATTCCCCCATTATGAAGAAAATACCTCCCCAATAAAAAAATTCCGACAGCTAAAAAATCAAAACATATAACAGTTTTGTCAAGATTATTTGAGAAATATGACCGATCGAGGAGAAACAATATGCAAACTAGCATCCGGACGACAGATGAGAGAAAGTGTTGCCACCTGTATGCTGAGTGTGAGTTTTGTCGTAAACATGACGCGCTCTTTGGCGAGCGCGTAAGCATGAAATTTGTATGAAGAAAAGTACAGCGCCACTAGCGGCGCGTTTTTGAAACACAACAAGTTCATACAAATTACATGCTTACGCGCTCGCCGAAGAGCGCGTCATGTTTACGACAAAACTCACACTCAGAAAGCTGAAGCATAGACGCTTCTCTCGCTCGGTCATGAATAAGGTTATTATTTTTTATTAATAAGGTTATTAATTTACAGGGAAAGTCTACGGCTGTTCATTCAACATTTCCTGGTGAAGAATGCAGGCAAAAAGTCCAGCGTTCTTTCCGACGCCGATATGAAAATATTGAAGGAACGCGCCGCGGAGGTAGACAAAATACTTACCATGTTCGAGTCCAAACTCAAGTTTTAATTACAATTATATATTTCATAATGTTTAAAGATTTTTTTTGTCCGGTCTGACTTAATAAGTGAAGACCGAATCAAATGTCTCGGCGTCTACAACACGATTTGAATCATCGCGCAGTAGCAAATTCGTTTCGCATGGAGACGTGGTGGTGTGGTGGTAGTGTCACCCGCCTTACAATCGTGAGGTCATGGTCTCAAATCCCGGTCCCGTACCAATGAGCTCTTTGGAATTGATGTACGGATTTTCACACTACGGGCTTTTCGGTGAAGGAAAACATCGTGAGAAAACCTGCATATGTCCGTAGTCCGTAGAGAAATTCGATGGTGTATGTTAATCTACCATGGCCTAATCACCCTTTGTGGGTAGGCCTACCTCCTGCAGTGGACTATTAAAACGGCTGGTACAGTACATTAAATTATTTATGTCAACTGCACGAAGAGAGAGGATGTGCGCAGCTTGTAACTAACTTCACAGACACCAAGAAGTTTCGATTCGCGGTCTATACTTCATTTTTATTGCAATTTCAGTGATCGTACCAAGTTACCAACAGTAATATAGTATCCAGTACTGTTTTATAAAGACTAGGTACGGACAGATTTTATAAAGATTAAGTACGGACAGATTTTATAAAGATTAGGTACGGACAGATTTTATAAAGATTAGGTACGGACAGATTTTATAAAGATTAGGTACGGACAGATTTTATAAAGACTAGGTACGGACAGATTTTTAAAAATAATAAACAAATGCGATTATAAATTAATTGAGATAATAAAGCAACCTATTTTTCTCAACTTGTATCAAACTATAGTGTGCAAAATTTGGTTATAGGAGTCCATCGCGGACAAACAACGTGACGCGTAATTTATATAAATTAAGATTTTGTTTTGGCTTGAGTTATATTTTGTTTTTGTGCTAGGTATCCCATAGAACCCTCTTATTATTTCGGGATAAAAAGTAGCCTATGTCCCTTTTGATCTTTCAAACTTTGTCTATGCCAAAAATCAGGCCAATCCGCTGTTCCGTTGCTGCGTGAAAGAGGAACTAACCAACAAACACTTTCGAATTTATTATATTACCAGGAAACCTTTTCGGTTTTAAAATAAATTATTAGTATGATATTAGTAAGGATGCAGATCACAGATACACGTGTCTTTTAAATAAGCATTGTAACTTAGTCCTAAAAAAAATACGCACTCATGCTCACCATACAGCAATAAATGCATTTCGTGTTGCCAAGAGGTTCTAATCTTATCTGCCATCCGTCTGGCTCAGGCTGCTATCAGCCGTGTTACACCTTGATAACGATACCGACCCATCTGCAAACAGATGAGGACGCCACTATTTCATTTTCTCAGTGACTCTGAGAATGGTTTTTGGTTTTGTGAGTTGGCCACTTCGGAGGTATGTTGGTTGATCTGAACCGCAGTGTCTGTTTTGCCCCGGTCTGGTTCGTGAATTGTTGTTATTATTGTGACCTTGATTTGTGGATGTTATGTCACAAAATGAACGGTACGATACACATCGGAAGGGGCGAAGTTATTTTTAATGAAAAAAAACTTAAAGCAAAAGATTTATTGAAGTGAAAAGTTCTTTAGCGGCGTTGTGCACTTTCTGGAATGGGTTAAAAATGTTAAACTCGTGTCAGGACACGTGACCTGATCGAAAATTTTTAAGACGGAGGGAAAGTAGACCGCTGGCGCGGCGTAGGAGAGGAAGTAATATCCCCCTCTCTTTCTACTGCGCGGAGAAAATGTATGCCTGCTACTGCTGTTTCCAGCGCTGCGCGAGTGTGCGTGTGTGATATTGTATTTTACCTCATAAATGATAGTACTTTTATACCTACTAAAAAATAAAGCAATTCAAAATTATTCCCTAACCATACCAAAGTATTCAAAAATGTACAACGTTAATGTTCAAGTTTTCACTTCTGCCGGCACTCCTTTTTTTTAAATTATAGGTAAAAACCATCTTTCTCGATCAGTGTATGTGTATGTACTAATTAAATATAAATAAATAAATCAGCAAAGTGATGAAACATGGTGTTATTCGCGAAGATTAATAAGCCTACAGAAAAGCATTCACTGGACACGAGGGCGTGCAATCGAAAAAAATGTTTTATTTGCTAAATATTTTTCAAAAATGTATCGTGGCCACAGGTTTTGAACCTGAATAACTTACCAACTTACATCCTTAAACCTAGCATTTCATTAGATTTACCAATTTACAGCGTTAAACAAGGAAGCACTACAAATAATAATCAATTTTCGCCTAAAATAGCACCACCGACTTCCACTACGTACTTTACAGAATTCGAATAGATTACACGAATCGATGTGACATCCATGTAGTTACATGATTGTTGATTCAGAAATAAATTATTATACAAATGTAACTTTTTAAATACAAGCTTTTGAGATCCTAGATATCATGTAGCACAAGAGTGCCATCCAAGACAAGTAAAACGAGCCCAAATACGACGGGTCTATCTTATTTAGTACAGGAGTTCCTATGGCCACCTTCCGACTCCATCATCAGATCAGCTCCATGATACCATATTATCGCATTGTCACGACATGCGTGCAAAATTTCAGCTCAATCGGAAACCGGGAAGTTGGTCAAATCTAACTTGCAAGATTCCACCCGAACTTACATAGGTACGAATACATCCATTGCGAGTTAAATAAAAGCTTGACAAAAAACAGCTCAGCGGATTTCGGTAAAATTTGGCGCTGAACACTAACATTACAAATACTTCCAAATTCAAAAAGTGCGCGGCAAAGATCATTCCGTCGTACTTATTTGTTCCAAATTCAAAAAGTGCGCGGCAAAGGTAATTCCGTCGCACTTATAAAGTTCCTTATAGAAAACACCTCCTTTTGGCGCACTTAAAGGCAAACCAAGTAGTCCTTTTCGAATAGATGTGATGAAAAAATAGTTTCTTTGCAAATAAATAATTTTTATTTTTCTCTTTCTAATCACTTCATTCTGTTATATCTAGGAAGTAGTTCGACAAATTTCCTTCTTGCATTCGGTTGCTAATTGGCGTGAACGGAACGCTGTTGATAACAATTAATGGGTATTGTACTTTATGTTCATTATATCAACAATTTATCGCACATAAAGTTTATATAAATATAAATAAATCATAAAATTAAATATCAGGCCATAATTAAGACGATATGTTATCTTCGACATCATCATTAAAAAGTAATCTGGAAACGTGATGTGGTTTATCAAAATGAACCCTAATTTGTCACTTGAAAGGAAAAACTGCATCGTACCTAGATACAGTCAAGTGCAAGCGACTTTGGCCAAAGAGTCTATATCATAATCACCTGAAACCAAATGCCCAAATGGGCGCAATAGGTGGAGGAGGACGGATAAATAATAAGAAAAAACCGGACAAGTGCCGAGTCAGGCTCGCACACCGACGGTTCCGTACAAATCCAGAAAATTTCACACAATTGGGATGTAGTTAAAATGTCTATACCTTTATTAATCATCAACAATATTTTTTTTTTCACTTTTCTCGTCATCCATCGAAAATTACACATTGTTAAAATAATTAAAAACCTGTTTAAGCATGTGCTAATGAAGCTCTTTTATATATTATGATATCTTACATGATACGGTTTACTCACTTTGAATTTTGAATCCATGTTTTGTGAATCTAGGCCCTATTATTTTTGTGTATGAAATAAAAATGTTCAGTTTTCAGATTTATACCTATATGTGTACTCTGAGACGATGCTTCTTGCAAAATTTCATAGTTCTATGTCAACGGGAAGTACCCTGTAGGTTTGGATTTTTGTGAGTGTCGAAATATGCGGCTTTTTACGACATAAACGGCTTTAACTTTTTTTAAAGATAACTGAGAAGTTTTTATTTTATACAACTGCAAGAAACCATAGTTATACCTACGTATATAGTTTAAATTTCAACTCGATATCTTGTCTCGTTTCCGAGATTAAGAGTCTTTACATACGGACAGACGGACAACAAAGTGATCCTATAAGGGTTCCGTTTTTTCCTTTTGATGTACGGAACCCTAAAAAATATAAATCACCTTCCTAAACCTCCCCACGGTTAAAACAACCGGGACCCCGCATTAGGCATGATGATGAGGTAAAAAATCATTTAGTAGTATAATTAGTGCGTGATTAGATTGTCAATAAATATTGTACTCGTAATTTTTCTTTTGTCAATCAAACAACAAACGACTAAAATAAATACTTTCAAAGTTTGGGAGTGGGGGTCGTGACGTCATCTCTCTCACAGAAGTCTATACATTAGTATGGCACTTGTGACGTCACGCGGAACTTTCGGGCTATTTCTTCACCATATTTTGTTTTACTGACATAATATTTTTAATAGTTTATCTGACGAACTAATTATATTTTTTTAGTCATCATGGCATATTAAATGGTAATATGCCATCCGAGCTACGGTAACATTCAGTTGTAAATGCCAACCGCAGTCACCCATCCAAAGACTGCCGACTTAGTTAAACTACGTCAACTACGCCTACATAAGTGCCTAGTCTGCTAAACATAGAGAAATATGAAACTTGAAATATTTCCATCCGGCCTTTACGAACTTTTATTTAGCTATAATTGGCCAAAAACGAGAAGAAACGAACCCATGAAACTTTTACTGATTTTTTTATCACTTGACTTATCAATTTCCATCGAAATATCTCAAATCAGTGAATACACAGACTATACGCGCTTTGTAATGTAGAGCTCCGTTTGCTGTCTTAGAGACCCTGATAAAAAATATTCGGTAAAAACTGGTGAAATTATCATAATTTTCAACATTATTATGGGTGGCTTATATTCTTATCAACATAAAAAGAAAGCTTGATAACGGACTATCTAGCTAGATTGCTTTAGTACTTCTGATGGGCGTGTAGATAGGTATTAAGTACCCATAGATTCGTGCATTGGTGGTATCGATAACATATATTTTTCATACCACCTGCTCGAAAAAGACTCATTATATATGTCGTACAATCTCAAGGTTAAATGAGTAATTATTATCTTAATAAAATCTCGAGGGCTATGGCTGGTCATTAATGTTGTATGAAACTCCCCAGAGAGTAAGGTGATTTAAATTTGAAACGTCTAATTCGTATGAAAATTTCTTAACTTAACATTTAAGGACATAGTATAGAAGTTTTATTTTGTATAACTGAAATCAATCTCTTTACATTGCACGGCAACAGGCATTGTAAGGAGGTTTAATTCGATATTAAAGAATAAAACCTCTTTGATGCCCGTATCAGTTCGATTTTATAGAATAAAACCTCTTTTCAATGCCCGTGTTTGGCCATGATAATCGAGCTGGCCATGGTCTTATGTTTTTCACGTAGTATTCACATTCTCTGTTTTATTACTGATTTGTGTGCTTTTCTATGAAAATTCGTAAGTAAATTCTAATTTGTTATTAAAATGTAAATTTCTAATACCGAGTTTCCTAGGGAGTACCTTCACTTAGTGAGTTTATGACGTAAATATTACTCATATTCTTGGGGTTTTATTTTCTCGCAGGATGTATGAAAAGTAAAGTATGCACCTCTAGAACCAAGTGTGTCTTCGTCTTGGGCGACTAGAACCCCTCGCTTCACTCAGGACTCTAAATCACCCTCGCTGCGCTCGTGAGTTAACTATAGAGACGCTACGCTCAGGGTCCAATTGTCGCCCGTGATGTAAGACACCATTTGGTTCTTACATCACCATAATCTACTAGTATCCACTTTTAATGTCAGTTGTCAATGTCAATCCATACTTTATTTTCTCTCCTCGGGAGGAAATAAGGGTGGAAAGACACTTTGTCCCTTTGCACGGCTACCCGTGCTGGGGTCGACATTTTTAACCCCACCTTTCGTAATAAAGGGCATAGGCAAGACAGCTTAGGGAAATTCCCCGACATCTACAATAATCCACATATTATTCGATAAAACCGATAATATTATAATACACGTCTATGAAATGCGTCACGTTGCGGTGCTCCAGACTGCAGCTGCGAATAATAGTTATGTCTAATAGAGATAAGGGTTTAGGTACCTACTCATTGCATGTTCACAGTCATAAATGTACTTGCCTACTCGGTCTACACGTGTATTAATTTCTCAGAACAAAATCCAGTAGAGTCTTATACATTAGGACTTTACTGGGTTTTGTTTAGGTACCATCTCACCACAATAATTATTATTTTTCGCCAAAAATGGTATAAACTACTTCAATCGTAGTTCATAGGTATCTTCTAGGTAAGCGTGTTACATCCTAGACCGCATATCTGCTTAACATCAGGCAGTGTGTAGTCAAACGCAAACCTATTTGAAATAAAAAAAAACGTGTACAGGATTTGAATAGTTCGCACTTTGCACGATAGGTATTTGATATAGTCATTTTCACATTATTGTTGAGTTTTCTAAAACGACTCGGCCAATTTCGATAAAATTTAAACGGGACCACCTCTGAAGTATGCTCTACCAAACAAAACAAAGAATCATCAAAATCGGTCAATGTAATCGACATTTGTTTAGATTAGGTACCTATAAATAATTATAAAAAAGAAAAGATAACATGCAGTCAGATTGAGAACCTTTTTTTAAGAAGTAGGTTACAATGTGATTTTTCGGTCTGTGCCTAAATTATAAATAATAAATACAGTTTAAAAACACGCTTATAGGAGCTGTGCTAACAATTTTTTTTAATGGATTGTCATCGGTCTTTTATAGGTGTGCAAAGTTTCAAGAAAATCTGATCGCTCAAAGTAGGTCAAAATCGAGCTCAAAGGGGTTGGTTACGAGCAAGCAAGCAAACATACAGGTGAAACTAATAAAAGCGTGTTAAAACTGTACCGAAATACGTGTAGGTATACTGTATAATCACAAAATCTGGGAACACCACCAAAACAACCACACTTCTCTAACTCGTGTGACTCGTGTCCCTATGATACAGCTGATATTTTTTATCGAATTCCGGGTTGTGCCCACAGTAAAAGCAAGTTGTTCATAGTCATATTGATAGTCTTCTCACCTTATACCTATGTGGTGGCGCAACAATGGCCTTTTAGTAAGATAGAGCACGGAAATTGGGTACAGATCGAATTAAACTTCTTGGATAGTAAATTTCTTCTTTCTTGTAAAATTAGCTACAAGCTAACGTAAAACCCCATCCTGACACAACTTAGAATCGGCTCTTGCGCAGCTTGTAGCTCTAACTTCACAGCTGCCAAGAAGTACGATTCGGCCCATACCCAACATCCTTAAGAAATATTCAGAGCAGTTACATTGTTTCAAATAGCAAGTGGTCGCGAGGTCTAGTCTAGTCCCTTCGCTGATTTACTAGTAGGTACCTAGTATGTCTAGATAAGCCTGTAGACACACACTTCCTACACGT
Organism: Hypomecis punctinalis; assembly: GCA_949316475.1. NCBI lineage: Eukaryota > Metazoa > Arthropoda > Insecta > Lepidoptera > Geometridae > Hypomecis > Hypomecis punctinalis. Next base: position 20,184,078 of record OX438814.1, read on the forward strand.
GTTTCCTTAATAGCCTCAGTACCTAAGTACCTACTTCACTTATCCACGAGTGCTTTCTCAAGCCAGGCCCTGACGTCAGGTCTTCAATTACCATATTACATTTCAAATGGTAATTTTATTAAGTGCTTGAGTTGTTACTAGGCTTTTAGTGGGTTGGCTTGGCGCGCCTATATTATAGCATAGACAAACCTATTGTCTATGATTATAGGCACCACTGCTTCCATGGGACATAAGAAGTTACTTGATTTTTAGGGTTTCGTACTTCAAAAGGAAATAAACGGAACCCTTATAGGATCACATTGTTGTCTGTCTGTCCGTCTATCCGTCTATCCGTCTATCCGTATGTCAAGACTCTTTATCTCGGTAACGCGTAAAGATATCGAGTTGATATTTAAACTGTAGGTATACGTATATCTAAAGTCTCTTGCAGTTGTGTAAAAGAAAAACTTCTCAGTTATCGTTTGAAAAAGGAGCCGTTTATGTCATAAAAACGCATATTTCGATACTCACAACAAACAAAACCTACAGGGTACTTCCCGTTGACGTAGAACTATGAAATTTGGCGAAAAGCATTGTCTTAGAGTACACATACAGGAATAAATCTGAAATTGTGTAAATTTTTATTTAAATCACGAAAAAAATTGGGCATAGATTCACAAAATATGGGTTTAAAATTCAAAGTGAACAAATGCTAAACAGGTTTTTAATTATTTCAACAATGTGTAAATTACGACGTATGACGAGAAAGGTGAAAAAAAAACTTTTGTTCATGATTATATGTAGTATACTTTAACAACTTACTTCAATTTTGTGAAATTTTATGCATTTGTACGGAACCCTCGGTGTGTGAGCCTGACTCGCACTTGTCCGGTTTTTTTGTGACATAAACTGTTTTCTAGTTAGTTGTCTTCGGTCCCGTAACAGCTGTACACTAAGTACCCTAAGCGCATTGTCGCGAGAGTACGCAAATTTGAACTTTTATATAGCCGGTATTGTTGGAAATCTATACAGGGTAATCCGATTTATACACCAATCATTATGAGCAACTTTTACTATGGGGCCATTTTAATCACCTCTGATCGACTTAGTACAGGCAATCAGATAGCCCTGTAGAAGAATCCTACATCCGGCAGTGGACACTGGACGTGCTACAAGTTTTTATTTTGCAAAATAGAAGGACTTTCAGACTTTCACTATGGGACCAACACCAAAATCGCGAAAAAAAAAAATCCGCTGATATACTTTAACACAGCTGATATTTCTTCACGATTTAGCGGTTGGTCTCATAGTGAAAGTTGTTAAAATGATGAGTAAATAAGTAGGTAGGTACACTAAGCGCCACACAAGTCGGCGGATGAGAAGCTAGCCGCAGATGACACTTCGCCGTGATTCGCTAAAATTGCGCATGTGTGCACAATACCGACACAAATTGGCGATGTGTTGAGCACGGGCGTAGAGAGCGCGCGGGAGGCATGAGGTTTGCGGGTGGGTGTGCCCCGGCCTCTCGTTTCTCTGGCTCCCGCGCATACCTATATTTTGGCTTTTTCGTAGTGCTCTGCGCATAACTTCCCATCCGCCGATTTGTGTGGCGCTTAGTATACACTTCGGAATGTACCTAAACGCAAAGTAACAGTCTGTTTAGGCCGAATCATATAAGTCGGCGGATGTGAAGTTAGCTAATCAATATCCACTCCTGACTGAAGCTCAAGTTGATTGGGCTTCGCACTGCTTGTAGCTAACTTCACATCCGTCGACTTGTATGATTCTGCCTATATATAAATTCATTTATTTCAGATTTCACATCTACATTTAAAAATACATTTTTATCATTATCAAATCAAATTAAAATTGAAATCAAAATTGAGTAAATACATTTGTAAACAAAACTTTAAAATTGAAATTAATATAAGTGTTATAAAAAAATTAAAAAGTAAAATTACAAAAAATATAAAATGTCAAAAATATAAATTACATGTCACAGAACTAGGTACACTTATATCAAAGTTATCTTAGTCTATATCTGCGAGTGGAACCAGAGTGCTCAACGTGCAGCTTGGTCCAATGCTGCATCATTGGGCAGTCCAGCCCCCCTACCGCCTAAAGCAATAGCAATCGTAATAGCAATCGTTTATGACTTCATTTTAGTCATTTGGCACCGCCTATGTGACGTTAGCCATGAAAGTTGTTCATTCAACGATTGCTTTCGCAATCCGCGCAAAGCAATTGATGGCTAACGTCACATAGGCGGTGCCAAATGACTAAAATGAAGTCATAAACGATTGCTATTACGATTGCTATTGCTTAGGCGGTAGGGGGGCCGGTCCATCCGCCAGGCGAACAGCTGCAAGTACGTGTTGGAGCTGCCGCGAATGCGGCGCATCAGGGACGCCACGCGCTTGCGCACGATCGAGTACGATAACCTTGTTTCCCTCATTTAAGCATACCAAGAGGTTGAATAAAAGCGTTCATTTTGTTGTACTTTTTACCATCCTCTTGTTTCTGTAAATGCGCAAAAAATACCGATTTCCAAAAATACCGTTCATTAAGCGGCATGCATCCAGCGTGAAATATATAGTAATGATTATTTATTATGCTTGATATAGGCACATCAGTTTATACTGCTCGCCTATAAACAAATAAAAAATAAATTATTAGCAGGTTATGTTACCTGCCCTTCCGTAAGTACAAGTACCAAAATATATCTATAGACTATTCCACTGATGATAGCAAAGATAAAAACGCTTGGTGACAGAGTGATTAATTCGGTAAGCAATTAGCGTCGACCTTGAGGAACGGCTTCGAATAATATATTAGAATCAACGTAACACTGACCTAATTCCCTGCAGGAGGGTTCCGCCATTTATTTTAACATCTAGGTGAGTAGGTACCTACGTGACAGAAGAATAGACAGGTAAGTCCAAGTGTAAATCTATTAGGTGCTATTTTAGAGAGGACAGTACGTACCTACCTATCACAAATTACCAAATATTAAGCATCGTCGCAAGGTAGCGAGTTTGTCGGCCTTTTACCGGATACACTTCGGAGAGTGCGCCCAGGAGTTGCACAATCTGGTCCCCCTGCCCCTTTCTTCTATCGTACGGCTAGACAAACGCGACCAAAGCGCCACCCTTTTATGGTGGACATTCCGCGCGTTAGATCCAAGCGTTTCGAATCCTCATTCCTCATACGAACAGCCGGAATGTGGAACGCTTTGCCTGGGTCTGTCTTCCCGTTAAAGTACAACGTGAGTGTCTTCAAATCCCGAGTAAATAGGTATCTTCTAGGTAAGCGTGCTACACCCTAGACCGCACATCTGCTTAACATCAGGCAGTCAAACGCGAACCTATTCGAAATAAAAAAAAATATATATTGTATGTCCGTTAGGACAAACTTGTGTCCATAATTTATTATAATATAACAACTTATGTACACAGTTTTAAACAATAAACGTTATCTTATCTAATTTGTAACCAAAAGGTTTTTTTACTAAATTTTTGCTGTCTAGAAATAACCAAAATCTGCTGTTTCATACATTTTGTCAATTCCGACCGAGTTACAGTATTGTATGATACCTACAGCTGACTTTTTCTCGAATTATAAGTTGTCCATAACGATGGTTTTAATCACCCTCTTTTAGCTTAATATAGGGTAAGCAGATAACCCTGTAAATAATCTATAATATATCGCGAGACTCGAGGCCAAGTGCGAGTTACACTCGTGCTGGGAACCCTCTTAGCCCCATTTTAAGCGTCGACCTGTTGCCGTTATTAATATGGAGCATAAAACGGAAAAAAAAAACGTTAATTGTATGGAAGCCCCTTTTAAATATTTATTTTATTCTGTTTTTAGTATTTTTTGTTATAGGGGCAACAGAAATACATCATCTGTGAAAAATTCAGCTACCTAGGTAGCTATCACGGTACATGAGATACAGCCTGGTGACAGACAGACAGTCAGACGGACAGCGGAGTCTTAGTAATAGGGTCCCGTTTATACCCTTTAGGGACAAAACCCTAAAAAGAAGCACGTCTGCCTGTGTACCTATGCATCTTGATTTCGAAGAGGATGTGAGATGCGCCTTTCTAACTATAGGGGGCAGAGCTGTTAGGTGAGGTTTAAGTCAGGGTTCAGTCAGAAAGGCTATTGTAATACTGTCCTAATTATATGTCGTCTGTCCACGCACGTCATACTTTGCGCTTTCTATCTCCATTTGAGAACATTGCGGCCTCATCCAGTCATCCCATCACTTCCCCGGGTTATGTGCCCTTCCCACTGCCACTTTAACTTGCTAATGCGTTGAGGTTGAGCTATGTCGGTTATTATGAACAACTTTTACGCAAATAGCCAACGTGAAATGCGAGAAAAAAATTCAGCTGTTCCGTACATTTTGTTGATTTCGAGTTGCAATTTTGTATGGAACAGCTGATTTTTTTTCTCGCATTTCACGTTGGCCATATCCTATCCTACTAGTTCTATCCTACTAATATTATAAACGCGAAAGTTTGTGAGGATGGATGGATGGATGTATGGATGTTTGTAACTCTTTCACGCAAAAGCTACTGAACGGATTGAGATGAAACTTTGCAATAATATAGCTTATATATCAGAATAACATATAGGCTATAAATTATAATGATATTGCGTCAAAGATCAAAATATCATGCGGGCGAAGCCGCGGGTAAAAACTAGTGTATAATAAAAGTTGTACATTGGGGTATCCGCAGCTTGTAGGTAACATCACAACCGCCAAGTTGTTTGAATCAGCCTACACATTCTAATAGTAGGTATAGTACTTAGGTGCTGTGGCATATCTATTTATCAAACCAATGCGATCCTAATGCAAACAGCCGTACCCCTATCGACGGACGACGCTTGGCAACAGGCAGTCTATCCATTGCTAACGGAGCAATGGATTGACTTGATTTTGCTGAGAACAGTTTTAGTCCTATCCTACAGGAACCTTGAATTTTTCCGGGATAAAAAGTAGCCCATGTCACTTTTTGTCATTCAAACTATGTACATGACAAAAATCAACTCAATCTGATGCTCCTTAGCTGAGAAACAGTTTTTCTCCTATCTTTCGGTAACCGCCAATTTTTTCGGGATAATAAGTAGCCTATGTCCTTTTTCAGGCTCTAGACTATCTGTGTACCAAATTTCATTGAAATCGGTTCAGTAGTTTTGGCGAGAAAGCTCGACAGACAGACAGAGCTACTTTCGCATTTATAATATTATATAAAATAGTAAGGATAAGGATTAGTAAGGATAGTATGACGATATCCAAGGGTTGATAATCGATTGATTTGACAGTTATTCGATCAATAGTTGTTTATTTTGACATTCTTGCAGCGCACGCTGAAATAGCTCGCAGATGGCAGAATTTTCCTACTTTCTGGATACTTATCGTTATATTTTGGACAATTCACACAATTATCTTTATAAATTGTAGCCTATGTGTTATTCTGATGTATGAGTTATATTATTGTAAAGTTTCGTTAAAATCCATTCACTAGTTTTTTACGTGAAAAAGTAACAAACATCCATCCATCCTTCCATACATTCTTACGTTTATAATATTAGTAGGAAGTAGGATACTTATTAGACAGGCATGTATGACACGCCACACCCACTGGGTGGTAAATATTACATTAAATATTTACTGAGAGGAAATGCGTCAATGCTCTCAAAACTTTGCAGACAAATATCAGTTTTTGCATGATTATGCGATTATGTTATGTAGGTATTGTCTTCCGCATAGCACTAGCAATCATAATGGGAGCCTACCACAGATCCTGAGTCGTTAGTATAAGTTTACTTTACACCTAAGTAACTAAGTAAGCTCGACAGCTGTTCCCATATGGCACAATTCATTTTGTACAGCGCCTCTGACGGCAACGAGGAAGAACTAACCAAAATGTATGGAGCCATACGAAATCGCAAACGCGAAAGTTTAATTTGCTGTTCACCGGGTCAGATAAGATTTAATGAAATAGCAAATGCGAAGTTAATGTGATCATCTTCTGGCTCGAAGGACCAGGGGACGCTAATGGCTGATCTACACCTTTAGCCGTCTTAACACAAAGTGTGATTTCCTATCACGGAGTGATAGACTAGACTCTTGGAAAAAATTCTAAAGAAATATGAGAACAACCTAAATATAGACAATAGATGATTTTCGAAGATCATGGATATCCAGGTTCGGCTAAATATGAGCGTCGATGTATTCAGAAAATGAGATAGTAGCGCTCTTTTTGTATACAGTTGTTCCAATTACACGAAAATATAAAATCTTTGAAATATAGAGATGAAAGGTTCCACGGTAGGTACTTGGACTACTCAAGTATTTCTGATAAATTATAAAATTATATTAAGTTCAACTTGCAGCGATGTACAATTTTCCTTCGATTTCAAAAATGTAAAGAATTCGATTTAGAATTTATAGTCTGTATTTTTTCTTTGATTTTAGTGCTACCTAGAGTTGAGTGATTAAGATACATGAAATGCTTAATTGAGCTAACGTAATTTAGAGGGCGCTACATGGTGTTTTGCAACAAGATTTTGTTCTAATTCGATTAGTGTTATGACCACGAATAACTCAAAATGTTGATGAGTGTCTACGAATCACATTATATAAATATAAATTTCATGAATTTATGTGAAACTTAGAGAATTTAACGTAATTTACTCAATAAGTCACTAGAAAGAAAAACAATTTGAATTTTTAGCGCCACTATTTAGTAACGTTTAACGCCACCTAGTCAACAAAAATATAACTAAACTGAACAAAGAGCTGGGAGCCATCAGTGAAAAATTAGGTTGTGTTTTATCTCTGTCATCCCCAAAGTTATCGACGTTGAGGAAACGAGATGCACTATCGACTTTCGGCCGTCAAACCATCTTTCTTTCTTGTGCAACTGTTTCTCTTCGTCCGTGTTCTAGTGCACTGCAAACGCAGGATGGACGCCATTCGCGCGAGATACATTTTTGTGCGGTCGTGAAGCTAGAACTATAAGCTTTGTGTGGCGGGCGTGGAGCTATGCTATAGTGCGTAACTTGTGCAGTGGTTTCGGTCTGGCGGTGGTGTGTCGAGGAGGTTGTCGCAGGTCGGGAGGGCTCGCCTCGGCAGAGGTGAGGCGGTGGCTTCGGCTGGAGGCGCCCGAGGCGTCAGGAGTAGCATGGCGGGCGCGAGCTGAGCGCCGGCCGCGGCCGCTCGCGCTCCGCCGCCGGCCCGATGAGCGCGGCACGCTCTGCGCGGCGGAGGTTATTTTATGGGTATTTGCGTGAGCTGCCGGCGTCGCGAGAGGAAGGCACCAGAGAAGAGGTCGGTGCCGGGAGCGGGCGGGCCCGGTAAGGGCGCTGCGGCGGCGGAACTGCTGCCGCGCCGCTCGGACCGACTGCCAACAATGGCCAACTCGATGTCCAATATCAAAATGACAAACCCTATCAAGGGCATCGTCAGCAAGCGTCGGAGACGCTTCCAAAAGGACGGATTTAACCTGGACTTAGCCTGTATCCTTTTAAGTGGTGTGAAGTTTAGTAGTGTTCGGCGTAAGATCGATGTTGGACGAGGTGAGTCCTTTGTGTTCTGATCCCTTGCACCCCGAGCTTCAGGGTCCGGGGCCCGCTCTGAATCCGCGGAATCACCTCGGACTGGGTTTGATAACCTGACATGACCATCCTTTACTTCTGTCAAGGGCACTTGGTTTATAACCTATAAATTACGTTCATAAAACTGCTGATAAAATCGTGGCTATTTCAGGTTAGGAGTGAATTATGCTATTAATCTCATAGTACAATAGTGTCTAAATAGCTGTTTCAAAAAGCTATCAGATTAATCATGTCAAAGCTACAAGGTCTCTAATAGTTACTACTGAACACAAGTATGTATACATTTTCCAATAAAAAGTGTAAAACATAGTACCTAGGTGGCTAGGATTTAGTGAAATCACAGTTTAAACACAGTAGAGTAATGCTAGCACACAGTTTATCTAGAATAGTTGTGTGGAGACTGCATGGCAACAAGCTGTGTACCTACTATTGTACAAGTATAACCTATAAGTTTGTGTACATAGACTCGGTACATGCCTATTTTATCTCTTTACATAGAAACTATCTGATAATCATTGTCAAGTGGCGCAGATACTTCAGAATCATAATTTCTTTGGATTTTATCAGATTACAGGTCTGTGGTTATAATTAAAACAATGGTGATGATATTGATACTGGCATGATATATTTTAATATGGACCTTGTTGTAGATATAAGTAACTCCTATTCTGTTTGGAATTGATTCTATGGTTTAAATTCTCTCTTCCGTAAATGATAATATTTATTTTACAAAGATTATATGGTTGTAATTAATAGCTGATATTATTATAGGTAGAATATCAACTAGGCGAGTCTATAGACTACTTAAGCCAGTCAATCTGATTGATACATTTTCTAGGCAGGGCTTTATACCTAACCCAACTCAAAGGTAACTAAAACTACTTCTAATATCTGAAAGTATTGCTTCAAATTTCCATTGGTTGCTTTGTCATATTCTCAAGGAGCAACCATTGGAAGCACTGATGCTTGATAATAAAAATTTGCCTAGATACTTAATTATATTATATTACATAAATTTTCAAGGTCAGCGTTACTCCAGAGCTCTTACAATAGGTCAGTATGCATCTAGTAGTGTGTATTCTTGTCCATCAGTTGTGCCACAGACATAAAGCCTTGTTTTACTATAGATCCCTCTAGATGGTGCTTTTTCTACACATTTACTGTATAACTAGGTATCGGTCATCCAAAACGCTTACTGCTTGAATGCTTACTAGGCTTTTTGACCTCACTCTATACATTTTTACATCAATATTTTCATACTATAACATTACTTTGCTGGAGCAAAGTTGGCAGGTTTGATGAAAATTTTGTAGGCTTATTGGAAAGCAATTTGAAGGCCTTCTATATCAACTTCTAATATGATATAAGATATCCAATATTAAATCATTTCATATTAATTTCCAATGAAATATAAGCAATCCAATAAGATTTAAAACACTTCTAATTGATGCGACTTATATCCAGCATAATCATTTGATTTAAAACTTATCATTTTGGGCTTTTTGAGTTTATAGTAGGTAGTAGGAGGGTGTAAACTCATTATAATGAATGAAGCATTTTTCTTTGTTCTAGTTTTTGTTATAAGTAAATTTGTATAGGCTGGGTGTCTAGCCCTAGTGTCCGTTTTTTAGCCCGCCTGAAGGCCTCTGACTTGGCTAAATGGTTAAAACAACCGGAACCTACAGTTTTTGTTATTTAAAGTGAATTAAATGTTTTATGGTATCAACCAATCAAAGGCTTTAAGGTATTACCTAATCAAATTGAACTATGTTATAAAGTGGAAATTTATACATATTGGGGTGCGTTCCAAAACATTTAGCTGTTTGTCGGGTGAATTTTACCGGATGAATTTTGGTTTCGGAACTAGGCTGTAAAGGGTGAAAATCACTCGGAGCGAATTATGTTTTGGAACGATCTTGGAAAAAAAGAGTTACCTAAGTGTTACCATTTATGCAATAAATGTTCCTTTTGTTTCTTTACCGATACTTTTTCTACATGGTTGCTTTTTTGTTTTTATTTATGTAGGTCATCATTTCCTAAAATGGTATATAAATTCTCAGTAAAAATTCTTCTGTAAATAGGTACTTATCATTAAATTATCCTTTTTCAAGGAAAATGTTACTCTTCGATCTGTCGTACGTTTAAATCGCACAATAACTCTGGTAGCACCGGCAATAGCATCGATCGGCGCGCGAAATTCAATTTTTCTTAGGTTTTATGTCAAGATGTGTATGTGGAGATACATTACAATCTGTTCACAGTTGTTTTGCCTCTGATATTTGTCACTGTCTCTGCCTAGTCATTACACACAATCTTGAATCATCAATCAAGAAAGCTACTTCACGTAGCTGTGAACGGAGTGTAGGTACTCATGTATAGTCATTTTGCGAAAATGAGTAGTTTTGACTTAGTACATACATAAAATCTGAAACAATGAACAGTCTTTATACAAAACTCTATCAACCTGATAATTTCTAGTTGAAGAGAATTTGAATTTCGCGCGCCGATCGAGGATATATGCCCAAAAAAGATCTTTAATTAACAACAGCATTAACTTTTATATAATAACTAGTTTCATCTTTATCTAAAATGATTATAATATTTTGCCGTCGCAGAACACCTAGTTTAGTGTGAATTGGAATGATAAAATTTTCAACTTATATTTCCTCAGCCCTTGTTTTCATTATAACTTCTCTCGTTACGTCAATTTTGACAGCCGAGTGAAATTCAACTCTGATTTTACCAGGGTGAATTATTTACACTGTCAGGTGGAATTTCACTCTGTCGGAGGCGTTCCAAAACACTAGAGTAAAATTCACCGTTGCGTTTCGGAACCAGCATCGAGCGAATTTCACCCTTCACCGAGTGAATATTGCCTGTTTTGGAACGCACCCTTGAATGATGTTATAAAGATTTAGTGCATTTGTAAAGAAATGCAAAACATACATGCAAAAAATAACAAAATGCTAATACTAAAAACATCCACCCTATTTACTTATAGGACAACCTCCGTATATATATCTTATTACTGCTTTTGATCATTATTGACACCACCCTGACAATTTTGATACCATTATAAAGTCTTAATCTTTTACTGTTATATGCATTTTAAGAAGTAGCATTTTTTAACAATTTTGTAGATTTAACAAAAATGGCTCAGTCGATTACGATAAAATTCAAATGGGACCAATTTTGAAGTACATATACTCTTTCCGATAAAAAAGAATTATCGAAATTGGACTACTATGTAAAAAGTTGTGCATGGTTATACATAAATATATATATATATATATATACACGTAGAATTGAGTACCTCCTCCATTTCGTCGGTCAAAAAGTTCATTATAATCATTCCTATAGTTCATAAAATCCAAATCTAAATAAAGTTGAAATCTTTCTGTGTCAAAATAGCACACTGATACCACAGACTGATACATTTTACAAAATAAAATATTCTTCAGCATTATTCATTGACTTGCCCAAGAGAAAATTACACAGCAAACAAAATTAAGAAGTATTCAGTTATTAAATAAAACAGTTTCAATACCTAAGAGTAGACATAGCTGGAAGCGACATTGTTTAAGAGTTATGTAGAGACAAAATAGGTAAAACACTCGCACAAAATATTCAAAGCCACACAAATCAGAGGATATCCAAATGATTAAAAAGACAAATAGCAGCCGCAGTAATGTGTGGAATAATAATTTTCACATGTGTATCAGTGCTTACAGAGTTCGTTCACCCCCTATATAGCTAAAATAGGTTCTCTATCAGGCATCCTATCAGAGTGATTGCATATAATATGTTTTTTATAGCATTGATACAGTATTGCAAATGTATCCTGCATTTAGTAATTTATTGGCTAGCTTTTTGCCTGTGGATTCTCATATAATAGTATTATAAATAAATGCAATTTGGTATTACATTGTATTTGGATGTTTTTATAGATATACCTAACATTGTGCATTGCTTGCCAAATTTGAAATTAACCAGTTAATGTATCAGCTCGAAGTTTCTCAAGGTGGCCAAAGAAGTTTCTAGGGGTTTTCTAAGGTGGTAGCTGCACACCCTTGTCCTTCCCTTAACTATGCCCATTAAGATAGATAGGAAATTCTTTATTGGTCATACAATAAGCTAAATTGGAAAGTAACCAAACATTTATAAAATAACAGTGTGATAAATCAGCTGCTTTATAGCTGGATCTCTTCCAGGAAACCTTAGTACTAACATACAACATAGTATATTTAAGTTGAAGTGATGTTAGCTACAAGCTGTGCGAAACCCAATCATGAGTGACGCTCACTTAGACATTATGCGAGGATTAGGTTTTTTGCAACTTGTAACTAACTCCACAGTGGCCTATATTAACTATTAGTAATTTATTTAGTAAATCTTAGATAATATAACAATAAAAGAAAGGAGATAATGTAGTTGAACATGGACTTAATCACAATAAGAAAAAAATACATTTTACCTGTTTGTTAAAGTCTATCTGGCCAAACCAGATTTTTAAAGTTATTATTTAAGTACTTAATTGAGATTAGGTCATAATTATGATTTTGCTAAAACTAGTTGCCATTATCTCTTGCTTAAGATATGAAATTAGCTTAAATTGATATTAATTCTCACTCGAACAACTTAAGCAATATTATCAAATAAATATGATCCTTATTGTACGCTAAATACATGTTGAACAAGGGCGGCCTTATTGCTTTGGCGATTCTTTCCATCCATCTATCAGCCGTAGGACATCCACTGCTGGACATAGGCCTCCCCAATGAAATTCCAAAAAGGCTGGTTGGGAGCGGCCTGTATTCGACGCGTTCCTACGATATTAATTATATTGTCAGCTCACCTAGTCAGTGGACGCCCTATGCTGCGCTTGCTGGTCTGTGCTCTCCATTTGAGAACTTAACGGCCCCATCGGCCATCCGTTCTTCGAACTATGCCCTGCCCACTGCCACTTTAATTTGCTAATCCTCTGGGCTGTCGGTAACCACGGCTTATCAAGATTTCAAGTGATACCATTGAATTTATTGTGATTTGATCCATTGGAACTCGATATAAAATAAATAAGTTTTCATCAATTCAGTTCACTACTTTCCAATAGATAATTTATGTATTAATTTGTGTAGTGGCTGATAGATGGCATTGCTTTTACTCGTAGAAGGTATCTTATATGCTTTTTTATTGATAAATCCTGTGTTCTTTGTGGCACATTCTAATTCTAATTCATAATAAAGTATTTTAATCTTTAGATCAAGGTCCCAAAGTGATACAATTTAACTCTGTTAGTGTTTTAGTTTCCATTATAATATTCCTACTTCAGTCTGATTAAAACTTAATGGCAAAAATTATGGTTAATATTTTTTCTGTTTTGATATTAAACCTAACCTCATTACAATTCCACGGAATCAGCTGTTTTGTTCATACCTGCCCTAATACTTTAACAAAAGGTATAAACAAGTGTGTAAAATTAATATTATGCTAAATACAGGTATGATAATACAGAATCTCGGTAAAATAATCACGTAAAGCAATATCGTCCTTAGTTATCAAAAAATAAAATCTATATTACATCATTTGTTGAGGAAAAGACATTGTAATAAATGTAAGAGGTTGAAAATCGTACGCACACGTACTCTCCAACGGTACTGCCGTTGTATGCACAGACCACAGTATAGAAACTACAGACAAGTAGCAGTATCCTAAGTAAGCACAAACGCGAAATTACTAAGCGTAGAGTTGAAAATCTGCCGGGCTAGTATCACCCTTCGTGGGTAGACCTACGTCCTGCAGTGGACTATTGAAGGCTTCTTCAGTACAGTATGCGCACGAAGTAATATTTCGTTTGACGTGTCAAAACGAGTCCGCGTTATGGCAAATTATGTATCTTTCACTTTTTCACACGTTGAAAAGAGTTCTTTTCGTGGCTTTTCGTGGTCGCATGCTAGACTAGATGGACGAATGGGTGCGAATTTGAGCTTTATTGACATGGAGCTAATGTCTCTAATCCTTTTATTGAACGTGCGATTAATATTTTAAGCGAAAATAATGTAGGACTTCTTTTTTATATCAGAAAAATCAACTGTATCTGTGGAAATATCCGATGAGATATGTTAGATGAAATAAAACAGTTATTCCCACGTACGATTAGGTATAAAATGGCTGCCGGATATCTGGATGAAGTTGGGGCGCGGAAAACTGAAGCCCCTGACAAATCCCAGATGATAACAGTAATCTAGTCGCAATATACATAAAATGAGAAAATAAAGGCTTTCATTCCCGCCGAATAAATATAAACTAAAGCAGTATCCACGAAAACTAGGTACTTACGAGATATGATAGATACTATCTATATAAGTATGTATTTAAAATATGTATATGTAAGTATATCAGTCTCTGGCAACCATATCACAAGCTTTGCTTAGTTTGGGATCAGAGACCGTGTGTAAGTTGTCCCCCAATATTTTTCAATTTTTATTTCCGTCCGCCGAGGATTTATACGGATTTACTTACAATTTTATTTTCGACGTCGAAAAGAAATAAAAATAAATATTATATTCTTACAGGCGTAATCTAGCAGTCATAGAGTCCTACTGCTATTAAAAACGGTCGACGCGACGTCCTAAATCTGTGACTGAGACAGATCTCGATGGCCGTAATATTTTTTATAAAATTGGCATCATTATTTATCAACCGTAGCCATAATCATAGTGGTTACGGCAATTTTTCCCATGGCGGCAGTCGTACTTTGCCATACTGTCTGCAGCGCGTTGTCCGCGCACGGCCGGCTACTCCGCGACCTTCGCTCGCCGCGCGCTTAGCAACAGTAATTCTCAATTGATCCCTAAAGGTATCATTAAACCGATCTTAATTTAGAAGTTACCTTGCTGCCGCAGCTTGAAAAAACGCTAAGCGTTAACGGGCCGTAAACCGTACGGGTTCCGTATATGCTCCGGCGCATGGATACCCGAGTTTATTACGCGCGAATTAATAATAAACAACTCTTCAATCTCGGTTTTTGACTGTCGTTTTACAGTTTCTCTGAGTTTGAGTTTATTAGCTCTTTTACTTGACTGGCCCGATACAGGAGCGTAATGGTTTTCGTGGAACTGCGTATGTTTTATTAATTTATGCTACAAACTTAAAGGTTTCGACGATTTTGGTTTATTATATTATGTCGTTACTATCTAATGTTACTTGGTGACCGAACGAGTTAATATAAATCAGATTTTAAACGGAATAATAAAATTTTACAGGGCAGCGTAATGATTGCCTTATCGCCTAACTGCAGCGATAGCGTGACGATTTAATACCGTTTCATCTTAATTCGAATATCATATTCTATCTATCTTCTATCTATGTTTCGAAATCCTAATATTATTCAACATAATTATCATCCCTTAACGATCTACTGCTGCACGTAGGCTCTTTACAATGTTGTGCTGATCTCTACGTATTGCCATTCGCTCTGACGATACCTACTGAAATTGTATTTCGAATATATTTTTGAAGTCACAGATTAATTTGAAGACCAAGATGTGTGGTGCACAGAAGAGGCCTATGCTCGGCAGTGAGCGATCACAGACTGTTGGTGCTGATGATGATTTCTGAAAACAGTTGAAACTCATTTTGTTTGGATTATACCACAAGTGTTACCAATTTCCATAGCTAAACAGGGGCCTGATTCTCTATGGACAAAACGTAACGTAACGCGGTAAGTAATTTTTTATTTCAGTGAATTTAATATGGAGAAATGTTTGATAAATGTAAAATTATGTTAAAATAAATTAAAAACCGAGTTTAAGTTATGTTATTTGAAAATAAATATTCTTCACGCGAATATCTCAAAAACAAATAGCATGTTAGAGCGCGTTACATGCTTGTTTTCATACAGAATCACCCACCAGTTGAAACTATTGCACCTAACTCTAAAACTAAACCACTGTAAAAGTACACAATAAATAACCGCCTTTATTCAAATGAACTCTGATTGAGTCGTATCTTCAAATGGAACCCTAATTATTGTAGTGAAACCAAGGCTGCGTAATTACCTACAATTAAAAACAAATTACTACAAATACGTAACTGCCCCTTGCTACCTATCTGAGGATCTCGACACTTATTAAAATCTTTCAAATTAGACTGATAGTTGGGAAGTGCAGTTTGCACATAGTAAATTTGAAGAATGAAGCCACCGTCATGCTTCCCTGAGCCACTTGATACAATCTGTATAGAACTTTAAATTAATTACCTGTAGGTACGTATTTCGTTATCTTTATGGGTAATAGCTCAAACGAAGTAGGTACTTAAGTGTAACTAGCTGTATCTACTAAATTAGGCAGTTAGAGATATGAAAATAGTCTTTACCGGTTAGTGTTTAAGGAAGATTTTTGTTTATACTTAGTCATAGCATTTTTATCAGCTTTCTTCGCTCAGTACATGTTCGATCGACCTACAAGAACGACTAGCATATGAGTTCTTTGGTATCGGGTTTTGGAGGTCGCATACGTAAGGTCAATTTCTTCTAGAATTATAGGTATTCTAGATGAGTGTTTTGGCGGGAACGCGGAAAAGTCATGTCGCCTCATTGTATTATTTTGTTAAACTTGTGTTTTTGTCAGTGATAATTAGTGAAAAGTTGTGGTATTTCGTTGATTATGTTCTGATTTACATGCATGAGTGTAGGCAGGCAAGTGATATAATGTGACGTATCAGGTCGTTCCGTGTTGTCACCAAAACTCCATAGACGCCTCTAGAAAAGTATCCACTGCTCCACAGTCCAAGTCATACCTCAGTAGGTATGACTTGGACTATGTTTAGACTTGACCGCGACTTTATTGGACTATGACGTAACTACGATAGTGACTATTTTGATAAAATATCAAAAATTATTAAAACTTAATACTTGACACTGGCAAATGCACAACGATGCGAGGCCAAACAAAAGAAGAAGAAGAAGGTATTTTAGATAAGGTCTGGTGTCACTTGAAGATATCCTGTTGTGCCATTAAGCCATTGTTGTATTTGGATGGGTGACCGCGGGTGACATTTTCCGACTAAGCGCTACCGTGGCTCGGATGACACGTTAAAGTGTAGGTCCCGGTTGTTTTAACCGTTTAGCCATGTCAAAGGCCTTCAGGCGGCCTAAAAATTCTGACAGCAGCCGGTAGGATGCGCGCCACGAAATATTTCTTTCGTAGTGTCAGAACGAGGCAGCATTATGGCAAAGTGTATATTATATCTGTCACTTTTTACACACTTCGAAAAGAGTTATTTTCGTGGCTTTTCGTGGTCGCATGCTTGACCAGCAAGGCTAGCCACCCAGCTTATACGTACTTACATATTGGACCATTATTTTCTTTACGATTGTAGAGTCATAGTAAAAGTAGTTACTATTGCAACATATCATAAAATCCTTAAGGTTTAATTACATACTACTTCCTATAATAAGTTTCATAAAAAAATGTTTTCACACAATATGAATTGAGTAGCCGAGTTTTTGCTATTTCAAATGTGGTTGCAAGGTAAAAGTCCTTCATAACTATAAAGGCGATGAACTTCCATTGTTGTAGGTATTTTATGATTTATTGTTAGCTACATTTTGACTTGTACTTTGTGGTGTGATATGACAAGTATATAGCAAAAATTGGTGTGTACGACAAGTATGGTAAGGAAACGCTGATATCGAGATTCTTCGTAAGGTAGGAAAGCAGGACACTGGGTAAAATGACATAAGTAGCAATAGCGCGCGGTAAACAAGCTTATGATTTTAAAATTAAAACACCCGATTACTGATTTTTGACCGACGAACCACCGGAAGAGGTATACAATTCGACGCGTATATATATTTTTTTTTATGTATAACCACGCATTACTTTTTTCGTAGTAGTCCGATTTCAATAATTCTTTCTTTATTGGAAAGAGTATACTTCGAAATTGGTCCCATTTAAATTTCATCGAAATCGGCTGAGCCATTTTTAATAAATCAACAATAATGTGAAAAATGCTACATCGACTCGTGCGAAATATTCGCGAATTCTGTACACGGGTGAAGTCGGTCATGCAAATTTTTGCAAAAAATAATCTTGTATAATCCTGAAAACTAATCAATAAATCGTTTAATTCACTCACGAGCTATGATGTCGTATTAATACATAGAGGTTAAACTTTCAGTGCCCTGTTTTAGAATCGGGGATTATGGATACCGGAAGCTAGCTAGCCTAGTCTAGCTTAATTGACGCGGTTTTTTGTACTTGTACATGTACGTAGACTGTAAAGTATAAACTATTTACGTAACCATTATGAAAAAAGTTCTCAGCTAAGTTAAACTTAGCACATCTTTCATTCTGCATCCCGCATAAAAACGCAAATATTGCTTTATACTCAAATACTCCAACCTTTGTTGTATGCTAGAGTAGGTGATGTAGTTGCTGGCCAGGCGTGTACTACAATTTATTCTATGCCTAGGCACAAAGCGATTTCACAAGACGCCCATGCGGAATCCTAACGGCCTGTTTACACTTTTTAATGTATTCCAAGCCGGTTAGATTTCGCACGATTCGTTTGCTTAATGAATCGCGAACGGCCAAAATACCAATAAATCGATTACAGCTAACCCCGGCGGTACACTGTCGGCGAGATACCGCGATTGCGTATGATCTGGAGATCGCCGCGCTTTGCGGTTTTATATTGTTAGAAGTATACACTCGATACTTTGATGATTCAAATAAAATTGTATTTTAAGTACATATATTCGCAGTACTTTGTCTCTGCTACGATACCTTACACAGATACTGTAGGGTGCTGTCATTTTTGGCTGTCTAAGCGTTATTGAAATGGTACTTACACTTTTTGCGCTTGAATGATTTTGATTCTGTCCGAAAATTATTTCTCTGATTTGCATCATTGTCAAATTAAGTACTCTAATTTGCATCATTGTCAAATTAAGTACTCTAATTTACTTATTGTTTTTAATTTGTACTTAAATAATCATTCATACTGCAATACGTATAATTATTATCTCTACGTTTTCCCGGAATACCTACACGTTTTCTGCTTTAAATAGGTTTTCGGCGAAGGTGTACTCCCGGGATTACGCGAAAGCCGAAAATCTCTCGTGCAGAGAGAGCATTTCAGGGGGTTACAGTAGTTTTATCGAAACTCAAAATCGACGTAATGGGCTCCCGAAACGCTATGTCGAAACTTTGGATTACTTTATTTTACGTTGGTAGTTAACTTCCCCGCTGGTAACATCTATCAGTCTTTGACAACCTTGGCAGAATGGTCTGCGTTACGAATGACTTTGAAACATTGTCTATTTCATCCGCTTTTTTAACACGTTTTTATTAGTTTCACCTGTATGTTTGCTTGCTTGCTTGTAACTAACCTCTTTGAGCTCGATTTTGATCTTTGAGCGATCAGATTTTCTTTAAACTTGGCACACCTATCAAATATCGATGACAAGGCATTTATAAAAAAAAATTGATGAATCGTAAGCGTGTTTTTTAGTTTTCTTTTAAACTATATTTTTAGGACCATTAGGTATTCTATCCTATAGAGCTTATAGCGTAACTTGACTAGAAGTAGATAATTTTGGACTGTTTGAGCGACATAGAAATGAACTAACAAAAATTGTACCCGTCTTCTTGAGAAATCGAATAAAAGACAGAGCACATTCTAAAATAACGTATTTCATAGTACAGAGTATCCCAGATGTCACACTCTACAACTCAAATTCGCCCAATACTAGATTATTGGAAGCATGTTAATTAATTTGTAGACATGTTTTCCGGTGGAACCGCTTTAATGTCCACCCATCCATCTATCAGCCGTAGGACGTCCACTGCTGGACATAGGCCTCCCTACTTTGATTTCCAATAAGGCCGGTTGGAAGCGGCCTGCGTCCAGCGCGTTCCTGCTATCTTTATTATTTCGTCAGTCCACCTAGTCCATTTTAATGTAGTCACATCGAAACTGTAAAAACAATTGTTCAATTTTAATTAAGGAAAATAATAGATGCTCTATTTTCGAATTAGTACCTTTTGATTAAAAAATGTGACTGTAATAAGCCAGTCGGCTATAAGCATTATTTTATTATAATCGGTAGGTATACTTGTATAAATGACCGCTTCAATAGTGACCTAATTTAATTTAATTTTCCTCTTAGGACCGATTTATAAATCAGATGTTAGAGAAACGTTGATTCGTTCACATGAAGCTGTATATACCTATTTTTTCAGGGTTTCAGTGTCGGTGGTGATGTATGGATGTATGAATGACTACTGATATTTGATTGTATAATTGTGTTGTACTTACCTAATATAACGCACCATTGTTATAAGGAGAATTCAGAATGTGAATATTTTACTACCATACTTTGGAATAAGGTAATAAATAAATTATAAAAATAGTGTTTATTTTTAGGGTTCCGTACCTCAAAAGGAAAAAACGGAACCCTTATAGGATCACTTTGTTGCCCGTCTGTCCGTCTGTGTGTATGTCAAGACTCTTTATCTCGAGAACGCGTAAAGATATCGAGCTGAAATTTAAACTGTATACTTATATCTATGGTCTTTTGCAGTTGTGTAAAAAAAAACTTCTCAGTTACTTACCGTATAAAAAAGTTAGAGCCGTTTATGTCGTAAAAAACTGCATATTTCGACACTCACAAAAATCAAAACCTACAGGGTAGGTACTTCCCGTTGACATAGAACTATGAAATTTGGCGAGAAGCATTATCTCAGAGTACACATATAGGAATAAATCGGAAAACTGTACATTTTTATTTCAATCACAAAAAAATTAGGCCTAGACTCACAAAATATGGGTTGAAAATTCAAAGTGAGTAAATCATAATATGATATTATCATGTAAGGTATCATATAAAAGAGCTTCATTGGTACATGCTAAAACAGATTTTTAATTATTTTAAAAATGTGTAATTTTTAATGTATGTATACGAGAATAGTGAAAAAAAAAAAAATATTGTCGGTGATATAGTACCTATAGAGATTTTAACAACTTCCCAATTTTGTGAAATTTTCTGGATTTGTACGGAACCCTCGGTGTGCGAGCCTGACTCGCACTTGTCCGGTTTTTTTTTATATAAAATACTAGCTTTTGCCTCGGCTTCGCACGCGTGATATTTTGATTTCTATGCCTTTTATTTTTTCGGGACAAAAATTAGCCTATGTCACTTTACGTCTTTTAAACTTTGTCCATGCCAAAAATCAAGTCAATCCGTTGCTCCGTTGCTGCGTGAAAGAGGAACAAACCAATAAACAGACAATTACTTTTTCGGATTTATAATATTAGTAAGAAAGTAAGAATGTATGATATAACAATATAACTTATATTATAATATGTATGTAGAGCAAATCAGTTGAGCCCCGTTAATTATTGTGGAATAAAATGCAACCTAACTAAAAACCTCTCTTTCGAAAGACGGTTGAGTAAAAAAAATTGAGAATATTCCTCAAATAAAAGTCAATCATAAAGTGGAAATCCTTTTCGTAATCTTATCCAGTTGCGTATCGGTAGATTATTGTCGCGATAGCCATCTGCGATACCGGCGGGAGTCACGGGCGATAGCATATGGAGATCATGATGATGATAGCTGTCTCCGGCGCGTCTTGTATCTTGATCCCGATCTCTTGATTCATCATTATCGTTTCAGCCGTAGAACGTCCGCTGCTAGACATATACCTAACTAGCTGATAGTGAAAACAACATAGAAATCTGTTGTGTAGTTTGGAAGTTATAACACAGAGAGACATACAGATATAACGGTTTTGCTTTATACTATGCAGTGATTACCTACTCTGTAGATCTCCATTAACCTCCAAGTAGCCCAACGAACTGTGGAAAGGGCTATGCTCGGAGTCTCTCTGTGAGATCGAATCAGAAACAAGATCCGTAGAAAAGCCAAGGTTACCACATCACGGAGGACTGACGAACTATGGGCTCGAAAAGTTATCGAGTGGACACCACGTACCGGCAAGCGCAGCGTAGAATGACCTCATTAAGATCGCAGGATAGCGCTGGATCCAAGCCGATGCCAACCGGTCTTATTAGAGATCTATAGGGGAGGCCTATGTTCAGCAGTGGACGTCCTATGGCTAATGGATGGATGGATAGATCTCTATTAATACTGGTTTGGAGCGGCTTGCGTCCAGCGCGGTCCTAAATTCAACTACATATGGGAGGACCTTTGCTTGCCGTAGTTCTGTTTAGGTACCTTATCGTTTGCACGTTTCCTGTCATCCAAAGGTTGACTGGAAGAGATCGCTCTCCGCGTTAAGACCGCCTTTTGTACCTTTCTTCTGGCTTTGTTTCTTCTGTTACGTTTTCCTTATTGTAGTGTCGATAAAGTGTACCACATAAAATACATATATGTGGTCTTCACTCGAGAACTATTCTTATCTCTTGATTAGGAATATTTACTAAAACATGACAACAGAATTCAATATCGCTAATCTTTTACAATGAATAATGACAACATTTAATAAAATAAAATTTGTCGCTACGCGCGTACGCTATGTCAGCATATATTTCTTTCAAATGGAATGGATTTTGTTGGAGTTTTCCATACCTTACAGGTTTATACCTAAGTAAGATATATCTAACTAGCTGCCCGTCCCGGCTTTGCCCACGTACGATCGGCTAAAGAAGTCAAATAGTAAGAATCCCTATTTTTTTTTTTGAAAATATAATATAGCCTATGTTCACTGGGGATAGCGTAGCTTTCCAACAGTGAAATAATTTTTCTAATCGGTTTAGTAGTTATAGAGCCTATTCGATGCAAACAAACAAACAATCAAATCTTTCCTCTTTATAATATTGGTATAGATAAAATCTAATTGGATTACTAGTAGAGTTGATATAGCTAGGTATATTTTGAACGTCAACTTTCATAAATACTAGGCAGCCTGCGTTGCCTTATGATTTTTTTTGGGTTCGCAAACTACATGTTAAATAAACTTACTGAAATTTAGTTTGTTCGTTTAGTTATTGCATTCAATAATAAAAATATAGATTTTGTCCTTTAGATTAATCGTTCGTATATCGTTACACTGCTACGTAACTGTCTCCTCCATTCTGCCGTCCGATTTCTTAAAGACCGCTAAGTGACATTTTTGCGATTTTGACTTTTATACACCACTAAAATCAGAATTTTTTCCTCTATTTTCTAGTCTGGGTCTTATTTTTTTCTTTTAATTAGTTGCTGAGTTACGGACACCACGTACACAGTTAACTACGTACTTTTTGGTATTTTACAATTCTTAAACACAGTTTTCCCATTTTACAACACTAAAATACAATTAAGTGCGCATACATGTGGTTTGAAGCTTTAAATTTATTCTGGATTGCAATTTTAGAAAACGTCTAAGTATCTTTGCGTTACTATTTAACCGTTACCCGACTTAACAGTGTTTTTTTACCATTCTATAAAACAGCTAACTCTACGTAACCGAATAATCGTTGATAAACCATAAGGAATATTTATAATTTACAATTCTAAAAGACGGTGACTGTTCTTCAGCTGCGACTGGCTCCTAATGCAGGCCGATAAAAACAATGTTAGAAAACGGTTAAGTGACATTTCCACGCTATAAAGCGTTTAAGTGAGAAGACGCCCGCGCAGCTGCACGGCCCGATTGCGCACCCGTAATTCGTCGCCAGGACGCTGCAAGAGGAAAATTAGCGTGTGTGGAAGTTCCCGCTAAAACGGACGCGGAATCGGAGTAATTTATTTTATTCAATAAGGTATATTGCCTATATTTTACTAAGGCATCATGATTTCATAACATTGTTAACCACAACATCAAACCAATAATAACAATGGCGCCTGTAATTCATTGTTTAAGCTTACTCGCGTGAATTTCGCAAAAACGTTGCATTACGCGGACTAATGACGAACCCAACTCTACACACAGTTGCCACAACCGCGCTTTGAAATACGAAATAATGGTTGATTATACCTTAAGTTGATACACATGGTTAAGAATATGGCACTACAGCGTTGATAAAGATATAAGAGGAGATTAAAAGGTTCCATGGACAGCTATATGCTTCAGTCGCTAAGCCTGTTAGCAGCGCGGCCAAAAATCTAAGAGCCAAGTTGACCCGACACCACCGAAGACATCCCGGACATCAGCTTGTGCGAGATTAGAATGACCCTGAATCAGCTTATGAACAACAAGGCGCCAGGCGAAGACGGTGCCACATAAAAGCTTCTGAAAGCGGATGGAACACTGATACTAAAAGTGTTTCAGAAAGTGTTTCAACACCGTCGTCTTTGAGGGCATAACGCTAGAAGCATGGAACAGAGGTTTGGTGGAGCTGTTCTTCAATAAAAGTGATAACGCTTAATTGAAGAATTACAAACCCATTTTACTTCTGAGCTATGTTTATAAGTTGTTTTCAAGGGTCATTACAAACCGTATCGAGTGCAGGTTTGATGACTTCTAAGCTTCTGAACAGGCTGGGTTTCAAAAAGGCTATAGCACCGTAGACCACATTCATTCCCTGCGGCAAGTTATACAGAATACCCAAGTGTATAACTGGCCACTTTGCTTAGCGTTTGTGGACTATGAGAAAGCCATTGATTCGGTCGAGACTTGGGCTGTGCTTGAGTCTCTCCAGCAATGCTGTATTAAATATCGATGTCAGCCCAAGTATACGAAGAGAGCTTCAAGACGATGCCTTTAAAAATATGTAATATCACCGAAACTTTTTACTGCCACTTTGGAAAACGCTTTCAAGCTTCTAGAATGGAAATGATTTGGCATCAATATCATTGCTGAATACATCACTCATCTTCAGTTTGCCGACGATATTGTAGTCATAGCAAAAACGATGGAAGAACTCAACACGATGCTCGAAGGCCTCAATCGGTTCTCTAAACAGATGGGTATTAAAGAAAAAATAGACAATATGAAGGTCAAATTGTGTAATTCATAATTCCCATGGACCTACCCAAATATTAGTTAGGAACTCTGATCTTAAAGTCCTTGACTCGTCTATCTAAGATACATCAGTAGTCCAGTTAAGTAGGTACAAATTTAAGAAAGAGGTAAATCGCCAAATCCAACTCGGCTGGGCAGCGTCCGGAAATTGCGAAACGTCGGCGTCGTCAGACGAGACAACATACCTAGTGCCTCAGGTCGAAAGTTCTCAACCAGTGCGTGTAGTCAGTGATGACTTATAGCACAGAACATGGATGCAAACAGCTCTCGATTGGTCTTATTGGAGATCCATAGAGGAGGCATATGTACAGCAGTGGACGTCATATGGCTGATGTATAGATGGATGACACACATACCAAGATTCATCATCATCATGATCGACAATTTGCTGAAAGGCAAGATGCTGCTAGTAAGAAGAAAAAAAACTTGCACATTGCCGCTAATGTGAAATTATAATAATATGATCGGGACTAATATTTACTACACTAGAAAACAGTTATCGAAAATCCTTTCTCCAAAACTGTGTTTAAGTTTAGACATTATGACAAATCTTAATGTTATGTGTATTTAAATAAGCCGTTAAAAACACTTAACATTTATTGATAGAGTAGTGCATTTTAAATAGCGTAGTATTTACAACATAAAAAGGCGGCTAAGTGACGTAACTGTAATTTAGGTTGGCATTTTTTTGTAACTGTAGCTTCCATCCAAATCATCACACAAATACAACGTGTTACAACTCTATAAAACGGTTGCACTTCAGCCAACCGTTTTTTAGTGTAGCAAAAGTACACAGATTCGATTGGGATAACTTAACTAAAATACAAAAAATGCAATTTCTAAGAAACACTAATACCTAGAAGCCTTCTGTACTCATACAAAAACGCAAATAATAAATGAAAAATAATGGTCTAGAAAAAATAACGATACGTCTTGTCAATTTCTAGAAATATCATTTCTCACCTTTTTGTCCATATCTCAAAATTTGGTAAAATCACTTAGCCGTTTTTTAGAAATCGGACGGCAGCATTTTCCCCCCTTTCTCACTTTTTTTAGATCTACAGAAATAAAATAATAGAACAATACTAGCAAACTAAAACAGTAAACCTAAGTAGATACTTGTATTTACGCACTGGCCCTTAACTGTCCCCAAAGTAAACGAATATGAAATAGCTAAACTTGTAGAATTACCAAGTAGATAATCCGATTGCAGCGTCTAGAGATGTGTTAAATCATTGACTTATACGATGTCGCTTGTGAGGACCGGTCACACTGATGTTAATTGAAATGCATCGTAAATTTGTGACAATGCGCCGCACGCATGCTATGAGTAGCCATAATTACATAAAAATAACGAAACATCAATCTATCCAGGTGGCCTACTTTAATATACTACTGTGTGTAAAAAGTATCGGGAATATGTCAATAAAAAGACCCGTGTAAAAGAGGTCGTTCTAATTTTTTTACTGCATGCTGGTAGCACTGCACTGATTTAGCGCGCAAAGTTTGAGCGGGATCTGTCATTTAATTTGTTTTAAACTACACTTTTTGTTGGTCATAGTTTTGAGTTCTCGGCGATTTTTACAATGGAAAATATTGTTGAACAAAGAGTGTGCCTTAAATTTTGTGTTTCGAATGATATTTCATGTGGTGAATCACTAAAAATGTTGCGAAATACCTACGGCGAATCGTGTATATCGAAAACAAGGGCTTATGAATGGTATAAGACTTTTAAAGAAGGCCGAGAAGTAGTAGTAGACTTGCCTCGTTCTGGTAGACCTTCAACCGCTACGACCAAAGAAAACATCGACAGAATCAAGAAGCTAGTGCTCGAAAATCGACGTATGAGTCTGAGAGAGTTGGCTAGTGAGGTGAACATATCTTTTAAGTCCGTCCACAACATTCTCATTGACATTTTAGGCATGGAACGCGTCGCCGCTCGACTAGTTCCAAAAGAGCTCAATTTTGTTCAAAAAGCGCAGCGAAAGCATGTCGCTGAAGACATGGTTTCCCGAGCTTCTACGGATCCGACCTTTATGAAACGTATAATAACTGGCGACGAGACATGGATTTATGAGTACGACATGCAAACAAGCCAACAGCCTTCAGAATGGCGTCTCTAAAACGAGCCGAAACCCAAAAAACCGCGGCAAAGTCGCTCCAAAATCAAGGTGATGCTGACAGTTTTTTTTGACTACCGTGGTGTGGTTCACTCCGAATTCCTTCCAGAAGGAGAAACAGTGAATAAAGAATATTATTTAGGCGTCATGAAGCGTTTGCGTGAGAGTATCCGCCGAAAACGTCCAGATTTGTGGCAACACAACTCATGGATGCTGCACCATGATAATGCACCATCACACACAGCCATTATAGTGAAAGAGTTTTTAGCGAAAAATTCAACAAAAGTTCTTGACCAAGCACCGTATTCACCTGATATGGCTCCGTCTGACTTTTTTTTATTTCCCAAGTTAAAATTACCACTTCGAGGAAAACGTTTTGAGTCGATAGAAGCCATAAAAGAAAATTCGCTGAATGAGCTAAAGGCCATACCGCAAATAGCCTATGAAAAATGTATGGAAGACTGGGTGAAGCGTTGGAGATGTTGTATTGCAAGCGATGGGGCCTACTTTGAAGGCGATAAAATAAATTTAGATGAATAATTTGTATTTTTTGTTTTATTGACAAGTTCCCGATATTTAGTACACAGAAGGTACATTCTTTTCTATCATAAGAAATATATATAAACATTTTTAATTCATAAAAATGTATAATTTAAAGTTGTTCAAGTCAGGCCGCGCGCCTCAGACCTCTACCAGCTCTGCCCATCGCTATAGTCCGATGGGCACAAATTACTACGGGTCAATATGTTACTTACTTATTATTGTGATATCCCGAATATTTATTTCTTATTCTATTTCGAAGGTCCATCCAAATAGTGCTCCATTTTAGCTTCTGCCTGTGCAGATTGTCGAGACGAGTAAGTGCCCAAAATGCCTACGACGCTCAAAGTTTGTTGAAAATTAGACTCGTGTTTGTCACAAAAAATATTTAACAATGTCATACAGACGTAGATATTCTAGATATACCTCGATGGCTAAAATGAAAGCCGGCCGCAAGCCGTCGCCATAAGTTTTATCGCACTTTTGACCCTGATACACTTCAATCCAGACAGTCTAGTATTCTAGAACACTGGCCATGTGAATAGTAATGCAAATTACACAAACGTTCATAAATACAGACACAGATATATTGGATTCGTAATAAAAAAGTCTGCACAGCCATATGTGTGGCGGGTCAACGCCCTCCCACGTACTAACACAACTATGCAATTGTAAAGTCGTACCTAATCCCTGTTAACACAGTAAAGGCCTGCATTATATATTTTATAAACGATTGTTTTTAAACGGGGTTTTTAACCGGCCGATTGTTTCGACAATCCGTTCTTGACATTATAAGTAATGGCACGATGCTACCTACCATTGTTGCGTGCTGTTTGATGCACAAAAATTGGCTACGAGTCGTGTTACAATATGTTAAACATGTTGTTAGCTATCTTTTGTTTGTGACTTCAGGAACGAAACGAAATTAAAACGCTTGATTCTCATTTCCTCTCACTAGGATGTCCTGTTTTGAGGGTGCTACGGGTAACAAAGACTAAGAGACTCAGAAAGTGCAGAACAGATATTTAAATTCATGACCCATATCTGCCTATCCGGGATCAAATACGGGAGTCCCTAAAGCCACACAAAATGTGTTGAAAAAGAATAAAGGAAATATAGGGGGGAGGAACCAGAGAACTTAGCGTGCGTTGCTTCGGAATCGTGGTATACAACTAGTGAGATTCAACTGTTACTTTCTTGGTTTCATCATTGATTTTTTTTTCTTAGTGTTAGTTTGTGCGCTCCATTCTTATCCAGCTATAGAAGTATGCCTTTGCTGGTTATGTAACCACTTAGCAGTAGAGCGCTAACATGACTGTTCCCAAGCTAGAGCGAAATTACTGGACATTACAAAAATCACTTGAATCATAGCGTAATGCAACTCTGCGCAGTGTTTTCAACTTTATAAAATATCCTTATTAATATTATAAATCCGAAAGTATGTTTGTTGGTTTGTTCCCCTTTAACGGAGCAACGCAACGGATTGACTTAATTTCTGGCTTGGACGGACAGTCTTACTCGACTCTACTACATTTTATTGTACAAAAATTACTGGTCTTTATTATTTCAGCCATATGACGTCCACTGCTAAACATAGTCCATTGCATAGTCATAATTTCTTCTTCATCTAATGCACAGTGATTGCTATGTCAGCAGCACGGATACTACGTACAGAATATTGTGTTATCTAAACCTGTAGATTTCAAATCATTACTTAATGGGTTTGTTCATAAAATTAGACTACACGCATCTGTTCCGAGATGAGTTTTTGAGTAAATCTCAGTTGTATTTTGGAAATGAATAGTCGTACGCCCAATCAAAGTTTTTTCTTTAACACATCGTTGCAATAAACGAAATCTATTCTATGAGCGTGTAGGACTGACAACACATTTTAATTTACTTTTTTTTATATTACCAATACCTAGCAAGTAGGTCGTACCTAGCAACTCTAAGTATGGATTAGTTGTATAGGTACGGGCCATAGTACGACAAAACAAAACAATGGCTTGTCACCGAATCGGGAACACCTCCTTAACAAGTTCAGTACATGGACGTATTTGAGTCGATCCAAAACACGAATACGGAGGCCCCCCACCGCCCGCCGCTGTTGCTACGCCGCAGAATATCTAACAGTACACTCTTCTAGACTCCAAACTCCAAATATCTCCCGAGCCTGACCTTTCAAACTCAAACAGTCTTTTTCAAACTCGACTTTCCAGTCGCTTTCTATAATCCAAAAAGCAAGACTATTTTCGTACGCAACTTTCTCCCCTATCCGAGCTGCAAGCTGACCCTTTGTGCCTACGGAACTAAAGTCGCGATTATTTTGGACCGTTCTCTATAATAGAGGCATAATTTAACGCGTTAGTTCAAGGCTGCGGGAGATGGTAGTGAAGTGTTTTACGAGCGAGCGCGCATGGCAACAATGCGTCATTTACATAACTGGGCTCTGAACCTTGTTTTTAATTAACTTTTAGGCTGCGGACAAACGGCCGCCTTTTTTGTTCCATTTCGGATTACGAGTTGATTTCTTGGATCGTAAGCCTCTTTGGGATTTACGTGCCAAATCTAAGCGTCAACTAAAATAAAACGGAAAATGTAAATCTAAAGATAGCATAGATAGTCGCATCCGCTCTCTGATAAAGCGACCGAATGAGTTAGCTTTTCAAAGTTATAAAATATAACGTTTCAATATTTTCCTACAAAATAATCATAGAATAATTCGTACCTTATGTTATTGGGTATTTTAGCTTCCTAAGCATCGTTTCGTCTCTAAGCATGAGCTTAATATGTTCAGTAATATGTTCAAAGCAATTTCTATCACAAAAATGAAAAAAAGGTAATTTTGGCAGTGAAAATTATAAAACGATATTTACTCTTTTTTTTTATGGAAAATTTAATTTTTTTTTTTTTTTAACTAAGCCATAGGTTTAATCATATTTGTAATAAGCCAAATATGATTAAATATTTTATTCCAACAAAACTTAATAAACATTTCAAAAACTATAACTATTAAAATTAAACCTACTTAAATTAAAAACTTATACTAAAACTTTTACTAAAATAAAAAAAACTAATCTAAGCCAAATATTAAAAGTAATGTATGTACATTAAAGTATATGACAGTAATCACAACGAATGAGTCACAATATTGAAAGAAGTCTCAATAAATCGATGTACTTACCTATCTATTCCATCACTACATGAAATTAAAACAAACAGCCGTGTCGAAATTATGTTTCATTCACTAATGTTTAATTAAATATTTAAGTTAATCTTTCCACCGAAAAGATAACCACATAACGGTGCCGAAACTAGTTTGAAGCCATCTGAAAATCATACCCAAAACCAGTTCAATGTATAATTTAAATAGATTTTTACACGGATCATTTTGATCGAATTTTATGTATAAAAGTTACAGGCCGAACCAAACTTCTTGGCGGATGTGATGTTAGCTACAAGACCCTGACGTAAGCTCACTTACCAGCTGCGCGATTGGGTTACGTGCTGCTTAGCTAACTTTAAAGTCGCTTAAACTTTGATTCGGCCTATAGCCTTTTTTACGAGGGGGAAATCTTCGTAAGATATAAGATACCCAGTTACTCTGCGGTGAAGCCGGGTTTTGTAAGATTAACCCACTAAAACCCCCTCGGTGACCCGCCTTTGTGCGCTCCGCTGCGCCTGGGTGCTTTAGGATCTTCAGGGGAACGCACTGGAGCTCCCAGTAGTTTGTTCGGGACTTCTCAGGCCTACGTTAGCTTTAACTTCCTTCTACGACCAATGTTAGTGTTGACTTAGGCTTAGACGTGTATAGAATACAATTAATTGTAAATTTTCGCCAACAAATAACACGGACCCTGGTATCTGTAGTAAATATATTTCCAGCTATTAAAATCGTGACGTCGTAGGATTTAGGATCAAATCCCGGTTCCGTACCAATGAGTTGTTTAGTATTTGTGTACTTTTCGTGATCACCATTGATCATTGATTATAGGTATTATTTTCATTACGTTTTAACGGAAAACGTCGTGAGAAAACCTACATACGTACTGTGAAGAGTCGATGAGGTACCTTTATGAATCCTTACTTAATATTATAAATCCGAAAAGTTTGTTGGTTTGTTCCTCTTTCACGCAGCAACGGATGAACGGATAGTTTTCATATTTAGCATGGAAGTAGTTTTAAGGGCGGAAAGTGACATAGGCTACTTTTTATCCCGGAAATAGGTTCCCTTGGAAACCTTTTGCACAAAAATCATAACATTACGCGGGCGGAGCAGCGTGCAAAAGCTAGTGTCTGATTAAATTAAATGGTGATAAAATATGGCCTCGCACGCAGGCACAGATTAACGATAGATAGTCCTTCGATGGTAGGCTTATGTTCAACAGTGTCATATTAAAGGCTTTTACGGTTTACGAAAAATAATGCTTTTTTGTTCTCATAAAGAAAGGGACAAATGAGCTAGAGACAGTCGTCATGGACACGCCTATTTCGTGTCGGAAATCCAAGACAGATTTTATCGAGATGTATTTCAGTTAGGTACTGACGAAGTAACGTTTTCGTGGAAAAACATTAAAATATTATTCAGTACCTAACATAAATCAGATATATAATAGTGTTACGTAGAGCTAAATAATATATTGAGCCGGCTTCCAAGCTTTGAACCGATATCTAAAAAGGTCACATCACGAAACTTTTTGTCATATTTTTTAGGTTCTGTCTCTGCTAATCAACGAGCAAAATACATTACTTCTACTTGCTCCATATTATGCCGAAAAAGGGCGATTAAGGGTGGGTTGCACCAAATTACTTTAACAATAACCAAACTCTGACCAGTCGTAAAATCTCTGGTTACGTCAAAAATATTTGAAGTATCCAGAGTTTTGACGACTGGTTAGGGTTTAGTTATCGTTAAAATCCCTAGTTACGTCAAAAATATCTGACGTTACCAGAGATTTTACGCCTGGTTAGAGTTTGGTTAACGTTAAAGTAATTTGGTGCAACCCACCCAAGAGTATCATTATGAACAAGTTTTACTATGAGGCCAATCGAAATTCGAAAAAAGAGGACACGAAAGAAAGTTCTACCTTTTGCTGATGTTGCCATTATATGGTACAGCTAACTTTTTTCTCGAATTTTCTATGTTGGTCCCTTCATAAAAGATGTTCATATAGATCTTAGTCACCCCCTTTAGGCTTAGCATAGGGCAAGCAGATAATCCAGTATGCTGAGTGTGAGTGTTGTCGTAAACATGACGCGCTCTTCGGCGAGCGCGTAAGCATGTAATTTGTTTGAAGAAATGTACAGCGCCGCCAGCGGCGCGTTTTTGAAACACAACTAACACATACAAATTACATGCTTACGCGCTCGCCGAGGAGCGCGTCATGTTTACGACAAAACTCACACTCAGCATACTGTATAGGGCTTACATTTAATTATACACTTGAACTGGTGTAGATGTAGGCCGAATCATACAAATCGGAGGATGTGAAGTTAGCTACAAGCTGCACAGTATCCAATCAACGCGCAGCTTTATGTGAGCTTCAGTCAGGATTGTATATTGCGCAGCTTGTAAGCTAACTTCACATCCGCCGAGTTGTGTGATTCGGTGTATAACTACACTTCTACACACGTAGTTCAAGTGTAAAATTTGACCGACTTGTATGATTTGACCTATAGCACATATCAAGTGCTGCCCTAGTACTAAGTAGTTGTGCTATTATTTTATCCGATGATGGGCACCGATAGTCTTCGACCTTGGGCCGTGAATTGTATTAAAATTGACAGGCAGCAATTTAAGGATGACAAAGTATTCCATTGCGAGGGCAAACGTAAATTAGGCGACATAATTTAAGGTAGAACCAGAAATAGAACCGGGTATCGCGTTGGTAGAGCACGCATCTGATGTCTCTACCGTAATTATTATCAGCCGTAGGACGTCACTGCTGAACATAGGCTTTTCCTTTATATTTATAACTGTATACTTAAGCCTTTTTACAGTCCACAGTTCTCGATCGTCAATCTCACTAATCGTAAGCACATAAAAAAATCTTAATGAAAGTGCGTCCCACAGATTTAGAAGAAATGGGGTTTTCAGGAAGAAGAAATGGAGTTTTTTATTCGAGTACTATAAAAGAAACATTTTTTTAAAATATTTTTAACTAGATAAAAGCTGATAACAAGCATAGTGAAAATCGCGAGTCGAACCTGGACACGATTAGTACAGGACCGAGACAAATGATCGCAAGAGAGAGGCCTATACCCAACAGTGGCATAGAGGAGGCTGCGGATGATGATGATGAAAGCTCATAGTGAGAAATTACAATAAAATCCTCCATTTATGTGTTATTTTAACGGAAAATCTCGATAGAATCCAGGATTGTGGTGGCGATTGTTTATCAGTCAGCTTTCAAGCCAGATTCAGCCGCTTGAAGGCTCTATCTGCGAGCCATCAGTCCAGCTGTCACATCAATAAGCAGCCAGGAATTGGCTGCTCAGTAAAGGTCAGCTTCTAGACCTTGTCGTTTCCATCAGTCCACGTAA
This sequence comes from Hypomecis punctinalis, assembly GCA_949316475.1. Lineage (NCBI taxonomy): Eukaryota > Metazoa > Arthropoda > Insecta > Lepidoptera > Geometridae > Hypomecis > Hypomecis punctinalis. Next base: position 20,217,862 of record OX438814.1, read on the forward strand.
TGGTACTGTGACGCTTTTTATACTCGATCATATCCTATCGATAATCATTTTTATAGTTATAGAATGTTAGGTATATTTTTTTCTTCGGTCGGCTGAGATTTACTATAATATTTTAACTCATTATTATCAGATTCAGATTATTTATTGACCTTATAACAATGTTGCGTTATATTTGGTAAGTCAGTTACAGTTCTTAAAATACATTAAATTTCCAACTTAATATTCTAAATACATTTAACTCAAAATAATAATTCTATTCATAATCAACGAATCCAATTAAGGCATAAAAAATTAAATAAAATAATGTCAAATCATCTGACACTATGGGATTAAGGTGACGCATTGATAAACTATAGTTTCAAAATCGAGTACCGCGCCCCTTCACTCGGACAAAATTTTACGCGGTCTCACTTGACAGGATCACGCCAGAGCGGCGGGCGGCAACGCTGAGCTAGCGTACGTGGCGCTGCTAACGGCGCGGCGGCGGCACGCGTCAACTCAATTTGCCTAGAGCATAGATAATCATGGAGTCGCCTTGTCCTTAATCAACAATTAAAAAAAAAAGGCAAAAATTATTTTGATCTCTTTAATGTTTTTTTTTTTCATACAATACAGGGTTATTTCTACTGCTGTTTTTAAACTTTCGCGATTTGAACACATTATTATTATATACTACGGGACTTATCGCGCACTGAAATTACGAGATAAATAAATAACTCATCATCCCGACGTTTCGTCCGAGTTGCATCAACCGTGGTCAAGGGTAGACACTCCGTAGAATAGTGAGTCTATCCGTGACCCGCAACACACTTGGTTTATAGAAACTTTCTTTTTGTGACAAACATTTCAAAAATTGACGAGCTCGTAGGATATGAACCTGCATCTCTCTGAAATTCCGGCTCTGCTTTGTCTGATTAAGCTAGAACGCTATCTGTGAAGCTGCCAAATTAGTAAAGTGTTTATCATTTTTATCAACTACTATAGTGTTGAAAAGTGTAGGTACGAGTATCTTAATGTTAAAACTAACGCTTTTTGTGAAAAATATATCAATATTCTGAAAATGGCATCACATAATCTATGGTATCCCCGACCGAACAATCGTCAACGTCACCAGTATTTTTTTCTATTGAAATGGTAGCTGAATCATTTTCTTTCCCTTTTGAAATCACGTATTCTGGGTCACGAATTGGCCTGTTTCTTATGTGTCTAGGGTCAACCAACTCGGGAAGAAGACAATCATAGTAAAATTTAAGCAGTTTTGGCTCCATTATATCTGACCAAAATTTATCGTCTCTTTCTATGATTTCTATTTTCATTTTTTTGTCTCCATACCATATTCCAAGTAAGGCCTCCTGTTTTCTGCAAATATGTAACTGGCCTTGGACTTGAAAATACCAGTCTGATTTTTTGTTGACTACTATTTCGCCGTCTTTATTTTTTTTATAAAAATGCATCTTGTTCTGTTCAATCGCCTCGTCTATACCCATTTTAAATGGTGCTATGGGACATTTTATTTCAACTATTTTGTTGTCATCGGTAATCCCATCAGGCGTTGCCCCCAAAAATGGATATTGCTCATCTATAAATAGACCGCATTTTCTAATTTTTGTGTCTACCATAACCGATAATTGTTCGATTGCAATTTTTTCGTGCTTTTTTCCGTGAGTTATTGATGACACGTTGTCAATATTTGGCTTGTAAAGTAAATTTTTTACTACGTTTCGGCATGTATTCGACTCTTTTCTTTTTACAATGTTACCGAAGTTTGATGCAGTTAACATGCTTCGCCTTAATTCCAACCATTCTCCAGATTCACTTTGTAGTATAGTTCGTTTTTCTACGTCTTTTCGCTGTTCTTCGGTTTTCATCAAATTCTGGATGAAGGTGTCTTTGGCCTTTTTTAAAGTGTCGTCATCCAAGTCTGGCTTATCCACAATTTCTCCATAATCTAGATTTAATGTACGCGGCACCAAAGTACGATTTTTTTTCCTCTTGCAGTTTTGTTTTGTTCTATTCTTTTTTTCATTTACAGCTCTTTCGTATTTTGTAATAGTTTTTTTTGGGCTATTTCCATAAACATTACGGTGGACAGTCGACAGCAAGTTGCCGGTGTTAAAAGATATTACTGCACCAGAGCATCTTGCTTGGTAAGCTCTTCTTTGAGAATAATTTACCCTTTTTCCACCAACAAGTTTGGCAATGACTCCGTTAAATCTTTCCACTACATTACTGTCGACATCTTCAATTAAACTATGGGCTTTTTCAGCCAATCGTGCGACATGAGTTTTTATTTTTTGCCAAAGCAAACTCCCAAAAAACGGATTAGGAGCGTCTACTTGCATATGTTTTTTGCATAATAACTGGTTGCAAGTTTCATGAGAGTTAAACGCATGGCCAATAGATGCGTTTATATCTTTATATAAACCATCTGTATTTTGACTCTCCTTGTGAAATTTTATAGCGTCGCAAATATATTTCCTGGAGCGCATTATTTTCTCTTGTGTCAAATATTTCCTGTCTGTAACGTTGAAGTGAGTGTCTGAAGTAAGTTGCTGTAACTTATTGCAATAGTTCCTCAGTAAATGATTCCGACAGAAAATTTTTGACACTGTTAAGCCTGGGTATGGCCGAGCATTTATTATTTTGGCATAGGTGCTACTGTCGCCATCAGCAATAAGTCGCGCGTATATTATACCGTGCATTTCAATGGATTGTTTAAACCCCTCAGTTATTATTTGGGATTCCATAGCAGTAGAAGCCCCTTCAAAGTTTTTATAACAGACATGTTCTTTGGGACTTTCTTTTTTGTTTTGAGCTCGGGCACAAATACAACAATACTTATTTTTGACACACATGTACAAAACTTGGCCAAAACGTCTGCCAATTATGGCTGCAGCACCCGATAATGCAGCATAGTTTGTTCTGTATGAGCGTTTGCTCCAACACCCATCTACAATGACATCAATCATGGGAATGCCATCTTTTGTAACTCTGCCTTCAATAACAGCTGCTTCTTTCTCTTTTTCTCCGGCTATTTTCATTTCCTCCCAGGCAGTTTCTTCCCAATCGTCACAAACATCGTCCTGCATTTTATTGTAAGTGTGTTCAGACATAATGGGTAATCCTACTGCTGCGGAAAACTGCTTCAGTTGCGCGTGACCACAACCTGCTGCCATTATTCCTGCAACAGCATCTTTGTTTACATCAGCCAAAGATGATTTTATTTTGATTTTATAATTACACATAGAGCAGACAAATGTAAATTCCGATTGTAATCCAATTCGATGTTCAGAAACTAATTTCATTGAGGCTAATCCGCAGTCAAACAGAGATTCATGTTGAGAGAGTTGTATTAGTTGTGATGTAAAATGATTAACATCTATTACTCGATGCCCCAAGTCGGGTATTTCTGTATGAATCTGAAATTTAAGCACATATTTTAGTATTTATTAAGTTTGAATTTCTTATTATGTAAACATGCCTTAGCTATAACAAAATCCTTACTGTAGTTTCAGAGGTACTTTCGAATATGTATGGAATATCTTCATTTTCAGGGTTTTGTTCCTTTAACTGAAACAAAATTACACAAGTTCAACTTGCAGACGAAGTAAAAAACGACATTTTCAAAATATAACCAAATCGACAACATCCTCTTTTTTGAAGTCGGTAAAAAGACAAGACAATAATCGCGATTGTTTAAAAAGGTACTTAAGTTTACCGTTTCCACCGAATCCTCTGATGTGGGCAACACATTTTGTACGAGTAACTCTTCATTTTCAGGATTTGGTTCTTTTAACTGAAATTAAATTACTTACATTACTATTAAAGGAATTAGACATGTACAAAATGGAGTACAGTGGCGGAGGTATAGGTACTAACTACTCACTAAATACCTGGAAAATCTTTGTGATAAAGCAGGGAGAATAATTTTAATTTCGTTTATTTAAAAGAGGAAAAAATAATAACCCTATCGACAACTTCCTCTTTTTTGAAGTCGGTAAAAGACAATACTATAACCGTGATAATTTAAAAAAAGTGTTTAAATTTACCGTTTCCTCTGAATCCCCAGATGTCGGCAACACGTTGTGTAACTCTGCGTATGTTGGTGATATTTCTGGGTGGCTACAAAATAAAATGATGTAAATATATAATTATTAAAAAGTTAAAGCTAACACAATTATTTAGGTGATAGAACATCACCTAATAAATATCATTATTTTAGATAGGTTTCTAAAATATCAAGAGACGACTCCATAGCTTTTTGTTCTGATATTTGTTTCCTACAGTATGGTTAGTTTGTACAGACAAATCTTAGTAGGTACACACTTGAAAATAAAAAATAGACGGAGTAGGTATTATTATTAGATACTTTAAATTGATTGCTGATATGATAGATAGGTACTTGGCATGGACTCACTCTCTATCTACTGGCCCTGTTGAGGATGTGGATTGACAATCGTCAGGTTGCAGTTTCCGTTTTTTTGACCTAAAAAAATTGTAAATATAGGTAAATGCAGAAAAATTGAAGTACCTAGGTAGTAAGAATGTGATAATCCATAATCTGTAGACGAATGTGTATTTGCCAAATATAGACTTTATTATTAGGGCATTAGAGTGCAACTATTTACTGCAAGTTTATTATATATGTAATTCGACTTACCCAAACATTCCGTCATTTTTTTTAGGTTTTCTTTTTCGTTTTTGTAAAAACAATTCTTTCCGCTTATTTTTCCTCCCCATTTTCTATGCACACTTGTTCACTACTATTTACACACTACCAAATAAAAATACTACCTAACTTACTACCTACTATAATAATGTTCTAAAGCTACAATATAATATAGTACACTAAAGTCTAACTTATAATTTTGAAAATAATTCTGAAGTAAATTACTCGGTTGTCGTCGCACAGAGTACCTAGATGACAATAACCAAAAACAAACAGCACGCATCTCGCGCCGTCCGTACTTTGCGGCGTTGCCAGCCCGACGCTGAGCGAATCATGCGCTCGTCGGAGTCGCAACGTCGCACCGGTACGGCGGCGGCGGCCCAGATAGTGCCTGATCAAATATTCTGAGCAAACACTGTAGAGTAAAAGCTAAACTAGAGTAGGCGCGAAGAGATTTGATTGAGTTTTTAATTAATTACTCACAATATACAATTTAAAAAAAAAAATTCTCGGTTTATAATAAAGAAAAGGGATCTGGCTATTTTATTCGTAAAAAATAATGGGGTGTTGTCGCTGATAATTCTGAGCATTCGAATTACTAAAATTTTTTTGGTGAGCAATTTGTTTTATTTTTTTTTAAATAAAGCCGGTTACTTTTCAAAATTTTGTCCGGTTCATTCAATTTATTAAGATTTTCCCTTATCTATGACATTTTTTAAATTTGAATCGATATCATTCATCCTCTCACATCGCGCATTCAAAAGTACTCGTTTTTGCCGTTTTCGTGTTTCTCGGCCCGGTGCCTCGTCTTAACCCTAAAAATGCGCAGTGAAATTTGCTGTGGGTTACCTACAGCAAATTTCATTGCGCATTGTACGGTAGGTACCTACCATACGTTTTATCGAAAGTCAATGATATTTATACACAGACCAGCTGATTTGTTTTAGTTATTTTAGTCTCAGAGTAAAAATCGATCATAGTGATCAGTACAATGATAAATAATTATCTTAGTTGGAATATGTCCGAAGTCTAGAGAAATAATTTTATCTGTCCTGCATATCAAAAGAACGTCCAAAGGATTTTTGGATTTTTACCGACTTCTAAAAAGGAGGAGGTAGGTACTATGTTCGTCTGTACGTTTTTTTTTGTGTATTTTCATCGATATATTCGCCCATTGGTAACCGATTAAAAAAATCTATTTTTAATCAAAAATATATACTTTCTAAGTAAGGCCATTTAAATTTTATCAAAATCGGCTGAACCGTTTTTGATAAATCGTGATCGTGATTCGTGCAAACTATTCAAATTCTGTACACAGTTAAGTCGATGGTGCTGGTGCCATTTTTGGCGAAAAATAAATTATCCTTTTTTGCTTCATACTTCTCAAGTAGGTGTTTTAACTCTTGTAGACCATACACTTTATTTCCAAACACTCTTCCAAGTAGCTTATATGAGTGTGACTAGACCATGTATCATTCCTTAGAAGGAAAGCCACATAACATTTTAGTTAGTGACCTCTGCTCCGAGTGCTTTGGCCCTGGTTGACGTACGTTCCCTGCGTTGGTTACAAATATATCCTCTACATATATTGAAATTGTTCAAGTATAGTTTCCTATATACGTCAATGGCTCATTGTATTTGCTATACTTATGACGAGTTTTGTTAGCGTATTTTGTGCGGCGTAGGCTTCCCCTATCCTTGCTCAAAAAGGCTGGATGGGACAGAATTTGAGGACTTTCTGCCTGATTTTTCGGCCTCTGTCTGTGTTGGTCTCTACTCTACTTTGTTTATTGTCAATCTACATCAAGTTGTAGCGTTCGTGACGTAGTTTGACTAGGTGTTTGTCAGCAGTCACCATAATTATTTTTTGCAAAAAATAGGATGACCAACTTCACCCGTGTACAGAATCATTACATAGTATAAAACAAAGTCGCTTTCCGCTGTCTGTCCCCATGTATGCTTATATCTTTAAAACTACACAACGGATTTTGATGCAGTTTGTTTTAATAGATATAGTAATTCAAGAGAAATGTTTATATGTATAATACACCTGTGCGAAGCCGGGGCGCATCGCTAGAACGCAAATATTATGCACGGATCGATGTAGTATTTTTCACATTATTGTCGATTTATCAAAAATGGATCAGCCGATTTCGATAAAATTTTAATGGGACCAATTTCGAAGTATACTCTTTCCAATAAAAAAAAAGTTATTGATATCAGACTACTATAAAAAAAGTTATGCGTGGTTATACATAAAAAAAAAAATACGCGTCGAATTGTAGTTCGTCGGTCAAAAATTCAGCAATGTTCGGCAAGCTCAGTCTTCGGATGGGTGACCGCGGGTGGCATTTACAACTGAGCGCTATCGTGATTCGGATGATACTTTAAATTGTAGGTCCCGGTTGTTTTAACCGTTTAGCCATGTCAGAGACCTTCAGGCGGCTTAAAAACTAACACTAGGGCTAACCACCCGGCCTATATGAACTTCCTTACTTATAAAGTGTTGCGGTCCTAGTAACCAAACAAGAACTTTACGACCTTATTGGCTGTCCTGTCTAGACCTGCTTGATATAATACCTAAATACCCTGACGAATACCAGTTCAACTTGGTAATCTTTCTGGACTCTGACGACAATATTGCTCGCAATATACATATCCCGAATAACCTCGAGAAGTCAATGGTCGTTGGAAGGCCCACGGAAAAGATATACCATGCCTAAGACATGATCAAATGAATTCGTTGACCCAGTTTCGATCATACTGTTTTTAAATTGGGACATCTCGAGTAGTTTAAAATCAACTGCTCTAGCGGTTGTTTTCTACTGCCTAAAATGGACTGCTGATACACTCTTTTTCAACTGCTTGAAGTCGACTTCTCTAGCAGTATTTTTGTTCTTATCCGTTATTAGTGGCAAAAACCCAATCCTGACGGAAGCTCACATAACAGCTGCACCCATCATGGGTTTCGCGCAGCTTGGAGCAAATTTCACAGACGCCAAGAAGTTTGATTCGGGCCTATTATTAGTCCGCGTCCAACCCTGATGCCATACAGTCTGCAGACAAATCGTCGCAAAATAATATCATAGCAACTAGTGTTTCGCGATGACATCGCGTTATCGCAGACTCGCGAAATATGACGGCACAAAGTAGCTAATTTTACCAAATGAAGAATTATGTAGTCTTCAGTTCACGCAAGTATTACGACATTGTACAATATTACAGAAAATGCGTAGGCAAGTTATGTAAAAACTGTGAATGTTACGTTTAGGTATTGTGCCATCGTTGCGTAGGTACGGCTGATAAGCCCTTGTCTAAAGACAGTGTGGCGTCACCCGCGACACCACTCCGCTGATTGATAGCTCCAATTCTACATTTTTCTACGAATAGGCTAATTTAAGGCGGGGACATACGCTCGCCTGCTATCTCTTTCGCGCTTTGAAGTTGTAAAGGTGACGTCCACAAGTGGTATATTATTCAGAGAAAAATCGAACCAAGATGATATATACATCATTTGAAAGCTTGATTTATGGGCTTCTCAAAAATATTTAATTTTGATTTTGTTATCCCTCCATTTTTTTTAAATGTGAAAATTAAATTGTATGAAAAATAATAATACAGCTATGTATTTTTTCTAGTTTAGCAATAATAAAGTGCTTCTATCGTTATTTTACTTTCATTCGTAGCTTATTCTTCCATATTCATCTCTTAATTTGCTAAAATTAAAAATTATAACCTACCAGTGTGACCAGGTAGTAGGTACAATGTGACAAAAAAACACTTAAAAACTGTGTCTAATTGGTAAAAATGCTTCTATTTAACAATAATGGAGGTTACTTCACCAGGGTTGCTAGAGATAAACTACCTATCGAGCCAAATATATTTATTTATCCTAATAGATTAAAAAATAATTTAAAAAAACGGAGGGCTCTTTTTTGTTTTTAACTGATGTAATAGACTCAGAAAAATATGAACTTTCTCGAAATGTAACGAGTGTTGTGGTTAGAATTTTTGATTATTATTATACCAGCCTGTTTTGTGGACATGTCCTTTTTGAGGCTGATTTAAAATATCTGCACCAAATAAGTTTACCCATGGCGTATTTGTTGTTTTTCATTTGACGAAAAAATTACAAAAAGGGGAAAATTTATTTTATACTAATTGTCGTCGTTTTAGCCATAAGACATCCATTGCTGGACATAGGCCTCCTCTAAAGATCTCCAATAAGCCTGGTTTGTAGCGGCTTGCTTCCAACGCGATCCTGCGGTCTAAATGAAGTCATCCGTCCACCTTTAGGTTATTCTAATACATCCGTTTAAAATTATAAAAAATAAAAAATTTATAACTAAAACTGTACTGTATCTGTACTACTCTAGTAAATAATTTTAAATATTTAAAATGAAGTTTTCTATGTATAGTTACGATATCTCCCTCTTAAATACTTTTCGACGAACTCTAGTCTACCATGAACTTGGTGAAACGAAGGTATTTAGCATTATCGGTTTTAAAATGAAAAGTCACTGTACACATAATGCCGCGGGTAGTAGGCAATTTGGTCGGCAGTTTATGTCGAACGTGATTCATGTACTAATGTTTATGATGTAATTCCAAGTAATTACAACAATTTTCCATAGAATTGAAACAAATAGTCTGCGATTAAAGCCGTAAATGTAACGATCCCATTCAGCCATGTTCCGTTTCACAATATGACAATAGCACGGGTATAATTTTAGAAATAGCCGATTTGTTTTATAGCTTTTTTGCTAGATCTTTGTAAGTTGTCTAAGGCATGGTTAAGCTCTAGTAGCAAAAAATGTGGTGGGAGAGTCGGACTCTATCTTAGAGGGTTCCGTTCGTACCAAAATCGCTATTGTTTTTCGGAGCCGTTTAATGCCAGCCTATAGTAACAAATCGTAATAATATAACTGTTGATGAAATAGAAATAATGCGAGTAGAAAAGTGCACGTTTGTAAACTAAGTACTTTAGGTACCATTGTTATGACAGCGATTGACAAATTGACGATAGAACTTCTTGCTTAATTGAGCCTGCGACGCTTAATTACGTGGGTTATTTTTTAAAGAAATCCTGGATCCAGTTGCATATATTTTTAAATGTCCGTTTGAAATCGCCCATTTAAAGGCTAAACTGAAAGAGATTAACTTATCACAGACAGATGTTTACTTTTCTAGTACGGAACCCTAAAAAGTAAAAATAAACGCAGAAAAGTAGACGTTCCGAGTTCCGGGGGATAGTGGCCTAATCCAGTTTCTTGAAGGAAAAAATTGGACGGGCTTTGTCCGCAAGCGGGGTCCCATAATGGTTTACGATGCTGATTAAATCGACCGGAAAGGTTATTTGGGATACCTTATTTAACTAGTTTCTTTCATGTTGTGGCCAGTTGCCGTACATTTACTATTAACCCCTAACAAGGAAAGGAACCCTCCTAATTTTCTTTGTGGAAGAAGTTAGAAGAATAACTTACCGTGCCTATCGCGAATTCGTTCCTAATATGTTTGATCTCGCAAAAATAACATAGCAGAGCGTGGTTTCGATCCACGGACCTCTGGGTTATGGGCCCAGCACGCTTCCACTGCGCCACTCTGCTGTCTGCTGCCGTCACGAAAATTGGCTACACGTGTAACCCGGGCCTACTCTAGATTACTGCCACAGATTAGATAATACTGCCGAAAGTAGGTGTTTAGATATCGGGAAGTCAATGGCCGCCGAAGATCAATATACCCCACAGAGGCGGACGTTTCTCGTATCTAAATCGGAACAGTATCTCATTCATTAAGTGGTTAATAGGACAAGGTGATCACATTATGAGCTGGACTACATCAGTCACGGCTGTAGGGGTACGCATTACGATTTAACGACTTAATTAAAATCCAATCTCGAGTTTTGCGCGCTGCGTCGGTGTTAACGAAATTTTATTCATGATTTTATGAGGCGGTTACCCGAGATGGTATCGCGGCTCCCGGAGGACAGATCGCGGTAACGAAGCGAGCGCATGCGAGATGTTATCAGAAATCACGTTTCATGAGATGCGGCCGAGGCGCGTCGCACGCCGCTTGATTGACCTGCTGCGTCGGACCTTTGACTCCGGCTTAAGTCTCCAGCTTTCGAATACCTCATCGGCGTGAGGCTGTGGCCGCTGGAGATGTGGGAGGTATAAATCTACCAAGAATCTACTTCAGGCATCAACTTTTTAGCATTGTACGCATCGCAGGGATAATCTATTTTATCTCTGGTTCACAAACAAAGCAACGTAAAAACATAAAAACAATAAGCGTTTGGGGAAGTAAAAAGCACACAGCTGCTAAGTTCTTGAATTGAAATCACGCACGTAAATCGTCCATCACATCTACTTACAAGGTACACGTGCGACCTAATTACTTACGAATACCGAATACCCCAGATTCCACCGCTTCGAAACGGTCTTTTTGGTTTAAAAGCAAGGCCTATCTCCCATCCTTATACAATTATTCTTAGATGTCCCACGGCTGATGATAACAATGATGATGGATATTAAACTTATCTCGAATATAATTATTATTCTGCGATACTGCAAGTGTATTTATTCTTCGCTCGCTCTAAACCAACGGCAGGCAATAGGCGAACCACGCCACGGTCCGTTTGCGAACCGCAAAGGGTCGAACCTCGGATCACCAAATAAGAAAAATAAGATAATTGCAAGAAATTAGTTATCAATTGGGCAATATGTTTGGGTCGACATACTTTTGTGAAACATCTTTCGCTAAGGTATTTTTTCTAAAAAATAAATATCGTTCGATATTAATGGGTTTACTTAGAAGACATACTTCCAATGTTGTTCCTTTCGAGAATCAAACTGTAAAAATCTATCAAACTACTAAATAATAAATACATAGGTAAAATTGAATTATTATCAGTTACTGTTGTGTTTTCTGTACCTCGAAGCCTGAAAAGCCTGCAAACTTTGGCTCTCAAGAGATCTCGCGTATTGCAGTGTTACTCAGACACTAACACACTCACACAATATAATTGTTTGGTAATATTTGGTCAACTCAGTCTACGTTAAAGAAGAGGCTGGCTGTTGTAATACAGGGTTTTAACCTAGCACAAGAGTCAGAGAACTTGTTGTTGTGTTAATTTAATTTTGTTGATCAAATAAATGTTTTATTATTATTATTAAGTATTATTATCTTTCTTATTGCCGTTCTTTAGTGCTAGGTGATCTAAAAATTCGTCATAGACACTCGACTGAAATAAATGCGACCATTACCTCGGATAATAGGCATGAGTAATTGAAGCCTACGATCGATCGGTGCGAGCTTCCGCGACGTCTGCCGGTCTTCTTCGATTGCATTATTTAATCGCCTATCGACCGATATCTAGCGAGGACAGTAAGGGCTTTTGCTACCTACTACGTCCACATAATTGTAATAAGTACTCTACATATGGTTCTAGCACTTACCTACAGAATGGGCCTTACACCTCAACTCTTGCTTAGACACTCCTTTGTATAGAGTTTTGGAGTCTTCAAGCTGCTCGGTGCACTGCCTCGGTGGCTAGTGACCCTGACTTCTGGATCAAAGAGGCGTGGGTTCGATTCCCACCAGGGCAAGCATTTTTGTGATGAACATAGGTGTTTGCTCTGTGTCTGGGTGTTATTTAGGTACTATCTATATAAGTATGTATTTAAAATATGTATACTATGTAGTATATCAGTCTCTGGCAGACATATCACAAGCTTTGCTTAGTTTGGGGTCAGAGACCGTGTGTGAGATGTCCCCCAATATTTATTTATTTATTTAATGCATTTTCTACGATACACTCCAAAATCGCGCATAAATGCTCGAATACTGGTGTGGCGCTTCACCGGCTTTTAGACCATCTGCTCGGGACTGAAAATAAAGTATGGATTGACATTGATAGCTGACATACAAAGAATTTCGTATGCTCTACTTACTATGAACTAAGTGTTGCTAAGCTAATTATTATTGTGCTGATGGTTTCAGCCTTAAAAGGATTTTGAGCAGTGCGCCGAGTGAGGACGCGTCTCGCTGTCTACTCGATCATATTATGCCCATCCATGTATGGGAGTTTGACGTAGTCATATTATAGCCATCCATTTATGACGTAAGATTTCAGCATATTACTGTTAATTTACATCACTTTCCTTAAAATTCTGCAACTCACGGGCTTTTCTTTGTAAAGTCGCGTCCATACTGCTTCACCTGTACGGTGATTCATATGCTGACAATACTGCATTCGCTGATAATCCCTTTCCACTTGTCACATGAGCTGCTGCGTCAACGGCGCGCTCCTTTGTGTAATAGGATTGGTGGGGTTAATGCTCTTTATGCAACTCCTTTGTTGCCATACGATATTTGTCTGGTTGTGAGGCGGCCTCCAGACAGTGCTGGCTGCGCGGAATTTCTACACCGTTGAGTTTCGCGTTACTGGCTTCGATGTCTGTCTTATTTTCCGTTTGGATGTTTTAGAACAGCTATGAGGTTTAATTTTTTTAAATTTGAATTTGAATAGCGTTAGGTTGTGCAGTTGGACACTAGAAAATCGTAAATAAAACTTTTTTTTTTTCTAAGTAATCTCAAATGGATGTGGTCTAGCAATTCCAGGTTTAGTATTATGCAGCCATATTCCGGTTCTACTCAGAAACCCTAAGATTTAAAAGATATGATTCTAAATAGGTACCTACTCGACTTAAAATATCTCAATTATCGTCATCATCTTTTGCCCTTATCCCACTAGGTGGGGTCGGCACAGCACGTTTCCTTTCGCCACTTCACTCTATCATACGTCATCTCATCATCAAATCCTTTCTCTCGAATTTCCACACAATTCATCCACACTCTTTTTAGTTTTCCCCTCCCGCTTTAATATATCTCAATCAATATCTGGATATTTCTTGGGGGAAAAGAGAGAGGAATGTTCTCTGCGACCCCGTTACAAACTATCCCTGCTCCTGCGATAGAAATAACAACAAAGAATAACATCCATAGCAGAATAATAGCCTCAAAAAACACCACTTCTATATTTGTTTTCCAATGGAAATAGCAGAATAAATCCTTTTTTAAAAATCCTCAAACATTCCCATTTGAAAATCGGGAAGTCTTGAAGAACTCCCGTTATTTATTTGCAGTCCCCAGTTTGTTAGCTGATTGGCTCGTCATGCAAATCCGGAGTAATGCCGGCGTTTGGAACAAAAAAGCGTCATAAAAACGTTTTATTTCCCCAGCCTGAAGTTAGCAATCAATGCGTCTTTCCTATTGTACGCCACGTTACATCGTTGGAGAAAATATAGCAGAAGCATTGTCTAATACGATCTTCGCGTTACGCTCAAAAGAACAGCTCTTGAACTTTAATCTCGATATTGAATTGTAGGAATGTCATAATCATCATGATCGCCCATTATTGAAGTATATATTATGATGAGTAGCTGTCCCATCTTCTTGTATGCCACCTCTAAGTTCGGTGCCAATTATGTCCAATTTCCAACATCCCAACGTGCAGTACGGGTAGCACAATACAATACATAGCAAACCATTTTATCCACTTTTAATGTCAGTTGTCATTGTCAATACATACTTTATGTTCTCTTCGAGGGGATATAATAGTGGAAAGATCTTTGTTTGTCCCTTTGCCATGCAACCCGTGCTGGTGGAGGCTAGACGTGTAAAATAGAAAGTTTCTAAAATCGATATCACATAAAAATACATTTTAAATAGAGATTGCGGATCTCTGAGTAGGATGCCGCAGATGCACATGGTCTACCTTCATTTCTAACCACCCAAATATCTCATAGCGTAACATCCGATTAGAAATGATTTTCACACTCTAATTTCAACTATAAAGCATCCTTTTCATCGAGCGTACCAAATGCTGTAATATAAAAGCCACGTACCTTTTAGTTTGCGTGCTGCATCCTAAACCGCATCTCTGCTTAATTTGTAAGCATACATAAGCATTGAATTTTTTTATATTTTATGGCAAATATTTTTAAAGAAATTGGCGTTTCCAATGCGTTAATTAAACTAATATAGTTTTTTTCGGTAGCGCATCTCTAACGCGTACTTACAGTTATGGCATAGATGTAAAGGAAGACGATTCTACGCTAGTGGTTTTTTACGGTAGCGCATCTCTAGGTGCGCATATCTGTGGGCCAGACGGTAACATTCACAGGCCCGCCTAGCAACAGCCATTACGTGATTCTCTCTTTACCGGCCAGCCCGCTACCATATATCGCTTTGGAAAATTGCTGTTATTATATTTTTTCGTACAATCATTGTCTTCAGTGACTGTGACACGGATGTTTTAGCTAGGCTGCGACATTTTTGTTCTTATGATTTTTGCTGGGTTTTTTGTAATTGTATCTACCATGTGGAGTACGTTTGTTTTCGGAAATGTTCTGTTTGTTTTTTGTCGATAGTGGGCAGAAAAAGCAAAATAGGGTCTCTGTCATCTTCCTATACTTACCTCTAATCGCGCAATTATTGTACATATTTGTACGGAATTGGGATCTAGGAAACGGCTCTGACGATTTTGATCACTAGTGCAGTACATCGGCGGATAGGTGCATGACGCATACCATTTCAGATAATATAAAGGATTTGCCACACTGGATGCGTTCAGCGGTCTGCGGTCAGCTGAAGTTGAACGCAGCCCGCATTATATATGAACAACGTTGTCGGTCAGGGCAATCGGTCAGCTGTCCGGGCAGGAAAACCGGTCTGGCGTACCTGCCTGTACGCGTCCTTACATTTAACCGCACGGTCAGAACGCATACCTATAATAAATAATTATATTGAGACCGCCAACGTTGTTCACACTAAATGCGCGCTACGTTCAATTTGATCTGACCACAGACCGCAGAACGCATTCGGTGTGCCAAATCCTTAAAGCTGCGGCGCGTCTAGGTGTGCGTTTACTTTTAAGACCTCGCGGTTCAATTCATGTGTGTGTGCATGCATATGTGCAGGTACGCCCGTGTCATATTCCCGTAGTAGTTCAATTCTAAAAGCCTTCATAACCGTTCCAATTATTTTGACGCCAACCACCTGGCTACGACCACATCGGATTATGTATGATTATTACGATCAGTCCTTCATCTGACTCTGCCTGTCTTCACCTCGTTGTCTGCTGGTGTCTCGTGTGGGATAAGAATTGCCATTTGTACAAGTTTCAAAGTGGTATTTCTTTTTATTTATTGTTATTTATTTTATTTTCTCTTTTGTTTTCGTTACGAGTAAAATCTTTGTTTTTTTTTTGTATAGTGCCTATACGGTTTTATTAAGTTTAAGTATATTTATGTATATTGTATTAATATGTGTAGTTTATTTATAATAATTTTACATATTATTGATTTTTCGTAGATTTTTTTGCTTTTTTAAATTTTCTATTGATGTTTTTTGATATCTAAGCGCTTTGCCACGGGTTAGTTATTTTTGTCTGTTTAGTATTTATATGTTTTATAGTTACACCTACTCTTCAATAAGGGGCTCATCAGAATACCAGCATTGAGTGTTGGGTCCTTCCAGCACTCAACATTTTATAGCTGAGGTGAGTCCCTTTCGACACTTTTGTTTTTTCATTAGTTATTAGTTATATAAGTTTTTTTGTACGTGTTATGCATGTGTCGAATAAAGATATTTCGTTATGAGTACTGTCCAAATGATAATATGTAGTCCTAAATTAAATATTATTTAGGAGGTCGACTCCAACCAGAAAACCTTAGATCGGCACAAGGTCGGAACGTCTCTGTAGCAATGTTGGATGTCGCCTCCGATTTGGTTGGATCTGAAACGTGTATGAGAGCTATTACCGTTTTCTATTACCCAATGCTCAGACAGCTTGGAGCCAAATGGCTATTATTATAATTACATAAACATCACATGTACGTACCGGCCCATATCATACCCACTCGGCTATTGCGAATTTGCGCACAATTACATTTAACGACTTACCTATCGATTTAATTTAGCAAACTTGACAATGACTAATGAATGGAAATATAGGTATTTGTCGGTTGAACAATGGAGGAAATGTTGGAGGAATTGCTGTATTAGATGTAGGTATTTATATTGCCGTGGCTATTATTTTAGTCCGCCTCTTTTTGTTTCAGTATGTGAGAGCAGGATGGTAACGTAATGAATCATCCGTAAATTAAATCATTAAACCCCTCCCCCTGCCCTACTATTTCAAACTCTATCACTCCATTCCCTAAACTTGTTTAATTCTTATTTTGACTAAACTGAAATGTAGATACTATATTATAACCATATTAACCATTTATCTTTTACACTATTACGTGTATACCATCTGTATGACGTTTTCTAAAGAGAACCGTTTGGAATATCGCCGATATCACGAGTAGCTTGAAGCAGTCAGGATCGACTGATTTTGTCTTGACTGAAGACTAGCAAGCTTCAAGTAGCGACTGCATAGTGAATTATAAAACTGTTCAACCAGTTCACTGTGTGTACGTAAATCAATATATAGAAGTCGCTTTCTTCTTCTTAATTATTATTCGTGTGTCGCTGATTCTAGTGCTGCTAACTACACAAGTTTCGCAAGATACATGTTACGCCCAGTGGTTAGAATAGCGATTTCCTCCCCAGGGAGGAAGGGATCCAATAGGCCACTCAGTGTGCAGGTTGTTGGACCCTGGGGCAGGACAGTGGTCGATCCATCGTCTACACTGCTCCACAGTCACACCACAGAGTCAGTCCGCGACAGAGAAACCCCATTTGGTCATTTTAGACCTGCAACTGCCAACTGGGGTCCGAAATTGAATCAACGACTTCCATGTTGGTTACGCTAGCTCGTTTCCTGGGGTGAGTTCTTCTGATGCAATGGATGTAGTTGGAACAGTTGAGCCTGACTGTTTTGAGGTGTCCTTATAAGGCCAACTTACGGCACTGGTGACCACACCTCTCTTATCCTTCCTGTATCGTCCCCGAACACCTATTCCACGTATGACGTATCGAATCGGACGTAACTTGTTATTTTTGTCTACATAATGGACATGGACACAGTGACGACCAGCAATGATGAAGGAAAATTAGCCTTCACTATTTATACTAATATGAAAATGATTGTATTATGTAGTTACCTATTCATGTGGTCAATACAGAAATTAAGTTACCGCCAGTGTGGTTGGTGCTTCCACGAAATAATGTGGATATTTGTATGTTTGTTGTGAGGATATTTGTGGCTATCGTAGTTGCACACCAATCGCCTTTAGCAAGCTCTAAAAAGGGGAAGAAAAATAGACATAGTAGTTAAAATCAGGAGAACAAATTCAATGACTTAAATTAACCCATTAATTCGCAACTGGGCCAGCGTGGTGGCCCAATCGCCCTTTGACGATGAGCCTATGCTTTAAAGAAAACAAGCCGATATGGTACCAAGTAATGAAATAGGCTCCTGACTTGGAGACCATTATATTTCTAAACCGGAGGTCCTGGAATCGAATCCCGACGCACGCACTTTTCTACCCTTGTGTGCCTTTTCGGATTTATGTGCGTCGCTAGCTTCAAACGGTGAAGGAAAACTTCGATATTGGCACAAGGAAACTTGAAGATATTTTAGAATTCTTCCTGTTCTTATAGGCCAGCGTGATGGACTATGGCTTATTTTTACAAACACTCATATCTTCTTTTCTCATCTACAATTCACTGAAGAGTTCACCAGGCTTATGGTCAACTCTTCATATTATGATCGACATTCTAAGGAAAGATGTTTGGACTTTCTAACTCACTGGGTCGCAATTTGGCTTTCGTTCAGGGAGATCAACTGAGATGGCAATAAGGAAAGTTATCTATTATATCCTGGAAGCATTGGACAAATCGCAAAAATGCGCTAGCATATATTGCGATTTGTCGAAAGCGTTCGATTGTTTAAGACACGATGTATTAGGCTTAAAACTACAACATTATGGGTTCGAAGGTCCGGAGCTTAGCATGATGAACACTTATCTGCATAAAAGACCTCAAATAGTGTCAGTAAATGAAGTCAGTTCATCGACGACTTTAATGGATATAGGAGTGCCTCAAGGCTCCATATTAGGGCCAGTACTTTTCCTGATTTACATAAATGACCTTGTAAATATTATGCCAGATTGGAGTTATATTAGTTTATTTGCAGACGACACGCATGTGGGAATCAGGGATAAAGATAGAGATAGACTGGAAGTTAAAATAGAAAAAGCTATTCATACTCTTAAGGAATGGTTCAATGCAAATGGTATTATCCTCAACACTGACAAAACTACCATAATGCATTACCAATCTCGGAGAAACACTAAAGAAGCCAGTGTAAAAGAAAATGTATTTCTTGGTTACACAATAGATAGCACCATTAATCATTCAGCCCACATAGCAAAATTATGCAAAAGATTGGCAAGTGCAAACTACGCACTGCTGAAGTTAAAACCGCTACTAGACAAAGAAGCAATTTTAGCAATATATTTTGCACATATTCAATCGAGAATAAGGTATGCGATTACTGTCTGGGGCAACGGAATAGACATGGTCAAGGTACTGAGAGCACAAAAGAGAGCACTGAGAATAATGCTAGGCCTAAAAAAGCGAACATCGGTTCGGCAACATTTTAAAAACCTCAAAATAATGACTGCGATATCCCTGTATATCTATAATTGTTTACTAGAAATTTTTGACGAAAAATCTCAATTACCGAAAAATGAAAATAAAAAGCCACGTAAATGCCGGAAGTATGAGGAGTTGCGCAGGCCAATTAACAGATTGACCAAGGTACAAAAACAGGGCATATACAATAAAATTTGTATCTTTAATAAGCTACCACAAAATGTTACCAACCTACATGCAAAAGAATTCAAAAGAAAAATAAAACTTTTCTTCGAAACTAATCCTTTTTACTCATTGAATGAATTTATGACACTGCACCTGACTGAATCTTCATTCTCGCATGGATAATAAATGACATTTAATAGAATTAACAATGTTCACAATCATGACATTCTTTAAAAATATGTTCCACTTTTGTTGTAGTTCAAGGATTTGTATGGATCTCCTCATCAACTCCTTCAAAATTGTTTTATAAATTAATTTGTAAAAAAATGTAATGACTTACTTATATTGTTTTCTTATTTTATTAATATCATGCAAATTCATTCTACATTTCATATTAAATTTATTTTTATGTATATTAGATTATAAGTATGCCATTTAAAATGTAATATGACTTGCCCAGTATAACAAACTGTTATAAGGCCAATAAATTATTCTTATTCTTATTCTTCTTATTCTTATTCACTGAGAAGACAGTAGCTTCGTTTGTTCGAAGGATAAAGCTGGACTCGTTGTTTTAACCGTTTAGCCATGTTAGTACCTATACGAACTTACTTAGCTGAATTTGCTCTACAATAACTATTCATGCTCTTGCAAAACATACGTCTTGGTAAGCTAGTAAGTAAGTAAAAATGTAGTTTTTTTTTTGACAACATACAGTTCTAGCTTATCATAAGCTCCAAGTATCCCAACGAGCCATGGCGAGGGCTATGCTCGGAGTTCCTCTGTGAGATCGAATCAGATATGAGGAGATCCGTAAAAGAACTTAAGCAGTTACCAACATAGCCCCGCGGATTGGCAACTTGAAATGACCAATGGGATCGAAAAGTTCTCGGGTGGAGACCACGTACCGGCAAGCGCAGCATAGGAAGTTGTGGGTGGACGGATGATCTCATTAAAACCGCAAGATCACGCTGGAAGCCGACCGAACCGGTCTTAATGGAGATCTTAAGGGGAGGCCAATGTCCATCAGTAGATGTCCTATGGCTGAAACGAACGATACAGTGGTCATACATGTGTGTAATACTAGAGATAGAAAATAGACCATCGGCTCCTGAAATATATCTAGTTTAGGAGTCATTGGGTTAATTTTATTCTAACCTTTGTTCTTTGCCATTCATAGGTTTGAATTCTCAAGATAACAATCTAGAAAGTGGAAGGAAGGACTTTGCCCAGAAATCGTTATTCTGAAAATAAATTTTATGCGCATTCCAAAAAGCGTGTAACAAAATACGTGTCTTCTTGTCTTCTTCAACCGAGCTGTTTTCGCATCGCCGAAATAATTAATATCGTCGTGCATCAATGCACATTTTGGATATTTTATTTTTATATCTGGCAATAAAACGGTTGATTTACAATCGTTATGTTCATTTACAATTGCACATTATGCCCTTGTGCTGTCATCGTTAAATGTTCGCTGGATAACGGAGTGCTTTTCGTTTGGGCAGGGTTTGTATGGTCGGCAGTGGAAAAAAATTTGATCCCTCATAAAGTAGGTACGTTGGCTAGTTTAGAACCTATTTTTTTAGTAAGTATCTATGATCTGAGAATAATCATCATATCTAGATAAGTATCCTGCCCAACGCCATTTTAGTTGATCAAAGCGAAGAGAAAGGAAAGATCTTCGTCATAACATGGAGATTTTGATTTCGTCTGCCCAGATGTTGGTGAATCGGCTTAGGCACTTACTTCCTGTATATTCTTAAGAAGATTCAGTTAAAGAGATGTGTCGGCAGATCTACTGTTCGGAGAACGTTTAGTGAGTGTTGAATTTGAGTTAGGAGATTTTGCACTTCGGTTATCTATCGGATCTTCGTAATTCAAATACGACTACTTGCTCACATCATGGAGTAAGATTTCGCGATGTAAAGATTTCTCGCTCTACACTTTTATCCATCCATCCATCAGCCATAAGACGTCCACTGCTGGATATAGGCCTCCCCTAAAGATCTCTAAGACCGGTTGGTAACGGCTACATCCAGCGCGTACCTGCGCTCTTAATGAGGTCATCCGTCCTTGTGGGTGGACGTCCTATGCTGCGCTTGCTGGTACGTGGTCCAATCGAGAACTTTTCTACCCCATCGGTCATTAGTCCTTCATGCTGTGTCTGCACTTTTATGCACTTCACGAATCTGTTTGAAATGGCCTCGAGTTTAAGCCACAGATTAGACGTACACGGCTGGCCATTTGAACATTTCCCGTTTGAATATTTCGTACACGTTGATCGAACGGGTGCAATGACTGGTCTCGCATGAAACGCTCAGCAATGCGCTGCAACTGTGTTACGCCGTGTGACAGAAATGATAAAATTATTCAAATTGGCAACCGTTTCGTTAGTCCAAGGCCCGGACTCCACTAAAGCGGAGTGAAGCGCTCCACTCACGACGTTTTGTTCTCGGTAAGCAAATATGGCATTTCTACGGTGGATTTAGGGACCACCACAGTCCGCTCAGATTCTTTTCGCTCCACTTTAGTAGAGTTTGGGCCTAAAGTGTTTTCACAGTTGGAATCGTATTACATCCACCGAACCAAACGTCATTTACGTGAGCGGTTTTCATTATAAATCATCATCATTGAAATGATCATGTCATCAGTCCTCTGTGCTATGTACCCTGCCCACTGCCATTTCTGCTTACCAATCCACTGGGCTATATCGGTAACCTTACTTCTCCTAAGGATCTCTTCATTTCTGATTCGATCTCGCACAGAGATCCAGACCGTAGACATTTCCATAGTTCTAATTGAAGGATATAATTCACACCAATAGCTAGATAGTTTGAAGGAAAGCGAGCGCAGTAATTCTGCAGTGGACTTACGGAATGCTACACGCTCTGTCCGGCACCGCTCCCATCCGTCTTGGTGGAGTTTCCTCCGAAGTCTAACGCAAGCCAAATTTTACTCACTTGACGTCAGATTTTAGGCTAAAAACTGTACTCGACTTGGGTGGTGACATCGCGAATGATTGTCATGTCTTTGGTATTTGTCACCTCATTAATCGTATGTGTAATTACCCGACTGCCAAAGAGAGGCAATGTTTATGGAAATTAGTATTTTTATGTGTTATCTCATGCTAGCTGCCTAGCTGGTACGGTTTGATAATTTTTAAAGTGTTATAAACGCGAATGTAACGAAAGCTCTATATCTTAAAATTTAAATAAGTTGAAATTTTCTTTGTACAGGATTAAGAATAGGTTTTGTGATTGACTACCTAAATCCTGCCTAATGTTAAACAGATTTACGTTCTAGGGTGTAGCACGCTTGCCTACAAGATACCTATTTACTCGGGACTCTTTGAAGACATACGTTGTACCTTAGTGGAAAGACAGACTTAGATAAAGAGTTCCACATTCTGGCTGTTCGTATATTAAAGAATGTGGACTCAAAACACCTGGTTCTAACGTGAGAGATGTCCATATAAAAAGACGATCTGCAAGTCCTGAAAGATAAGAACGAATAAAAGGTCAGTAAATCTATGATGCGGAAAAAATACACCAGAGTTATGTTTTTTTGTAGGTAATAAATCTTAAGTCTTATTAGATCAATAAAAGAGTAGTGTTTCAACGTCTGACTTCAAGTAATACGGAAATCACGACGCCACAATTTACAAGCTCTAAAATACCTTGTGATTTGTTAAGTCTGAAAGAGATATGAGCATGACCTACGCAATCACATAAATTAATTTATAATCATAAACCTGCTTTCTCTCATCTTCTCTGCCATTTGACGTCTACTGCTCGATTTAGGCCTCCCCTGCGAGAGGACGACGGCATCAGGGTAGTGGAATCGTAGACCCCAGCCGGTAGACCCTGGAACCGGGGTATTAAAATACGGTTTCGGTATCCCCTGCCTGTCGTAAAGGCGACTAAAAGGGGCACCTGGGATTCGAGGGTGGGCGCATTTGGGGATGAGTTTCACCCAATCGAGTCCGGAGGAGACAACTTAGGGCTGGGCTTAGCCAGCGTCGTTGTAAGCAGGCGTGTATAGTCCTGGGACGTCAATTGACATGCTAGAAGGCACTGGTGCGTTCCAACGGAGATCCCAGTGCCGTCTATAAAGCATAGAAGTCGGCTACCGAGGGGGTTTTAGTGGTTAAGACCACATAACCCAGCTGCATCCCAATGCAGCTGGGTATCTGTAAAAGATTTCCCCCCCGTCAACAAAAAAAAAAAAAAGCCTCCCCATAATAGATACCTTGCATCCGACGCGATCATTTTTGTTATAGTCTTGAAAAATAAAGGAATCGAAATATTACAGAGGCCTAGTTGGTAGAGCATCGGGCCGGTGATCCAAAAGAGGCAGGTTCAAATCTTGCGCTCGCGAATAATTTTGGAAATGTTTATCACAAAAATAACTTTCTGAGATAAATGATAAACCTAGTGTGGGAAACCACTATAAAATAGATCATTAGAGAGGCCTTTGCTTTCAAGCCAATAATGGGTAATCGCTTCATAATAATTTCAAAATTGTACCAAAATAATAATAATAATAATATATACTTTATTGTACACCAAACAAAAACAAATACAAACATTCTTAGGAATAAGTAAATTTACAGGGTACAAGGGCGACCTTATCGCTCATAGCGATTTCTTCCAGGTTAAAAGTTCAAAACCAAAATGCAACATCGATCGTGCGCCAACATGTGTACAAATAAGTCACCGACAAAGTACATTACACATTCACACTTACGTATTTTACATTCACACTTATACATTACACATTATTCTACCGTGGCTCGGATGACACGTTAAATTGTAGGTTGTTTTAACCGTTTGACCATTTCAGAGGCCATAAGGCAGCCTAAAAACTCCTGACATCAGGGCTAGCCACCCGGCCTATACGAACTTAAGTATTTCAAATTCACACTTTTGCATTTTACATTCACACTTATACATTTTAGATTCACACTTATACACTTTACATTTACACTAATACATTTTACAATGTTATTGTATTTAAAACCTATTTCTACCAATGTAATATTCCTAAGCGTACAGCACAGACATCACAGACAGGCTGATAGCGATGGGCTTCCCTGCGGAGAAACTAGAGGGCGTGTACCGGAACCACATCGACGAAGTGTACCGCTTTCTGGAAACGAGGCATAAGGACCGGTACATGATCTACAACCTGTGCTCCGAGCGCTCCTACGACCATAGCAAGTTTCACGACAGGGTGAGTTGATTTTATCATTTATTTTAGCTTTAGAGGTTATAAATATACCGGAATTACGTTGGAAGCATTCTGAAAATGAAACACAAAGATCGGTACATGATCTACAACCTGTGTTTTGAGCGCTCCTACAACTCTAGCAAGTTTCACAATGGGGAGAATTGCTTTTGATATTTATTTTAGGTTATACCGGAATTACATTGATGTGTACCGCTTTTTGAAGACGTCCAACAAATCCTGCTTTGAGTTTTCCCGTGAGTTTCATGAGGAATCAATTCGAAATTCATAAAGTATGGGCTGAATCGATTTTCTTGACGGCTCAGAATTGGATTATCCGCAGTTTGTAGCTAAAATCACAGCTGTCAAGAAGTTTGATTCGACCTATAAGTAGCTGGATTATAAAAAACTATTATAAATGTAACATCATTAAAATGTAACATCATTATAAACATAACATGTCACCTTTGGGATGGCTCTGCCAAATACCAGTTGGAGGCTTTGGAGTCCATTGAAAGGCGAGCCAGGAGGCTGATAGGCAACGAAACCTTGACTGAGTCGAAGCTGCAAAGTCTTGAGCATCGACGTAGGGTGGCGTGTCTGTCTGCCTACTATCGAATACACTTCGGTGAGTGCGCCCAGGAGTTGCACGATCTGGTCCCACCTGCCCCTTTCTTCTATCGTACGGCTAGACAGACGCGACCAAAGCGCCACCCTTTTATGGTGGACATCCCACGCGTTAGAACAAAGCGTTTTGAGTCCACATTCCTCATACGAACTGCCAGAATGTGGAACGCTTTGCCTAAGTCTGTCTTTCCGTTAAAGTACAATGTAGGTGTCTTCAAATCTCGAGTAAATAGGTATCTTCTAGGTAAGCGTGCTACATCCTAGACCGCATATCTGCTTTACATCAGGCAGTGTGTAGTCAAACGCAAACCTATTTGAAATAAAAAAAAAAAAACATTAAAACTAGATGGCGCTGTCGGGCATTGAACGAGCACCGCCCGCCTGATTTTTCGAAATGATTATAGTAATTGTCATTAGTTCTTGACTAATTATTCATTGATCCCAGAAACACTTGTAGTTATACAGGGTTATTTCTTATCAATTAGCATCCTTCTAGGGGCTTATTCTGTACATCAAAACTAACAACTTTTGTTCCACGACTTTTGTCAAAACTCAAAAAAAAATTTTGTTGTTCCATAGAAAAATGTAGTTCACCCGCGACAAAATGTATGGAACAGTTGTTTTTTTTTTTAGTTTTGACGAAAGTCGTAGAACAAAATTGTTAGTTTTGATGTACAGAATAAGCCCCTAGAAGGATGCTTATTGATTAGAAATAACCCTGTATATAAATCATATAATAACGTGTCTCGACGAGACGAGTAAATCGATTTTGATGAAATTTGCAAGGAAGTTGCATCATGACATACAGAAATCACGCGAGACATTAGAAAATCTCAAGTCGTGGTGCGAGTCACGGCTATTACTTTTTTACATTCACTAGATTTCACGTTGAAAATATCCGGAAAATGTATGGAAATTCTTATGCGATGTTTTTTAATCTTCGCGTGTGTGGTTGTCTTTTTGTAGCGCTCGTAGTGTAGTTTGACTAGGTGTTTCATGTCGATCACCGAAGTTCGTTACGTTTTTGGATGGGTGACCATGGGCATTTAACAACTGAGCGTTGCCGTGGCTCGTATAGCCACCCGGCCTATATAAACTTACTCATTTTCATTTTCTTGTTTTGAAGAGTAGTACCCATAATTATTTTTCGAAAAAAATAGCAAAACTGACTTCCATCGTGTACAGAATACGAATAATTAGCACTAATCGATGTCAAATCCATATACATTTGTGTCGATCTATCAAAAACGGCTCAGCCGATTTCGGTAAAAATTAAATGGGACCACCGGGAGTATACCCTTTCGAACTAAAAAATGTTTTTTGATTCGGTTCACAATTGGAGTGAATAACGAAAAACATACACAAAAAATACATACAGACGACCTTTTACCCTCCTCTTTTTTGGAAATCGGTTAAAAGTAAGTAAGTTCGTATAGGCCGGGTGGCTAGCCCTGGTGTCAGAGTTTTTAGGCCGCCTGAAGGCCTCTGACATGGCTAAACGGTTAAAACAACCGGGACCTACAATTTAACGTGTCATCCGAGCCACGGTAGCGCTCAGTTGGAAAATGCCACCCACGGTCACCCATCCAAATACTGACCGTGCGGCACGTTGCTTAATGTCGGTGATCGCTGACAAACACCTAGTCAAACTACGCTACGATCGGTTAAAAATAGACGAAATACGGAATTATCTTTATTCTATATCTTTAAAACACTATTATGAACTACAGATATGTGTAGGTGTCCAATCGTATCCCTCTAGAATTCTCTAGATTGAGCCTAACATTACGGAAACACTATTATAAGTCAATCCGTACATATTGCTATTGATTTTACCTGAAGGACTTACTAACGTAACATTTCCTAGGCCTTGTAAGTAAGCTCAGTTCTAAGGACTAGTGTATTACCTGGGAAAACTATTGTTTACAAGGTTTATATTTTCTTAGCCTCGAAATTATAGTTGGGAATAAGTCTTAATATATTTTAGCCTCGAATGAAACAAGAAGTTGATCTGGAATGAGCGTTATATAACTACTTACGTAGGTTATTAGGGGGTAGCTTTGATAGCACCAGGTTTTTTTTTAAATATAATTGATAGAATTTTAGAACGGTTCCGAAAAACAATTCTCTGGTCGAATTTATCTATCTACACTACGTAAAACGCAAGAACGTTTGGATTCATTTTTGAGATTAGGGAAGAGTTTCTAAAGATACGAAGAAGGAATATGTTCATAAACATTATCTGTATTTCTTCTTAGAGTTTACTCTTATACTTTTATCTACTTGCCCTCAGAGAAGAACAGCTGTTCCATGCCACTGCAACTCGGAATCGACGAAATGTACATATGAAACAGCTGTATTTTTCTTGAATTCCGGGTTCGTTCGTTTCAGCCATATGACGTCCTCTGCTAGACATAGGCCTCCCCTAAAGATCTCCAATTCCGGGTGTCCATCTGAAATTTGAAGATAAAAACAGCTGTAAAGCCATAGTAAAAGTTGTTTCTAATGTTGGTCCGAAATACTTTCTTTGGGCTTAGTTTAACAGTTCTGGATTACCGTATTTATGTAGGTAATTTGCGATGTTACTAAGTACTAACCTAAATCAAGAAGTCAAATTCAATCCTATTTGATAGATAGCCCGTTGAAAATCGGTCGTTGCGTCCAGACGGCCAGAATCCTTGAACATAATACGCTAACAATATATTTGGCATAGACAAATCACGTACTAACTCTGTAAATTAATACGCGCCGTGCACCGTCTGCCCTATGACTTTGTGAAAGGCAATCTGTCCAATG
Organism: Hypomecis punctinalis; assembly: GCA_949316475.1. NCBI lineage: Eukaryota > Metazoa > Arthropoda > Insecta > Lepidoptera > Geometridae > Hypomecis > Hypomecis punctinalis. The sequence continues at coordinate 20,245,955 of OX438814.1, forward strand.
CACGAGTATGTAACCGCGTGCGCCGCGGCGACCCTATGTCTGTCTCGTTAAAGTCTAAAGTCCGCTGACACCTTGGCATTGATTTCCTTCGATGAGTACAGTGTGACTAGATATAGCAGAATTTTGCTGTTTTAGCAGAATTTGAACTGCAACTTTGGCGTTTAGCTATGTATATCGCGGATTTTAAACTGCAGCTGTTTTTGTCAAATTATAAAATCTCCACAAAAAATTAGCAGGATTAGATCTTGATGTAATAACAGGTTTTATACTGGGGTATTTGGTATAGAGAGGTTGCTTAATTGTGACTAATTTATTGTATCGCAGGCTCTTCACGCGCCTTGCCATTTCTGTTAAAATGATAAGGAACTTTTTTTTTTGTTAACCTGTACTGTCCCAATCCTGGGCAAAGGTCTCCCCCATTTCCTTCCATGAGTCTCGATCCAGCTTCTTGCCAACCCCTCTCGAATGAGTCAAGATCGTCGCGCCAGCGCTTCTTGGGCCTTCCCTGGCTGCGTCGTCCATCAGGCACCCACTCTGTGACGATTCTGGCCCATCGATCGGGGGATACTTGACAATGACAGACGAAATGTCGTCATATTTGTAATGTTTTCGATAAGAAACTAAATTAAGATAAAATAGGTATATCCTACAAATATGCTAATATTACAGGCGACGTCAAGAGCAAAAGATAGTTTTAAAAAAATCGGCTGTCTGTAAAGTCAGTTAATAATTTAACGTGATACGTCATATGCGTCACAAGCCCAACGCTCAAACCGATCGTACCCCTCCATCGCTCGTTCCGCGCTCTCGCTTGCACGCTCGGCTCAGGCGGAACGTGACAATCAGTCATGCTTTTTCATGCGTGCAGCCAGCATTCATCGCTTTATAAGACGTTATCACGTCAAAAAATGCATATTTAGCGTAATTTTAGAGTGTCTAGCATACTTGTTAAATGAAATCTGGCCACACTGGATGCGTCGTGCCCTCACAGGCGCAACGCTAAACGTCGGTGCGATTTTACGATTAAGTCACGTTCGATAAAAACACGTGCGACGTGCCGTGACGTCATTTATGAAAGTTTCAGGGCTCAATGTCAATGCCGAGGGGTTGATAAAGTTGTGCAACTGTCGTCAATCTCCGCCGGCTGTACTGGATGTTCGGTTACATCATAAATTCGTGTCTCACGAAAGGAGGTCCCGCAGGGGCGTTGCGAATCGCATGGCCGAGCTGTCAAAATTAGTTTCACTCCTTGCCGCGGGACTCTTCCCGGGAAAGGGCTTCCTGGAGTCATACTGGATGAATTTTAAATTCTTTGCCTACCGAGCTATGTAGAAGGCTATTCTCGGAGTCTCTCTACGAGATCGAATCAGAAGTTCAGCTCGATATATAAGTATAACCAGTATAAATAATTGTGCCTTGAATATTTCCATCGCGTCGTTATACCGAACACCCAGTACACATGTATATACACACATAATTACATTAATGTATGTATGGTGCATGTAACGTGACTTGAGTCATCTAGATATACGTGCTCCATCTCACGTCACGCACGACTCTAGGTAACTATTCTAAACTATGCTATTTTCGACCGAATTGCCATAGCACTTATGTATCAATTTTCCTTGTTATGTCTGACAGGTGGAAATAGCCATCTGTGCTAATGTGCTCAGAACCCTTTAATATCGGTAACTTTTTAGGGTTCCGTACCCAAAGGATAAAAACGGGACCCTATTACTAAGACTCCGCTGTCCGTCCGTCTATCTGTCACCAGGCTGTATCTCATGAACCGTGATAGCTAGATAGTTGAAATTTTCACAGATGATGTATTTATGTTGCCGCTATAACAACAAAAAATACCAAAAACAATAAAATAAATATCTAATGGCATTATTTTCTATACAACAAACGTGATTTTTTTGCCGTTTTTTGCTCGATATTAACGGCAACAGGTAGATGATCAGGTAGATTGAAATGGGACTAAGGAGGGCCATACTACAACCCATACGGTACGTGACACGGGACCCTTCGTGCGCGAGTCCGACTCGCGCTTGGCCGATTTTTTACATAACTCCAAGAATACACCGGTCATTAAAAATGGTTTTTTAATAATAAATGTTTGTTATAAAGCATCAGCTGTTTAACACATATGGTTTTCTTTTATTTAGGTGCTCGATACACATGCGGAAAAAGGTGGAATTAAGTAATGTTCAAGTGAATTGCCGATGTTAAGTGGAGATTAAGCTTAGCCTTGACACGTATCGGGTTGAAGGAGAAAAAAAAAAACAAAAAATCTGATTTATTAGTCACGAGTTGTAACGACACCGGTTCGGTAATTTTTCTTTTGTTTTGTCTTGTGCAGATAATGTGCAATTATCATCATCATCACTGCTGGGCATAGGCCATTGTTACTCCCATGTGCCATTGTGGATTTTTTGTCGAAATAAATATTGTTTTCGTAATAAGGAACAACTGATATCACCTACATTTACGAGTATACAGAGTTATTTCTAATCAATTAGCATCCTTTTAGGGGCTTATTCTGTACATCAAAACTAACAACTTTTCTTCTGCAATTTTTTCTCAAAACTCAAAAAAAATCAGGTGTTCCATTCATTTTGTCGCGGGTGAACGAAATTTTTCTATGGAACAACATTTTTTTTAGTTTTGACAAAAGTCGTAGAACAAATGTTGTTAGTTTTGATGTATAGAATATGCCCTTAAATAGATGCTAATTGATTAGAAATAACCTACAGGGTTATTTCTAATAATTAATCATTATTTTTCGGAAGATCTCTATTTTATTTTCATGTGTACAGTTAAATACGAATTGATAACAATACGCTTAGCAAAGTTTAATTTTGAATTTGTTTAATGAATAATTTTGATTTTAAATCAGCAGCACAAAAGTAGTATTAATAGTAGAAAGCAGATAATGTAGATCCCACATCTCTCTACTACAAAATAAAACATATATTTTATTTAAATTGTTTTTCGGATGTAGCTATGTTAGTGTATCATCATAATAAATATTTATTGCAATTTCAATAATTCTAATTAATATATTAATAACATCAAAACTAGACTAGTTTGATGTGTTTAATCTATGAATGCTTAATTAGTAGCTAATTTCGTTTATTTTAGTCCATTTCGTCTATAAATATTTGATAAAAATCTGTCTAGCCGTTACAAATTACGACCTCTCATCCGGTTTGGTCTAGTTTATTTAAAGCTTTTATTTATTACATGATATTAGAATTTTGAAAATTCTCTTGAAATACATCTATTCGTTATATTAGCATAGCATTTCCTGCTCTGCCTTCCACTTTTTGCATACACATCCAATTCTGAAGCCAAAATATCGCTACGATGTCTTTTGTCGCTGCGTTAATATGCAAAATTGTGTCATAAGTTAGGCATAAAAATTAAAATCAGCGGACTTAGAGAGTGATTACAATAAATAACCGTTTATAGCGACGGGCTATTTTCTAAATGATCATATTAACGTCATTAGAATTTACAGGTGTTTTCTCTTATCTATCTCATCATCATTAATTTCAGCCGTAGAATGTCCACTAACGATTATGACCCGCTTTCGTGTCATCTGTTCACCTTGTGGGTGGACGTCCTACTAGCTCTTTGCGAACCCATCGGCCATCAGTCTTGTGTGCTATGCGCCCTGCCCACTGTCGTTTTAACTTGCTTGCTGGCTATTTCTCTTTATACATATTATTTATAAATCGATAGCCCGCCGAGACTAATTTAATTGATACCGAATATTAAGAGCAGGAGTACATATTGAAAATCTATGTTAGTGCGGGATAACATAGAAAGATTTTTCTGATTCAGTGTGATAAGTCCTGCACTGAAGTCCCGTATGCGGTGTTTTCTGCATTTCCCCCTCCAGCGTCTACTACCCGAGACAGCCCAGCTCCTTCAATTAGCGGAGCGTGGCTCTGGGCCGCTGGCATAACTGCTCCGGTGGCTTGGTTGGTGAATGGCGTCGTGGATGATAAAGCAGAAGCGTCATGCAACCGTTAGCTATTCTAGTGTCTTCTGTCTGTGGTTTTGCGATGCCACAGAACATGTTCTACAGTTTTGCTTTCTTGCAAGCCACGTCAAAGTGGACTGTTAGTTAGTGTAGCATAGCAAGCTATTACAAAAGTTATTTTCTAACGTTTCAATAGTTGAGCTCCAAGTCGAAATGTACCTAGTTTATTTTATTCTATGTCCTTATACTATCTGCATGAAGCATTATTCGCGTTCATATAAGCACTGGGAACAGTGTGGGCCGTGGCCAATACAGGGCATAGTCCAATATTCATATTAAACCTTTAACCACATCTCTGTCTCACATCAGGCAGAATGTGGTCTAATGGAAACTTTATTATTCGTATTAAAATTATGCTATTGTGTGGTCTAATTCTTGTTAAGCTACTAGACTAGACCATACTCGGTTCGGGTGCTAGTCATCATTAGAATTATCCTCTTTAATAGTATTAGGTATACCTATCTAACACACCTGTTACATAATTATTTTTTTGCAAAAAATAGCGTGACCGACTTCACCCGTGTACAGAATCATTACATAGTATAAAACAAAGTCGCTGTCCGCTGTCTGTCCCCATGTATGCTTATATCTTTAAAACTACGCAACGGATTTTGATGTAGTTTGTTTTAATAGATAGAGTAATTCAAGAGAAATGTTTATATGTATAATACACCTGTGTGAAGCCAGGGGGCATCGCTAGATCGCAAATGTTATGCACGGTAAAATGTTACATCGATAACATTTTTCACGTTATTGTTGATTTATCAAAAATGGCTCAGCCGATTTCGATGAAATTTAAATGGGACCAATTTCGAAGTATACTCTTTCCAATAAAAAAATAATTATTAAAATCGGACTTCTATGAAAAAAGTTATGCGTAGTTATACAAAAAAAAAAAAATATACGCGTCGAATTCTATACCACCTCCGGTGGTTCGTCGGTCAAAAAAGAAGTTATTTTTGATTTGTCACCAATAGGCTCTAAAGCGGGCTGATCGACGTGCAAATGTCGTCGTCTTTAAAACTGCGGTTTTAATTTTTGACGTTCCATTTGACGCTTACCACTTCTGCAGTTTGTAGTTTTTATTTAAATAGCCGTGTTCAATACTAAAATGTTGCGTGAAAAAGATAATTCTTTCAAATTTATTCAAAATTACCCTTAACGCTCTATCATTGGACACGGCTATTTTAAACGAAACGGTAAACTGCAAATGAAGAAATTGTCAAATGTAAGTTCGTCGGCTCGCTCGACGATCAGCTGCTTAAGACTCTTGCACTAATAGAACGCTACATTGTTAGCCCTGACAGCATTGAATTAGTTCTTCATTTTGGCTGCGCACCCACATAATCTCGCGCGTATTCTACAGTTGTCACGATTAATGAACAAATTATATAGAACGCCGGCAATGCCTAACCCACGTGTAGACAATGAGGAACTTCAACTGCACACCTACCGGATTATATATTTGCATGCATAATAACGGCTAATAGTATTCATCGCGAGCGATCCTGGGTCATGGATGTAAAGCAGACGGAAGATCGGGTATAAGATCCGTGACCTGATACTAAAGAGTTTTCATACGGCTAAACGCGGCTAAACCAGTCCCTGGAGCCTAACCGCACCAGAAACATTAAATGTCTCCATTTGACGGAAATGTGGATCGTGTGGTGCACAAGTGCGCGGCAATGCGCTCTAAAATTACGTCGCATGTGGTTCCTGCAGCACATGTTCGTTCAGCTTAAACAGCATCAGCTTCGTGCACAACAAATAGAAACAAAACGCTTCAAATACTACCTACTAACCTAACATTTGAACTACACTTCGAACGTCTGGTAAGTCTTTCTAAAATGGTGGACATCTTCAAGCTGAGTTTACCGGCCCTTACGCCAATCTTCTCTTTCTTGCATCCATGTTCTCGGTGCCATCTTGACATGTGCCATGAATGTCACGCAAGCGGTGGCCTTGTGCTGCTGGGCAATTAATTAAGGTTATGATTTAAATGGCCAGCTGTAGACCGTGGTTTTGGTTCGCCGTACGTAACCTAACCTATCTGTTTGGTCAGCAACGTCAAAAATGGTGTCAATTTGGGCTGCATGATGTGGATGTTTTCCGTTGGGTTCTATTAGTTTTCTTGTATCAGCCTTATAAGCACCTTGCTGATCATTGAAGGGTGTTTAACACACTGGCTTAGTTGCAGGTCGGTGGAGTTTTTTTTTTTAATTTATTTACATTTCGAATAGGTTTGATTAGCGTTTGACTACATACTGCCTGATGTTAATCTGATGTGCGGTCTAGGGTGTAGCACGCTTACCTAGAAGATATCTGAAGCTACGTATGTAACTAACTGGCAAATATTGGTGATTTGTTTGGCCATTTTCATCTCCTAATTTTGCTGCAGTTTAGCCTCCACAAATGAACAAGAGAATTTCAATTCGACACGTGTATTATGTTTTATGCGTAGTAGATCGATTTTTCTATTAATTAAAATATTTTTGTTTTTAATTACTTTTTCTATATGAAATAATTAATGGGTGGCTACATCATTAATGCTGCGGCGTGTGGGCATGATAGATATAGAGCCAGTACCTATAGATATAGACTATAGGTACTATAGTGTATGCTGGCACGTGTCGGCGCCTGCGTCACAAATCCATGAGTTTTACATATTCATGTGTCTAGCATACACGAGCGCATGTATTTCTGGTGTAGCATGGTGCCGGTGCATGCCGGATGAATCTCCTGTATGGGATACCTACTTACTATGTCTGTATCTGTGCCAGCCTTTTTTATTAGTCCACTGCAGGACGTAGGCCTACTCACGAAGGGTGATTGGGTCATATCCGCCACGCTGGCCCAGTGCGGCTTGGTGGATTTACATCGCCATCGAATTTCTTCTACGGACATATGCAGGTTGCCTTACGATATTTTCCTTCACCGAAAAGCAAAATTCAAAGGAATTCATTGGTACGATACCGGGTTTGATCCCACGACCTCACGATTGTAAGGCGGGTGTCATTACCACAAGACCACCACGGTTAACTATTTAATGCTCTGTACATTGATTGTAACAGGCGATTAAGGCACAAGTTATAAATCTTCAAGTTGATGTCCATGATGCCGAAGACATTAACTTGAGAACCTAACTTCTTATTTTCTTTTGGGCATATAACACTGAACATTTTTTTAATGTAGTGTTTCTTGAAAGATTATATTTCTCATTCCTTGGAAAAGGCATACAATCATTAATAACATGCCAAAATTGATTCCAGAAAGGTTCTGTGTGTCCCACACGCAAACTAAACTCTTGTCTGCTTATGAAAGGTTCTATGTCTACACATAACTACAAGAACAAGGCTCTCTGATCTACATAACCTTTCGAAAGTTTATTTTTGCGGGTTATGCTTTTACCGCAAAATTGAGAGATAGTCTCGAGAAGCGTACATATATTGCATCAATTATGGCACCGAACGGTAAGGTATAGTAGCCGGCAAACAACTTGAACGTTAAACCATAGCTACCTCTCTTTTGTTTTCTCTGCTAACGAAAGGTAGTGAGTGATATTTTATTGTTAAACTTACGTGCCGGGACCTATACCTATGCTATATTATGTCTTTGGCGTTCATGGTGGTGATCGGCTTCATAAAAGCGTCCTAGATTAGCAAGCAGCTTACCACTCGTGCTTTTAGGAGTCTATAGAGAAGGCATCATCTTAATCATCATCATGCGTGTCGGCATTTACAAAAGCTCTACTAAAGTAACTAAGACAACAGCTGGTATATGTGGAACCATAAAAATTGGCTGTAATGTTAGCTACAAGCTGCGGATTGCCCAATCCTTACTGATCTGACTTCAATCCTGAATAGGTTCTGCATTTTAATCGCAACTTTTTACAAAGTTTCACGCTTTGAAGGATAAACTAACAGTTTTCCACCACCCGCTTTCAGATGCCAAAGATGATACGCTCACAGCCATTACGATAACACATTTCAAAAGAATGTAGGTTAATATTAATGCGGATTAGTAACAGAACATATCGTTAAATCTTTGATTAAAGTAATCCTTCAGTGATAAGGCGGATTTGAGAGAGAGCTAGCACCGCCTACCAGTCTGCCGCGGCTGCCTATTTATATTTATATTTAGTGCGGGCACCATTATCGGGCCCGATAGTGTCAATCAAGTCACTCAGATAGCACATATGTACTCGTACTTAAGTTGATGTTATCGGACTTTGACGACAAAACGCTTACTGGTGTCCGGGCTGGGGCCCTTGTGTCACATTTAACGATTCCGTGAATGGAGTCGTCGTGTGGCATTCAGCTATTTTTATACAATAGGCTATTTGACTTGTTGTTGGAAATCGTTTCAAATTATTTGTTAATATATAATAAGCACACTACATTTATATTTCCGAGAGATCTACTGTATTAACAATGAAAATCAAGTGTTAAAGAATAGATATTCAAGATCCCGCCAAAACGACATTCTGTAATGGCGCTGGTCTATAACGTCACACACCAGTAAATAACGTTAGTTAATACTAGTGAATACGCTAGTTCACATCTAAAAATTGACAAAAAATACTTTGAAAGTAACTTACAGCTCCAATAATATTACTCCGAAAACACAAAACCCATAATACACAAACAACAGTCACTCGAGAAACTTTCGTTTTCTTGCCACCCATCTTAGAGCGTTTCGTCACAGATAAAATATCAAAAAAATATATGTATTTTATTTCATGTAATTTGAAAAGTACACATATTTTAGTTTAAATTAAGTGAAATATGTCTTTTCAGGCTATTATCTGTAAAGATTACTCGATAGTATATTTTCAATGTTGTCAAATAGCCTATTCTATATATCTAAACCTAATGACACTTTTGTCTATCGTCTTCACTCGCTTATCCATTTGTAGCGTTCGTTTCGCCCAAACCACAGGGTAGGTATATCCAATTATCCATGACTAATGTCAACGCATTTTCGGAATATCGTTTTGCGAATGCGTTAATTGGAATGTGATTTTGTTTAGGGCAGGCCTTCTAGTCTGCCACTCCAGCTATTGGACTAAAATTGTCTGAGTCTGTTTTAATTTCTATGTGTGAGAACCCACTATTAGTGAGTAATGTGTAAGAAATTGACTCCAGCACTGTATGAGTATTAGTGTGTCGTATGCGATTCCTTGAGTGACTATAATCCATTTGAGACCATTTATAATGACACATTATATAATTCTGTTCCATTCGATATATAGTAAACGTGAAGCAATCTGTTCTGATCCTTATTTTTTTCTATGCGTTCCATTTGGGCTTTTAGGTCAAGCCGTCTGGATGCAGGAGGATGTCGATATAAGATAATAGGACGTCATCATAAAACGTTATTGTTCACGTCAAACATAAGGATAAATTAGTAGAAGTATAGTAGAGCAATTTGTAAGGATAAATTAGTTGTAAAAGAATAGTAGAATAATTTGCGATCTCTGTTCCTTAAAACATGCTCAGGGTATTATTATTAAACTTTGTACAGTTTGTACGGTTCGGACGAATTTTTCCTCAAAATTTATTTAAAATTTATTGATTACACGCAGAACCTTAGTACCGGACACGGTGGCTGTTTCAAAAGAAACGGTAACCTGTAAAAGGGGATATCGTAAATAGAACGTAAATTAAAAAAAAATCGATCAAAACAAATATGACGAATGGTTATCTAACTGTCACTGTCAAATTTCCAACATTCCAATCCGTGTGGAAGTGAAAAATAATGCCCCAGCACGGGTAGCATGCAAAGGGACAAATTGTCATTCCACCATTATATCCACTCGAAGAGGAAATAAAGTATGGATTGACACAGACGTCAGACAACTGACGTTTAAAGGTGGATAAAATTGTTTTCTCCCTTTGCCGTGCTACCTTTGAAGGAGCTTAAGTTTTGGACGTATAGAAACGAATCGCCGACTACGCTACCCCTTTCGCACTAACACAGGTCTTCAGTTCTTGCTCCAGTCCTTACTCGCTATCGGGACCAGGGTTATCTGGTTACCCTGTATTAAGACGAAAGGGGGTGATTGAGACCATTATTGTGCACAACTTTTATTATGGGGCTAACCCGAAATTCGAGATAAAATAATCAGCTGTTCCTTACAAAATTGCAACCGATTGCATTGGTCCGATATTAAAAGTTATTCATGATGATGGTCTGAATCAAATCCTATCGCCTGAGTACACCAGCAGGCCAATCGCACTAAAAAATTACAGCTGAACCACAATTGAACTTAAACCGAACTTCAACTTTTTGTCTATTTTCGTATCGCGCTAATGATTTTGACAAAAGTTGAAACGCAGCTCAATCAGAATTGGAACGTAACCGCTGTCAAACGAACGATTGGTGTATGAAGTTTAGCGCAATACCGAATTCTTTAATGCTGAATCGAAACTTAACTACAATTGCAACCGAACTTTAACTGGATTACAGACGGAACGCAGCTGTTTAAAATTAACGCGATTGGCCTGCAGGTCTGGATAGTGGATAATTCTGTATATATTCAAAACTAGAGCCCCAGTTCGTATCTCGATGCCGGTGCGGTGTGCTCATGGATACCCTGGTCGAGCTGATCCAACTGAGTCACTGACAGCGGCTCTCCCCGCATTAGCTAACAGGTCGATACGCAGCAGAATGGTCGAGCTATCCGCAGACTAGATGGCGCCACCGGTGGCCGGCCGACGTTATCAGTCACCGATAGCGCTTATCACAGCACCGGCTGTGTCAGATTCCGGCTAAACCGCTCTTGGTTCCAAGAAGCGGCGCAGTACGCGATACTGCCTATCTATCATCTACGTGCCCAAATGTCTATGGTATTGGAATGTCGCGCTTAGTCGCGTTAGGTATTGCTGGCGAACAAGTTTGTTTTGAATATTTTGTTTATTTTGTTTTGTACGTCCTTGTTTTGATGTAATTCGCTAGGAGGAAAGATTCGGAAGATTTATTTTGTTGAAACTACGATTCAATTTCTTAGCGGTTCCATTTCTGTATGGTCGAGTGTAACAATCAGAGGGGGCTACGTTCTTTTATACTGACTTTTATAACAGCTTTAGGACGTTGTCTGTTGGATAAACTTATAGCGTACTTTGAAAAAAAAACTTAATTGGAAGCAGCTTGCACCCCGCGTGCGTAGACCTACTCGTAGCTAGATATTTTCTCTAGCGGGGAGCAGATGCTCACTTTGACCCATCAGTCACATCACATGAACATTTCTGCTGTCTCAAACAAATCTATCCAGCTTTTCGATGGGCTATCTCGACCTACAATCTTACCACAGAAGTTAAGGTGACGCATTGATAAACTATAGTTTCAAAATCGAGTACCGCGCCCCTTCACTCGGACAAAATTTTACGCGGTCTCACTTGACAGGATCACGCCAGAGCGGCGGGCGGCAACGCTGGGCTAGCGTACGTGGCGCTGCTAACGGCGCGGCGGCGGCACGCGTCAACTCAATTTGCCTAGAGCATAGATAATCATGGAGTCGCCTTGTCCTTAATCAACAATTTAAAAAAAAGGCAAAAATTATTTTGATCTTTTTAATGTTTTTTTTTTTTCATACAATACAGGGTTATTTCAACTGCTGTTTTTAAACTTTCGCGATTTGAACACATTATTATTATATACTACGGGACTTATCGCGCTCTGAAATTACGAGATAAATAAATAACTCATCATCCCGACGTTTCGTCCGAGTTGCATCAACCGTGGTCAAGGGTAGACACTCCGTAGAATAGTGAGTCTACCCGTGACCCGCAACAAAATGTATGGAACAGCTTTTTTTTTTTAATTTTGAGAAATGTTGCAGAACAAAAGTTGTTAGTTTTGAGAAATGTTGCAGAACAAAAGTTGTTAGTTTTGATGTACATATACAGAATAAACCTCTAAAAGGATGCTAATTGATTAGAAATAACCCTGTATACAAATTAATGTTGATTATGTACAGGTATCATAATCAATGAACTTATTTTTATCGTGCTTCACACACTTAGAAAAGGGTTTGGATGCCAGAAATAAAATATTTAGTTAATCGGTTTAAAATATAAATCATTTATTTACCGATATTTGGTAGGATAGGTGCGAGTGCGGTCTAGCACAGCTCTATAAGAACAGTGGTGAGGAATTCATAATAAGCATTAAAGTTGTAGAACAAAGGGGTATTTTACTATAATGTAAACGTCGTGAAGGAAAGAGAAACACTCACATACATTACATGTTAGAGTGAGATAGATTAGTTTTTGTATCATATTCCAACACGCCCCCTCAAAAATTAATCTATTTAAAAATCAATTCCTATTTTGATAACGAAATTTTATACAATTAAAATAACACAACACACCTTCCTACCTTGTCTGGGGATACATTCAAATTGGTTCAACATTTGTTGCGCAGGATTGGGGAAAACCCAGAAAAACCCAATCAAACCAATTATTCATCTTAAATATACTGTTTCAGTAACTCTACAATTTAAATATCAAAATGTTATTTATTTATGCATACAGTGAGTTACATAGGCTTCAGTAATTGAAACTACCTTTTCAATAAGGTATAGTATTGTACTCTGATTCATATTGTTCAAAGAATTCAAACAAATAGTGTGCTTTGATGATTGTTCTAATACACTACCACTATAAATATCATAACAACATTACTTCTCGTGACATAAATATTTGGCTCAGTTCTCAAATGTCCTTTTTAAATTAAATCTGTGGTCCCTTTCAACTCTTTCAAGTATCGTACGAGTAGGTCCCTTTTTAAAATGTATCAAATGATTGTTATTGTTATCAAATCTGCTGGATGTTTACAACATTATGTCGGTTGATTCTACAACGGGCTTTAATATTATCGTTAGAACTTCTATACTATCTATTCTACTATCGTTATCGCTAGATCGTGACGATCTACCAGATAAGAGCTAATTGTCTCTCATCTATTTCCTGGTTCTATAGAGTTCACTCTATTGACCACTGGCTTTATAAACCTTTCGTTTACCACATCTCACACCTTGTATTAATTCGGTTCATACTAATTTAGTGAACTTACTTACAATATCTCTTGACTTCAATAAATTAATAAAAATAAATTCATTAAACTTAATAAATTAGTAATTTAAACAAAAAAAAATAGTCTTCAATAGAATAGAAGTCAAGATTAAAGTACATTATTTTATGATTACATTTTTTTTTTGTGTATACCTGGTTACATATACCAATAAAGTCATTGTATCATTGCACCACTAATAAAATTAGCATCAACAATAACAACAACGAAATCGATACCAATAAACCATAGAATAACACCAATAAAGTCTATGTACCATTGCACCTTATTATGTAAACATGCCTTAGCTATAACAAAATCCTTACTGTAGTTTCAGAGGTACTTTCGAATATGTATGGAATATCTTCATTTTCAGGGTTTTGTTCATTTAACTGAAACAAAATTACACAAGTTCAACTTGCAGACGAAGTAAAAAACGACATTTTCAAAATATAACCAAATCGACAACATCCTCTTTTTTGAAGTCGGTAAAAAGACAAGACAATAATCGCGATAGTTTAAAAAGGTACTTAAGTTTACCGTTTCCACCGAATCCTCTGATGTGGGCAACACATTTTGTAACTCTTCATTTTCAGGATTTGGTTCTTTTAACTGAAATTAAATTACTTACATTACTATTAAAGGAATTAGACATGTACAAAATGGAGTACAGTGGCGGAGGTATAGGTACTAACTACTCACTAAATACCTGGAAAATCTTTGTGATAAAGCAGGGAGAATAATTTTAATTTCGTTTATTTAAAAGAAGAAAAAATAATAACCCTATCGACAACTTCCTCTTTTTTGAAGTCGGTAAAAGACAATACTATAACCGTGATAATTTAAAAAAAGTGTTTAAATTTACCGTTTCCTCTGAATCCCCAGATGTCGGCAACACGTTGTGTAACTCTGCGTATGTTGGTGATATTTCTGGGTGGCTACAAAATAAAATGATGTAATTATATAATTATTAAAAAGTTAAAGCTAACACAATTATTTAGGTGATAGAACATCACCTAATAAATATCATTATTTTAGATAGGTTTCTAAAATATCAAGAGACGACGAAATCTTAGTAGGTACACACTTGAAAATAAAGAATAGACGGAGTATTATTACTAGATACTTTAAATTGATTGCTGACATGATAGATAGGTACTTGGCATGGACTCACTCTCTATCTACTGGCCCTGTTGAGGATGTGGATTGACAATCGTCAGGTTGCAGTTTCCGTTTTTTTGACCTAAAAAAATTGTAAATATAGGTAAATGCAGAAAAATTGAAGTACCTAGGTAGTAAGAATGTGATAATCCATAATCTGTAGACGAATGTGTATTTGCCAAATATAGACTTTATTATTAGGGCATTAGAGTGCAACTATTTATTGCAAGTTTATTATATATGTAATTCGACTTACCCAAACATTCCGTCATTTTTTTTAGGTTTTCTTTTTCGTTTTTGTAAAAACAATTCTTTCCGCTTATTTTTCCTCCCCATTTTCTATGCACACTTGTTCACTACTATTTACACACTACCAAATAAAAATACTAAGTACCTAACTTACTACCTACTATAATAATGTTCTAAAGCTACAATATAATATAGTACACTAAAGTCTAACTTATAATTTTGAAAATAATTCTGAAGTAAATTACTCGGTTGTCGTCGCACAGAGTACCTAGAAGACAATAACCAAAAACAAACAGCACGCATCTCGCGCCGTCCGTACTTTGCGGCGTTGCCAGCCCGACGCTGAGCGAATCATGCGCTCGTCGGAGTCGCAACGTCGCACCGGTACGGCGGCGGCGGCCCAGATAGTGCCGGATCAAATATTCTGAGCAAACACTGTAGAGTAAAAGCTAAACTAGAGTAGGCGCGAAGAGATTTGATTGAGTTTTTAATTAATTACTCATAATATACAATTTAAAAAAAAAAAATTCTCGGTTTATAATAAAGAAAAGGGATCTGGCTATTTTATTCGTAAAAAATAATGGGGTGTTGTCGCTGATAATTCTGAGCATTCGAATTACTAAAATTTTTTTGGTGAGCAATTTGTTTTATTTTTTTTTTAATAAAGCCGGTTACTTTTCAAAATTTTGTCCGGTTCATTCAATTTATTAAGATTTTCCCTTATCTATGACATTTTTTAAATTTGAATCGATATCATTCATCCTCTCACATCGCGCATTCAAAAGTACTCGTTTTTGCCGTTTTCGTGTTTCTCGGCCCGGTGCCTCGTCTTAAATCACAGTCTGCAAATTGAATGTACCCGAGAAATCAAAATTTGCTATCGTGCGGCACTAAAGACTGCCTACACTATCCGGTAGGTAATAGGTTATTATCTCTCGAGTTACACGAGTTTAATTGTACTCCAGTATCGGACCCCTTATCGACTATAATCAGGGGAAAATTACGCGATTATATAACCAATGATAGTGGTCATTGTTATAAATTGATTAACTCGTTCAATTTCGTATTCAACGTTGCATACGCGTGTTGACTGTACGAAATAGTAATTGTATGCGTTGAATTCGGTTGTGTGTATGAAACAGATAGGTTTGTGAATTAGTATACACGGTCATCCACAACTGCTGTACTAGACCGAAAACAGTCGCAGTGGTGATTTAGTTATGATTGTAACCATCATTGTGAACAACTTACTATGGTACTCTATGGTAACTTTAACTCGGAATGGGAGAAAATAAAATATATACATTTCGTCGATTCGGAGTTAATAAAATCAGCTGTTTTATACATTTCGTCGATTCGGAGTTATAATTTTGTATGGAACAGCTGTTTTTTTTTTAAATTGCTGATTGACCCCATTATAGTTGTTCGTAATGATTGTCTGAATTATCTCCTTTCGGCTTTGTACAAAGGCACGCAGATAACCTTGTATACCTGCTAAATATCATGTTAGAAGATAGCAGAAGGTCGGGGAGATATGGATGAACTGTGAGAAATTATGCACGTGCTACTAAAAAGCATGCTCTGAGCGTGCTTCTACAACTAACCTTCAGATATTCCGAGAGTAGGTAGGTAGATATGTTGAATTCCACTTTGAATTCAAATCCTCCCCTATCTCCCTTATTAATGTGGAGAAGCTACAGCATGTACCCTTTTCCACCCATTCTCAATGTTTCGAAGTAGGTATCGAATTGTACTTTGAATTTAAATGACAATAAATAATTTTGATTTTCCATCGTTTTCAGGTGAAAAAGTACGCGTTCGAAGACCACATGCCTCCAGACATCGAGATCATCCAGCCGTTCTGCGAGGACGTGCACGAGTGGCTCAGCGCGGACCCTAAGAACGTCGCCGCCGTACACTGCAAGGCGGGCAAGGGACGGACCGGTGAGAATCTCATGTTCTATAGAACTTAGTCTTACCACAGGATACCGATGCACTGTACCAAAGAAGATATAATAATACTACGTATAGAACGGCCACTCGTTACCCCCCACCCGTTTGAGTCTTCCTCACTTCCACCCCGCGTCAGGACACGATTTACTACTCTGCGCGCGGGCTGCACAGGCCGCTGCAGATACCCGTGTAGCGTTCGTGCGTATGTGTAGTGTCTGTGAATAAATATAGTGTTGTGTGCGTAAGACAGCAGATTTTGTACGAAGAAACGCGGAGTGTCCGGGCTGTGACTGTACGTACAAGATAGTCCGCTGCTTCCTGCCTATATCAGCCTTCACCACCATACCTTTTGCGCGTGCAGCGGCCTAGCCTTGTCAAAAAGATTAACGTTTCTCGCTAGCCGAAGCTAGAGTGCAGAGAAACATAACTGGTTTCGGACAGATCAAAGTCAAAGTTATTTATTTACTAAGATTCTTAAATACATGGAAACTTACGCTTCAAGCGCTCAAAATGTTTGTGTATAGATCAGTTCCTCCTAGATAGTTATAAGTTAGTATGTCTTATAATATACTGCTTAGATTATTTTGTAAAGCATCGTTAACCCGCAAAAAGCTCACAAAGGCACAGTCTAGCAGCAAAGGTCGCCGCCGATCTGCCGGCGATAGTTTTGGCAAGTTTACTTACCTGACGAACAAAGCAAATAGATAACCTACATTTGCCTGAGTCAAAGAATTAATATTAGTATTTATGAAGGTTAGTAAGGTCGTCGAGCTAAAAATCGGCAAGTCCCGCTCACAAAAGACTCCAGAATGTCAATGTCAGGCTTGTTCCTTTGTATCGAAATTGACAAAAGCAAAGTTACCCTTGCGAACCGGTCTTATCGTCGTAAACTGTTCATATTTATGCGTCTGCGACGCTGTTGCGCAATCTCCACAGTCAGCACCTAACCGTGATCCTCACTTGAGGTGCGGAGAAGGAAATCTGTAGAGGAACAACTTACAACCCAGCCTGCATGATGATTGATGACAAACTTGTTTTTCGGTTATCTGGTTATGACATAACAAGTTAATGGAAAAACTAGGCTCTGCTTCAATACGTTCCTATACCATAGTACTATAGTCTTTTCGTATGTCAGTAAGAATACAATAATTAGAAAACTGACCACATGCTACTGTACATAATGTACATTTATTACAGCCATTTCAAAAAATTACTATATCTTTACACATTTCCTACTCTGCGCCCGTGTTTGAACCCGGTCCTTTGAAAGTATCGACACCACACTGCATGAAAAGAATAAATTATCTCGCCAGACTGATGGCTCAGATGGAGAACATAAAACTTAGCATAATCGTATAATAGGTCCCGAAACGCTCGCAACAAAGGTTAAGGCAACGAATTACACGAGCCGTTTTATTGCCTATAGAAACGCGCGGAGTATTATAACTACACTCCACAACGTATTGTCGCGAACCGAAAAAAGACTCGAAAAAAAACGACCCAAAGGCGTAATTGCGAAGTTTCCTTACACCACATAATTGGGCGCATTACACCGCCGGCTTTCACATCGCACTCGTAAATTAAAAAGAGGTCCTTTTCAAACCGCCACCTTTTTTGTGGCCAGCCCTGAAGGGACGTAAAAAATAGGGTTGCGATCGGGAGATTTGGAAAAAAACTACGGTCAATATCGCCCTTTACGATATGTCGACGGTGAAAGCTTTAGAAATTGTCCGTTTCATGCTTTTTCTGTTATTTGGAAATTTCGTTTGATGGTTTCTAGCTTTGAAACGCGGAAGCGAAAGAGTGGGAGTCGCCGTCTTTGATTCAAAAGCGGTACAAAAGTCACGTCAAAAAGAGACAACCCTGCAGCGCAATTTGCCCAAAAAAGAAATGGCCCAAAATACAGGGCATGCGATACGAAACGAAGTCTTTATTTGTGGTAATTTCCAATTCCACCGGCTCAGCTGGGCCGTTCCTTACGTACCTATAAATAACGTTCAAATTGTCCAAATTAAACATTACAAATGACCGCATAAACAGATAACGAGGTAATTAAAAAGTTTTTATTACCCCAATGGCCTTCCATGGCTCCTAATACCGGAAGTCAATAGACAGTTGAGAGATCAATGGGCAATTAGCCCTTCCCGTAAAGTATATTGTTGGGCCCTTAATAACCTTTTTTTATTGCGAACTAACTGTATCGCTTTGTTGGCGTAATTGGAAAAAATATGGGTTGTTTTGGTGGACAATTGTGTGGAACACTGGCAAGGTTTGGCCGCTACATTTTTATGTAGTTCGTACTGAAGGTAATGGGGAACCTAGCAAAATAGTTCCTTATCTCTATTTGTGGGAGCAGCCTTAAATTTGCAATTTAGCACCAGTATCTCGCCAGAATGTGTAACAAAATGTTTAATCAAATGTTTTAGGGCATATCGAAGTTGGATGACGTCTCGTCTTTTCTTCATTTTAGACAGGGAAGCGAAGGAAAAAGCTAGATTGGCTCTAAAAGCACAATATGATTACAGTGAGTACAGTAGAAACCTTAGCGTATTGTGGAAGTTTTTAATGCATTCCAGTTGTCTCCATTTTTAGGGTTCCTAATGGGGTAAAAACGGGACCCTGTTACTAAGACTCCGCTATCCGTCTATCCGTCTCTATCACCAGCCTGTATCTCATGAAAGGCGATAGCTAGATGGTTGAAATTTTCACAGACGACGTATTGCTGTTGCCGCTATAACAACAAGTACTAAAAATAGAAAAAATATATTTAAGGAAGGCTCCCATACAACAAACCTGAGGTTTTAGTCGTTCGATATTAATAACTGTGACAATTAGATACTTGAAATATTCACAGAATATTCAGTTAAATATGCATCTCTCATGTAACGTGATTTTTTTGCTCGATATTAATAATGGCAACAGGAAGATGCTTGAAATATTAAGTGGTATAATATTCCTTTCAAAAATAGTTAATAAATTAAAATAAAATATATTAGAGGGGCTTATATACGGTGCGGAACACTTCGCGCGCGAGTCCGACTCGCACTTAGCAAATTTTAGTTTTACCGACTTCCAAAATGGAGAAGGTACCTACTATGTTCGTCGGTATGTATTTTTTTTAATTTGTCTATTACGGCCATCAGTTATTGTACCGTTCCCGTAATCTATATTCTATTACTACTAGATAGATCAGAGCTTAAGGCGACGAGACGAGAAAACTTAAGGGTATTTCCCCTCATTTTCTGACCTTTCTTCATGATGTGGCAGGTTTAAAATGAGTAAATCTTGTAGACATATCTTCAGTTAGCGAATTAAGCCCAAAGGCGGTAGCAAACGCAGGTGACAGCTTGCAACTGTCATGTAGATCCGTAGAAGAACCAAAGTTACCGACATAGCCCAACGGATTAGCAAGTTGAAATGGCAATGGACAGGGCACATAGCGCGGAGGACTGATGACCGGTGGAGTAGAAAAGTGGAGGCCACGTACCGGCAAGCGCAGCGTAGGACTTCCACCCACAAGGATGACATCATTAAGACCGCAGGATCGCGCTGGATGCAAGCCGCTTCCAACCGGTCTTATTGGAGATCCATAGGGGAGGCCTATGTCCAGCAGTGGACGTCCTTTGGCTGATGGATGAACTGTCATGTACCTTCATACAATCGGGAGCGAAGGCATATCGAAGACGAATACGCCTCGCCATCTTGTCACCGGCGCGCAAACAGGGTTTAAGTTAAATTGTCCCGAAATGTAATGGAGCTGATATTTCGGTGAAGGCTACGTTACAGCTATCTTAAATCAAGATAGGTGTGCATTTTTATAAACTTCAGATTCAGATAAGTCTGCACCACACTCCCAAATTCATTACATAATTATGGAAGTGATTCATACAAGAAGTCGGAACACATGTCTCAATTCGTGAAATCTTGTTTATTTTACTGCTTTCGAGTGCAAGCCAATAAATAAAATATGTATGTATCATTATGACAGCTGTAACTTGTTCACTGCTGGACATAGCGTCGTTTAACAGGATATAGGTATGCTTATAAATATATTTCTAGACGACGGTTATACTATATATTCAATAGTATTACAAGATATTATCATTGTAGATATGTAACGGCAAACGTTTACTATGTGGCTAATCATAGACCTATAGGACCAGCCTATGAAACCATGAAATAAAAATCAGCTGTTCCATACATTTAGACGAAACTAGAAAAGAAGTTTTTGTAGTCAAATACCTAGTTAGAAGCACTTTGTTTACAGTGCGTGGTCGCATTTTTCAAAGAATATCAACGAAACTAATTGGCTATATTAATGCTTTTTTTGCTGTAGGCGAGTTTTGATTTTTTAGGCATTCAATAATTTTTGATAATATTTGGTAAGATTGTGTGGAGAGCTACTATATGTATAGTATTATTATTGATTAACAAGAAAAGGCGTGATTTAAACAAGTGCGTGGTGATGTTTGCAGGCACGATGGTGTGCTGCTACCTGCTGTACAGCGGCCAGAAGGCGACGGCAGACGACGCGCTCAAGTTCTACGGCACCAAGCGGACACACGACGAGAAAGGTCAGTACATACGTTTTACTTGATAAAATGGCGTTATAACTATTTTTAACACGTTTTTATTAGTTTTACCTGTATGTTTGCATGTAACCAACCCCTTTGAGCTCGATTTTGCCCTACTTTGAGCGAAAGAAAATCTCTTTAAACTTTGCACATCTATCAAAGACCGATGACAATGCATTTATTCGATTACTAAAAAGTGAAAAATAATTATACTTAGTTTAAAAAAATAACTAAAAACACGCTTTCATAGCATATCAAACTAAAAAGTGTAAAATAATTTTCAATATAGGCAGAAAATAATAATGAACGAAAAATGTAAAAAAAAGCGTGGGGTGCTCGATTTACTCGAAAAATTAGGACACAAAGCGCTTCTATTTCCCATTGTAGGAGTGCAGGTTGAACACTTAAACCAGACTAGACCACTTGGATACGGGATCTGATTTGAACAGAATGTGTTACGTTTTGCAGGTGTGACGATACCGTCGCAGCGGCGCTACGTGGAGTACTACGCGGCCTTACTGCAGTCGGGGCTGTCGTACGCGCCCAGCAAGATTCACGTGCGGGAGCTCATCATGTGCGGCGGGGCAGCCCTGGCGGCCTCCGCCTGCAGCCCCGAGCTGGCCATCACGCAGGCCAAGCCGCCGGTGAAGGTGAGTCGTGTGTAGCGGGGCAGCCCTGCCAGCCCGCAGCTGATGGCATCATGTGCAGCAGGGCCGCCCTGGCGGCCTCCGCCTGCAGCCGCGAGCTGGTCATCACGCAGGCCAAACTGCGCGTGAAGGTGAGTGGTGTGTAGCGGGGCAGCCCTACCAGCAGCTGATGGCATCATGTGCGGCGGGGCAGCCCTGGCGGCCTTGGCCTGCAGCCGCGAGCTCTTCAAAAAATCCATTCATAAATGTATAAAACCCATGTACCAAGTTTCGTCGAGATTCGTTAAAAATACCTGTATACAAAAATCGACACTCTGACTACGAAACAACAAAATCTCCGTGCTTCAACACTGGTTCTCTTTACTCAAAAAAACTTTTTATTCATTTAAATGATAAGCACAGAAATAATATACCTATCTTGATAAGGTAGAATAAATTTATTATATTAAAATGTGTGCTACAGTCGAAGCGAGTGACCGGTAATTTAGCTTAAAGCTCCATCTTGTGGCTAGTATTATCTTCAAGTTATAAAGCCAGTGGAGCTGACGAGCGCCGGCGGTGTTGCAGACGCCGGCGGGGTGCCAGGAGGTGGTGCGCGCGGGCAGCAGCGTGTCGGTGCGGCTGACGCACTGCACGCCGCTGAGCGGCGACGTGCGGGTGGACGTCTACAACAAGCACAAGATGAAGATGCGCAAGGAGAAGCTCTTCCACTTCTGGTTCAACACGTTCTTCGTCACGGCCGAGCTCGGCGCCTGCCGCGTGCCGCCGCTGCACGACAGTGAGTAATACTGTCGTAACGTAACTAACTGACTGACTAACGTTGTCTATTTATGACAGTAACGTCGGCTACATGCCAAAAATGCGTCCTATATTGTGACAGTAACGCTGCCAATATAACAGTAACGTTTATACGTGCCAGTAACGTTGATACGAGCTAATAACTTTGATACGTGCCAGTAACGTTGATACGAACCAGTAACTTTGATACGAGCCAGTAACTTTGATACACGCCAGGAACGTTAATACGCGGCAGTAACTTTGATACGTGCCAGTAACTCTGCTAAGTACCAGTAACGATAGCTATAATAACAGTAACTATGTTACCTGCCATTAACGCTGGCTACATGCCGGTAACGTTGCTATATCCCATCGTTACCGGCCTGTAGCCAGCGTAGTATAATGCTGACTGCGTACAGAATTATAACAGCCTATGGTCAGCTAATGGTCAAAATATTTTAGTATTGAACGACGTAACCCTGGATTCACGGTTAGTGAAAAATTGCGATCCAAAAGCCGTTGGCTCGACTGTCGTGGGTTGTATGAATTAAAAAACCTATGATTTGAATGTTTATAGGTTTGTTTGTATGCGTTTCAGGTCCTAACCTAGAAACGTTCAAGCTGACGTTAAATAAATGGCAGCTTGACGACGCGCACAAGGATAAGCAACACAAGCACTACAGCCAAGACTTCAAGGTAACTGCCACCATGCATTACCACTAGACCACCACGGACAAAATATAGTAGTTTAATAAAATGTTCGTTAACATCCTCAAAAACATAATTCCAGGTGGAGCTAATAATCCAGAAGATGCCGGAGAGTTCGACATATGTGGGCGTGGCGGCGCGCGCGCCCTCCCCGCCCTCCTCCAGCTCGTCCTCCGGCTCCGAGCCCGACACCGAGCCCGACGGACACTGGGACTCCGGTGAGCGCGTGCCCTACTCCCTCCTCGCGCCCCACCGCCACTCGGGGCCAGCGGTCTACCCGTCTACTGGCGTGGTCAAATGCTGCCGTTGTAAAGGAAGCCTCGGCGACGATACGAGCGACCTTCAGTCAGGACCAGATATTTTCCCCCCTACAGGCGTGGTATACCCCCCCACGAACGTGGTAAAGTGCTGCCATTGCAAAACAAGCCTCGAAGACGATAGAAGATCCCCCACTGGTGTGGGAAAGTGCTGCCGCTGTGACCACCACTCGGGGTCTGACATCTACCCCCCTAAAGGAGAGGTAAAGTGCTGTCACAGCAAGGAAAGCCTCGAAGACGACAGGGGCTCCCCCACGGGCGAGGTAAAGTGCTGCGATTGCAAAGGAAGCCTCGAAGATCACTCCCCCTTTTCCAACTACGCTGAGGGTACCTACCCCCCTACAAGCGTGGTCAAATGCTGCCATTGCAAGGGAAGCCCCGAAGACGATAACTCCCCATTTTCAGAGTGGAAATGCGAGAAATGTACCTGCGCCAACAGATGCTGCCGGTCGCTCTCCGTCTCAACCCCCGACGATGACTCTATACCCGACTATCAAAATCAAAAAGAGAGCAAATCGGAACCGTTAAACTTTTATAGACTATCCGCGCCGGATTCTGACCCTTTCTATCTTACAAACAGCGCTGAAAGCGATTCCTATCTATTACCTAAGGATATAAAACCCGACTTCTTCGATGAGACCGCCGACGCGACGGAATCGTACTACAAATTGACTACGGAGAGCAAAAAGACGGAAGTTTCTGACGGGTTTTATAAAATGTCTACTAATGGGAAAAAATCGGAGGGAGTCAGGACTAGGCTGTCGTTGGGAGATGTTAGAGCTTCTTGGAGGGAGTTTAGCGGGAAATTTACCGAAAATAGGAAAAAGAAGGACGAGTCGTGAACGCGAATTATTTACCGATAGGATTTTAGATTTTACTGATCGAGTCGCGGAGGTTTTTTTATCGAATACGATCGATATAGTTCGAGCAAAGATTGAATGCCGTAGTCTTGAAAATTGGGGAGAAAATATGAATGAAATTGATTTTCGTTCGGCGATTTAATAAAATAGCTATGGCAACTATTTCCGTTCAATAATTGTTGCAAATGGAAAATTTTAGCAACATTTCGGCAAATAGACAACTGAAGGGATTAGATTCGATCACTTGTCTATACGATGTAGGTTTTCGATAATATGTTAGGTAGGTTTGACATTTAATTAATTTATTCTATCGTGGTTACAAACAAAAGTATTCATTTATCTAAGAAATTAAAAAAAATGTCTTCCTTAATAAATATGGGCATTTCAAAATACTGTTACATTTTTTAATTACTGAATACATATTTGTTTGTCACTGTGTTTGTAGCTATGATCGAAAGTTTCTAGGATACCGTTAAATCCGTATTGCATAATTATGTTATTATAATAGCTTTATTCAGAACTGCAAATATATAAAACTAAAACCCCGTGAAAATATTACAAACAAAAAAGTCGAAATTCAATTTATCGGATCTTTTTAAGCGGATATTTATTAACTATCGGATTTTATCGTACGGGCTATATTTTGTAGTAATTGAATTTTTTTTCGTTATGTTATCAAATTATTATAATACATACGTTACATTTATTTTGTAGGTAGAAGTGGGCGTTAGTTTTATGCGCATTGATCTCTTACTGGACCCTTATATCCTATCCACGGGTTTAATGTTGATATATAAAAAGATATAATTTTTTTTGAATATATTTTCTTAGTTATAGATCGAATGAAACTACTGTGAACACGAGACGAGTCAATGCGCAGTAAATTTGTTATTTCAGCTTGTGAGAAGCGGAGATGTGCGCAGTTTGTGGCTAACTTCACAGCCGCCAAGAAGTTTGGTTTAGCCTATACATTTGAGTTCTCAAGAAAGTTGTGAAGATTAAATGTTTGCAACGATCTTTTTCATTCTTGCGGGATTTAAAAGCCTACATAAACATATTTCAATTTGGTTTATGTACTAGGATAGCATATGTTGTTTTTAAACTTTCGCGATTTGAACACATTATTACTATATACTACGGGACTAAGCGCGCACTAAAATTGCGAGATAAATAAATACCTCCTCATCCCGACGTTTCGGCCGAGTTGCATC
Organism: Hypomecis punctinalis; assembly: GCA_949316475.1. NCBI lineage: Eukaryota > Metazoa > Arthropoda > Insecta > Lepidoptera > Geometridae > Hypomecis > Hypomecis punctinalis. The sequence goes on from OX438814.1 coordinate 20,271,535, forward strand.
GACCGTGCTCACGGGTAGACGATGAGGTATTTATTCATCTCGTAATTTTAGTGCGCGATTAGTCCCGTAGTGTATAATAATTATAGGATAGCATATGTTCAAATAAAATAATAAAAAAAAAATTAAACAAATACACAAATGCCGGATTTCACGAGCGTTCTTACGTAGGTATTTCGTTTCTAATTTATGCAAGTTTATAGATGTAAAATGACCAAAAATATGTCAAGTCATATTTGAAAGATCATCCAACAATTTTTTTTTTAATTTAATTTTACAGCGTTTTAATATAATAATTGAAACCCGTAGATCAGATATAGGGTTCGGTCTTTAACCGATAACGAATTCTAATTTTAGGCCAGTCAAATGTTAGATCTGCGCAGGGGGTTACGTTAATCAAATATTTTTTGTCTAAATAGGTGCTAGTACTAGTTATGATCAGTATACAGGCTGTTGTTTTTTATTCTTGTCAAATTGACACTAGTGTAGGCCGAATCGCACAACTTGGCGGATGTGACGTTAACTACAAACTGCGGATAATCCAATCCTGTCTGAAGCTAGCTTAACAGCTTCGCGAGGATTGGGTTATCTGCAGCTTGTAACTAACGTCACAATCGCCAAGTTGTGTGATTCGGCCTATAGTTTAGATATATTCGTTATGAACATTACCGTAGTTAGAAATTCTCCCTAAACTATTTGAGCTGTAGCATGGTGCGGGAGACAGTTGTTTATTTTTAATTGAATTATGGTTTAACTTAGCGCTATTTACGAATTTTGACTGAGAATTTATTTCAGCTGTACCACATTCGATGAATAATTAATAACTCATTTAATGTACTACATTAAATGAAACCCAAAATTCAATAATCTTTTTGTATGGAACAGCTATTTTTTTTGCGTTTGCGGGGTTGATTTCATAGTAAAAGTTGTTTTTATTTGTATTTTTAAACTCTACAGTCATTTTTCATTTTTTTTTTATTTTACACTCTTGTAAAAGTTGTTTGAAACAAAGCTATAGCTATATCTGTTAATTTGTCAAGAATATAAAATAATACCTTGTTATATCTACGTGTAGGCAACAGTCGGTGTGTGACTGAAACGCATACAATTTTTAGTATTTTTTTTTTCATATTTTCTTCTAACAACGTAGCGATGGGCGCTTTGAGAGGAAATCCAATATACATAAGCCACTGATGTATTAAATTTCACTGCATTTCGTCTACCATTGACCATAGGCTATGCAAGTTGTGCTGAAAACACTCTCTATTTGAGTATCTCTTTTTTATCAAGATTTTTGTGTATTTTTTGGTTTATGCTCAAAAAACTTTGAATAAACCTAATCATACAATTTGGCGGATGTGAAGTTAGGTACAAGCTGCACAATATCCAATCCTTACTGAAGCTCACACAGCTGCGCGTTATTTGGATATTGCGCAGCTTGTAGCTAACTTCACATCCGCCAACTTGTATGATTCGGCCCATACTTATGTTTTGCAGCAAACTTGCATGGTCTACTCCTTCACCGTGTGTTTGTTTGTCCTGTGTTGCACATATGGTTATGGTGTTATAACTCAATACCACAGTCAAAGTAGCATCGGTTTTATCAAAATAAATATAGCATTGCGGTTTTGTTACGGAAATATATTCAACCACCGCAAACAAAATAAGAACACAAATCGCAAATTCAGAAAATGTTTTATTCGTTGCGTTTTTTTTAACGGATTTTTTTTTCATTCTAAAGGATTTTTTTATTACAAGAAACAAGAAGAAATCCATCCCAAACTGCTGACACAAATAGGTAAGATGTGGTCAAATGCTAATGTTGCTTGCTTCGCAAATGCATAATATGTATCGGGAGTTAAGTTTTTGAGAAAAATCGTAACATTTTCTATAATTTCGACAAAAATTCACTTTAAAAATATCTAACTTATCTGTGCCTGGTACATGACAATACAATTTAAAAAACATAAAATAATCGATTAAGATATCGAAAAATCGAAGTATTTAATTAAATGACCGCGTCTTACAATAGGCTAGCCCTGGTGTCAGAGTTTTAGCAAAGAAGATATAATAATACTACGTATAGAACGGCCACTCGTTACCCCCCACCCGTTTGAGTCTTCCTCACTTCCACCCCGCGTCAGGACACGATTGACTACACTGCGCGCGGGCTGCACAGGCCGCTACAAATACCCGTGTAGCGTTCGTGCGTATGTGTAGTGTCTGTGAATAAATATAGTGTTGTGTGCGTAAGACAGCAGATTTTGTATGAAGAAAAGCGGAGTGTCCGGGCTGTGGTTTTAGCTAGGGCTAGCCACCCGGCCTATACGAACTTACTTACTTACTTACTTACAATAGGCTGGATCTTTGCATAAAGAAGGAAGGATTCTATTTGATTAAAACGAAATATTGTACACTGCTTGATATAGGAACATCGGCATAATTATGCTGCTCAAATATAAATATAAATAAAATAATGATGTCGGCGACGTTGATAAAGAGTTCTATTTGCGATAAACTATTCAAAAATTGGTCGTGACTGCAAGATTCAAACCTGAATATAACTGATACTCGAGTTTCCGCGCCGGTGTTCTAAAATTACCAAGCTTAGGCCATACTGTGAGTTGCTAAAAGATAAACATTTCAACTGATTTGTCATAATTGAGTAGCGCTCATAGCAGATAAGTGACCGCAAGTGGCGTTTCCAACTGAGCGTGGAACTTACCGTGGCTTGTATGATACATTAAATTTTAGGTCCCGGTTGTTTTAACAGTCTAGCCATGTCAGAGGATTCAGGCGGCTTAAAAACTCAGACACCTGGTCTGTACGTACTTACTGATTCGTGAACGCCAGAGTGAAGCCTAGCTTATTTGATAAAGCACCGACACGAAAACCCGTGTATTTATAAATAGGCCGAATCATACGTCTTGACGGCTGTGAAGTTAGCCGCAAGCTGCGCAAAACACAATCCCCGAGTAGCTGTTATGTGAGCTTCAGCCAGGATTGTGTTTCGCACAGCTTGCGGCTAACTCACAGCCGTCAAGAAGTTTGATACGGCTTATAGAATATGCAAATTAAAATAAAATATGTCAGCGAGGTTGGTAAAGTGTTGATTTTGGTGCGTAGGGGCGGTGTGCGACCGCGTGGGGCTATACCGGCAGCTGTCGCCCGACCACTCGCCGCACACGTAACTATACCTCACCACTTGCCACATATCGATAATGCAGTTTCTATCTTAACATACATCATTCAAAAAGCTGTTCATTTCATAGGCATGGTGTAAGATTCTCAGTTTCCAAGAATAAGATAAAAATATGTACTCTTATTATGTAAATGAACGTATATGGAGAGAGTCTTGAGTGACCCATGCCGTGGGATACAGGCTTTTCCCGTTTATGAATTATAGGGTTAATAAAATAACTCATAATGACACCCTATTCAAAACTATTTTAGTCAGTGAAATCTGAATTTGACGAACGACCTCGTCAAGTTTTAGAGCATTAAATTAGTGAAAATATTCTACTGGTTTTCGTTTCTGTATTTCAAAATTTTCTTCCCATAAACGTTTTCAGAACTTTAATAATTGTGCCACAAAATTCAATATTTTTAAAGCTATACAAAATCTTTGTATATGATTGTGTAAAAATGGTTAAGATACAAATATAAACAATGATAAATAACATGCATATCTTACAATAGCCAAAAATAAAAACTGCATCATCGAATTTTTTAGCACGTAAAGTAACTTACAGCTCGGCTTCGTTATTAAAACCGCTTGATATGGCCGTCTCGTTCTGTTCATCGCTTGTGTCTATCCCATTATTCATTGCATCTCCCTTACACGTTTAGGACCTATTTTGCATATCTCTTTCATGTTTAGTCTCTTGGCTATGATTTTTATTTACGTATCTTAATGCCTTAAATATGAGATCTTAAACAGAGATGGCTGTATTTTTTGTGGAGTCTTTTGTGTTGAATGTATGTTTAAATTCGCCGATCTTTGTGACTGCACTAAATTGATATTCTAAGAAGATTTTTATCAGTGAATTTAAGCATCTGTTTTTGTCTGTAACTTTGTCATTGTTTTTATTGTTTTACAGCTTCGAGAACAGTGTGCATGCTTATAAAGTCGAATATTGATGTATCCATTATCGATATTTTTAAAAGATAAATTTCTATTTTGCATTTCTTATATTTTTCGGTTTTAATTACTTCTGCTTGGATACAACAATATTCTAATATCTTAACTTCAGTGATCACTAGATCATGAACTTGTCATGAATATGTGTACTAACGAATCCCTTGACTTAGTAACGGTAGTCAGCGAAATTCAGTAACTCGTATAAATCGTAAAATATAATGTTTGCTGTATTCTTATTCCACCACACACTTATATTTTTGCTACTCAGTTTCGCTGTTCCGTCATTTTAATTCTCCCAAGTTTTACCCTATTTGTGTGGATTGTGTTCTGTGTAAATATGTTTTATAATTAACTCCCTTATATCACTTTCATTTACGTTCTAACATGTCATTGCTATACATTGCTCGCTTCGCACTGAATCTACGCACAACACATGCCACAACAAATTTTCTGAACGCTTAGACACTTTTTTTGCACGTACTTGTTTTCTATTTGAAAGCGTTTAGAAGAATTGTTTTTTTAGATTGTTTGAATTTTTGATCGGCCATAAAGTTCACATCTGTAGATTCGAGTTGGGCATTTTAGTAAGTAACGGTAACATACCATCGGTTTGTTTTCTGAAGCTTTATCACTCGGAAGTTTTTTTTTACTATCTCTATTTGTAATCAGTAATCACTGAGGTGTTGTATATAGTGTTTTAATTAATATTTCATTGGATAGGTAATAAGTCAAACAAATTACATATAGTTTTCTTCGATGATGTTTTAGTATTCGCCGCGCCTAACGTATCGTCACCAAAAATTCAAACAAGCTGTTTTATATCAGTGGCATATGTCGTGGTGTCGAGGCTTACTTGGGTTTCTTCAATTTCAGGTGAATCCACGTACTTGTGAGGTGGCACGGGTCGGTGGCCTCTACACTTCTATATAAATATCCCCGCTTTAACCCCACCGGTGGCGAAGGCTAACTCTTAACACGGTGCCCTAAGACTCCTCGGCCGTAGTGACGTTACGAACTAGTAGTGTTATATGTGTGTCTAATTTGTGTAGGTAAAACGAATAAATAAGCGGGTTGTGCCATTGCCGCGTTCGGGACACGATACGGTTCGTCGAGGAACTTATTTGTGATAATATGAGTGCTGAATGGACTATTAGGACGATATAAACAATCTTGGTACTAAACGCCGGCGCCTCGACGCCGGGTTTTCTTATTTCTCTTTACACTTGTATTTCGACGGATATGTCATGGTCACAAGGTATGTTCTCGTCTGTATAATCCTATAAATTACGTAATTCTTATGACTGATAAGTACATTGTGTATTTTTATTGTCAACTTATTGTTTACACGAGGTACGTTGTACCCTCGTCGAGCTTAGGACAGGTTTTATACGTGATTTTTCTTTATTAAAGCTACATATTAGAGACGTGTTTTTGAAGTAATTTCTCAGTACATTTGTTAGTCAGTTGTATTGCCATAATAATATGTCATAAAGTGAATCGAATTCAAGTAATGATGTGAAATTTTTCCGGTAGTTGTTAAAAATCGCCTAGTTATGTGCCGGCCAGTGACGATAGTAAATCGATAAAATCGATTAGTCAGGACTCTTCGATGTATTCGGATTTGTAACGAGACTATTGTTTGGATAGTTTGGAAAAGGATGTGATTATTGATATGCCGTATTCATTTGGTGTACATACCTATTTCTTAGTATTCAATGTGAAATTTTAAGAAGATGGCGTCGCGTTCCGTCGATTCGCTTTTGGAAGATTCCGCGAAACGCGATGTTATCTTCGAATCGATATAGTAGTCGGTGTGTCTGAATTTGATTTGAGAAAATGTTAAAAAGGTATTAAAAATAAGGAACCAATTTCTAGATGGTGCTCTTATGTTAACGTTTACGGAAACTATCTACGTCATTAGGGAAACGATCAACGAACATATTCGACCGTTGCTCAGAAGGTTCTTTAGTTTCGCACCATCTCTGAATTCCTTTAGATGTTTTGTATATTTTTATAATGTTTGTTAAAGAACTACATTGCCGATCGAGCGAGGCAGTATCTCCCACCACCATATTGACTAAGTCCACAGGACGGACAGTTTTTTTTGTATATTTTTTAAAAGATCTCAATAGCTGCCGTCATATTTTAATGTTTTAGGCGCGATGTTGTTTCTGTGAGGTTTTAGAGGATCGTTTAACTTATTTTCCTTCAAAATCAATATCTAATTCAAAAATCTGCACAAGAATGAATATATACCACGTTCAATAGCCGTTATCACTGATACAATATTAACCACATAGTCGCTTCTGTCTTTTGAAATCTCACAGTTGCACATAAGTAAGTAAAAAACTTCCAAAAATATAGATTTGTTATTTTATAACGATTTGTTGAACGTCTCCGGAGTCAATTTAATGTCCAATTTGGCGATTTTATCCAATTTGAAATGTAGTGGCTAAAACTTACCATCCAACCACCATCATCATGGGATATTAAGTTTGCCTAATACCTAGGCTTTATAATCTATTGCATTATAGTTCAAATTGCATTGTAAAATTGATAAAAGCTGCCATGACTGAGCTGATCTCCGGTAGATAGATTATGCGCTACGTGCGAAAGAGATGACACTATAGCAGTGTCCGGTAAAGTTCAGGTGGATAACTGAATTGATGCCTTGTTTCTAATACGGAAAGAAAGAAACTTTAAAAAATCTTGCATAAAATCTTTGCAAAGATCAAAACGAGCCTAAACACAGCATAATACCAATTTGACTAGTGAAAAAAAGAAACTACCCACATTTGGTATGAAATTGTCACCGTGCTTTGTAAATTTACACCTTGTGTCTGGGTTAATATGGCATTAAATAGGTTATCAGTTGTGATTTGAAATGAGTTGTTGATAGTTATATTTTGTATTTCTAATACATTCGTACAAATGAGTGCGTTACAATAATTTTACTGCTGAATGGAGAGTTAGACTGTGTGCTAAAGAAGACATCTTGAAAATATATAAGGTCTAAAAAATATGTGTAGCATTGTAATTTAATTTAAAATCATGTAATTTTTATTTAGGTCTATAAGTTAGACAGTTTCAAAGAGTTATTTTTGTGATAAACATATCAAAAATTCGTCGTGAATGCAGGTCTTAAACCTTGCCTCTTCGGATCAGACAGTTTTAATTATAATTTTAGCCATAATTTAAGTACTTATGGTTAATTTTATAGTTCATACTAACTAACTTAAGACATGGGTAAAATATATCTCATTTTACAGTGTTACTTAATGTTTTATTGGACACTGCGTTTCTCTTTCTTTAAATTAGGTATGTCTTGGATAAATTATGCAAACGTGGTCTAACTCTCCATAATAAGACTAGTACTTTTTGCGCGACATCCAAGAGAATTTTTGATTTGAGGATTTACATTTAAATTACCAATTTACAAAATGCCTAAATGTTCAACAAAAATGTCCATTCCCTAAGGATCAAATTCCTGAAATATCTAGTCTAAAATATATCTAGTTCTTGTAACAATTTAAATAATAAGATCCGGTCTTGATTCACAAACAGACTAGAATACTTTTAGGATGAGACCTTTCAGAAATGGATCTTTGAGGCTTTTAGTGAGTTAGGTGTTTTGAAAACTGGACTTTTTAAATACCAATTTATCAAATGTGCTAAGCGCCTTAAAGAAAGTCTTATTCAGCAGGAAGCGAGCTAAAATACGTGCTCCCAGACTCGAGTGTATGAGACACTTTCATTTCTTAATTGTAAATACTATTGTTATTACATTACTTAGTGGTTATAAGAGATCTGTGTTTTTTCTTTAAATATTTAAGTGGGTTGTCGCAACCGTTGCCTGATCATTTTTTTTATCATTTGACAATATATTCGCGCCTGGCGGGCTCCAAGCGTGAAGGAAACTTGTAATTGAGATTGTATTTCTGATTTTGTTGTAATTCGATTTATTAGGCTGCCAAATGGTAACAATTATAAACGCGCATAGTTTGCAGTGGTATCAACTGAAATTGTCCGGTTAACGCTTCGGTTTTGTATAACTAATTTAAGTCCCGCAAATAGTTGCGGCCTGGTCATCAACCAATCACAGATTTGGATTTAAAAATTTCATCCACTGATTGGCCGAAAACTGGGCTGCGACTGTCTACGGGACGACTGACTGGTTAGATATACATATTTGAGGATACATAGTTATCTTTATAAAAGCTATGGGCTATGGAACCGTGGCTGAAGTTGCGAAAATCTTTTTAAAAAAAGTCATACAAACTCGTATAAATCTAAAACAAGACTGTGTCCTAATAAGTTATACATAATAGTTATTTTAACAAAACTACTCGTATTCTCCCATTTGATTGTGTCTAACCGGTCCTTAGTACATTTTTTTATTGCTCCCGCGGATTAATATAAAAATTAATTAATTAATCAAATAAAAATGAATTCAATATCAACGTGAGCAAAAAGAACATTTGATATGCATGTTATTTAATTTTATGGACATATGTGTAATATTTGGCCTCACTATTCGGCGATGTCGGTCGACCACTGCAGGCTAGGCGAGCTCGCAATTCTGAGACACAGTCTGATGCACACTTCGGGTAATACGAAACTGACTCGAATAATCCTACGCTACGAATGTCTCAACTCAACGAGATGGTTTACATTTGGATCAGGCGATGTTCTCGCAATTTTATTTTGACAAGTTCTGTAAAGACAAGCTAGAATTTTTAATAGGCAGTATTCTCTAGGGTAAGTAGCTCTATCTACGCCCAGAAGCAAAGAAAACTGGTTTTCTATCACTATTATCCTAAAATTCGAAGATATAGCGCTCGTTAGTTGAGTTTTGTAATTTTTTCAAGCATGTGTAATAAAAATTGTGCCCATCTAGTTTTAGCACTCTAATTCTTTACGACTTCATTAATTTTGTTCGACGGTAAATTGAAATGAATCCCCAATAGTAGTTCGTTTTCTTTCGTCTCGTGGTCAAAATAAAATTGCCAGACCGTATTTATATGTGTTTCTATGACGTTTAGGGGAGTCCAGGTTATTGTGATATAGCGGCTTCGTAGAGGAACGTTCGTGGCTCAAATTGATTGAATATTAAAAAAAGTTACATGCATAACACTTTTATAAAATTATTATAATTATGAATTGTCATTTAAATGAGCTTACATGCGAATGAGTGATAGTTTCAAGCTTTTTGTATGTGTGGATTTTGGCTTTATTTTTCTGAATAAACGCCGTAGTAGGAAGATTCTCCTGACACTGGCTATGCTCGGGAGACAAGTGACCCACGCCAATTTCAAAATTCTGATTCGATAAAAAAGTGTAGCTTCTAATACTTTGTATTTTGGCTTCCCAGTGATGCTACCTTATTTCAGATTGCTTTTAATGGTCTTCAATAATCGTGATGTATTAAAAAAAGGTATTTTTATAACTTTAATTCTTGGGTCTGAAAATTCCCGACGGTGACGCATGAGTCGGGAAATAGGATCCCACTTCGGCGTATGAATATCGAGATTGTCGCTGCGTGTCCTAAATCTGTCAATTATGCATAATTCCAAGAGATTTGAGCCATGATCGAGTGATCCGTGGAGTTTATCTAATCTGCTAAGATATACAAAACATGTCAAAATGTCAGCTCCCAATGCAGATGTAGGGATTAAGACAACTAACTGACATATTGGATAATCTCCACGGTAGGTATGTATTAGAATAGGCATAAGGAATGGTTACTGTAGTTAGTTAAGATCGTGATTAGATAGGTATTTTACGTCATAGAAACGAAATGTGAGCTGAGTAAAGGAAGGAAAAATATAAAAAAAGTGTTGGTTCGTTTAACTTTTAATTTCTTTAACGGCTAAGGAGAAGTCACGCGAATGCTTCCAGTTTCGAGAAGGTTTGTTTAAGTGTCATGCATTGTTTTTAATTAGTTTGTAATTATTTTTTTTATTGTATCGCTTCCGATTTCATGGTAATCTGTTAAGAATTTTGGCTCATTATGTTTCGAATTGCGTCTTTAACTTCCATTGTATTAAGGTTGGTGAAATTCTAAATTAATGTATTTAGTTACGATTTGGCTCGATTGTTTCCAAACTGCGCTACGCGCGAATCACAATCTATTTGGCGTCCGAAGTTAAAATACGCGTATGTATCGATCACATCAAGTACAAAATATTTAGGTGTTGTTAGTTTGACCGTGACGGAGTGGACTAAGTCATTATCTTTTTATACCCAAAAATGTATGTAAACAATCCTAACCAGAGGTGCGACGCTCACTGAAAAGGCATGGTGCACTGCAGAAGCCATCGCATCGTTGAAAAGATACTTGAATTTTGCTTACGCTAGGTTCGAAAATGCGTGCGCTGTGTCGCGCCTCTTTATCGCTAAAAGTAGCCAGATAGGCTATTAATGGTTTTGCAGTTATGTACCCCCCCAGTGACCTGGAAAGAGCACACTTTTCTACGATGCTTCTACAGTTCGCAGCGCCGTTTCATTGGGCGACCTTCCTTATTCTGACGCTCGATAAGCTTCATTACAGCAAGCTGTCAATTTCTCGCCAATGGTATCCTCTCACGCACGGAAAAGAGACATCACGCTTTACCCGAGCTTATGGTGCGTTTAGAATAAGACCGTTAGTATTTAAAATAACCCCATTCCAGAATGATATTGATTTTGCACGGAAAATTCGTTATCGGTTATATACTCCTACCCCCTTCATCAAAGGATTAGCTTTAAATATTGTTGTTTGCCTTATAAAAAAATGTGATCTTATGACGATTATACTTGAGGGATGTCAGTGTGACTTGTTAACGCAGATCTTTTGTGACTATCGGTGATTCGTAAACATGTAATGCTTATTTTTTTCGGAACACCAAAAATCCTTGAGGCCTCGATTGTGAAAATTTTGACTCAAATTTTCGTGTCGGTTTTCATAATTTTATGAATCGGAGCGTTTCTAAATTGATGCCTGCAAGCACGATATTACCAGATTCATTTCCTATACCAGAAGTTTCGAAACTAGTGACGATTTTCATAAAATATTCTCGAAGGTTTACTTGTGCTACAACTGCAGCAAAGTGTGAATCGGGAGAACATTCATGATAAATCCTTAACGTTTTCGAGATGCCGGGAGAGGAGCAGACCTGGTGCAGGTGTCTGTGCCAGATAAAAAAGAAAATAAAAGCTGGAGAAGAGCTACCAGCACCTTCTACTCCTAGTTTAGACGTCAGTTTCTTTGACGAAGCTTTGCCTGTTTTTGAGAAAATTCCCGGAGCCGAGGATCCTGTTGCCCCTTTCTAGTGTTATCTTTGACCGTTTCAAGAAGACAAGGCAGCAACATTCCGCTTCCCTTGGGCGCAACGTTTATGGTCGGATTCGGCCTGTTCGTGCGGCGGTTTTCATTAAAGATGTGATATAGTATTTCAGTGTTATTATGTGCTACATTAGCACCATAAACTGCGTATCCAATAGTAAATTTTATAAATCGTTACGTCACACCTGACGTGTGATTCAATTGGTAAATTTTTTGGTTCATTTTTGTATTGCTAATTGGAAATGTCTGGTGGCAACAGTCTTACTCCCGCCTTTATCTAAATAAGCATTGACAAACTATGTACTTTGGCTTGAAAAGTTTTAGAGTTGAAACCGCCATCACAAAGTTCTGCGTTAACAACTTGTGCGAATGTATATACCTTGTATAATGATAACAAAATATGTAATATAGTTATTGACACGTGCGAAGAATCACCGTCAATTGGATACTGTACACGGGGAGGGCTTTGTCGCTTGGAGTGCTTGGATTAGGCACGATTCACACTGGACTCTGATTTAGTTCTGACACTGCGTATGAATGAGCCTTGTATCACAAACTAAAGACGAACTTCTATTGTAGTTTGTTAGGGCTCAAAATGTCAATGTCAGAGGTCATCAGAATTACGTTTATTGTGAACAGAGAATAGAGATTTATATTTTCTGATACAGAAGCAGTATATTTCAGAAACCCGATTTATTTCTTGGTGCCAGTATATATAATATAATTTGGGTTGTCGGAAATGTCTGATTCTGTTTCTTTGGGAATTTTATTCTCGGTGCGACGCATCCAAACACCAAAGCTTTTCCCGTACAACAATAAATCGTTTTCATTTAATAAATCGTAAGAAGTTCTTAGTTCCACAATAATTAGTAAAAGAATATGTAAATTTTCTTATCTTAGTTAAAAGATCTCATATGTCTTATTTTTTTGTTTTGTCTTTTTTATATTTTGAGGAACTTCGGAATAGTCGAGTTGATTTAAAGACAACTAATGTAAAATAAAATATATTGATGTATATAATTCGGTTGTTTTATTTCATTTTATACAGACCAATCAGATCCATAGTCGTTACATTTAAAATCATGAGTACACAAAATACTTTGCTTATAGGGTAAAAAATAGTAATACATCATTATAATGTAATCAAAACTAAATAGGAAGTTTTAAACATATTTCATACTGTCTCTTATAATCAAATTATTTATTAGTCTAATACACAGTGCAATAAATTTCAAAATGTGGATCACAGTGACATTTTTACAAATATTGGGGTTGTATAAATTGTATAACATTGATTTTTGAAACATCACATCAAATGGTTATTCAAAACAAAAAGTCCCTACTAGTGATATGGCGCCAGGCCTCAATGTTTCTACAAAAGTAACTGTTTTTATCAAACACTTCTCGAAATCTCTTGTGACACTAAGAAATATGAGTCAAGAACGATCACGAGTGTTTTATATTTAATAAAGTTTTTTTTCCGTTTCCGAATGAGCCATTCCAATATTGTTTGGTTTTCCATGGTAAAATTGCCGAGTTCACAAATGTCTGTCTTTCACAACTTGTCTTCAATCACTTTTGAGAAATATGTTCTTAAAATAGCGCCTCTCTCCTTGCCCCTGAGCCCGCCCTGGCCCCCGGCCCCGGCCCGAGTCCTTTTATTAAGTATTGGGAAGACTTGTCCGTACCGAATTAATTCTATCCGAACACCCGGGGCTCTCGCGGCTGTTTGTGAAGGAATTAGCGTATAATTCTGCGTTGAAGTTAGAGTTGGTGAAGTTATCTTTTCCGAATAAATGTGGATATTCTTTGATTTAACAATTTGAGTCATGTTTTGTCAATTTGTGGCATTTTCTCATTGTTCATAGGCGAAGGAATATATTAGGAATCCTGTCAATTCATCACTTGATCATTGAATATTAGAGATATATGAGGCTAAATAGCTCCTCTCCCCCTCCCCCTGCCGCGGAACCCGCCCCGGCCCCTGGCCCGAGTGCCCTTGCTGGTGTTGGGAGGGCTCTTGGGCCGCAGCGCCTCGATCCTGTCGGAGCAGCCGGTGGTCTCGCGGCCCTCGGTGAAGGAGTTGGCGTAGAGCTCGGCGTTGAAGTTGGAGTTGGTGAGGTCGTGGCCCACGGTCACCCAGCCCGGCCGGATGGTGGCGTCGCGCCCGAACACGTGCAACCTGCAGGTAAATACACAACAAATATTATAATGCGCTGTAGCAGGGTGCGAGTGACACTTGAAATGTAGATCTCACAACACTTCATAAGCCTATCGACTCGCTCTTGACTGGATTTATACTCCATAAAATTTAACTTGATCTCTACGACAGCTGTCAGAAAAATCACGCCGATGAAGTCCTGAATTTCTTAATTGTACAGACAGTACCTGTCAATGTCATACTTTATGGGCATGCCGATTAGTGATGGGCGACGAATGATCGTGACCACAGAGTTTTAGATAGAGTTTTATTTGAAATATCGATAGTTTATACTAACGATATTTTAAATAAAATTTAATTTATCATTAATTTTATTGTATATTTTAATATCTTAACATTTTTTACACGTGTAATTAAATTAAACCCAATTATATGTTACATTAGCATCGATAATAGTGAAAAACGTCGATAAATACTACCGTTACATTATTATGAGTATTTAATTAATATCATAACATTATTTACATGTACATACTTGATCTTAAATAATAGTAAGTAAATCAAAACCAATTTCTCACCTTCAACTACTCATTCGATTTCATTACAACATTGTTTGAAAATCGTTTTTTTCCACCACTATCTCAACTCTAAAAATGTCAATCTTCTATGTCAATGTCACTGTCGCAGAGATCAAGTTAAATTTTATAAAGTATAATTCATACTCGCAAATCTTGTTAAGATTTAGATACTAAACGGTTTAACGATCTTGCCAAATATTATCTTATAATACCTATGTGTACCAAGTTTCGTTGAAATTCGTTGAAAATTGCGAGCTGTAGAGAAAAATCAACATCCAGCCAAACATAAGCAAAATCGTCGAGTCAAGACGGGGTCCTCGGAGATGATGAGGTGATGCGTGACTCACCGTCTCCGGCCGAGACAGAAGTGCTCCATGATGTGGAAGATCTCGATGGGCTTCTCCGAGGAGCCGAACTCTGGGTCTTCAGAGATAATGAGGTCGATGTCTACGTTTGCGTGGATAAAGTCGCCGTCCACTGACCGGCGGACGGTGCCCTGCAGATATCATAAAATATATAATCAATGTATACCGCCTTGTGGCACTCCAAGATTACACAAGTATCACATTTTCATGATAATTTCCTAAAGTTGGATAAATATGCTATGAGATAGATCCTAATCAATAATAAAACCAAAAGTTACATAGTTTATTAAAAAAACATGACCTTTTGCTAGATTTATATACTATACTCTCAGAGCAAATAAAAAAATCAAGAGAGAATGTTGTGAACAAACAAGTGAAGCCAACCAAAACTACGCCTCGCCGTGTACAGACAATTACACACACACATCCAGGTATCTATGAAACTACGCCTTGGCTTGTCAATCAAACTATGGCGGCGCAACAGCGACGCACTCACACGTGTTTAAAAAACCAGCTTCACTTGACTGTTCAACGACGTTCCCTCTGGATTTTTTTTTCTCTGAGACTATACCAATAGTAGCTAGCCCAGAAAACTTCAGACCAGTTCAGAATAATTGATTACCCAGATTTTTGATTTGTGTTTTTATTTAGAAAAAAAGAAATACATTTTTATTCTGCTTTTGAAGCAAAAGACAAAACCAAAGATCATAAAAATGAATCCAGCTGCTAACAAGATTGACCTGTCAACCGTTCGTACTGTTTGATATATTTACCTAGTTTTATTTTCTATAGATAGGTATACAGTTCTCGATCGAATGTATCGATTAGTATCGAAGTTAGCTGCCAATACACCTTTGTTTACTGTACTGTATCGGCCTTTTAATAGTCCACTGCAGGACGTAGGCCTACCCACCCACAAAGGGTGATTGGGCCATATCCACCACGCTGGCCCAGTGCGGGTTGGTGGATTCGCATACGCCATCGAATTTCTTCTAAGGAAATATGCAGGTTGCCTCACGATGTTTTTCTTCACCGAAAAGCCAGTGGTGTGAAATTCCATACATAAATTCCAAGGAACTTATTGGTACAAGACCGGGATTTGAACCCACGACCTCACGATTGCTAGGCGGGTGTCACTACCTCTAGGCCACCACGGCTTACCTTTGTTTATATTTTCGTTTATTATTTCAACTCCTACAGTAGGAAAAGCGACTACTAAGCCCGATTACAGAGGCGCCATCGTAATTGTAATAGCTAAATAGCATAGTTCTGTTTCTTTTTCACTTTAGGCATTCGATAGCTTATTACGTTGCTATTAAATTTACGCTGGCGTCTCTGTCATCGGGCTTCCCCAAAAACACGTACTACTCCGATCCGAATAAATGGAATAACTAATTTCGATGCTCAGCACGGAAAGCAAAGGGACAAAAATAGTCTTTCCACCATTATATCTCCTCGACGAGGAAATAAAGTATGGATTGACAATGACAGCTGACATTAAAAGTAGATAAAATGGTTTTTTCACCTTGCCGTGCTACCCGGGCTAGGCAGGTGTGAAAAATAGCTAGTGCATGCAATTTTGTATCCCTTTATGTGTGTCGTATATTTTTTTGCAAAGGTATTAAATCAATAGAGTCGAAAATACATCTTTTATTGTCGTCTGGGCCAAAATTGGCTAGATTTTATTAAGTCGAATTCATAGTAAAGAATGATAGATCACCTTGATTCCCATAAGGCAGTGTTCCTTAGTCCGCTGGAAGACGGCATTAGTCTCGAGGTTCTTGGAGTGTCCGGGGTTCTTGATGTTAGTCTTGATCCAGCAGATGTCCTCGCAGCGGCGGAACCCCCACTTCTTGAGGCACTCGCGACCCATGTCCAGACCTACAAACCATTATAAGAATTGATTGAATTGGATACGCTGCCCCGAAGGTGCGCAAGTCGATGGACGGCGACTAGATCCTCGCATCTTACTCTCGAAACAGTTTATAATGTATGGTTTGTAGATGTATAATTTTATGTAATCCCGTCTCTGAGGAGGCTGGAGTGATTTACAGACTGGTGGAGACCTTCTTCCAGTCTCTAAATCAGGCCAACTCCACGAGATTGCCTCGCTGGCTTATTATATCTTAATGTATGTAAAAATATGTGTGTGTAGGTATAATGTGTAATAAGCTTGTATTTATAAGGGTACGATGGGGCTAGCATGGACTTTCGATCCAAAAGCTACCAAAAAGAAATTGAATAAAAAAAAAAAAAAAGATGTATAATTTGTAGGTACCTACACATAATTAGCATGAGAAGCCGTGGTGGTCTAGTGGTAGTGACACCCGCCTTACAATGGTGAGGTCGTGGGTTCAAACACCCCTGGCTTTTCGGTGAAGGAAAACATCGTGAGGCAACCTGCATATGTCAGTAGAAGAAATTCGATGGCGTATGTGAATCCATCAACCCGCACTGGGCCAGCATGGTGGATATTGCCCAAAAACCCTTCGTGGGTAGGCCTACGTCCTGTAGTGGACTATTAAAAAGGCTGATACAGTACACATAATTAAATGTTTAGTTTTTAAGGTACGTTTTAGAATATCCTTAAACAAAAACATGTTTGGTTTTCGATAGAGTTTGTGTTTTTATTATGAACTATTAGAGTGGATCGGAGGAAGGAATACGATGGCGTATGTGAATACAACAACCCGCACTGGGCCAACGTGGTGGATATAGCCCGATCACCCTTCATGGATTGGTCTGACGCTTTGCAGTGGAGTAAAAAGACCGGTGTGTAAACGATGTGTAATGATGTGACCGTCGAGGAGCCGCACCAGAAGAAGAGGCTGCAAACTTGTAGTTCAATGGCTTCAGATCGAAAGTCTACAAAGATGAATACCGGTGGGAATGGGTGATTGCTTTGTAGTACTGACCGTCGGAGGAGCCGCACCAGAGGAAGAGGAAGGAGCGCGGCTGCGCCACGTGGTGCAGCTCGAGCGCCAGCACGTCCTGCCAGCGCCAGCCCGCGCCCAGCGGCGGCTCCACCGCGATCACGTCGAACTTGTTGTTCAGCTGCTTCAGGTCGAATGTCTGCAAACATCAACAACGGCGGGGTGAGGGATCGCCTTGTAGTGTACTACGAACCTCGGTAAGGTGTACCTTACTACGAGCATTGATGATACTGATACTACGACTGCCTCGGAGGGTCAATGGTTAGTGAACCTGACTTCTGGATCAAAGAAGCGTAGGTTCGATCGCCACCCAGAGCAAGTATTTATGTGATGAAAATAGGCGTTTACTCTGTGTCTGGGTGTTATTTAGGTACTATCTATATAAGTATGTATTTAAAATATGTATTTATGTAAATCTGGCAGCCATATCACAAGCTTTGTTTAGTTTGGGGTCAAACACCGTGTGTAAGATGTCCCTCAATATTTATTTAATCAATTTTCTTAATGTCGACGGGAATAGCTGTATCTAGTAATTCAATTTATTGAACATTCTAAATGTTCAAGTGTAAAACTGAGTAAGCAGCACGTCTAACACGTAAGTCTCCTAACAATCTAAAATTAGCCTGGAAACATATTTCTTCATTCTAAAAAACAGTACTTATTGCTTGCAATGAACTGTTTGTTTAGTTGACTACCTAGCCAAGGTCTGGTACTACCCCATGCTAAGATAAATAAATAGTTAATAATTCTAAGCTGACTTATATATGCAGACTATACACTGTCAAGGGGAAAAAATCATACTAAACTACCCATAACATAAGGCCTGGGGCCCTATTTTTCGACTTCGAATGCCTGGGAACGTATACGAAACTTTGACAGATTGTATGAAAACACTCTATATTGTCCTATGCCAGTTGCGAATACTGCATACAAGTTCCGTTTACGACCAAGTTGTGCGAAGTTTAAAAATGTCCCTGGTTTACCTTCAGGTCACATTTCAACTACATAGGCATCTTTCAACTTAATGAGTTCCCTCAATTTGCGATACTCCCTTAAGCACGTTCCAGACGGATGTAAACCAGCTATCCAACAGGGGTGACCTTGATGAGAACTTGGTTTTCATCCGCAAATGTATGTTTCGGCTACACGGATTACATCCACTCGCCACACGCTCGCGAATCAGTCGCGAGTCGTCTCCCGTCGTGAAATCTACTCGTATCGTGCAGTGAAATGGCTCCAACATTGTCGAAATTACATAAAGTGGGCCTTAAATTGCTTTATAGCAGTTTTGTCCACAATTGATGACGAAAAAACAAAAAAAAGAGAATATGGATGAAGTGTTGGTTAAAAGAACGATCGATTCTCAGCCATACAAACTTGTTGGACTTTAATGGTCAATAATAATTTCGCTTAAAATATTGCGTTCGAAGATCTGGTCCAGACGACATGTTGCACTCTCGCATATGTGTGCACTCGCTGCCTGTCACAGCGCAACTGTCCTTCGTTGGATGTAAACAGCCGGCTACACGGGTGTAAACCGCACGTTCCAACCGCGGTTGGAAACACGCGCCCGTACACCAGGGACAATGAAGGTCATATTATAATTTGGATTAAAACTGCAGTCTAGGTACATGGATAGCAAGAAGCAAGGTCACCTCTGTAGGGATGCTGATTGCAACCGTCTGGAACGTGTTTTAACCAAACTACTAACAATAAAAAAAGTTAGTTTGTATAGGCTGGGTTGCTGGCCCTGGGGTTAGAGTTCTTAAGCTACCTGAAAGCCTCTAGTAATTACAATAAGAACTAGCGTTTGCAGGTCACATTTCAAGTAACAATAAGAACTGATATATGATCAAATCACATTTAAAATACAAAGGCAGGGTGGCAATCTGTGTGATCCTGTACCAGCCTTTTTTTTTAACAGTCCACTGCAGGACGTTGGCCTACCCACGAAGGGTGATTGGGCCATATCCACCACGCTGGCCCAGTGCGGGTTGGTGGATTGTGTGATCAGGTCATCTTTAAGATTAAGTACTCCTTGAAGGAAACTATATAATTATTTACAATTAAATCCATTACACCTTTAGGTCACAATTTAAATACATACCGCGGTAGTTTGCATGATCAAGTCATCCTTCAATTTGATAAGCTCCATCAGTTTGGGGTACTCCTCAAAACAGCTAGTGAGCCACATGTTGCAGATAAAGTTCTACAGTGTTCCATTGGTACTGAACTTGTCATGAGTAATACTCTACCTTAATGTCACATTTCAAATACATAGATGAAGTAGCAGCTATATGATGATGTTATCCTTAAACTTAAACTGAGTACTATATTCAAAGCAAAAAGCGGGCGGCGGGGCCCTACCGCGCATGTTTGTTCCTCTTTCACGCAAAAAGTACAGAATGGATTGAGATGAAACTTTGCAATAGTAATTCTTATACATCAGAAAAACACAGGCTGTAATTTATAAAGATATTGCGTGAAACGTAGTTCGTCGAGCCAGCTAGTTTACAATTAAAACTAGTATACCTTTAGGTCACATTTCAAATACATAGGCGGGGTGGCGGTCTGCGCGATCAGGTCATCCTTTAACTTGATGAGCTCCCGCAGTTTGGGGTACTCCTCGAAGCGGTCAGCAAGCCCTACGTCTCGGATGAAGTTCTGCGGGCGCTGGCCCGTGTCCACAAAGTGCTGGCAGTAGTCATTGTGCGGATTTGATGATTGGGTGCCCTGAAATCAGGTTTTATATATGTTCAGAATCCTTACTTATTATAAATCCGATAGTGTGTTTGTTGGTTTGGTCCTTTCATGTAGCAAAGGATTGACTAGTATTTTTGGCATGGACATAGTTTGAAAGAAGGAAAGTGACATAGACCGCTTTTTATCCCCAAAAAATAAAAGGTTATATTCTTGTGAAGTCTGGAAGTCTGGATTTGGCTAATGTTGCCTACTATGGCTTTGTTTAATATAGCAGTAAAACATGTGTTATTTTCAAACTTTCGCAATTTGAGCAACTTTTTTTTAGGTATTTATTTACCAAAGATAAGGCACTGGAGGGGTTTAGACTATTATAAGTTCACCCTTGATAAGGTGATCTCACTAAGATATGAATTCATAGATAAATAGAAATGAATACATACAAACCTTTAAGAAAGTGGAAGAGTCAGTGTAAACCAGCTCGTCAGGCTGTTCCTTGTCAGTTTTCTTGAGTTGTGGATCCCTGTTCTTGCCAGATTTGGAGTGCTTCTTGACTGGGACGTCTAGTGTGGCGCCGAGGGCATGGCGGAGCTCGCTCACGCTGGATACACCCAACTGAAATGTATTGCCATCCAATCACATAAAAACTGTAAAATCGGCCGGAAAAGTTATGGCCACCGTTTTCTGGGATACACAAGGTGTGATCTACATCGATTACCTCGAGAAGGGTAAAACAATTACAGGGCTTTACTATGCTGATTTATTGGGCCGATTCGACGCCGAATTAAAGAAAAAACGACCCCATCTGGCGAAGAAAAAAGTGCTGTTTCACCACTACAACGCACCGGTTCACACGTCTGCCATTGCCATGGCCAAATTGGTCGAATTACGCTACGAATTGCTGCTCCATCCACCGTATTCTCCAGATTTGACCCCTTGTGACTTCTTTCTGTTTCCTAATTTGAAAAAATCTCTCGCCGGGAATAGATATGGATCAAATGAGGAGGTCATCGCCGCCACGGAGGCCTATTTTGCAGAGTTTGACAAAAACTATTTTTCGGACGGGTTAAAAAAGTTGGAGCATCGCTGGGCTAAGTGTATCGAACTGAAAGGAGACTATGTTGAAAAATAAATTGCCACTTTTCCAAAATTTTCGTTTACTTTTTGTAGGCTAAGTATTTATTGAATGACCCTCGTAGTAGTAGGTATGTTCTGTTTACTGGACGCACTGGAAAACTCCTTATAGCAGAAATTAGGCAATAGAAAAGTACCCAAGTGCATTTATGCAATGTTGGGTGTTATCAACAATTTTTTGCTAATTTGAAGAAGCTGTATGATGGGGTACATTGTAGGGATAGTTTTTGAGCTATAGTCCTACTAGTCCTGGCTATAAGGCACGAGGCTTAGTAGGTACCCCACGAGATGCTTAATGCATCTCCGATTTCAGTGGCAGTAGTCAAATCAAAATAACCTATACGGTCATGCAGAGATTTAAAAGCCGTGAGAATCGGAGAAACCATTTCAATTCTGAATATTCTAAAGTATTACATTAGATGGAAAATCAGAACCTAGAAGAAACTTTCTCTGCACCCGGGACGCGGTATCCAAAGTCAAACATAGAACAAGGTTATGTATTATCCAACACTGTAACAAACCGTTTGTGCAAGCAGCTTCTTCCTCTTCTGGGATCTCTCTCGCAGTTCTTTGAGCTTATCACTCATTATATTCCTTTATTTCGTGGTAAATATTCATGAAAATCACTAGAAATCATCTAGAAATCCGCGTAAACAACAATTTTGCTTTAATTGCTTTTTGATTTGACAGGAATTGTTTCGTCCAAAAACTGAAATACCTACTTGTTTTCCATGAAACAATACAAAACTTTTAATTTACAGGTTGCACTAAATTCACATACTTACTTGTATTTTGTTCTAATAATAACAAAAATATGACTACATCAAGATCATCAAAAAAATGAAAAAGATGTTTTTTTTCCTAATTTTAAAACAAACTTTGAGTCTAATCTAAGCGCCATGTTGAATTTTGAACGAAATAAAGTTGACGGTTTTAAATACGATAATTTCGACATTACTTTCAAGTCTTCGGTAGTATAGTGGTCAGTATCCCCGCCTGTCACGCGGGAGACCGGGGTTCGATTCCCCGCCGGAGAGACTCTTTTTTCTTAGAATAAAGTACTACCGTTACGAGAGTCTGTCTCCATCAGTTTTAATTTTTTTAGTGTTCTTAAAGAATTTCAATGCTCGCATGAGCTGTGAATGTTGCGTTTATATATTATTTTGTCAACTGTGTGCAAAAATGTTTATCTAAGGATAGGTAGGATATAGTCCTACCTACTAGATAGAGGATAGGCAGCATACATTACTAGGTATAGTTACTTATTATTGTACACGACTAGCATATAGGTACGTAGGTATTTATTTGTCTATATGTACCTATGTGACACTTTCCTTATGCATCCTTTTAGGTTGCAAAATGGTTTGGATTCTTTAAATGGAATTTCACACGGATAATTTTTACAATAAGTACCTAGGTATTATAACGTGGGATCCATGCGATTTGCTATATAATGAAAAGCGAGTCATGAGTAGCTACAATCTTTAATTAAAATATCTCCATGATATGGCACATAAGTAGGTAGAGGTAGCATGTAGGTAGGTACCTATTAATCACATCAATATGAAATGTAAGGCTGTCGATAACTATCACAAGTAAGCTTACGAACCATACCCACAAACATAACTGTCTAGCTAAACTGTCATAGCTGATAGCACCACAATCATATTATTTCTCAAGCACTGTTCCTCATGCACGCGCTCCCTTTGGGGCAGTAGGTAACTGCTGCAGACGCTGCAGTTACCAATGGCAGCCGTGCATATATCACAGCGGGTAACGTTTCACTCGACAGTTGTACTCCCACAGATAGCATCTACCAATTCACAGAGGAGAGAAATCTAGTAAGTACCTACTGCTGTTCTGTGTACCAGATAGAGGACGTTCTGCTCTAAAATTATCATCTAGCCATTGACAAAAGGTTGGGACAATATAACACTGTTTGTTCGTCAGTAACACACGTGTTCCCACTACGCAGCATTCCCACATGGTGTGGGTGGATTTTACGTGGAAGCTGACAGCAAGAGGAGGGCAGTGCTGCTCGCAGCTAGCATCGACTATCGAGCTACAATAGTGTTGTTCCTAGCACACTCCTCGTCAGTGACACACGCGTTCCCATCACGCAGCAGTCCCCGCTTGCAGTGGCAGCCGAGTGAACACCGCAGCGGATGACGCTTCACTTGGCAACTGGTAGCAGCAGGGGGGCAGCGACGCTCGCAACCGAACAGGCAGCTATACTCCTCGTTGGGTTCGGAGCATTTAGCTGGAATCAGAAACGAAAGGATTTTTTGACCGACGAACCACCGGAGGAGGTATACAATTCGACGCGTATATATATATTTTTTTAGTCCGATTTCAATAATTCTTTTTTTATTGGAAAGAAGAAGTATACACTTCGAAATTGGTCCCATTTAAATTTTATCGAAATCGGCTGAGCCATTTTTAATAAATCAAAAATAATGTGAAACATGCTACATCGATCCGTGCGAAATATTCGCGAATTCTGTACACGGGTGAAGTCGGTCATGCTATTTTTGGCAAAAAATAATCTTGTTCAAGGAAACAGTGGTCCAAACTCTACCGACACTTACGTCCGCCCGGTACCGTTGTTATGAGTAGGCTTTACTTAGGTACCTTCTACTACTACTACGTACGTAGGTACTTTAGTGAAACACAAATTCATGTCGGTAATTCCTATTTAAATATGCGTAGAATCCAAACATGCGAGTTCTTCTTGCCACACAATACATTATACATTCATGTTCTAGTAGATCAATGCTATTAGCTTTTTGTAGGCGTTTATTTGCTCTTATATTTTAAGCAGGCGCTAAAATTTTAAAATTTATTGTGAGTGACGCAATGCACGGATAAAATAATTACAGAAAGGGCATTACAAACCTTACTGATCTCTTCAAGCGGTACTTACATAAATATAAAGCCGAGGCGCCGGATTGCTATAAAATTCGTTTTATGACAATAAACCATGTAGGTAAGTATGATATTCAAGCTCACAGTTTGAGGCTTGTAAGTACTTAATAAAAGTTTATTAACATAACTGTGTTTTATGACAATGAGTGTTCATGATCTTGTTTCTTTAGACTGCTGAGCTCTGTGTTCGTCCTCTTTTAATAAGGAGGTCAACCAGACTAGCCTAAAGTGAGTAATAAACAGTAAAATCGATATATCAGCCCCAGTATTTATACTTGTTTGATTTCAACCCAGGAAAGCAATGATTGTTTTGTTTCTTAGCGCTGATTGCTTCCAAGGTCCCAAAGGTAATAACTCACAAATGTCAAGGGCACCCATCGCCCTGTGAGCTCCAGTATAAGGGCTTGTCACATCAGACGAGTGGGGCATTCGCAGAATCCATCACAAGGTAGCTGCTACTATAGGGCCGTCATTAGTCATTCAGATAACGTCTAACCTAGATAGCTGTGGCGCAAATACCTACTGCCCTCTTACCTAGTAAGTACTAGTGGGGACAGAATAGCTTTGAGTACTTTTATAGGACCTTTAGTCTCGTAATAAGCCGACTGACACTATATACAGGCACTGCAACTGATTGATTTTCACCATTGGCTTCTTGGTGAAGGAAAACATCGTAAAGACACGTGTAGGTATATCTTCGGAGAATAATTTTGATAGCAGTAAACCAGCAACTGCTCCAACGTCGTGGATATAACTCTTTATATTATTATAATCCATTATATTATCATTAGGCTGTTAGCTACGAGTATGTAGCAACATACGTGGGCAATGCTCCTCGGAGACGCATAGTCCGTTAGCATGCCTGAGCAGCGACGGACGGCAGAGACAGCTGCGCGTGCATGCGGCGGGACAGCTAGCAACGCAGCAACATACGTGGACATTGCTCCTCAGGGACGCAGAGTCCGTTGGCATGCCTGAGCAGCGGCGGTCGGCAGAGGCAGCCGCGGGTGCAGGCAGCGGGACAGTGCGGCGCGGGCTGCTGGCACGTCGGCTCGCACCACCCGCACGATAGGTACTCCTCTGTAGACGAGCACTCTTCGATGGATGTGAAGAAGTGGCCTGGCTTTTCTGAGGGTAGTTAGTGTGACTTTATTCGTAAAAGGAAAACTACAGGGTGCGGTACTGCGGTAGTCTTCGTGTAGCTCCTCAGATTTTTGTACAGCGCTACTGGCGAAAAAGACGAATACCTAACAACATTGTGTGGAGCCACACGAAAACGATTATAGTTCTCGTTTGCTATTTTCGAGTTTGCATCGTAAAGGAGAACTAAAACTCTTGAATGGAAAAATCGAGGTATTTTTGTTTATTTTCCCAGTAAATGAGGCTGGCTACATTTTAGAGCATTCTTACACTGGTGCGGGAGTCTCAGCAATTAACAAAAAATTAAAAGAATCTAACCTAGTCGTATTTTTTAGGTACCTATCTATGGTTCTGATGTTTGACTCCGTTTAAGAAACATGAAAACTTCCCAGGGGCATGGCTCTGAAGTCACTATTCGCTGCGCAGAACCCCGCTAACATACATTTTTTTACTACGCAGCGACTCATCTCGTGTGCCGAGCCGCCATTAAGTTAAAATCATACTTACTATAAGTACCTAATGACTTTTCATTTTCAGTGTATCTATTTAAGTTGCAAGCAAACAAAATTAAGTATAACATCTTGAAAGTCAGAAAACGTGGAAGCAAACCTGAAGTGGAGTGCAAACAGTTTGTTAGAATTTAACCTTGTACAAACATTGAGGAAAATGAAGATAAATATCGAAAGTTCATTCACGTTTAATATCAATTTTGAAAAAACTTGTGATTATTATTATGAACTGACTAACGTCCTTTCTTTTCATTTTTCACATCAACATGTTAATATGACGTACTTATATTGAGGGCCCCAGGACACTGCCCTGGGGTACGCCGTTTTTCTTTTTTACGTTATAAGTTTATTACCTTGCATGATAATGCATATTATAATTATTTTACAAGTGGTCAGAAAGGTAAAGAGAAATAATATTAATAATAAACAACAAGTAAGTTTACTGAAGGTCAAGCGAGGTTCAGTCGGTCTAATGCAAGAGTTAATATTGAACACGTAGTTAAGTATACTTAACATGTAAATAAAAGTACTGTCCAATAAATATTGCATTTAGTCAATCTTATTTTAAGGAGAATAGAGAAAGAAACAATACTATTAGTTCAACAATTTATTACAATTCATTTTATAAATAAAAATACCAAAGGTGCTAAATAAATATCACACGTAGAGCTTATGACTATTAAGTACTAGTTAATAAAGTAGGTACATTGTGTAGAGATAGCATTATAGTAAAGTGTTTTTTAAAAGATTAAGAGAAAAATGTGAACCAAAATATGTGCAGAATAATTAAAAATAATTAAAAGAAAAGTTAAATAATATGATTTGTGATTGTGACAGAAACCCATACGAAGAATGAATAAAACTATATTAGGAAAGTTACAACTCCAAAATGTATACAATTGTAAGTACTATCAAAAAAAAACTTAAGTCTAATTATAATTATTCACAGTCAATACTTCTCGTTATTTTTTTAAAGGTTACATAAACATTTTTCACAACAATTATGAATTTTACTGTAACTCTACCGCTTGTCTCGAAAAGCCAAGTCTACGACCTTGGAAAAAATCCAAATAGAATGGACTTAATTTATTTATGTACTACATACGATCCAAGAGATCTATGCACTTTGAGATTTTACCAGTGATTCGTCTTTAATACCAAACCAGAGAGATTTCTTTTTACATCGGAGTGATGAAACAAAGTTTATCGGTGGAAAACGTGGCTAATCCACAGCACAATGACAAGATTTTATTCATTTCAATATTTACATATTATTATTGTCATGTCTTTTCAAGTTCATTCAGAATTATTCTACTTCTATTCCTCCTCTTTTCTAATTTTAGTGACAAAAAAGTCCTTTTCAGAACTAAAAATAAGGCAACAAACATAATCACTGATAGAAGAAAGTCAATGACGATTTACAAAAGGTGAGAAGAAAATGGCAACAATTTTAGCCCTAAATCTTAACAGCCTAAACCCCTACAAACCTTTGGGGCACTCCTCCTTCGCCACACACTTGCCACTGGGTCCCTTGACGAGGCCATCCTTGCAGAAGCAGCCGGTCTTGCACTTGCCGCAGACGGGTTCAGGGTCGCTGCAGGACTGGGTGCACTTCTGGCACTCTCGATACTGCTGGTTGGGGCCGCATGAGAAACGGGACGGCATCTCTCCGATCACGTTCTCTGGAAAGATATTGGAGTTGATTAAGGATGTAAGACCACAGAAATATGAAGATCAGCAAAAGATTTTTGGGATCCAGCCCAATAATTATTATTTTTCGCCAAAAATTGCAAGGGTAACCTACTTCAACCGCGTACAGAATTCGAATAGTTCACACGGATCGATGTACTCGTATCGTCAATGTAGTAATTTTTACATTATTCTTGATTTTTAAAAACGACACAGCCGATTTCAATATAATTTCAATGGAACTACAAGTGAAGTATGATCTACTAATCAAACGAAGTCATCAAAGTCGGTTCATAAAATTGGCGAGTAATCGTATACATACAAAAAAACATACCTACAATCGAATTGACAACCGCCTTTTTTTGAAGTTGGTTGTTATATTCCCCTCCTTTTCTAATGGGTTTCATCCTACTATTTTT
The DNA here is from genome assembly GCA_949316475.1 of Hypomecis punctinalis. Taxonomy (NCBI): domain Eukaryota; kingdom Metazoa; phylum Arthropoda; class Insecta; order Lepidoptera; family Geometridae; genus Hypomecis; species Hypomecis punctinalis. The sequence continues at coordinate 20,299,550 of OX438814.1, forward strand.
TTTTTTAAATCCAATTATCGTAGCTAAAGTATTTTCTCTAGGCAGCTGGGTAGCTGCCTACTTTTTAAAGCTACTTTTTCTAAAGCAACGAAAAGAACTCTTTTCACGTGTGAAAAAGTGACAGATATATACTTTGACATAACGCTGTCTCGTTCTGACACGTCGAAAGAAATATTTCGTGGTGCGCATCCTAGGCCGGCTGGGGTGCCTAAGAAGTTTCGCGCCCTGCCCTAGCTAGTACATATATTATTATCTTACTGTTCCACAAGAATATAGCTATCATAATAATTAACCTGGGATAGCGAATTAATTCGGTAGTTAGGTATAGTAGCTCGATAAACTACTGTTGAAAGAGTAGGTATGTACCTACCTATATATCGTGGCAAGATTGTTGTCTAATGAAGATTGTTATTAACATCCTGACATTTAATCATAGGTCAAATCCGCCATCTTATCACTATAGCTATCTCATTTTCCCCGTTTGCTCTCTTGCTTACGTGAAACGAAGATCCTAAAATCTTTCGACAACCGGCATTTAGAAATATTTTATTTAGTTCTTGAGTTCCATCGAGATGACTTACATTATAAATCAACGCTTTGTATAAAAAAAATATGATACAAAAGCACGCGAAAACAATTCCTTAGATAACTGTTCAGTGTTTGACCATTGATAGATTACACATGGAAGCACACTTACAGTTCAAATATCAGTTCAAGCAAATAAGTCAATGTCACAACAGATGAAGCAGATTACTCTCATATAATTCGTGATATTACTCACACAGTCATACAAGTCTGCTAGCCACCGATTTGCTTAACGTCAGTCTGATGAATGATATGAAAGGAATACCTGCACTAGCTGGGACAGACTAGAAATTATACAGATTGCTAATTTTGAAAAATAAAGTTACATGGAACAAATCATGATTGTAGTCCTGTATAACACACTTCTCAATTTAGTTATTATTTTTTTTTTTAATGTTATTGTTTATTTAGTGTAAGTTATTGCTACCTTTGTCGATCGCTCATCAGATTTATATTCGCAGCCTACTGATTTTTTTGATGTCTTTAACCTATTATACCTACACTCTGTTGGCTTGGTGTTAAGTAGGTACTTTGAAGTGTTTAAAGAAAACTTAATCCAACAAAACACATTTTCATATAAAATGGGACCAAGACGCGGCAGACTACAGTTCGCATTATCAAAAGGTTATCAGATCTCATGTAGAGCCAAGCTTCTTACTCTACTGGACTTAAGTAACTCTACGAGCCCTTACTTCACAAAGTAAGTACTACACCTTAGACAGTTTATGCGGCTTGATTTCACATATTTTTGTAGATTATTAGATACAAGTATTTTTATTAATTTCCAAATCTCTACCACCGAAGTTAGTGGAAGTCGCATACGAACTTCCACTAACTGCCACTAACATCCCACAGTTTTAAAGGATGGGGGGCAATTTATTCAAATATTGCAATACCTACGTGTTTCAAAATTTATCCCTACAGAGTACAGGCTGATTATTGTTATGATTTTATTTTGAGTGCTTTCCACACTAGATTTTATCTCAAAGAGTTATAAACGCTATAAGTTGGTGTAATGTAAGCACTTCAAAAATTTGACGCTTGCGTAGGAGGCTGGCTGGCTCAGTTGGTTAGAGCGTCGGGCTAGTGATCCGAAGGGGCAGGTTCAAATCCTGCGTTCGCTTCAGATTTTTGAAATGCTTATCAGAAAGATAACTCTCAGGCTGATTATGTTAAATGTGTATGATCTCATAGATAATTGAAGTAAGTAAATTAAATTAAGAATAAGTAACGCTTTAGTATTAAACACTGTCATGTTACTTAATTTTATATCAACAAAGAATTTAACGAAATAACCCCAGTTGGGCGCAAATGTAATGCTGTTTACCAAGAAAGGACCTTTTTAATCGACTTCTCCCTCTCTCATATTCTGAGCAGCTAATTATTCACAGATCCGTAAACTTGACCTTGCTTGGTTCTGCGTACGCGCATCATTAAACAGACAATGATTCAGTTGAAACAGTGCAAGGTTACACCAGCTCTGTGAATGCCCAAAATTAAATAAACAAATGAGGCTTCTTGACCTTCGTCTGAGTCATGTGCAGTTAAATTTAAGATCGTCTGTCGCCAATATTTAGGCTGTTGAAATACGTTATCAAATATCATTTATAAAAGTCAGCCTTCAGAATGTGTACTTTCTGATGCAAGCGCAAGAGGTCGGGTATTCGTATAACACAATGTACGATCCGAATTTAAGCCTGCGTGCTAACATCAAATTAAATCAAAATATAGCTCTTTTCTTGATGTTAAATTATTAAAGTGAAGTTGGTAAAAGTATGTTCGTATAGGACGTGTGGACTATTGTCAGTTTTTAACGCCGCCTGAAGGCCTCTGACTTGGCTAAACGGTTAAAACAACCGGGGCCAACAATTTAATGTGTCATCCGAGGCACAGTAGCGCTCAATTGTAAATGCCACCCGCGGTCACCCATCCGAAGATTGACCCTGCCGAACGTTGCTAAACTTTGGCGATCGCTGACAAACACCTAGTCACACTACGCTATGAGCGCAACAAAATTATTGAAATAATTGTTTTGGATAAAACTTTGGAGTTGGATGCAGTTGTCAAGTATTCTGTACGAGCTTTCTATATCCACTCTACCTAGAAAAAAAAGGTTCTATGATCAGATTCTAGGGCAATCTAGGAGAAGAAAACACTTACTTTCCCTCTCTCTGATGTAGTCTAAGAAGTTTGAGCAGTGTTCGAACTTCTTGCATTTTCCGTCCTTGTCCCGGAGCAGGTTTCCTTTACAGAAGCAGCCCTTAGCGCACTGCGCGGGGCAGATCGGGTTAGGGTTGTCGCAGCTTCGGTTGCAGGGTTCGCAGAACCGGTATTCTTCGTTTTCTGGGCAGATACCGCCGTGGACGCGGGGCTCCGACGTCTCTAGTTTGTACGGTAGCGCTGGAATCAACATTGTTCAGTTATTGGCAATTGTAGTCATGATATGACAGACTAAAGAAAATATATCGTGAGGAACTAAGATACTTTTAGACGAAGAAATTGTCTATAATGCCCTATCCACACTCTCGCGAGCGCTTCGGCGAGGCCCTCGTGCGAGGCGACGAACGCGAAGAAAAAGCGAGACGAGGCGACACGAGCGCTCCATCTGCTGTTGTGTGCCCCATCCACACTCTCGTACTCCTGTTTCTTCGGTTTTGTTAGTGTGGATGGGGCATAAGACTATGATTTTGTTCATTGGATTCCTACACATTTCGAATCTTTCTTTCTCTTTTAGTTAATCCTACAGGTAAAAATTTCAAGACCACATCAGTTTTTCATATCAGCAAGACGTCAATGGGGCTGTAAAGTTCACAAATGGATTCTATAACAGCATATAGCGTAGGATGCCCACTGAAGGACACGTATTTGTAGACACCTAACACCAGGCAGTATATAGGTGAGTAAGCGATAGAGGGCGTGGGGCCAAAAACTCAACTACCTAGTCTATACTTGAAGGTATCTACTTAAACATGCATTAGACTAAAGAAAAAGCCTGAGGTCGATTAAGGCATTAGATATACTCACATAGTACATTCGTGAGCCAGATGCCGTCATCGTTTCGGTACTGGTCCTCCTTGCAGACTCCCTGACAGTCGGGCGCGGGATCACGGTACCTCTAGGTATACTAGGCATTAGGTACTCACGTATATGGGGACATTGGTGAAGCTTGACGCAGATGCCGTCATCGTTCCGGTACTGGTCCTCCTCACAGAAGCAGCCCTCCTTACAGACTCCCTGGCAGTCGGGCGCAGGGTCGCGGCAGGACTTGGGACAGCCGCACTGCAGCAGGCGCTCGTTCGGCCGGCATAGCGAGCCTACTTGGCCTGAAAAAGGAGGAATGTCTTTTATATTCAAGAATTTGAAGTCTGGCTTGACTGCTATCTAATGTGCTTTGTTTTACTGCGTTTACGTAAAAAAAACATTGTTTTACAACCTAATATATTCATATATCTTTAACTATTAATCGTTATGAACAACTTTTCCTATGAATTCAATCCTGAAATCGCTAAAAAGACGAACGTCGCTATTTCATACAAAAATTTTATTGATTTTCTACTAAATGTACATTTATCTACCTAATGGCCTATCTGGGTTGATTCCGTAAAAGTGTAAAAGTTATGGCTTATCTTGGAAATCAAAGTTGATCCCGTAAGAGTTGCACGAGGTGTAAATACTAAATATATCGAACATTAAAACGGACAAGAATATAAAAAATGCTATACGATGTATTTATTATTAGTTAAAATTTATTATAAACGTAGGGATGATCGGTGAAAGAGGGAAGAGACTTGTGAATCTTGTGATGGACTGAAACAATTGAAGTGCCCACACTAATGATGAAAAGATAAGTAAATCGTACAACACTCCTGAACCAGAAATGCAGGTTCTTCGAACCATTACTCATTGTTCGGTTTGACACAGAAGTATCGGTTTACAGGCTGTTTATTAACAACGTCGGTACAGTTCTCCGCAAAAATTACGTGCAATACGCAACTGATGATAATCAGACAAATAAACAATAAACGTCATAAAAGGCATTGTACTGCAGACAATGCCTAGTAAAATTATTTTTCGACAAAATATTTCAACTTAATACAAGCAGGACGGCGCCGACCCCCGGCAGCGCCTGTGTGCGAAACCCATGAAGCGCCTCGTATTTTTACGAATCTTCATGTTTCAATTTTTTTTATTATTTGTTAATTTTGACCGATAGAAAAATAAGGGGCGGCTCGGCCCTGAATACAAGAACAAAATAATAAAGCTGGATCCCGCCGGGCTAAGATGCGCGCGAAGTAATATTTCTTTCGACGTGCAAGAACGAGACAGTTTTATGGCAAATTATATATCTGTCACTTTTTCACACTTCGAAATGAATTATTTTCGTGGCTTTTCGTGGTCGCATGCTAGACTAGCTGGAGCAGAAATTAAATCCGAGGATCACGCTGGATGCTATACGCTTCTAAATGGTCTGAATAAATATTTATAGGAGAGGCCTATGTTCCGCAATGAAACTGAAATTACGATTATGTGTACGAAGTAGAGTGTACCAGCTTTACAGTGAATGTACTAAAAGATTACATCGAATGGTTAAAGTGAAACGTATGCGCTGCCATTCCTTATTAATTACGCTATTTACAATGATCTAACAGACAAGTCTGGCTGATAACATCATTTCGCAGACAACCCCCCAGGCTTAGTGATTGTACCCATACAGCCACGGTATGTCAGGTAAAATATATTCCAATCTTTTATTGCATGAAGCTACTGAAGCGAAGTTAACACCGGCGGTCAGATATAATCTCCCATTTTAACCGACTTAAAAAGAAAGTTCTCCATTTGACTGAATGTTTTTTGTGTGTATGTATGTGACGCGATTACTCCGCCAATTATAAAACGATTTTGATGATTCTTTTTTCAGAAGTGGTATCTTTAAGTTTTGTCGAACCTGACTGAGTCGTTTTTGAAAAATCAACAATAATGTTAAAATGATTACATGGATGAAACATTGATTCGTGCGTATAGTGACTATGCCATTTTTGCCGAAAAATATTTGTAAAAGGTATAACGGACGGTGCTGCACTTGGCACTGAAACGTGGTCCCTCACTATGGGCTATGGTATTAATAAGTTCTAAGTAGTTCATAGTTATTTATTCGACAAATGGGTGTGACAACAGAGACACACTTTTGAATAGTCACAATGGTAAAACTTAACAAAAAACCAAATACTTCGTAAAGCTAAATCATTTATTTAAATGATTTGTATGAGAATGTAATGTGATCTAATTGATTGATGTGAATTGATTGAATTAAGTATTTACTTAATTCAATCAATTCAGGTACAATTATTAAAAAACCGGACAAGTGCGAGTCAGGCTCGCACATCGAGGGTTCCGTACAAACACGTTGTTATAATAATTAAAAACCTGTTTTGGCAAGTGCTAATGAAGTTCTTTTATATGAGACCTTACATGATACGATTTACTCACTTTGAATTTTGAACCCATATTTTGTGAATTTTGAGGCCAAATTATTTTTGATTTCAATAAAAATGTACAGTTTTCAGATTTATTCCTATACGTGTACACTAAGACAATGCTTCTCGCCAAATTTCATAGTTCTATGTCAACGGGATGTACCCTGTAGGTTTTGATTTTTGTGAGTGCAAAATATGCGGTTTTTTACGACATAAACGGCTCTAACTTTTTTAAACGATAACTGAGAAGTTTTTCTGTTACATAACTGCAAGAGACCATATATATACGTATACAGTTTAAATTTCAACTCGATATCTTTACGCATTCCCGAGATAAAGGGTCTTGACATACACACAGACGGACAGACGGACAGACGGACAACAAAGTGATCCTATAGGGGCTTTTTTCTGTTTGAGGTACGGAACCCTAAAAACAAGTAAACACAACAAGGTGCCAGTTGTTTAAATGACAAAAAGGTCCTACCAGATCCATCCAAATTTTCGTCAGTCAGTAACAAATGAAACAGAATGTCAAATTGTAAAAGTAGTCCAAAGAGCCAAGAGGCCTTTACTCGGAGTCTCTTTTCTTTCTCTTTTTTTTTCTTTTCGAATCAGAAATTAGGTGATCCGTAGATAAATCAAATTTACCATTATTAGTTACTATCATTTACCGACATAGCCGATTGGCAAGTTGAAATGGCAGTGAGCAGGGCACATAGCAGCGAGGAATGACGACCAATGCGGGTTTTCGAAAAACGATTAAAACTGGATAAAGCGTAGGTAATAAAATCAGTCTATCATACTTTGGCACCGAGAAGTACCAACGAAGTAAACTCAATTTCTTTTATTACCCGATTGCAACACAAGAATGAGGTTAATGTTTTTAATTGCAAGTTATAAAATTCGCCAACGATACACTTTGTCGTGCTGTTATCGTCTTTATTACGAGGATGCGAGATCTAAAGACGTAGTTACCTATCGAGGAGGAAGCAAATAAATACTTATTTAAAGTGTGCGGAATAAAAGATAAAAGAGTAAACAAAAGTAAGGTTACAATTTTACAAATTCTTAAAAAACTTTGAAAATGGTACAACTTCATTTTGTATTAGGTACTTTCAGGGTTTTTTTAAAAAACGGACAAATTATTATGAATTAGAGAGTATTACCATGCTCATTATTATAACCAACTTACACTATGGGACCGTCAAAGAAGCGAACTCCTGTCTTTGGATATTTGAAGCAAAAATAGTTGAAAAATAAACAACAAAAAAATGCTTTTACATTATTTTGCTTGCTTTTTTTCCAAGGACGTTTTGCTTAATTTTGGATAGCGTAGCTTGATCAGGGGATTATTATTTAATAAGATGTTGTCTTATCTTCGTTACAAGGATTCAGGGTTGGTCCAATAGTAAAAGTTATTCATCTGTTGTACTAAAGCCCCTCTATAGAGGTTACCAGGTCTCTTAAGGTACCACAGTCTGCTTGTTCTATACTTAGCCTAAAGGGGGCGCCCATCGTCATTATGAACAACTTTAGTATAACAAAAAATTCGAGGAAAAAAAATCAGCTGTTCCATCTTCATCATCACGACGTCCACTGCTGGGACATAGGCCTCCCCTATGGATTAAGCTGTCCCATACAAAACTGTAACTCGGAATCGACAAAATGTATGAAACAGCTGAATTTTTGTCTCAAATTCCAGGTTAGCCCATAGTAAAAGTTGTTCATAATGATGGTTTGAATCACCTCCTTTCAGCTCTGTATACTAGTTCTGGTTAACCCTGTATATAATTCATAAAAAACAATCATCATGCTTCATCATATGACATCATAACTTAAAATAAATAAGATTCAAGTGATTCCATTAAGTTATTGTTCTCAGGTAACCATTTACGTGGAGCAGATTAATCTAAGTTGCTGCAAGTTATTGCTTGCCGTGAATATGATGATTACAACGGGAAATCCATATACTTACATTGTTTATATCATATTAGAGGCCTTATTCACGAGCTATGTTTCTACTGATTTTTATTTAACCTTAGTGATTATTTTTTAACCGAGATTAAAAAGGAGGTCTCAATTCAACTGTATATTTTTTTTCATTACATCTATTCGAAAAGGACGACTTGGTTCGCCTTTAAGTGCGCCCAAAGGTGGTGTTTTCTATAAGGAACTTTATAAGTGCGCCGCCGCGCCGGAATGATCTTTGCCGCGAATTGCCTTTTTGAATTTGGAAGTATTTGTAATGTAAAAAAAAAAATAAGCGCCAAGAAAAAGAATGTAGATATGTTTTCATATGTTTTTTTATTAGATACCATTTCATTGCAATTTAGTTGTTACTCTACGTTTTATTAAATAATAATATTACAATAAAATATGAGGTGCCTTTTATTTTCTCATAGAGGTGATGAAAAGTAGAGTGAACCACTCGGGCGCAAGATATATTTTAAGCTCGGGCGACGTACTTTGAATCCCTCGCATCGTTCAGGATTCTACTAAAGAATCCCTTGCTTCGCTCTGGATTCAAAAAAGCGCCCTCGCCGTAAAAATATTATTTTGCTCCCATATGATACAATTTACTATTTACTGTTACGCGATTACTTTTGGGCTTAGGCATATTATTATATCTTCTTTGTATTATTATATCTTCTTTGTATTATTATATCTTCTTTGGCTTAGGACACCTCTGAATAATCGGTACCGAAAAAAAAGCATTTCTCCATCCTTATTTCCTTCCCTTGCTAATATTATCAATCCGAGGGCGTGTTTGTTATTTTTATTGGTTTGTTCCTCTTTCACGCAGCACAGAGCAACGCATTGACTTGACATAGTTTGATAGACGGAAAGTAACATCTAAGCGTTATTTTATCCAAAAAAAAATGTTCCCATGGGATAGCACAATAACAAAAGTAAAACGCGGGCGAGGCCAAGGGCAAAAACTAGTCCATTTATAAAGCAACGTACGAAACTACCATAATTTGTTTATATCCCCTCCTGTAGAGCGCATGCTAACAATGCAGGCCAGCCGGTTATTGGGTAATCCGAAAACCACTTCATTCGTAAGGCAATTGTTCGCCATTAGGTCGATGTTACGGACAAGACAAGCAACCACCTATTTATTAATGGTTTTGATTGGAATATAGCAACAACAATCGCTGTTGTAAGCCGTGGTGGTCAAGAGGTAGTGACACCCGCCTCACAATCGTGAGGTCGTGGGTTCGAATCCCCGGCCCCGTACCAATGCGTTCTTTGGAATTTATGTACGGAATTTCACACCACTGGCTTTTCGGTGAAGGAAAACATCGTGAGGCAACCTGCATACGGCCGTAGAAGAAATTCGATGGTGTATGTGAATCCACCAACCCGCACTGGGCCAGCGTGGTGGAAATGGCCCAATCACCCTTCGTGGGTAGGCCTACGTCCTGCAGTGGACCATTAAAAAGGCTGGTACAGTACAGTACAATCGCTGTTTGTGGGAGGCCTATGAACAGTGGTTCAGTATTAAAAGGCCGTTACAGTACCCACAACTTGTTGGATACAAATAGAAGCCGCTAGCAACCGATCTTATTAAAATACTAGCTTATGCCCTCGGCTTCACCCACGTCGTATTTTAATATTTGTGCCATCCCATGTGAGTATTTTATTTTTCTGTCTGAGATAAAATGTAGCCTATGTCACTTTCCGTCGTTGAAACCATGTCCATGCCAAAATCAAGTCAATTCGTTGCTCCGCTGCTGCGTGAAAGAGTGGTTTGAGAGAGAGACAAACCAACAAAAACACGGTCGGATTTATAATATTAATATCTAAATACGGAAATTGAAATGCCGATGGACAGGACATATGATACATATAGGGATAGCAAGATTAAATGGACAAAGATTATTACGGAATGGCATCCACGCGATGGTAAAAGAAGAAGGGGAAGACAAATAAAAAGATGGATGGATGACATCAAAAATACTGGAGGAGCATTTTGGGTTAGAAAAGCCAACAACAGAACAGCCTGGAAACAGCTAGAAGAGGCCTATGTGTCACAAGACACGCCGACCACTAAACCCGAAATTCCCATGTGTTAGATTAGTATTAGGTTAAGTTTCATATTATGTTTAGTTTGGCAATAAAGGCTTAAATAAAAAATGACGTCCTATTCTATGCCTGATTTGTGTTGTTTATATAATTAGGAGTCAATCAATCAATCTTGGATAGGAGTCGTCTGTCGTCGTTTTAACCGTTTTTTTATATACTGTATAGGTTTGCGTTTCCGTAGGACGTTTACGAATGGACATAGGTTTCTCCTAGAGGTCTGCAACAAGACCGATTGGAAGCGGCTTGCATTTACATTGCTGACAGATTGGAGTACCTAATCATCATCAATCAAGGTTGGCCACTGCCGCATTTTTTTATGTGTCAGATATTTATGTAGCAAATTGGCAAAGAGATTAGCGGACCTCTTAATGGTAAGAGGTCACTATTGTCCATTGTAAAACAACTGCAACACCGGAGGTGTCATCAGTACATCTTCTACACTTATCTTAATGACATGTTCACTAGCAGCCTCTTTTATTTTTAGATTATAATTTTAAAATATATTTTTCAGATTATAATTTTTCGAAAAAGCCTCTCATGGAAGAGTAGCACAGCCTGCGGGTGCGCGGTAGTAATAAAATTACATTATTTTTTTTAAATATTGCTCAGTCTACATTTAATTTTACTGATTACCCTACTTGTAGAGTCGGGTTTTAGCCTGTAGTTAGGTTAGCCGGTTCCGAATTCCTTGAAATATTGAGAATTTATTAGTAAAATATTGAGAAGTGATTGTAATGTTATTAAAAGGTTAATATCTTAAATTACAATATTGATGCGTCTACTGCTAGCACTTGCCAGCAGCTTGCTTGCTTAAGATCGTTTGCAAGTGCTAAAAATCCTAAGCTTTAATTTTTTATAACAAAAAATATCGAACTTACCGAATACTCCGTAAACAAATACGCACAAGAAGGCACAGAGAAGCACTGCCCGAGCGTCCATCGTGGTCCGATGTTGCAACCGCACTGTCAGCCGGCGGCGCCCGCGCATGTTATACGTAACCGGCGACTGGCGGGTAAGCTGTGGTTGCATCGAGCTGTTTGGGTAGAGATGGACATTATCAATCGTGATAATGATCATCGGAACCATCATAACTTCAAAGAGTTATTTATGTGATAAACATTTCAAAAAATCGTCGCGAACGCAGGACTTGAATATAGCCTCTCTCGGATCACTCTCCCAAAGTCATCATCATCATCATATCAGCCATAGAACGTCCACTGCTGGACATAGGCCTCCCCTAATGATTTCCAATAAGACCGGTTGATAGCGGTTTGCATCCAGCGCGATCCTGCGGTCCTAATAAGGTCATCCGTCCACCTTGTGGGTGGACGTCCTACGCTGCGCTTGCCGGTACGTGGTCTCCACTCAAGAACTTTTCGACCCCATCGGTCATCAGTTCTCCGCGCTATGTGCCCTGCCCAAAGTAGTACTAAGTAACTATAATAGTAGTATAATGGAAGCACTATAAAATTAAAATCATTTAATTATTTCTTCAGCCAAAAGTTTATGTCATAGAAAGGCTTCTAGGCTTTTAGGGAGCTTAAAAACTTTGAAATCTGGGTAAACCATTCAGTACTAGCCTATACACACTTATACTACTTAGCTATAAAAACTTTTAGCGACTAAATATTTACGTAGGTAGGTAGCGTTCATAGTGTAGTTTGACTAGGTGATTCTTACCGATCAGCGAAGCAACGGTACGGTCAGTCTTCGGATGAATGATGGAGGGTGGCATTTACAACTGAGCTATACCGTGGCTCGGAAGACACATTCTATTATGTTTCCTGAAAGCCTAGGTATAAAAGTCTTTAAAACTCTAAAAAGTTAACATTTTATTTTTACAAGCTTTTACTTAACTTGCAATGGATTTATGTACATATGTAGGTACTTATGTATGTAAGTTCGGAAGGAATCTTAAAGTTAAATTTGACCAACTTCCCGGTTTCCGATTGAGCTGAAATTTTGAAGGTTAATATTCATGCGCCCTGTCCTTGTTGTTTTATTATTTAAGTCAATGTCCAGGATGGCAGGAATTGCAAGAAAGACACGAGTGATAGCTGATAGCAGGGAATTAGGCTTTTATTTTGGTGTTTAGGGTTTAAATGTGCTATTATTTACCACCTTATCAGTACCGGTTGAACTTGTAGGTACATAAATTTATTTCAGTGCTACATTTATTTGCACAAAATTTGTTCTACTAAGATACAATCTAGTTTGGAAAACTGGGTGACGTCTTTACGTCTGACACGGCTCAGTCCCTCAAGTCAAAAGTTTTCGACAGTGGTGTTTTACCAATGATGACATATGGAACTGAAACGTGGTCTTTTACTGTGGGCCTTATGAATAAGCTCACTGCTCAAGATAGACTAACGTGCTATGGAGAGGGCTATGTTCGGAGCAAGTTAATTGGCAATGGGTAGAGCACATAGATGGAAGAACAGATGGCCGATTGCGCCGAAAAGTTCTCAAATGGAGACCACATACTAAGAAGCGCCGACCAGGAGGACTGACGATTAAGAGCGCAAAAACGCACTGAATGCAGGCCGCTTTCAACCGGCCTTATCGGAGGATCCATAGGGAAGGCCTATTCCCAGCAGTGGACATCCTACTGCGGACAGACGGTTGAGTTCGGTTTTGTTTTTTTTTGTAGTAGTAGTGTAGGTATGTAGTTTAAAGTTATAAAGTAGTATTGTTTTTAGTTGTAGTTAATAGAGGCACATTTGCCCGATTAAAAAAAATATGATATTAGAGGTTGTCAAATTAGTTGGCTGAGCTACGAAACATTCTCGATTCTCTTAAGATATAGCTAATGTTGGCTTGCATATTGTTGGCCTGAGATATCTCTAAAGGGGGTTCTGGTGAACAGATGACTTCACGGGGATAAATCTGAAAAAGCAAAAAAGCGCCAATACATCATCGGCGCCAATACAGCTTAGAACTTACTATGGTAACCATAGAAACTTCTTTTCCCACCACTAGAAAACTTGAAAGTCAATAAGTTAAGTTTTTCTGGGTGTGCAAAAGTAAGCGTCTAAACTGTAAAGAAACTAAGTAAGGCCGGGTGGCTAGCCCTGGCGTCAGAATAATTAAGCCGCCTGGAGGCATGTGATTTGGCTAACTAAACGGTTATAACAACCGGGACCTACAATGTAACGTGTCATCCGAGCCACGGTAGCGCCCAAAAACTGAGCGCGATGAGTCCACCTTACGTTGGTGGATTTTCTTCACACCGATCTGACACTCATCTATCTGAACCCTTTCCTGTGGAAAATCTGCATAAACCGACAAGTTGATATAAAAGTAGAATTAAATTTTAAAATTTAATTTCTCCTCATTTTAGGAATAAAATTAAGTTTAGATTATTGATGGAAAATGAGGCAAGCAACTCACGAGTACTTACTTACTTGTTGAGCGTAGCCGAAACCCATGTAGTTTTATATACATGACAGATTTCTGAATTTGCGAATACATACAAACATTTTATCTAAAACAGTAGCATCCGCATCTCTTATGCAACAAGGAAAATATTGAAAATTTTCCTTCTCTTTTCTGTGTTGAAAATCGATAAAAATTTACAACCAGTTTAATTATGGAATATCGACTTTCATTCCAACGGGTAAAACCCGGAGATCTTCAAAAAGAGGTAAATCCCGACATAACGATTGTGGTTCACGTCATCTCGACGATTAAGAAGTGGGACGAGGTCTGTGCATATTGTGCACTTGCGCAGGCGCACCGAGCAAGTCCATTATCTATAAGTATTGTACTTAGTTGCAGCTTGACTCATGATGGGGCAATATCAAGTGGGCAACGACACTATAGATAGTAGGTACTTGCAAGGTCTTGATAAAATGCAGGGAGTCTTGGGTCCTTTTTACTGAACTGTACTGTATCAGCCTATATTTTTAAAAGTCCACTGCAGGACGTAGGTGGGAAGGGTGGTTGGGCCACGCCACGCTGGCTCAGGTCGGGTTGGCGGATTGACATACGCCATTGAATTCTTCTAGGGACGTATGCAGGTTGCTTTACGTTTTACCTTCACCGAAAACCCAGTTGTGTAAAATTCCGTTCATAAATTCTAAAAGTACGGGACCGGTATTTGGTCGTTTTTAATCGACTTCAAAAGAGGAAGTCGATTAAAGTCGATTTTTTTTAAAGTAGGTATGTTACGCGATTACTCCGCCAATATTATGAACCGATTTTGACGATTTTTTTTTGTTTGGTAGAATTATACTCAAATCATACTTTAGAGGCCTTCTCAGAGGACTCAAATCATATTTGGGCCCAAATGTAAAATGTGTCAATAATATTGAGCATATGAACCTCTGAAAGTCCCATCCATCCATCCATCAGCCAGGACGTAATTTGCTGGACATAGGCCTCCTCTATATCTATCTTTAATAATATCGGTCGGTAGCGGCTTGCATCCAGCGCAATCCTGCGGCAGCGCTGGAGTGGAAGTTCTCGAGTGGAGACCACCCGAGAAGATTTCGACCCTATCGGTCACCATTCCTCCGTGCTATGCGCCCTGCCCACTGACATTTCAACTCCTGAAAGTCCCTTAATTTTGAAAAACAACGCCTACTATACCTACACTACTAGTCTATCTCTAGAAGTCTAGATGGTACTAACATAAAACACCATTCTTTTGATATGGAGTTTAAAAACCTGCTCACATAAAACTGGCTTTGTCACCTTACCGACCAACCGGGTTTTTCATTTATCTCTAACTAATATGAGTTATTGAATTACGTCTACAACACTTCCCCGAATGGTAAATAAATGGAAATACCGATGTGTAAGTAACCCTGAATTCCAAGATCATAACATCTCATTCTCCGGTAGAGATGCCGCCAGTCCGCTACAAGGGCAAGTCTCGCGAGTCGCGTCTGTTTCTGTACATTATTATGTTAATACGAGTATTTCCTAGATTTTGACTAACCATTTGTCACTCTCGTCTCGTTCATCATTTACCTGCAGAAAATGTAGGTATATGCAATTATGCATCTTAAGTTCCCATAGCCGTTTATTCAGTTAAAATAAGCCCAATTATGACGGCGGCATCGTAAATTTAAATTTACGATGCCGCCTTCAAATTTTTACGTTCGTATTAATACCAACAATAAAAACAATAAAGTGTTCTCTCTATCGAATGTCTAAAGTCTATGCCTAAAGTGAAAAAGAAACAGAAATATTCTAATTAGCAATTATTTACGATGGCGCCTTCATAATTGGGCCTAATATATAAGTATAATAATATCCTAAAACGTGTTCATCATCTTCTAGAGATGGAATCATGGATCCAATTTCAGAAAAATACCGAAGCACCTCAAAAAATATACTTTTCGGTATATTTCACTATTTTCCACCAAAAGTTCTTCGTAAATCAGAAATCCTTAGGTGCTAGTGTATCCTTTTAATTTTTTTTTATTTCAAATAGGTTTTTGTTTGACTACACACTGCCTGATGTTAAGCAACAACAATAACACATTGTTAAAATAATTAAAAACCAGTAGTAGTTGTTTTAGCATGTGCTAATGAAGTTCTTTTATATGATACCATACATGATACGATTTACTCACTTTGAATTTTAAACCCATATTTTGTGAAGTTTGAGGCCCTATTTTTTTGTGATTTAAATAAAAATGTAGTTTTCAGATTCATTCCTGTATGTGTACTCTGAGACAATGCCTCTCGCGAAATTTTATAGTTCTATGTCAACGGGAAATACCCTGTAGGTTTTGATTTTTATGAGTATCGAAATATGTGGTTTTTGCGGACATAAACATAATAAATATTACACAACTGAAAGAAACCATAGATATTCGTATACAGTTTAAATTTCAACTCGATATCTTTACGCGTTCCGGAGATATTGTCTAGAGTCTTGACATACACACAAACGGACAGACGGACAACAATGTGATCCTATAAGGGTTCCGTTTTTTCCGTTTGAGGTACGGATCCCTAAAAATATCTTTTTACAACAATTATATCCAAATATACCCAAAAATACATAAAGTTACAACACTTTTTTCCAAAATGTACTCAAAAATACTAATCTCCGCTAAAATATACTGAAAAAGTATCAAAATACTGATTCTGGTCACACTGAATGTCCACTACTGGATATAGGGCTCCCCTATAGATCTCCAATACTAAGACCGATTGGTAGCGGCTTGCATCTTTTTGATCCTAACTCGATCAGCAGTTATCCGTGCTATGTGGCCTGCCCACTGCCATTTGAAGTTGCCAATCCGGTGGGCCATGTCGGTAAGCTTGGTTCTTCTGCGGATGTCCTTATTTCTGAACCAAAACAATATAACATGATTCAAAATACTAATCTCTTCTGCACCCCTAGCACGGCAAAGGCTCAGAGCAAATAAAAAAATCAAGAGAGAATGTTCTAATTCTAATTTGAAGTAGGGGCGATAAGTCCTGCACTGACGTCCCGCATGGGGTGTTTTGTGCATTTCTCCCTCCAGCGTCTACCCGAGCCAGCCCAGCTCCTTAAAGTAACGGAGCGTGGCTCTGCGCCGCTGGCATAACTGCTCCAGTAGCTTAGATGGTGAATGAGATGATGGCGATGTAGATGACAAAGCCGAGAAGAGAGAATGTTGTGAACAAACAAGTGAAGCCAACCAAAACTATGCCTCGCCGTGTACAGATAATTACACACACATCAAGGTAACTATGAAACTAGGCCTTGGCTTGTCAGTCAAACTATGGCGGCGCAACACCGACGCACTCACACATGTATAAAAAACCGGCTTCACTTGACGTTCTCTCTGGATTTTTTTATTTGCTCTGAGGGCAAAGGGATAAAACCATTTTATCCACTTGTAATGTCAGTTGTCAATTCATACTTTGCTTCCACTCCGAGAGGATACATTGGTGGAAAGACGATTTGTCACTATGCCATACTAGAGGTGCTGGGGTTAACAATAATCCTGATAACTATGCAAGGTTATCCATAACTGATATACTCGAAACTCACAACTTCTACTATGGTGCCAACCCGCCCCCCGACCGCCTAAGCAATAGCAATCGTAATAGCAATCGTTTATGACTTCATTTCAGTCATTTGGCACCGCCTATGTGACGTTAGCCATCAAAGTTGTTCATTCAACGATTGCTTTCGCAATCCGCGCAGAACGAGTGCACTACTGCAATTGATGGCTAACGTCACATAGGCGGTGCCAAATGACTAAAATGAAGTCATAAACAATTGCTATTGCTTAGGCGGTCGGGGGCCGGAATTCGACAAAAGAAATCAGCTGTTCCATACATTTTGTCGACTACGAGTTGCAATTTTGTTAAGAAAAGCTTTTTTCCTCGAATTCCAGGTTGGCCCCGTAGCAAAAATTGTTCATAACGATGTTAACCCCTTTTGGCTAGCCTAAATTCTGTTTGTGAGTATGAACCAAATCGGTCAAGAACGAGTCGAGATATATAAATAGCCTTTTGAAGATTCAGTGTGTTGAGTTGCGAGATGTACTGTTTAGAGAACTTCTAGTTTTATACTAATTTAAAATGTCCAAAATGAAACTACTGTAGGTATTCATTCTATCCTTTATTATATGTATACGTAAGTACAAAGAAAGCTTTACATAACTATACACTAAGTACATTACATAAAATATGTTGGTTTTGTCTCACGAAACATATCCCTAAACGATTTAGGAACTAAGAATTTCGTATGATGCCTAATTTAATGGTGTAAAAATATTCCTGATGTCAAATTTATTGATTTGTTACATTTCAAACATGATTTATAAGAGCGAAAGTATAGTTTAAGATATTCTGGTTAAAAAGAAATAAAAACAACACTTTAAAAAGTTACTAATAAATAAAATTAAAGTAGGACTAATAACAGTCTATAATTTATTTAAGTAAAACAAGTCAAAGTAAGGGACTATTCATGAGACAGACTAATTTTTATTTCAGGGTGTTCGGATAGATGACGAAGGTAAAAATATTCTAAGAGGTTTTAATCAGAACATAGTAGATATACACTTAGTAAAAATAAATAACCCACCTATGATAATGTAAAGTTTATCACTGTCAGGTGAGTTGATGTTTTATATCCCATCGCTGGTGAATAAATAACGTGTAACCATGAAAATTCTTGGAAGAATACTCAAAGTAATATGGCTAGAATCCTTCTGGATGTAAAACCAAACCAATGTTTGTTAAATAATTTCTGTTTTTTCGTGATTACGATGCGACAAGTATAACTTTATTATGTGTAAAAAGGCAATCTATCGTCGGCATAATGACGCGGATTGACTGGGCAATTTATCGGCAAAATTAGTCCAACACCCTCTTAAAATATACGTCACGTAACCGAACACTCTGTATGTATTTGCTGTTTATTTAAGAGTGGTCACAAACCAGCACTATTCTACTTTTTTATTTGAGAATGGTCACAGACCACCACAGTTATTTTTATTTTATTTAGGAGCTATCGCAAGTGAGCTCAATTCTTATTTTTTTCGTTATTTTAACGGTGGTCGCAGACTACCGTATGCAAACGGGGCTTTCTTTAATTGTAAATAGGTCTTATTGTATTTTCTTTTAGACAAGGGTGGTTGTAAATAGCTATTGTTTCTTGTTCTAAGGTTGGTCACAGTGCTTTTTATTTTACACAAGGGTATAATAGATCCAACCGTTTATTTATTTTTTTGACAGCACCAATAGAACGTAACTGCGTCATGTTACGCAAAAGTTCACTTTTAAATGCGAGGTTTTAAAAATATGACAACTGCCTAAGTTTGCTCCTTGATCCCGTATAATAATCATCTTTGACAAATTGAGTCCATAAGTGCAGTAGTTTTTTTTATAAATTACATAAAATAACAAACTTTTTTTAAAAAGTTACGTTCTATGGCTATCGTTTGTAGGATCAAGGAGCAAACTTAGGCAGTTGTCATATTTTTAAAACCTCGTATTTAAAAGTGAACTTTTGCGTAACATGGCGCAGTTACGTTCTATTGGTGCTGTCAAAAAGAAAATAAACGGTTGGATCTATTATAGTTGAATACAAGCCTATTGACATGTTGTTTGCTTTTCTCCTTATTAAATGATCACTGTACTTCTTCTTCTCTATATTTATAGTGTGGCCACAGTCTGTCCATTGCTTCTTGTTCTCAGCATCTAAGTGTGTGGCCGGACGGTTACGGACGAGTCCACCCAGTTTTTCATTCATGTGCATATTGGTCGGCCAGACATGCGCGGTGCGGTGCCGCTTTTTCTCTGCATTTATAGTGTGTTGTCAGACGAGCGCGGCGCGGTGTATTTATTTATGTACGCAAAATGAAACTTCTATTCTGTATTTAAGTGTGTGATCGAAAGAGCTCGATCTTTTTTTTCTACACTCATGTGTGGTGACCACCCTTTTGTTTATTATCTCCATATATAAGTGTATGTTCAGACGAGCGCGGCGCGGTGTATGCTGGCGTACTCCTTCCCCGAGCGCGGGCGCGTCACGTGCCGGTCCGCCGGCTCGCACGAGCTGAACGAGGACACGGAGAGGGACTCCATGTAGTCGGAGGTGTCGGAGGCGCCGCTGGAGGTGCTCTTTGTCGTCATCTGGCTGTGTCGGGCGGTCGAGTCGGGCTCCACTGGAAATTCAAATAAAATTACCAATGTAAGAGAGAGACTCATACACAGCTCTAGTCGTATGCTCTTATAGTAGCTCGGCGGCAGTGAGGTATTATCCTATCCGGGGGTGCTTAAGAAAACACGTAGATACCAGTATGTTGCATTGGGTTTAATGCCTCCAACGATACAAATCTAGTATAGAACAGATAACAATAAATGCGCGCGCGCCGGTGTCGCGAGGCAGGGACACACTGTGCGACTACCTGCGAGCGGACAGGGTGCGCGGAAGAAGAAGCTATGCGGGGGTGCGGTCGCGGGACGCGGGCGGCGAAGGGATGCTCGCCATCCCCTTAGCGAATTTCTAGGAATTTGCCCGCCGCGTGCTTTACTCACACTGTTACATCAATTATTTTCGTAAAAATCGTCCTGAATGACTTGCAACAATTATACATCGTTTATAATATTATCCTACTAATACTATAAACGTGAAAGTTTGTGAGGATGGATGGATGGATGGATGGATGGATGGATGGATGGATGGATGTATGGATGTTTGTTACTCTTTCACGCAAAAACTACTGAACGGATTGAGATGAAACTTTGCAATAATATAGCTTATATATCAGAATAACACATAGGCTATAAATTATAAAAATATTGCATGAAAAGAAGTTGCCTTATTTATTTAAATAAATATTTTTCATGATTGTAAGGCTGGTACCACTACCACTAGACCACCACGGCTTTAACACCTCTGGCTTTTCGGTGAAGGAAAACATCATGAGGTAACCTGCTTACATCCGTAGAAGAAATTCGATGGCGTATGTGAATCCACCAACCTGCACTGAGCCAGCGTTTTTAAAAAAAAATACAAATACAAAAAATACTGGCTTTCTTAGCTGGTGAGGTACTTAGCGGTCCACTATTAGACATTAGTATCCCGTACTGGTACAAGGAAAAGGAGGCCTATACCCAGCAGGGGACGATACAGGCCGATGATGATGACGATGATGATGAAATCCTGTAGAACAACGGCCGCATCGACATACGACAACATCGAACAATTTTTTAATGATCCTAAACAACTTACATCCTGCAAAAAATGTCTGTAATGTACCAGCCTTTTAATAGTCCACAGCAGGACGTAGACCTACCCACGAAGGGTGATTGGGCCATATTCGACTGCCTCGGTGGCTCAGTGGTTAGTGACCCTGACTTCTGGATCAAAGAGGCGTGGGTTCGATCCCCACCAGGGCAAGCATTTTTGTGATGAACATAGGTGTTTGCTCTGTGTCTGGGTGTTATTTAGGTACTATCTATATAAGTATGTATTTAAATTATGTATATGTAGTATATCAGTCTCTGGCAGCCATATCACAAGCTTTGCTTAGTTTGGGGTTAGAGACCGTGTGTGAGATGTCCCCCAATATTTATTTATTTATTTATATCCACCAACCTGGACCAGTGAGGGTTGGTAGATAAATCATATAATGCCTATATTCATTGTAAAAAAATCTTACCATTTCCCTTTTTCCGCCTCGTTAAAGTGTCAGCATCACAGGAGTTCGATTTGGTCATCGTGGCGACTTCCTCAAACTGAAATGTCAAGTTCTTCAGCGGATCCGACGAATTCGACTTAGTCATATGAACGGGAGTCATAGACCGCCGCATCTGCTTGCTTTTTAAATGCTTCTTTATCGATTTTATACTAGTTATTGGCATTTCAAAATCAAAATCCCCCTTGTGATGTTTTAGAGACCCTGTTGATACCCCAGAGTCATTTGAACTCGACGAATCGCGGTTTTTGTCCGATTTACTCGGAACGCTAGAGGATCTTCTAATCTTGACTGCGTCTCGAAATTTAGTCACTAAAGTCTCGTTCTTAAGCTCTGGTATCTTAAAGTCTTTAGCCTCGACTATGAGGAGGGGTTTTTCGTTAATTCTCTCAGTTTTGACCGCTTTTCGGAGAACGGTTGGAGTGAAGCAAATTTGACTGTTGATAGAAAAATCGTCGTCCAACCGTTTAGTGAAATCGGCTGAACTTGATCTTCTAGTGCTTAGAGTGTTATCTGTGTCTGAATGTTGGGGGTCGGAAAAATGGCTGATTCGACTGATGTTATCACTGTTTTTGTTGCAACTTGACATGCTTTCCATATGACAGCATTCTGTGGAAGGGTGGACGGTATTCGTCGTGGCTGTTGATATATCGTCATCGTTTTCAGGTATGTCTTCCAAAGCTTCTAATTCTTCCTGACTGAATCCCGCGCTTCGTAAAATTTGCAGCGAGGACTCGAATTTCTCTAAAGTGGTAGTTAAATCTATATTGGCGTAGTTGCCGTAGTCTATTTCTTGGTTTTTGGTAACGGGTGCTACGTTTACGTAGTTTGCGTTTGGTTGGTCTGCGTCGTGGTTGTGGTTTTCGACGGCTTGGTTGTGGTTGTCGACGGGCTGTTTGTGGTTGTCGACGGGTTGGTTGTGATTGTCGACGGGTTGGTTGTGGTTCTCGGGGTTGTCGGTGGCGCAGCAACAGGCCTGCCCGTTGATGAGACATTTCAGTTTCTTTGGTGTATCGTACAAGCTGGCGGCGGCGGCGTGGACGTCCGCGGGATGCTCCTGTAAATTCAGAAGAGAGATTCGTGAGATTATTTGTAGCAGTTATGATTCGTTTAAGCTTTAAAAATAAAAAATAACATTATGGTCATTTAGATGAGTATGCATTTTGTCAAAGTCGGGTTCTTTATTTGTTAGAACAATAACACACATTACATTTATAATATGCCTATTAATGTTTCCTGCCAAACATAGTATGAAGCTTTTCAGAGTCAATAATGTTTCATCTCGATGACTACGTTGCGTCGTTTACCACCACGGTCATACGGGAACTTCATAGAATAATTAGAGTTCTTGATACAGCTTTTAAAGATAAAAAGATTAAACTGGACGGAAGAACTTTGCAATGATCGTTTGGATACTTATAAAGGCAGGCTATGTCCGACAAAGGACGTCTAGAAACAAGGATGTACCTGTATTAAAGGCATAGGCGTCTTTGGCACATCGTAGTTCTCGTAGGGTCCGCTGTAGAGTTTCTTCTTGCAGCAGCACGGCTTCTGCTGCCAGCACCCCCCCTCCCTGGCCCCCGCCCCCCCGCAGCCCTGCTTGGCGGGCACGGTGGGGCAGCAGGCGACGGGGCTGCCGCGCTTGGAGTCCATACTCTTGTCCAGGAGGCACGAGCTGCGTGGGACACTGGACACGATAAAATGTGGTAGTAAGTAAGAGAGGTCTCTAATAAGTTATAAAAAAAAACAAAATCTCTGATTTCCTTTAGTCATTGCTAAGATGAGTTCAATGCTCGTTTTGTATTTTGTAAAGTCTTATGTTTAGTGTAAGTACATTAGTACACATCCATGCTGGGCCTCCCCTAAAGATCTCCAATAAAACTGGAAGAGTGATGACCGTTGGGGTCGAATGTATCATGTACTGGCAAGTGCTGTGTAGCCGCGGTCTACACAAGGGGCTTCATTAAGACCGCAGGTTCGCGCTGGATGCAAGCCTGCCGCTAACATGCCAAATTACATGGACAAAATAACAAAAGGAGTTCAACATAAAAAATGATGAAAAAAATTAGAGTACATATAAAAATTCTGAACAAATATTTAACAATCCAGACATGAATATTTTCTTTGATTCCTGATATGAATAATACTTTTCAAAGAAATTTTTATTTCTTCTAAAACGAAATCGTTTGGTACACCCATTTAACTTTAGAGTCACGATGTTATATACAAGTGTCAAACTTTAAACACCCCCTTGTGTCAGGGTCAAAGAGGTTGCAAGCCCCCAGGATGATTATGATTTACGTGCCCAGATTTGATCCGCGATTTTCACAGTACCTATAGACCGCGTCACACAAGTTGGCGGACATGAAGTTAGCTACAAGCTGCGCAATATCCAATCCTGACTGAAGCTCACACAAAGCCGCGCATTGATTGGATATTGCGCAGTTTGTAGTTAACTTCATTTCCGTTTGTGAGACGATGCCTATACTATTATTGGTTCTGTATACTGACCTATAGTCGGAGGCGCTGCCACTGGAGCGGGAGTAGATGGAGGCCCGATCCGAGTCGGAGCGCTTCTCCAGGATGTTGTCCATCGTCCACACCGGCGACATCAGCGACCCGGGCGTGCCCATCGTCGACGACCTGCAAACATCGATCAAAGATTGTAGTAGGAAGACAATATATGGTATGAAGTCTTTCTGAGCGTCTGGTGGACGCGACACGTGACCAAGATGCTGGTGTTTATTTGGCTCAACGTATAAGCATTGCCATTCAGCGAGGCAATGCTGCCAGCATACTGGGCACGCTGCCAACTGGCAGTGGGCTTGAGCATTTGGATTATCTTTAGACCTTCAAGGGTCTGTGGTTGATCCAATTGCTTTTTATGTACCTAGTAGTAATGTGTAGTTTTAGCTAATAAAGTAGTATTGTATTTTGTTGTAGTTAATAAAGGCATTTTTGCCGGTTAAAAAAAGATATGGTATGTGTTCATTCAGAATTTAAGGGCTCTCTTGTCGGTGGAGCAACTTCCACTTTTCGCGATCCTCAGCCAGTGGCTACGTTTTTGTACGACATGACATCTGTCTTCTCTTTGATCTGATCTGAAAATGCCCTCCGATGTCTTCCCTTTCCTCTACTTCCTTCTACTGTTCCTTCTATTATGATTTAGATCTTTCTAGATTAGATCGAATGTGTAGAATGAAATAAATCTCTCTGGGAAGGACTTTGTTGGCAAATTTTAAAATAAAGCAAAGGACGTGTGGTAGGTACTGACAAGGCCATTGTATAGTATAAAAAATAAATTTCTTTAAACTATAATTATACATACATCTAAATACAGAGCAAACATCTATGTTCATCACAAATATGCTTGCCCTAATTGAGAATCGATTCCACGCCTCTTCAGCCCAGGAGTCAGAGTCACTAACTACTATACCACCGAAGCAGTGAAACTTTTCAACTTCTCATAATCGCCATGGGTGTTTCCTCGTGGTCAACTACTGCAGCTAACGTGCCATCCATAAAATTACCAGTTTCACCAACAGGAAATTTTGTAAAACACGTTTAAAAAATTTCACTTGCATGTAAATAAATGTGTCTAATTAGTACATATCACCAGTTGCAAGTGTCAAGGCTTGAATAATAACGTAATAAGTGGCATCCGCAGTCGTGTGGAACCACCCATGAATGAAGTGCTTCTACAGGTTTCCTTAACCATCGGGTCAACGCACCTTGCGAGGCTGAATTTTGTTTGTTTCAATTTTTTGTAGCTGAAGAGGAATGAACCTTTTGGACGTGATGAATTGTTATCGAGTGCGTTTAGATACGCTTAGTACTTGTGTTGTTCCGAAGCGATTTAATTCAAACAAAATTAGATCCAATCGCAGTAAATTAAAACGCACAAAGATTTCATTATGTATGACTTCATATTCATTCATGTATGTATTTATATATCTTATGGTAGGTTCAAAGATCGAATTCTAAAATATTAAAATGATTAAAAATAAATGGTCCCGTCATATAGCTAAAGCGACGGTGATGGAACATATAATTTATCCTAACCATTAACAACGCAAAGACAGAGAACAATCTAACTAACTTCTTACTCACAAATGCTTCAAATGAAAAGTTTTTTTTTCAAATTGTCTTCTTTTTATTTGAAGATTTGATTTCTTCTTGTCATGGTTGAGAATTAAATCTGTGATTTTCCAAACACTACTGGAGTCCGTGGACATAGTCGTGGTCCCGCGAGACTTTTCACTGTTCTCACTATAGTCGACCTACCGCTTATAATATCAGCAACCGATTCCTTACCTCTTCAAATGACTGATCTTCTCAATGCAACTCGATCATCTCGGCAACGAAGTTGGTCTCCGGAATTTTTCCTCACGGTCCACACTCTCCAGTCAACTCTGGACTCCAGTCCAGATCAGACAGGCAGTTCACGGTCAGCGCATGGACGCAGACCGCAGCACTTCTCCATGTACTAGAAGATTGAACCATATTACTTACTTAGGTAAATAGTAGATCTTTTCGAAGCATCTGGAGCATTATCGCAACGGCAAAATTCACCGAAACTTCCCCTTGTTGAAGTCGAATAGGCAGTGGTCTACTAGTTCCGGTTTTGGCAGCTCCACGCTGTCTTAGTCAGACTCAGACATCTAATGACATAAACATCTGACTTCTTACCTGGTCAAATGGCTGATCTTCCCGATGCAACTCGAGCACCTCGGCAGCGACGTCGGCCTTCTAAACTTCTCCTCACTGTCCACACTGGAGTCCAGGTCAGACAGGCAGTGCATTGTGTGCGAGGTGGGCGCCCAGCACGGAGAGGCCGACCGAAGCGACGGGTGGAAGCACTCGTCCATAGAACTGGTGTCGGAAAACCGCTTCTCCAGCACTGGAATGAGATATTAGAGGGTTGGAGTTTTCGAGAGAGAGAGTTTGGTTTGACGTTGACTTGGTTTTACTCGTAGTTCTTCCTGTAGCTAAGTCTTATAATTTCTGCTGTGAAAAGCCATAAGCCTGCGCTCTTCCATAGACATTTAAAAGAACTGCTCAGGCGTGACTAGTCTCCAGCATATTCATCAGGTTCTGTGCGAACCCCGCGGGCGTTTATAATACAATGTTGCTTGACTTGACTGTTCTGGATCCTTGCAGTTCTACTGGCCCTGAACTCTAAGTACGTTTGTCTGTTCTACCACGGACCAGGGTTGTTTTGACATTTAGCTATTTAATATACTCTTGGCCTCCTTCACATGGCGAATATTCCTTAACTTTTGCTCAGTCACTCCTCCGGCCTCCTTCAGAAGACGTTTAACACCTAACTCTCCATATCAACCAGCTACTAACCTGAGCCACTCCTAGAGGCGATGCTCAACCGCGAGTGCGCGTCATGGCTGTACACATTGAGCAACTCGGTGAGCTCCCGCCCTCCTTCCGCCGCGAAGACGAATAATCCTTCCCCCTTCCCGCAGCGCGAGCCACCTTCCACGCAAAACCTCTTGTCCACCACGCCGTAACGCCTAGAAAACAAATAAAGCAAACAATTTTAAATAAAATTGTAGTGAAAGAGAAAAATGGTAGATTGTCCATCCATCCATCAGACGTAGGATGTCTGCCTGCTGCCGGACATAGGCCTCCTCTAAAGATTTTCAATAAGACCGGTTTGAAGCGGCCTACAACCAGTGAGTTAATCTTAATTACATATATCGCCAGTGCACCTGGAGGTAGATAGTCATCATCATCATTATCAGCCGTAAGACGTCCACTGCTGGACATAAGCCTCCCCTATGGATTTCCAATAAGCCCGGTTGGAAGCGGCTTGCATCCAGCGCGATTCTGCGATTTTTCTAGGACGTCCTACGCTATAAGCTTGCCGGTGCGTGGTCTCCATTCGAGAACTTTACTGCCCCCTCGGCCAGTATAGAGATGGAGGTAGATACTATGGTCTTGGAAATGTGAAATATCAGAATTTACGTCCATCCATCAGTATATGCATGTGATGCGTGGTATATCCTACTCTAAAGACCGATCTGTAGTCGATTCGACAGCTATAGGGACCCTAACTGCCCTATATTGTCTGTGTTTATGTGTCCTTCCTAGCATATGGATATCAAAATGACATACATATTAACATGGTCACTGGTCAGGCATATCGATATTTCAATCAGAATAATTGTCAGAAATAAAAAAACTAATAACACATGTAAAACAGCGGGGGCAGCAATTTTCATCTAAATCGCCCATTCCTATGATTATAATTGCTCATTGCCGTCTCACCATTATAACATAAAACACCAAGAATACAGAAGTAAAACTCATTAACGTACTTCATTTTATAAATGAAACTACACGCGAATATACACACATATACACACACTTTCACGTAAACAGATTAGTCGCTTGCGATGTTTGATTGTATTGTTAGTAGTGAATATTAACTAGTTTATATTATTATTGGTATAAATTTATTGTAAACATTTATATAAGGAGAAGCCATTGGCTCCGTCATACAGTGTATACTAGTTCGGAGCCAATGGATTCAAAACAATAATTGTCAAAAATATTTCTGAAAAAAAAATTATTCTTATTCTTATTCTTAATATCGCGGTCTTTGTTTTGAAAACTCTTGCGGCATCGGCGGGGCAAAGCTATCCTCGATTTGAAAACTTCTTCGACTTGGAATTTCCATATTGATGGAAAACTCCCATGACTCTACACTAAAACTGAATTGAAACATAAACATAACAACCTATTAACTTCTATTATCTTTTTCTTGATTGATTTATTTCGGTATGAATAAAGCCACAAAATATTTCTTCAGTAGGCGGCATGTACAGAGATTTCGTGTCTGTGATGTGCATGCGTGCATTGGTCGAGCGCGTATTGTATGAAGCTTAGCTTCTGTATTCTCGTTAATCATGCTCATACGTTAATAGAAAAAATAATCATCCATCATTTGGCGTCGCGTGTCATCGCAGGAAATGTAATATTAATTAAGGATTAATTACCAATTGAGATAATTGAGCACATACGGGCGGGCGCAATCCACAACGGGGAATTTGTAAACAAAGCTGATTACGATCTTCTATTAGGGAATGAATGAATGAAGCTATAATACTCGTATACTGATGTCATATAAGATCATAATCGAGACATCATTTCAGTTATAGGCCGTCTACCCGTGACCACGATCGATGCAACTCGGTCGAAAGTTAGGACAATGAGGTATTTAATTAAAACTTTTCATTTTAGTGCGCGATTAGTCCCGTGGTATATAAGAATAATTAGTTATAGGATGTCCACAGCTAGACAAAAGCTTCCTCTATAGATCTGATTAGGTGGTTTAGAAGCGGCTTGCATCCAGTGCAATCCTCCGGGCCAATGCAGTAGGTTAAGTTTATAAGGTTAATCAATTTCAATTTATTTCAATAAACACGTTATACTATTACGTTATAACCTATTACGTTAATTAAATCATTATTATAATACATTACAATTAGAATTAAAATAATAGTCAATAGTTAAATTAACAAATAATTAAAAGAAAACATACACATTGAATTATAAAATTAATAAACAAATAATCAATAAAAACACAAATTAAATTAAAACAATTGTCACATTTTCACAATATGTCAAACAGAGCGTCAATATTTGCGTCCATCTGTCCACAAACAGGTCACAGGTGGGGTATGAATTCAGGAGCCCGTCAAGTGCGGATAGCATACGCGGAAGTGGGAAGTTAGCTCACGCAACTGTGCGATAACGGAGGCGTGAAATAAATTCATGCTTTCTGGCTCTCAAATAGTTGTCTGGCACATAAAAACTACATTAATTTTCCCCCGAAAAAAAGTTAAGTATAAGTTAGTAAGGTATAAGTTTATAAAATTGTCAAGTTCATAACCCACTTGTTTTTATTAATTAGTTAGTATAGCTAAAAATCATATCAATGATACCTATCAGTTTTCAATCAGAACAAAACCACAATAAAATCATTAAGTTGGTGGCTTCTTGGGCATATATACAGACTTACAGCTTTTAAGTTAAGATATTATGCGACTTTAAGTCGTAGCTTACAGCATTAAGTTGAAACGTATTTAATGCTACCACACAGTAGCATCTCTAGGAAATTCCTTACAAAAATATCTCCACAAACTCTGAACCAAATTGCAGTCTATTATATTAGTGCACATCGTACGTTAGGTTAGAAAATATTCCCCTAAGCTTTAAGAAAATATTAGTATGAGAAGTTAAAAGCGGACGTAGACGTTCGAGCTTGGACTAGGTTTGGCGCAGAATTATGTCCGGGCTTCGCCGTCAAGAATTCGTGGGAACGCTGACCGCGCTGTGGTCAACTCCACCAGGATTGACAATATTTGTATTTTTTTTTAGTTTTTAAATAGTTGACCGAGTGAACGAAGTGAGAGAGTCTCAGTTTTGATTGACGATTTTTCTTTCGTCTGTCCGGATGTAGATTTTTGTCTGACTGTCGCATTTTTTCAACGAAACTTGAAGAAACTTAGTATGCGGGTTATATTTCAGAGTGCGGGTTTGTGTTATACTCTGTAAAATTTAACTTGATCTCTGCGACAGCTGTCAGAAAAATCACGCCTATAAAGTCCTGAATTTCTTAATAGTACAGACAGTACCTGTCTATGTCATACTTTGTGGACATGCCGATCAGTGATGGGCGACGAATGATTGTGACTACATAGTTTTAGATAGAGTTTTAATTAAAATATCGATAGTTTATACTGACGATATTTTAAATAAAACTTAATTTATCATCAATTTTATTGTATATTTAAATATCATAACATTTTTTACATGTGTTAATAAATTAAACCCAATTATATGTTACATTAGCATTGATAATAGTGAAAATGTCGATAAATACTATCGTTACATTATTATGAGTATTTAATTAATATCATAACATTATTTACATGTGTACATACTTGATCTTAAATAATAGTAAGTAAATTAAATCCAATTTTTCACCTACAACTACTAATTCGATTTCATTACAACATTGTTTGAAAATCGATTTTTTCCACCACTATCTCAACTCTAAAAATGTCAATCTTCTATGTCAATGTCACTGTCGCAGAGATCAAGTTAAATTTTATAGAGTATAGTATACCTATTTCTGGATTTTTTTGTCGTCGGAGATTTTTGATTGTCTGTCTGACTGCGCGACAGCTAATTTCCCCCTGTCTGAGGGTAATACCGGATGGTATTACCCTCAGACAGGGGTAACACCTTTATCTGCTGATAAAGGTGTTACCCCTAGAAGGGGTATTTATCAGCAGATTTTAATAATATTTATCAGGATTGTTGAATGTAATCGGTCAAGAGCAGCAAGAGGTAAAGGCTTATGAAGATTCACTTAAAGAGGAGTGAGGTCTACTGTTTGGAGGACTACTAGTTTAAATAGTGAATAGGTCTTGAAGGGAAGTCGAAACACTGGCGCGACGATCTTGATCCATTCGAGAGAGGTTGAGGCTGTGGGGGACCGAGACTTACGGAAAGAAAGTAATGATAGTTGATGGAAAGTAGGAAATGGGGGAGACTTTTGCCCAGCAGTGGGATATTAGTTTAAATTTTTGTATTATTTGTTTCGTCATAAGTGTACAAATGCGAAAGAGAAAGCTGTCAAATTATATTTCATTTTAATATCACCCACGCTTCATTTATTGAACATAGACGTACGCGCTCTCTCTCTCTCTCTCATCGACCTTGCTCTTATATAATGCCAGTCGTTTTCAGGATTGCCCTGCTATTTTCTAAATAACGGCGTACCTACTTATATAAAAAATCCAGGGGTTTCATTCCTCTAACTCCAAAATTGTTCTCTTCTAGCCTAGCAGACTTAAACCCCAGGAATGTAATTTAGCCGAAGACGGTTGAGCGGCAATATCTGGTTCGCGGCGAGTGTCCGTACCGGAGCCAGCCACTGGCGAATTTCAAACATGCCTGCCACGAGACTAGGACGTCTTGTGAACACAACGTCTTATATTTTTCGGTGCATAATAATAATATCAAATAAAAGTTAAAGATGTAATTTAGATATACCGGCTTTTCTATAGGACACTGTCACATATTTCCCAGCTGTTCCGTATCTAAATAGTAATAGTATTATTATGATCAATAACATATGGCTAAAATCTAACCCAAACAATAAGTCCGTGAACAATAATATCTTCCTCTCTAACCTAGCAAGCTTAAACCTTAGGAATTTCATTTAGCCGAAGATGGTCGAGCGGCAATAGCTGGCTCGCGGCGACTGGCGGTACTGGAGCCAGCCGCTGGCGAATTTCGCAGATGCCTTCAACGCGACGACGGCTTGTGTTCTTAGGGATTTTATATTACGTAACACTGGCTAGAGAAATTAAAAAGGAATTTTTAGTTAATTTTCCTAAAGCTATAGATATAAATTTATACGTAAACTAAAACTGCGTTGGTTTCCGTGTGGCGCGATACATTTTTGTATAGCGCCTTTGGCAGAAACGAGGAAGAACGGACAAAAATGGTTCAGATATGTTTATTGTTAATATATAGTGCGATGAACGAGATAAGATTGCCTTTACTTTACGAACTCATACTAGAGCCTTTGTTTTATTTTTAATTTTCGTTCAATATCTTTAATTTCCTTTCTTAAAAATCTTAATTCTTGAACCACACAACACAACGAAATAATACCATTTCCATAAACCTAATTGCCTTAGTTCAAAGTGCCTCTCTCCATAAGAGCGTATGACAATCCTCCATGCCTGGCTCTCAAGCCTGCATAGGACGTCTTTGAAATATGCCTCCCTTTGTCCCATCCTGCGGACCTCTTGAATTTATTCTCTAATGGGATTGGCATGTCGCTGTTATTTTTAGCGCCGAGAAAAGCCAAAATTTCGCTAAAAATATTTTCTTTACCGACTTTAGGAAGGAGGAAACTACTCTGTTAATATGTAAGTATATATGTATTTGCATTTTTTTGGATAGTCATTCACTGAGGTTTTGGTTCAGTATTTTCAATTGGATATTAAAACCTACTATCGATTAATTCAATAAGTTTAGTATTCAGCATGCTATTTGTCTTTGATCGTTTCAATCGTTTCACGGATATTTAGCTACTTATCAATCCTATCATATTGATTGATCTTTGCTTCCTAAAACAGAGAGCATTATTTGACTAAGACTGAAGACAGACTAAGATTCCTAGAATCGTGTAACTACGAACTACAGGCTCCATGTATCTAGTGTCTGAATTTTCCTTCAACAATTAGTTCAACGTAAAGAAAATGTTTATTTACACTTCATAACTTGTAACCCCACAAATCCCATGTGTGCCAAACCAACAGCGCGTGACAACTTGCTAACACCACCTCGACACAAATTAAAAGCTGCACAATACACGACAATAAACTAACCACGTCCCGGCCGTAAAACTAAAACGGACCGAACAAAAGCTCCTTCGTAATATAAAAGTTTTTAAAAACACATAAAACTAACGCACAACTTCCTGGCATAATAGCGACACGTGCTCGACTCATTAAAAGAAAAAAAGTCAAATGTAAATGTCAGAATACGCGGGGCCGTAGACAGGCATGGAAAATTCCGAATTTGAAAAGGATTCGAAATTTAAAATGAATATTCGGCGATTTTCCGGCGGCATGGGGTGAGTTGAGCATGTTTTTTGAACTACGAAATATCGAGTCGTCTGAAAACATTCGATTCGCGCTACGATTTTTGACGGATGAAAATGTTCAGTTGGAAGCATTTGAGCAGTTTTCTACTTTTCTCTCTAACATATACGAGGTAAGACATATTTGTAGAAATGTGCGTTACATTCTTATTAATAATAAATAAAGCGAGCATTTACATTTAGCTCTCAGCCAAAGAAGATATAATTAGCTAAAACTGTAAACCAGCGACTTTATTTCGCAACTTTGTTCATTATTTTTTTAATATTGGCTTGACTACACGTAACTGCCAACTTTTTCTTTGTTTTTGGCTCCGCACCTTTCATGCATTTGCCAGAAATATGGAAATGATATTAAGCTGTGACCCGGCCGTTATCAGAGTAAGTACGTTTTCAATTCCGTCGGTTAGTATCGGGCCGTTGGCATACATGTCACGTAGCCGTTTTACTAGAGGCGGGCCGCCGTACGAATGTGGAATGTAGCAGACTTAATAGGCGGCCGAATTACTTCCTTGTACAAGGCTTACTATTTTTTAAATACAGATCATTCTTTGACAATCGTCTGCGAAATCCTTATCCTTACTATCCTTACTTTTCACTACATTGTATAAAACAAAGTCACTTCCCGCTGTCTGTCTGTCGCTATAATAGGTATACTTAGATCTTTAAAACTATGCAACGGATTTTGATGTTCTTTCTTAGGATTACGTACCTCAAACGGAAAAAACGGAACCCTTAAATGATCACTTTGTTGTCCGTCTGTCCGTCTGTGTGTATGTCAAGACTCTTTATCTAGGGAACGCGTGAAGATATCAAGTTGAAATTTAAACTGTATACGTAATGTATGGTCTCTTGCAGTTGTGTAAAAGAAAAAATTCTCAGTTATCGTATAAAAAAGTGAGAGCCGTTTATGTCGTAAAAAACCGCATATCTCGACACTCACAAAAATCAAAACCTGCAGGGTACTTTCCGTTGACATAGAACTATGAAATTTGTCGATAAGCATTGTCTCAGAGTACACATATAGGAATAAAGCTGAAAACTGTACATTTTTATTTAAATCACAAAAACATAGGGCCTCAAAATTCACAAAATATGGGTTCAAAATTCAAAGTGAGTAAATTGTATCATGTAAGGTATCATATAAAAGAACTTCATAAGCACATGCTAAAACAGATTTCTAATTATTTAAACAATGTGTAATTTTCTATGCATGAAGAGAAAAGTAAAAAAAACCTTTTTTGTCGATGGTTATAGTGTCGACTGTAGAGATTTTAACAATTTACTTCCCTATTTTGTGAAATTTTCTGTAAATGAAAATTTGTACGGAACCCTCGGCGTGCGAGCCTGACTCGCACTTGTCCGGTTTTTTTTAATACATAAAATGATTCAAGAGGAAGGTTTATATGTATAATACAAGAATCCGTGCGAAGCCGGGGCGGGTCGCTAGTACCTAATATTATAAATCCGGAAGTGTGTTTGTTGGTTCCTCTTTCACACGCCAACGGAGCAACAATTGACTTGATTTTTGGCATTGAAATAGTTCAAAGGACAGAAAGTGACATAGGCTACTTTTTATCCCTAAAAAATGAAAGGTTCCTAGGGGATAGCACAAAAGACAAAATTCCAAGAGGGATCGAGATTATCTATTTCTTCAAAGCATTTCCTATTCATATTCGATGGAAGATCCATTAATATATAATATATTTTTTTTAGAATAATCCAGTCCATCCAAAGGTTGCCTGGTAGAAATCGCCAAAGGCGTTAAGGCCGCCATTGTACAGCATATTGTATAGTTTCTGTGTACAATAAAGATATATTTATTTAATTATATATGTGGATAGCGGTAACTTATTTCATCTTAATTTTAGTTATTTGGAACAAAATTATGGGTATAATTTTGTACGGGACAGTTGTTTATTTTTTCTCAAATTCTGGGTTGGTCCCAGAGTAAAAGTTGTTTAATACGATGGTATGAATAACACCCTTTCGGCTTGGTATACCGTTCCTGAATAACCTTGCAGACTCTGAGGTTCGTGACCTTTGTCAAACTTAATAAAAGTAACGAATTAAATACAGATAATAAAGAGACGGGAAGGCTTACGCCTAAAATATTTGTTTACATCAAAATTAATATATCAGCTGCTAATAAATTGACAATGAAAACACGACAATACCAACTAATATTTTCATAATGAAACCAGTTCTCATTTCATTCCCTCGAATTCCCTGAAGAAAAAAAGAAATACATACATTGCACATTAGGGAATACCATTGTGTCTTTATCTCAAAGGCGAGGGTACATACATTACTTTTTTATCGATAAATATCGATAAATACTTATCGATATCGATGGCCTAATACACAACAATAGGGCAGGCCCATCAGCTCATCCGATCTGAAATAACGGCTGGCATTAGAAGCAAGGAGATTATCTTCCGGTCCCCTTTCCATTAAAAAGATAGGCAATATTAGAGAACAGTAGTGTTGTACCCGATCAGTAGACCGTAATGAAAAAACGAATTATTATTATCCTGTAATCAGTAACTAGCAAACCGTGGTGGTCTTGTGATAGTAACACCCGCCGTACAATCGTGAGGTCCTGAGGATTTTAATCCCGATCCCGTACTAAGGAGATATTTAAATCTTACGTACGAAATTTCATACCTTTTGGCTTTTCCACCAACCCGCAGTGGGCCAGCGGGGTCGAAATGGCCCAATCACCCTTTGTGGGTAGACCTACGTTCAACAGTGGACTATTAATAAGGCCAGTACAATAATAACTAGCAAATAACAATGAAATATAGAGGTAGAGTATTAATGAATCTCTATTTTATAAATTCATAATTCATTTATTTATTGCGAAGTAGGTCGAACAATTTACATTGTGGTCTTAAATATTATTAACTAAGTCCTCTACATCAGCTATTAGTTAGCATGCAAGTTAGTGTATAATCCACCTTAATTATTAAATATATTTCAGTATCATACATTTCATTATCATACATTTTCTTTCTAATAATTAAAAAAATATTGGATTAAATCCAAGAGTTGGTTTAAAAATGCTATTACAACGGTTCTAATTTCTAACATCGATAAAATGTAGCAAGACATCCCTAAACAGGTTGCCAATGGCGAAAGATTTCAAACGAAATGGAGACATTAGTGATGTCGCCGCGCTCGATTGACTCGATCGACTACCTAATTCGAGAATTCGAGATCAATCGAATAAAATGTAGCTTCTCATTTTACAGAAAAGGTTGGGACAAAGCTTTGAAATGAAATAAATGTGTTTTCATTTCATTCATTTGCAACCGCAATATAATATAACCTACAAATAATATAACCATATTAGATGTGTGTAGGGTAAAGGCGGCATAGATGTCCTACTTTTTGAAAATTACTCCTAATTTAAAAAATATTAATTTTATTTAATTAATGTCTATAAATGTAGCTAGTTTAATCCTTTATGTTTAACTGTAATTTGTCTTTTTGGACCTATAAATTACAGATATTGTAGATTTTAGCTTTTTGTGGATCTCCATTTTTGAGGATAGATGCCTAACCCGTATGGATAATTGCCCCACCATGAAAATACTAACAAGGATAGATGCCCTTCATACTGTAAAATTATAATATTCAAAATATTTTGTCTTTGTCTTTATTTTATTTATAATGAAAAGCTTTTTGCAATTTTTTTAATGTTTAAATTGTTATCGTTACAATTTAATTATAAATATGAGATGAAATAAAATTAAATTCTAAAAGCATTCTTCTTATAAAATATGAATTATTAAGTTTCAACATGCATAGTCATAGAAGTCATTATTTTTTAAAAATTATAACAACACAATTAAATAAAGATCTTGTGATTCTACTGAAAAGATACTTAACCGGATAGAGCCTTCCGTTTTCCACATCTTGAGCTATCAATTCTGAACAGTGTCCAAGAACATACTCGAGCTCGCACTCCTTCTTTTCTTTCGTATTTTCGTGGCACAGTTCTGCTACAATCAGTAAAAAGTCTAAATATAAATATACATAAACACATAAAAATATAACAGAACATAAAAATATGTTCAAAGTCCATAGAATACAATAAGGGTGAATGGAGGGATAGATGCCCCTAGGGGCACCTATACCGTGCCTGTGGCCCTTAGTTATACTATTGTTTCTTAGTCGCGAGTTTGGGAAGTTAGGTTTTTAAAATTGAGGCATCTACGAGTATCCTACTGAGGCATCTATCCCGCCTTTACCCTATATATAGAATCCAACATCTTGCCAATTGTGACACAAGCTACAAGGTGCAGATAACCCAATCCTGACTGAAGGTCACATACCAGCTCCGCGAGGAATGGGTTTTCCGCAGCTTGGAGCTAACATCACAGACGCCAAGATGTTTGATTTGGTCCAAACGTGGACTGTAGACGTCTTTATTGTACCTTTTATACATATCTGAAGGTGAAGAACCGCGCAATACCAGGTCGCAGGGTTTTGAACTTTTGAAAATGCAAATTCATACTAAAACTATACAAGAGGCGAATTTTTCCTTCAAGAGAGCTAAATTTTCGTCTTGATACTCAGTTATAAAAAGTTTTGTTTTACAAAGTTTCCAAAGTCGTTTTTTAAAGTCCACGGACTTTCAGAAGTGTTTATACTCATAATTATGAATAAACTAGTTTTTACCCACGGCTTCGCCCGCATACGCAATATATCATTATAATTTATAGCTTATGTGTAATTCTGATATAATAAGCTATATCATTGCAAAGTTTCATCTCAATCCGTTCAGTAGTTTTTGCGTGAAAGAGTAACAAACATCCATACATCTATCTATCCTCACAAACTTTCGCGTTTATAATATTAGTAGAATGTTACTATGGGACCAACACTGAAATCGCGAAAAAACATTAGCTGATCCAAACAAAATGTCCACTCTCGACAAAATATATGGGACAGCTGAACTTTCGATTTTTTAGGGTTATCCCCGTAGTAAAAGTTGTTCATAATGATAGCAATTGAGCATATACACCTGTGATAGTCCCTGTATTTTAAAAAACGAGAACCTGTATAGGCCGCGCCACACAAGTTAGCGGATGTGAAGTTAGCTACAAGCTGCGCAATATCCAATCCCGACTGAAGCTCACATAAAGCCGCACTTTGATTGGCTATTGCGCAACTTGTAGCTAACTTCACATCTGCCAACTTATGTGGCGCGGCCTATACAAAGAGTACTCGTCTGAAAACATAATACCTATCTACATCTACGTAATCTGTAGGTATTTCAGATATATTCGGAATTCTCGTACCCCTTTGAGTACACAAAAGCTCCGAGATACGAATAGATGAATAAAATATGGCGAACTTAACTCCTTTGTGGGACCTCGCTTATTTATGTAAGGGATTCAGCCCCAATAATTCTAGGGCCTGAGGGGGCGGGGGCGGCTTCTTAATGCTACCCTGTCGAAGTCAAAGCCACGACAATTGGGAAAATGTTCATATTAATATACAGTGTTTTTGACCGACGAAACGGAGGAGGCACTAAATTCGACGCGTAAACCACGCATAAATTTTTACATAGTGGTCCAATTTCGGTCATTATTTTTTTATTGGAAAGAGTATACTTCGAAATCGGTCCCATTTAAAGTTTATCGACATTGGCTGAGCCCTTTTTGATAAATCAACAATAATGTGAAAAATGCTACATCGATCGGTGTGAAATATTCGCGAATTTTGTACACGGTCGGTCTTACCATTTTTTGCAAAAAATAATTGACTTATAAGTGTAAAATTAAATAAAACATTTCGATTATGTTTCGCCTAGATTTTTTGGGCTTATAGCAAATTAGGTAAAGCTTTTATTATTATATACTACGGGACTAATCGCGCACTAAAATTACGAGATAAATAAATACTACTGTTGCTGCGTGTACCCGGCCACCATTTTTGCTCTAAAGTTGAAAATTAACGAGTTATTTCAGAAAAACAAAAAAATTGAACTTTAAAACAAGATG
Organism: Hypomecis punctinalis; assembly: GCA_949316475.1. Taxonomy (NCBI): domain Eukaryota; kingdom Metazoa; phylum Arthropoda; class Insecta; order Lepidoptera; family Geometridae; genus Hypomecis; species Hypomecis punctinalis. Next base: position 20,338,569 of record OX438814.1, read on the forward strand.
GCGGCAAACCCTCTACCGGGATTTCAACCCCCCCCAACGTTAAAGAAAAAAAAATCGCTCCCCGGATTTTTTACTATTTCAGGCTAGTTTAATGTCTGCCCTGACTGGACTATAGTAGCTTAAATGCTAAGTGCGGTCCACCCTCACATAAGTTGTGTCACTTGAGCAACTTAACTAAGTAATCCGTTAATGCCTGTTTAGTCAACAACTATAAGTTAAGGGCCTAAGTGTCGAGCTCGAGCCGCTATCTAATCGCTCGGTTACACATTGTGGAGCAGAAGTTTATAGATTACTTATATTTCTGTATACAAGTATTGTCTTCTAACTTGAACATATCTTAAGAACTGTTTACAAAACAATGCAATTTTTAAACGGCGACGAAAAAGAGAGATGTAATAAGTTTGAGTTGTGTAGTATGTATGTATGTTTATCTGTGGCATCATAGCTCCTAAACCAATGGACGAATTTTGATATCGCTCTTTTGTTTGAGAGCTGTATGCTGAGTGTGAGATTTATCGTAAACAAGACGCTCGCTTCGGAGAGCGCGTAAGCATGTAATTTGTATGAAGAAATGTACAGCGCCACTAGCGGCGCGTTTTTGAAACAACAAGTTCATACAAATTACATGCTTACGCGCTCGCCGAAGAGCGCGTCATGTTTACGACAAAACTCACACTCAGCATACTGGTGTATGAATCTGTTAGAATCAGGATAATATTTCAATAACCCTAACAGTATTACAGGATAAAAGAAATGACATCAAATATCCTACAAAACTACGACAAAACGGTTATTAAACAACGGTTATATTATGTTTTGATAAATATGTTAATGTGACGAAAACAACAAAATAGCCATTACTTATAGAGAACAACTAGTAGCTTATACTTGTCAAATGTCGAGTAAATAGGTATCTTCTAGGTAAGCTTGCTGTATGTGGTCAAACGTATCAATAGTATGTATAAAACAAAGTCGCTTTCCGCTGTCTGTCTGTACCGGTATGCTTATATCTTTAAAACTATGCAACGGATTTTGATGCAGTTTTTTGACCGACGAACCACCGGAGGAAGTATACAATTCGTCGCGTACCTATATATTTTTTTTTATGTATAACCACGCACAACTTTTTTTATAGTAGTCTGATGTCAATAATTCTTTTTATTGGAAAGAGTATACTTTGAAATTGTTCCCATTTAAATTTCATCGAAATCGGCTAAGCCATTTTTGATAAATCAACAATAATGTGAAAAATGCTACATCGATCCGTGCATAATATCTGCGTTCTAGCGATGCGCCCCGGCTTCGCACAAGTGTTTTATACATATAAACATTTATCTTGAATTACTCTATCTATTAAAACAAACTGCATCAAAATCCGTTGCGTAGTTTTAAAGATGTAAGCATACATGGGGACAGACAGCGGGAAAGCGACTTTGTTTTATACTATGTAATGATAATGATAATGTACAGGGGTGAAGTCGGTCATGCTATTTTTTGCAAAAAATAATTATTTAATGTAAAGAGTAATTCAAGAGGAAAGTTTATATGTATGATGCACCTGTGCAAAGCCGGGGCGGGTCGCTAGTATTAAAATCAAAGCATAACATTTTTTAATCTTGAAAATAGAAAAAAAGATAAAACAAAATACTTTTCGAAATTCACATTCAGTGATTTTATATCCCGAATAATGTGAAAGCGCGAAGGAAGAGGGATTCGGAGGGTAGTACGCGCCTTAATGTCCGTTTAGTTAAGAGCTATTAGTTAAGTTGCGTTAAGTTAAGCCGGCTCGTTTAGCTAAGTTATTGTAGAGTTAGTGCGAGCTGTTAGTCGGATTAACTTTAAGTACACGCTTGAAGAAAAGTTTTACGTGACAATGTATGAACTAAATTTGTAGTTCTGCTGTTCGGCAGTACTTTCTATACTTAAGAAGTTTCTAAAGGACGGAAAAGCTGAAAAAAAGCAATTTAAAACAACACAATCGACACGAAAAATATTTTCCTGTATTTCTGATTGCATTTCGAATATTACTTTTTATATGTTATTCGGTAGTTTATAATTTTCAAAGAGGAAAATTATGCGTGAAATATGTAAAATGTCGAAAAAAAATAGCTATTCGAGTAGTTATGAAAAATGTAAATAAAATATTTACATATTCCACCATCATTTGGATGTTTACGTAATTTAATTGTTCTCAATTAATCTATTGACATGTAATAAAAGATCGAAAGAGAAAGCCTAAATAATTTTATGTTTAAGTAAAATAATACCACAAAAAGGCAACAGAATACCCATTTGCACAAAATTTTCAAAATGCACATCTCGTCCGTCCGTAAAAATAAATAGCCCCAAAACCGTCCATCGGTTCCTGTTCCGAAACAAATGTATCGTCAAAAAAATATATTCTCATCAATAAATCGGAGGCGGAAATTGAAAACGGTCGGCTCCGGCAATGTCGGCCGTTTAATGCCGGCTACACGCAGTTACTGAAATGTCGATGGAAAAATGTGCCGATTTAGGAAATATATTTACACTCTATTTACTTTTGTACTTACGTAAATTCGGTTGGAAATGAGGCGTTTTCTAAAAAAAAATAAAAATTAAAGTATCCAATAGATGGCGACAATAGTTTGAAATCGTCGATCCTTTGACTATGGAAATCGTACTGTCCTTGTCAAGATGTCTTCTTCTTCTTTTTTATGTTTTGGCTTCGCATTGTTGTGCATTTGCCAGTGTCAAGTATTAAGTTTAAATATTTTATCAAAATAGTTACGTCGTAGTCCAATAAAGTCGCGGTCAAGTCCAAACGTAGTCCCAACTCATACCTCAGTAAAGCATTGGAGACTTTACTATAGGCTTCTCTCTCTCACCCCATTCCAGTTGACAATGACAGATCATTTTATATGACTATTACGTCATCTAGTAAGTTTTGTGAAGCTATTTTATTTTTTTTGGAAAACGCCACATTGTAGAAAAACAAAATTTTATGGCAAGCTGAACTTGTTTTGATTCAATTTTATCAGTTGTATTTGTGCATTAATGCATTTGACTCATCGGTCATATTTTAGTAAATTATTTTTTTTTATATTAATTATAACACAGGTGTTATACATATACTCACGCTTGGTTTTTATGACAGACAGCAAGTCTGGCTAGATCGCGTGTGTAAAATGTGCATTAATCTATTGAGTACATTTTCGATTGAGTTTTTGAGACGGTTATTTAATTTTGCGCCAAGTTTAACATGTCAATGTCAAACAATATAATAAGATTTAAAAAAACCGCCAAATTTATTGAAAAAAATACAACTACTTTTGCAGTAGAATGTACCAGTTGTATGCTTTAATTAATTTGATAGTGGTGCTTGTTGACGTCCGTTCTGAGCTTGCATTTATCATGCTTTTGTTGCAAATTGAAACCAAGTGATTCGTGTACTTAGCTAATACACAAGTTAATTATTATTACAAGTTTAGCTTTAGCTGCATAACAAGTTTAGTTATTGTATATTCAGTCAGTAGTCAGGTACAACTACATACTCGTATGTGGTTAGCATACATATTACCCGCCCCGTAAACGTACGTTAGGTTTACGGGTTAACGTAAATTACAGGTTACGTGAGGACGTAAATTTTGTAAAAAAATATATGGTTTAAAATTTTTGGAGTGTGTGATCTTCGTGCATTTGCTAAATACACGGCGAAAGTGTTTTCGACAGAATTTGTCCTAGAAAGACTTTTAGAGAATAATATGAAATCACTGGGCTGGAATTAAAAGTGTAAAACAATACCCTAAATTATTAAGAATTAAAAATAGCTACGAGTATTTCCTTTTGATACTATTTTAGTTTGACCAAAGAAGATATAATAATACTACGGTTTGACGAAGAAATTTGAGAAGAAAAATTCTCCTAAAGTCGTCACTACTATCGACATTTTTTCAACTAAATTGTATGAAACACAAATGCATCTTAGTTCTTCAAATCCTATAGGAAGTAAAGATGTATCTAGGTTCTCCCAGTCAGTGTTAATTTTTGCTGTACAAATCCTATAGGAAGTATAAATGTAACTAGGCAATTTAAAGTAGTCTTTGTACCAAGATTATTGATATAGCATCGTTATTAATTAGCCACAGTACAACATATTGCCGCTATTAATTACTATAATTTATGAATTCCATAACAGGCAATAATAGTTATTAATGCGTATTAACAGCTTCAATAAATCTCAATAGGTATACATGTAGGTACTTCACAGGTATACATTCAATCTCCATTAATCTCTCGAACACACGACTCTATATGTTAAACGATTACGACATATTACACATATTAATTGCTGTATGTACTCAAGTAGGTATAGCAGAAAAGCTGACACTTCAGCAGATAGTTAGGCAGATAGTTGAAAATCCGGTTTCAGATTTGCATAGATTTTTTTAATAAAGTTAAATGGATAAATGCTAGTAGTTTTCCTAACAGTAGACTTCGCATCAGTTTAACTGAATCTTCATAAACCTAAATCTCGCTCTTGACTGATTCGTTAATACTCGCAAATCTAGCAAAATTGTCGAGTCAAAAACTGAGAATCTGTCTCACTTCGTTCGCTCGTTCAATTAGTGGTCTATGAAATGTAGAATTCTCTAAATCCAAGTTATGAGGGTTTCAAAAAACAACGAACCGCTTTGAGAAAAGGTAGATAGTAGCTTCGCATGGCTCGTCTTGGCAGGGGCACTACCGTGCTCCCGACTAACCGACTCATGGAAATCTGAGGTCATTGGTTGTCAACATTTTTATTCTTGTTTCATATTCATTACCCACCGCCAAGATATAGGCCACATTCGTTTAATTCATTACTGGCTGGAATCTCACGCGTGGGTCTTAATAAAGGCAGCCTTAATGAAATAACCCAGGAGCCAGGATTGTATTAGCTTTATCTCTTCGTATTACTTACTATACAGGGTGTATTCGAATTGACATATTCCAGAAAATCACGGTACGCGTCATTTTCACCAAGAAATGTTTACTTTGGCACCAACCCCACTATTATGTAAAAAATCAGATTCATACAAAAAGTACATTGATTCTGAACCAAATGTATCGAACTTAAACAGGGTTATACACTTTATACAGGGGTACAGAAGGGGTACTAAGTCGAACATTTTTTTAATTCAACCATTACGAACGGCTACTATGAGATCAATAGAGAAATCGATATAAATCACCCTTTTTATCCATTCGAGTTCCATCGTTGCATCGGAATGGATAAAATATATGAAACAGCCAATTTTTCTTGAATTCCCCGTAGTAAAAGTTGTTCATAATGATTAGTAGAATGGTCATAGCCTTGTCCATGTGAGGCCTTCAGGCGTCTCAGACATTCTGAGGATCAAAGGGATCGTCAGCAGTTTGTTAGACTGGGCAAGTAGGACTCAGAGCCTTATCACACACGGTCGGGCGTGAGTCAGGGCTCTATTTTTGGACCTCTTCTTTTTGTTCTGATGATCAACGACCTTCCGGATATCGTCAAATTTGCTAAATGTCTTCTTTATACCGATGATTTAAAGCTCATCATGGAAATTAACTCCATAAAAGATTGTCGGAAACTTCAGCAGGACGTTGATGCCATTTATGAATGGAGTATCGCTAACAAGATGGAGTTCAATCCATCGAAGTGCTGCGTTATGTCTTTCACTCGTAGTTACCGAACTATAGAGTATCAATATAAGTTAGACGCTCAAGAACTCACTAGATCCACCTCTGTAAGAGATCTGGGTGTTACTTTCGATAGGAAATTGACGTTTAATGATCACATTGCTGACGTAGCCAAGGACTCGTACAGAAGGTTAGGGTTTATATTGAGAAATGCCAAGAATTTTAAGAGGACTCAAGTCATCAGATTGATCTTTGAAGCCCTCGTTCGAAGTAAGCTTGAGGCAAGTTCGTGCGTGTGGAATCCACACGAAAATTTCTACGCCCTTCTTCTAGAGAGGGTGCAAAAAGCATTTCTTCGCTTTCTTTACAAACAAATTTATGGCCATTATCCTTACATGTATCCCACCGGTTTTCTTCTGGGTTGTTTGGGTTTCAACTCCCTGGAAGTTCGGCGGGAAAAAAATCAAATGATGATGATGGCCAAGATCCTCCATGGCAAAGTCGATGCACCAAATCTATTTAACGAGCTAGCGCGTTTTAAGGTTCCCGATCTCGATAACTGTCCCCGTCGCAAGTGTTCCCGGTTGTTTTCTGTCCCGCCTTGCCGAACTAAAGCACGTGCCACTTCTCCCATTCCACATGTTTTGAGTGCCTTCAACAATCTTTTGACTATGTCACCCGACTGTGATCTGTTTGCGGATGAATGGAAGGATATTCTGTCTGCGTGCCTGAATTACTGCGAGAAGAAGACGTGTAAGGTGACCGTAGTGGAAGATGAATTTGAATGAGGTATATGTATTTATGTATGTATGGTTTAGTTCTAATTATGAATATGTACAGTACACCTAATTTTATCTTTAATTGACATTTATTTGACATTTTGTAATTATTATTTTTGTAAAATTTGTGTTATATTGAATGTTTGTAACTAATGTAAGTGGTACCTAATGTGCCGTTTTAGTTATTAAATAAATAAAATAAAAATAAATAAATAAAATAAAATTCTGACACCTGGGCTAGCTACCGCCTATACGAACTAACTTACGAGTATTTAGTAAAATGGAATCCTAGAATACCTATAACTGTCTTCTAGAGAAACTCCCTGTAGAAGTAGTGATGAAAACCTACCCCAATTCCCCTGATGTGTTATATTTCGTTAGGTTTCTCAATTAAGCTTTAATTGAGTTTCATTGAAACGCTTCTTATTCAATTTGTTTACTTACTGAAGTAATTTCACCAGATAGTTCGGGAAACAAAGGGGAGGGAAATTGTAATTCAATATATCTTAATATAATACTGATATTAGTCTTTAATCTATACAGTAATGAATGTAGTAATCTCTCCGGCGCCCAAGATACAAGCTTAGCCTAGTTTGGGTCCACCGACTTTTTGTTATTTATAGGTAGGCATCAAAATAACATTAATATCTTACTCATTGTAACAAAAAGCACAAAAACATTGCAATTTTATGTTGTAACACAAAGTGTACTTTGCCTAAGATTTTTTAACCGACGAAATGGAGGAGATACTCAATTCGAAGCGTATAAATATTTTTTTTTTTATGTGTAACCACGCATAACTTTTTACGTAGTGGTCCGATTTCGACAATTCTTTTTTTATTAAAAAGAGTATACTTCAAAATTTTATCGAATTTAGCTGAGCCATTTTTGATAAATCAACAATAATATGAAAAATGCTACATCGATCGGTGCGAAATATTCGCGAATTCTGTGCACAGTTGATTTCGGTCATGCCAATTTTTGCGAAAAATAATTATTTTCGATATACACTAATTTTATTTGTTATTGACTCTGAGACTGAGTAAAAACTCGCTATGAATAAGTTGACTATGGGCACAGCCCGGACACTCCGCGATTCTTCATACAAAATCTGCTGTCTTACGCACTCAACAGTACATTTTACTCACAGACACTACACATACGCACGAACGCTACACGGGTATTTGTGTGTAGAACGCCTATGGTTGTCAACGACCCATGTCGACCGTATGAATTGTAATTCTGACTTACCAAGAAGTTTTGTGTAAACGATTTATTTTATTTGAAACAAAATATCAAGAGGAAGTATCTAAATTTGAATGACATAATTTTTATAACAATATTATCTACCTACTAAAAGTAAATAAGGTGCCTTATTTTATCTTTAGGGAAATAATGAAATGATATCTTGTCGCGCATTGTTGTAGTACAGCCATAGACAGCACGCGTCTTCCCCATTGTAAGTCTGTATTTTTTGTAGTAGAAATCACCGGCCGGTGCAGCCCGCGCGCAGAGTATTTAATATGTGGCCTGACGCGGGGTGGAAGTGAGGAAGACTCAAACGGGTGGGGGGTAACGAGTGGCCGTTCTATACGTAGTAATATTATATTTTCTTTGCTATGGGACCAATTTAAATAGATATTAGTAAAAATATATTGATTTTAATGATTAAGTAAACATTACATTGGAGAAAGGTATCAGCGATCGAAGGCATGCTTCACTAATCGTGGTAACAAGCCCAGGCTCTTGCCCTTTGCTGGTAGCAAAGGGCAAGAGCCGTGATATCTGATAGCATTCAGTAAGAAACAAATATTTCTCTTAGAATCAGAATATCTGTAGACGACACGACCTAAGCAGACATAGCTCAAAGCGTGGCGTAGAACATCCACCGACACGGTAGAAGGACGAACTGGTGAGTGGTGACTCAGTTAACCAGAGACGAAGCTCACTTCCATGGCTCGATTGACACGTTAAATTGTAGGTCCCGGTTGTTTTAACCGTTTAGCGATGTCAGAGGCCTTCAGGCGGCCTAAAAACTCTGACAACATGGTTAGCCACCCGGCCTATACAAACTTTATTACTTTTTGGCGTTTCCTACCATTATTGAAAGCTATGGGAAAGGTTGTGCAGCAATTAACTTTCTATAGTTGAATGGTGATGATCACGAGAAACAGTAACCTTTATTTTACATCAGAGGAAGGTGTCGACAATCGTAGGTCCACAAATCGCGGTAACGAGCTCGAACTACCAGCAAAGGCAAACTTCGTGAGGAACAGATAGCATTGTGTTGTGCAGGCATAAAGATTTAGAGAGAGGCATACTCTAAACGCGGCGCGCGAAACACTTAGTATATGTAGCAAGTAAACATAGATATACCGTAAAATGCATGTTTATGAAACAGCATAAAGCATAGAGCATGGTGGTCTAGTGGTAGCCGCCCTACCGCCCTACAATCGAGAGTTAGTAGTAGAGGCTCGAATCTCGATCCCGTGTGTGTTTCCAATGAGTTTCTTTGGAACTTTCGAGTATGTACGGAATTTCACACCATTGGCTTGTCGGTGAAGGAAAACATCGTGAGGCAACCTGCATACGTCCGTAGAAGGAATCCGCGTGGTGGACATGATCCAATCACCCTTCACTTGTAGGCCTACGTCCTGCAATGGACTATTAAATAAGGCTAGTACAGGTAGAGGAAGCATACCTACATCGCAAATTTGTGTGCAATGTTGTGTTAGAGCATATTTAAGTGATTTGTTTCTATTATTTATTGGCACCTAACAGTGATTTCGTGCGAAATTAAGTCTCCGGTAAATCGAGTCACGTCCCTAGACGTTCTGGAAACTATAAGAACACAGAGTTATCAATTATCATCAATTCCCAAATCGAAACCGCCTAAACCCACAAGAGGTAAGAAGTACAACAACAAATTAATAAGTTTCTGACACCCGATACCCCGCGCCGCGCCGCGGTGTCGTGTGCGGCAAATGGCTTTCACATATAATGAGGACCTTTACTGAAACTCTTTACTGTTCACACAGATAATAATTGACTAAAAAAGGGATAAATGGCTGAAAGACTTAAGCAAATGCTGGCAATTAGCAATCTCTTCCAGTCAACCAGGTTTCTTCAGATTTATAAGGACATTGCGCTCAATTTTGAAGGCTTAACTTGACAGATTTAAACTAACTAATATAGCTGTCTTTGTGGTTGCAGTCTATTAGGAAAGCAACACTTTACATTTATATTTAGAGCTACCAAAAAGCCTTTAAAATCGCGCCCATTGAGGATAAACCCTTTCCATCGTACGGTAAGGTAAAGAACGAAAAGTACACAATAAAAGATAGGTTCGCATTTAGCTAAATCCTTAATTCGTGATGTTAAATTAAACAGAGATGTGGACTAGGATGTAGCCGCTTACCTAAAAGGAATCTGTCTACTCTAGATTCGAAATTGCCTAAATTGATTCTACATTTAGGAGCGTCTGTCTTACTTGAATTATGAATCTAAAGTCTATTATAGGCCGAATCATACAACTTGGCGGCCGATGTTAGCTACAAGCTGGGGATAGCCCAATCCTGACTTAAGCTCATTTAATCACAGCCGCAAAGTTGTATGGTTCGGATAAGGTATACTAATGTTATGGAACAACGTGAGGTACTGAGGTAGGTTGGACGACAAATTAATAAGTTTGCCGACACCCGACACCCCCGCGCCGTCGCGGCGTCGAGTGCGCCAAATTGCTTTCAGATATAATGGGGATAATGAGGATGTTTCTACCTCCTAAAACGTAGACGAAACAATAATTTAACAAGGGTTTGGTAGTCTTTGTTTTAATGTATGTTTACAAGACTTTTGATAAGGAGATTTTCAATTAATCTGCTTGTTTTTCTTTAGCTGATTTCTCCATTGCTTTTAGGCAGATTCGCAGATTTTTTCAATCTCAACCGAGTCCCATCTGCTTCCTAGAAATATAAATACCTCTAGTATGGGTTTTTGCAAGTCTAATACTCACTCGATAGAGTTATCGTTAAATTAATGTTTTAACTGTGGGGTTTGTGTGTCGTCTGCCTCGGTGGCTCAGTGGTTAGTGACCCTGACTACTGGATCAAAGAGACGTGGGTTCGATTCCCACCCAAGGTAAATATTTATGTAATGAACATAGGTGTTTACTCTCTAACTGATTATTGGTAATTATCTAAGATGTATTTAAAAATATGTGTAGTATATCAGTCTCTGGCAGCCATACGACAAGCTTTGCTTAGTTTGGGGTCAGAGACCGTGTGTAAGATGTCCCCTAATATTTTTTTGTATAGCGCTAATGTCGTCGTCACAGCATTTTCATTTCCATTGAATTGAGTAATTATTAATTATCTTTATAAATAAAGCGTACAGAACCCCAAAAACAACGCCCTCATCATAATAATATCAAAGCTGGAGCCATTAGAGCTAATTTACACAAAATTCTCTCCATTCAACAAATTTCGCAATTACAACATACAAAATTACGTAATTAATTACATAATTTGCGAAAAAATAAAACTCAGCGTTCAAATAATGCTAATTATCAGTAATAACTGCTCCAAACTGTTCTAATTAACAAGGCTCCTCGACAAGATAATATCGCTGTTCCAACAAAGGAAGAAAAAACTCCAATCTTCCTCCGTTTCCTTAAATCGTAAATTATAATGAAATCGCCAAAGGGCGCGAAAAATCCTCGAAAATTCTCATAAAGGAACCTTCTTGAGAAGTGTCTTGGGGTCGGACTAGGGGATTTACATAAGGGGGTGTATTATGGAAAATAAAATTGTTTAATCCTTTTTTGTGAGGTATTGTTACATGTAATCTTGCTTTTAAATCATTTTTTAAAAAGTTTCCAAGTTAGTAACACAGCTACATTTTAAGCAATGCTAATATCGATTTATGTTTAGTTTCAGATTCATTAAGGTGGATTCACTAGAACAGCGCGCGATTCAAATATTTTGGGTTTTTTGGCATTTACAGATAAACTGCTGACTGTAACTTTACAAAAACTCATTCAGCGGCCATGAATAGACAGTTTTAACGAATTATATACACGTAGAAACCAAAATAGTAGTCAGTTTATGCACAAGAGTCCACTAACTAAAAACTGACCACTAAATTGGTTTATAAGTGTATGTAACCTATTCATGGTCGCTAAATGAGTTTTCGTAAACTTTAAATGAGTAGTTGTATCTATCTATGTATCTATGTAATAGTATCTGTAAATGCCAAAAACTCAAAAATATTTGATTATTGCGCTTTGACCGAGACGATCACCCTCAATGAGTAAAAAATAGGTTATACTACAAAAATATAGTGTACACTCATATTCGAATGTGACGTAATGACGCGCTTAAAACGAAACATGGCAAAAGTCCATAAATGCGCTGTATGTGCACTGCACAGTCAATCTTGACTTTTTGTTTGATAATCTAGGTCATTCTAGTTGCACGGCATTGCACCTGAAGAACTGTTGCTCGAGTTGTTGTACTCTTAAAAAGAATCCGGAAGAACCGCAAAAATGTAGGAGAAAGAAGAAGTAAAAACGAAGCTAGCCCCCAAAATAACCACCTAGGTCCGGCCCAGGCTCCTATAAGTAAATAAGACTTTTAATGAGTTAACTAACAGCTTATTAAAATGTTAAGAGATATTCTTGTAATCGGCCTCACAGATGGAATTAGGTTTGTTTTACATGTTTTCATCGTTAAGTACTGTAATACATTTCGAAATTGTTTTTCTTTTAGGGTTAATTTTGCTACTGAACAAAATATTTACCAGATTAAATTATAGTAATTTTGTAGATGTTACAGATTTTAAGAATAAGTAATTAACTAAGTTCGATAAGCCGCCTATAATCCTCTGACAAGAAGAAATAGGAATGAGTAAATATGGTTTTTTAAAATATATTCCCGGTTACGACATTTTTTGTGAGTAAAAATCATTTGTATTATTTTTTGGTCAGTAGTATTTTTAATTACATATTTATTTATGAATTTAAAAGGACATACAATGCAGGATAAGATGTAAAATAAGGATCGAAATACAAAAATATGAAAAATTAGAAAACTTAATCGGATAATAATGGTTTACGTTCACTGTTGTGTTTTAGCAAGAGTAGATTGCAGTAACCATCGAATAACTATAACAATTTAATAAAGAAAACATCGGATTGCACTCCGGGAGTGCCGGTAGAAGTGAAAACTTTCGCTCCATCCGGGTCCTAGGAATTTTCAATCAGCTTACGCGCCTGTCTTGACGCGAGTTAACATTTTCTACCTACTCGTATCTCAAAAAGGCACGACGCCGCTACAGAAGTGTTCACTTCAAAAACTTACGAAACTGCGAGTTTTTGATCAGAATTTCTAAAGCACACGCGGGATAAAAGCCACAATGCAATAAAACGGAGGGAATCCAACAGACGAACACAACAGCTTTGTTCTAACCGCTAACGAACTGAGAAACAAAAAGTTACGGGTCATCGGGGATACGCAATTAATGTACAACTAGTCTATACTGTAGAAGAAAATAATGAAAAAGGAAACAGACTTATTTTCAACGTAAATAGAGCTTAGTTATAGTCACAAGATAGATATAGGTCAAATCAAATTTATTGGCGGCTGCGATGTTAGCTACAAGCTGCGGATAATCCAATCTTCGCGGAGCTGTTAAGTGAGCTATGTGAGTACTGGGTTATCCGCAGCTTGTGGCTAACATCATAGCCGACAAAAAGTTTGATTCGGCCTTCAGATGCCTTGAGGCTCGCGATAGTCGTGCGCTTACGATCACTCCGCTTGGAAATCTATAGGCCTATGTCCAATAGTGCACGTTCTACAGTGGAAGTGATGATTGACATGTCTTTCTTCAAGACAATAACTTTGCACTATGTAAGAACGATCCTAGTGATAAGCGTGGTTTTGTCGCTTCGTTCGTTCTTACATCATCGTCGTTGTTTCAGAATAGGACGTCCTCTGATGGACATAGGCCTCCTCTAAAGATCTTCAATATGACCGGTTGGTAGCGACTTGAATCCACTGCGATTCTGCGTTCTTAATGAGGTCATCTATGCTGCGCTTGCCGGTACGTGGTCTCCACTCGATAACGTTTCAATATGTTCTAACATAACGTGGTCTAATTTGCGAAACATTTCTAACCCAAATTCAGCTATGCTCGTTCTAACAACACAGCACTTCAAAAGCACCACCGTAACGACAAAACAGCTCAGTAACAGCGAAAAACACGATAAAACCCCGAAAACCACCGTAAAGCCTTCCAAATCCTATAAAACGATGTCATTTGGCACTTTGGTATAGTCAAAAGCTTCTGTAAAAACAAAGTTCTCAATTTTTCAACAGCCATTTCGGAGATCCGCGGGAAAAACAGAAAACAGGATTGTTTTGGCAGTTCGCGGCGGAACCACGCGTTCCAGTTAAAACGTCATTCCTAACTAGGTCAAACATAAGAGCTATCTCCACGTGAGACTGAAACCCACTGCACTGACGCTAGAAATTGTCAGGAACTGAGTCACAGTTTATTTGATATAGGTACATGTGTGTGTTAAAGGGAAATTTTAAAAAAATACTCATGTTTTTTGTGCTTTGCGAGACGGCTTCGCGCTCTATAAGTCAATAAATAGGCTAGACATAGAACGCCTAATAATGCAGTTCAAATTACATATTGTCGTAATCGACTAAAAAAGAAAGACGAAAGAGTAATTTGCAGTTGACATAATATATAAAACTAGTTTTTGCTGTTTTTTTTTGTTGTTTTTTGTGCTATCCCATTGTAATTTCCCTTTTACTTTTTCCGGATGAAAATTAGCCTATGTCACTTTCCGTCTTTCAAATGTCCATGCCAAAAATAAAGTCAATCCCTTGTTCCGTGAAGGAGGAATAAATCCACAAAAACACTTTCGGATTTATAATATTAGTAAGGATAAAATGTGCTAAACCAGAATAAATATGTCACAGTTGCTTAATAAATTGTTTGAAGCAAGCCTCTCCTGAAATGTGAGTAGGTATGTCGCGTGTAGGGTTACTAGACGGCAGAAATTGTCCTGACATGCCCGAAATGTTACTCCTTTGTTAGGGAAACAAGGTTAACTTAATAGGATATTCTAGTCAGATATTTTTTAACCCTTACATTCGACAAAAAAGGAAATTTAAAAGTTAGAGAGGACCAAATTACAATGGTTATAATAAATATGGAACTCTAGCAAAGCAGTAATAGAGAATAACATAACAAGTTACAATATCTTGTGGTGCTGGCTTGTAGTGAACATTGGATTTGCTATTATAGAATAACAAGCATTTAAAAAAAAATTAAGGAAGATTTTCATGAAAAACGAAGGAACAAAAATAGTGTTAGTGCGACGACTAATAGAAAAATGAAAATTGCGGTATAGGAAGAATCAAACTTAATGCCTTGTGAAGTTAGCTAATATTTATATATATATAAGCTGCGCAAATCTCCACTTTTTACCGGCGCCGTTGACATAATTATATGAATCTGCTACTGCGTAACGACTCGCCTCACGGTCCGAAATGCCTTTTGAAAAAAAGTTTAATTTGTCCCATAATCAACTCGCCCAATATACATTAAATAAGTGAAATAAATATAGCAAGATGATAAAATCATGTCATCCAACATTCGCCAACTTTCGTCAGTGGTCCTCAGTCCTTATCCGGGAACAGCGTAAATGGGCGGATCTGAACCAGATGAAAAATGAGGCTATTTTTCAACGTTCTGTTGAGATTACAGAGTTCTTCAACTTTCAAGGTGGTGATTACGGTACCCGGGCCTTTTTAAATAGTCCACTGATGAACGTAGGCCTGTCCACGAAGGGCGATTGGGCCATATCGACCACGCTAAATTTTCAATTTTTATTTTTATGTTATCATGCTTTGTTTTTGTAAGTATAGATATGAATTCACATGTTACATACGCCGTCCAATTTCTTCTACTGACGTATGCAGGTTGCCTCACGATATTTTCTTTAAAAGGAAAGCCGGTGTGATAATACGTATATTAGTTACAAAGAACATATTGGTACCATACGGGACCGGGATTTGTACTCTACCGGCCTTTTTAATAGTCCACTGCTGAACATTGACCTACCCACGAAGGGTGATTGGGCCATATCTACAACGCTGGCCCAGTGCGTGTTGGTGAATTCACAAACGCCATCGAATTTCTTCTACAGACCGGGATTTGAATCATCACGACTGTATGAATGGCGTGCGTTACTACCACTAGAACATCACGACTTCGTGGCTTTAGTACCCGGGCAAAAACCCGGATTACCCTGGTCCGGGTGATCGCGTAACGTAATCACTCGGGTGCCCGGGTAATTAGGGTGCATTAACGTAATTGGGTAGGTGGGAATTAGTGGGGTACGCAATTGGTTTAAGGTTTGCGTATTGCGTTCTGGGATGTAATGAATGAAATGTTCAGAAAACGTGCATTTAACCAGCGACGCCATGGACAATATTTGTGTTAATGTCGCTATAAGCAGGGGGCTTTTGTTTTGTACTGAAAATTCACAAATGGCGGTTTTGTCATGTTTGATCCTTAATAGATACTGCAACAGATTAACACACCTAAGCTGCCAAGAACTGGTGCGCATTTCACTGCGGTACAGAGATTGTGGCTTATTTATAATGTCGAAGTCGTAAAGTAATGTAAAGGTACCTAAGGTTTTAAGCATTCAATCCTACTCGTACATGCTAGTGATATTAGAAAATATAGGGTCGATTTGTGCTCTGAATAAATCCATATACCTACATAGAACCGCTCTATATGTATGAACATTTCATCTAAGTAAACATCGTACTGTAGTCTTTAAAATTTAATTTCATTAATTTTGAAAAGATGACGATATTTATAAAAGAATAGCGACGACGATATATATAGCGACGCTTTAACGGACGTCACAAATGTCAGTAAAGCTCCTTATTCCTATGATTTACAAACTATGACTATGGCACGCGCGGGCGCAATTCCTGGACGGCGCCGATATCAATACAGCTGTATCTCCTTGTTGTTGAGACCTACAAGTTATGAAGTCACTCACCTTAGCAGCTTGACGTCCCAAAGCGCCAGCACTTCGGGCGGGCGGGAGGCGCACAGGGCCAGCCGCGGGCCGCACGCGTGCAGCCGCACCGGGCCCGCGCGGGCCGCATTCGTGGACGGCGCCGATATCAGAACGGCTGCAAACTCCTTACTGCTGCCGAGGTTGTGCTGCACCTGTAGTGGTCAAAATTATCAATGAGATCGAAAAAGATACGAGTGGGGAGCACAAATTGGGTGGTAAGAGCAACAAAAGCGACTACTCGAATCCAAATAATATCTGGTAAGAAGATTCTTTTAAAAATCCAGTGCTTGAAATTACGATGATAAAAATTCGAAGAAAAGTGTATAATATAAAAGTGTGTAACGCCAGGACCGATCAAGAGATGGTCAACATTCTCGTAGCGGACGGTGAATGAATGAATGAATGAACACTTTATTGTTAAAACTAAAATACAATACAGAAAAAATACACAGAAAGGAAAAAAACTAGCGACATAAACTAGTGCAACAAAGGGCGGCCTTATTGCTTATAGCAATCTCTTCCAGGCACGGTGACAGGTTCTGACGGTGAGGATGTTAAGACTTCTTATCAAGGGTATACCCTGACTCAAACCCCAGGTAATGCTGCAGTATCAGCCAAGCTTTGGTCTGCCGCTCTTTCTACTCGGTGGAAGCTTGCCAGTCCAGTCCAGTACCTTATCATACTACAGGCAATCAGGAATCATCTACATACCTTAACCCTCCCAAAGATATCCTCATTCAATAATGAGGATATCTTTGGCGTTAAACGCCAAAACGGGCACAACATCCTCGCTGAGGATGGCTAGCGTGTAAGACTCCATATCGAGAGTAAGCCCAGACTATTCGCCCATATATTGCTGCAACGACAGTGAGATTTTGATCTGGCTGTTCTCTAGCTCTTTCAAATTTATGAAAGCTAGCTATTCCAGCACCACAGTTCTTGTCATACTACAGGTAATTAGAAACAAACTGTTTACCTTAACCCTCCACTGGATGAGGATCTCCCTGGTGTCAAACGCCAGGACTGGTACAACATCCTCGCAGAGGATGGCGAGAGTGTTAGACTCCTTATCGAGGGTAAACCCTGACTCGAAGCCGAGGTATTGCTGCAGGGACAGCGAGGCCTTGGTCTGACCGTTCTTCTGCCGCTCTTTCAGGTCCTTGTACAGCTGCAGGTGAACGCAGTCTGGAAAAGAAGAGAATAAGGTTGTAATTAAAATGGTATTTGGATTCTTTATATAAGTCTAGTAAGCTACATGACCAGTAGGGTGGCCGAGGCAAGGCAATCAGAGCGTTGGTCGTCCGGCAGCAAGATGGGTCGACGATTTAGTGAAAATCGGTCGAACTTGGCCAGGATTAGCACAGGACCGAGACAAATGGCATCGTAAGAGAGATGTCTTTATCCAGCAGTGGGATCGAGAAAGCTGCGGATGATGATGATGATGATAAAGCTACATGTTTCAGCTTTCAAAATTATCCTTATGAAACTGTATATCAAATACATTTTCAAAATTACACACGTCCCACTGTTGGTAGGTGATAGCCAAAAACAAAGCAACGCCAATAAAAGACTAAGAGTATAGTTTCCAACGAAATTACTATTCAGACTTAACTAAAACGGAGCTGAGCAGAGCGTTATAGTCAGTTACTCTACTACATAAATATCATATTTACTTAGCGAGAAACAAAGCACATAATTACGAACTGAACTACAGAAATCTGATATTTCTCAAATCGTGATGGATCACATTATTCAAAGATGAAAATTGTAATAATTTGTCGAGAGTCTGTCGTTAAAAACGTCGACTTCAGGGTTCAATGGAGGTGTAGGATTCCAATATTGATGTCGACATTTATTCTGCGGTATCGAAATATCCGTACTAATGATATTTTTCCATTGAAGTATAATTAAACATCATTGTATTTTTCCCTTCGTTTCGATGTAAATGTAACATTGACGTGAAAAATCTTGTGAAAGGTTTGAGGGCTTTGATTATTGGAAAAGAGATTTGGCTTAGGAAGCTACAGTTTTTCATTTTCTAACAAACAAGCATTGGCAATAATAGCCCATTGTTTAACATAACTAACCGACGGAACAACGGAGGAGGTTCTCAAGTCGACGCGTATATTTTTTTTACGTATTACTATGCTTAACTTTTTACAGAGTAGTCCAACTTCGATTTCTTTTTCTTTCTTTTCCGTAGATCATACTTTAGAAGGGCTCCGATTTAATTTTTATCGAAATCGGCTCAGCCATTTTTGATAAATCAACTATAATGTGAAAATTACTACATCGATCCGTGCGAACTATTCGAATGATTGAAGTCGGTTGAAGTTGGTTCTGCTGTTTTTGATGAAAAATAATTATTATATTTATCCTTTAAGGGTAATGGAACCATAATATCTACTAAGCTGGACTGGTCCAGTTATAACCGTGGCTTGCTGGCTTGTGGCCATCGTGTAGGCCATCGAATTTCTTTCGGATATTAGTCGTTGTTAATGTAAATGTTTTCCTTCACCCGCAAGAAATTGGCAACCTATAAATATAACACCACCTGACTTTAGCGAATTAGGTACATTTTATTAACTTGGGAGTAGGTATATGTACCTTAATTTAATTCATTGATGAAGCATTTCTAAATAATTTAATCAAAGGTCGGATTAATTTGTATGTGCAAAGAAATTGAATACGCAATGAAACACGATGTAATGCCCTCGAATTAACCTAATTCACGCGCAAAGGCGTACCTTCGAACTCCCGACTTCTGAAAGTCGCTCAAACCGCTCTAACCAATTTCGCCAAACGCGCGCAAAGCTTAGGGGGCTATCCATGAAATACGTGAGGCATTTTAAATGATTTTTTTACCTCCCCTCCTGCCCTGGTGAGATATCGTGAGATATCCTCAAACCTCCTCTGTCTTCTAATCTCTCGTGAGACTTTTCAAAGAAGGATGCGCGAGCCCATACATACCAGGACCTGTTATATACGAACAGACTACGAGTAATTTCTCCTCTCTTATTTTCTAAGAATGATATGATCACCAATGTAATTTAGGACGCTTCTAAAACTGTTCAGATATGTACAATTTGGCTAAAATTGAATATAAAATAAGAAAAGACGAAAGCAATTTTCAAGCTATAAGTACCTATTTATAGACATGTATACACACTAAAGATTATGGAGATTATGGATTGCCAGGTTTATTATGTTCAAAGTGCTAAAATGGTGCTCGATTTTAAAAACTTGATGTCATGTATTTTTAGTCAATATTGTCTCAATGATATTTATATTGATTTTTTAAACAGTGCATTTCATCTTATCTGTAATTTCAGATTACTTTTTGGAGTTCATCGATTTATAAGACGTTGTCACGTCAAAAAAATCAATGTCTAGGACTGATATAAAAAGAAAATGAAAAACGGAATGATAAAGAAAATTCGGTATTCATCCATTTCATTAGCAAAAGTACAAGAACCGCAACTATAAGTTAAGAATATAAGTAAAGCAGCTATTCGAACCTCGGCTGCAGCCTGCGGATGCAGGTTGCGAATGGAGGTAGCACACACATGAGCCGCTGCTTGTATCCGCAGTCGGGAATGATTCCGATGCTGGTTGCCTACGTCGTACATCGCAGGTACGTTGGACTTGTTTAAACAGGCTAACAACACTTGCAGCCGAGGCTCGGTAGCACATGCTGCCGCAGCCGTGTTCGGAATCTTTTTGTAGAAATTCATACAACTATGTAGATAACCAGAGCCCTTAGTCCAGGTTTTGTGTTGTTTACTTAAACTTTTGCGTTTGCGTGTGGCTCCATACATTTTGGTTAGTTCTTCATCGTTTCGGCCAGGGGCGCTGTACAAAAATGTATAGGGCCATATCGAACAGATGTAATTTCAATTTATGTGTAAACCTGGACTAACGCCTCAGTTGTGTAGCCACAGCCGGCCTAGTGCAGCTGCTGCAAGTGTAGTAGAGCAAGTGAAAGATTCGAATAGCACCCTTAAGGATTATTACGAGTAATATTAAAATTGCCACGAATTTCTCGGATAACTTCAACTACATCTTTTTGTTTTTAGTAGTAAAGTATATGATAAAAAGTACATATAAAAATAAGAGTATTCTTTCTTTTTGATAATCTTTTAGTATACAAAAATATATGTTTCTATAAAAATGTATAATAACACCTCAGTTTGAAAACATTACGGGCTAAAACTAGTTAACGCAGGATTATGTGCCAATAGTTAAAAAAGAAAATAATTATTACATCAACACGTCAACATTTCCAAAATTGCTAAGTCTGGATACCGAGAACGAAGTCAGGCAACACTAAATACGTCATGATTGACTGAATTTGACATTTCTTTTTTTTTTTTACAGCAACAGTAACAAAAGATTGATTTTTTTTTCAAATAATTCGCCCATTTTTGTACAGGCTAAAGCCTTTAAGACCATACCGCCACTTCTTATGTATGTAATCCGTAATGTAAAAACAATAAAAAAAACATTGTAATTTTTCTGGTGGGCTAATTTTAATTTAAATTAGTGATATGAAAACAGCAAAAAATCCCTATATTTTTGAAGCACATATCATTTTTAGAAAATATGTTTGGTTTTTTACTAACAAAAAAAAAAATATTGACAGGTTAAAATTCCGTGCATCGTTCTTTCGTTAGATCGAAAAATCATGAAAAATTCTCTATGCAATTTATGGACGCCCCTTTACCAAATGTGAGCGAAGAGAAGCTCGGGCGAATTTCGTCACGTCTAGAATTTTACTTACGAATTTCGAACACAAAATTACCGGCGCCGAACGAGTAATCAGGAAAATTGGTTCGCGTAAAAATTCTTCGGAAATTCTTTGGTGAACCGAAACTTTTCAGTGTTTGGAGAGAATTTTTGGGAACTTTTGCCGTTTTTCAGGAGTACTAAGTTTAAAAATCTGAGTAAAGGGGAACACCAAGCTGGGTAATAATTAAAAGTCGGCAAAAGTATAACATATTATGTTGTTTTTAAACTTTCGCGATTCAACTCAACGATGCAACTCGGTTGAAACGTCGGGATGATGAGGCAGGATAAATAATAAAAAGTTAAGATTACACTCCACTTCATCTTGCCTTTAAATACAATACGTAGTAAAAGATTTTTCACATACATATTTTATGCTAGCCATATAGTGAAAATCTCAACTATGAACAAATACATTGATTGTGTGCATATTGCATTTGGAATGTAAAATGTAGATATGTACTCGGTAAGCGTACACTACGCCAACGCCGCAACGATATCAAAATTCATGCAAAATGTGTGATTTTTTTATTTCGAACTAAGAATCCATACCTCAATTTGCTAACGAATTCGCAGTGAAAGTTTTACAACAAAGTTTGACTGCCTCGGTGGCTCAGTGGTTAGTGACCCTAACTTCTGAATCAAAGAGGCATGGGTTCGATCCCCACCCAGGGCAAGTATTTATGTGATGAACATAAATGCTATGTGTCTGGGTGTTATTTAGTTACTATCTAATTATAAGTATGTATTTAAAAATATGTATATGTAGTATATCAGTCTCTGGCAGCCATATCACAAGCTTTGCTTAGTTTGGGGTCAGAGACTCATTGTCAGAGACCGTGTGTAAGATGTCCCCTAATATGTATTTATTTATTTAAAGATTGCTAGGTCTTCTGAAACGATAGTCTGCCTCTACGCACCTAAAACCTGATGAGGTTTTCCTTCTCAGAACTACGCCTATCTTGACGGAACTTTTTCCATGTCAAATAAAAATAAGACACTTCCATTCCCGAGACAGAAAAAAGAAATCCCTCAACCGCGGACTAGCTTAATTGGTCGGACTAGGCACGTACGACGTGCGCTCAACTTTAATCCCTTGTATCTAAGTATAAAGTATCTTGTACGGTTGTAGGCAGATAATGACCCTAGACCCTGGAACCGGGGTATTAGAATACGGTTTCGGTATCCCCTGCCTGTCGTAAAAGCCGACTAAAAGGGGCACCTGGGATTCGAGGGTGGGCGCATTTGGGGATGAGTTTCACCCAATCGAGTCCGGAGGAGACAACTTAGGGCAGGGCTTAGCCAGCGTCGTTGTAAGCAGGCGTGTATAGTCCTGGGACGTCAATTGACATGCTAGAAGGCACTGGTGCGTTCCAACGGAGATCCCAGTGCCGTCCATAAAGCATAGAAGTCGGCTACCGAGGGGGTTTTAGTGGTTAAGACCACATAACCCAGCTGCATCCCAATGCAGCTGGGTATCTGTAAAAGATTTCCCCCCCGTCAACAAAAAAAAAAAAAAAAAAAAAAAAAGGCAGATAATGAGTGAGACCTCTATGTTGCTTACTCTTTGGTAATGTAGGCGTTCTTTTGTTACAGTTTTTGGCTTCGTTGTGAACATGGATGCAATGGAGGATAGGGTATAACTATAAGATACACCGCAACACTTTATTAACACCACAAAAAGGAACAAAAATAATAAAAGAAAGACAGAATCGGTCTTATCGCTAAAAGTGATATCTTCCTTTGGATGAAAAGAAACATGATATAGACAATGGTGTAAATAAATTAAACAGAATTTATGTATCCATCGTGTAATGTTTAAAGTCATAAAGTTGGAAAATCTATCGAAAATAAACCTCACCTCAGTGTCTGCCATATTGCGGTACAGACTTGATATTTAAAGAGTTCAAATGTCACTTAACATTATGTCAAGTTATGTAGGCATTTGATAATTATTTAGTATTTTCAATCCCGTAGTTCTGTAATTCAAAAGTAGTTCCCGGAAAATGGTATTTTTAAATTTCCAACTCTACGGCTGACCTTTGGACATCCACGTTATTTGCGTGGGTTTTTTAGGTAATGAATATGTGAGGACTTCTGACTAAATACTCTTTGGCAGTCGAGTGGGCGTAGGGGTTTTCTTTGTTTTCGTTTTTGGCTCCGAGCGGTAGCATTTAGCGTAGAATTTAGGTTTAGGCAATGACTATGTGACCTTTCTGTTTGATGTATTTACTCTATGGTAATGAAGTAGTTTTCTTTTGCGTCATTTTTGGACTTGGCAACGTTTCTTCATGTTGACCAAGTTAATTAGTTTTTGTAGGGTTTAATATAACTAATGAGACATATATGTATGTTTTGTGGTATCAAAAATATGAATAAAATCATTATAAATTATTAGTAAAAAATATTTTTCTATTTGTTTTATTTCTTTTTTTTTTCATTTTCATTTATATTGCATGTGCCTATTCTTTAGTAATGTTAGTTTTTAGTTTTGCATCAGTTATAACTTCTTTTGAAATAGTTCTAATACTAGGTACTCATTCATTTTACCATATTACCTACTATTAAAAATGTAGTCCTACTAAAGGTTACATACATTTCTTAACTTATTACGAAACTTCTTTAATTAATATACTTTATAGTATCATGTAAAAAAATATTTATCAATATTTTTTTTTATCAGCAATAAGTTTATTGGAGTTTTGGCGGGAACGCGGAAAAATCATGTCGCCGCATTGTATTATTTCGTTAAACTTGTGTTTTTATCAGTGATAATTAGTGAAAAATTGTGGTATTTCGTTGATTATGAGCTGAATTACGTGCATGAGTGTAGGCAAGTGATATAATGTGACGTATTATGTCGTTCCGTGTTGTAACCAAAACTCCATAGAAGCCTCTAGTAAAGTCTCCACTGAGGTATGACTTGGACTGTGCTTGGACTTGGCCGCGACTTTATACGACTATGACGTGACTACGACTGACTATTTTGATAAAATATTATCAAAAATTACATATTAAAAATACTTGACACTGGAAAATGCACAACAATGCGACGCCAAAACAAAAAAGAAGAAGAATAAGTTTATTTATGTATCATAATTTGAAAACGGTAATTTAATTTATTTTCTTGTCGCCTCTAGGATACGTACACTAGAGATGACAATGTTTTATAAATATCATGTGTAATGAAGATATTTTGAAACTGAATTGATTCATTTACCATTCAAACAGAACTATTAATTTCAAAACTAAAACAAAGGGTACTATAATTTCGCAAGGTTTAGAACGAATCTCTCCTTGGGGCCACTAATGACGTTTCATAATTTCCTATTAATAATGTTTATTTTCATCATAAAATGTCTCCCTTAAATCGTTGAACATCCTGAGACCTTTCCTTTATTACATCACCGTTTCAATCGGAAATGAACTTTAAATATCAGGCCATAAAACTCAAATTCTTTTTGGACAGTTGAGCAGAAAATGTCATGCTCTTTCGACTCGCATTCTAAGGAATTCCTTTGAAGAATTTAGGATTTTATTCCGGTTCCCTAAGGTTGCATTTGGATAGTAGCGTTCAGACAAAGAGAATGACAGATGTCACTACATCAAAATCGAGTGTTCCATTTTCAAATTAATTCGCGCGCTATTTGGACGCGTTCTCTAATTGGCGCGACGTGACTATGTGTTCGAATCTAATCAGTGTGTTTGAATTTGGAACGTAATTTTGTGTGACGATTGTTCTGTGATAGTATTGCCACTAATTAAATATTGACAAAATGTTAGGAGATTTGATTAGAATTTGATTATTATTCAGTTGGATGAACGGATAAATCGTTTTGTGCCAACTTATCATATTTAATTAAATTGATTTTCAAACTATGCCCGTTCAAACAATAACTCAAACTAGTTGTTTTGCATATTTCAGCGTTAGCATTTACCTGCCACGTGATTTTTCAGACTTTTCAACTGTCTTACAAAAAGTAGGAGGACTCGATTCAACTGTATTTTTTTTTGTTCTGATATTACCTGATTTCTGCATTGTATGTAGGCTGATTTTCTTTCGCAAGTTTATTTTTTCAATATTATTCTAAAATAACATCGCGGAAAGGTCCCATAAAAAATCATTTACTTTGGTTCGGCACATCAATATGAAAACAGAAAAAATGCAGTTGATGGTTCGGCAGTTTTGAGCAATTTCAGAAGATTGATGAATACTGCAGCGCCCAAAGAAAGTGAACAGCAATATCGCTTGTTTCACTCGCTTGAGGTTGTTACGTTATCAAAAAAAACTTTTATTTTTATTGTATTAATTATAAGGCCAAAATATTTTATCAAACAAAATTAAAAGTGAAGCAATTTTTTTTCAGTAGAGTTTGTTAGTTTACCGATTAGTTCAATGGATACTTACTTACCAATATTATGGTCCAAAGGTAGCATTCCTAGTCAAACCTAGTTTCTAAGCGATCACCGTAGTGAAGCAACGTTGGGCACGATCAGTCTTCGGATAGGTGGCCGCGGGTGGTATTTACAACTAAGCGCTACCGTGGCTCGGATAACACGTTTAACTCTGAGTCCCGGTTGTATAAACAGCTTAGCCAGGTCAGATGCCCTTTAAAATTTATACCAGGTAGGTGATTCTGTATGAAAACAAGCACGTTACGCGCTCTAACGTGCTCTTTGTTTTTAAGAAATTAGTATGAAAATTACTTATTTTTCAAATAGCATAACTTAAACTCGGTTTATAATTTATTTTAACGTAATTTTACATTTATCAAACAGTTCTCCAAATATAATTCAAGGAAATAAAAAAAATACTTACCGCGTTACGTTACGTTTTGTCGATAGAGAATCAGGCCCCAGGGCTACCCATCCAGTCTCTACAAGTCTACATAAACATACTTACTTATCGTAAAAAAATAGGTCAAATCATACAAATTGGCGGCTGTTATGTTAGCTAAAAGCTGCGAATAACCCAATCCTCGCGCAGATGTTAGGTGAGCTTCAGTCGGGATTGAGCTATCCGCAGATTGTAGCTAACATCACATCCGCCAAGTTGTGTGATTCGACCTATACGAGTTTGGCACGGCCGCAAGTAAGTGTGACCCTATTATGCAGGTGGAGTCACGAATCGGCCCCGATACGTGCGTCGTGACATACAGACAAATGTATCACTATCTACGATTGGTCACGACCTATTCAAACACACATGATCTGAGAACCAAAGCTTTCTGTACAGTTGGTCGGATTAGCAAACTATTTTTTTTTAATTTTTTTTTTTGCAAAAAATTGCATAATCGACTTCAACCTTGTACAGAATTCGAATGGTTCGCACAAATCGATTTGTCTGTCATCCGTGTGGTAATTTTTAAATTAATATTGGTTTATCAAAAATGGCTCAGCCGATTACGATAAGATGCATATGGGCACTTGGGAGTACCTATATCCTTTCGAAATATTTTAACTAGTCCATATTAGATAGATATAAAGATAGATAAACGCTTTATTGCACACCAACAAATAACCATAATAAGAAGAAATATCATTGAAATTACATACAAACAGACGATCATACTCATTCTTTTTGGAAGTCTGTAAAAATTCAAGCAACAATATTCAGTTTTTTTTTTATAAAATTGCGATGGTGGCGCTATGCAGACTAACTTATCTATCATTTAGGTCTAAATCAGGAAATTGAAAATGTATAATGGCAACTTAAGGTTTTCTACAGATTGCAAACTATCGTATCTATCCTTTTTGACAAAACGAGAGAATTACAACAAATTGCAACATAAGCTCTAGGTTTTCTTTAGATGTTGCGATTGTGGCTCCGTCATTAATATCCATAACTAAGTTTGTTGGTCAGTATGTACCCGTATGTACATAAGTGCGATTTTGTGTTATGTCAGTTGTTCGTTGTTCGTGATGTGTCGATGTAACATTTTGATGTTGATAGATCGATGTTATGATACATTGTACTTAGTGTGTACTATAAAAGAAAGCGTGAAACAGATTTGGATGATAAAAATAACGCATTAAGGCAATAAGAATAAATAAAGCAATAGAAATAGAATAATGCAGTTTTCTTTTAAGCTTTGGCAAAACATATCTAATTTATTTGCTAGTATTCATTGCATCTTTACGCATCGTCAAATAAAATCATTAGGTACTAAAGTAAGTAAGGAAAATATAATAGTGCTCAATCTAGTTTAAGTAGTGTCTGTGATTAAGGTTTTGTTGAAACAATGATGTTGAAATCGGGAATGGGAAATTGTTATACCATTTAAGCCCTTCCCGATTTCTAGGTATTGAAATAACGATTTTAGACTATACTAAGCTCGGTAGCGGAATAACGTTATTTTCGTGATATTTTCATAGGTAAAGTTTTGTGAATTCTCAGTGTTTTCACAATGGAAATCGGGCCGTTAACTTAATAACTTGACGTGCGAGTATTCCTGAGTTTTTTCCCGTGAAATACAATAAACCGCCTGTCCCCTTGTGTCAATTTACCTATATCTCGTGCTGACTATGCACGCCGCATCCCATACGGTGACACACAGGTGTGTATCGGGGGGAGAAACGCTGCAGTAATGTTGTAGTGTTTGGACAAAGTTAAAAAAAAACATCGTACATTACATTATATAGGTACATTTAAAAGTAACTACGCGAAAAGAATAATTGGCCAAGTGCGAGTCGGACTCGAGCACAATGGGTACCGTACAGTATGAAAGCTCCCTTAAAAAATTAATTTACCTATATATTTTCGAATTATTTATTTTCGAAGTGGATATTTTACTAGATACTCGTATTCTGTAAATATTTGAAGCGTCCTCCCTAACACTGTTATTAGTATCGAGCGAAAAACGGCTTTCAGGTTTGTTCTTTGGGAGCCCCCCCAATAAATATTTTTAGGGGCGGGGCCTAAAAATATTTATTTTATTCTGTTTTTAGTACTTGTAGTTATAGCGGCAACAGAAAAACATAATCTGTGAAAATTTCGACACTAGCTATCACCGTTCATGAGATAGACAGACAGACGGATGGACACCGGAGCCTTAGTAATTGGGTCCCGTTTTACCCTTTGAGTACGTAACCATAAAAACTACGCATGAGTAACATCTATACCATTCAATTCCACTACAATTAGAGCCACAAAATTCTATGAAAGTATGAAGCCATCCTAGAAATCGTGAAAAAATATCTATACAAAATCTGAATTATCTTTCTGACTGAAAGTTGGTCTTAATGATGATAATAATATTCTAGCGAAAAATAGTCCATCGTCTAAAGAAACAAGTTAAAATCTCGCCCAAACAAATAATCCAATTTCCTACAAAAAAAAGGTACCAACTTGGCAACTAAAAAGGCAATTTTCCCGCCCGTATGTTTCCAACGTAATTCAAAAAGAGCTTCTCTCCCGAGAGGAAATCTATTTCCCCGGAATCCAGGTAACTAGCACATGAATATGTAACACGCTTTCAACGAAAAGTGTTCAAAATTACATGTTTTCGGCGAAATAGCACAAGTTCCGACTTTCAACTTAGCGCAGAACGGTCCAAAGTTAGAGAAACTTAGTAAATACTTGAGTGGGAATTTTAGGAACTTTAGTTTCTGAATTTAGTATGCAACATTTTAGCAGTAGATGTAGCTTTTTGCACTGGCTTGGCAACAAACGCAGTTTCCGAAGACAAATACATAATAATAGGTATAATGAATATGACTACACAAAAAATGATTTAAGCGAAAAAGTTTTATGAACGAACGGCAAATACATAAAACGTTGGACGCCAAAATCTTTTCCTTTAGATGTTTACAGTAGTTTTAGCTTTCTGCAAAGGCTAGACAGCACACGCCAATTTCGAAGACAAATAATAAATAATGACTATGACTACACAAAAAATGGTTTTAGCGAGGACATGAAAATGATATGGCACCGGCAAATACACAAAACTTACTACGGCTAAATCTCCTCCCAATTAAAAATGAGGTTTCCAAATTTCCTTGAAATTATTTAGGTTTAATGTAAACTTACATTTTTATTTCTTTATTTATTTTACAAAATCGCAAGCGACTGAAAACATGAGAAAAGCCGGCGAGATCTCCTTCGAATTGAAGTAACGCAATTCTCAATAGTTTCGTAAATTCCCTTTGTGCCGAAAATTTTATTAGGGTCCCCTTTTCTGAGGATTCCTTTTTATTGTTTTTGTAGACCCTCTAGTTAGAATACGTAAGGAGTGTCATAAGAAATCTTTTTATAGTTTCGTCGACTTCAATTTGTTTTTTGATGTATTGGAGATACAAGTTTTGATGCTTGAAGTTTTTGAAGTACTTGATAAATTATTCTTTTTATTGAGCTTTATTGAATTACTTTAGTAGAGTTTCTCGAAATTGTTTTGTAAGTACATATTTCAGATTTATTTGTCCGCATATGTAATATGTATAATATTTCAGAAATGGGGATAAGCAAGTCTAGCTTGACAACTTTTAATAAAAACAGAAAACGCGTTGTTATCGTAGTGTGAAGCCGTGGTGGTCTAGTGGTAGTAACACCCGACCTGCAATCGTGAGGTCGTGGGTTCAAATCCCGATCCCGTACCAATGAGTTTCTTTGGAACTTATGTACGGAATTTCACACCATTGGCTTTTCGGTGAAGGAAACATCGTGAGGCAACCTGCATACGTCCGTAGAAGAAATTCGATGGCGTATGTGAATCCACCAACCCGCACTGGACCAGCGTGGCGGATATGGCTCAATCACCCTTCGTGGATAGGCCTACATCCTGCAGTGGACTATTAAAAAGTCTTTTACAGTACAGTACTCGTAGTAAATAGTTTAAAGTGTTATCTGAGTCATGATAGTGCTCAGTCGTAAATGCCACCTATCCAAATACCTACCGCACTGACCATTACTTTACTTCGGTGACCGCTAAGGAACTCCTCGTCAAGTAACGCTATGCGAGCATTAGGTATAGGCCGAATTATACATGTCGGCAGATCTGAAGTCAGCTACAAACTGCGCGAAACCCAATCGACGCGTAGCTTTATGTGAGCTTCAGTCAGGATTAGATATTGCGCAGCTTGTAGCTAACTTCACATCCGCCGACTTGTATGATTGGGTCTATAACTGTGGATATCTACAGCCTTGGCCAAAAGTATTAGGCACCCTGTATTTTTACTCTATTTTCTAAACTTATTTCACTCCTTTTTAGCATTTTTAACACAATTAGGTGTCAATTTAATCACATCAACCGAGATGAAAGCTTGTTTACTTGTTCGAGTCCAGAACACAAGTGACCAAACATTGACTGATAAGAACCGATAAAAACGGAGTCCTTTAAATTGTTTTCGGTCACCAGGTGTTTTATGACCTTAACAAAGAGCCGCTTAATATTCTAAGAAGTTATTTATGACCCCGGTAAGTCATTTAAGATAAGCACTTGGTTATTGGTTAAGTAGTAAACATGCATTTTGATTTTTTAAAGGTGCCTAATACTTTTGGCCTAGGCTGTATGTCCAGTAGCTGACGTCCTACGACAGCTGGCAATAGTTATTGAGTTGTAGACAACAATCTTACGTCAAATATTACAGATACAACATGTGATAACGATTCCCTGTCGTCGAATGTTTCCACCGCCATAATGAAGCCATGTGTCACCTCATTACTGCTCGTAATGTTGACATATACTTGATAATAATAAAATGGACCGTCAGGTCAAAACAAAGCAAATGATAGAAATACAAACTTTACTGCACAAGTGTGTAAAGTTAACTTTTGGAAACGTTCAACCTTAGCAAATTATGACAAAGAGTCACTAAACAACAGGTTGTGTCTGTAGACTGTACTGTACTGTATCAGCCTTTTTAATAGTCCACTGCAGGACGTAGGCCTACCCACGAAGGGTGGTTGGACCATATCCACCACGCTGGCCCAGTGCGGGTTGGCATGATGATAATGACCATGATATCTTATGTCCTATAATGTCTACAGACACATGAGATAGGTATCATAGGACATAAGATATCATGGTCATTATCATCATGACATGTAATGGGATGAACATCAGATCAATTTATGAAAACTACTCTCTCTCGATAAAACTTGCACACTTATTGAATCTCGTAGAGACTCCGCCTCGCCACAGAGACGTGGCTGATGTGCCAATATTAGTCTTACTTATTGCCGCGTACTAACATGCGGAGCGTAGGAGGTCCACCCGCAGCGTGGGCGGATGACAGCAGAATCGAGTGGCTTGTGGATGCAAGCCGCTTCCAACCGGTTTAATTGGAGATCCATCGGAGAGGTCTATGTCCAGCATTGGACGTTTTATGGCTGATGGAAGACTTAAGGCGAGGCGTCTGCGAGACTAAACAAGTCTCGCAGACGTGAGATGGACTCTAGTTAGAGTCGTCCAGTTAGACACAATGTCACGCCCGTATGTCAAACGTGTTATCAGCGCCATATGTCAGGGCTGCTCGTTAGAACTGATAAGGCTGAGGTCGCTCGATACAACACGATCTGTGGCTTTTGTTTACTTTTTAGCCGACTGTACGTGAGGTTTTTTGGTCGACTATGATCAAACACAAGTTACAAATCTTCTTGATTAAAAACAACGTAAAAATTAACAGCTGCTGTAACAATGAAACGGATTTTTTGGATGAATTCGGGGGACAGAGAAGAATGTTTACTTCCGTTCTGTCTCCCGGGGGACAGATCCGGGGGACAGACAGGAATAATTCGTTTTAACCTCCTCAGACCAAGGTTTTTTCGAGACTTACAATACAATATAACTTTATTTGCACACCGTATATATAGAACAAGCTTGAACTAGGAAAAGAAAAAATAAACAATACTCCGGTAGAACAATGGGCAATCTTATCGCCTGCACCGATTTCTTACAGGCAACCTAAATGGAATAAAAAACAGTAGGAAATAACTACAAATTCCATGAATTCCTTATTTAGATGATCTATTATCTAAATAATATCAGCAAGTATCTAATTTGAGCCTTAGTTCAAACTATTAAAGAGGTTATGTACCAAAAAGTAATTTATTCTACTATTTTAGAAGATACAATGTGACGGATGGCAACACTACGATAAAAAGTTGCCTACAATGAAAGGACTTACATTACCAAAGACAGCGTAGTGCCGAAGCTGTGTCAAGGTGTATAAACAAAAGATTCGATCATCAGCCCGATGGCGCGAGGCCAGGCTACAACTTAACAACATATTTGACGACTGCCATTTGTATACTTCGGTTAGATTGTACCGTACGTGACACAACACAAAGCTGAAGATGAACCTTCGCTGTTCACGAGAAATCAATCAACGTTTGTCCTCATCACGTATTGCACAACCTTTCTTCGGTACACACACGAAAACAATTCAAGTCAATAGGACGTACATTGGTTGGCTTGCGAATTGCAATGAATTAAAGAGATACTTATACTGATCGTAATAAATAGATAACTTACTACGGGATCTACTCACAAGGTGGTTAGATGTCCATCATCCTACGCTGTAACTGGTACGTGATGTCAACTCAAAAACTTTTGAAACTCATCGGCCCTCTTTGCTATGTGCTTCATTTTCAACTCCAATCTCTGGACTAAGCATGTGTCAATTGACGTGGAAGTCGCTCCACCGGCAAGAGCCGCGCTCTTAAATTCTTTATCAATTAATGTGTCAATTTGGTTCTTTCACAAATCTCCTCACTTCTGATATGATCGATCACAGAGACTCCGGGCGTAGTCCTCTATAGATCGTTGTTGAGCTACTTGTCTATTATTAAATTTAGACAATTAATTAGACGCCATGTTTCTGTACCGTAAGTCATCACTCGTATAAGACACTGGTAGAAACAAAGGTGACCCATCTATCAGCTTTATGACCTCCGCTGCTGGACATAGGCCTCCCATATGGATCCAATGAGACTGGTTGGAAGCGACTTGCATCCAGCATGATCCTGCGGTCTTAATAAGATCATCAGTCCACTTCGTAGGTGGACGTCCCACACTACGCTTGCCGGTACGTGGTCTTCACTCGAGAATCTTACGACCCAATCGGGCATCAGTCCTCCAATCCACCTGCGCACTGCCATTTTAGATTGCCAATCCGCTGGGCTAGGTCGGTAACTTTCTTTTTTCTGCGGATCTCCTCATTTCTGAATAGATCTCGCAGGGAGACTCCAAGCATAGCCCTCTCCATAGCTCGTTGTGCTACTTGGAGCTTTTTAATAAGGCACATAGTGAGAGACCACGTTTCTGTGCCATAAGTCATCACTGGAAACACACACTGGTCGAAAAATTTCGACTTGATGCACTGAGGTATGTCTGTCGAGAAGACGTTACGCAATTTTCTGAACGCTGCCCAACGTTGAAAACATATGTACCAAAACTTAACTAAGAAACGATCTACGTTAAACACATTTAAAGCCCACAATCTACAATTCTACTCGAAGTACAAAGAGCAAACTATACAAAGTAAATTGCGGAATATTCATTCATTCGTATATATATACAGTGGGCATTTAGCTGGTATTCAAGAAAATTCCTTTCAATTCGAGGCGTTTAGTCAAAGAGAGCGGTGAATTATTTCGTCCATTTGCGCCAGACGAAGAAAATTAGTAAGGAAAAATATCTACAGGGAAAACGGAGAAACCTTAATTAACTATTGAAGTTTTTCTTCATTTCTTGACGAGGGAACGAGATGATTTCATTTGGTAAAACGCATCGTGCGAAATAGAGATAATTGTGATTGGTTAAAATTGTAACATCTTTTAACATCTAGAAATCTGTCAGCAATCCTGCAATCGTAGTTTGTTGTCGATTATTTTTGTTTACAAAATATACTTGCATCATGATTATAACCCTAGGTATTTCACTGTTGGCTATAGGCCTCTCCTTCCCCTATAGACTTCCAATGTAAGCGGCTTGCATTTAGCGTCACATATCACATTGCGGTCGGAATGTAGGGGTACGTGTCTATGTACATATATGTTACAGTTATGTTCTAACCTGTTTTTAGGTAGAACGCGTTTTTCCTAGTTAGAACTAGTTATTACTAAATGCTTCAGTTGAAGCTAGCCTAACTCAATGATCAAGATAGCCCAACGTGTTATGGAGAGGGTTATGCCCAGCCATAGCCCAGCGGATTATCAAATTAAAGTGGCAGTGGATAGGGCACATAGTTCGAAGAACGAATGGCCGATAGGGCCGTAAAGTGCTCGTATAGAGAGCACGGACCAGCAAGCGCAGCGTGGGACATCCACCGTCTAGGTGGAGTGACGATATTGTATAGTAAAGATAACAAGAACCCGCTGGATGCAGATCGCTTCCAACCGGCCTTATGTGAAATCCATAGGGGGGGCCTATGTTCAGCAGAGGATGTCCTATGGCTGGTGGATGGATGGAGGTAAATATGACTTAAAACACGAATTAGTATGTCTTGTCACTAATCCTCTTATTAGGGCGCGTTTACACCACCGCTAGTTCCCACGAGCTGGCTAAACTGTTGATAGAGCCATTACCCGTTGGTCAAGCGTGAGTGGCCACGAGGTATGTGCCACAGATTCAACAATAGTTAATACAAGATTAGAAATATGTGCTACAGATTCAACAATAGTTAGTACCAAAATTCGATGTGCGTGCCACAAATTCAATGCAAGATTCGAAAATGTGCCACAGATTCTACGACAGTTACTACAAGATTTTGACCAAGATTCGTCTAGTGACTAATACTTATTCTGTGTGGTTATGGATAGGTCTCTTTTGTTTGTTATTATCACGCGTTTTGTTTTAGAAATACATAAATAAATTAAGTAATTAGGTTAGATGTATATTTTTTGAATTACGTATCATACGAATAAGAGAAGGCTTGCCTGAATAACTTGAAATATACTGCTTTAGCGATAAGGCCGCGACAAAGTTAATATTGGTATTATTCAACGTATCTTAGTGTGGATTACGACGACCTTAGGATTCCAAAGCGAGACTTATTCCAGGAGGTCATTAAGTACAATATTATTTATTTGTATTAATCAATAAATCTATCATTATCACATTATTTATATTTCTCTCGAAAATAGAATAATTCTATCGAAAGATAATTTTTCCGATAATGTAACGCTAACGAGCCGTTAACGCTCTCGTTACGTGAATGCGCGTCGTTATAACGATTGTAACGAACGTTGCGATGGCGAGATTAATGATAACCTAACGTCGTTAATGTCGTGTTCTTTTTGAGAGATATTTTTGTCAACGAAAAGTTATGCTAGTCCTGGTATCGTAATTTATTTAGACCAATATAGAAAATATTTCTTAAAGACCACTAGCACCCTAGTTACAGTTCGTATAAGGGGGTGTTCAAGTATTACGTAACGAAATTTAGGGGGAGGGGGAGTCTTGTTAAATATTACGATGTGTTAGGACTACGTGTTACGTATCATTTTTTTTTAAATAAATAAATTTTACAGAAAAACTTTATGGCGCGTTACACAGGGGTGAGGGGGGGTCAGAAATCTTCAAAATTGCGTTACGTAATACCTGAACGGTCCCTAAGCCGGGTGGCTAGCCCTGGTGTCAGAGTTTATAAGCCGGTTGAAGACCAATGACATGGCTAAACGGTTAAAGCAATTGGGGCCCACTAATTTAAGGTGTCATCCGAGCAACGGCAGCGCTCAGTGGTAAATGCCGCCGGCGGTCAACAAAGACTGACCGTGCCGAACGTTGCTTCACTTCGGTGATCACTGACAAACACATAGTCACTCAACTATGAGCTCTATGTAAAATAGTTATAGTTGCCTTTAAAAATCTTAGCAATGTGACTCCCTAAAGCTCTAAAGCATCGACAGGTTTGGGTAGGTAGGATTGGGCATTCTAAATCACTTTAATTAAAGTTGGATTTAGAATTCCCAATGACTAAAAACACTGTGTTCTAGAATGCCCAATAACCAATTGGAAAGAAAAGCAACTCACTTAGTGCCGTGCCGGCCAGTACTGCGCACAAGAAATAAAATCATTATCTAACCATTACTCCACTACTACAAAATGTTGTGGCCGATTGCTCAAGGAATTAATCAGTCTCTAGACCGTTTGCTCGTGTCAAATATTTGACACCTACAGATGATGTTCCTTCCCAACACATATTTTTCCTAAGTAAACTTAAATCAGCACAGTTTTGTGAAAGATTACATTAACTATTCAATGTGGATGGTTGCTCAGAAAATATTTCAACAGCTGAATCTATTTATAGATAGTTGTTTTTGTTGTTTATAGACCATCAGACGACCGACACTTTTTTCACACAGTAACATACAAAATGCCAACGGCCATTATAACAATAAACATTTAGAAGGACATTTCACGTGAAGTTTTAAACAAATGAAATTTCCCGCCAAAAACGCTGTACAAACATCCAAAAGCCAGTTAACGCCCTGGAACGGTTCCCGTCCATTAGGACCTCCATATTTAACCGAATAACGGGACTCTTCACGAATTTTGGACAGTTCCCAAAAGTAAGTGCATTTTCATCCGCAGACAATATAACCTATAGACTTGTAATTGGCTGCTACATTTATTGTGACTATGATGTCTGACCATGCAGGTTTTGTATCGAATTCTATTACACAGCACAAGTGTTATACTGTACCGAATGGGATTGTTTAACTATTTTCGATCGCGTTTACGTTTTATGTAATTAATTTTCTATGGAAATGGCACAGCGCCATCTTGTGCTAGGGTGCTACGTAGAAAAAACTAAATATAGTGTGTGTTTTTACGATAATGTAATGAACGTCAAACCGATCGAACAAAAGCGTCAACGTCGGTGATTAACTAACCAATGCTCGACGATTTCGATCGACGCGACGTAAAAGTCGGCGTGTCGGCGCTCAGTCTGTACCGGCCCTTAAATAGGTCTATACACTACACACAAAGTGCGAATGGGCCATATCTTCCACGCACAGTATAAACAGTAAAAAATATAACCGTAAAAATATTTCGCCTCATACTTGTGGATGTTGTACTATGTTTAAAGATTTTTCACATGAGCAGTCTATGGATTTTATCGTCTTTGCTTCCACGAGTCCAGCTACGAGTTGGTCATATTGGCACCAACGTACTGGATCATATTTCGCCATAGCTGTTTAAAGTATAGACCAGTCTAGGTTTAGAAACAGATGAAACAAAAATTTTCGCCAAATTATAGTTCTTTTACCACTCCCACTTTGTTACTCGTATATTATACCACTTGTAGTCGTTTTAATCTGACTATCGTTAACAGAATGTCTTGATAGTACTGACTTCGTAGTTTATACTCTAACACAACCGCGAAACAATGTCCCGTGTCAGAGGTTGACATGCGTCTAAAACTTTGACTTGTTGGTAAGGCTAGAAACTCGCTACTAACGCATACTATGCCTACGCATAACTGCTTAAACTCCAGAATGTGATATACAGTGATTGTAAACTCTGTATTTAGTGCCTTTTTTAATTATTTCACATTCTCAACTGGCCATTGTTTAGTAAAACAGACTAAACCCACATGGCTGTCGAAAATCAAAACGTAACAAGTGTCTTGCAATATAAGACACTAGCTACATTTTGATTTTGGACAGCCATGTGAGTTGAGCCCATTTTGCTAAACTACTTCCAACTATTCTAGACTTTTTTTAAACGATTTCTTAAACGCTTGAAACAACCGGGACCTACAATATGACGTATCATTCGAACCACGGTATCAATCAGTTTTAAATATGAATCGCGGTAACCCATCTGTAGACTGACCGACAGTGGCTTCACTTCAGTGATGAATAAAGATCACATATTCGAGTTATGTTATGAGCGCTACTTTTCCAGTATATTGGTTAGAAATTTAGTGTGTAGGTATTGGCGTATTGGCTCCACATACATAATCCATCCATGGCCAATCAATATGCCTGGCCACATTGGCCATACATGGCTGAATATGGCCAACGTACTGCCGGGGCGTTATGATACCACATTCACGGAACGGCCCATAAATATGTTACGAGTGTCCTTTATAGGGAAATAGGTTAAGGGATAAATGTGTGCGTTTGACAGAGTTAGCAAAAACACCGAAAAGTGCACAGCTAAGTGGAACTAGTGAGGATGGTACACAGTATGTCAAATTGATGACCGATAAAATAAAAAGAGTGACGGTTCAAGATCGTAATAAGAACGTTCATAACGACAAGAACTTAGCTTAGATGATGTTGGCTTAAGACGAAAATATCGTGGGGAGTACTTCGCTATGACGATATAAAACATTAGTATTTTATTAGTAAGTATGTAATATGTAATGTAAGTAGATAATGCCAAAAAAGAGAACATATTTCTTGAACATCTCTTCTTGATAACCAAGTACTGATGTACCCTTGTGAACAGATATCACGTTGAATGGAAGTTAGTTATGCTTACACAAGAAATTAGGTATTAGTTATGTCGTACGAGGACGCGAGTATGCATACAAAGCTACTTCAGGTATTTTTATGCCAAGAAACCCTGAAGAGATTATATTGGAGGAGTATTCATCTCGTAGGACGTCCACCCACAAGGTGGATGGATGACCTTATTAGGACCGCAGGATCGCGCTGGATGCAAACCAACTGGTCTTATTGGAAATCATTAGGGGAGGCCTATGTCCAGCAGTGGACGTCCTATGGCTGAAATGATGATGATGATTCATCTCATCCTCCTCAAGTATAATAAACCTACTTCTTATTTCTGGTGGACACATAGTCCAAAGTTTTCACACCACTGTATTCTCGGTAAAGGAAAAAATCGTGGGTTAACTTGCATATGTCCGTAGAAGAAATTCGAAAGCGTATGTGAATCCATTAACCCGCACTGGGCTAGCGTGGTGGATATGGCCCAATCACCCATCGTGCGTAGGCCTACGTCCTGCAATGGACTAATATATGAATACCACGTCATTTTAGACCAATACTATAGGAAGGTACGAGTAACATGTTACCGCGACGAATAGACGCGGCCAAGTGTGCGACCATCTTTACCACTGTAAAGATCGCTCATAGCTGTATTTCTAAGTAATACCCGAGCGAAGACACGAACGGAAACCATGTCCATAAATGTGCCGGAGAAGTGTTCATAAATCTGAAACTTTGCAGATTAACTCCTCGTTTCAGGCCGTTTCAGGCAGTTTCAGGCCGTTTCAGGCCGCTCCAGGACGACGCCAGTCGAACGGGGGAAGTTCCACGGGTAATTTATTTATTTTGGATATAACTCAGCATTTGCGGATTTGGGTTAACTCTGTTTGGAGCGTTGTTTAGGAGCGTATTTAAGCGACGATATAATGCTAAGCTCTGTTTT
Organism: Hypomecis punctinalis; assembly: GCA_949316475.1. Taxonomy (NCBI): domain Eukaryota; kingdom Metazoa; phylum Arthropoda; class Insecta; order Lepidoptera; family Geometridae; genus Hypomecis; species Hypomecis punctinalis. The sequence continues at coordinate 20,378,234 of OX438814.1, forward strand.
TTACGCGTTTTTGTTTGCGTTTAATATGTAAGTACTTCGTATAAAAAAGTTACTTGGTTTTAAGAGCCGCTGTAGACATGACATACATATGAATACAGTGAGATTAGATCGTTGATCATCGAAGTTAAGCAACGTTCAGCTCGGCCAGTCTTCGGATGGGTGACCGTGGGTGGCACCTACAACTGAGCGCTACAGTGGCTCGGATGTCTCGTTAAATTGTAAGCCCCGGTTGTTTTAACCATTTAGCCATGTCAGAGGCCTTCAGGCGGCTCAAAACCCTGACACCAGAGCCCTTAGTCCAGGTTTTGGGTAGTTTACTTATACTTTCGCGTTCGCGTGTGGCTCTATACATTTTGGTTAGTTCTTCCTCGTTTCCGCCAGGGGCGCTGTATAAAAATGTATAGAGCCATACGGAAACAGCTGTAGTTTCAATTTACGTGTTAACCTGGACTAACCCCTCAGGGCTAGCCACCCGGCCTATACGAACTTACTTACTTTTTAGTTAATCGTCTAGTAATCTTTAGACTTAGGTACGGCATTTCCCCATGAACAACGGAGCACGAACACACTTAGAACGTAGGCCTGTGTCCAACAGTGGACTTATGAGACTATCAAGAAAAGCTCTTTTATCTTTGTACGTTGGTCGATTTCTGCCAGGAGTTTGTACCTCAGTTTAAATGGCCCTTTACTAGACTGACTAGCCTTATTGTAACGATTGATAAATATAGAGCCCAGTTATCATATATCTTTCCATATTTAAAGAAATCGGTGGAAAATAAAACTCAGACACTTTTAGTGATGCTAAATGCATTAGCTCAAAGTAAGTGACCAACCCTAGTTCGCCGCGGTTAGATAAGCAATCTAGAATTTAAATAAAGGGCAATGAGTCACAAAGACTGTACAATATACCTATAACGATGACTCAACGTCCGGTGGTATGATACCGGATCTTTGGATATTCCGGAAGTCCCGAAAGTTAGTGTGTATCGTGTCTTCAAGCAGATTTGCATATGAAACCTACAGAAATGCGTAACATCCTAAATACAACGCTGTTACAGTAATTGTTTGGTTGTTTCTTTGGCTAGAAGTCAGTTTCGGTTCTGTAACTTTAGAGAAAGTCTGTTGTTGATTTTTATCTGATTTACAAAATGAGGGAGTTTTGCAATAAGTTTGCATGTTTGTTGCGATGTTCCGTTTAATCGTAAAATTTGTTTGCTATTCCGTTATTTTATGTCAACGACACTCACGAAAAGATCCCTTGGGTTTTTAACCAACTTCAATATAATTATGCTACTCGTATACGGCTCTAGAGTGCTATAGTTTCGAAATCGGTTGTCATGTTTGTTTAAAAAAATAAAGAGCGTACAAAATAGAATTAGATGATACTTAATTAAGATTGTAGTATATCCTAGATTTCTCGCATACAAATTCAGAAAATAGGTTTCATATTTAGTATCTATTCAAATATGTATTTGATAAAAAATTGCCTCATCTAATTTCGTAAGTAACGCTTCTGAGAACCTCACCCAAACCTAAATATTTCAAGTTTGGAACTCTCTAAGTCCCAGATATCTTGCAATATCAGATGCAAATTGAGAAAAAAAGAGTCATATCCAGCGAGTCTACGTACATACATAAATGTTCTAGTATATCTTCAAATATTGGCCAAAAAATTGCCACATCTTATTTCGTAAATCCCACTTCTGAACACCTCACGCAAAGCTAAATATTTCAAGTTTGGAACTCCCTAAGTCCCAGATATCTCGCAATATCGGCTACAAATTGAGATAATTCTCGGCTGTCGTATAAATTAGGGAGTTTAGCAATATTAATTAAGATCCGGGCCGGTTAAATATGGCGCCGGTGATTGTGAGGGGAAATTGATTTCCTTTGATACTGTATTCGGGAAAAGTTACCTTTTTGATAACCGAGGCGGCTTTTCCCATCAAATAATTATACGTTATACTTGGTTATTCAGAATGGGTGTACCTACTAAGTCGAAAGGGGGTGAAATATATGATATGTATTAATATTTTTGAATAGCTAGGTGACTTTTGACATAACAAAATAATTTAATTGAAATCAAACAAAGGCTTTTCGGCAGGTTTTCTCGCATTATTTTCTGTCACCAATGTTTAATGACAAAAAAAAACGTAATGTGTATTGTGCCATTGTTTCTTATCCCAAATAAATAAAATGAAATGCGTACATAAATTCCAATTTCATTGGAACGTAAAATGAATTTGAACCAAGATTCTCACCATTTTAAGGTAATAGCATCCCCACTAGAACACCGCAGCTTACGATATTAATTAGATCCACGGCGTCAGTTAAATATGGCGGCGATTGTACAAGAAAATTGATTTCCTTTGATACAATATTCAGGGAAAGACATGCATAAATTAACGCGACGTCTTTGAACCTTTTTAATTAGGGAATTGACTTTTCACATCAAAATATAAACGTGAAAATAATAAATTGATTAACATTTGATGAATGTTTTTTTGTTGATCGTCTCTTCTTGTTCGCGCTTTGTGGGTAGACCTATGTAGGATCAGTAGACCTGTACAGACTTTTCTACGGTACCTATCTCTCTCTGAATCGTTGCTTGGAATAGATCTTGTTAGCCTAAAGCCTAAATTTCCAATTGTCTATTTACAGAAAAAGTAACTTACAGCAATTAACGCGTTAATTTTTTTATCCTTAGAGACTATGAATAAACTAAAGTTAACTATTTTCGGGTATGTATTGTTTAACTTTGCTAATATTGTAAAAAACATGCAATACAAGCATTTATTTTGTAACCTTGTCATATTTACTTGAGGTAGGAATATTCTTAGTTGTAAGCAACTTTTACTAAATCGGCTGTTTCATACAGACCTTTCAATTTCAACAAAATTTATAACAGAACTTTTTTGAATTGTCATAATTGGCCTGTTATACTACAAAATAATTTATTAATCTCAATAGCTACTAAATTTAAACTAACGCGATTTCTTCTTGGTCCCATCGCAAGATTCTTTCTTACAAGCTTTTGAAAAGTGCCATTATTTCAATGATGCTAATAAGCTGAAACTAACGAAGTCAGTCAGTAAGCAAGTCCATTAAGGCGGAGTCCTCAAGCCCTGACCTTCTCGTCATTGTATGCAAATTTTGGGGGCCAAGGTCCGGATATTACGCGCGTTACCCATGCAAACATTGCTGTGCAGCTGTTTATAGAAGACGATACGACTAACGACACGATTAGAAATAGCAACGTCGTGTGATTTCAAAGCGATCTCACTCTCGGCTCTAAATTAGTTATAAAATAGAGTAGAAAAAATAAAAATGTTGTAGTAATAGTGGATTATTATTATATACTACGGGATTAATCGCGCACTAAAATTACGAGATAAATAAATACCTCCTCATCCCGACGTTTCGGCCGAGTTGCATCGACCGTGGTAACGGGTAGACAGTAATTTTAGTGCGCGATTAGTCCCGTAGTATATAATAATAATGTGTTCAAATCGCGAAAGTTTAAAAATAATAGTGGATTTATTAAAATTAAGCGCTGACATCTTTTGACATGATAACGCCTTATAAATCGTTGAACGCCAGCTGCACGCACGAAAAAGTGTCACGTTCCGAGCCGAGCGTGCAAGCGAGAGCGTGGAACAAGCGATAGAGAGGCACGATCGGCCTATGCGTTCGGTTTGTTTCAGTTGTTGATTCAACAATGTTTTCTAATGACGTCATCACGTAAGATTATCCGTAATATGATCCGTAAACCAACTTTACAGACAATCATTTTTTTCAATAGAGCATCTTTTATGGGCCTTTAAGAGCTCAATGTGGGCAGGAAAAATGTGATTTATAGCGTTTAAATATAATAAAAATCTTTCTTCTGTAACATATATTATTTTTTTAGCATAAAAGCTATGTACTTGAATCTATTCTAAAATGTTCAGCCCACTAAAGCAATCCGATCACCAAGAAGTCATCGCATGAGCTCGTGAAGTAGAGACTGAAGCTGTTATCCAATCTCGAAATACCTGTGTAGAACCCTAGTTAAAAAGACTTTTTTCCATCAAACCTTGAAGTTGTAAAATAGAAAAAAAATACAACTACGCCTACTTATTGTTGTACCTATATTGTCTTCCTGAATAAACTACTATACTTATGCCCGATGTCATTTTTAAAAGTCTAAATCAATTTTGTATTTTATTTATAACCTGTCTAAAGTGCAGTCCTTTAGTCGTATCGTCGGCTGTAAACGAAACGTTTAAAGCAAGTATTACCATAATAATAAACTTTTAGTATCAGCAAGTAATCCTATTTAGTTAATCCTTGAATGAAGTTGTTTCTTTAAAAGGTGTTTTGAATGGCTCAGGCCTCGGTTTGATTTTTGTTTTCTTCCTAAAATGGCGGCGGAAACATAATTTTATGTTTATGCGAATACAGAGTGGTTTACTTTGATGTTTTATTAAGATAATAACTTTTTGAAATGTATTATATTGAATGACTCAATTTTACAGGTCTATTTAGCCAGATTGACTTGATTGTACTTTTGTAAGCTACATTGTATATAATTTATTCGTTATGAATATTCATAATTCAGAGTTTAATATTTTTTTTTTTAATATTTTTAGTATCTATAAGTTAGGTTTTTAAGGTATTAAAGGTAGGTGGTTATAAAATCGAAATAAACATTCCTACAATATGACTGTGATCTGAAGGATTAGTAGGTACCTACAAGTTTACACGTAAATTGATACTACAGTAGTTTCCGTACTATACAGTACAGGCTCTATACAGTTTTGTACAGCGCCCCTGGCGGGAACGAGGAAGAACTAACAAAAATGTATGGAGCCACACGCAAACGCGCAAGTTTAAGTAAATTATGCAACACCTGTACTAAAGGCGTTTTCTAGAAAACGTATTGGTTTGGGATGCTAAAATCCTTAAAATGGCACACAACTAAGTAATTTTTCATAGCCAAAAGCAGCACGTAGCGCTCGTAGCGTAGTTTGACTAGGTGTTTGTCAGCGGTCACCGAAATTAAGCAACGTTCCGCACGGTCAGTATTTGGATGGGTGACCGCGGGTGACATTTTCCAACTGAGCGCTACCGTGGCTCGGATGACACGTTAAATTGTAGGTCCCGGTTGTTTTAACCGTTTAGCCATGTCAGAGGCCTTCAGGCGGCCTAAAAACTCTGACACCAGGGCTAGCCACCCGGCCTATACGAACTTACTTACTTACTTATAGCCAAAAGAAAGGTTTTTTTATAATTCAACATTCAGAATAGCTTTGACCTATGTTTTCAACGAAACAAGCACCAACAAATGGCCCAACAAGTTGGTCTCGTTTCTTGCATACAAAAAATGTTACAAGTTTCAATAAAAATGCAAAATCAGGTCCCAGAAACTTGGAAGCCTCGCCAGAACTTGAACTTAGCATTGCAAAATGGGAAATCTGGGAACATTCGGCGGGACGTGTCAGTTCTGATTTGTCACAAGCTGCGAATCAGGTAAAGTACCTCGTGGAATTATTCATACGGTTTAATGTTCACATAAACTGAATAATATTATGTATGTCTACGGGCCGTAAAGTTTTTGAATGGAGACCACGGACCAGCAAGCGCAGCGACTGACGATCTATATAATAAAGATCGCAGGAACGCGCTGGACGCAGGCCGCTTCTAACAGGCTATATTAGAAATCTATAGAGGAGGTCTATATCCAGCTGTGGACGTCTAACGGCTGATAGATGGATAGACGCGTATGTGGTTTCTTTAAATTCTTAGATGCAGACCACGTTTGACCAGGCAAGCACAGCGTAGGAAGTCAACCGACTTCCACGCTGGATTAAAACTTGGTTCATCGGAGATCTATAAGGGAGGCCTAAAAACTCTGACACCAGGGCTAGCCACCCCGCTTTTACGAACTTACTTACTTAGGGAGGCCTATGTCCAGCAGTGGGTATCCTGTGACCGAGATGATGATGGGCAGTGTTGATGATGACTAATGACATGTTTTTTCTAAGTTTTCAATCTTATTTTACAAAATATTCTAGATTACTGTAATGTTTAATGAAAGACGGACTATCGCAGAATGGTGTTTATTATTCTCACACAGAACTATATATATACCTACCTAGTGGGTAGTTTGCTAAACATTATCTACCTTCAACTATCTAATACATCACAGTTACTAAATCGGAGAACAAATTAAATACACTTACTGACTTATCCGAAACTTTCTTACTACCTAGGTACCTTTTTTATCGCGAATGCCACTAACTCGCCAGATGACAAGCGACGCTGTGTTCGAAGATGAAGCACGCAGAATTAGAATATACCTACTCAGTCTGATCTTGAAAACTACACTAGTACCATTTACCACTAGTTTTAAATGTTACAGTATTCATTATAATTAAATGAATCCTGTACCCAGCTAGTAAACGATAGATTAAATTGCATGATGAGTAGCGGAACAGAGAACAAAAACGGTAATTACTGTGAGCAGCTTACGAGTGATTCGTTTCCCCCAATCTTGTGCCAAATGAGGGCTCAATGACACGGCACCAGGGAAGGAGCAAGGATGTATATTTGTATACCCCGGGGCTCTACTACAAGCTCTATCAGTTCACATAACGCTTCACAAATATAATTAGTCCTTCAAATAGATTATCAAAAAATATGAAACACGTATTTTTTCTTTTGTCATTTTAACAAAAATTTGTTTATGAATGATGATCATATATAGCCCGTTAAAGTTCCGTGTGACGTCACTAGTGTATTACTGTAACGCATTAGTGACGTCAGGAGCCCTCATTCCGAAACTTTAACAAGGACTTTGTCATTTATTGTTTGCAGTATACAGGGTTATTTCTAATCAATTAGCATCCTATTAGGGGCTTATTCTGTACATCAAAACTAACAACTTTTGTTCTACGACTTTTGTCAAAACTAAAAAAAAAAATTGTTGTTCAACATTTGGTCAGAATTCCGCCTATACTATAAACACTCGACGCCAAAACGACAACTCATAACAACTACGTGGGCGTTCATGAAAACCACAAGGGTAGGTATTCCCCCCTGACTGAGTACAACCCTGGCGATAAGCGATAAGTCCGCCCCAAGCTGGCAACTGGCAAATGAGGGCTCGATCGCATGTCAGAACCGCGGGTAATGTTGGCAGGACTGCCGCGTCATCCGTTATTATTGCGACGTTGGCAGCACCTTGCACTCTCCGGGGTTATGGCTTTTGGTCTACCATGTTTACTTTTGTTGGTAACTTGGCAGTGAGAATGGGCATAAGCAATTTATTTTTATATCGAAAATGTCTATTATGTTTGTTTGCAATTGGTTATGAACTATCTTGGGAATTTAGCCATCGGAATTGGATAAAGCAGTATATAAACAATGTATTCCTTCGAAACGAAAGTTCTTCAATATTAGCGTTTATAATATTAAGTAGGGTTACTTAATATTATAAACGTGAAAGTTTGTATGTATGGATGTTTGTTCCTCTTTCACGCAAAAACTACTGAACGGATTGAGATGAAAGTTTGCAATAGTAATGCTTATACATCAGAATAACATATAAGCTAAAATTTTTGCAGATATTCCGTGAAACGAAGTTCGCCGGGTCAGCTAGTATCTGTATATTTATATCCGCATAACTTTGAGTACATTAAATTTCAGTTCAAATTATTTTCAACCTAAGTTATTTAGTATCACAAAAATAGAAAAATATGAATTATTTTGTTGTAGTGCTGTATCTAGGCATTTCCGTCATTTAAATCAATCTTAGTTAAAACGTTGGTCAGAATAAATAAATTGTTAGAACAATAATAATAATTTGGTCCGAATAAATTAATAAATTACGCATTAAATATATTAATTCTACTAACTTAGTGCGAGGAGAGAAGAAATATCCGTGGTGATTTAGTGGTAATGACACCGGCTTCACAATCGTGAGGTTATGGGTTCGAATCCCGGTCCCGTACCAATGAGTTTATCGGAATTTCTGTGCGGAATTTCACACTACTGGCTTTCAGTGAATGAAAACATCGTGAGGCAACCTGCATACGTCCGTAGAATACATTCGATGGCGTATGTGAATCCACCAACTCGCACTGGGCCAGTATAGTGAATATGGCCCAATCACCCTTCGTGGGTAGGCCTACGTCCTAAAGTGGACTATTAAAAAAGGCTGGTACATATAGTGAGAGGAGTATACCTACAACAATCATAGAAACCTTATAACACCTAGAGGTGGTACATCTTCGTATCTACACGTGTACTGTTACTCATACGAGTGCAAGCAGCGTTATTACATAACTGGCGACAATGGTATTCGATTCCCATGCGAGTCTGCCATACAAGCCGCGATCAATGGCGATGGCCATCTACAGCAGGCCGACGACCCCACACGTGACAAGTGCCAGCTATTTTGCATAGGACCCATCGACTTATTACCTGTAGAGGTGGTAAAATAAGATAACGATCACTTGTGGTTTTTATATATATGGTATACAGGTAGCCGTGGTGGTCTAGTGGTAATGACGCCCGCCTTACAATCGTGAGGTCGTGGGTTTAAATCCCGATCCCGCACCAATGAATTCCTTGGAATTTATGTACGGAATTTCACACCACGGGCTTTTCGGTGAAGGAAAACATCGTGAGGCAACCTGCATAAGTCCGTAGAAGAAATTCGACAGCGTGTGTGAATTCACCAACCCGCACAGGGCCAGCGTGGTGGATATGGCCCAATCACCCTTCGTGGGTAATACTACGTCCTGCAGTGGACTGTTAAAAAAAAGGCTTGTACAGGATACAGGTAGCTATCTAGACAAGATTGACACAAGATCGAGATGTGTCGTAGTGACAATTTTTCAAGTTTAAATTGAATTGGCGGTACCAGCTGTTCTACATTCCAGTCTACCCGTGACCACGGTCGATGCAACTCGGCCGAAACGTCGGGATGAGGAGGTATTTATTTATCTCGTAATTTTAGTGCGCGATTAGTCCCGTAGTATATGTATAATAATTATAGATCGAGATGAGTTGCATTCAAGAGAGGCCTGTGCTTAGCAGTGGGCGATTACATGTAAACTTTGAGATATATTTTATTGCAATTACAGTACCTTTAATTTTTTGAACGCAAGCCGCTACCAATCAATTGAATTTTTCTATTTTTAATTGTTTCCGTGTTTTGTTTCTGTGTGCCTAATTGTTTTGTCCCGAATTATATTTTCTGTATTTTTGTATAACCAATCTTATTGGAGATCTATTTAGGGGGCGCTATCATAGGAGCCACAGGACGTCCAGCACACATCCTATGGCTGTAACTAAGAAGACTTTTCAATGGTCAGATAATGATACGAGTATAGGTATAATATTGCAACTACGACCTATTTAGGATTGATATTAAAATGGCATCGCCTTATAATATTTAGAATTTAGATGTTAAACTTTTACATAATAAAGAGAAATGCATGCGTATGTGGCTTGAGAGAAGAGCGACCTTCGCTATTGAGAACCTACAACGTATCAATTAAATGTTTACATTCTAGAATTTGTACACAATTAGTCATTCCCTTGCTCCTTAAGAATGTAATATATGTCAGTGCGTAGTATGCATGTAACAGTAGTTTCGACATTATACACCATGAATGACTCATTGTAATGACATGTGTTACCGATTTCCCGTAGTTGTGTCAATAGATAAGAACTTTTTTCTAGAAAACTGCTGAAAACTTCATCATAATGGAAGCCCAAACAAAACGAGGCTTAGTGGTTTTAGGCTTAGTACTGGCTTAGTGTCTATCGTCGGCTTATCTCTTTCTAAGTGAAGTTTTCGGCTCAAACAAATTCGTTTTGCGAACTATGTCCTCTGTTCTGAGGCCGTAGCAAAAAAATATAACAATACTACGTAACCTTAGTAAAAGCATAGATTAATAATATGAATACCTAATTCGTCTATGGTATAAGCTATAAGTTTATTCATAAACAGCGCCTACATATATTTTATACTCCGTGTGACTCCACGTATTCTTGTACAAAACCGTTGGCCCAAACGAGGAAGAATATATTTACATCAAAAATAATATGCGACTACACGGAAACTATGATTGTTTTCGTTTACTTTTCAGTCTTATACTGAGCCATTGTGGCCTCTGGCTGGAGATGCATTAAGCTCATTATTATATTGGAAAATCTTGGTAGGTACAAAATAAAAAGCGAATTCCCACGAGCCAATATTTTAAATAATTACCTAATAATTCAGCAATTAACCTGATATTAATTTTCCCGCGCTAATAACCTAATTGATCAATAATTTACCTTTACAACTGCATATTTTCAGCACGACCGTACCGCTCGATAGCTATAGAGGAACTGGCTAGGTAATTGCAATAATGAATCATCATGATAGGGGTGCTGATTTGAATTACTAATTCTAAAATAAAGTATTTATGTACTAATTGATAGGAATATTGTTGTTAAATTGACCACCCACGCTTGTGATAAGCATGTAGGTTTTATAAATACTTTGTGCAATTATGTATGACTAATTTGCCCTATTTAAATAAAATAGATATTTTATATCATTAAGTATAAATGACTAATGAACTTTTTACGATAATTAAGGAAGAAGAGATAGAATTAGACTCGTATTGGGTGTTTCTTCGGGAGGATACTTAGACATATTATACATGCAGCGGCACGTAAGTTTAGCGCTGATGGCAGGCATTGAAGGGATGGCTGCGCACGGTGACCGTATACAAAACCCATGCGCAGCCATCCCCTCCACACTTCGCTCAGCGCTACACTTAACCAACCCCGAAATCAGCTGTTCGATACAAAATATTCAACAATTTTATCGTGTATAGGTTGGTCCTATGATAAAAGTTAGTCGCAATGATGAGGACAATAATGTTCTAAGTAGAACATATCCGTCAATTAGAGGCTACACCCCGTATTTGATCGAAGACTGGTTGACATCAGACGCCTCTATTTATAATTTTTAAACTTTCGCGATTTGTACACATTATTCTTATAGACTACGGGACTAATCGCGCACTATAAATAGGTAGGTACCTCGTTATCCCGACGAGCGACGTCTCGACCGAGTTGCCAGTCTGGTGACTAAGACCACGATCGATGCAACTCGTAGTGAAGTATTTATTATTTCATATTTTCAGTGTGCGGTTAGTCCCATAGTATATGAGAATGATACCTCTACGTCTATTATTATATTTTTCCTTAGCTTTCAATCAAACTGAACGTAAATAAAAACAAAATCCAAAGTGGGAACAATACGCCAATCCCGACATGGGGTTTTATTCACTCTTCAGCGAGGTCGTAAAGCGTAGAAGTCCATAGTAAAAACCGTGGAATTCGCCCAGTGCTCCGCAGTAAAATAGCCGCATCGTAGCAAATGAGAACCGGCATGAATTGTACTCTCGCATTTACATATTTATAATTTCCATTACATCCATCATCTATAGGACTGTCACTGCCGGACATAGCTCTCACTTATGGATTTCTATAAGACGATTGTAAGCGGCTTACTTCCATTGCGATCCCGCGGTTCTGATGATTGTTCCTGCGGTCTAGATAATATTCTAGGTCTAGATATAATAACATATAACAAAATATTAATAAAGTACTAGAGTGTGTGTAAAAAGAGATGCGTCGTAGGTGAGGTCGCCAGTGTGCCAATTTACTAATTATCTTACGTTGTCTACCAAGTATAGTCGGTACCTTGACTGCTGATAAAAATTTTTTTTCACCGTAACGCCACGACGACGGTTCTCTTTTTGCACATATTCTACGTACATACAATTTAGTTTTTAGGGTACCTCAAACGGAAAAAACGGAACCCTTATAGGATCTCTTTGTTGTCCGTCTGTGTGTATGTCAAGACTATTTATCTGGAGAACGCGTAAAGATATCGAGTTGAAATTTAAACTGTATACGTATATCTATGATCTCTTGCAGTTGTGTAAAAGAAAAACTTCTCAGTTGCCGTACAAAAAAGTTAGAGCCGTTTATGTCGTAGAAAACCGCATATTTCGCACTCACAAAAATCAAAACCTACAGGGTACTTCCCGTTGACATAGAACTATGAAATTCGGCGAGAAGCATTGTCTCAGAGTACACATATAGAAATCTGAAAACTGTACATTTTTATTTAAATCACAAAAAATAGGGCCTTAAAATTCACAAAATATGCGTTTAAAATTCAAAGTGAGTAAATCGTATATAACATAGAACTATGAAATTCGGCGAGAAGCATTGTCTCAGAGTACACATATAGAAATCTGAAAACTGTACATTTTTATTTAAATCACAAAAAATAGGGCCTTAAAATCACAAAATATGCGTTTAAAATTCAAAGTGAGTAAATCGTATATAATGTAAGTATCATATAAAAAAACTGCATTAGCACATGCTAAAACAGGATTTTAATTATTTTAACAACGTGTTTGTGGAACCCTCGATGTGCGAGCCTGACTCGCACTTGTCCGGTTTTTTTTAATCACAAAAGCTTTGAATTTGGCGTCAAGATACAGTAGTTCTACGCAAGGTCTAAGATGAAATTGGTATCTCACAGTTAAGTACATTGGCGGTGTCCATTCAGTCAGTATCTTCAATATGAGTTGTTAATCAAGTACATATACTCATTCGCAAAAAAAATAATCAGCTTCCCAATTTTCTGCGCCGGTTAACATTTCAAACACGAAATAAAGCCGCAGAAATACAGTTGAATGAACTTATCTGGTTAGTTTATTGTTATTTTACTACTCTAGATGGAATTGATCGTATTGTCTATGAATCTCAATAGACCGCCGCGCCGGTGGCGTGACTCGGAACAAAATTGCGTACAAATATATGACGAGCAATTTTTTTATGCGGTCCGAGATGCATGACTGGCAAGTTTTGCGCGGTCACGGTCTATTTGTGTTTTAGTTATAAAAAAGTTGTTTTGGCAGTAGGTAATGTAAAACTTGAGACCTCGGGAATGGTATTTTGCGTTTAGTACTATCACATGATATTTTCAAAGGTTTTCAAATCGAGTTGATGCTATTTCTAAAATAAATTGGGACTGTTCTTACTAAGTCTGTTTTTTTGTTTCAAAAATATGATATCATAATTATCATCTTTTTGATATTAAATTTAATCATTATTTTTATGCACCTTTGTGACTAGTTCACAGACCCAAGAGGTGTCTGAATGTATAAGAACACGATTCGAATTTTTTTTGGGATAGAAAAAAGTTAAACATGTTGATAATATAGAATTCTCTTTGATAAAATATAGTGTCTAACCGTGCGCGTCCATTCCGTCAATTCACTGCTGTTTTTTCAGTGCAAAGTTTATATTCCTTTTTCTACGTTCGCTTGGTTACATCCCTGTTGGGTCCTAGTCCATCCCAAAACGCATGTGCTGCGGTCAAAACTGACTATATTCTTTTCATATAAGGTTTTCATGTTTACTTGAGGTTCCAGTTTGATTTGAACATGCACAAAGCAATAGAAAAAAATCGCATTCAAAAATTAGAAATATTTTAAGATTTAAACACACTTTTTTTCGGAAAGTTATACAACATATCGCCATATTTCTTTGATTATACGTCAATCAACATCATCAGTATAGCAACCGTACATGGTATGTCCACTGCTGTAAATAGGCCTACAGGAGGTAGGGAGGTAGGAGAAGGATAAGGTAAATAGGTAGGCAGGAGATAAGTCTTCAGGCGGCTTATAAATAAAAATAAATATTAGGGGACATCTTACACACTCTGACCCAATACTGAGCAAAACTTGTGTTATCTTGTTTGTGAGAAGACACTTATGTTCAACGCATAAATGCTTGCCCTGAGTGGTAATCGAACCCACGCTTCTTTGACCCAGGAGGCAGGGTCACTAACCATACCTACGCCAATACGAACTTACTTAATTCAAAAACAATCTCCATTTATAAATGTACAGTAGTGCAGTTCGACCGCTACTTTTTTTCTTCCACCGAGCTGACAGACGCAGACTGTCCGTACACTCGGCTCGCTCAAATATTTTACCGTCCACATAAAGTGGGTTTGTCCTGTATTGGGAGCTTTTTTCAGGCCTCAATTTCAGCACTAGTCCGTTATTTTTAGCTATTCCGAGACTTTTTACAGGATCGAAGTCGTTGAAACAATGGATAACTAGTCAATCTATGACTGTACTAGTTTTTACCCGCGGCTTCGCCCGCATACGCAATATATCATTATAATTTTTAGTCTATTTGTTATTCTGATATATAAGCTATATTATCGCAAAGTTTCATCTCAATCCGTTCAGTAGTTTTTGCGTGAAAGAGTAACAAACATCTATATCTATATTTTAATTGCTATCTAAATTCAAATTATTTTTTTATGCTAGAAGTGAATGCAATAAGTGAGGGCGCTGTAATCCGAAACACAGGCCACTGGCCTAGTTCAGCAACAGATATATAAATTAATTTAATCTTATTCTAGCTAATTAAGAAATAGATAATAATAAAAAATAATAGATCCATACATCCATCCATCCATCCTCACAAACTTTCACGTTTATAATATTAAGTAGGATTTGAGAAGTAGACATTATTTTTTTCTATGTTTATTTAACATATTTTTTGATTAAAATAAAGGGAATATTGCCAAATAAAAATTACCAATACTTTTCGACTGTTTGCTAGAGTTCCTATTTTCCTGTTCCTGGAGGCCCACCCTTATCAGCTAGGGGTGCACAAAATTGTCTACGACATGTTCTCAGACCTACCGAATATACACAAGAAATTTCATAAATATTCCGCCAAGAAAATTGATTTGGCCTATACCTATATCTAAGAATGTTCGCTAAGCGAATCTAATCATAAGCGTGTAATCGACCTAGTTAAACAACCATCCTATTGGGAACAAAGCCATATAAACATCAGCCATAACCTCATTCGGCAAACTGTCACCACAAACATTTATGTTGTAGGATGATGATTGATAAACCATATTTTTGCAAAAGTCCTAGGAATTTCGTGAAAGCACGTATAATTTGGAGTAATTTAGAAATTGGCAAATATTTTTCAATCTTAGTAGGATTTTACCACTTTGATAAGTACTACACTACACTATATACTATAGCACAAAACCGTCAAATCTGGAAAGATCAGGGGGAGGCCTTTGCCCAGCAGTGGGACACGACAGGCTAACGACAACAACAAGTAGGATTTTGCAAAAATACCCATTGCCTTATATTGAGGAAAAATCGTTAGGTATTATGATCTTCTCAGATTGGTTGACGACTTGGCAAAATGCAGATTTCCTTAGATTATTAGATAGCTGTTTTGACAAAATTCCTCAAAACAGCAAAGGTAAATCTAGGGACTAATCATAATAAGACTTGACTGTCTAGAATGTAACACGCTTACCTAGAAGATACCTGATTTACTCGAGATTTGAGATTCCTACCATTTTTGCGAAAATACGGTTTTCAAAACATCCTACGACACAAACACACAGAAGATCATAGACAAACACACACGCCACTCAAATCATACAGTATCTAATCAGAGTCCATAAAATCAGTACATAAATTAATTATGGGCGGTGCGTCCGTCTGGCTCGGTTCTCGTGGGACTACTTGTTTATAGACCACTTTGATCTTGCGACGGGACGGGCTTGTGCTAGAGGGTGCCAGGATAATGTGACCGATTTAATTATTTTTTTGTCTGAAATGCGTCTAATTTCTCAGAATGTTACTGTCTAAAGCCGTGATCGACGTACAAAAAACTTCATCATAGTTACTGCATACCTACAACGGGCGTGCGGATACTGCGTTACAATATTATCAATTTCACGTAACGCTATCAGTACTATGGCGTACATGGCTATTCTAATCGAAAAATTGAACTGCAAAAGAGGAAAGCGTCAAATGGAAGGAGCTTTATAAAGACGTCGATTTAAAAAACAACGAGTTTTAAAAACCTGGTTATAAAAACCGAATCTTTAACCAAGTTTTTAAGTCGAAGTTTTTTGTACGTCGATCAGGGGCTTAAAACGTGTATAGTTTTAACTGAACAAATTGTCAATAAGATGGACTTTTATTTTATCTTTCGCTATTTGAACTTTTAATAAGGGACTTATATAAGGTCGCTGCGACTAGGTCGTAACGTGGGGATAATAAAGATTTACTTATCTCTTATGTTCATTGAGTGATAAGTTCCGTAAAATGAAACTGAAACTACTTACACGGTTGTGTTCAACCCCCTCTATATCTCGTTTTTAACTAGAAAACTTTCCGTAAATTCTCCATGATACAAAATGTGGTATGTATTTATTTCTTGGCTACATACTGCATGAAGCTATCCACTGTCCACTCGCAGCCAATTGGCTTTAATGGAGAAGCTGCTTACACGGTTGTGTTCACTGCTTTACAGTCCGCCGTAAACGATACCTCAATGAATGAACTGTTTAGCTTACTAGGGGCAAGTGAGGAAGCCAAGATTGATATCAATGGAATTTGTGTAGATCTGATAAATATTTTGATAAAGTAAAAAGTATGCTGGGTATGGCCCTGGTGTCAATTTTATTACTTTGATATTTTAATGAACTTGATTTACAGGTACTAAATTGAACCTACTGAACCTTTAATAAGAAAGTCGAGCCTGCCCTGGTGTGCGAGTTTTTAAGCTACCTGTAACAACCGGGACCTACAAATTGACGTGTCATCCGAGCCATTTCCACCCGCGGTCACCCATCCGGAGACTGCCCGTGCTGAACGTGGCTCAACTTCGATGATCGCTAACGGACACTTAGTCAAACTACGCTATGAGAGCTATGACGCTAAAGTTTGGTCTGAAGAAACTGATTCAGATTCAGATTCTGATTCAGATTCAGATCATTTATTGGCCATTTATAACATGTCAGTCATACAAGGCAAGTCAGTTTACAAAATTAAAATATAGAAACTATGTAATTTAAAAATTCTTAATCATAAACATTAACATTAATAATCAATAGTAAATAAAATAATAACAAAAGTCAAATTATACATCAGCGATACGTCATAGGAAATCACAAAAATAAAAATACCTGATTACCTTTTATTGTAGTTACGTTTTAAATTTCATTTAATGAGGCTGTTATTTTTTTGTAAATGTAATGGGTACTAAAATTGTATGACCTTTTAATTGACTTCGTGGTAGGCACGTTCAGTTTCTAACATTCAATTATTTTTTCAAACATGATAATTACTTGCCATGACAGGAAAGACTTTCAAGCAGGTTTTACGGCAAAATTTCTTACCTGAAATAGAAAAATAACAACTTTTAGAGACAAGTTTTAATAGTCTATGATTGGCGTGGATATCACATTACACGATAACATGCATAATTATGAATTAAAATCTCCCTAATTTTACGAATCGGTTGAAAAAAACATATTACAACATTCTAACATCAATCCCTAAAGGTGAACATACACGGCCAGTTTAACTGATCAGTTTTTCGCATCACTCCAACAGCTTATTCAGCTAATTAAAAGGTAGGAATTGGGGTTCCATATTTGAAGTCAATGGAGCCATTTTGTTTCTTCCTTAACTTGAGTTATTTAATTTTTTCTCGGAACCAAAGTTGTTTGAAATTTGATTTCCTACTACTTTGATTCTCATCATTTTTTTCTAGGATAGATATTTTTTTTAAATAAGACAATAGTGCCATTTTGTTCCTTCCATAACTCGTTTTATTTCAATTTTACAGGAGATTTTTTCTTCATATAAGGGAGCCACCAATTCCAATCTCCAAAAGAGTGATGCGAAAATCTGATCAGTTCATCGCATCGTGTACGCCCACCTTTATCATGATCCAGCCAGCCATAAGAAGTCCACTGCTGGACATACTCAATAGTATTAAGTTAAAAATATCACGTACCCACCCACACCTATTTCCAGTCAAAATAAAGTCTACATTTGGAATGAAATTTCATCTCCTTACATAACCCTTACGTGCCATAATATTTGTCACAATAAAACACCCACGATATATTTATACACCCAATTAAAGCCCTAACTTCATTGTATGGCAACAAACAAGCTTTAACACATTTATCATTGTACTCCCTAATTTTTATAACACACCATACGTTCTAATTTCAACCCTAGGGCACAAAAGTTACAGACGATTGTTCGTAACAGGGGTTTTAACGAGAGCTCAAAGGAACAATTATCTCAAAATATATCATAAAACGATATATTATAACCCGTGCCTGTAATATTTCTATCGCTGCTATTAATAAAGGCCATATATTTACGGGACGCGTCTTTTTATTGGACCATTGCTCATCTCTTGTCGGGGTCACAAATCAGAATGAGTGCAGAAGTCAATACTCATACAACGCGCGTAAAGAAATGCACACAACGACACAGACTCACGGACACGAAATGTTACAACGCGTTGTAGTTGTGCGAACCATATGTTCATGAGCTTAGTTATTGCACTAATGATAGGGACGGCAGCGCTAATGACACGAGTATTGTTTGTCGCTTTTGCATTGAGAAATAAGACAATAACAAGATTATTATAATGCTTAGTTTCGACTTTAGTGACCACTACGATGAAGAGTTAACAGTCATCCTTGGGCGAACACGTTAATTCGCTATTCAAAGTGAAACTTAAAAATTCACAAATGCTAATCACTAGTATCACACCTAGATCTCACAACACAGGTCGCCCTAGTGTGGGATCTAGTGTACAACTTGCTTTGTGTAAATTTTTTAAGAACAATAAACTTTTTATTTATTTATTATTATTAGTAATAATCATCATCATTTCGTTTCAATGGCTAAGTTGTGTAGTTTTATTTTTCTTTGTTATTTATATTTACAATTTACAATATTTACATAGCTATGTGGTATCAAATGTGCTTAAGAGACAAAAATTTGACAACATCAACCTCGGTGGGTAGAAATCGCGCTAGGACAGTGCCATGCCTGTACAGTGTACTTATTGAGCTTTCGTCGAGGGTAGGTACGTTTGAGTTAAGTTGTATGTTGCTAGTTAAATTTAAGTTCTGCATAGTCGATGTTCTGTGTCGGGATGTCGGAAGGCAAACATTGCACGCCACGGGCGGGAGTGACGTTCTGTAATTAGGAATTTATGAAGATAATAGTGATTTAGTGGCGTAAACAACGACTAGGTGTGAACATTATTCGGTAAATGGTAAAATATGTGCGTGAGGTCCGGTGAAATGGTTGTAGGTACTGTACACTTTACACTGCAGGACGACCTACTCACGAAGGGTGATTGGGCTTTATCTACCACACTGGCCCAGTGCGGGTTGGTGGGTTTACATGCGCCATCGAATTTATTCTACGGCCGTAAGCAGGTTGCCTCGCGATGTTTTCCTTCACCGAAAAGCCAGTGGTGTGATATTCCGTATATGAATTCATTGGTACGGGATAGGGATTTGAACCCACGACCTCAAGATTGTATGGCGGGTGTCACTACCGCTAGACCACCACGGCGTTGAAGTTGAAATGGGTGAAAACATCGGAATACTCTTAGCTTAGTTGATGCACACCTTAACGCTTTTAATAAGTACTTAAGAAATAACTGTTAATTTGATAATTTATTTTCCTAGTTAGTATGGCGACATGCCACTTTGTATGGGTTGCAAAGTTGCAATTTTGCAAAATAAATAATTTGATCAAACTTGGTCACTTCTAGATTAGTCTGACATTTTTTTTTATTGCTATCGGTTGGGACGTTTTGCAGTTCCGCCCCCCGACCGTCTAAGCAATAGCAATCGTAATAGCAATCGTTTATGACTTCATTTTAGTCATTTGGCACCGCCTATGTGACGTTGCTTTGCGCGGATCGCGAAAGCAATCGTTGAATGAACAACTTTGATGGCTAACGTCACATAGGCGGTACCAAATGACTAAAATGAAGTCATAAACGATTGCTATTACGATTGTTATTGCTTAGGCGGTCGGGGGCAGTAAATTCATCATTATCGAATTAACTAGATGTTGTACATACATACAGTCACTTATTTAACAGTCGCTACGAAAGCGGTAAGAGACTACAAGCCAATTAGTACAAAAAACTCTCCATAATTAACTCTAACCGACTCTACCTTAAAAAAACAGATCCAAAAGCTTTTTGAAATATTAAATAAGTAATTTGGTTAACGAATGGGATTATGTAAATGTTCCTTGGCATCGCGCCAGAGCAATGTCGGAATAATACGATTTCAAACAATTATACTCTGTAAATATTTGATAATAATGTTAAACTTGTGTTTTAGTTTCAATTTGTAGAGACAGGGTTCAACCGTTTTATCTAAACCTTTTTGATGGCTTTTAAACGAAATTTAATTTTAAATTCGAACCCGTTTCTAGGTCAGCGGATTGCCAAGTTGAAATGGCATCGTAGCTCGGAGGACTGACGACTGATGGGATCGAAAAGTTCTCGAGTGGAGACCAAGTACCGGCAAGCGCAGAGTAGGGCGCCTAAAAACAAGTTGGACGGATGACATTAGGACCAAACATAATTTCATTTGATGTCATTAGACCGCGTTTATGCGTGATGGATATATGGATATCCATCACGCATAGAACGTCGTTGTTATAAACGTAATTTTTGTGCGTGTGTTGTGTAGACTAAAGTTCGTCCACAGGAAACGACTGCAAGTTGGTTAGCAACTTTTTCCCTGATCTACTCTTAGCTGCAGTGAGCAACGCGACGATAGCGCGACGTCGAAAATTTGCATGGTGTTGGGGCTCTCATAGAAATATATGTGCTAACATGATCAGTTGCCTCGACGTTGCATTGCCATTGCTGTTATCTGAGAACTGCCTAAGGCCACGTATACACTATGCGGATGCGGGTCGGTTGCGATCCATCTACTACAACCATAAATATCGAATGAAAAAAATCCCAAATCGATGACTACAACACAGAAAAACGTAAGAAACAACAGTTTTCATACGCATTACAATGCGGCCAGCCGCCCCGTTATGAAATCTGTTGTTTCTTATATTTTTGAAAGGAAAACTTCTTTAGGGGCGTTGTGCACTTTTTGGTATGGGTAAAAAATGTTAAACTCGCGTCAGGACACATAACCAGATCGAAAATTCGTAAGACGGGGAGAGAATAGACCGCCGGCGCGGCGTAGGAGTTGAAGCAATATCGGATATTGCTTCAACTCCTACGCCGCGCCGGCGGTCTATTCTATCTTTCTACCGTGCGGCGAAAAAATGTATGCCTGCTCCTGCAGGGCGCTTGCGCGAGTGTGCTTGTGTGATATTGTATTTTACCACATAAATGATAGCGTTTGTACAAAAAGAGAACCGTCGTGGCTTTACGGTGAACTAAACTAGATTTTAATCAGCACTCAAGGTACCTACCGACTACTTGGTAGACGTGAGTCTACTGATGACAACCGAATTGGTGTCTATCAAGTATCAAACACTTTTAGTTGTACTAGCAATGACAGAGCAGTGTCGTCAACGTCACAAAGGTGACGTCCACCATTGGTATATTATTCAGGGAAAAATCGAACCAAGATGATATATACTTCATTTGAAAGCTTGTTATATGGGCTTCCCAAAAATATTTAATTTAAATTTTTTCACCCCTCCAATTTTTTTAAATGCGAAAAATAAATTGTATGAACAATAACAATACAGCTTATTATTTTTTCTAGTTTAGCAATAATAAAGTGCTTCTACCGTTATTTTACTTGCATTCGTAGCTGATTCTTCCACATTCATTCAAAAATTATAACCTACCAGTGTGACCAGTTAGTAGGTAGAATGTGACAAAAAATCACTTAAAAAGTGTGTCTAATTGGTAAAAATGCTTTTAATTAACAATTTGGAGGTTACATAATCAGGGCTGCTAGAGATAGACTAAGTACCTATTGAGCGAAATATATTTTTTCTAATAAATTCAAAATTAATTTTAAAAAATCGGAGGGGTCATTTTTGTTTTTAACTGTTGTAATAGACTTAGAAAAATATGAACTTTCTCGAAATGTAACGAGTGTTGTGGTTAGAATTTTTGATTATTATTATACCAGCCTCCATACATTTTGTGGACATGTCCTTGGTAAAATGGTACACGGGCGACCTCACCTACGACGCTTCTCAGTTTGCACAAGCTCTAGTACTTTAAATGTTCAAGTTTTCACTTCTGCCCGCGCGGCATGCGTTCGTAGCCTAAGACCACTAGTAACTATTGATTTACGTTGTCTCCAGTCTCCAGAAGCAAGACAGCCAGATCAGTAAATCAGCATAACAGTAAATTGGCCCTAACGTGTCCATCCGGACTATCAATTCCCACGGAGTCTGTTCGTAACTTATCTGCCTCAGTCAGGCCCATATCGATCGGGAATAGGTCTGAGACGTTTATATCAGGACAATGGGATATAACAATACCGTGTGTTTGAATGTTTGATGAAAATCCGACCACAACGGTTGTTCTGGCGATTTATTGCAGCTAAAGACGCTGGGTACGCTGCTACGAAACGATTCCTTTATACAGGGTTATCCAGAACTGGTGTAGTAAGCCGAAAAGAGGTGATTCAGACTTCAGATGCTTGAACAAATTTTACTATGACCCAAGAATTTCAGAAAATACTGCTGTTTTATATATGTTTCCTTCCGACTACAGTTTTCTCTATGGAACAGCAATTTATTTCGCGATTTTTCAGGTTGGTCCCATAGTAAAAGTGGTTCATTTTAATAGTCTTACGTCCCCTCTTTTCGGCAAACTTACTGACTTTCTGATGACTGGGACTTTCTGAGGTATACAGGGTTATTTCTAATCAATTAGCATTTTTCTAGGGACTTATTCTGTACATAAAAACAAACAACTTTTGTTCTACGACTTTCGTCAAAACTAAAAAAAAAACAGCTAAATTTTGTCGCGGAAGAACTAAATTTTTCTATGGACAAACAAAATTTTTTTTTAGTTTTGACGAAAGTCGTAGACCAAAAGTTGTTAGTTTTGATGTACAAAATAAGCACCTAGAAGGATGCTAATTGATTAGAAATAACCCTGTATAATCGCCATTATGAACAATTTTGACTATGAGACTAACCGCTAAAAAGCCAGCCGTCCCTTAGGTATATTTTATCGAGAGTCATTTTAATTTCGATGTTTTTTTTTATTTTACAGGTATTTTTTTCCACAAGGTTTGTCTTATAGTAAACGTTGTTTAATTGGTCAACAAATTCATACATATATACATACTACCGCTTTTGTAATTATTATAATTATTTAAAATTAAGATAGAAATGTTTATGTAGGTTGATGTAATTTAATTTTTGTGAAATAAAATGATTGATTGATACTCCATAACGTCTGCATTTTTCAAATCACCACCTTGTATATAATTATATGTATATTAAAAACCAAAATAGTACTTAATATAAATTAGGGCGTCAAAGTTAACCCAAATAACAGAAAACATTTCCTTGGTCAAACAGATCCACGTGGTGAGGTCGTTGCATTAGTCAATATTGACTGTTCGCATATTCGTTAACCAATTGGGAGAGCTGGCGATCATTTGAGTAAGATGCTTTGATTGATTTCAGGTATACTGTACTGTACCAGCCTTTTAATACTACTCTGCAGGACGAAGGCCTACCCACGAAGGGCAGACTGGGCCATATTCACCACGCTGTCTCAGTGCGTGTTGGTGGATCACTGTTACTAGTGTACACTGTACAGGCTGTGAACTGGATTCTTTATGCTAGTCCGATTTCGATAAGAATTAACCTAACAAGTCGAGAGCTAGTAGCGGAAAGCCTGGGGCTCTATTTTTGAACCGATGCCTGCTCGGACGTACGCGTTTTGGTCACGAGATCGAGTGAGAGCAGGAGCGACAATTGAAAATCTACACAGAGCTGTGAAAATCTATGTTAGTGCGAATGGGACAGCACAACTTACAATTCATTGGTAATTTTAGCAGTTAGCATTTACAATTGAACTACCCAGCTATCCTGGCTAGCGTTTAAACAAATAAACTAGATCGAATGATATCATTCTAATACTCAAACAGTCATTAGTGTAATCACATCGAATCCTAAATAATCTTTCTTGAAAATTTGCAAATGATATGATAGGTACGACAAACATAGAAAAGGCCAACACACATCCACATTGACACATTATGTTTGGTTATTTGAATCTCAAAGTTTTCCTCACAATATTTCAAGAGATAATCACAATATTTCGACCTACGACTCCTAAACTATAAGCTAGTTTTTATTCATAACCGTGTTTAAAACTAAATTGTGTAACGTGAAGTCGATACTGTTTATTGAGAAACGCAGGAATTCGATTGTGAAATATTAGTATTGTTTCATTTTAACGGTTTTGTACGTGACGATAGCTCTCTAGTATGTAAAATACAAGGATGTTTTTCCCGACTCTAAAAATCCAAGTAACATTTTTTTTCTTTTTTGTTTTATTTATTTGTCCTGAATATGACATACATATGTACAATTAAAAGTACTGCCAAACAGCGAAGCGGTTTGTAGGCAGGATAGCTCTCACGTTAGGTACAACTTAGTAACTATGTACAAGCGGATAGTAATACATTCCCGTGTTATTATATGTACTTTTGGACAATGTAATGTCGTTATCAATTATCCATTAACATATTTTGTTTTTATAATCTAAAATTTGATACAAATGTTTACTTTCTAATGTGTTAATCTTCATCGTTTAACTTATCTATCATCAATTTATACAACATTTTTTTAAAGCCTAATTTTGTTTGAAATGATTTCTCGAAATTTTCCGGTAAGTTTTGCATAATCTAGATATAATCCACTGCCTAGTACGCTTACCATAGTAGTTTTTATATTTGTATTGCAATTCCAGCCGGGACTTAGCCGCTTTACGGGTTCTTTTCTGAAATATTCTAATCGGTTTAAATGTGTTGTGAAATTGTTGTAATAATAAATAGATAATCGACTTTCTTTTTTACTTCGCATAGGCCTTGTGTCAACTCTGGTGTCAGAGTTACAAAACCGCCTGAAGGCCTCTGAAGGTCAACCGGAACCTACAATTTAACGCGTTATCCGAGCCACGGTAGCGCTCCGCGAAAATGACACCCGCGGTCACCCATCCAAAGACTGACCGTATAGAACGTTGCTTAACTTTAGTAATCGCTTACAATATACACCTAGTCATACTACGCTATGAGCGCTAATATTTTACAAACAGTGACACATACAGGCAATAACATCTCACAAAGTTTGGTTAACGAAAGATATGGTAATTTTACTTATGAAATAAATAGAGAAAAGAAATAGCAATAGTTATGTTCCTATTTATTGTTATAGCAGCACTTTTATAACCAGTATGTCATAACAGTTAAATAATGTCTTTAAAATATATATGTATCTCAGATTGTTTTAGTTTAGGTTTAGGTAGCGAAAATATGGTACTTTTACTAAATGACGTTTACGTTTTAGTGTCAATGAAATAACGCTACTTCGGCGCCCTTATTTCACGTGTCATCTGAGCCACGCTAGCGCTCGGTTGTTAATGCGATTCGTGGTCACCCATCCGAAGCATGACCGTGCTGAGCGTTGCTTAACTTCGGTGATCGCTGTCAAACACCTAGTAAAACCACGCTACGATTGTTTGCGGTTCACACCACGCTCGGAAATCGAGTACTTATCAGTAAAAGGCAAGGTAATTCCCCGAACGGTCTCCACAAAAGAATCTTATGAACCTGTAATGGCGTTCCTACATCGTAATGCTTATGTGAGTGATAAGGCTCCGGTAATATCTGTAAAAACACATAAAAACATGCGATAAAGGGAAAACGGTCACAAAGGACTATAGGCTGGTATATCCATAGAGATTTAGAGAGAGAGCTTCTTTTTACACGGCGCGCGGGCGTGCGAGGCTCTTATATGTAGCAAATACGCTTCGAGCATATATCTATAGAGTCACAATCGTGCAAAAAAAGTGCCCGAGACAAAACCTTGCGAAAGCTATGTTGTGGGCAGGCTTTTTAGTAAGTCGTAAGGCTTGCAAGCCAACTACAACGCCGCGCGATGCCAAAGCGCTCGAATAGCTAAATAGCATAGTTCTGTTTCTTTTTCACTTTAGGCATTCGATAGAGAGACCGCTTTTTACGTTGCTATTAAATTTACGCTGGCGCCTCTATAATCGGGCTAAACTCGGCTAGGGCGGTTTCTTGGCAGCCCTTTGCAAGTAATTATTATTTATGAGCAGTTTCACTCTTTATTAGCCTTATATACGCGCCATACAAAATCAAGCAAGTATATAAAAAAAGCAGAGAGTTTTGTGCGAAATTTAGTCTCAGCTAGATCGATGTCTCGTCTCGCGAGATCTGTGGTTTTATAAAACATTAACCCTAAAAACCCACCGGAAAAAGTTTAAGCGCGTCCCGAATGGGTAAGGGAAAAGCTAGTAAAAACATAAAAGTCGTAAAACTTTCCAAACTAACTGAATGCAAAGTTTAAGGTAAGGGCGGCGGCCCACCGGGAGCTTTCGGTCGTTAAGTAACAATGAAAGGTCTTCATGTAACAAAAGAAACAGAATTGATCTGAATGAAAACTTCACAATCTTCACGACTTTGTGTTTCAGTAAAACGAAATTTTGTGAAAATCTAATCAGTAACATCGAGTCAGTCATTTTTGCAATCGCTGGCGAAACAGGTATAGTGAAAATATATAAGGCGGCATTTTAATTCTCGATAGATTTATCGTAAAATACAATTTTATATGAAATTGAGACTACAGCCAACAGTGCGTACAGAGGTGCAGACAAATGCCATTAAACTGATTCAATCGATCGAGAAAAAACCTTGACAAACTTATACTAGGGATAGTGCTCCGGTGCGTTCCACTGAAGATACCGGAGCTCTCAAGACAGCACACAGGCAGTTCACCGAGAGGGTCTTTTGGATATAATCCCACAAAACCCGGCTGTACCTCGAAGCAGCCAATGATAAATAATCGGCCAAGTGCAAGTCCGACTCACGTACGAAGGGTTCCGTACTGTATGGGAGCCCCACTTAACAATTTATTTTATTTTAATAATTAATTATTGAAGTGAACATACAATTAAATATTTTGTGAATATTTCCAGCTTCTACCTGTTACTGTTATTAAAATCGAGCGAAAAAATCCAGGTTTATTGTATGGGAGCCCCCTTAAATATTTATTTGATTTTGTTTTAGTATTTGTTGTTATAGCGGCAACAGAAATACAGCATCTGTGAAAAATTCCAGTGTCTAGCTATCACGGTTCCTGAGATACAGCCTAGTGACAGACATACATACATACATAAGAACATCGGAGTCCTAGTATTAGGGTCCCGTTTTTACCCTTTGGGTACGGAACCCTAAAAAGGGGTACAGTGATCTTCCAGCAGACCTTTTGCGACAAACCCAAGGACGTCCTACCTCATGTTTGTAACAAAGGAAACCTACCCAGTGCGTGCCCGCCTTAAGGTTCTGTGGGAAGAAAAGATATTCACGCGTCACTGAATATTTCAGGTTACTTTATCATTCTTCTTTGCATTTGATGTGGAAATTGGATAATATTTCTGGTGAAACACGCCGCCGGCTGGGTAAAGATGGACGAAAACTTTAAAAGAGAAATGATATTTCTTTCCTGCGAAAGTTTTCTTTTCAGTGCGGTTTACGTAAAATAATCGAGTTTAAAAATTCTAAAAAAGATGACTTAGTTACTGAGAGAATATATGTTTTTACCGACTTCCAAATAGGATTTTTTAAGTGAAACTTCTAATGCGACTTCCGACAAGGTTGCGTTAAATGTTTAACGCCACCATGGAGGGGGCATGAAAGCACTGTTGCGTCGAAATTGTGAAAAAATTGTGCACCGATTTAAAAAAATCTTTCTTATTTCGCAAGGGTATACTTCCGAGGTGGTCCCATTTTAGTTTTATCGAAATCGGCTGAGCCGTTTTTGATAAATCAACTACAATGCAACAATAATGCACCTACATGGATGTCGCAAAATTCGTGGAAACTATTCAAATTTTGTATACTGTGGAAGGCGGTGGTTCAATTTTTTGCGAAAAATAATGTAACGCAGTAGGTGCACGCCCGTTGTAGACATGCATTAACTATGATGTAATCTGCGATGTTTACGTGATCACGCTTCTGGGGTGCTCTATAATTGTTTCGCGTTTTTTTGGTGCCTTTTGTTTCCCGGTCTTTTGTATTCGGTTTTAATGGTGTTTTTTTTGTATCGAAGGACAATGCTCCTTCCAGAACTTTTCAACCTGCTACTCTGTTAACACAATAGCGTTTATTAAGGTGACGCATTGATAAACTATTATTTCAAAAATTCTCCCTTCGTTCGGACAAATTTTACGCGGTCGTGCTCGACAGGATCGCGCCAGAGCGGCGGGCGGTAGTGAGTTTTTAATTAATTACTCATAATGTACACTTTAAAAAAATAACTTTTCGGTCTATGAAATAGAATAGCGGTCTGACTATTTCATTCGTAAAAAAATAATGGGGTGTTGTCGCTGATAATTCTGCGCATTCGAATTATTAAACTTTTTTTTTGGTGAGAAATTTTTAAGTTTTTTTTTTTAATAAAGACGGTTATTTTTCAAAATTATGTCCGGTTCATTAAATTTTTCAAGATTTTTTCTTATTTATGATATTTTTGAAATTTGAATCAATATTGTTCGTCCTCTCACATCGCGCATTCAAAAGTACTCGATTCGTGTTTCTCGACCCGATGCCACGTCTTAACGAGTAATGTCGCGACTCGTCTAGTAAATTCGGGACTGTAATGACGGATATAAATACGACGGCTGACCCTTGAGGACTCAGTTTTTTGTTTACCGTCAAAGCGAAAACATCTCGTGTTCAAGTGCTGTCAACAGTGATTGTGAAGTGACTAGTTTGTGTGAATATCAGTGCCAGTGTGAAGTGTTTTTGCGAACAGTTGTGTCGTGTATATTGTGATTTTGTGCAATAAAGTGCAAAGTGAGAACTGTTTACTAAAAAATTCGATTCATCTATACTCGTGAAGTCTAATGTTCGGAAAACTACTAGTATAATTTGTTTAGTACAGATAGCCGTTAATTACGTTTGCTTATCAATCCATACACAAAGAAAGTTAATTACCGACAAGCGCTGTTATCAACTCGTTCCAAATGTTATCACTTATCACGTTATCACTCACTAAACCGGTATGCTAAGCGACTAGACTCCACCGGCGGTATTTCACTACAACAATTTGTTTGTCGGACATTGATCTTTGCAATACAATATAGTCTATGTTCATGTAATGTATCTACCAAACGATATAGTTTAGATTGCAGGAACGCGCTTTATGCAAACCTGTACTGTAAAACTGTGAACTTATGGTTGATATATGAATATACGTATCGACGTAAAGTACCTCTGCGAGATCGAATCGGGAATGAAAAGTTCCGAAGAGCCAAAGTTACCGGCAAGTTGAAGTGTCAGTGGCATAGCATGAAAAACTGATGGCCAACGAGGCGTAAAGTTTTCAAATGGAGACCATGCACCGTGCGCAACGTAGGACGTCCACCCGCAAGGTAGACAGTCGTCCTAAGGCTTTATTTTAGAACCGATACCACGCGATCGAGTAGGGGCATGAGCGACCCAATGAAAACCTATTTTAGTGCAAACGGGATAGCATAGCATGCAATAGTATTATTATTTTTATTTTTATCTTAGAAATCAGATACATTACGCAGTTCTGTCAATGTCAAAATTTGAAGTTGACATTCACGCCAATTTTTTGGCGTGGTATGTAATTGTATTTGCCGATACGTTTAGCACATTAATTTGTACTTTTTGTAAATGCCACAGAGTATCTCTGTGGTAAATATTCTTGTTTGTTTTTGGCTTTTAATTATTTTTTATATACTGCTTGTCTAGACTAGCACAATAAATAATTACTTTTTATAATAATGTGATGTCACCTGCCGGCTCCACCGGAAGACCAGCGCTGGTTCACAACCAGCATACGCTGAGGTGGAGCCGATTTGTGACAGAAATATAGATTAGTATCCTACTTAGTTTTAATATTTATGTTTTACTCTACGTACGTTTTTGTCACAATAAAAAGATGTCTATGTCTATAGTTAAAGTAATTTTCTAGTATCAAAAGTTGAGCTCCTGATTAGAAGCCCAATTTACATACCTACATTATCTATGCTAGCAAACTGAACAATATAAAGTTTATATATGTATTGTAGAGAAATAATTGTGTACAAAACCTAGATCACACGACCAGTTTGTCTGTGATGATAGAGATAATCCTTTATTAATTCAATCAGACAACTAAATAAACAAAGTAAAAGGACAAAACATTACAAATTAGTTATACTCAACGGTGGCTTTATCGCTTCAGGCAATTTCTTCCCGGGTGATGATGATGACTATAGAAATAATCTAATTATTTCAACAAAGTATAACGCGCGTGTCCTATCGCATTATCAAGCAGGTCAATAGATGTGTTTGCATTACAAACATTTTTCCAATACGACACCCGGTTCAATTCCCGGCGGGGTAGCGGGCAAATATGTAAATAGAGCCTCGGGCCACGTGCCGGAGCTCGAGGGTTAACTGCGTGTGACGTTTTGCGAGAAACCCCAAATAACTTCGGTTATTTTTGATTAAGTTTCCCTTGGATTTTTATATCGGAAAATATATTATTGTTCGGGGAAAAGAATTTATTTTTGATATTTACCTCGGGTTTTTTATTTCTTTGTTAGTGTAGGAATTGTACAGGGTCAGGCAGAAAGGGTACAAGCTAAGCTGAAAGATTCAGATAATTATAAACAACTTTTACTCCAGTCCAGCCAATCCAGAATTGGATTTAAAAAAACAGCTGTATCATTCATTATTGTAACTCTGAACCGATAAAAAACTATTTTATTTCTTATAGGTTTGCGTTTGACTACATACTGCCTGATGTTAAGCAGATATGCGGTCTAGGGTGTAGCATGCTTACCTAGAAGATACCTATTTACTCGAGATTTGAAGACAACCACGTTGTACTTTTGCGGGAAGACAGACCCCAGTTTTTCGTAAATTTCGGTTTGACCCCATAGTAAATGTCAAAGTGGTGGTCTGAATTATGCCCTTTCGGCTTTGAATACTGAGTATATTTTGTGTATACTTTGTGTTCTGAGTATCCCTGATCCTCAATGATTGTTAACGATGCCCTTAGGGGTTGTTAATATAAAGGGTTAGTTATCGATACCACCCTAATCAATAGTGATGTCACTACAACAATAAATAGTAGCGCTTATAGCGTAGTTTGACTAGGTGTTCGTTAGCGATCATCGAAGTTAAGCAACGTTCAGTACAGTCAGTCTTCGGATGGGTGACCGCGATGGCATTTACAACTGAGCACTACTGTGGCTCGGATGACACGTTAAATTGTAGGTCCCGGTTGTTTTAGCCATTTAGCCACGTCAGAGGCTTTCAGCAGGCTTAAACTCTCTGATACTAGGGCTAATCACCCGGCCTATACCAACTTACTTCTACAATACGAAGGCATGATGACTTAGTGGGAGATCACCCGCCTTAAAATCGTAAGGGCGTGGGTTCAATCATGGACACTCTCGTGTGATAAGAATGATTGGCCTGAGCAGAATAAAAAGCCAAATCCAAGCCACTACGGCGTTTATTAGACTAGAATTAGAACAGGCTAGCCGGTATAGGTCAAATCTAGCGTCTATAAACCTATATGCTGCAACAATCCCTACTCCTCATCTTGTGCAGCGATTTGCTTCGTGATCACAGACGCCGTTAAGTTTGATTCGATTTATAAGCATAGAAATCAGTTCTTTGAAACAAAAGTACCTACGGATTTTCATAGAAAATACCTTTGTTTTATCTCAGACTGACTATACTGTGTTGTCATCAACAATTAATATAATTTCATGAAAAGGCTTTCGTTTGATCTCGGAAGATATCACTCATTTCGTACCCCAAAAATAACAGCGTCGCCCAAAAACAACATATATATTTTACTATCGAGTATATCATCCCTGACATTTATTACTATGACATCAAAGTTAGGGCTATCCCTTGAATAGTTATCATAAAAATATGTCGCTTATGAGTTATGCTCAGCATGTCATCGACGTACGTGATCTGATGCTGTCGCAGTCTCAATTTGGTGACATTAATTTATATTTGGCTTAAGCTTCAACGAAACTAACATCATTACTCTGAGCGTCTTTAAGATTAAAGGATAATTACAAACGAGCATGCTCGTAAGAAGCGCTTTTTTATTTTAAAATTGGCTATTGTTATGACGCTGGTCCCATGGAAGTGTGGACGGCCCTTAGTATGGGACGCGACCTGCGTCTTTCTGAGACTCAGAGAAGGGCTGGAGCGGCGGTCAATTCGGCGGAGCAGCACTAGCGCCAAATATGCTAATGCTATGCTCTGTTGTGGTTACACATTTGAAATTTGAGCCGTTTGGAGTTGAGACATTGGGTCCGTGGGGGCCGGGAGCTTATCTTGTTTTCAAGTCTTTCTGAGCGTCTGGTGGACGCGACACGTGACCAAAATGCTGGTGTTTATTTGGCTTAACGTACAAGCATTGCCACCGTCAACGCTGACAACTGGCAATGGGCTTTAGCATTTGGATTATCTTTAGACCTTTATGGCCCTGTGGATGATCCAATTGCTTTTTATGTTGTAGTCGTTTATATAGTTTAATCCTATGTAAGTAGTGTTGTATCTTATTGGCTAGTTAAGAACAGAAGTCGTCCAAGTAGCACTTGGATTTCGTGTACTTTAGTTTGACATGTATGAAGCCCGAAAACTTCAAGTACCAACTTGCGACTTGTATCAATTATATTCTTAACTAGCAAATCGCACATGTAAATTACTGTTAAACAAAAAGAAAAATCTTTTTTAACGACAGCTCGGCTCGCCGAAAGAATGTTCAAAATAATAAATGTTTTACCGATACCTCTACCGTCCCGGTGGTTGCAGATAGATAATTCTATAATATTTACAGTTTGGAGCTCTATTTTGCTGGGTAGCATTTGCGGCTGTGTCTAAACGTTCGTCTGCGACAGTAGTGAATGAGAGAAGGAAGATATCGACACAAATCACAAAACACCTCCCTTCACACTCAAACTCAGCACATAACAAAATCCGTAAAAAAAATAATAAACTAAGAAATATGTTCCAGAATTTTCGCCACAATACAGGCGTTGAGTGCTTTCAAAACTTTCAACAGACACATTACTTTCGCGGCAGCACTTTTCTGAAATATTATCTTTCGGCGAACAATGAGGAGCATTTTTTCCACTGATAAATAAAAGCCCCTTTGATGGTATCACCTGAGTGACAAGCCATTTGGACACTCGTTTTACAGTTACAACCATATTTCCAAGTGGGGAACCAGGAGGGTTCGGCCCTCACCCCTGGGTAGGCGATGGTTTGAATCATGAGTTGTAAGCGGGTAACTAAAGACTAACAGTCGGCCTTTTGTTTAAAAAAAACATTTCTTCAGCATAATGCTTGATATAGGTTGTTTCAATAGTGTCCGGCGCTTGCATTACTCTTACCTAGATATGATAGCCTGACTACTATGTATAGCAAAAGAGGATATACAATTATACAAATATAATAAGCGGTGTCACCGCTCGGTATGCGCCCGCGCATCATGCACTCACGTTACTTATCGAACTGATTGCTCGTCAGCCTAATATCGATGTATTTTTCTCAAAGCAGAAAAATATTACTCAACACTGCATGAGTTGCCTAACTGAGATATGTCATTATTCTTAAGTATACAATTCATAAGATAGTTATTAAGAGAATTTATAAGAATTATGTGTATAATATTTAAGTTATTGTGTAATATTTAAGTCAAAAACGTTTGGTCTGCATGTGACTGTAAGTCTTTGACTCTATGTAGTAAATAAATAAATAAATAATATATATAGATACCTAAGATTACCTTGTTTCTCAGTTAAGTGAATTTATTGGTAATTATTTTGAGAAATAAATGTTTTACATAAATGTTTTAGTAAAAGGTCAATAAATGTATAACTTATGCTGTTATATTATTATGTCCCAATAGGTGACAAATGTAGAAACATCATTTCCCGTTGTACGCTTATACCGCATCCCCCAGTTTAAGGTGTATCGAGTTCTAAACGAAATGCACAGGGCATTAAACATGAATTTCCCTGCCCCACCTGCGTTGGCGAGGGTTTTCTCAGTTCCTAACGTTTCAAACAATTGTTTATTCCCGCGATGACGAAATATTACAATATCTGCCGAAGACTGAATAAACATGAACGGTAAGACGATCTTATTCTGCTTTCATTTTTGGTAAGCTCCAGTATTTTGAAGTTTGATAAAGGTTTTTGGCGCAAGTATCGAGATCTGAGGGCTTTGTACAGCTTGAATGAAATGAAATTTGCTACAGTTACGAAGCGCGCATAGCGTAGTTTGATTAGGTGTTTCTTAACGATCGCCAAAGTTATGCAACATTCGGTATGGTCAGTCTTCGGATAGGTTACCGAGGGTTGCATTTATAATTGAGTGCTGCCGTAGCTCAGATGACAAGTCAAATTGTGGATGCTAGTTGTTGTGACCGTTTAGCTATGTCCGAACTCTGACACCAGGGTTTGCTACGAACTTACGTCTGTAGGAAAGGAGGGTACACTGTACATTTTATGGAGCAGATAGTGATGACGATGGTAGGTTTGCGTTTGATCAAATGATAGGATCTGATGCTAAAGTGATAGAATCAAAGCAGGCACATAAGATAGGATAATTGAAGACATCTATTTTATTTACCTTTATATTTGTAGGATCGCGCTGGATGCAGGCCGCTTCCAATCAACAATCCAACCAGCTTTATTGGATATCCAAAAGGGAAGCCTATATCCAGCACATTCGGAAAATAATTAAAAAAGAAAGAATCCAATCCCCTTATGCTTATCTGTCTAACACTGTCTCGAGCCAGTGTTCTAAGAGTACAATGAGTTTCGAGTTTTCTTCCAGCTAAATACTACCGTTGTACACAATACAACCCTGTTTGAGGAAGCAGAATACCCGCATGTTGGAGTTTAAACTCTTAAGTATGACGAAGTTTAGAGCTGTATTTTATACCCATAACTACAAGTAGGTAAGTACATGGCGAATAATAAAGGTCTTCGCACATCGGACCCGGATGGACGGATAGGCACGAAATTCAAAGTCTAGCTGTACACAATAATAGTAGGATCTTGAACCACGGACTGTAAGGCGGACAGACGACAAATAAAGATCGTAGAAATATGTATGTATATACCAATCACTTTCAACCGGTCCTTTTGAAAATGTAGGTATCATCTTTTTGCTGTTAACCCAAAAGGTGAAATCGGTACAGAACGATTATTTTCACCACTTCTGTCATGTGTAAGTACGTTATTTCAGCTTCAACTCCCATCTCTCGCATATCATCTATCATATAATTCACCCGCAGTGTTTGATCTCCTCATTCTAGTGCATTCTATAAAAATAGTAAAAATCCAAAATTGAGATTTTGGTTTGTTTGTTAGTCATACTCTTTCACGCGGCATCAAAAGGGCGGAATGACAAAGTTTTAAGACTTTGGTTTAGTAGTGGTCAGAGAATGCCATAGGATTCAATGCAATTCAGGAAAATGAGGATCTTATAGGAAGAACCGGGCGAAGCTCTGATTAAATAAAGCTATGTTTTTTTTTTATATTTCACAAACTGAAGACATTTCTCACCGCACAGACATGCGATGTCAAGTGGGTCAGTGTGCGAAGACCTTAACTCACCCCTTTCGAGTCAGGTGTTTCGTCTCCCAGACTAATTTCCCAGATTATTTTCGACTTAAACGATTGAAATATTAAATCAAATTCGTCATCAGATTGTGCCTAATCACGTTTCGCAACCCTCTGTTGAGCATTAAGCAAGGGGTCCTCCGCGACCCCTGTGTTTCGCAAGGGGTCGCGAATTAGATATTAATTTTGAGGATGAATCGACCCAATATTCATTAGTTCGCGACAGGTGAGTGGTTTTAAGCTGCCATTCTTGTTTAGAGATTCATTTTGGGTTAAATTTATGGATTGGAGGTCCAATTTAGCGTAAAATTATCGTAGATATGATTTTATGCAACAAGTGACAATTGCTTTTCCTGGAGGTATAATGTTAGAAAGAAACGGCAATATTCTGAATTGCTATTGGATTTGGCATGGCGCCTTCATAATTGGCCTGACCTTGACCTGTTCAATTAGTGTCTGAGGTACATCAGCTCATAAGCTACCTCATATTAAACTCAGTTAAGGACATTAAGGTAGCCTTTCTCATGCATGTTACACCTACATTATTATATTTTAAAATATATCATTAAATTCTTACCTTAATAATTTTTAGTACTAGTGCTAAAAAATTTGATGCTAGCTTGAAAAAAAAGAAAAAAAAACATATATGACTTCAATGTCACTATCATCAGAATCGCAACAGCCATTGGACGTCCGCAGTCGGACAAAATCCTTCCAGCCCCCTATCTACTACCATTAATTTAACACCAGTCGGCGACTACTTACATCTATCTTGGCGTTACAATTTTAATCAGTTTGTCTGACCACCGCGTGGGCATTACAAGATTAGTAGGTTTTACCTGAGGGAAACTGTGCTATAGTACGTTGCAATCAACCACATTCTATACCTGAAACAAAACAAAAGAAAAAACATTAGATAAACCGATATTCGCAAAACTACAGGCCCGCTGAGGCAAAAGGGATATAGCGTCCATTAATAACATTGTTTTTCGCGCCGAAAACCTTTCCGTGCATGATATGCTAAAATTATGCGCATAAAATACGCGTGAATAACGTAAACACAACATTATGTAAACAGGCTGGCAGAACGAAGAGTTCCCGCCTCTCGCAGCGTCTGTCAATGTCACCTGTCAAAAGTTGCGCTTGACGTAAGATGATAAAGCTTAGCAAACTGTGTTTAGGAATGAATTTTGGGCTAGGTTTTATTTTGTTAGGAGGGTTTACACTAATTTTGTTACCTGCTCTTTTGGCTAAACTGCTAGAAAACCTAATATTATCTCTATCATTGGTAAGATTAATCATTGTCTTGAAAGCGAATATGAATTCGCAAGAAGAAAACATTAAGTATAAGGAACCGTTTCATACGCATGTCCTTCAAATCAACGTAGTAAAGGTTCAGAGGTAAGTTGATATTTTATTTAACAAAAGAAAGTGAATCACGTTACTCTTGTTTAAATACAATGGACCCATTTAGCCTTCTATCCTAAGGTACTACTGTTAATCTACTTACTACATAATCACTATAGTTCCTAAATCAACAAATCAAAGCTCCAAATTGTTCAAAAATCCAACGAGTATATTATATGGGAGCCGAAACTAAGTATACTCAGTTAAACTTGTATTTCTCCTATCAATTCGAATAAACACGCCATGCCTCACCATAAATTGATCGCTCTTTTGTACCCTCGAAGCCTTTGCATTTGACGTAGAGGTGTTTACCGCGAA
The DNA here is from genome assembly GCA_949316475.1 of Hypomecis punctinalis. Lineage (NCBI taxonomy): Eukaryota > Metazoa > Arthropoda > Insecta > Lepidoptera > Geometridae > Hypomecis > Hypomecis punctinalis. The sequence continues at coordinate 20,415,815 of OX438814.1, forward strand.
GTGACGCGCCATTTTTCTCGCACGTTCCCGCGCGTTTCGTTTGGATTTCGAACGCAACGTCAATCAGAGCCTTCCCGCCATTTCTCACTGACAACGGAACGAAACTTTTCGAAAATAGAGAGGCACTGTGAATCGAATCAGATAATCTGACTCGATTGAATGACTCTCGGATCGATGATCTTTGATCGAAATCTTTGTTGGCATTTCGTATTCATAGGAATAGAGTAAGCTTTGCTACTTAGCTATTCAAGTTTCTTCTGTACCCAGGATTAAAATACGAATCTCAAACAAGATCTCGATATAAGTAAACACGGCGTCAATGTGTCTAGCTGCTGCAACTACATAAAATCTCGACAAAAAGCTCTTGATATATTTTTTTGTTTTTTATCAGACTTCGAAACGGGATAAGGTGCCATATATATTTTATAATTATGTAATTTACCCATTATTACTGACACATTTGTAATTTCACGTTAGAAATTTTTAAACAAATCCTACTAATATTTCAAACGCGAAAGTTTGTGAGGATGGATGGATGGATGGATGTATGGATGTGTGTTACTCTTTCACGCAAAAAATACTGAACGGATTGAGATGAAACTTTGCAATAATATAGCTTATATATCAGAATAACACATAGGCTATAAATTATAATTATATTGCGTCAAAAATCAAAATATCATGCGGGCGAAGCCGCGGGTAAACCAGATTTCAAAAAAAAAATTACTTAACTTCATTGATGTCAATCAGGTTTTTTCATTTGAAAATAAGCCAGGGGATGACCACGACTGAAAAACTCCTACATTTCGTGTTAAAACAAGGCGTGATCGGATACACATATCCAAACCTAAGTTATCCGAACGTTTTCTTTTTAATTTGTTTGCACTTTAAAGTACAGAGGCGCAGCTCAAACTGACAGTGACATTGACAGCTGGCTTCCGGCGGTATGAAAGTGAAAGGTGATATTAAAAAGATATCAAACAGTAGTGCGGTTATGTGCACGTTTGGTTGATTTAATGGTTCATTGAAAGATTTAGGCATTGAATTACATACCGGACGGGTTAATTTAGAAAAAAAGCCTAAGGGTCATACATATATTATGTAAATAAGCTCAGAGAGATCAGGATGTCAACAATATTCTCTGCCTAAAATTTAAAATAGGAATGATGGACGAAAACGATTTTTATTTTTTTAAACCTGTAGGCCTATGTCCAGTGAACACTGATAATCAATATGACCAAGGAAGTAAGTAATCGTGATGAAAATGTATTGATCAATTTTATTGATTGACTGTAACGTAATCGTGCAAATCCAACTCTACTGATACAATAAAATAGTAGGTACAGTGCTGCAGACAAAATAGAAAATTCACAGTTCATATTCGTACGTACAGATTTCTCATCGATTCAGTGAAATAGTTAATTGCTGATTTCTATCGGCCAGTTTCTAAGAAAAAATCGTCAGCTTTTCAGCGTGGTTACGCCATCACGCGAACGCATACCAATCAAACACCGTAGGAAACGGAAACGCGATAGTTCGGAATTCGAATCGGGCGCGCTAATTCGTCGGCGGCGAGATCAAAGCCGGCCACGGGCGAATTGCAGCGCTGCGTACGCGCAACGAAACGCTCCAGTTTGAATTATGTTTGGATTAAGTTACATTTTGGTGTAAAGTGTCAGGAAAAGCGATTTATATCAAAAAATTTACGAGAACAAAATTGTTGAAAAACCGCCTTGCTTTTTTCCGCCAATATGCAAAAGCAACAGTTTTTGCATATTAGTGGAAAAGTGGTAAGTAGGTGATCATCACTAAGTAAACCCAAACAAAAATATTAATAGGTACCTACCTAGTGTAAAAAATGGTTGGCATAGAATCGCGAGGTCATTGCGGTTTAAATAACTTTTTTTTTTTTTATTTCAAATAGGTTTGCGTTTGACTACACACTGCCTGATGTTAAGCAGATATGCGGTCTAGGATGTAGCACGCTTACCTAGAAGATACCTATTTACTCGAGGTTTGAAGACACCTACATTGTACTTTAACGGAAAGACAGACTTAGGCAAAGCGTTCCACATTCTGGCAGTTCGTATGAGGAACGTGGACTCAAAACGCTTTGTTCTAACGCGTGGGATGTCCACCATAAAAGGGTGGCGCTTTTTTTGGGTGGCCTACAACTTTTTTGCCAGTTCATTGGAATTTATATTTAATTGGATTTTCAAATACAAACACATCATACGGCAACCCGCAAACAAATTGAGTCAGCACTCAGCGCTGTGATAGTGACATGTGCCTATAACCCTTGCAGGGTAGAAATACTTATTACAAGAACCGTGGTACAACCAGTTTGACGAAGCGGTTGGACCACGGCACGGGTCGGAACCCAGATATTTAAAATAAAAGGCACTAAATCCGCACACAAGCATCATCGCCTGTGACTTGTAGCACACGAGCTAGCCAGTTTAGCATCTATTGCAACACCAGCGACTGCACGTAGCAGCGTACTCCGCGGTTATTTGTGAACTAACTGCTACTTTATCATCGTACTTCCTACTGTTCTATGGTTCTGCTTAGACACACTTTATTATCATCGTTTCAGCCATAGGACGTCCACTGCTGGATTTTTTTTGTAACCCTACAATTATGTAAGTAACCTAGCAAGAAACTATGTAGTGACTGTGTCCGTAAACGGCATGCATCACTGTTAGATATAGGCTTCCACCATAGATCGCTAATAAGTCCGGTTGGAAGCGACTTGCATCCTGCGCTATCTTACGATTTGAATTAACAAAGCTACGTATGCGGTATAAGTTATGAGGTATGCTTGACCTTTAGCATATGAACTTTGATTAGCTGACGCCATTAAGTACCTACACTGAGAAAAAAATCGCCACTAAATATTACAAAAGTGCTTTGTATTTGGCGAAAACACTAAATTTTAGTATAATTTAGCAAAGTTTTGCTGTATTTGCAATTTTTATTATTTTTTACTAACAGTTTTGTTTTTGTAATTGTAATTCCTAAAATACGATTTTAGTAAATGCAGATATTGCAAAAGTTTAATATTTATTACAAATTAATAGTAAATATTGTTAGAGTTTTGTAAATTCCGCAAATTCGATTACTATTTTTAAGAAAAGGTAGTTGTGTTTCTAACAGTTTACCTATTTTGTAATTCTAAGTAATACTTTTAATCAATTTTTAAAAACGTTTGTAATTTTAAGTATTTACTATAGTTGATACAACAAAAATATTTAGTTTTACCTTTTTGTAATTCCAAGCAACACGCTTTGTTTATTTCAACACGGGTTTGTAATTTTTAGAAAATATAAAATTATTGATACAAGAAAAGATTTAGTGTTTACCTTTTGTAATTCCAAGCATCTCGTTTTATTAATTTCAACACGCATTAGTTATAGTTAGAAAGCACTTTAATTGGTACAACAAAAATATTTTGTTTTACCCTTTTTGTAATTCCAAGTAACATGTTTTTTAATTTCAACACGCGTATGTAAATATTAGAAATAACTGTAATTGGTACAACAAATATATTTAGTTTTTCCCTTTTTGTAATTCCAAGTAACACGCTTTATTAATTTCAACACTCGTTTGTAATTATTAGAAATAACTTTAATTGGTATAACAATAATGTTTAGTTTTCCCCTTTTTGTAATTCCAAAGAGCATGCTTTATTAATTTCAATGCACGTTTGTGATTTTTAGAAAAAACTTTAATTGGTACATCAAAAATATTTTGTTTTACCCTTTTTGTAATTACAAGCAACATGCTTTATTAATTTCAACACCCGTTTGTAAATATTAGAAATAACTTTAATTGGTACAACAAAAATATCTAATATTTCCCTTTTTGTAATAACAAGCAACACGCTTTATTAATTTCAACACTAGTTTGTAATTATTAGAAATAGCTTTAACTGGTACAACAATAATATTTAGTGTTTCCTTTTTGTAATTCCTAACAACATACTTTATTAATTTCAACACACGTTTGTGATGTTTAGAAAGAACTTTAATTGGTACAACAAAAATATTTAGTATTTCCGTTTTTGTAATTCCAAGCAACATGCCTTATTAATTTCAACACGCGTTTGTAAATATAAGAAATAACTTTAATTGGTACAACAATAATATTTAGTTTTCCCCTTTTTGTAATTCCAAAGAACATGCTTTATTAATTTTTTACACACGTTTGTGAAATTTATAAAGAACTTTGATTGAGTAAAGTTGAGTAAAGAATATTGATACAACATAATTATTTAGTTTTTCCCGTTTTGCAATTCCAAATAACACGCTTATTTAACTTTAACACACGTTTGTAAAATTTAGCAAGAACTTTATTTGGTACAACAAATATAATTAATTTATCCCTTTTTGTAATTCCAAGGAACACGCTTTAATTATTATGAGCTTCCAGTGGCTTCGCTCGCGTGGCCTACAGGAATCAAAATATGACGTACTGTTTTTTCAGAAACAAACATTATAAGCGCTCTTACGATAATAATCTCAATTGAAATTACAAGATGACAAAATTCCCAAACAAAGCATTATTGCTTTTCAACAACAAACAAAGTTATAAAATTGACAAAATTAGCCGTAAAACGTAAACTTATCGCCTATAAGAATAGCAAATATTAGATCATAAGTAGTAGTAAGTAAAAATATTTTTCCCAGAACAAATTATAATAAAATGATTTTACGCTATGACAAGTCTTGAGTAAAGAGTAAAAAAGATGAAGAATAAGCATAGCTGCTGGATTCTAAACGCTTACAAATAAAAAGCAAATTTTTGGCTTTAAAATTTAATAAGGTATGGTTAAATATACGAAGCTTTTAAACGGAAACGGAAAAAAGTTTACGTTTACTATCAAAAGTCATGGTAAGGGCACTGAAGTTACTGGAATAATATACGAGATAAGTTTACACTTTAATACTCGAAAAATCTCAAATTAATACTTATGCATTAATTCTAATTGCATTAATTGGCATTAAGATTTTTTCTGATGCCGCGTTTTCTGTTCCCGCCAACGTCGTTGAAATATTCTTATTTGACGGCTTTGGCTTTGGTTTCAGTAATTCAGTACACTGAGTATCATACGAGTACTTCGTAGGGTTTGACATGTTCATAGGCGATTAGTACTATGTACATACAAAAAAAAACCACCGCGTTGGTACCTAGATAGGTACTGGTACAGACAAGTATTGGTATCTGATATACCACTGGTTTGGAAGATGAAAAAAAATTGATTTACCTTGTTTTGTACTTACAAGTGTGGGTTTAATCATTTTCAAAACACGATTGTCATTTGTATTGAAAGGAAGAATAATTTCAAACATGAGGCTTTATTAATTTCAATACACTATTGTAATTTTACTACAATACTTTAGTTAATGCAACAGAAACATTTAGCTTTTGGTCTATTTTGTAAATCCAGCAATAAGCTAAGTAATTTCAACGAAATGTTTTGTTATTTCCAGTAAAGTGTCCGGTGTGTTTTGCTTTATGAATACGATCCCGCCTTTTCAGCAGCCATTTCGTAGTTGCTTGCAGTAGAGTAAACATGGAGAGTGAAGTTCAGTACCAACAAACTGTGTTTTACCAACAGATTTAAACACTGTGAGTGACAATTGACAATCTTACCCAGGAGTCATTGTTATAACAGCTCTACAGTCATCTTACTGAGTAATTGGGGTCTCAGTGAATACGATCCCGCCTTTCCAGCAGCCATTTCATCGTTGCGTGCAGTAGAGTAAACATGGAGAATGTCGTACCACGCTCAGTGCGTACCAACTAACTGTGTTTAATAGTGTAGTGTCATAAGTACAGATTTAACCAGTGTTAGTGAAAATTGACAATTTTACCCAGAATCTACGGAGTGACTGGGTTTCTCCGTGAATACATCATACTCGCCGGCAATGTAAATTATGTTTTATTGTACATGTGGCTGTTTCGTGTGTTATATTATAAATGTGTAATACTTAATAAATATCTAATATGACTTCACTTGAATCTTTATTTTTATGTTTGCAATTATTATTCACCTTGTAACTTACATTTAGATTTTTAGTTTATAACCTTACATTCGTTTTGTAAGATATGTAACTCAAGTAGTTTCAATAGCTTAATTTTGTATTATCTAGTTGGTTTTTGTAATGTCTAGTTTAGTTCTGTGATATCTACTTAATAAACCCTTTCCATAAAAAAGTTATAAAACACTTCAAATTGAAATATTTAAAACTGTATACTTATAGGTAATTGTTATAAGTAGGTATACAGTTTTTAATATTTCAATTTGAAGTGTTTTATAACTTTTTCTTGGATAGGGTTTACTAAATTGATAACACAGAACTAAACTAGACATTACAAAAATCAACTAGATAATACAAAATTAAGCTATTGAAACTACTAGACTTTTACTAGATAATACTGAACTAAACTTTCGAAAGTACTAAGGCTTACTAGATATTACAAAACTAATCTATCAAAATTACTAGGTGTTTACTAGATGATACAGAACTAAACTTTTGAAAGTACTAAGACTTGACTAGTTATTACAAAACTATTCTATTAAAATTACTAGAGGTTTATAGATAATACAAAACTAAAATTTCGAAATTACTAGGACTTTACTAGATTTTACAAAACTAATCTATTGGATCTACTGGGGCCTTACTACATGTAACAAAACAGGTATTAGTAATTCCTACTAAATATCAATTTGTATTTTTTACAGGGTATTTGTTGTCCTCGGAATTAGTAAAATCTTTAGTATTCTTTACTAAGATTTTACTTTGACTTTGCTAGCTATAACAAAACAGGTATTAGTAATACCTACTAAACATCGATTTGTATTTTTAACAGGGCATTTGTTGTCTTCGGGATTAGTAACATTTTAGTAAAGAGTACTATAGACTTTACTAGATATTACAAAGCTAATCTGTTAAAGCTACTGGGATCTTACTACATATAACAGAACTGATATTGTAATACCTACTAATTGCATTAACAAAAATCGATTTGTATTTATTACAGGTCATTTGTTGTCCTCGGATTTAGTAAAATTTTAGTAAAGATTACTATTTTTTTGTTAGTTTTTCTCTCAGTGTAACCAAAAGGAGTCTACACGCAAAGCGTACCCCTCTGCCAAAAGTACGCGACCGGTGGTCATGCTCTTTATATAAATACTAGCGGACCCGGCGAACTTCGTACCGCGAAAGTTAATGAATGTAGGTAGAATGACCTTACGGAGAAAACTACATTAAGATATTTTAAGTTTAATGGCTGTCATCCATAATGTAGATCTGATTGAGCTATCTCACTTTCGTCAAGATAGCATTGTTCTAAAGTTGACAGTTATAGAGATAAACTACTTTTAAGTTCGACAGCTCTTATACAAAATGTAGATCTGGTTGAGCTATCTCACTTTTGTAAAGAGAGTATTGGTCTAAAATCGGCAGATACGAAGTAAGTAATAGTAAGTGCGCCACAAAATATTAGCCCCAATTCAATGTGAAACGGTACACATATATTGTAGCAAACAATCATTTCAAACCCAAGAAACAGTCAATCTCAACTAATAAGTTTCGTCATGGTTATCATCCGCAGCTTTCTTTGTCCCACTGCTGAATATAGGCCTCTCTTTTTCTGTGACATCTGCCTCGGCTCTTTGCCGGTCGTGACCAAGCTCGACCGGTGGTATTGATGATATCGTCGAGATAGTCGACCCAACTTGCTGACGCGCCGCACATAGCTGAGCGCTCTCACCTATTCAAGTACCCTAGTTGACCAGCTCGGTCACCACCGTCTTTCTTGCTCAAGAAGCGCTGGTCGAATTGGTTGTCTCGCCAGTGTGAACGATGTCATACGCAGGGCTTTTGCGACCGCCAATATAGCAGCCGTACTTGAACCGAATGGGTTTGCGCTTGGTGATGGCAAAAGGCCTGAACGGTATGAAGCTGGTCCCATGGAAGTGTAGACGGTCCTTAGTATGAGACGCGACTTGCGTATTGACGCAAGTCGCTTTGGGTGCCGTCACATCTTTCTGAGACTCAGAGAAGGGCTGGAGCGTTGGCCGATTCGGAGCAGCACAAACGGCGCAAATATGCTAACCTTAGCAGTGGTTACATATTTGAGCCGTTTGAAATTGAGACATTGTGCCCGTGATGGCCAGTCTTGTTTTCAAAAGTCTTTCTGAGCGTATGGTGTACCCGACGTGTGACCAAAATGCTGGTGTTTATTTGGCTCAACGTATAAGCAGCATTGCCAAGCTGATTGGCAATGCTGCCAGCATGTTGGGCACGCTGCTAACTGGCAGTGGGCTTGAGCATTTAGAATATCTTTAGACCTTCAAGGGTCTGTGGATGATCCAATTGCTTGTTATGTAGTAGTAGTTTACCTTTATGAAGTTTTACATTATAAGTCTGTATTTAGTGGTAGTTAATAAACGCACTTGCTCTATAAAAAAAATCAAGTACCTTGCACCTTGTTGTCACTGTTCAAACCTAACCCGATATCATAATACCTTATACTTATAAATGCTTCTGCTGATTAAGATAAGGTTAGAGTGTACGAGTTCCCGCCTTGTCGTGGCGGGGGAAGTTAGTAGCCGAGGCATATGGGCGGCGCAGGAATCCCAGATAGAGCCGTTTCTCTGTGTTTCTTCTGAGACAGCTGAGAAGGCGGCGCTCGAGGTCTCCCGATTTTTTGGGTCTTTTCTCCCTTGGCAGCTTAGAAGTTTGCAATCGTGGTTGGGCCGCTTTTCAGGGCTTTTTAACTAAAGCAGCTGAGAGGCTGGCCTATAAGTTGCGTGCCTCATGAGGAGTGCCGCAACTGAGGCGAACTGAGACTTTTATCACTGTTCAATCCTAACCAAACCAACAGAAATGTATGTTCGTGTCAAGGTCACAGTTCACAGTCAAGGTTAATAACCTTAGAGTCAAGATACTTATACTCATGCCATACTACTCCTAAAAATCAAGTCGATTCGTTTCTTCGTATATTAGTATGGATTCTATACCATAGAGGTAGAATAAAGAAACATGTTTAACCTCTAATAGTGGTATATTTAAAAATATTTTTAATGTCATACAAAATGACGGCCCAGTATTAAACGTCATTTTAATATGTATAGCATGGCAAAGGGAAAAACCATTTATTCCAATTTTAATGTCAGTTGTCATTGTCAATCCATACTATATTTCGTTCTCGAGGAGCTATAATGGTGAAAAGACAATTTGTCTCTTTGATATGCTAAGCGTGACATTCATAAAAAGTCTTCAGTCAATGTATGTCACCTGTCATCTTAATACGTTTCGTCAATCCATATCAGGACCAATTATGAACGCGCCATCTTAAATTTAATTTGAATATAAAATGTGTTCTCACTATCGAATGCCTAAAGTGAAAAAGAAACAGAAATATTCTAATTAGCTGTTATAATTACGATGGTGCCTTGAAATTGGGCCTATTAGCGTCGTTGTGATAGGTGACAATTTCGCTAACGATTTTTAAGGGAATAGATGATATGAAAAATATAATATGAATAACTATTAAAAAAAAAAATAAAGGAACGGGATAAAAAGTATTCTATGTCCTTCTCCTGGCTCTAAACTACCTCCCTGCCAATTTTCAGCTAAATCGGTTCAGCCGTTCTTGAGTTATAAGTGGAGTAACTAACACGACTTTCTTTTATATATATAGATATCGGTCTGGTTGCGCTTGTGTTGCGTTAATTTTTAGCTAGTATTAGTTAATTACATTTGTGTGCGTGTAAACTTGCTTATATTTTGGTTTGTGTGCGTTTCTTCACCCCCCACTGACTTGGCAGACTTCGGTGCTTAGGCGCGTCGACTCCTTTTGGTTAGGTTATAAGTTAGGCTAACGCATGCATAGCCCGAACATGGGAGGATATAGTTGAAAATATGAGACAAAAATAGTAAGTAAAAGCTGGGAAAGGATGGCTAGTCCTAGAGTCAAGTTTTGAAGCCGCCTGAAGCAGCCTGCGACATGGCTAAATGTTTCAATCAGCCAGGGTCTGCAAAACCACAGTAACGATAACCCCTTACCCCTAATGTCGAATAACTGCTAAGATAAGAATACTCTCAGTGTAATCACCCTTGCAACAAGAAAATAATATATCCGAATCGGGTTATCCGTTTTCCAGTATCAGTACAGACAGATCCAAAATACACTGGTTAAAGTTACACCCTTCTTTTCAACTAGAGATTTAAATAATAAAAGCTTAAAATACCGCATCTTGTCTGCATTACTACATTACATAACATACATTTGTAATGACATATTTTACATTTTTACACATCAAGATTTTCAATCAATTTCTGTACAACACTTTTGAAACTGATTTGAACTTTGAAAAGCTTTCAAAGCCGTCACGCATCATCCCGCCACCTTCCCCGAAACCCATAAAGAGCCCAATACATCATCCTTCCACACATTCAGTACACTCGCGGGAATAAACAGTTAGCTGGAAAAATCATGTTGTTTTAGTACCTTGTCGCACCAATGGTCATTCACGTAGTTATAGCACCCCTAGGACCATAGAGTACTGTGTCAGTCTTCAATACAGGGTTATCTGCTTACAACTTTTGCTGCGGAAAAAAGCACAGCTGTTCTTTACAAAATTACAACTGGAATCGAAAAAACGTATGAAATGTCCTTTCGGTTTGGTGAATAACCCAGTATAGTTCACTGTTCAACAAATGCTATATCCAACGTGCTGTATCTACGTGTGTATCTGTGCGTCACCGTATAGTTTCCCCAGAAATATGCAGCTTTCCCCACTAAATTTTCTTTTACCAAAAAGCTAGAGAAACTTGTGACTTTTGATGCATCAACAGATGGAATGATCGACTTATTTTTTGTATAGATATGCTAAAAGGTCAGAGAGTGCTGTACACAATTTTTTTAGTGAGTGTTATATAATAATAAAACTTTTCGGCGTAGTCACAGGGCTTAGTTTTACGAGTATACCCTATGCGAATAACCATGTACAGATCTGTTCACTCACGAAGGCGCGCCCCTCCATATTTATTGAATGTAGTTGTAAACGTATCCGACGATTAAATTGTATTGATCATATTTTTTTTTTTACTGTCTGTACTATTAGCCTCTACACGCACACTAATGCGTTGTGTACAAACGAGGTCTACGCGTATAAATGCAAACCAATAATTTACTGTGGAGGGGCGCGACTTCGTGAGTGAAACGGTCTGTACAAATAGTTGCCTTGCAAAGTAACAACAACACATTTAAGAAGAGGTTAAACGCCTTACAACTGATAGAATGACGAACTAAGTCACTTTCCTGTCATGACTTCAATTGTAATGAAAACATGACACATATTACTTTGACAAGGTACTCCGCCCTTACTAAGTAGTTAATAGTCAACAGGGGAATCATAAGCCATAAATATAGCTTTATAGCGCTCTAAAATAGCTCCTTTCAAGTCATACGTCGGCTCCAATTTATTATGGCTCAAGTGGAACATGGAACACGCCATCTTGCGCGTTTGAAGCATTGCTGTCACCTGTCAGGTTCATTTGACAGTGACAGCTACCTTGATCCTGTGTTACCTACCTAGAGAGTACCGCCATTTTATTCCAACTAAAAAGAATATTTAGTCATTATCATAGATCAACAGAGTACAAAAAAAATCATACAGACGAACATAGAACCTCCTCCTTTTTGGAAGTCAGTTAATTAATAATTATCACAGTTTCAGCAATAGGATGTGCACAGTTGGACATAGACCTCCCAGCTTAATCTATATTATGACTCATTGGAAGCGACTTGGATCCAACGCAACCCTGCAGTGCTGCAGCAAAACTGAATGGCTAAAAGAAATATATTACGACATAATTATCTACCTATGAAACTTTACGTTTGTACTTTAATTTAATTTAGCATCATCATATCAGCAAACCGTAGGACGTCTACTATTGGACATCGACATCCAGTTCACTAGCAACTAATTTTCTAAACATATAAATACTTAGTGATGCGACGCGACAGCCACAAAAGCCGATATCGAAAGTATTTTATCGAGTATTGTGTAATAAATGTCGCGAGCGCCGGCCGTTATCGGCAACAGAAGGTCAAATATTGCAATAGGAAACATAACTGATAAGCGAGCTAATATTGTAAATGTACAATACATTTATAGTTATGGTTGATATGTAATAATCCGTACGTTGATTTTGCTAGCGATCCCGCGATTTCAAACTGAAATGAATTGAAGCAACGGCCAGTATAGGCCGCGCCACACAAGTTGGCGGATGTGAAGTTGGCTACAAGCTGCGCAATAGCGCCAATAGCCAATCAACGTGCAGCTTTATGTGAGCTTTAGTCAGGTTTGGACATTACGCAGCTTGTAGCTAACTTCACATCTGCCAACTTGTGTGGCGCGGCCTGTAAAGTCAGTTTCGGATGGGTAACAGCGGGTGGCATTTGCAACTAGCCACCAGTATGAGTACTGTACTGTATCAGCCTTTTAATAGTCCACTGCAGGACGTACGCCTACCCACGAATGGTGATTGGGCCATATCCACCACGCTGGCCCAGTGCGGGTTGGTGGATTCGCATACGCCATCGAATTTCTTCTACGGAAGTATGCAGTTTGCCTCACGATGTTTTTCTTCACCGAAAAGCCAGTGGTGTGAAATTCCGTACATAAATTCCAAAGAACTCATTGGTACGGGACCGGGATTTGAACCCACGACCTCACGATTGCAAGGCGGGTGTCACTACCTCTAGGCCACCACGGCCAGTATGAGTACTCGATAGTTATCGTAAACTATAATTTTCTATGGGATTTGTACAGAACATCCTCAAAATATTTTTAAAAAAACCATACGATGACCTCGTAATTTCATCCCATTTCAACTGCACTGGAAAGTGCATGTTTCATCCCTCTCTTTCATTCGAAACACACCCTATAATTAGCCTAGTCAACGCATAGGATTAAATTACAAAGTCTCTCTTCATGAACATAATCCAGAACTTTCCAGACCATAGTTTAGCATAAAATGGTCTTTGTTAAGAACTTTAAAGTGAAAATTCACAGAGCGCAGACAGTGAGGGTTTTTAATCATACCGAGCAGTAATTATGCAAGACTGAGTAAGCCTGCAGAGAAATTGATTCTAGAGAACAGGCAAGATGCCTGGAGTAGAGAAATAATCTAAAGCTTTTAACAGTCAGTGAATAGGATTCTAAATCTGCTTCCTTCGACCACAACGTCGCTAACCATCAGGCGAGTTGGTGGTCAAGCGCGAACTTATTGGCTTTACAAAAATAGGTGTTTTTAGTGATTACCAAAGATCGGCCAGTCTGCGGATGGGAGACATTAAGCTCGATTACAGAGGCGCCAGCGTAAATTAATTAGCATCGTAAAAAGCGTTTTCTCTATCGAATGCCTCAAGTGAAAAAGAAACAGAACTATGCTATTTAGCTAATATAGTTACGCTGGCGGCTCTATAATCGGGCTTATTGGGTGGCTGTTTTGTCGAATTGTTTGTACAATATATTAATTTCACAATTTATATTTTTTTGTTTCATTTCGTATGGGTAACTTTTGGCAAGTTTGTATTGTATTGTACAACAAAGCGCTGCCGTGGCGCGGATGTCACGTTAACGTAACACTGACAACCAACTTTACACAATCAACCTCAAGTCAAAAGCAGCGATTGAAGACACCGGTATTGCTATTTGATTTATCAATTTCATAGAATTGAAAATCTTGTAAGGAGCCTTTTTAGGAAGTCGGTTTTAAATGATCACGTGTCACAGTTTCACTTTACAGTGAAAAAAAGCCAAAACAATTTGGTTTAATTAAGTAAATTCGCCCTTATTGTCTTCTAGTCTCAGTCCCAAACCGGTTTATTTACTAATCCGTAAGTATTCAGACATTTCAAGGAAGCTAGATCCCCAAATCCCATAACTCAGACCCTTCTACCCTAGGGTGACCAGATGGGCAAATTGGAAAATTCACAGTCCGGAGAAAAATGCAAATTTATACCTAAAAGCTAATTTTTAAGGCCTGGATAGTGACGAACTGGGCCAAGCAGCGTGTTGAATTTGGCTCTATCACCCTCCGTCCGTATGTCTATCACAGTCCATGGGTACGCCTATGTACAGCACTGCAGTAGCCTGCAGTAGCATTAACTTTTATGATGGAAGCTACCCTAAAGTTGCGATTATCAAGTTGTGAGTTGTGTTTATCAGGTCTCCCTTACATTTCACTGAAATGTCGACATCAAATTGTCTCATAAAAAAACTGGTCATGACTATTTTATCCTAGAATATGTCTGTCATTTTATTTCTCTAAATGACCGTATATTATCACCATCATCATCATCATCTTGCCCTTATCTCACTAGGTGGGGTCGGCATAGCACGTTTCCTTCTCCTCGCCACTTCACTATATCATACGTCATTTCATCACCAGCTCCTTTTCAAACATGAATCTCAAAACTTCAGGACATTTTCAGGATGCTGGTAACCCTATTCTACCCTCACTAATACGTCCTAAAGGAGACAAAATCCACCCTCGTCTAGGAAGTTTCGAGCCGCGATCCTGTCTGTTTTAATTCGGATACACTTGGCTACAAGACAAACGCATTTACTCCGCGTTCGGATACAACTTGCTACAACTCCAGCTTGTGTAATTGTGTATTTTGATGAGATTCAGGAAACGAGATCGACAGCGAGATTGAATAAGCGGGTAAGTGATACGAGTAGACTGTATGAGCGAGTTTATATTTGTGGTGGATTTTTGTATTTTTGGTAGTCGGATTTATCGACTGCTCAACTGCTCATATCAGCTTTCAAGGCGGTGCGCGAGTGCAACATCTTTAAGTTTAAATTTTCATTTTCGATTTCAAATATCTCGGAGATCACATTTTGGAGGGCTTTTCTTAGAGTATATAATTATAGTTATTGTTTAAAGTGATTTTCGTTACCAATGAGCACTTGTTGCAACAATGAGTGTCATGTTTATTTTCCAAAGACTTCGTTCGAAAATGTTGTAACTTCTTTCGCTGCAAAATTTCCTTTTACGTCTACTCTAATGTGGTACTAATGATACTAAGTTAATAGATATTTGTTCTAGTTAATTTTCTCTCCAACAAGCATTTAGTCCAGTCAATTAACTTTTCTTTCCCCCGCCATAGCCTTTTGGCACTGCACGCTGTACGCATTTGGCATCTTCAACTTATATCTAGTAAAGTCTAGGTTTATGATATTCTTGAGCTCATTTCGTATTAACTTGGTCGTAATGCAAGCCATCGTAAGGACATAAGCCACAGCCCTGTGCGGCTGTACGGATTTAGATTTATTAGCCATGTAGAGTGGCTGGCGGCGTGCAGTTTCTTTGTGTCCGGAAATAGTCCGGACTCTGTCGGACTGTCTCGGAACGTTGTTCATCTCATACATTGAATAACAGTTAACTACTTTAAAATGTTTTACTAGTACGTGTCATTGTTTTAACTAAAGAAATAAATGATGATGATAATACAAATGATTTCTAATTTCAATATTATGATACGATTTTTTAAAGCTGCTGTAATCGAAATGGTGATAGGTGACGTTCCGCACGCTGTGTATTTGGATGGGTGACCGCGGGTGGCATTTTCCAACTGAGCGCTACCGTGGCTCGGATGACACGGTAAATTGTAGGTACTGGTTGTTTGAACCGTTAAGCCATGCCAGAGGCCTTCAGGCGGCCTAAAACCTCTGCCACCAAGGCCTACACGAACTTCATCGAAATGGTTCAATAAACTTATAAAAAGGAGTTTGGCATAAAGTAAAGTAGGAATGCCAAACTCCTTTTGATATTTATAATGATCTTCACATCAGCAGAGGAAACTAAAGAGAACTAAAATTTCGACACCTAAAACTTTTTCCAAGCAAACTTTTCGACAAAGTTTCCCAACTGCAGTTACGTTCTAACGTCTGAGCCGAAACTAACCAAATGCACGTTATGCGTGTTTGAATAAATAAAGCTCGGGTTTATTGCTTGTTTTGATGTTTAGATTGTGTTTAGATCATTATTTCTAATCCCCAAATAAATTCCGACATTTATTGCACAAATCGATTACAGAACATGGAAATTGATGATATAAATAATATGCTTAGTTAATTAAAATTTATGGTAGCTCGGTAGCCCATTAATAACGCCCTTTTAAATTTATTGAATATTTAGTTGCTATAAATAATGCTTAAAAGTCTTCATAGTACGAATAGATTTCATAATTTTAAAATTTGTTTGTAGTAGAGAATCAAACTCTACTATGGTTTTACACATTGATTACATACATATTTTACATATTGATTAAATTTGAGAAAAAAATCTGTACAACGATGTATGCAAAAGAGAGATGTACATCGCTTCAGATTTTTAATATATTATTTTTAATTATTTTAAATATTCAAAAATATTAAATTTTAATTAGGTGCTAGAACAATGAAATGCCTCTCTAAATAATGACAGAAATGTTAACTAACGGACTAATTATAATAATAATATTTTTACCCAGTCCTCATAATTATCATGCCTATTATTAAACTTTAATTATTATATTATTATTCGCAAAAAATGGCAAAACCGCTTCCATCGTGAACAAAATTCGAATATTTCGCTCGAATTGTTTACGTTATAGCTGATTTTTCATAAACGGCCCAGCCGATTTAATTATAATTTAAATTATGTTGTTTTTAAACTTTCACGATTTGAACACAATATTATTATATACTACTGGACTAATCGCGCACTAAAATTAAGAGATAAATAAATACCTCCTCATTGCGACGTTTCGGCCGAGTTGCATAGACCGTGGTCACGGATAGACAGAGGATGAGGAGGTATTTATTTATCTCGTAATTTTAGTGCGTAAATAGTCCCGTAGTATATAATAATAAAATTAAATTATACTTTAAAATTTAAATGGAACCAGCTCGGAAGTATACTCTTTCGAACTAAAAAATATTTTTTCGATTCGATTCATAATTGGCGAAATTATCGATGCACATACACAAAAAAATACAGACGCACATAGAACCTCCTCCTTTTTGGAAGTCTGTTAATTAATGTCAAATACTACCTTATTTTTCTAAAGAAATAAGCCCGATAAGAATGGAGACAGAACTTCTATCAATCGTTCACAAAACATTAGGTAATTAATGAGACGAGAACTTTAATGGCGAGGTGGTCTTAAAACGGTCTCATTTTGGAGATAAAATGTCGATAAACAGACACCTAGTAGGTATTTGGAACGTTTTGAATTTTGGTATTTTGAAGGAAAATATACGTAACGAGTTTATGCCCACGGCTTCGCTCGCGCTATGTTTTGATTTTTGTAGTATATGAAATTTTCATTTTTAACACGCTTTTATTAGGTCAACTTGTATGTAACTATGTAATGGAATCTAAGGTAACTAATTTAACCATCTTCCAAGGGTCGTAGCGTAATGAAAATTGGCAGCTGTATGTAGTTCTGATGATAATACAATATGGTACTGTCGAACTGATCTGATGATGGAGCCGGAAGATATGAACTGGAACTTTATGATGGAAAATCGTATTAAAGCTGTTTTGGATTTCTTAGAAAAGTCTTGTAATGAACTTTGACCACGATTAGGTTTCAAGGTCTGATGATGAAGCCGGAAGATAGGCACTGGCATTCCAAGATGGAATATCGTATCATAGTCGTGTTTGCACTTCTGAGAAAGGCCAAGTAAAGCGTGTTTTTCTATTGTTTTTAAAGTATTAATATATTTAAGGATAGAAAGTAACCTAATTCACTTTCCGTCTTTAAAAACTATGTCCAATGTCCATGCCAAAAATTAAGTTACTCTTTTGCTGCGTGAAGGAGGAACAAAGAGATAAACCAACAGATACACTTTCGGATTTATACTATTAGTAAGGAAGTAATGATAAGGAAGAAGATATATGTGATTTCTTTCGCTATTTCTTCACTAACTTCACTTATTTGGGATTAGTTAAGTCCACTGATCGCAAAATGTATATTTCTCAAAATGTTAGTTCGCCAGCATTTACTTTCTATACTAATTTTGATCAAAAGTTAAACATATTCGATGAACATCATGCGAGATGATTGTCAATCACAGACTTATTCTCAATAAAAAAAAGTTACTATACTCTACAAAATTTAACTTAATCTCTGCAACAGTAGAAGATTGACATTTTTAGAGTTGGGATAGTGGTGGAAAAAATCGATTTTCAAACAATGTTGTAATGAAATCGAGTGAGTAGTTGAAGGTGAGAAATTGGATTTTATTTACTTACTATTATTTAAGATCAAGTATGTACACATGTAAATAATGTTATGATATTAATTATATACTCAAAATAATGTAACGATAGTATTTATCGACGTTTTCCACTATTATCGATGCTAATGTAACATATAATTGGGTTTACTTTAATTACACATGTAAAAAATGTTATGATTTTAAAATATACAATAAAATTAATGATAAATCAAGACAAATTTTTATTTAAAATATTGTCAGTATAAACTATAGATATTTTAATTAAAACTATCTAAAACTCTGTGGTCACGATCATTCGTCGCCCATCACTAAACGGCATGCCTACAAAGTATAACATTGACAGGTACTGTCTGTACTTTCAAGAAATTCAGGACTTCATAGGCGTGATTTTTCTGACAGCTGTCGCAGACAAATTCATCAAGTCAAATCAATTCATCAAAATTAATCAAGTTAAAGAGTATAGTCACGGCACCCTGAAGTAGGCCCGACATAACATACAAATATATACAACAAGTATATTATTACTAATGTTTAACATATTATCACGTCCCAGAAACAATATGAAAACATTTGTCGCCACAATGGCGACACTTATGAGGTTGTATTGTTTCTGACACAATAACTACGCTATGTAGAGTCAATGGGTTTTGGAGATCGACTTCATATAAGTATAAGCACTCTTATGTAAGTTTAAGTGGACTGGAAACCTACTTACGCCAAAATAAAATAAGAATACCAATACTTTTGCTACCGATATATACGAATAACTAACGAAACTAACACAGTGACTTTTATGAGAGTTTGCAAAAATGTTATGTTAACAATATTATTGAAACTTTACTCGTTTTCCATTTTTGTTTATTACTTAGGTACTGACTTACAACAAGAAACAAATAAATCGACGTAACTTTTACTCTGAGACCAAGCGAAAGTACTACAAAAATTCAGCTCCATACATACAATCAAGCATACAATAAACGTTGCAATAAACATTGGCAACAAACTTTTTGTTTGGATCAGCTGTTTTTTTTCGATTTTTTGCAGTTGGTTTGGTAATATAATAATAACTACTATGGCAGTATAAGTTGTTCATAATAATGACCACATATGTACATCTGAAAGTCTCTACACTTTACAAATCAAGGCCATATTTATACGAGTACGTATGAATTTTTCGCTCTCTCGAGTATGTGCAATACGAAAACAGGCGATAGTCGCTTAACATCTGCTCTATAATTTATTGAGAGGATATGGTGAAACGCCGAACCGGCTAAATAAACAAATAACGCTATAAAACAACACTTTTATCACTATTTACTATAAATATTATAAATATGCTCCAAATGCGGTCGCTCTTTTCGAAATGACAGCGATTTACGAACTATTAAAATAATCTGTGGATTAGAGATGCATTCAAACCACAGATATCTGTGATTCAAACTTTATGTTCGATATTTATAAACTATTTCCGCTTAGTTGCCGGTAGGTGGCATTGCTAGAGATGACATCGACTGATGACTGTCAAATTATTACTTATTTAGTTTATGGCTTACGCGGTTTGCGCATTTAGCTTAATAAAACAAAACGCGATAGAGCGTCGTATACCAATAAGTTTTTAGAAGCTTTAATTTTAGAGAGAGCTAGTGATAAACTAATAATAAAGGAACGTGAAAATATTAATTTTAAAGACTTTTAGAAGCCAGAAACTCAGCAATTTGTTGTGAAAGCTTTAAAAGCAATCTCTTTACAATCAAAGCAATCTAAAATTATGATCCAATCTGAAATAATTTTTGATTCAAACAGTCCTGTCCTGTTCCTTAAATAAAAAGGAATAATCCAGAATTGGTATAAATATTAAAATAATTTCAGACATTTTATCAGACCTACATATCTCATTTTTCTGCCCCACATTTGTTATCAATAGAGTATCAAATCGAGTGACCTTATAACGCCTATTCTCGAGACATTATCGATTATTCGATTCGAAATCATCATTCGACTCACGTACTCACATGACAAACGAAGTGGCTAGCTGAATCGCGCTTCACGAATACTTTTTATATATTTTTTCATTTTTTCCAAGCTCTGACAGGCGCCGATGTCGTGGTTTTTATTCATAGCCTGTCATGTTTTTTTTATCTTTTGATATCGAGATAGAATTTATGATTTAGTTTTTGCGATAAAATGCGTTTTTGGGTTTATTTTTGGATTTTATCGCGTAACAAAATCTATGCCATATTCTGGTTCTGCATACAGCTTTCTGTCCATTTTTAATCTTGTAAAAGTGAGTACACTATCGATTCGTTTTAGCATATTTTCTGTATATAGCTATTTTCCATTTTTCCCTTAACATTTTCTGTAGATTAGGCACTCTAGCAATGACTTTGTATCCTTCTTTCCCAGAAAAACATCGCAATTTTTCTAGTTTTTCTCCAAAAACCCGCCGCAAATGTTGCGAAAATAAAATTTCTCGTGCGGCAAACACATTACCCGATAATTTACTTCCAAATCCGCAATGAGCAGAGAAAGTAATCTTTTTCCGATCGGATGCACATTACCCAGTGGCACGACCAACTTCCAATGGGCTAGGGATGCGACCGGGGTCACTTTAGTCGAAAGGACTCGAAACATTTCCGATAACCTTGAACTTCTGCTTGCTTCATAAATAATCCGGGTTATTGCAACTCCGTGACGGGAGCGTAACCCGGACGTCTGTCCGTCAGTGGACTTCCTACGGCCGATAGATGGATGACATTCTGATTTCCCGACAACAAATACGAATACTAATTTTATTACCTGGCTTGACTGTCCAAATAGGTACTTCTGCTAAGACTGCAGAAGTAAAAGCGAGAAGCCCGTCCGGATTTCTAAAAATAAATTTAAGTACTTTAAAATCTATCCCTGAAACCATACGTCGACTCAAAAAGCGGCGGGATATTTTTGATAAGGATTAACAATAATCCATAAAATAAATAGGCTAGCTCCGCTGGGAGCTGCCCTATAAACGCCAAAAAGAACGCAACTCATCTGCTTATAGTCTCATAGACTGATTACACGATCAAAAAAAAAAAAAAAAAAAAAAAAAAAAAACTTTAAAATTGTCATGAATATATCTAATTAACGGATTCTGTATATTTTATAAATTAGGTAGTAAAGATATATAGGTAGCAAAGTTTTTTGGAAACAAATCTCCAGAGAAGTTTTTTTTTTCTGGAAGAAGGAGTATTTCTAATTCGTTTAAAATTTTAATAACAGAACACGTATATAACATAAAATCAAAACAATCTAATGAATATGAACACGGTCCAAACATAGTGAAGTGGTCACTTCCTGTCACAAAGGAACTTATATCCGGTCAAAATATCGGCTGAGTGACCCCATCACTAGCATGAAAGGCTACAATTGAAGCTTTTGTCCGAAATCCCAAATGACTCTTTTCAATCCAAGAATGTTTTTCCCGAACCATTGGGGCCTAAAACAATGAAGTCGCTACAAAAGGGGGTCAAAAGGGGGCCAATAGGGAGCCAAATGGGGACCGGAAAGAGACTGGAAGGGGTCCGATTTTTTCCTCATAAATCCAGAAGCCTTCTATTGAGAATTACGACGTAATCACCTTTTTTATTCGACTGTATAATCGATTTTATTGTTGAGGTCGATCAAAGTGCTAAATAGGTTGAATAGGATTTGGCCTTCGGCGAATCAAAAGATCTTTTCGATTGGAATCTTTGTTCTTTTTAAATGACTTTTTTTTGACGCGATGAGGAAAACTAAAGTCCGTTTATTCGCTCTTCGAATTAGATTCACGGATAAATAAATTGCCGTATTGGATTTAGAATAGCCATTAAAAGAGACGACGTAAACTGTACGCAGTTTAGGCCATGGCCTTGTACCGTAGCTAAATCTTGGTTTTATTAGTTTTGTAAAACGATTTCGCTATTACATATTTTCTTCTTTAATCCCCTCACAGTCCGCTTTACAGTCTAGGTAGGAAAATATTTTTCGATCGCATTATTATGACATTAATAAGCCGTGGCGGTCTAGAGGTAGTGACACTCGCCTTGCAATCGTGAGGTCGTGGGTTCAAATCCCGGTCCCGTACCAATGAGTTCTTTGGAATTTATGTACGGAATTTCACACCACTGGCTTTTCGGTGAAGGAAAACATCGTGAGGCAACATGCATACTTCCGTAGAAGAAATTCGATGGCGTATGCGAATCCACCAACCCGCACTGGGCCAGCGTGGTGGATATGGCCCAATCACCCTTCGTGGGTACAAAGACAGGACCCGCGGTAAAATGTCTCCTTTAGTAATGCTAGCTGGTGAATAAGCGGTCGCCTGGTGGGGGTTTGAGCATTTGTCTAGACTTTCATTGGTCTGTAATAATCCAATTACTCATTTTGTAGTTCGTTTGGTAGTAACTACGAGTCCCTACAAATAAAGTGTTTCGTTTTTATTTTATAAATACATATATTTGTTGTACTTTATTCATAGCTCATTTCACTAAATCTAAAACTACATTTATTTTCATAGTTTCATCTTAGTGTTAGGACACCCAACTGTTGGAAATAACATTCAACTATAATTTTCAAAACAGAAGCAACTAACATACAGCATATTTCTGTTGTCAGACTGTCCTATTTATCTACAATTCGAGAAAAGACCCCCACAAAATGCTCTATTTTCTGACATGGATACAAAGAAAACATGCGTGAATTTGTTAAAAAAAATATTTTCTTTTGTAACATGATTAAAACTATGTATGTGAAAATGAAACTAAACTAGTGTTACAAACCAAACAAACAAAAGATAATGTTTCCAACATCCCACGCTCCAACTCTGTTAAAATAAAAGTATCGAGTGGACACTTTCACACCCAAAATATGAGATGACACTAACGTTTACGCAGATGATGTTTCATACATGTGACCACTTTTCTAATTCTAGTATTTTACTTGTCTTGTCTTATAAGCTCAGTGAGGCCTCACCTTAGACCATAGTACTCCCACTGCTGGACATAGACCTCTCGGATTTTTGGAAGCGGGTTGCATCGAATATGTTCCTGCAGCCTTAATTATATCGTTAATTCAATTCATTTATTTCTCAAATATATAAGTAGGTACAGCAGTGTACACTTATGAATGTCAACATTTAAGTCTGTCAATCTATAGGCCTTATTAGTAAGCTCCAAGTAGCCCAACGAGTCATGAAGAGGGCTATGCTCGAAGTTTCTCTGCGAGATCGAATCAGGAATGAGGAGATCCGTAGAAGAACCAAGGATACCGACATAGCCCAGCGGATTGGCAGGTTGAAGTGGCAATGGGCAGGGCACACAGCGCGGAGGATTGATGACCGATGGGTTCGAAAAGTTCTCGATTGGAGACCACGTACCGGCAAGCGCAGCGTAGGACGTCCACCCACAAGGTGGACGGATAACCTCATTAGGACCGCAGGCTCGCGCTGGATGCAAACTGCTACCAACCGGTCTTTTTGGAAATCATTAGGGGAGGCCTATTTCCAGCAGTGGACGTCTTATGGCTGAAATGATGATGATGATGATGAATCCATGGACGTCCTACGTTGCGTTTGCCGGTACGTGATCACCATTCGAGAATTTTACGGCCCCGTCGGCCATCTGTTCTTCGAAATATGGGCCCTGCTCCTTGCCATTTCATCTAGCTAATCCGCAGTTTGTTTGCTAACTGCAGTTGGCAAAGCTCGTGTCCAAATCGCGTTACCCACGAAATTTTGTATGAATGGATGTTTGTTCCTCTTTCACGCAAAACCTACTGAACGGATTGAGATGAAACTTTACAATAGTAATGCTTATGCATCATAATAACACGTAGGCTATAATTTATAAAGATACTAGCTGACCCGGCCACGCGTTGCTGTGGCTAAATAAATTAAAATTGCGACTATAATTTGAGATTTAAACTATCCTATCTCTCAAGTTGGATCGAACTGCACATGGTGTGCGAATTTTATTATAATCGGTTAAGTGGTTTAGGAGTCCATTGAGGACAAACATTGTGACACGAGATTTATATATATTATATTAAGATTGCGTGAAACAAAGTTCGCCGGGTCAGTTAGTTGCTCATAGATCTGTCCTTCGCTTCTGTTTTGCGTCACAATGACCTAACCCTATTCATGTAGGGCAGAATTACCATAGCATTGGCTAACTGGAGAACTAAGACAATAAATGTCTGCCTGCGCCCTACATACTCATAATGCCCATTTACATATAAATGCTGCTAGAAACATACAAATACATACATTCCAAATGTAGGTCCCAGATAAATATGACTGGAGAAATGTAACCGAAACCTCGTATACAAAGGCAATTTTCTAGAAACAATATCGGTATGAAAATAAGAATTTTATTAAGTGGCAAAGAATAAAAAGGTTTTTAGAAATGATGGAGAGAAAATAATTACCTAATCAATTATATGAATGCTAGTGTAAAATTACACAACGCGACGGAGACAATATTAGTTCAATGGACGGAGATATTCAAAAATATCATTTTACTCCTAATCATGATCAACATTTACAATGGGACCAACCACAAAATCACATTAAATTTACACCTCGTACAGCTTAGAACGTCCACCCACAGAACGAGATCAGAGAGAGATACAGACGATCCTGGACCCGCTGGACATAGGCCTCCCCAATCCAATGGGATCGGTTAAGAGTGGCTTGTTTTATGCCGATACAAACTAGCTTTCTATATATCATCCATCTATCAACCATAGGACGTCCACTGCTGGACATAGGCCTCCTCTAAAGATCTCAAATAAGACCGGTTGGGAGTGACTTCTATCCAGCGCGATCATAATGAAATCATTATCCTGTCAACCTAAATTTATAGTAAAATCAAAATAAGTAATATTTTTCCAATATTCCGATTGCGATAACCTTCGAGACAAGATTATTTTTTGCAAAAATTTGCATGACCGACTTCACCCGTGTACAGAACTCGCGAATATTTCGCACGGATCGATGTAGCATTTTTCACATTATTGTTGATTTATCAAAAATAGCTCAGCCGATTTCGATAAAATTTAAATGGGACCAATTTCGAAGTATACTCTTTCCAATAAAAAAATAATTATTGAAATCGGACTACTACGAAAAAAGTTATACTTGGTTATACATAAAATATATATATATATATATATATACGCGTCGAATTGTATACCTCCTATACAATCCGGTGGTTCGTCGGTCAAAAATATCTAGATATTACATATTTGCTCGAAGGCGATAACACATAATAAAACAACTTAGGCACATTTATTCTCCCTTCATACACGTCCCGCCTCTACGATAAGGTTTGATACTTTGGCGCCATTTCCCTTGAGAATTGGAATACTTCTTGTATACCCTAATGATAATGTCCTGAAGTTATTTGCCCTTTTCTGAAATTGTAACGTAGGCGTTACGTAACATGTCCATATTATTTGATGTGGAGTCGAGGGAATTTAGTTATGGAGGGATATCACTCGTATTTTTCTCTTACGTACTATGTTTTTTTTTTTTTTTATTTCTAATAGGTTTGCGTTTGACTACACACTGCCTGATGTTAAGCAGATATGTGGTCTAGGATGTAGCACGCTTACCTAGAAGATACCTACATTGTACTTTAACGGAAAGACAGACTTAGGCAAAGCGTTCCACATTCTGGCAGTTCGTATGAGGAATGTGGACTCAAAACGCTTGGTTCTAACGCGTGGGATGTCCACCATAAAAGGGTGGCGCTTTGGTCGCGTCTGTCTAGCCGTACGATAGAAGAAAGAAATATGTATAAGTTTGTTTAGATAGGGAAGTTCGCTAGTCTGGTGTCAAAGTTTTTAAGACGCCTTAAGGCCTCTGACATGGCTAAACCGTTAAAATAACTGGAACCTACAGTTTAATGTGTCAGCCATGGTAAAGCTCAGTTGTAGAGATGCCACCCGCGGTCACCCATCCGAAGACTGACCGTGCCGAACGTTGCTTAACTTCGGTGATCGCTGACAAACACCTAGTCAAATTATGCTTTGATTTTCCTGTGATGGGATGCCACAGAACGCATACGTACCTAATTCACAATTGGCGAATATCGATGAACATACGCAAAAAGAAAATATATGCAGATGCGGAAGTCGTTTAAAAAATCATCTATAAATAGTTTTTCCAGACAGAATTCGAACCAGTGCTTTTTGCTTCAGATATACACACTAGCAACTATACCAGGAAAGCTGTCCTTTGCTCGTATATTGAAACAAATATGGCAGCCTTTTAATGATGAAAGTTCTACAAATACCGCTAGAACTAAAAGGCGTGGTTTCGTTCCTTTGTCGGATGCCAGTGGAGTAAAACCACTTCCTACCGGGCGGATAGAGTAACAAAGTCGTGTCAAAGGACTTCACTTGGATCGGCTCCGGACTAACGCTTTGGTTGAATAGTTTTGGTGACGGGAAGCCTTTGTTGCATGTCAGTTGATGTGAGTCTTTAGGAAGGCTTCAATAACTTATCAGTAATAAGAAAATAAGAGCCGTGGTGGTCAAGAGGTAGTGACACCCGCCTTACAATTGTGAGGTCGTGGGTTCGAATTCCCGGTCCCATACCAATGAGTTCTTTGGAATTTACGTACGGAATTCCACATCACTGGCTTTTCGGTGAAGGAAAACATCGTGATGCAACCTGCGTACGTCCTTAGAAGAAATTCGATGGCGTATGTGAATCCACCAACCCGCACTGGGCCAGCGTGGTGGATATGGCCCAATCACCCTTCGTGGGTAGGCCTACGTCCTGCAGTGGACTATTAAAAAGGCTGGTACGGTAATAAAAAAATACTTAAACATAAAATATATTTATTACCAAAAAGAGAAATGAAATTACAATGGTTCTATACTAATTTGACAAAACAAAGTGTAGGTATAAAAAATATTTCAAAGCATGTTGGACAGCGGACCCCAAACTAAGCTCTAGGCTAGTATCTTGGGGTCCGAGTGCGTCATTACCAAAATTAAAAATAAAATTAAAAGTAGAGGTGAAGGATTAACTCGGCAATAGGAAAACGCTAAGTACCTAAGTTCCTGTAGGCCAGTGTCAGTTTTTAAGCCGCTTGAGGGTCTCTGACATGGCTTAACGGTGTTTGTTTGCGATTTACGAAGTGGAGCAACGTTTAGTACGGGCCGTTTTCGGATGGGTAACCGCGGGCGGAATTTACAACAGAGCGCTACCGTGTCTCGGATGGCACGTTAAATTGTAGGTTCCAGATGTTTTAACCGTTTAGCTATCATACTAATAATATTATAAATCCGAAAAGTTTGTTGGTTTGTTCCTCTTTCACGCAGCAACGGAGCAACGGATTGACTTGATTTTTGGTATGGATATAATTTAAAGGCCGGAAAGTGACAGGCTACTTTATATCCCGAATAACGTAGAACCTTCTCCTGTTTGGAAGTCGGTTAAAATAAAGAAAACAACCGTTCGAAACAAGTAAATATTTCCGTTACCTAATCCAGCCTGTTTTCACCTAAACTCACCAAGTCATTAAATCCTCATCTCATAATAAACACTTTGTCAGTGACCACTTCCTAAGCATCACCAAAAATAGCCCAGCCGACTACAAAGTGGATATTAAACAAACAGTCAAGAGCGTGTCGGTGTTTTCTTTTGATGAGTGTTTATCTCTAAACATGGAGGTGTTAAAAATGAACGCTCTTAGGACATCTGTTTGGTTTTTTGAAGACAAAGTGTCGGGAAGATGCGAGTTTTGTAAATGTTTAATTTTGGTTCACAGTTTAGATAGATGTGATATTTACGTTGGATTATGTCGAACTAGATGTATAGGCCGAATCAAACTTGTTGGCGACTGTGAACACTAGACGAGTAGTTGCGCAGTAACAACATACTCGTATGTTAGCGGCGCAAGAGAGGGGTTGTACGCATGCGCAGCTTATATCCTTACTAATATTATAAATTCGAAAGTGTGTTTGTTGGTTATCTTGGTGGTACAATGATAATGACACCCTTACAATCTTGAGGGCGTGGGTTCCAATCCCTATCCCGTACCAATGAATTCCTTGGAATTTATGAACGGTTTTTCTATCACTGGCTTTTCGGTGAAGGAAAACATCGTGAGGCAACCGGCGTACGTCCGTAGAAGAAATTCGATGGCGTATGTGAATCCGCCAACACGCACTGGGCCAGCGTGGTGGATATGGTCCAATCACCCTTCATTGGGTATTCCTGCAGTGGACTATTAAGTAAGTAAGTTCGTATAGGCCGGGTGGCTAGCCCTGGTGTCAGAGTTTTTAGGCCGCCTGAAGGCCTCTGACATGTGGACTATTAAAACGGCTGGTACAGTTTGTTGGATTGTTACTCTTTCACGCAGCAACGGATAGACTTGATTTTATGGCATGGATATAGTTCAAAGATGGGAGAGTGACAGACTACGTTTTATCCCGTAAAAATAAAAGGTTCCCTTAAAGATAAAACAAAAATAAAAATATCCTACGAGCAAAGCCTCGGGCAATAGCTAGATCTTTATAAAACTTCTGTTTCTTTCAGTAGACTGTGACTCCTCCGCTTCATTCGGTCACAATGAAGATTAAAAACAAACAAAAACTTGTGACTTATACACCAACAGGCCCATAATTTACGTTCAAAAGGCACGCACGTTTATCTACATGGTTAATAAAGTTTTACATCCTCACCAACCTTGTGCCCGTTGGAAACGTTCTATCGCAACCAATATTGTTTAGTGTACTAAATAAATTAACTGTTGATAGTCATTAAAAGGGTCGATTGTATGACCCTCCACGTTGTGATGTGAAGTTTAAGGCTGCGTTTATACTAGAGATAAACGAGGTATAGATTCTATAGATGATGGTCCAGCAGCCCTCTCCTGTGATCTTAAAGTGATTGATAACAAGCGGAATCTTCGTGACGCCCAAATTATGAGCGGAGTGCGAGGAAATAACCACCGATAAAATCGCTTCAATTCAGTATGCCGAGTGTGAGTCTTGTCGACAACATGACGCGCTCGCCGCGAGCGCGTAAGCATGTAATTTGTATGAAGAAATGTACAGCGCCACTAAGGGCGCGTTTTGAAACACTTTGTGCGAGAGCAAGTTCATACAAAATACATGCTTACGCGCTCGCGAGCGCGTCATATTTAAAACAAAACTCACACTCAACATACAGATGTAAGTACATCGAAATCGAAAATCTATCTAACTGATTCAAGAACAAATCTAGCTGATTTGTCATTCACAACTAAGACTTAAGTTGAGTACCTAGTGTAACTCATCTAATTTCTGGCAGAACAGCAGAGTAAATGATGTTGGCAAACGAGACAACAAGAATACGAGTGGCCACAAAAGAAATTACAAATGACTTATAAAGACAATGCGAAATCTGGGTTACATTTAGTTAACATGGTAATTGCATATCATAATCATATGTGTGCTATTGCCAAATCATGCGATGATAACATAACGAGCATCTAATGGCGCAGAGAAGACAAAGCTGACATAAATATGAAGATGCCAAATTAGTTTTTAAATTAACAGCAATTAAGATCATATTTGTATTCGATGCAGATATATAAAATTCAAATTACAAGTTTAACAAGAATAATGAGGAACCGATCGATCAAAACATTCCAGCCCCGATTATGAGCTCGAACATAGAAGTTTAATAACTCGAAGTTATTTAATTACAGAGTCATTAAAAACTTCAGTACTTCCTGCTTTTGTATTTTTAATTGAACAAGCTCATTATAGTATCCTTTTCAAAGAATCGCGAACATCCCAACGGACACACTGATCAATGAAAACATTCGTATTAATTAAATTCCTGCATCAATCAACAGCTGTCCAATTTACCCAAAACATAACTTTGAACCTTAAAAGCTTTACTGTACAGCTTATTACATCGGAGAAATTTAAACGACACTGCCTAATTAATTTCCTTTTGGTGCTGCAGTAAAAATAGCAGATGTCCAAAGCACCGGGCGTGTGGATTTTGCACCTGTGGCGTCTTAACTGGTACCACGCAACCTGTTGGCGATTCTCTGAGTTAATTTGATACCCGTAATCGTATGCAAGGGAACAGATTAAGACGTAGCTTCTATGGTTAGTATGCAAGAATGCAGAATAAACGCAGTGAAGCCAGCAAGGGCTTGAAATAGCCTGTTGCATCGGTTTAATTCTCTCTTTCTGCATACAAGTATGTTTTATGAGATCAGCTTCCAGTTTGTGCAAGTTCAGATCAATTAACTTGCAGTTTCTATTTATGATTCTTGAAAGGCGTTTGATTGCGTTGACCTTAGTCATATCATGTGTAATTCTGCAGTCATGTTTATTATTATTAAGATTTGAATAAACATGTTGAATAACTCAATATTTCATCGTCGCCATTGTAAGATTAGTTTATTAGATACGACTTAAATTGATTGTATAATTTGATTCAGTCAAAGTTTTTAGTTTAGGCTGGTGTGCTTCAAGGTCTGATTTGTGTCCAGTCTAAGTCTTGTTACTTATATTATAAGTGACTGATTGTACTGAAATGTTGTTTGGCAATATGTAAAACGTTTCTTTTAGGCACGTATTAAAATTATTATATCTAATACTGACCTGTCATACAAATTACCATATTTTAATGCTTATTTTCGAGTTTGTTGCCAAGCAAATGAAGCATAACGACTGATAGCGCCTTTCGTCAACCTTGCAATCCTGATTATCATAACCAGATTCTCAAGGTTGGAGATTATGTAAGTCAAATCATTTTATTTGAATACCATTACGTTGTTTACAAAAAACATTATTGAGGTTAGCAGCTTTTACAACTACTTAGATTAAAGAACTGTGTCGTATTAAAGATTTATTCGACGCTCTTATTAGAAAAATATAATTCAGTAATAATTTGTTTTGACATGATACTATGATCAATGATGAATAGATAAAGTATTGAAAATTGGTCACGGATTGCCTCAAGGGCTCTTGTTGAGACCATTTCGTTTGCCCATATCTTTATCATGCTGTGGTTATTGCGTAAAAGATGTAGAATAGATGATCCATCATTTATAGATAATACTTGTAAACATGGCATAAAACCTTGAAAAGTACTCGACGGACGTAATAAATCGAATAAGTAAAAAATATTGCTTTAATTGCTTCATTGATTGGGTTACTAAATATTAGAAAAAATAAACTTGAATAGCGTAGCTCTTTGTGAAACACAAAATAATTTCCTGCAACATCACCGGGTATAAGCAGAATCAACCAACTTGGCCGTTGTGATGTTGGCTACAAAGCTGCGGATAACCCAATCCTGATTGGGTTATCATAACTATGTATGTTATTTCTAAGTGCTTAAGCTTTTCACTTCTACACATACTTTTATCACGGTAATTAGATATCAGCTTTTATCATACGGGAAACTGCGGGGATAATCGAAGATGCTCTACTGGTTTCTGATCTTTCGGATCATGAACAACACCTGACGACTCTGAAGTTTGAGGTGTCTGTGAATGTGTGTATCGACGGACATATCCCAGCGGAGTAACAAGATGAAATAGCAGTCATGGAACTCAATAAGGCCCCAGGATCACGCTGGATGCAAGCCGCTTCCGACTGGACTTATTGGAGATCTATAGAAGAGTGAAGCCAGCTCCCCGGTGAAGGTCAGGAAGGTCTTATAGCTGGACGACTATGAAGATTTGTGTCTATGTCGTATAAACCAGACCTATTTGTATTTCAATTAAATCTGATAGCGGAGTTTGTTTGAATTTTTAATTTATTTATGGCGCTAGGGCCGCTAGGTCATCTTTGTTTCCATCACTCTTCAAACTTCAAAAAAGCAATTAAAATAATTAAGATTTCGACTTTGTGTAACTTCCATACTTCAATCCAAATCTTGCTATTATGATTTTAATTCCTTACTAAATGTCAATACACAGATTGACTACCACATTTCCAATCCCACCAAGTGCAAGTAGCTCGGCTCGTGTCTCGTTAAAGCAACTCCGGCGAAACAGCCGAAACGTGATGTACGTGATGTAATTAAACCGAGATAAATGCTTATTAATGGATTTTAGTGGACTTGATGAAGGTTGCCCAGCTTTATGAGGGCTCCGGGCTTTGTTTCGTGATTTCAAATGGTGTGTTGAGTAAAACAAGATAATGTTATGTTAATAGAATTGTTTCTGGGAAAATGGGATACAGGTAGTCCTGGTGTTAATTTATTCATCGAATTTGATTTATTTTCGGAAGATTATTGGAGATTTTCATTGTATTTTGATACAAGTTTCCAATTTTTCGGCTGTCTTGCACATTACGCCTTATTTCTGCATTCATTTAAATATCACTTTTATCACACAACTTGCTTTTTGTTCATCTCGGAGCATAGCTGGCAATGACACCCAAAGACAAATGTTTTGAAATTCAGGTATTTAGTGAAAATATTTCTAAATTTGGTTCTTACGCACAGAACGCATCTGGTGATAAGTCAAAATAATAACTAGAGTTTTTAAAACTAAGGAAAAGAAAAACTGAATTTAAATTCAAAAATAAATAGCTGAATTCAACAGTCAATTCAATTCAGTTATTTATTTTAGTAAAAATCTTTCTAATTTGACTCTTAGGAAAATAAAGAGAACGAAAGAGACAAAATAATTACTAGAGCTTCTAAAACTGAAAATATTCAGTTTCAGCTACGCAGGCACTAAACTTATTTCGAAAATAAACCTTAGGTACGCCATTCATCCATCAACATACCTGCAACAAAAGAAGTCTTTATTAGTCCAAGAATATGTTACAAGATAATCACAGATTAGGATAAAGTCACTACAAAAATAACACAGATTACGTCAAAGTGTCTATGAAAAACAACTGTTATATTAAAGAACAGACTGTAGGCACAGATTAGGCAGCAGCTACACTTGCGTCAGTTACAGAACAAGTAAAGCTGGGTACACAGCAGTATAATGAAGCAGTTGACAGGTGTATTGTCGACAACGCAGCGGGCAGCGCAAGCGCACGCTTCGGTTGACTTCTGTCAGGGTTACCAAAAGATTAGAATAGTAACCTATTCTGACTGCCTAAACTTAAAAAAAAAAATTATTAGTCCCTCAGATTTAAATTTATGTCAATTAAACAAAAAATGATAAGGATAATAATTATACGTAACATCACGACTAGACGTGACGTGACGCCATTTCTCTGTGAAAGTATCGACTTTCGACTTTGACGTAATTTCTCTGTCAAAAGATATAGATATGTCAAATAGACTTTTGTCATAGAAGTGACGTCAATGTCATGAGCCCCCACTCCCCAACTTTGACAAAGTTTACCTTTGTCATTTATTGTTTGATTAACAAAAGAAAAAATATTTACGTTAATATAACTATCGGACTAATTATAATATTCTTTTAACCAGTCATCACGCCTATTATTGTTTCTTACTAATATTATATCCGAAAGTGTGTTTGTTGGTTTGTTACTCTTTCACACAGCAAGAGAGCAACAGATCGACTTAATTTTTAGTATGGATATAGTTCAAAGGTTTATGATAGGCTACTTTTTATCGCAGAAAATATGAGGTTCCTATGGGATGGTACAAAAACATAAATGTCACGCGGGCGAAGCTGCGGCCAAAAGCCATAAGAAGTATGTGTTTGATGATTCCATAATAATATACGATATAAATAACGTAAAATATTACGGACCAGTGAAGTCACCAAAACGGCCTAAAAATTTCTAGAAAAAAGAAAGTAGAGATTAACGTTAAGCCTAATATAAAATCAATCAATCTCAATATGAATAATCACGTGTCACTGTGTTATGATAATATGCAAAGTGCGGACTATCCTTCAAATTAATGCTGTCAATTGTCAAGGAGTTATCCGTATCATCTTAACTCACAACTTTCTCTGCACTGTTAACTCTTTCATAACGACATCGGTTGGTTATTCCTTTTATGTGATAAAATGGTGAACAAATCCTAATAGCATCTCATACGAATATCTGACACCAGGGTCAGGTTTGGTTAGTTATAAACAAAACTAAAATAAAATTTTCCTCATGTATAGTATCATCATACCAGCAATAGCCATATAGCAGTATGATGTGTGTGAGTTTTGTCGTAAACATGACGCGCTCTTCGGCGAGCGCGTAAGCATGTAATTTGTATGAACTTGCACTCGCACAAAGTGTTTCAAAAACGCGCCGCTAGTGGCGCTGTACATTTCTTCTTACAAATTACATGCTTACGCGCTCGCCGAAGAGCGCGTCATGTTTACGACAAAACTCACACTCCCCACACTGCCTGCTTTGGGGTATATCAGTGATTTAAAGGATTGTACTATCTAAAGTCACTATTCTTGTCTGGCCACTAGT
This sequence comes from Hypomecis punctinalis, assembly GCA_949316475.1. Lineage (NCBI taxonomy): Eukaryota > Metazoa > Arthropoda > Insecta > Lepidoptera > Geometridae > Hypomecis > Hypomecis punctinalis. Next base: position 20,450,532 of record OX438814.1, read on the forward strand.
CTTGACGTGTTTTTTAGGTTTGTGTGTTCTAGGATCTCCAGAGGATCATACTGGAGCTCTGCACACTTTAGCTTTCACGAACTTACTGTGGCCTGGCTAGTTGTGCAGTATAGATCTATTTTGGTATTTCCCCCCTGGAGAAACTACCAGTCTAAATGTTTAATTCGAACGGCTGTTTTCTGTCAAGGACTTTCGGCTTTCGGCCAGCCCTGAATTACAGGAAACGCACTTCAAACTGTTTACCATAAATTGTCACCTCCGGATTATTTCAAGCCTGTAATCTGTTTCTGTAAGCAGACAGCGCCCCGAGGGGCAGTCTGAACTTTGTTATTCTATTACGCCCTTGAATGAATAAACAACTGGCCATTGGATGTTTCAGGGTATGGATGACCGAGGACTTTGCTTACTTTGCTCTTAGTTAATCGCTAAGCGATGTGTCCAAGTCAAGACTGATTTGCTTTGTTACGTTATGAGCTAAATGATAATAGTTTCATCGCTTTTATTTATGTGTTATAATTTTAGTCAAGCCACAAAATCCATGTAACCAACTCTGTCCTACTCTTTGAATCTAGGTTCACAGAATTCACATTATAGGCATGTTAAACGAGCGAGATACCAGGAAAATTCATGGTCTGAATAGATCAAAGTCTGTACTTTAAATCTAAGCCGATCTAAAGGGACAAATATTATCTATGCAGATCTTTTTAAATATAAATCTGTGGGATATACTTATATGGCAACGATTTTAGGCTTCTACTTTTTACAAAAGAGAATGTTACGAGAAAATAGTCATCCACAGCCTTTATTTTCTCAATAAGGTCTACTATTCCACGTCCAACACATCAGTCGTCCACTACAATCCCTTTGAGACGTCGGTACTTGTTAAATAGTGAATTTGTAATTTGTCGAGTTTGTAAAGTGCCGAGGGCGGTATAAGTGTAGCGGTAGAAAAATCCGTTGTGAATTAAAAAGGAAGTGTTCAATAACAAGATTATTTTTTGCAAAAATAAGCATGACCGACTTCACCCGTGTACAGAATTCGCGAATATCTCGCACGGATCGATGTAGCATTTTTCACATTATTGTTGATTTATCAAAAATCGCTGAGCCGATTTCGACAAAATTTAAATGGGACCAATTTCGAAGTATACTCTTTCCAATAAAAAAAATAATTATTGAAATCGGACCACTGTGAAAAAAGTTATACGTGGTTAAACAAAATATATATATATATATATATATATATATACGCGTCGAATTGTATATTTCGGCGACAGGAACCTAAATAATACAAATAGAAACCATTAATTACAATTTATTGATTAAATACTAAAAATGGAACGATTACAACCAAAAATAAGAAGTTATTTTCCAAGCTCAAAACAATGATCTGACATTCCTCTTTTTTTTTAAATTAATTTTACAATCAGCTTATGTTTCAACTTACGCAATATTTTGGCGATGATGAAGCCCCTTGTCTTGTCATTAGCTCATGTAATTATTATTTTCACACAAGTTTCACCTAAAATAAATTAATACTAATGTTTTATTTCAATAAGTTATTTACCACTTCAAAGTTCTATAGGTTTAATTATTATTTTTTAAATGAGATTGTAATTTAAATTGTTTTATGAATGTACGTCGACAGGAACGACAACGCAAAGTTACTTCGCTAGCGCCACTTTGAACTAGTTTATAATTTAAATATTTGGCGCTAAAATTCAAACGACCGTCTTATAATAGATTGATTAATTCATTAGATTATGTCTAATAATATATTGATAAAAGTAAGTAAGTAAGTAAGTTCATGTAGGCCGGGAGGCTAGCCCTGGTGTCAGAGTATTTAGGCCGCCTGAAGGCCTCTGACATGGCTAAACGGTTAAAACAACCGGGACCTACAATTTAACGTGTCATCCGAGCTACGGCAGCGCTCAGTTAGAAAATGCCACCCGGTAAAATACAGTAAATCGTCCGTGACGACCACACGGCCATTCTGCTCAAATCGCGACTCTGCGATTTTAACAGAATACGTGAAAATAACATGTCAAATGCATCGACAAGGACCATCAACACCTTAACTAAACAATTTAAAACAAATAAATAAAGTCTAAACAAAGAAAGAGCGTAAAACTATTACACCTTACAATGTTACAAACACAGACAGTACTGGAAAGTTCTAATATAATATGGTTATAAATAATGAATTTTTCCATGATTTTTCTATTTGTTTTTCATAATGTTCAATTAATGAATAAATTTACAATGTCTTAGATAACTTCATTTTTATCCTCTTTATAATTAATAATATTCACATGTCATGTTTGGTACCTACGGAATTTATTCGTAAATGAAACGTTACGCCAAAACTGCATTGTGTGAGACACAAATAAATTTCGGAAGAGAATCTGTTTTTTTTTGTTTTTTGTTGTTTTGTTTTTTTTTTATTTTAACATTTTACGACCACACGGTCATATGAATCTAAATTTGTTGTTCAATAAACAATGCAAGAAATAATGTAGCGTTACTGTCTTAACCCATTAATACATTTTACTTTCTAAAGCGTATGCAACCAAATTATTACGTTAACAGCTTGATTGAATAATGAAGAAAAACACAAACATCAGGAAATGTGTCTAAATAACAATATAACTCAGCCCTAATATTAATTAATAAGATTGCATAATAATTATTCACAAATGGGGTAATAGTAATAACAATGTCAGTAAACTATCACTACCATAACGTTACATTATATGTTAAAACATTTCAAAATCACAGTTATTATTTTAACTGTGAAACATCAAGTGTAATAATTAATAGATAGTTCAATGTTAATTTCTCAGTGCGAACAATAGATTAATTAGTTAGTTTTGTTACGAAGAGAATAAGGAAATTTAAGATGCATGGAGTTGTAATAGAAAATCAAATAATGTTCGATACAACAAATGGAAGTAACACTGCCAGTTCTGTTGTCTTGTTGTAAGTTTAAGTAACAAAAAGGAAAAGTAAAACACGGCTAGATATATTCAAAACGCGGATAGATATATTCAAATTCAAATCAGAAAGAATAAAGGAAGTGAACCACCACTCCCAAGCTTACACCATTCCGGTGTCTCGCTCATCAAACCAGTACAAAGGATGAAGGAAAAGGTACCACCGATCAAGTCAACGACTCCAAGCTTACACCATTCCGGTGTCTCGCTCATCAAACCAGTACAAAGGATGAAGGAAAAGGTACCACCGATCAAGTCAACGACTCCAAGCTTACACCATTCCGGTTTCTCGCTCATCAAATCAGTAGAGAGGATGAAGGAAAAGGAACTACTGACCCCAGGCTCATCACATGACATCTTGCCCAGGAAGCCCAAAGTTCAACCATTCCGATATCTCACTTTGGCGAATCAGTAGGAAGGAATAAGGAAAGAAGACAAGGATAAGGAAGTAGTAGAATCACGTAAAAAAATCATACATATATCAGCGCAAGCGTTGCGAAAATACGTTAAATATTACCGGAAAGACAACAGATATGGCATGTCTATCTTATTCAGCCGGCTGTTCTCGATATATTAAAGATTATAACAAAGACATCCAAAGGCATAAGAGCGGGTTAAGATTAGAACGAGATTTATCTGAACTTTATCTGTTGATCATTTACAAAATATCATCCGTGTTCTACATTTTAGCTCTATAGGTAATCACTCAATAAATTATCTATATGCTTAGTAAAATCATGGTTGCGAAAATTACATCAGTTTCAAAAATAATCTACGTGGAGACTCGATTAACCGGACTAACTAGTGTCGTTGAGCATTCGGATATTCAAAAATCCGGATATTGGAGTTTCCACTGTATATACTGTTCACATAAAATTTAAAATCAGGGTTTACCTAGAATTTTTACCTACTAGGTTGCATTTAACATAACATCAAAAGAGCGGCAATATAAATAAACAAAAATTACACTTGACACATTAACTTAAAGGACAAGAAAAGTTACATTCACAATATTTGCATTACTGAAATGAAACATCATCTTATCCAAGAATCGAATATCTATCCTAAACAGATTATTTCTGTATTTATTTTAGTATTTTAATTTAGTACAACTTACATGGTTATAATTTTTTTTGAAAATATGAGCAACCTCAAATATTTTGTATTAATCCAACCAAGCCACTAAAACAATTAGAATGTAAAACTGCTCGACCATCCCTGAATGAGTTAAGTCCTTTTAAAATCATTGAAACTTTTGCGACATTTTTTTTTTTATTTCTATTGTTTACATATGTTATAAGGCCAATAATTAAATTCTTACTAAATATAACTGACAGCCAAGAAATGGTTATTAAGTAGATTAAAAGGCAATTATTATCTTAAGGATTTTAGAACGGCGTATCTACAAATAATAATAAAAATAACAACAAAAACAAAATTAATATGTCGCCTTTACGGGAAGGTGACAGATTTCCAACAAACGAACATAGTAATTAAGTCAAAATTATAAAATTCAATAAGTGATGACATAACAATCGCAGATTTATCAGACGGGGTGAGCGAATATAAATATTGATAGAAATTCTGATTTGGATTTGCTTTCCTTAAACTTACAATTCAGGAATCAGTGTCTCATTTTTACTGTAGAGAAGTTAAAAGCAGGTCTAACTCAAATGCCAACTTTAACATTATAATAAGACATAATATGAGCAATAATGGATCTTTGTTGTTGTTGTTCAATGTATATTGCTGAAAATTGCGCAAAGTTATAAGAACGAGCGATTTGAATGTAAAAGAGCAACTTTAAGTTATGTTAAGAATAATAACTTGAACTAGGTAAACAGAAGAACAAAACTCTGAAAACTAAAATCATTTCAAGTACACACCTATATAATAAATTAAATTCTACTTTGGCGTTCAGCCCTACATTGTTTTATTTCTGAAAAGCAAGGCTATGACAGAACTGAATTACTTATTACAGGCATAAACTTCTTATATTTCGACGAAATTACGTATTCACTAAGTTATCTTATTTCTTTTTTTTACAATATAAAAAAAATCAAAAATATTTTATCAATTGGTTCTATGAATTATATTTAACCAATTATATTTTAGTGAAGTTTAATAATTTCCTTTTTAATTTAATACATGAAAACACACCCGTTATACTAAGACTTAAAATGTGTAAAAGCCCTGTTAATTTCCAGAGCAAAATTCTATAAGGACCCATGAATTTAATTTAAATCTTATTAAGTACATTGTTAAAGCTTGAGAAAAGCCACTGGCTGAAAATTACATAATGTGAAATCAGTTCACAGCCAGTGGATTTATGTATTTGTTATCTTTTAACTCATTTGTGTCAAAAATCTAATGTCTCTACGCCTAATAAGGAAATGACAATCAGTACTGTTTATACGATCACACCTTTAAAATATCAACACAGCTTCGATAAAATCAGTTTTTCTAAAGATCTAAGGTGAAAACCTTGTTACTTTATGTGAAGTCGGCTAAACAGAACTCTTTGGTTTCCATTTTACATTTATTTATGAGCATCATAGATGTAGTGATTAGTATTTGATCTTGAAATATTGTATTACATTGTTTTTACATTCAATTATTTATCAATTATAAGGTCTATAAGTTTTTAATGTTTGGGCATTAATATCACGATTTATGATAATGATAATTATGTGCTAGTAATAGTAGACTGATAATAAACATCTTTTGATATTTTCCTCTATTGCATTACACAGTTACAGCTCTATTTACTGAAAACTAAATATCACGGCAGTCTAGGTACTGCAGTTAGTTGACTAGGGCAGTGGTTCCCAAAGTTGACTGGACTACAACTCATCTTAAATAAGTTTACCGTATGTTATAAATATTCTGTAAATGTATAATTTTAATTTTGTTGTAATGACGTATCTAAGCACATGATAATTGAAATACAAACTCGTTACACCACCTCTAGGAAAATTAACCAATGCCAACATGAAATAACATTCTTTTGCTCGATCGGTTAGTGTATTGTTCTACAGGCAGGGCCCATTCAAATATTTGCCGACGACTCGACAGTGGGTCATGACCCAAAGTTTGAGAAACCCTGGACCAGGACGTTTCCACTAAATTGATACCAATATATTACATATAAGATTAGAAAGATAATATTATAGCAGTATAGACAGATAGTTCAGCCATGACAGGTTGACCCTATTTTATTAGAGGCACTTTATATCAACATAATTAATTTTCAGTTCTTCCATTGCAACAACCAACATAACAGTAAAATTGTAATATTATTCTAGATTAAAAATAATTTTGTAAGATAGTCAGCCAACAGTTACTTTGGCATTATTACAACAATCAAAATTAAACATGAACAAAATAAATTATTTAGCCTTTACCTATTACTTATTCATAACATATAAAATCCACTGTTAAATATCGGCTCTCTGTCCTCGAGGAAAGCGAAGCTGATCATGTTGCACGGGGAATTGAAGACAGTACTCAGCTCAGACAGTACCTATGCTCCGAAGCATTCTTACATTGCTCTAGTGTAGTACTGCAGCATCACTTCCGAGCCTTCAGCGTAGAACTGCATTCATTTTTATTCTCTGCCAGAAAAACAACTCGCATTAGTTCTATAACAATATCACAACATATTATAAAGCAGTCTATATTTCTGTGTCCCTTTATTTTCTCTTATATGGCCTAAACTATACAACAGATAGCAATGCAGGTTCCACTATCTTATAAATTATTTATTTCAAAAGGTTTATACCAATAATTTATTCATAGCTGAGTGGAGCCGGGCCAAGTAGCTAGTTAATTATAACTCTAAATTAGCCGAAAAGAAAATTAGGTCTTCTAGGTTTCATTGTGACTTATTGTCTGTTTGTGAGTGTTATACAAATTGATCAGAGAATGCTTATGAAGGAAAACAAAGATAAATTATATTGTCATAATGTAAAGACCACAGAAGTAAACCTTATGGATTGTCAACAGCATCAACTGGCATTATTATGCCAGCGACTGTGTTCTCAGCTAAAGACCGGCAGAAAACTCTGTAACAAGACTATTGCAATTTTCATACTTTACCTATATCAAAAACATTTCCTCGATGCAACACGAGAGTGTAGCACTTTAAAAGTATTTACAGGCAGCCACAGCGGCATGTAATATTTAGTTTATTCGTTTCTAAATCACAAATCAGATAAAGGACAAAGTTGAGGTTAGAAGTGAAATATTACGATCTCGTCACATTACGTTGCCAATTAACAAACAAAACACATCACCTGGCTTGTTTTCTTGTGAAATAGCTCTGCATTAATATCTTCAAAGGTTTCTCAGTTTTTCCTTAAGTTTTCTCCATGAGAAGTTGCAGTGCAGTAGAAGTACAGCCCTTCAGAGGTCATGATGGATATCCCCCACCGCTGCTTTCGGCGACAGGAACCTAAATAATACAAATAGAAACCATTAATTACAATTTATTGATTAAATACTAAAAATGGAACGATTACAACCAAAAATAAGAAGTTATTTTCCAAGCTCAAAACAATGATCTGACATTCCTCTTTTTTTTTAAATTAATTTTACAATCAGCTTATGTTTCAACTTACGCAATATTTTGGCGATGATGAAGCCCCTTGTCTTGTCATTAGCTCATGTAATTATTATTTTCACACAAGTTTCACCTAAAATAAATTAATACTAATGTTTTATTTCAATAAGTTATTTACCACTTCAAAGTTCTATAGGTTTAATTATTATTTTTTAAATGAGATTGTAATTTAAATTGTTTTATGAATGTACGTCGACAGGAACGACAACGCAAAGTTACTTCGCTAGCGCCACTTTGAACTAGTTTATAATTTAAATATTTGGCGCTAAAATTCAAACGACCGTCTTATAATAGATTGATTAATTCATTAGATTATGTCTAATAATATATTGATAAAAGTAAGTAAGTAAGTAAGTTCATGTAGGCCGGGAGGCTAGCCCTGGTGTCAGAGTATTTAGGCCGCCTGAAGGCCTCTGACATGGCTAAACGGTTAAAACAACCGGGACCTACAATTTAACGTGTCATCCGAGCTACGGCAGCGCTCAGTTAGAAAATGCCACCCGGTAAAATACAGTAAATCGTCCGTGACGACCACATATACCTCCTCCGGTGGGTAATCGGTCAAAGATACATAATATTGCGTTTTTGAAGTCTTTATGGTTCAGTAGTAAAACTAAAAAACGTAAATCACACGCTTACTAGTTACTGTTGCAAACCCAAATGTTCCTTTATCACTACGGCGCGCCGCGACTAACTAGCATACCAAGAGCATACCCCGCTCCGACTCGCGTAGGTATGATTCGCGACCGTTTGTCAGAAGACGGAATACTGTTGGATATCTTTACCGTGGTCATGGTATGGTACGCTATAGTGGGCAGACACCTTAATTTCTAAATAGATCATCCAATTCACGACCAACAATATCAGTCGTCGTACAATCCCTTTGAGACGTCGGTACTTGTAATTTGTGGAAAGTTGTAAAGTGCCGGGGGTGGTATTGTCCGCTTAAACTTCCATTTGAGTTCGGCGTGTGCATTAATTTGTCGTGTGTCGTGGGTACAAGGACTTGGTACTTAGTTAGAGTTCGGGAAGGCTAAGGCTGTGCGCTTAGACAAAGTTTCGTTTTGATAAGTACTGACGAATATATTTACATAATACGTTCTCACCATATAGTAATTTGTGCAGGGTTGTAAGCTTCCTCTAAAACTCATGTCTTTAGGCCACCAGAATGTCTCTGACATGACTAAACGGTTAAAACAACCGAGATCTGCTATTTAACGTGTCGTCGCGGGAACATGAACTGAACCAATACTCGGATTAATGAAATTTAGTAAGGAAAAGAAGTTTTTTAAAATTTATCTAATGAGTCCTGATGTTAAAATCCATTAAGTGTGACGGTTGTCGCGTGTCATGGGGAGTCCTGCGTCGGTTCGGCCCGCGGGGCGAATCGCACGTGGTTACAAGGACTATGTCAACAGTTTGCGAAGGCTTCTTACGCTTGTACAGTTTCGTTTTGACAAGAACTGAAGCATACACTACGTGCTCATGGATTGTTCGGATGACACGTGAATTGTACCCACAATGGGCTAGTTGACAATATTTTCTGATGTCTTCTTGTAACAGCTAACAGCAGCAACAGCAACCATAAACAGAGCCGATTAACGAAAACAAAAATAAAATCAACTTAGAAATAAAGAAGTTACAAGCATTTTATTTTTTTGCTAGACAAAGAGACTATGGCATAATCTTTGATTATTTACTTGTCAACACATTACAAGTAAATAATCAAAGGGCATAATATGACGTCACGGTCCGTAAATGTCCGACATTCGCCATACTATGTTAAGCTTTGTGGGAAAGGGACCAAGGCATCCCTTCCAAAATCTTTACAAGCTTATATCTCTGAACTGTATTAGCCAATTTTAGTTATATTTTCAGTTTACGAATCATAATTAATTGCAGAATTAAGTAATCTTAATACTTTTAATTAATTAAATAGTCAACTACACTATACACGCGTCATCCGAACCACCTGGTTAAGAAACGACGTTCCGAACAACTTTAAAACCTGACACTAGGATTAGCCACCCGGCCTATACGAATCAACTTAGTATATCGATATAGTAACTGAGGAATGTCCCTCAGTCAGCCTGTAGGTTAAGACGGTCGGTGAAGTCACTGAACATATTCACGCAATCGCTTTTAATAGCATTATCTTTATGGTCCTTGCCATATCTTTAGTCTTAAACGTCTTGAGTTCTCGAGTCTCGATGATATCATTCATATACATTGCGTCGTATCGTATTTCTAACGTAGGTATAAACTAATACATCATAGTGAATATTTATTAGTAGAGTTTGTGCAAAAAGAGAACCGTCGCGGCGTTACGGTGAACTAGATTTTAATCATAACATAAAAATAAACATAAAATATCTTTATTACCAAAAAGAGAAATGAAATTACAGTGTTTCTGTACTAATTTGACATAACAAATTGAAGGTATGGACATTCTTTCATAGCATGTTGGACAGCGGACCCCAAACTAAGCTCTAGGCTTGTATCTTGGGGTCCGAGTGCGTCATTACCAAAATTAAAATAGAAATAGAAAGTACACAGAAACAATAATATATAGGAAATTAAACATAATTCAAATTCGTTAAATTTAGTTGACTCTCAAATGGAATTACAATTTTATAAACATGACTTATTATACGTATGCCTGGTGTGTGTGTGTGTTCAGCATCAGCAGCCAAGGTACTGACTACTTGGTAGATGCGAGTCTACTGAAGAAAATCGAATTGGTGTCTACCAAGTATCAAGCACTTTTAGTTGTACTAGCAATGACAAAGCAATGTTGTCAACATAACAAAATTAGTAAAATGGTACACGGGCGACCTCACCTACGACGCTCCTCTTTTTGCACAAACTCTATTATCGCATCGTATTTCTACTAGTACATCATAGTGATTTAATAGTAAGTACTTTGTAAGACAATATTACAATTCTCGATTCTAGAGAGTCGAATGGAGAATTCACAGAATGGCTCACTGTAAATTCGTCCAATCACGAAATGGCTAAAGAGCTTTTAAAATGACAAATACTGTAGGTATATACTATTTTTAGGGTCCTTTACCCAAATGGTAAAAACGGGACCTATAAGATGTATAAAATATTTCCTTTAAAAATAAACAATTAAAATAAAATATACCAAGGTCTATACGCTACGGAACCCTTCGTGCGCCAGTGCGACTCGCACTTGGCCGATTGTCTTAAAATGCTCAAAGCCCTATGCGCTATATACATTGTATAAGGACTTAAATTTCATAGGATCATTTCAATGCCAGACTTACTAGATGAATGTCTATGATGATGACAAGTACTTAAGACGCTCCAACAGTAAACTTTTAGTTATTTTACAATAATGTCTTGCAGTACACAAATAGAGTCTAAAATCGCGTGTTGTTTGTTTTTAGACGAAACTAGAGATGAGAAATCGATAATTTTTCGCAGTTTTAGTTCGTTTAAAAAGAAATGGAGCCGTGTTTGCAATAAAATATATAGATATGTGTTTAGTTTAGTAAATTTCCTATTTTATGATTACAAAAAATATAGAAGTTATCTATCTAAATATTGAGAAATTCGAAACGAAAGTTTGTTTTCTAAAGCTTTTTTTGTTTATTTTTTTTAAGATACCAGATAATTTTTTTGCAATATTATTGTAAAAGTCTCTCTTGTTAACTATTATTGTTTGCTTTGTATTTTTTCCATGTTTGTATCAGTAACAGTTACGCCTAACTGTGCGACGAAAAACATGACGTTTTACGGATTTTTGTCTTTGGGCAGCGCCTTAATACAGTACTGCAGTAAAACGCAAATGGAATAAAGACATCAACACACTACAAAACATTTGCTATAAAAGAAGCTGCGAAGTCAGTAGTTGTACTACAATGTAGTCATTTACTTATTGTTGGTGCAGATGGTACGGCAGGTGGAGTCGACCAGATTGCCACCCGGGCGTAAAACGGGTTTCAACAATTCTACAATGTTGGCTAAAAGTTTTATGACGGATTTTCTTGAAAACTCCTTTTAGGACCAACTTCGTCTGGGGCACTTCGTGTGGAATACAATAGTCTTGTAGTAGGTATATACGTTTTCATACCACCAGCTCGAAAATGACTCATTATATGTCGTACGATTTCAACGTTAAACAAGTCACACAATCTCGAGGGCTATGGCAGGTCAATAATGTTGTTTGAAACTCTCTAGGGAGTAAGGTGATTTAAATTTTTGAACGTCTAATTCGTATGAAAATTTCTTAACTTAAATAATTTAAGGACATCGTAAAAAAGGTTTTTTTTGTAGAATTATTTAAAACCTCCTTTACATTGCACGGCAACGGGCGCAGTTTTTTTAGTCATAAAAGATTTGAAAATGCATTTATTTTTGGATTGAGCTGTTATGGGCTATACCATCGGGCGGGCAAATCACTTAATTTAATTGGATGGAAAATAAAACATTATTGCTGAAAATGCGGCAACAGAGTCCATAAGAAACTGCGAGCAAATATCTACAGAGCCATAGTCCCGAAGTGAAAGTAGTAAAAAAATGTCCGAGCGCCGTCATACATACCGACTTAGATATTTACATTAAATAATTCACAATGACCCGTTTTCTCGAATCTCGTTTTGTCACCTAATTAGTGCTTGTAACTGAACACTTTGGCATCTCGCGGAGTTGTAGTCGGCTTGCAATCGCCTTACGACTAACTGAAAAGCCTGCCCACTACGTAGCTTGGGCAGGGTTTTGGCTCGGACTCTTTTTTTGCACGATTGTGACTCTATATATATTTGCTGGAAGATAAGAACACAAAAATAGGTAAATCGGGCTGTCAAACACGCTGATGAAACATAATCATATATTTTCTTCTATAGCAGTCGGACGAAACAAGCGAAGCCGCCGCATGCAACTAGCAGCGTAAACTAGTTTATAATATTTCACATGCATAATTCATTTCATATAAGCGAAAGTGCTTTATTTGAATAAACAAAGCCGGGAAAGAGAAATCCAAATGACCTGAAATTCATGAGACAATAAACATGTTTTCAGTTTGCTAGAACACAGCCTGACGCAAACCTGAACCGTCGTGGAGAAATCTGAAGGACACTGTGCTAATTACGAGAATACCAAGGATCGTGGGAATAACAATTGGTATAATTTATTTTTTGACAAAAATGGCATGACCGATTTCAGCCGAGTTCGCACGGATCAATGTATCAAATGGCAATTTTCACATTTTTGACGATTTTTTGACCGACGGAGGTATACATTTTTTTTTTATGTATAACCACGCATAACTTTTTTCGTAGTAGTCCCATTTCAATAATTATTTTTTAGGGTTCCGTAGCTCAAACGGAAAAAACGGAACCCTTATAGGATCACTTTGTTGTCCGTCTGAACGTCTGTGTGTATGTCAACTCTTTATCTCGGGAACGCGTAAAGATATAGAGTTGAAATTTGAACTGTATACGTATATCTATGGTTTCTTGCAGTTGTGTAAAAGAAAAACTTCTGAGTCGTCGTTTAAAAAAGTAAGAGCCGTTTATGTCGTAAAAAACCGCATATTTCGACACTCACAAAAATCAAAACCTACAGGGTACTTCCCGTCGACATAGATAGAACTATGAAATTTGGCGAGAAGCATTGTCTCAAAGTACACATATAGGAATAAATCTGAAAACTGTACATTTTTATTTAAATCACAAAAAATAGGCCCTCAAAATTCACAAAATATGGGTTCAAAATTCAAAATGAGTAAATCGTATCATGTAAGGTATCATATAAAAGAACTTTATTAGCACATGCTAAAACAGGTTTTTAATTATTTTACCAATGTGTAATTTTCGATGTATGACGAGAAAAGTGACAAAAAAAACTTTTTTGTCGATGAAGACATTTTAACAACTTCCCAATTTTGTGAAATTTTCTGTATTTGTAAGGAACCCTTGATGTGCGAGCCTGATTCGCACAAGTCCGGTTTTTTTATTTATTAAAAAGAGTATACTTCGAAATTGGTCCCAATTTAATTTTATCGAAATCGGCTGAGCCATTTTTAATAAATCAACAATAATGTGAAGCGATCCGTGCGAACTATTCGCGAATTCTGTACACGGTTGAAGTCGGTCATGCTTTTGTGCTAATTATACAGATACAGATATATATTTAGTGCTATGCTTTTGCAAAAAATAATTATTTCAAAACATGATGATTGACAAAATATATATAGTTCTAAATATAGTTACTCACCTGGTGTCCGTTTCAGCTCAGACTCGTGCACATAATGTTACTACGGTTCATTTTGATACTGTGGCCACAGGGTGAGGCGACTCTGCTGTCTGTAGAAGTGTCTGTGTAAGTTTGGTAGCTAACTGACACCACGATGGCGCGACTTTAGTAGATTGACACTAGCAAATTTAATGCAAAGAAGTGCGATGCCAATATCTCTTTAAGAGGACGAGCGCATTTATGTGCATTGGCACACACACACACATCGATTTTTAAGTTTTTTAATTGAATGATTTAGAGTAATAATTGTGTTTGTAATTAGACATTCGTGAAAGATACACAAGGCTTCGAAGGCGGCCTCAGAGACTGTTGCATGCATAGCAGCAAACTTAAACTTACATAAGTGAAAAATCCTAGATATTTCGCAAAGATCGCTTCAGTATTTACACTACTATCGCAATACTTTAATGCCTCGCTCACGGTTCGCCGCATCGCTTCACGTTTGAGACAAGCGCGCCATTCTTCGAATCCGGGTTAATAATATGTGAAACTGTACAATCGCTTTATGGCCTCGATATTATATTATATTTCAGAAATCTCTAGTAGCTTGATATTGTTCTAGAATGTATTTGCTAACAACATAACGATACCACGGTAACGGTATATCTTTGCCATTATCGTGACTACATTTCTATATTAATATTAGCTGAATGGGCAAACGTTATTTTCTCACATAATAAAAAATATTAGCACCCTTATAACCTAGGGTTTTAAAATAGCAAATTCTCAGACTTAGAAAATATACTCAAAAAATCATAGAAATCGGTCCAGCCGTTTCGGAGAGTTTGATAATAAACAGTATGACACGATATTGTAGATATTAGAATTTAGATATTATAGATATATATATTGAGATATTATTCATATATTGAAATGTTTGAAAACAAGATTAGCTCCTCGGTTCCATTGTCACAACTCCAAACTGAAATATGTAACCACTATCTACCCAGGTTAGCATATTTAGCATTTAGTTATTTGTATGTGATATGAATATCAATATATTATAAACCATCCTAATAGAGGTTGGATGGACCCACAGATCTCTATAGACCCAACCGAAGGGCGGTGATTATTGTGTGATTAACGATCAAAAATAGATTTATTTAGATTAATCGGTTTAAGGCAGCCTTCGTTAAATTATTTATCTTTATATAATTTTCATATTCATGCATCTATTGGACGTCCACTGCTGGAATACGTCTTCCTTAAACATCCCAAAAAATGCCAAGTCGATGCCTACGATCCTAAGGTGGTCACATGGTCTCCAGTCGAGAACTCGTCAACCTCATTGGTTATATAAATATGTTGCGATTGTATATCGTATATGTTGTATATTGTAAAAGGCCTACTTTCCCCGACATTGTCCATGCGATGGAAACGAAGGATAAACAACCTGCGCGTCTAGTTTCGCATTATCACTACGCGCTACGTGCGGACGTTGGATTTCAGATAATTCTAATGTAAAGTATGTATAATAGTCAGAGTTTACAAACTTTAGGCTGCGGACCTAACCAACGATCTCCAAGTATAAGTCCGCGGGTTAAAGTTGGGAAACCCCGTCCATGATGGATTGCCAACTTTAAACTGCGGCCCTATTCATCTTCAGCTCGCGAACCAGAAAGAAAGAAGTGCATCGACGAACGGAAAGACGGTGATTCAGATCAGGGCTCAAATTAACCCTTAGACTAATTAGGTTGCAGCCTATGGCGCGATCTAATCTGTCTGTCTATCTGTCTTCGTATGAATTATTAATTTAACATCACTGCATCTACCCTACTTATATACCCAGAACAGCACGGGTATCATGGCAAAGAAATGGCCTCGTGGCCTATTTTAATGTCATTGTCAATCCATACTTTATTTCCTCTTCGAGGGGAAATAATTGTGGAAACACAATTTGTAGCTATGCCATGATACCCATGCTGGCAATGGCGGAAGCGCGTCTGCATAACTAGCCTAGGGCGGTTAGAACTCTTACCTAATCAGTCTTTGGTTCAGATCTTCATTATCATTAGCAACTAATTTTACTGTTTTCCGGAATTGCAATACCCGTCATTACCTACGATTTCTTCTCAATTTCCATTTTTTTTTTGTTTTCTCTACTAGATAGCAATTATCACAAAGCAAACCAAGGCCACCCATCATGTCCGTGACGTCACTCCACTCGAGATGCAAGTGCTGGACTGATAACGATGCAATTTGGAGCGACGTTATCACTGACAGCAGTCAGGTGGTGCACAATGTGATGGATCGACGTCCTGGAATATTTTTGATGCCGAATATAGTGAAAATATTTTCCGCAGCTCTACCATCTACTTGTTATCATCATTATGAAAACTTATTCTTATTCGGTGTAGAGGCGGTAGGTCCCGCACTGACGTCCCGTATGCAATGTTTGAGAACCCGTGTCTTGGACTACCAAGACACGGGTTCACGAACTACGGATTTAACTGCTGGATATATGCCATTTTTTGGTCTCTATGTGTATATACCTCGTTAAAAGTACCTATTCATGGCCGTTAAATGAGTTTCTGTGAACTTACATAAGTTATTTATTGATAAAATGTCAATTTACACGTCATAATATTATAGTTATATGTATAGGTACATAACGAACATTGAATACAATGATGTAATAAATTTAAATTACAATAATTATTAGCAAAAGCTTCAATAAAAATTGAAAATCAAATAATAATAATGCAAAAAATGTCATAAAAAATCAATAAGTGGAAATTAATAATAAAAATACGATTGTCAAAATGAATCAAAAGAAATGCGAATAACATTAAATTAATCATGTCAAACACTTATAAAATTCATCGTATCTATAAAAAGATTGCTCGACAAGCCATTTTTTTAATTTACTTTTAAAAGACAGTAGGCTTACCGCTAATGTTACTTCTAAAGGCAAGTTATTGTACACGGTAGGAGCCATGACATGAGTCAACTTAGAGGACTTCCCGAGGGAGTGGGGGACGGCCTGCAGCTTATACAATAATCAGTTTATCTGTAAATGCTAAAAAAACGATAAATATTTGAATTTCGCGCGCGGCTCAGTGATAGATTCACACACTTTACATTACACTTACGCCGTTTCGCACTAAGATTATGGAAAAAAAAGTTTTGCATCATCGAATCATTCGTATACCTCGAAAATTTCTAATGGATAATCCCCTTAAATTCTGTTCTGTGTTCTGTCTATTCCGTTTGGTTTCAAACTTCGATTCAAATACATCCATTCTTCGAATACATTCGTACATCAATAATAGTGTTGTACTCGTATTATAATTACTTATCGATGCTGTAACACAATCTGTGACAATCGAACCGAAACACAAAAAGATAAACGACAGTTTCCGAGGCGTCAAATAACTTACCAACTTAACTGCCGCTTAAATATGAAAAAAAAACCGTTAATCCAATGACAAAAAGTTTAAAGTAGCATGTTTTGAACGCAAAATGATTGAGTGAGGTGGTAAATGTGTCTTTAAAAGGTGTTTTTGTAGTATTTTATTACGAAAGATGTTTTTGTGCAGGTAGGCTCTGGTTCCACTCGGATGATGTTATTTTGATAGTAATTTTAAAAGTAGTTCCTATATACTGTTACATGGTAGTATGAATGATCCGCCATTTCTATTTTTTTTTTATCTGTAGAGGAATTTCACAGAAAGGTACTACAAAGGTTTATTGTACGTTTCTTGTGGTTCAGTAGTTTCGAGGCAGTTCCAAATATACACTACTACTTTATTTTAAATTAACTTAATTTCAACACGCGATTTATACCTATACATACGAGTACATCGTAAATCCGCTGTCAGTACACCTCTTTATGCCATAGTGCCATAGTTGAAAATATGAAAATTGTAGCTACGGAAATAGTATAGAGTTATTTGGGGGGCTTTTTTGGTTATAGGTATATTATACTAAAACAACTACAGTACAATACGAAAATAGCAGGAGTTATATTATCTCGATACCCTTACTTTCTTAGTAATATTATAAATCCGAAAATGTATTGATTTTGGAATGGTTATGGTTAAAACGTCGGAAAGTAACATACCTAGGCTACTTATCATCCCGGAAAAATAAAATATTCCTATGGTATAGAACCCTCAAACACAAAAAGACCACGCGGGCGACAACGCAAACAAAATCTAGTAATACAATAAGCAATAAAATTAATCTAACTACCTATTTAATACGTACCGCATTATTATAGAGAACACGTTCCACTACCTATCGAACCTTTAAAAAATAAGTCAAGGAACATTTTAATTCTACATTCCACGAGCACCTTATACAAACAGAGTGGACATACTCGTAATTTAAAACTTGTTAACAAAAAGACAGTGTTGTGAATCCGTGTCTGTATGCAAACAAGACAAAAAGTGTCCGCTCACCTGCCGTGTCGTCAGGTTGTGAACAAGCTCGTTGGCGTAGTGAGGTAATTTTATCGATAAATTACAGTAGATCGATATCGAAGAATGAGGTATGTGATTATTTGACATTGAATTGTAATTCGATCGGCCGAAATACATAATATACAATTTTCAAATGTAATTTATTTAAGATTTGTGTTAAAAGTATAATATGGTAATATGTATTTGGAAATGTTATTTAAATGTCGGATCGTTTATTTGAAAACAAATTATCCACAAGGCTGCGAGTACGTAGAATACAGATAGTCCAGCTGCCCTCTCCTGTAATCTTAAAGGCTGAATCTTCGTGAGCAGGTTCGGTTAGACGATACGCCCAGATTAGTCTTAAAAAAAATCTCGATCGGGGTAGCAAAGTATATTGTCACGATAATGTGAAGTTTTTTATTTTAATATCGAGGTAAATGGTCAATAAACACAGAAAAACAATTGTTGAAACAACAAGAGGAGGTACACTCGTAATTCAAGCCATTTCGTAAAAAACATAGCGAGTATACAGAATATGCATATTATCCGTAATTTTTACGTTTATAAACCAAAAATATAGTTCGGAAAGATCTATATTTTTTACGTTTACAATAGATCAAATGTCGATAAACGGACGTTTGTGTCCCATCCCTTCAACAAAAGAATTGTTATCGTTTTTGGGTTTCCGCATAAATATGTGACAAAAAGTGGCAAGAATTTACGGTTGTTCCCACTATGTGTGTATTCTACGAGAATGTGTATCAGTAATGGGGACACGATGTTTTTGTAGAAAATAACCTTTTGAGCTTCCTGTCTTTTTATGATTCTCTTTTTGCTGCAATACAAAAACCAGTGATATTATTTAAAATTGTATTCGTTACTTACCTGACATTGGGGATTATTTGTAATTAACTTTAGGCATTCGCACTTTTTACGTTAAAGGAGATGTCCACAAAATGTATGGAGGCTGGTATAATAATAACCAAAAATTCTAACCACAACACTCGTTACATTTCGAGAAAGTTCATATTTTTCTGAGTCTATTGAAAACAAAAAAGAGCCCTCCGTTCTTTTTAAATTAATTTTGAATCTATTAGGATAAATAAATATGTTTGGCTCAATAGGTAGTTTTCTTTAGCAACCCTGATTAAGTAACCTCCAAATTGTGTTTTTTGTCACATTATATTTACTAACTGTACCAGTGTGACGGTAGGTTATAATTTTTAATTTTAGCAAATTCAGACATGGATGTGGAAGAATCAGCTACGAATGCAAGTACAATAATGATAGAAGCACTGTATCATTGCTAAACTAGAAAAATTACAAAGCTGTATAATTATTTTTTATACAATTTTTTTTCACATTTCAAAAAAACGGAGTGATAAAAAAATATAAATTAAATATTTTTAAGAAGCCCATAATTCAAGCTTTCAAATGATGTATATCATCTTGGTTCGATTTTTCTCTGAATAATATACCACTTGTGGACGTCACCTTTTTAATTTGTTTCCTTTTCGCATGTGTGGCTTTTATCACGGCTGGTGGATAAACATTGGTGGACAACCGACCACCCCATCGAGGTGGCTACAAAAATATCTAATTGCCAAATTATCTCGGACACTTACAATTCCAGTCTCGTAACAATAACATTTTAATACGCCATCAAACTTATTTTTATTAACTTAAAGCGCTACAACCCGAAGCTTGTTCAAAACAACGCTTATTTCGCCACAATAAAGCTTAAAATAAGTTAGTTAAGTGTTGTAAAGTTACAAAAGCAGAATTTTCAAGGATTGCTCCGCGGAACTCCGCATAATTTGATAATACGAGAGATAAACTTAATTTGAGGTCGGGATTTTGGTTTTATTTTTGTTGTTACGTTTCTTTCGTCGAAATTAGCAGGTGGATTTAAACGTGTTAAAAAAGTAGCTTTGTTATAAAGGGTGTATTACACTACGCGGTTTTTCAGAGACCCTTTTTATGAATAAGAGCGGCGCATTTCGATAAAATTCAAATGGGGTCAACCTCTGAAGTATGATCTATCAAACAAAAGTAAAAAGTAGCAAAATCGGTTCGTAATTAGCTGAGTAATCGCACAAACAATAAACCGGACAAGTGCGAGTCAGGCTCGCACATCGAGGGTTCCGTGCAAATCCAGAAAACTTCACTAAAATGGGAAGTAAGTTGTTCAAATCTCTACACAGTCTATACTATCTATCGACAAAAAAGTTTTTTTTTTTTTTTCACTTTTCTCGTCATACATTGAAGTGTAATTGTTAAAATAATTAAATACAAGCTGCAAGAGACCATAGATATACGTATACAGTTTAAATTTCAACTCGATATCTTTACGCGTTCCCGAGAAAAAGAGCCTTGACATACACACAGACGTACAGACGGGCAACAAAGTGATCCTATAAGGGTTCCTTTTTTTCCGTTTGAGGTACGGAACCCTAAAAACATACAGTCTAATTGAGAAACTATTTTTTGGAGTCCGTTAAAAGGGAGACAAAAGCTAACAACTACACACATATACAATGGTACCATAATTAGATATTAAAATATCTACTAGGTAAAGGTTATATACAAAGGTTCTAATAGTTTCGATTTCATAGCTTCGCTACTCATCATATCCTTGGTGGTTTTCAGCCACCAAAGGTTTTCGGACCTCCTCTGATTACCATATCATAATTACAACGGCCTTTATTTTAAAGTTTCGATTTATAGCACATCATACATCTATCTACAGTCTACACTGCTGGAAAACCAGCCTTACACTTTGAGATCATCGCTTCATTCAACGATGCCATATTGTTCCGTCATGTCATACAGGTTACTCAGAAAGTTATATTAAATTGAAAGCCAATAAATGAGACCATCATTATGTACCACTTTTAGGAGCCAACCGGAATTCGAAAAAAAAACTTTTCTATTCAAAATTGAAATGAATAAGCTTTTTTTTTTCTCGAACTACGGGTTAGCCCAATAGTAAACGTTATTTATAATGATGATCTGAATCTGATCCCTTTCGGCTCAGTACACCCTTTTTGAATAACCCAGTGTCTTATATAATATGCTAGAATTTCTAAGTTCCTCTGTCACTAAAAACTATTGAACCATCATAAGCACAACCGTTATGTAAATCTGTCTGTCTGTTTACTATTCTCATTTGCATTAATTACGAATCTGTACGAGATCTCAAACAGCAGCAAAAACACTAAGCTCTATGAATGGACTTTTTTTGGCCTCGCGCGGTTTGTTTATTTGCCACTGACATTGACAGTGTCAATTAAAAACCTAAGTCACGTTTGGTCATTTAATTATTTTCTAAATTGCTTTAAAGTTAGATTTTAAATTATGATTTACTTAAGTGATATCATCAACAAGTTTAAAGCCAATCAATTCTGTATTTATATTTATTGAAAACTAATATCTAGATAGACTGCAAATCATGACTTGCATTTACAGTTTTTCTTGTGAGCGAATAAAGTAAGTCTACTTAAATCTAGCTAAAACATATTTATACAACACCTAGCTTGTAAATTTCTAGAAACTATACCTACGTAGTATTTAAAATACAGTATGTACCTAACATTTATATTTGCATCTTTCAATGTTTAAATATCATCATCATCATCGTTTCAGCCATAGGACGTCCACTGCTGGACATAGGCCTCCCTTAATGATTTCCAATTAGACTGGTTGATAGCGGCTTGCATCCAGCGCGATCCTGCGGTCCTAATAAGGTCATCCGTCCTCCTTGCGGATGGACGTTTCAATATAATTACTGTTAATTCGTATTGTATATTTATTTGTTAAATTAAATATTCTTAAAAACATGGTGTTATTTATAATCCTACTTGAAGTTTCGAATACAGCCCAGAACATCGCAAATATTTGCAAGGACATTGACTTAAAAAAACTAAGTTATCTAAGCTAGCAAGTCGCGTGTTTGCACGTGCAGACCATGATGTCACTTAGTTTCCCAGAAAGCTCAAGGCGAACCACTGAACTTAAACCTAACTTAACTGCTTTTAAGTTACAATCAAAGTTGCAACGATCAACTAGAATATAACGAAAATTGTAAACGTTTATTTTTTCATTTTATAGTACTTACATAAGTTCGTATAGCCGGGTGTGGCTAGCCCTGTCATGGCGTCCAAATTTTGACCCACCTGAAGGCCTCTGATATGACTATTTATGGTTTAAACAACCGGGGCTACAATTTAACGTGTCATCCGAGCCAGTGGTAGCGCTCAGTTGTAAATGCCACCCGCCGTCACCCATCCGAAAACTGACCGTGCTAAACGTTGCTTAACTTCGGTGATCGCTGACAAACACGTAGTCATACTGCGCTATAAGAATATGACGATAACTAGAATATGAGAAAAAGTGTACTTACAATAAACTATTTTTGACTGAGTTTAGTTTACAAATGTAGATCAAAACTGCATTGACTTGTTGTCGTACGTAGATAGAAGAGTTGTTCATGGGAGGCAGCCGCCTAATTTGGCCAACCCTAGAAATATGTAGAACTTTCACGTCTTTTGGGTTCTTCAAGTTTATAGGGTGAACATCGCCATCGCAAAAAATTAAAATAATATCTAACAAAACTAGTGCTAAAAATACTTTGACTAGAACTCAGTAGGTGTTTCCCACGGGCGCGTTAGCTCGAGGAAACCTATACTCTATAAAAATTTAACTTGATCTCTGCGACAGCTGTCAGAAAAATCTCGCCTATGAAGTCCTGAATTTCTTAATAGTACAGACAGTACCTGTCAATGTCATACTTTATGGGTATGCCGATTAGTGACGGGCGACGAATGATCGTGACCACAGAGTTTTAGATAGCGTTTTAATTAAAATATCGATAGTTTATACTGACGATTTTTTATATAAAACTTAATTTATCATTAATTTTATTGTATATTTTAATATCATAACATTTTTTACATGTGTAATTAAATTAAACCCAATTATATGTTACATTAGCATCGATAATAGTGAAAAACGTCGATAAATACTATCGTTACATTATTATGAGTATTTAATTAATATCATAACATTATTTACATGTGTACATACTTGATCTTAAATAATAGTAAGTAAATAAAATCCAATTTCTCACCTTCAACTACTCATTCGATTTCATTACAACATTGTTTGAAAATCGATTTTTTCCACCACTATCCCAACTCTAAAAATGTCAATATGTAACTGTCGCAGAGATCAAGTTAAATTTTATAGAGTATAGTTGCTGGTGTGGTGAACTGATATCTTCGTTTTAGAGAAGGAAAAACAGAGCCTCGTCGTAACAACTTTTATTCTCAACTGCATTTGTTTTACATGTCAAAATAAAGGGAATGGGGGAATCGCCTTAATAATTTTGAATTTAGAAGGTTGTGCCAAAATAGTTCCGAAACGTATAAAAAGAAGGTGCAGCCGTCGTCCACAGTAGGTATGCGAATTATTACATTTTTTTTGGCACACGTCAAAGTTTACACGCTTAGCCTAGATGACCATCAATATTCTACTACACTGAATACATATTGAACGTTGCATTTCTAAACAGTAGAGCAAGCAAATAAAAGAAACATTTAAATTGCACAATAATTCACGAGAAGCGCGGATCCGCCGAAAATAACACCGTCTCGCTCTTGACACATTTATTGTCAACAAACGGACTGACCAACTTGTACTATGCAGTTGGTGAAATAACGAAACTTTTTCTATGTTTTTTATCATTTTTTTTGTCAAAATTTTGACAAAATCCTGCCCGTAGGGTGAATCTGTATAAAAACTTATAATTTGTTTTTAAAAATATCCCGATCCGAATATAAAAATAATCCCGATCCCGTACCAATGAGTTTCTTTGGAACTTATGTACGGAATTTCACACCATTGGCTTTTCGGTGAAGGAAAACATCGTGAGGCAACCTGCATACGTCCATAGAAGAAATTCGATGGCGTATGTGAATCCACCAACTCGCACTGGGCCAGCGTGGTGGATATGGCCCAATACCCCTTCGTGGGTAGGCCTACGTCCTGCAGTGGACTATTAAAAAGGCTGGTACAGTACACTACAGATTTCAATACTCCTAAATTGTAATTAACATATTTCGCTTTTTGAAACAGTTGCGTAAAAGATTCAATCTATCTAGCAAGGGGATATAAGTATAATATTGTGGTAAGTACACAATGTTGCCCTAAAGCCTTTAGTTTTACGTCAGCGGTATCACCTAGCAAGTATAAATGGCTGCAAGTAGGTCACGTACAAAACGTATTTGATGGGATCGCAAAGTTCTCGAATGGATACTGTGAAACGATCAGCGCAGCGTTGGATATCATGTCAAGCTGGACAGAGACCGTGTTGGATGCAAGCCGCTTGCGATCAGTAAATTATACAGGGCTTTGGCAATCAATTAGCATCCTTTTAGGGGCTTATTCTGTACATCAAAACTAACAACGAACAGCGACTTTTGTCAACAGCAAAATTTTCCTTTTTTTGGTTTTGACAAAGCGATATTGTTTTTCTTTCTTTCTCCTATTATAAATAGGAGGAGCTTATGTCGAGCTGTTAACTTCCTACGACTGAAGTAATGATAAATCCTGTGTTACTTAGCGGTTCCGCAGAGAAGCCTTATAAAAGGTTTTGTGAACATTCCCCGTAATTACGAAAATCCAGAGAGGGCAAACAGTTTCCTACAATATAAATGTATAGAACACACGACAGTGGCACCCAAGCAACTTTATAGATAACTTGGTAGAGCAGTAGACACAGCAACTATGATCTAATCTGTGACAATTCGGACATAGATTAGGAAAACAAATGTTCGGACACGACAATTTATTTTTAGCAAACACTTCACCTTGAACGAGTTTAAATAAAGAAAACACAGTCAAAATAAATTAGTCTATTGAAATAGAACGTGTGAAGTTCAAAGATGAGATAAGTGCAAACGGTAAAATTCTTTCACCTACGTTAAAGTTGCCTAATTCTGACATTTTCATATTCATGGCCATTAATATGCAGGCCATTCAGTGAATGAAACGAAATAGTATATGAAATGTTATGTAATCATTGATATTTATTTAGTTAAATACAAAATACTAAACAATAGGAATACAAAAATCAGCCACGCAGTTTTGTAAGCAACAGCCTGCTTTACAAAACTGCGTGCGTAGTACATTATGATATAAGTGCGGTAAGTTGAAAATTACAGCCGAGGCAAGTCAAGGCGATATTGATAGCCCTCGCCTACGGCTCGGGCTATCAATAACGCCTTGATACGATCCTATCAGGAATAGACTATAAGGAAGCAGGGGCTGTAATTTTCAAAGCGCACGTATGTCATACGACGTTTTATAACATATTTGCGAAGAAATTAATAAAACTCTGACTTTCTTAAACGAATAAATCTTTAATTACTTGTTAAAGCAATTTTTAAAAGTGTTTGTTACGTTGCCAGAATATTGGTCAATATTCTGGCAACGTAACAATTTTGACTTTTGTGACATAAAAACTCTTTGCTAAGATTTTAAAAATTATCGTTAAAATTTAAACGGAGCATCTTAAAAAACCGTACATGTTACTTTATTTAAAAAAAAACTCGTGCGTTTTACATTACAATAACGCACAAGTGCGTAATGAAATAGATACATTACGATATTGAAATTGGTGTAATTACAGCCACTTTACGAGTAAATATGTTATAAATGAAGCTTACGTTTGACGACATTCCAGTAACGTAACAACAGTAATGATTTAATGAATGAATATTTCTTAGTTAAAGAAAATAATAAAAACATAGTAAAACAAAATAATAAAAATGTGTAGTAAAATAAAATAATAATAAAACATTAAATGTTTTTACAATTACTATTTTTTTTTTTCAAATCGCGAAAGTTTAAAAACAACAATTACTAAATTATCAAAATATCTAAAGGAATCTAAAAAGCCTAGTGAAATAAGCTTGATGGATTACTATTCTTTTAACAAATATACTTGTCTAATTGTTCAATTCACGAAGACTGATACGAATACCCACAGAATAGTTAGGTATCTCACTTTTCTCAGAATAGGCACATTACCTAAGATTCTAATTCACGCTACTGAGACACATTCTTTGGCACGATTCGCAATAACCCTGCGAGCTACTGCGAAATGCTGACATCAGTTTCGTACAATTTAACCTGGCCTACAGCACTGGCTAGCCGCAGCTACGGTTGATGGGGTAATAATATAAATTTAGTTTTAAAAAAAACTAAAAAACACGCTTACATATTCTTTTTTAATAAATGCATTGTCACCGGTCTTTTGTTTTTCCGGTCACCGGTTTTTCCGGTGTGCAAAGTTTAAAGAAAATCTGATCGCTTGAAGTAGGTCAAAATCCAGAGGGTTGGTTACAAGCAAGCAAGCAAGCAAGCAAACATACAGGTGAAACTAATAAAAGCGTGTTAAAAACGTGTAGTATTTGGAGACATTCGAAGACGGAAAAACCGATTAGGTTCTTCCAGATTAGATTTACATTGGCAGCTGGATGCAAGCCGCTGCCAACCAGTCTTATAGGAGATATTTAGGGGAGGCCTATGTCCGGCAGTAGACGTTCTAAGGCTAAAACGACGACGACGAGTCTGAGTTTAGTGGAATTGGTCCGCCGAGGTGTGATCGCCGATCATAAATTACTAGTATTTATTTATAACCGCTAGCCCGCGTCTTTATGTCATCATACCAAGAACCTAGCCTAGGACAACCTAGAACCAAGAAACACGATGTCGTCATAATATGTCATCATAAGTCAGCTATTAGGACATCGGTATTGAAGGTTACCACTGTTTGAGTTCTAAGAAAACTAATATTAAACATTTTGACTTTATTATTTCAATAAAGTCAAAATTTTGTACATACCTTCTACCCTGTACTATCCTACTAATATTATAAACGTGAAAGTTTGTGAGGATGGATGTATGGATGTTTGTTACTTTTTCACGCAAAAACTACTGAACGGATTGAGATGAAACTTTGCAATAATATAGCTTATATATCAGAATAACACATAGGCTATAAATAATAATGAGATATTGCGTATGCGGGCGAAGCCGCGGGTAAAAACTAGTATAATATAAGCTGAAAGCTCGTGATTAAAACTATCAAAACAACTTTTTTATTATGAACTAATTTTGCTATGAGGTCAACCCGGTTTTCGAGAAAAAAAAACCGTACAAAATTGTAACTCGGAATAGGCTATTTGACAACATTGAAAATATTCTATTAATTTTGGTAATCCATACAGATAATAGGCTGAAAAAGACACATTTCACTTTATTTAAACTAAAATATGTCTAATTTTCGCAAATCGAACGAAATAAAATACGATATTTTTTTGATATTTTATCTGTGACGTAACGCTGAAGGGCGGCAACTCTGGTAACGTCACGTGCTGGTAAACAAGAATTTCTCGATTGACTGTTGTTTGTGTAATTTGTGTTTTGTGATTTCGGAGTAATATTATTGGGTCTGTAAGTTACTTTTAAAGTATTTTTTGTTAGTTTTTAGATGTGAACTAGCGTATTTACCTACCAGTATTAACTAACATTATTTACTCGTGAGTGACATCAAAGACCAGCGCCATTACAGAATGTCGTTTTTGTAGGATCTTGAATATCTATTCTTTAACATTGATTTTCATTGTTAATACAGTAGATCTCTCGGAAATATAAATGTAGTGTGCTTAGTATGTACTAACGAATAATTTAAAACGATTTCCAAAAACTAGTCAAATACCCTATTGACAAAATGTATGAAACACTTTTTTTTTCTCGAATTCCGAGTTGGCCTCGTAGTAAAAATAATTCTTAATGTTGGTCTGAATTCTCTGAATCCCTTTCTTCCGGTATCAGTTCTCGATAACGCCGCATAGCTACGTATTTTCCTTTTGCTAGATTTGAAGCCATAAACAGACACGGAGGGCGATTTGACCATAATATGTACCACGCTAGCCCTGTGCGGGTTGGTAGTTAATAATTATAATATGTTCTCAATAATGTATCATCCGAATAACTGTAGCGTTCAAATTCTAGGTCGAATAGCAGAGCACACAGTTGCCATTACATAATTAGAGAAGGGAACTGAGATGTTCTACACAAGTGCATGCACTGTATCGATAGGAGGTAGTGTTTGCCGAACTTTCGGGCCGCTCTGGAAATGGCAAGTTTAGTAGTCTAGTCTAGTTATTATGCATAATAACTAGACTGGACTGGACCCAAGAACGAAACGACGAATAAAATAAGCTTCAAAGCTTCAGAAAGACTTGTTTAAAATCTATGGTTTTTCCACGCTCAGCATACATTTGTATGTAGGTGTCATTCTCCAGCTAACGAATGTATGTTAACGTTTCGTATTTTTACTCGGTTGTGTGCAGTTTAGCACTTTGTAGCGTTGTAAAGCGCTAAACTGGGATTAATGGTGTCAGAGGCCAAGATACAATTAAGCAGTGACCCAAAGTAAGACTTGTCGAAAGTGGAGTACAAACTTACTGAGTTAACTGAGTTAGTTTCCTTTCATGATTGTATCTTTCATGTTAGAACTAGGAAGGATTCTCGAGGATTTCTTCTCTTCGACTTACCCGATAATTTGTGTATTACATTGACAATGGATTTTATACTACAGGGCAGGGGTTAGTTGTTCCCACCTGTACTTTTCTACTAATTGAGACTTTATTTTATCATAGTTATTACTACCATCTGCTATGTTAGTCGTATCTGCCATTCTCAATCAGAATTCAAATTGCTTAGCTTTCGTAATTTTTTTAAGGTAACTTCTTGTAAGGCATAAAGTCGGTCACGAAGTATAAATCAGTGCTGCACTGGGCAGTTCGATGTTGCTTACTGAGCACTGACCTGAGCTGAATGCGCCCTTGTCTAGTTTAGTTTAGACTAGCACAGACCACCGCCTTCCTTGATTGCATCTTCTAACATTATATGATTTTTAACTGATAAGGTCCTATAGAATGATTACCATCCTGGCCTACACTAGTTTTGTATTGCAGTTCTCCCGCCCCCCTACCGCCTAAAGTAATAGCAATCGTTTATGACTTCATTTTAGTCATTTGGCACCGCCTATGTGACGTTAGCCATCAATTGCTTTGCGCGGATTGCGAAAGCAATCGTTGAATGAACAACTTTGATGGCTAACGTCACATAGGCGGTGCCAAATGACTAAAATGAAGTCATATACGATTGCTATAGCTTTAGGCGGTAGGGGCGCAGGACGGTCGACCCAGTCATCAAGTGTTTGCCTTGTTTACCTTCAAACCTGAGGTTTCGAGGGCGATACACTATTTAAGATATTCTAGGAAATTGTTTTCTGAAGTCAGTTTATTCTTTTTCCGTTGAGTGGATTTTACTTGTTTAGTTCCGTAATATCCTTAGGTGAGGGCATAAAGTTGGTCAGGAAGTATAAGTCAGTGCTGCACTGGGCATCATGTTGCTTACGGAGCACTGACCGGAGCTGAATGCGCCCTTGTCTAGTTTAGTTTAGACTAGCACAGACCAGCGCCTTCCTTGATTGCGTCTTGTAACGTTATACCAGACGTGGGATTTCCTCTCTCACTTACGATATCTGAGGATACGGTTGCAGGTTATGTTTGGACTAAGATTGGGGATCAATTTGCTTGATTTGTGTGGATATTTTTACCATGATCAACTTTTTAAATATTCCGTTGAGTTGACTGTAATTGCGAAATAGCCATGACGTCGAAAAATGTCTACTTTTTAATTTCAGGAGTAATGAATTTATTGATTAATGCTAAGTACATCTATCTATAGCAGTTGAGTTTTTTTAAGAAATAAAAACCACCTAACTTTAAAAATTATTTGTCAGTATTTCTGTCCGTATGTTATTGGTCAGGCCTAGGGATGCCTCTTTCTTTAATTATTCCTTTTATTCTTCCTCATATTCGCTGTTTTTTTTTTAAATTCGACATAGTAATATTTTAATAGTCCTTGGGACTTGGTACCGCTTCATATTAGAAATCTATTTAAAACCCCAAAAGCCCAGAAACTCGCAACTTCAGGTTAGTAAAAACAAATTTTACTCCTTGTATCGTAAAGTTGGCAGAAAGGTGCCGTCCTGGGAGCGTTATCTCCAACTTACGGGTTAGATAAGTTCAAGTTAAGTAACGCGGGAAAAACGCGCCTTGTCAACTTTATAGTTATTGGTTCAAGTGTTAAGTTCAAAGAAACGTTGGAATATTTTTTGGAGTGACCCAATTTTTGTGGGAAAAACTGACTGATGACTGACACCGGAAAATCTGTCTGTGCTTTAAAGTGTTTTTTCTATGTCCCGCTGTTTGAATTTCTAAGAAAGATAAAGAATGGAATGAAATAAGATAGAGTCGACCATAAGTCAGAATCGGTCACATAAATTGTCGTACGTCATGTTTTAGTCTTAGATAAAATGAATATAAAACTAAATAAAATATACATAGTATATACAAATTTTTAAATAAGATAATATTTACCTGCAACTGGAGACAACTTTCGCATGACGCACCATCGCGATTTCCACTGAAAAAATAGAAAAAATATCATTAAAAACCAGAACTGGCTTTTCCATTAGAGATTTGCGAGATGTTATTTGCTGTTTTCGGCCTACGTATATTATACTTTATATATTTAGTTCACATGTATATACAGAACAGGTGTACAATCCAAAATGAGTAGGAGGAAGGATTCTGACCATCGTTATGAACATAACCCGTGGCCAGCCAGTGGAAGCCGTGGTGGCCTAGAGGTAGTGACACCCGCCTTGCAATCGTGGGGTCGTGGGTTCAAATCCAGGTCCCATACCAATGAGTTCTTTGGAATTTATGTACGGAATTTCACACCACTAGCTTTTCGGTGAAGGAAAACATCGTGAGGCAACCTGCATACGTCCTTAGAAGAAATTCGATGGCGTATGCGAATCCACCAACCCGCACTGGGCCAGCGTGGTGGATATGGCCCAATCACCCTTTGTGGGTAGGCCTAAGTCCTGCAGTGGACTATTAAAAAGGCTGATTCAGTTATGAACATAATTTACTGTGGGGCCAACTCAGAATTTGAGAGAAAAATAACAGTAAAATGTATGAATTAGTCATACATTTTGTCGATTCCGAGATATTTTTTCGGGAATTTCGGGTTGGCCCCATTGTGAAAGTTGTTCATAATTATGGTCTTAATCACCCCTCTTTGGCTTAGTACAGTGCGAACAGACAGCTCTGTATTGTTTCCTCCTGAGACCCAGGGTTTTTGTAACTATATTTTTAACTACAAATTGATTATTTTTCTTGCTAAGATGAAATATAATAATCATCAACCGTCTTACCACAAAAGTTTTACGCACAGTTTAGACAATGTTTAACAGTATGCAAATTGCACGGCTAAACACTGTTTAAAGCGTGAAACTTTTGTGTTAAGACCGCAATGCACAAAACACCCCATGCGGGACGTCAGTGCAGGACTTCGCCCCTACTTCAAATTAGAAGACCGCAAGTAATTAACGAATTAAAGACTAGTATTAAAGACTAATTTGACCATCATTAAAATTTATATATCTAGAAAAAAAACGTAATGTTTTTTTTCGCAACAACGCGATATATCACCGGTGATACCGTGAGTCTCAAGAGGGTAGAGGTCGATTAATGGTAAAAGAGGCGAAATATTGTAATAGCGGCACATAACATAATATTATGTGAACCAGCCACTGCACACCGTTCATCTACACATGCCTATCTCATTTCTAGTGAAAACGTATCCTTAGCTAGCTTTGTGGCGAGTCTGCAGTTACACGTGGCCGGGTGGTCGCGCAACTGCGCAATAGTTGACCGCGCGTTGCCGGTCTGCGCGCGACGTTGCCAGAGCGGCCGGCGGCGTCGCGTCGCTCTCACTCGCTCGCCAGCGATTATTGAGTTGCGGTTTGTGTAGTGTAGGGTGACCACGGGTTCACGATTATATCCTACTTGTAAACGAATAACATGACTGCAGTATGTAGTAATAAGACCCCATTACGAAAAAAACCAAGTCTGCAGTTAACCTTGGCCGGTGGGTCGCGCCATCGTAGCTGCTGCGCAATAGTTGACCGCGCGTTGCCTATTTGCGTGCGACGTTGGCAGTGTCGGTCTCGCTCACTCGCCGGCGATTACCTATTTGGTTCAAGATTTTATGCTGTTTTTTAACGATAATCTAGAAGAAACTAATAAATGGTTCCGATACAAAGAATAAAATTGTTATACCTTTATAGGGTCATATGTATAATTATACAAAACATATTAATTAAGAACCGCATGTAAATTTCAAATGTTTGTTTGAGTCTGTTACGATAACCTTGTAAATTAATATTGCGAAGCCTAATAATTATACTCTTATCAGATGGTTGTGCACGATAGGGATGCACAACTCATTTAGGTATTCACTGTGGAATAGTTGTCCGCGCCTTGACCGTCTGCGTGCGACGCCACGTTGTCGGCGCGTTGAGTTGCGGTTTGGTAAGCAGCAAGTTGAGTTTTTACCAATTAAAAGTTCTAAATAAGATTAAAAAAAATTACCTACTTAGAAGTCATTCTAAAGTTGATGAAAAGTATCATGGCGTCACGGTGGTTATTTTCATGCATGCATATTGTCGGATGCAAGTCCCTTCCAAACAGAACTGTCAAAAATCTTAGTCCACAAGAGATGTCCTACAATATTAGATTGACGATAATTTTCCAAAATCTGGTATTTTTATTTTTTATCCGAAAAAAAACCACACTGATGGCGACACTAGTCAATAACGAACGACGCGACACAGTTGCGCGATGGTGGCGCCGCGGCTGCGCGATATTTAGTTGCCCAGTGTGTGCAGGAGCGACTGCACGCCACTTTTCCTCAATTTGTGAGGAAATCGCGTTTTTAACTACAGAAAAGTGGTTCTCATTTGCTAAGAACGGTTTATTTCAACACTTGCCTAGGTACGTATTGTCTTCGAGTCTTCACCTAATCTTTAGTGTTCGATACAGCTAAAGCTAAGTTTGTTTTCTTTTGTTGAATTTGAAGGCAACTTGACAATGTTGCCTTCAAATTCAAATTCATGTGTGATGTTACATTATGATAAAGTGGAATAAACACTATAACAAAACTTAAGTACCTAGGTCGTTTAAACGCGAAAACAAACATTGAAAAAAATTAAATCGATGTAAATACCTAAGAAATAGCTGTCTGAAGAGGCCAAAGTGCTTACAACTTACATTACAAGGTAGCAAGTGAACGGAAAAGTCACGCCAGTCAATTATACACATTGCACAAGACTATGCTAACAAGATATCATCATAATACCTAGAGTCCTAGATAGGTAAATAGACGAGAAAAAATAGAGTTAAATAAAATCAAGGACCTAGTGTGTATACGTGTCCAATACATTTTGTTATACAGTTATACATTTGTTGTAAAAATAACGTAACTTAAGACCAGCCGGTTAGTAAACGGACCAGGAAATAATTCTATCGACGATATTTTATCGAAGATAAAATTCTTTTCGTAGTCGTATGCTAAGCTAGTTGTACGCTTCAATAATCTAAGGTTGTACGCGACCCCTACCTATAGAGAAAAAAACAAACGTCAAACTTCTGACATTGTTACAAAAGTTGCGTCTCATTTCGTTCAAAGTTCCAATACAATAAATTTTAATATTGTGAAGCTATATTAAACTAATAGGCTAGAAAGTTTAGCCAACAGTAGATAAAAAACAAAGGCTATGACGGCTAAAGTATCAATTTGAAATATGTATTTATTTTGTTTTTTAAGCCGTGGTCAAGAGGTGGTGACACCCGCCTTACAATCGTGAGGTCGTGGGTTCGAATCCCCGGTCCTGTACCAATGAGTTCTTTTAATTTATGTACGGAATTTCACACCACAGGCTTTTCGGTGAAGGAAAATATCGTGAGGCAACCTGCGTACGTCCGTAAAAGAAATTCGATGGCGTATGTGAATCCACCAACCCGCACTGGGCCCGCGTGGTGGATATGGCCCAATCACCCTTCGTGGGTAGGCCTACGTCCTGCAGTGGACTACTAAAAAGGCTGGTACAGATTTATTTTGTGAGAAAACAAGGAACAAGAACCACATCTAGATTACTGTCACTATAAAGGTAGCCTGGCGGATATCGCTCAAAGCGATAAGACAGGGGCGTTCCACCTAATATTGATGCAACTTGGCGACTGTGATATTAGCTACAAGCTGCGTCTAACCACAGTAGTATACTGTGGTATAACCCACAGAGTTCCACACAGTGAGAATATAAAACATCATTGGTTCCACAGACATCTGTGGCTAACCCAATCCTAGGTGAGCTTCAGTCGGGATTGGGCTATGTGGCTTGTGGCTAACATCACAGCCGCCATGTTGTATGATTCTGACTGGTCTCGCTACGCTTGACTAGATACAGCGCTATTTGGAAACAACACCTCCGTGAATACGTCAACTAATTGTTGAATTGTGCGTTTTGAAGCACAGGTTTGAAGTAACTATAGTCCTTATTCTGAGGTTTGAAGTCCTTGTGACCACTGTCAATTTAACTGCCCGGTAAGCCAAATCTGACAGTTCTGACACACTGTAATAGCAATGGGTGATACGTTCTAGAACCTCTCTTGTTTTTTTGACAGTTTTGAGCTGTCAGACCTGTCAGAAAAACGAGAGACGTTCAAGAACGTATCACTTCAGTAAAGAGATTGGTTAACAGATTTGGCCCGCTGATTGGTAAAACAAAAAATACGCGACCAACATTATTTTAATCTAATTCACGGACTAATTATAATAATGTTCCATACGATTTTTTATAGACTTTCGACAAAAAATATGGAAAAGCTGTTTTTTTTTACGTTTTCACTGTTGGTCCCATAGTAAAAGTTGTTCAAAATTTGCCATAGATGTCACCGGTTAAGGCTCCGACACCGGTAGACAAACACATTGTATACAGAAAGCTCAAGTATCGAGTCAAGCGCAGCGAGACCAATCATTAATGTAAGGATTCGACTTATACGTACTGTTTCTTGGTGTGCAATAAAATTATATTATATGTATTCAAGAATACAATGTCGGACGCCGATACAATATGGCGTCGCATCCAGCTGGACCCGGCTAAACTAATCAAGGCGGTGAAGAAACGTCGCATGCTGTACGACAAGGAGGACCCGCTGTATTACCACAACAAGAGGCAGAAGGCCATGTGCTGGCAGGACGTCTGCAAGGAGGTCATCCCGGACTGGGAGGGCATGCGGCCCCATAAGAGGATCGAATGTTGTAAGATACATTTTCTATTCATTTATTTTTTTAGGTTTAACAGTATTGCGACTCGACCCTGTCCTTGACATAAATAACTACAGCTCCACTTGGCCACGCAGTACGTAATACGCGCTAGGGTTGCCTACCTGGTAGGTACATCGCGCGCTTACTGATTACAAACATACAAACCCATACGTTCGGTTAGGTTATTAGGCAAACTACCCGTAGGCATAGAAATTATAAGAATTATTCTAGGCTAGGCCATAAATCCTTGCTAAGTAATTCATAAATGCGAAAGTGTTTGGTTGTTTGTTACTTTTTGACAGGAGGAGGGAGGAGGTACTCAATTCGACGCGTATATAATTTTTTATATAGGTATAACCACGCGTTACTTTTTTCATAGTTGTCCGATTTCAGTAATTCTTTTTTTATTCTTCGACATTGGTCTCATTTAAATTTTATCGAAATCGGGTGAGCTATTTTTGATATATCAACAATAATGTGGAAAATGCTACATCGATCCGTGCGAAATATTCGCGTATTCTGTACACGGGTGATGTCAGTCATTCTATTTTTTGCAAAAAATAATCTTGTTTACGCAACAACAGATCCACTTGAATTTTGGCATCTGTGATTAAAATCAAAGAATGAAGTGTCATTGGATATTTCTCATCTAGAAAAAAATTAAGGAACCTTTGGGACGCCGTTCATGCGATTTATCCGAGTACCATAAAATTCAAAACATAAAAGCTTAACGAATCAAATTGAACTGAAGATGATTGATCACCTGTCATTGGCGATGATTCATTAACGCCGCTTAATTTTAATCACAAAATTAATTTTAATAATCACCAGTCGCCATTAACGCTAAAATTCTCAATGTTTATGATCAATAACTGATTTCACGGAAGTAGACAGGCAATAAATCACAAAGATCAATAGAACGATGCAAGAGGAATACCGCAGGCTGGGCATGCCAAAAACCCGTTTAGATTGGGAAGCGACGCGACAAGCATATTTTTATATAAAAAATTGGCGGTTGCGAAGTTTTTTTTTTATTTTTTATTTTTTTTTCATTTCATGCCGTTTTAGAGTGTGTGAAGTTAGCTACAAGCTCCGGAAAACCCAATCATCGGTGAGCTTCAGTCAGGATTTGGGTTTTGCGCAGTTTACAGCTCAGAATAAGGGAGGTTTATAGGTTACATCACAGTCGCTAGGAAGTTTTAACTACATAACGGTTAGCACGGCAAAGGGAGAAAACCATTTTATCATACTCATACTCTTTATTAATAACAACTAGTTACAGGTCATTTGTAGTAAGTACATGCTACCATATTTCAGCAAACGTTACCTATAGTATGATTCCTTATTAATAACATAAAAAGTGCCTTTAACAAAATCCAATTATAAATCCGTAATAAATAAATTAAATCATAAATCAATTAAAATTAAATGTCAATAATGTTAATGAAATATTCTGCATTTTGTTACACCATAAATGGTAAAAAAATGTCAAACAATACAATAAGTCCGTAATATACCATTAATCTACTTAACAGTAAATAAGTAAATACAAAATCTACTCTATACTACAAATCTACTAATATAGTAGAGAATGAGAATGTTTGCTCAATCCCCCTTAAATGTCAATCATTCCATACTTTATTTTCCTCTTCGAGGGGATATATTGGTGGAAAGACAAGTTGTCCCTTTGCCATGCTACCCGTGCTGGGAAACCATCATAAATTATAAAGAACTATTATTAAATAATATTTAAAGAAAAAAGCTTCCGACCGATGTTATTGGAGATCCGTAGGGGAGGCCTATATGTGCCAGTGGACGTCCTCAAGCTGATGTCGAGCATTTGAAAAATTATTATTCAAAATTCTACGCGATTACTCTGCTACTATAGGTTCTGTCCTTTCCTATAGTATTTTTTTTAATATGGATATTTATGTTCGTTATCTTTACACCAAGTCTTTAAAAAGTTGATTTTGGTATTAGGCGCCCCCTTAAGCATCTTCGCGCCGCGCCGTGTCTCAGTTTGAAGTGACCTTTAATGCCACAATCATTAGTTACACGTTCCCACAAAGTTATCTGTCAAACAAACAAACTGACGAGGGTGTCGGGTTGTTTCCGAGCTGTTGTACCCTTTTCTAGTTCTTTGCTTTAACGAGGAAAGTTAGGTATTTGATTTAAACATGTATGAGCTAAACGTAGACCTTTTTGGCCCTGTTTTCCGTTTCCATTTAGAAAGTTTGGACAAATAAAGGGTTTTACGTGGCCCTCGGGTCGTTTTTGGTTTCAATGATGTAGTTACATTAGCTCCGAATTAAAGGCACGTTACTGTAATTGAAATCGCATTAATATATTTTATTAATATCGAAGTCTCTCAAGTTTTGAATGATCCAATGAAGGCAAAATCGACAATATGGTGGTCTGGTCTGGTGATCCTTTATTTCTTATTTCTGATACATCGAAACATATTGTTTAATATTGTTTATTGTTTAA
The DNA here is from genome assembly GCA_949316475.1 of Hypomecis punctinalis. Taxonomy (NCBI): domain Eukaryota; kingdom Metazoa; phylum Arthropoda; class Insecta; order Lepidoptera; family Geometridae; genus Hypomecis; species Hypomecis punctinalis. The sequence continues at coordinate 20,488,640 of OX438814.1, forward strand.
TTGTTTATTGAGATATAAACGAATAATTCCATTTACATACATCTCACAAAATCAAGAAATAGTATTCAAGAATTAAATTAAAAAGATTACAATTATTACCTACTATTACAATACCATGTCATTAAAATATGAAAAAAATGTCAAAATTAAAAATTTCAAATTAAAAATGTCAAACAATATGTCAATATGTCAAACAATTTCATCAATTTCAATTGTGCCGTCTACTTCCTTCCTCAATGCGTCTACTCTACGGCATCTGTCCCATTGATCGGTCAAATTTTCACTATATGTCAAAAAAGACGATAATAAAATATTCCAATTGTCAAACATTATATCACATTCAGTGTTGACGGCCAGGAGTGTATTGAGGTTTCTGCGCATTCGTATTACCGGAGACATGGAACGCGCCACGGTACGACATGGCTCTACGTGGAGCAAGTCCGGCAACCGGCCACGCCTGTTCACTGGCACACCCGGCTCATCGGGCACGAATAGAGCACACATCGAACCGATGGGGTCGAAAAGTTCTCATGTGGAAACCGCGTGCCGGCAAGCGCAGCGTAGGACGTCTACCCACAAGGTGGACGGATAACCTCATTAAGACCGCTGGATCGCGCTGGATGCAAGCCGGTACCAACCGGTCTTATTGGAGATCTCTAGGGGAGGCCTATGTCCAGCAGTGGACATCCTATGGTTTAAAAAAGAAGAAGATAAGTACTCATATTGGATATTTAACATGATTAATGTTTACAGGCCACGAGCTCCAAAGGAGGTGGAAGAGCCTCAGAACCTGCTTCGGCCGAGAAGTAGCAGAGCAGAAAAAAGAAGAACAGAAACGGAAAAAAAACATCCCAATAAAGGCTCGGAAGACATACGGTTACTTCAACATGATGAGCTTCCTTCTACCCTCTTACAACATGAGCTGTCGACCGCCAAAAGACTCAGACAATGAGGACTCTAATAATGAAGACAATGATAATATTGAAGAAGATGATGACCCTTTAGACAGCGTCATAAAAGCTGAATCTTACGAAGGACCTTCGAGACAAGAAGCGATCATTCTAGAACCTGATGCGTTCCAGCACATCTACGAGAGCAATCACCAATCAGAAGGAAAAATAATAGACTATCTCAAGGATGTAAAGAAAGACGAAGACGATGAAGACAAACAGTTTCTCATGTCTTTAATTCCAACGTTCAGGAAGTTTAATGATAAGCAGAAGTTTGAAGCTAGGATAGAGATATTGAAGGTTTTGAAGGATATTAGTTTCAGGCATGAATGTGGCGCGTCGAGCTCTACTAGTTAATTACTTGGATTAAGTTGCGAGTTATTAAAGCGTTTCAGTTCTTAGTGTAAGTTAGATGTAAGTTTCACTCATATCAATAAAGTTAAGCAATTTAGTTTTATAGTAGGTTGGGTTATGAATGAGTAATTTTATCTATATTAGGATTGAGTCTATATTGCGTTTAATTTAGTCTTTCAAAAGTTCATAAATATTCTGTTTCTTACATTAAGTAGGACTTTGATTTATAGTTATCGGTCATAGATGGATCAACTATCTCTTTGTGTACATAGTACCTAGCAAAAGCTACTTTATTATTTAAATTAGGTAGTTAATCAAGAATACGTTATTAAACAAACATCAAAAAGAAAATATTGGCTTTTCATTTCATATCTCATGGAGAGCGACTTATAATAAATTCAAGTCATATTTTTAGTACAAAAGTCAATGTTAGTATTTAATCTACGGGCTCTGGAATCCTCGACTGGGAATATGCAAAAAAAAACGCTAGGTTTTAATTAAAACGTGAAGTATGGACAGGGATCGTATTGATTTCGAAATTAATAACTGTATCGCAAAGGTTAAGTCTAGGTGCAGTGTGCGGCTTTTCAGCTGACGAGGCTTTACAGTTGGTGCGGCTTTCCAGTTGGAGCAGCTTCCGATAAATCCTTTGAAAAGCCGTATTTTGTGACTAGCGGTAATATCAAAAAGGTACTCACAGCTCAAGAAGTATGTTATTGGATCTAATTATATTCATACATCCTAATCCTACTAATATTATAAACGTTAAAGTTTGTGAGGATGGATGGATGTATGGATGTATGGATGGATGGATGGATGGATGTATGGATGTTTGTTACTCTTTCACGCAAAAACTACTGAACGGATTGAGATGAAACTTTGCAATAATATAGCTTATATATCAGAATAACACATAGGCTATAAATTATAATGATATATTGCGTATGCGGGCGAAGCCGCGGGTAAAAACTAGTAATATTATAAACGCGAAAGTTTGTGAAGATGAATGGATGTATGGATGTTTGTTACTCTTTCACGCAAAAACTACTGAACGGATTGAGATAAAACTTTGCACTAATATAGCTTATATATCAGAATAACACATAGGCTATAAATTATAATGATATATTGCGTATGCGGGCGAAGCCGCGGGCAAAAACTAGTTTGATAATAACGTGGCTTATTAGAAGGACACGCTCAATTTTCTGATGTTATTAAACAGACTTCTTGAGTAACAAAGTTGCCTGGGTCTGTCTTCCCGTTAAAGTACAACGTGAGTGTCTTCAAATCCCGAGTAAAAAGGTATCTTCTAGGTAAGCGTGCTACACCCTAGACCACACATCTGCTTAACATCAGGCAGTGTGTAGTCAAACGCGAACCTATTCAAATTAAAAAAAAAAACAAAATCTGAAATCTTTCAGGAAAGAGCAGGCAGCCAGCTGATGGTTTTTGAGTAGGTATTTACTCTCAAAAACGTTGTGTGACGCCAAACATACGAGTAATTCTACACTGATTTAGCCAGTAGTTTAAACAACATTATATTTTTTGATTGGCATGTTGAATTTTTGGATTAATTTATTGGAGACTAGGTATTGAGTTTTGTCAAATATTTAACTAAAGGGACTGTTGACAAAAAATATTTGCAAATGTACTGTACTAAACCAGCTTTGTTGTTTTTAAACTTTCGCGATTTGAACACATTATTATTATATACTACGGGACTAACCGCACACTAAAATTACGAGATAAATACATACCTCCTCATCCCGACGTTTCGGCCGAGTTGCATCGACCGTGGTCACGGGTGCGCGATTAGTCCCGTAGTATATAATAATAATAAACCAGCTTTTTTATTAGTCCACTGCAGGACGTAGGCCTACCCACGAAAGGTGATTGGGCCATATGCACCACGTCGGCCCAGTGCGGGTATGTAGAGAAGGAAATAAACCGATACTAAACTTATCAGGCGGCGGCAACAAAGCCAGAACAACAGAAATAATAAGACTGGTTTAATGAGTTACTACAAATTAAAAACAAACACAATAAAACCAATAAATAAAGCAGAAGTGCGTGATTCACTTTGTTTGCACATCTGATCAAAGTCCTTGCCTACTCGGCCATGCAAATTGTATTGATTCATTAAACCTTATTAATTAATGCTTTACTTTTGACGTGACAACGTCTTATAAATTGGTTTGCCGGGTGACACTTCAAGAAACTGGCTCCGCTCACGTTATGCGCTCACAATGAGAGCGAGTGAGAGGCACGCGTCATGGTTAGCCCGCCTAAGAGCGAGAGAGACAGACATTTTCATCCTTCTTCCTACTATACGAATGAATATTCACATTAAAATTATTTTACCACTCAAAGTCGTTGTCACGTAAAACTTTCGCCCGTATACCGACTTTACAGGCAACCAATTTTTTTTTTATTTTTTTATTTCGAATAGGTTCGCGTTTGACTACACACTGCCTGATGTTAAGCAGATGCGCGGTCTAGGGTGTAGCACGCTTACCTAGAAGATACCTATTTACTCGGGATTTGAAGACACTCACGTTGTACTTTAACGGGAAGACAGACCCAGGCAAAGCGACCCTTGTGTGCTGTGACTTTTGTCCAGCAGCAAGCTGTAGGATAAGTCAAGTTGAAAAATATATTCGTGATAAAGTTGGTGGTGGTGAGATGTTAAAGAAGACCTATTTATATGGAGCACTGGACTTGTGCAGAAATCTACAGAATAGATATTTTTTGTAGTCGGTTTAAAATCCACAGGTATAGTCTCAACAATATAAAACCAGACAAGTGCGAGTCATGCACACCGTTCCGTACAAATCCAGAAAATTTCACAAAATTGGGAAGTAAGTTGTTAAGTAAAATCTCTATACTATAATCAATTAATCATATACCTACAAAAAAGTTTTCTTTTTCTTTTCTCTTCATGCATTGAAAATTACACATTGTTAAAATAATTAAAAACCTGTTTTAGCATGTGCTAATGAAGCTCTTTTATATGATATGATTTACTCGCTTTGAATTTTCAACCCATATTTTGTAAATTTAGGCCCTATTTTCTTGTGATTGTACTTTTTCAGATTTCTTCCTATATGTGTACTGTGAGACAATGCTTCTTGCCAAATTTCATAGTTCTATGTCCACGGGAAGTATCCTGTAGGTTTGAATTTTTGTGAGTGTCAAAATATGCGGTATTTACGACATAAACGACTCCAACTTTTTAATACGATAACTGAGAAGTGTTTCTTTTACACAACAGCAAGAGACCATAAATATACATATATTGTTTAAATTTCAACTCGATATCTTTACGCGTTCCAGAGATAAAGAGTCTTGACATACAGACAGACGGACAAAAAAGTTATTCTTAAGGGTTCCGTTTTTTCCTTTTGATGTACGGAACCCTAAAAATCTATCAAAACTGCTGTTATAGATTCTAACCAGATCAAGATAGAATGATAAGATAAAGATGAAGAAAACAACATGTAAGATTAGATTATAATAGAATCTCTCATCACGAAAACCAAAGATCCGAACATGATTTTCCATGAGATACGGTATATAGCAAATAAGTATCAAATATGACAAAGATGAGTAAGTCAAAATGAGGTAAGTTCCACTGTTTTGGGGTTTGCTTTATTAGGATTTCACAGATCCGGGAGCCTTGAACTTCCGAGAACATGCTAGGTTATTCGCGTATAAATGTGATAGTATAGGACAGGCATGCAATGAGTAACGCGATATCTACTTAATCGTATCAAACACTCCCTTTTCATGGAATACCTAATGATGCTGTTGTTCATAATTCATAACAACATTGTGGCGGATCTAGTCGACGAGATAATGATGACAAATTTTGATGTTGGTTTCTGGTTGTGTTCCGACCATACTAGCGGTATTGATGCTGTTGTTCGTAATTCATAACAACGTTGTGGCGGATCTAGTCGACGAGATAATGATGACAGATTTTGATGTTGGTTTCTGGTTGTGTTCCGACCATACTAGCGGTATTGATGCTGTTGTTCGTAATTCATAACAACATTGTGGCGGATCTAGTCGACGAGATAATGATGACAAATTTTGATGTTGGTTTCTGGTTGTGTTCCGACCATACTAGCGGTATTGATGCTGTTGTTCGTAATTCATAACAACATTGTGGCGGATCTAGTCGACGAGATAATGATGGCAAAGTATGATGTTTGTTTCTGGTTGTGTTCCGACCATACTAGCGGTATTGATGCTGTTGTTCGAAATTCATAACAACATTGTGGCGGATCTAGTCGACGAGATAATGATGGCAAAGTTTGATGTTTGTTTCTGGTTGTGTTCCGACCATACTAGCGGTATTGATGCTGTTGTTCGTAATTCATAACAACATTGTGGCGGATCTAGTCGACGAGATAATGATGACAAATTTTGATGTTTGTTTCTGGTTGTGTTCCGACCATACTAGCGGTATTGATGCTGTTGTTCGTAATTTTACTAAAAATGTGGGTTGACCTCTGTTCACCACCAAAGCTACGATGTATAAGTTCAACTTTGGACGTCCAATACCATTATTATAATATGACTGGGTAACAAATCGTTATTATAATTAGTCCGCGAGTTAGAATATCAAAAAATCTAATATTTTTTGATATTTTTTGTTTAATTAACAAAAGAAAAACCGGACAAGTGCGAGTCAGGCTTGCACATCGAGGGTTCCGTACAAACACATTGATAAAATAATTAAAAACCTGTTTTAGCATGTGCTAATGAAGTTCTTTTATATGACACCTTACATGATACGATTTACTCACTTTGAAATTTGAACCCATATTTTGTGAATTTTGAGGCCCTATTTTCTTGTGATGTAAATAAAAATGTACAGTTTTCAGATTTATTCCTATATATGTACTCTAAGACAATGCTTCTCGCCAAATTTCATAGTTCTATGTCAACGGGAAGAACCCTGTAGGTTTTGATTTTTGTGAGTGTCGAAATATGCGATTTTTTACGACATAAACGGTTCTAATTTTTTTATACGACAACTGAGAAGTTTTTCTTTTACACAACTGTAAGAAACCATAGATATACGTATACAGTTTAAATTTCAACTCGATATCTTTACGCGTTCCCGAGATAAAGAGTCTTGACATACACACAGACGGACAACAAAGTGATCCTATAAGGGTTCCGTTTTTTCCGTTTGAGGTACGGAACCCTAAAAAATATGTGTCTAATATTTCTTGATAGTACTGACGGACTAATTATATTTTTTTAGTCATCTTGTCTATTACTTATATATTATTATTATATGATAAGTAAACGGCTAGCCCTGCCCAGCTAGCTTAGCATACAAGACCACGACAAGAGTTTACCGACGTGTGCAAAGGTGACAGATATATGCTTTATCATAACTCTGTCACGTTCTAACACGTCGATAGTATTATTTTTTGGTCCGTATGCTAAGCCCGCTGGTGTCACAAATTTTAAAGCCGCCCGAAGGCCTCTGACATGGCTAAATGTAAATTATGAAAATGTTCTAAATGTAAAGTGCATTTTCTAATCAAAATAGCCCAGCACTAAAACACTATTCAAACATTTTACCAATATTGCTTCGGATACGGAGCAACTCTCGCGATACTCGAGATAGTGTTGTTTGCGTCGAGATAACGTTATCGATTATCGAGAACCATGTCGATAGGCGATAACAGCCCACGTAAACGGTAGTTGGTTCTGAGAATATTTGTAACGACAATTCACAACTTGCTCTGAATATTCTTGGCTTTTAAAGATCAGGTTACGAGTTAATGTTTAAATGAAATTGTATCAATGAGAAAGTATTTGTATGTCAGTCGAACCAAAGGTACCGATATAGCCCAGTGGATTAACAAGTTGAAAATGGCAGTAGGCAAGGCACATAACAGACGGTCAATAGGTCCCGTAGTTCTCGAATGAAAACTAAGTATCGGTAAGCGTGGCGTAGGACGATATAATAATTAAGACCGCAGGAAAGCGCTAGATACAAGCTGTTTCCAATTAGGCTTATTGGAAACTCATAAGGGAGACCTATGTCTAGCAGTGGGTGTCTTATGGCTGATGGATTGATGAAGTACCTATATTTAAATAATTCCCTATAATAAAATTATTACCTACATTAATCCAAGACAAGTGATAAATAAAATAAAAAACTCTGTGATAAAAGACCATTTTAAAAAATATCTTGCAAAATGACTGAATTGTTATCTAATTTTTTTAAATCGATATATTAATTAAGTTCATACCTTTTTCCCATCGCGGAATTTGACAGTTCCTTCTATAATAGAAGTGGCGGGACTACTCTCCGCCATCTTGGTTTTGTGACGTCACGTAACACGACCGCAGCGCCACTGCGGCGACATCGCGCACTAGCACATCAAAAACACATCACTTATTTCTCTCACTGTAACACTGTCTCACTTATGAACCTGTAACAAAGAAAAATAAATATTAGAACAAGACGTTTAAACTGTAGACAAAGGATTGGCATGGTGAAATGGCAGTGGGCAGAACACGATACGCTCTACTATGCCTACTACAACGTATATTGAGCGCCACACAAATTGAAAGATGGGAAGTTAGCCGCAAATGACACTTCGCCGTGATTCGCTAATTATTGCGCATGTGTGCACAATGCCTATACAAATGGCGAAGTAGTGAGCTCGGGCGTAGGGAGCGCGCGGGAGGCACGAGGTTGGCGGGCGGGTGTGCGCCGGCGTCTCGTCTCTCTGGCACCCTGGCACTCTGGCTAACGTCTATATTTTAACGTTTGCGCAGCTCTCTGTGGCTAACTTCCAATCTTTCAATTTGTGTGGCGCTCAGTATAGCTACCATCAATGTACGCCAATAAATAAAATCGTCGAAAAAAGCCGGTGTCGAAACGCTCCCTGTATGGCACGCGTCGTTGCTGGTCGGTGACAGAACAGTCTAGTGGGCATGGTCTCAGACTTTTCAATACATAAAACATTATTAAGTAAGTAATAATATGGTATTGTTCGAAAAATATGGTGGCCTACAATTTAGAAAATATTGTTCAACAAAGTACGAGTAAATAAACAATTTTTCGCAGTTCATTAAAATTTGCTTGTCATATTTTACGCTTTTTTTAAGCATGGTACTTAATCTAGGCCTACAGTGAAATAATTATATGTACCTATATTCTTTTGAGGTCGTGGTTAATCCACAATTTTATTATTGGTACAGGTCGGATCAAACGTATTGTCTGTGAACACGAAGCGAGTCGTTGCGCAGTGACAAATTCATGTCAGCGACGCGGTAAGGAGTGGAGATTTACGAGCTTCAGTCTATATAAATTTAGGTACTTGTTACTCTTATAGGTACTGTTGTTCTCACGTTGTGCATTATTCTTTTCATAAATGACTTCGTATCTCGTTTTAGCCAATTTTATTAATTTAATCACCTATTTTCAACTAAAGAATTAAACATTTAGCAGAATCGAGTAAATTTAAACATCCGCAGGCCTTTTGACGGCCAATCCCAAGTTTTCTCATTGAAGTGTTCTGTTCCGATCCTAAACAAACAAAGTTATAGACTTATTTGCATTAAACAGATTGGTCGGCGCGAGATTTCAAATTAAAAAAGTTTAGGGGCATCGGAAAAATCACGGTTTTAAGGTTTTGGAAATGTACTCGATGGTCTGACGGCCTCACCGCTTTTGAATGTTTTGTGGGATTTAACTTTGTAGGGCGTCAAAAGAGCAATGTGTACGTTTGAAGGATAAGGGTGATCGTAAACGAGCGGGCCGTCTACGGCCAAAAACGCTGCTGGATCTCGTATTTCTTTTTCCTCTAATTTTTTTTCTTGGCGAATATAATACTATTCCAGAAACAAATTTAAAGCAAAAACTGTTTTGATAAGACCTATTTTAGTATCTTATCTCTCTGTCATTTTCCAACTGAGCGCTACCGCGGCTCGTTTAAATTGTAGTTCCCGGTTGTTTTAGCCATGTCAGAGGCTTTCAGAGGCCTAAAAACTCTGACATAAGGGCTAGCCACCCGGCCTATACGAACTTAGTTTATCATGTTCTATTGTTTCTCAAAAGATAATACAGCATTAAGTAATTTAGTTCCAAAATCTCGAAGAACCTCCCTAAAGCTCTCCTGCTCGATTCCTCTATCTGTCTATCAGCAAAAATCAAGAGCAAGATTAAGTTAGAAGTTAATTGGAAATTAGGCTTGGCATAAAAAAATACCAAAAAGACCTTACTAGCAAGATAATGTTATCAGGCATTTGCGTTGTGGCTATTTGATCATTCCGTTCCGTGCATGAATTGCCTGGAAGAAATCGCTTCTAGAGATAAGGCCATCTTGAGTTAAATTAATATTATTATTTATTATATTACTGTTCGTCATGTATTTATTCTATTTTAAGGAACAAGTTTGCTCTTTTGCTGCTTTTCATTAAGATTTAGTACTTATTAGCAGCCCCAATACACCCCCTAAAATGGCCACAGCCCCAAAATCCGGCAAAAAAGAAACAAATAAAGCCGGCCCCATGTGGTCCTGGAGTGCGCAGAATTCAATAAACACAGAATGGCCCCCCTGAGGTCAATAAAGAGGATTGCAGAATGGCCCTGGACTTTGGGTGATTAATGCCTTTTCCTAAATATCGTTTGGGCTATTATTGATTGGATTTACATACAGGCTGATTGTTAGTTTAATTTTTATCTACGTACTGTATTGCAAATTTTGAAAGTTGGAGTAAACAGATATTTTCTAGTTCTGCGTGATTTCATCTTTGACCAAGACGTCGCTTACTATCAGGCGAGATGATGGTCAAGTGCGGAATAAAAAACCGGACAAGTGCGAGTCAGGCTCGCACATCGAGGGTTCCGTACAAACATATTGTTAAAATAATTATAAACCAGTTTTAGATTGTGCTAATGAAGTTCTTTTATATGAGACCTTTCATGATACGATTACTCACTTTGAATTTTGAACCCATATTTTGTGAACTTTGAGGCCCTATTTTTTGTGATATAAATAAAAATGTACAGTTTTCAGATTTAATCCTATATGTGTACTTTAAGACAATGCTTCTAGCCAAATTTCATAGTTCTATGTTAACGGGAAGTACCCTGTAGGTTTTGGTGTCGAAATATGCAGTTTTTTACGACATAAACGACTCTATTTTTTAAACGACAACTGAGAAGTTTTTCTTTTACACAACAGGAAGAATTCATTGATATATGTATACAGTTTAAATTTCAACTCGATATCTTTACGCGTTCTTGAGATAAAGAGTCTTGACATAAACACAGACGGACAGACGGACAACAAAGTGATCCTATAAGGGTTCCGTTTTGTTCCTTTTGAGGTACGGAACCCTAAAAAGGAATAAGTTATGTCATTAACATTATAATTCAATGCTATATGCATTAAGTATCAATAAATAAGACGACTAAAATTACGTGTCAAAATATTGCATCGTCTAAAAATAACTTGACTAAATACGTTTTTTATATATTCAGCATAAAGCCACCAGTTGGATAAGGGCAACGATACAAAGAATTTTAAAAAAAATAGCGCTGTTATCATTCGCAGTACTTGAATACAACAAAGAATTAGATTAATTAGTAATTAATAATTTTTTTTTGAAGTTTTGCTACTGAAGAGGAAGAGGAAAAGAAGTCTCATTTATGGGCATTCGTTATGTAATGTTAACAAAAATAACCAGATTGATATTTTTCATACGAACCTTTATTTTCAGTACAATACATACCATCACGTGTTTAATTCCTTAGAGACAAGCCGGATAATCCCATTTTAAAACGCTCTAACGCAGTAAAAAGTGGGCAAAAAACAAACTTTTCAGCATTAGACACATGCATATTAAAGCGTTATTCCCCTGCTAACGCCCGGAAAGTGGTAATTAAAAATTCAAGTGTAATTAAAACATTTTCCGTCAGACGAATGAATTTTTCTCTAAAGGTCACTGTTGTTGCGAGCGTTGCACGCAGCGGGCAGTCGAGCGTGTTTGCTTAACCGTTTAGCTATGTCAGAGGCCTTCGGCTTTCAGACGGTTTAAAAACTCTGATAGCAGAGTTAGCCACCTGGCTTATACGAACTTACTGTGTCGAGTGTGTCAACTATCGATACAATGCAATATGAACAATAATGTACGGAACCAACAATTAATTGACGAAATTAAGATACTTTCTAACATTCTATGCTGGCGTTCTAAGCTTTACATTTGAATCTACACAAATCAATTACGTGTTTCTTCTTATTCTCACGAACGAAGTACAAAATGTATCAAGACGCATCAGTTCAATTTATGATTGAACTAGCTACCATTGCTTATGTTTATTAATCATTCAACCACGCTCAGTTGAACGTTATCAGGTGAATTGATCAATCTTTATATTTAGTAATATGTACATATTATAAAATCGAAAGTGTTTTTTGGTTTGTTCCTCTTTCACACAGCAAATGAACAACGGATCGAATTGATTTTTGGGATGAACATAGTTTGGAAGACGGACAGTGACAGGTACTTTTTATCCCAGAAAAACAAATATTCCCAAGAGATAACACAAAAGCCAAAATACCAAGTTGGGCGAAGCCGCGAGCAAAAGCTAGTGAATGAAATAAATACAATATAGAAATGACAAAATGGCAACTAGGATTTTCGACAAAGACCCTTCTAAGACGCAATGCGCTACGCTTGCAATAAAAGGTGGCCTTATCGGCAAAAGATTCACGTAATTCATCGGAAACATTACGTAAATTAATCGCTTATTAGCATGCTGGCATTGGAAAATGCAATTCCCGACTTTTTTTCAAGAAAAATGCATAAAATGAATAAAAACTGCATAAACCGTTTAAAATGCCGTGATGCACGCAAAGATTCTAATCATACATTTGTTTTTTTTTAAATAATGGAATAAATGTAAATACCTATAGCTATTAATAATAAATAAAAAGGTATACTAACTTTTAAAATAAATGAACGATTTTTTTATTGCGAATTACTAGAGACTTTACCACCAACTCGACTGATGGTAAGCGCAACTTAGACATTACATTATATTAATTTATAAAAGAAATTAAATTTGATTGAAGTTTTAAACATCCTGTAGTTAGTAATATGTATTGCCATTTTATAATGTCGGATATTAATATTTCCCCGTGATATTCACACCCCTATTCGCTTCGTTAACTGCAGCTGTTTACCCCAAATTGTACTTTATTTACATTATGAATACATAACTCTGTTTACTAAATGTAATGTACGTGTAAATTCACGTGAATACAAAAATTTTAAACATGTATATTAGAAGACTAGCTGCCCGTCCCGTCTTCGCCCGGGTACGATTGGCTAAAGAAGACAGATAGTAAGGATCCCTATTTTTTTTTTTGAAAATATAGCCCATGTTCCAGTGAGGAAATAGCGTCGCTTTCCAACAGTGAAAGAATCTTTCAAATTCAGTAGTTTTTGAGCCTTTTTGATGCAAACAATCAAATCTTTCCTCTTTATAATATTGATATAGAAAAGAAAACTCCAATGTGTTGGCCTGCTAAAATTCTTCAAATAATGCAATTTCTTTGTTTTCGTGTATGTATGAGCGATCGTTAGTTTTTTTTTCTCTTCGGTGCTAATTATTTGTCATGATGGAATATTAATTCCAATTTAAAAGTGAAATATACAGTCCAAAAAAATGTAAGTCCAAGTCTGACTATTACAGATAGTAAGCGACGCTATAGTCGAAGATAAAGCACGCGGAGCAAAAATATACCTAACTATTACAAGCTTCATTATATAAGCTTTGATTATATAAGCTTAAAAATACTTGTGAAATACCTAAAAAATACTTTTGACATCTTTAAAACCGTTGCATGTTTATAAACCTTGTTACACTTAATTCTTTAAAAAACTCGGTCAAGATTGCTAACACCTCTTCCTTGACAATCAGAACAAAAGATTCCACAACGATCTTTGTTCAACAAAAACACGCTTTTCTGCCCAATAAACCGCCAAAGAATTACTTAAAGACCTTGGGCTTAATGCCGTCATAAAACTGAGATTTCAAAACTGTACTTGAGAAACAATAAAAAGTAGCAATTGTCATGAAACATCTGCTCACAAAAAGAAAAAAAAGGTTCGCAGTTTCGCACCCACTTACAGAAAAAACAGAGATATGAAATTAAACAGATAAGGCACATGCCACACGGGCGTTGACGCCGCGTAATTGCACCGCGGCGTCACCGCCGCGACGACGCTCAGCACCGCCGCTGCACCGCGGCGGTGCTGAGCGTCGTCGCGGCGACACCGCGGCGCCCGGTGTTGCCTTAGACACTGATGACATCTAGACAGTTAGCGGAAAAAAAGGTTTTAGGGATAACCGTTCAACCTTAAGCTGAAGATAAGTAAAATCTCTCATTATACATTCTGATTTTGTGTGAGCCAACCGCGAAATTGGATCGTGTGTAGCGTCAGCGGTCCAACTTTGTCCTCGCTAACTCTTTCTAATATTATAAATCAGAAAGTGTATTTTTTGTTTTTCGTTTGATAACAGATATACTAGAGGAATAATTTGATTTTTCACGAGTGTCACAGTAACAGCTGTTCAAGTGACAGCTGTCAATTTTCAAAGTGATTTATCTTTATCATTATCGATTCTACACTACTGCTGTCTTCACAAAAGTGATAGAGCTCAATGAGATCTACATTTCAGATGACAGCTGTCAAACTTCAACGTGATTTATCTCGGTTATTATCGATTCTAGACTACTGCTGTCTTCACAAAAGTGATAGAGGTCAACGAAATCTACATTTCGGATGACAGCTGTCAAACTTCAACGTGATGTATCTCGGTTATTATCGATTTTAGACTACTGCTGTCTTCACAAAAGTGATAGACCTCAATGAGATCTACATTTCAGATGACAGCTGTCAAACTTCAACGTGATTTATCTCGGTTATTATCGATTCTAGACTACTGCTGTCTTCACAAAAGTGATAGAGGTCAACGAAATCTACATTACGGATGACAGCTGTCAAACTTCAAAGTGATCCGAAATGTAGATCTCGTCGAGCTTTATTACTTTTATGATGAGAGTAGTAGTCTAGAATCAATAATTACCGAGATAAATCACTTTTAAGTTTGACAGCTGTCATCCAAAATATAGATCTCGTCGAGCTCTATTACTTTTGTGAAGAGAGCAGTAGTCTAGAATCAATAATTACCGAGATAAATCACTTTTAAGTTTGACAGCTGTCATCCGAAATATAGATCTCGTCGAGCCCTATTACTTTGGTGAAGAGAACAGTAGTCTAGAATTGATAATAACCGAGATAAATCACTTTTACGTTTGACAGCTGTCATCTGAAATGTAGATCTCGTTAAGCTCTATCACTTTCGTGAAGTCATCAATGGTCTAAAATCAATAATAACCGAGATAAATCACTTTTAAGTTTGACACCTCTCATCCAGAATGTAGATGTCGTCAAATTCTATCACTTTTGTGAATACAGCCGTGGTCTATAATCGATAATTACCGAGATAAATCACTTTTAAGTTTGACAGCTGTCATCCGAAATGTAGATTTCGTCGAGCTCTATTACTTTTGTGATAAGAGCAATAGTCTAGAATCGATAATAACCGAGACAAATCACTTTTAAGTTTGACAGCTGTCATCCGAAATGTAGATCTTGTCGAGTTCTATCACTTTTATGAAAACAACAGTAGTCTAGAATTGATATTGACCGAGATAAATCACTTTGAAGTTTAACAGCTGTCACTTGGAAAGCTGTGACATTCGTCGTGACAAATTACACGATCTGATTTCTAACGCGTACGAGGGATTTTTCTCATCTTCAGTTTAAGATTGTCTACGATTGATTACGGTTGTCGTCAAAACCTTTTTTCCCGCTAAAAATTCATAGAATACTCGAATACTCTAGATTTAATGTCTAAATCGCTACCGGCAACACTGGTCGCCGCGGTGACGCCGCGACGACGCTCAGCACCGCCGCTGCACCGCGGCGGTGCAGCGGCGGTGACGCCGCGGTGCAATTACGCGGCGTCAACGCCCGTGTGGCATGTCTGTAAGACTTGCAATGCATCTGCAACGCACACAAAGACGACATTGTGACGTCACTCGTGACACACAGCAGATGGCCCAGGGCTGTCACGCATCAAATATAAAATTACAATGTTACAATTTTTATCGACCATATTGCTCCATTAACGATAACAGCAATAAATAACTTAGTTACTAGAGCGTATACGATTTAATTAATGTTACGTTATTAGATTCAGGGCGTTTGCAATTTGGAGGGCCCGTTTTAAGGTTAATTAAAATGAGGAGGATGGCTCTAATTATGTCGTAGTTTTAAATTAAGTTTAATTAGATTTTACTTTGATCGCGCTCCGACGTCAATTTTTAGTAGGAATGACGTTCTCGATCAATTATAACAGAAATATGTATGAAAAATTTAATTTAAAAATTCTGTAAAATGCCTTTAATGAATGTGTAGGTAGATAATTTTCATAATTGAATTGTCAGAGTACCTATTTGTAGTTTTAAGACTATTCGGTGAATATTATTTATAATATGAATATTATTATTAGACATTTGAAACCCCGAATAAAAATACTCGCAATCTACGCGACATTTTATGGATTTGTGTTTTTATGGACAAAGTTATCATAGAAAATAAGCATTTTACAATTATTTAAAATTTAACTATGTATGCACTTTTTTTCGTATTTTCTTAGTTATTTCTGCTGCTAAGTTCTATTTTCGTTATTAATGAATCTTTCAGTTATTTTTTCTCCGGCCAACCCTTATTAATCTGTAACAGATACACAATAGCATTGGTTGTATTGTCCTGTACACACCTGCCGGTCGCGTGGCCGCTTTGCCTCCATCTATTCTCAATAGTCTGATGTCTTGTTTTCTGATATCTTTGATTTGAAGCTTGTTTAGACTTCAACATTTTCCAGAGTTTATTCTGTAAGCTATTAGGATTTCCTGAATTAAAAAAAAAATAGACTACGGTCTAATTTAGTCTTATACCTCTATACTATACTATGAAGAGAAACTTCCACAGAAAAAAATATATCCTAGCTAAAATTACCAACTATTGATTAGATTAGTTAGCACGGTCCAACCGGTAACTAATACCGAAAAAATACAAAAAAATAAGAGAGATAGAGTTACATCTTAAAATTAATTGAAATTTTGAGCATTCCGACATACAGATGATGGTGAGTTTTCTAAAGGTGGGCACACACGGTCAGTTAAACTGATCAGTTTTTCGCGTCACTCCAACTGGGTGCTCATTCAGTTAATGAAAAGGTGGGAATTGGTGGTTCCATATTTGAAGACAGTGGAGCCATGATACTTCTTCGATAACTTGTGTTAAGTGTTTCAATTTTTCATGAGAAATTATTGGAACCAAAGTTGTTTGAAATTTGATTTTACACAACTTTGATTCCTATCAACTTTTTCTAGGATCGATATTTTTTAATAAGACAGTGGTGCCATTTTGTTTCTTCCATAACTTGTGTTATTTCAATTTTTCATGAGAAATTATTGGAACCAAAGTTGTTTGAAATTTGATTTTCCACAACTTTGATTCCTATCAACTTTTTCTAGGATCGACATTTTTTTTAAAAGCCGGTGGTGTCATGATGTTTCTTCGATAACTTGTGTTATTTCAATATTTCATGAGAAATTAGTTGGGCCAAAGTTGTTTGAAATTTGATTTCCTACAACTTTGATTCCCATCAACTTTTTCCAGGATCGATATTTTTTTAAGAAGTTAGTGATTCCATTTTGTTTCTTCTATAACTTGTTATTTCAATTTTTCATGAGAAATTATCGAAGCCGAAGTTGCTTGAAATTTGATTTCCTACAACTTTAATTCTCATCAACTTTTTCTAGGATCGATATTTTTTTAATAAGCCAGTGGTGCCATGATGTTTCTTCGATAACTTGTGTTATTTCAATTTTTCATGAGAAATTATCGGAACCAAAGTTGTTTGAAATTTGATTTCCTACAACTTTGATTCCCATCAACTTTTTCCAGGATCGATATTTTTTTTAATAAGTTAGTGGTCCTATTTTGTTTCTTCCATAACTTGTTATTTCAATTTTTCATGAGAAATTATCGAAGCCGAAGTTGCTTGAAATTTGATATCCTACAACTTTGATTCTCATCAACTTTTTCTAGGATCGATATTTTTTTAATAAGCCAGTGGTGCCATGATGTTTCTTCGATAACTTGTGTCATTTCAATTTTTCATGAGAAATTATCGGAACCAAAGTTGTTTGAAATTTGATTTCCTACAACTTTGATTCCCATCAACTTTTTCTAGGATCCATATTTTTTTAATAAGTTAGTGGTTCCATTTTGTTTCTTCCATAACCTGTTATTTAAATTTTTCATGAGAAATTATTGAAGCCGAAGTTGCTTGAAATTTGATTTCCTACAACTTTGATTATCATCAACTTTTTCTAGGATCGATATTTTTTTAATAAGACAGTGGTGCCATTTTGCTTCTTCCATAACTTGTGTTATTTCAATATTTCATGAGAAATTTTGGAAACCAGAAATGTTCGAAATTTGATTTCCTACAATTTTGATTCCCATCAATTTTTTCTAGGATCGATGTTCTTTTTAATAAGACGGTGGTGCCATATTTTTTACAATGGCACCACTGTCATATTCAAAAAATATCGATCCTACAAAAGTTGATGTGAATTAAAGTTGTAGTAAATCAAATTCTAAACAACTTTGGTTCTGTTATTTTTTTATAAAAAATTGAAATTACGTGAGTTACTGAAGATTCAGTTAATCATCGAAGTGGTACAAGCATGCAAACCATCGCAGTACCTATCGGCAATAGTTGACTACATTAGGACCCCGCTGCAATTATTTGATGAACTGATGCGATCATTTCATCATGTGTGACCAGCTTCTGGTAGTGGTTTATACATAGAGCCACCAATTCCCACCTTTTAATTTACTGAATGAGCCCCAATTGGAGTGACGCGAAAAACTGATCAGTTGAACTGACCGTGTATGCCCACCTTAAGTATGTTTTGATAGGGTTGACGATGCTTCTTTTACTGTTGAACCCTCAAAGATAGTCACCTCATGGTCTTGTCGAGCGGTACTTCATTTTATTTTTAAAATCATCATATACTCCCAAACAATCACACATTCATTTTGCTTAAAATGACCGATAGTCCGGTGCTTAGTTGGAACTGTACTATTGCAACTGAAAAGTTTCAGTAGTTCGGTCAACCGGACTAGTGCTATTAGACGATTTTTCCGAGGCTGCTAAAAAAAGTTGTGGTGGCCTAGAGGTATTGACACTCGCCTTGCAATCGTGAGGTCGTGGGTTCAAATCCCGGTCCCGTACCAATGAGTTCTTTGGAATTTATGTACGGAATTTAACGCCACTGGCTTTTCAGTGAAGGAAAACTACGTGAGGCAACCTGCATGCGTCCTTAGAAGAAATTCGTTTGGATTGGGCCAGCGTGGTGGATATGGGGTCATTCAAGTATTACGTAAGCACTATAGGGTGGAGGGGTTTATCATATGCTTATTTTTGATGACATGTGGGATGAGGAGGTCTAAAAGGTGATTACGTCAGCAATAGTTATTTATTTCTTTTCGCATGTGTGTGTTAAAGTCCTCTACGCTAAATCTGTTTTCTTATTTCTAGAATTAAATCTGCTGCTCATGAATCCATAAAAAAGAAAAATGTAAAGGTACCAATGTTTACATAAGAATGGGGGGAGGGGTAAGAACTTTGCTTACTTTTGCTGACAAGGGGGGAGGGGGGTATTTAATTGTAATAAATCTGTTTACGTAATACTTGAACGGCCTCTATAGCCTAATCAACCCTTCGTGGGTATATAGGCCTTCGCAGGCAGTGGACTATTAAAAAGGCTAGTACAGTAAAAAAAGTTGACCAAAAAAGTAATCGTTGACTACACTAAATCATGCTAAACACCCAAATAACCACATATTCATTTTGCTTAAAATGACTGCACTGCAATATTTTTCCAGGTCTCTAAAAAGTTGACCAGAAAAGTCCTCGTTGACTAGACTATCAGTGGATAAGAGGATTAAGGTTTTATGAGAATTTGAAGCTAGGTTGTGGCCTTAAGCACTAGATATTGACTGGCTAAAGTCTAGACGCTGTTAATATAGCCATTAAGCTTAAACAACTCGATTCAACTTAGAATCCCGTAGCTAAGTTTAATCTGGACTAAGTAGAAATTGGGATCTGGATACTGTAAGGGTTACTTGGGTTATGTAAGTATAACGGCATTGATTAAAAACTTATAATTAATTTACTTATTTTCATATAATTTGTAAGTGTACCTACTAATTTTGTAACTTATGTAGGAGTAATAATTATGATTATTTTGAGACAAAAGTGACTCAAGTTTACCCAAAGTTATTAATATGTTTGGAGAAATAAATTTTAGTCAATACAAAAATACACTTAACTTTATAAAAATAACTTCCATTAGCATTCCAACAGCCAGCGAGTCTCCAGGGTTTTAAAATATTTGATTTTTTCCTTTGGGAATAATCGTTAACACCAACTTCACACCTTCCATCATCATCATCCCTTATCCCACTGCTGGGTATAGGCCTCTCTTGCTATACCATCTGCCTGCCTCGTTCCTGTACCAATCGTGTGTATTTGTAGACTTCTGTCCGCTATTGAAAAAATCGAGACTTACAATTTGGCATGTTATCCGAGCTACGGTGGCGCTCAGTTTAAAATGTCATCGGCGGTCACCAATCCAAAGATTGACCATGCAGAACATTGCGTCAATACTAAAATAGGGCGAATTAAACTACTTGGCGGTTGTGAAGGTAGCTACAAGCTGGGCGAAAACCGATCCTCTTTAGTCAGGATCACACACAGTCGCCAAAAAGTTTGATTCGGTCTATAAGTACGAGCTGAACTGTACTAGCCTTTTTAATAGTCCACTGCAGGACGTAGGCCTACCCACGAAGGGTGATTGGGTCATATCCACCACGCTGGCCCAGAGCGGGTTGGTGGATTCACATACGCCATCGAATGTCTTCTACGGACGTGCAGGTTGCCTCACGATGTTTTCCTTCACCGAAAAGCCAATGGTGTGAAATTCAGTAAATTCGGTACGGGATCGGGATTTTAACCCACGACATCACGATTGCAGGGCGGGTGTTACTGTACTACCACTAGACTACCACGGCATATAAATATTAATCGCCTATTCTTTGAAACTTTCCATAATCCAAGCTATATTTTAGATCAAAAGCCTTCACCTAGTAACTAATAATTAATCTGTGCCTTTACCTCGCACGGCTATAGAGTTTTAAACCCAAACCCGTACAAAAACCATCGCATTGCCATATGTTGCGCCTTTCGTACCGAATTCTTCACGCTCCGGTAATTTTTAACGTAAATTCAATTTAATTTCCAACACGGTAGGTTTATTTTCGAATGAAATTGGGTTTCTGTTCGTGTGAATTCTGTATTGAACTTGTATGGGATCAGAGTTCTTCGAGTGTTATGATTTTTGTTGGGACCGTGTTTGAACCGCAAAAGTTGTGTATGAATGTATGTATTCAGAAAATAGCTGGTCTACTGTTGAGCTTTAGACACTTCGATCAAATATACCCTCGAAGTTTAGACATGGAGAAATGGAGATGTTTAAAACGAAAGAATTTTGTTTGAAGCCAAGCAAATTAAGGTCCAAAACGTGTTGAACTCGGTAGGTTGGTTGGACCGGACCGCTTTCAATCAGTATTAGAAACAATAATGTTGGACCGACGTTACACAGTACACACGATCCTAAATCAAAACGAGTATGAGGGCTTTTAATCTGGATCCACAATCCACATGGTCATAATACTTCGAGCAAATATCTATAGAGCCACATTCCCTAAGTGAAAGTATTAAAAAAATGTCCGAGCGCAGTCATACACACCGGCTAAGATATTTATTTTCTATTGAAAATTTCCTAATCACATACTCCAGAGTCTGTGCCCTTTGTAACTAAAAATAATTATTTGATTTTACTGTACAAAGAGAGATGGTACATGGTTAAATCTTAGTCAAAGTTATGCATTGCGTGGAAGCCACAAGCAGACCGGCGACCCACGAACAGCACCCGATCACGAGTATGACACATGTGCAGCCAGATATTGACATTAAATAATTCACAATGTCCAGTTTTCTCGAATCTCGACGTTATGTCACCTAATTAGTGCTTGTAACCGAGCACTTTGGCACGCGGCGTTGTAGTTGGCATGCAATCGCCTTACGATCAACTAAAAAGGCTGCCCTCTACGTAGCTTGGGCAGAGTTTTGATTCGGACACTTTTTTGCACGGTTGTGACTCTATCTAGATATTTATCTCGAAGTTATAATGAGATAAATATGGTGTCTACTCTCCATTTCTTCGGGAAATGCCACGTGACTTTTATACGAATTTAGCATAAAAAATAACGGGTTGTACTCCGGGAGTGCCTGCAGAAGAGAAAAACCGGCCAAGTGCGAGTCAGGCTCGCACGTCGAGGGTTCCGTACAAACACGTTGTTAAATTAATTAAAAACCTGTTTTAGCATGTGCTAATAAAGTTCTTTTATATGAGACCTTACATGATACGATTTACTCACTTTGAATTTTGAACCCATATTTTCTGTATTTTGAGGCCCTATTTTTTGTGATTTAAATAAAATGTACAGTTCTCAGATTTATTCCTATATGTGTACTCTGAGACAATGCTTCTTGCCAAATTTCGTAGTTCTATATCAACGATAAGTACCCTGTAGGTTTTGATTTTTGTGAGTGCGAAATTTGCGGTTTTTTACGACATAAACGGCTCTAACTTTTTTAAACGATAACTGAGAAGTTTTTTTTTTTTTTACACAGTTGCATGATACCATAGATATACGTATACAGTTTAAATTTCAACTCGATATCTTTACCCGTTCCTGAGATAAAGAGTCTTGACATACACAAGACGAACAGACGTATAGACGGACAACAAAGTGATCCTATAAGGGTTCCGTTTTTTCCGTTTGAGGTACGGAACCCTAAAAAGTACCTACTATCATTTATGTGGTAAAATAAAATATGACACACGCACACCCAAGCTAGCGCCCTGTGCTTACGAAGTTTCGATCAGGTTAAGTGTCCTGATGCGAGTTTAACATTTTTTACCCATCCCAAAAAGTGCACAACGCTGCTAAAGAAGTTTTGACTCCAATAAATATAACAGTATGTATGTAAAACCTAGAGAGTATCAAAGTCCAGACTGTGAGCCACAGAGAGCCGATACGCCCGGCGTTGCGGGGCTTGGTGACGATTAAGCGCCTGTGGTCGCACCCGACCAACTGCCCACATCGTTGGACAGCCTGCACGGTGACCCCGATTTTGTAACAACAAAAGAAACAAACATATGAAAGACCACATTTTTTTTAATTCTACTAAGAGCAATCTCGATCTCATCGGCTTTCAAACAAAAGTTTGAAAGTCTATTCAGTTGGGTTCAAAAATAGATGCCACAGACAGACAGACAGTATGTTTTACCTAGATATGCTGCATAGAGTAGAGAGTATTTAAAGTCCAGACTGTGAGCCTCAGAGAGTCGAAACGCCCGGCGTTGCGGGACGAGCTCGGCAGCGATTAAACGCCTGTGGTCGCAACCGACCACATCGTTGGACAGCCTGCACGGTGACCACTAGTTTGTGATTTTGTGTGGTTTGTGAAAAAATTGTATTATTTTTTTTATCTACTTGACTACAAATTTCTAAATAAATGGTTTTTAGAGATCGAGATTTAATCTCGATTATATGTATTTTCCAAGAAAAAAGTGTACGCACGCGTTTTTTGATAATTTTTCCCATAAACTCTTTTTTATGTTATATTATACATGGTGGTGCTTTGCTAAGTGCATAAACTTTTACAGCGAAAGTTTGAGTACCAAATTCTTGAAAAATGTGTGTCTAAAAACAACCCTTTTTATAAAATAATGCTACCGTAGTGTCAGTGTGATTTCGTGTGGTAGGAACTTTCTTTTAATTTAAATATTTTTTTCCAATAATTATCGGTTGTTATTCTTCACACTACTGATTGATTAATATCGCAATATGGCGTTGGATGCATGTTGCTAACGATCGGTCCTATTAACATTTTTCCTCGAATCCCAGGTTGCCTCCATCGCAAAAGTTGTTCATATTAATGATCTGTATCACCCCCCTTCGGCTTAGTTTGCGCTTTTTCGCAATAACCTTGTACAGGAGACATGTATATTTATTAAGGCTGTAGACATTTTAAACGTGAAAAGAAGATGTTATCGATGATAAATAAATAACAATAAATTATCCACATTGCTTCAAACGCGTGGGGAGCCTACAGCTACCAAATCACAGGGTATATTGGCAACAAGGGTAGTTACGGCGGGCATGTTTGACGGCCTTTATGTGTTCATTTTGGCAAAGGCGCATTTTGGACCGGTAATTAGAATAGATTAATTAGCTAATCATTATTTTTAAGACAAAATTATATAAGAATTAACAAGCTGTAGTGATCAAAACTGTTTTCGCGAAAGTAGCGATTCTAGCTATTTAATTTTTATAGCTATGATCTAGAACTGATTTAGAATTACTGAATCAAGTTTTTGTTACGTTATTTTTTGAGCAAATAAGCATTTACTCCATGGGTTTACTATATAGATCACTCTGACCTGCTAGACATAAGCATGCGACCACGAAAAGCCACGAAATGAACTCATTTCGACGTGTGAAAAAGTGACAGATATATACTTTGACGTAACGTTGTCTCGTTCTGACACTACGAAAGAAATAATTCGTGGCGCACACACTAGCCCGGCTGTTTTGTTATTTTTCTCTTAGATTATGCCAAAATTGGCAAAACCCACTTCAATATTATGTGTATTACTTTAGTGTATTTCCGCGGAAATACATAAATATTTATTTAAAACATAGATTTGAAGAATTCAAAAAGTTCGCACGGAACCGATGTATCATCCAAAAGTAATTTTCACATAAATGTCGATTTTTCAAAAACAACTCAGCCGATTTCGATAAAATTTAAATGGGATCAGCTCTTTAAAATATGATTTACTAAACAAAATGAAGAATCAACGAAATCAGTTTATAACTGGCGGAGTAATCACGTAACTTCCAAAGAAAAAAAATGTTGGAAGTCGATTACAAATGGCATTCTAGTATTCTGCTCTTTCCGCCGCTTTGGTGGAGACTGGGCCGAGTTTTTAAAAACCGCGATAACAACAAAAGTGCAGGTTTTTATCTACATAAAATCTAAAGTATCTGTCCATAAGCAGGTTATTATTATGAGCCCGGTCTCTCGTGCAATTTGGCAGCTCTCTGCCAACGACCAGGCGCAGGCGCATGAAAACGTAGTTAAGTTTCGATGATTACTAAGATCTGTATTTCATAAGATAATTCTTGGCAACGTTTCAAAAGCTTAAAGTTAAAGAATTAATCGTAATGCTGTAAGATCGCAGCACGCTCGTGAATTTAAAAAAACCCGACAAGTGCGAGTCAGGCTCGCACATCGAGGGTTCCGTACAAACACGTTGTTAAAATAATTAAAAACCTGTTTTAGCATGTGCTTATGAAGTTCTTTTATATGATACCTTACATGATACGATTTACTCACTTTGAATTTTCATCCCATATTTTGTGAAATTTGAGGCCCTATTTTTTGTGATGTAAATAAAAATGTACAGTTTTCAGATTTATTCCTATACTTATGTGTACTCTGAGATAATGCTACTCGCCAAATTTTATAGATCTATGTCAACGGGAAGTACCCTGTAGGTTTTGATTTTTGTGAGTGCGAAATATGCGTTTTTTAACGACATAAACGGCTCTAACTTTTTTTAAACGATATCTGAGAAGTTTTTCTTTTACACAACTGCAAGAGACCAAAGATATACGTATACAGTTTAAATTTCAACTCGATTTCTTTACACGTTCCCGAGATAAAGAGTCTTGACATACACACAGACGGACAACAAAGTGATCCTATAAGGGTTCCGTTTTTTACATTTGAGGTACGGAACCCTAAAAATAAACAATGATTTGCACTCCGGGAGTGCCGGCAGAAGTGAAACCTTGAACATATAATGTGCTATCAATATGACTTTATCGATCAGGTCACGTATCCTGATGCGAGTTTAACACTTTTACCCATTCCAAAAAGTTCTACAGGCCGCTAAAGAAGTTTTCACTAAAAAAAAACTTCCGTCTAGATTTGCCCATTTCTACATGGATGTCGTATGCTGTGTTTGATGATAAAACGTGGTCTCTACTTGACAGCTTTTGACTTAATCAGTCCTCTATCCTCTCATGAGAGTTGTACCATGACCACTGTCATTTTCACTCCAATCCGCTGGGCTACCTACAGCCTTGGCCAAAAGTATTAGGCACCCTGTATTTTCACTCTATCTTATTAACTAATTTCACTCCTTTTTGGCATTTTTAACAAAATTAGGTGTCAATTTAATCACATCAACAGAAATAAAATCTTATTTACTTGTTAGAGTCCAGAACACAAGTGACCAAACATTGACTGATAAGACCGAAAGAAAACCGAATCCTTTGTTTTCGGTCACCAGGTGTTTTATGACCTTAACAAAGTGCCGCTTGATATTCTAAGAAGTTATTTATGACCCCGGTAAGTCATTTAAGATAAGCTCTCAGTTATTGGTTAGGTAGTAAACATGATAAGCCGTGGTGGTCAAGAGGTAGTGACACCGGCCTTACAATCGTGAGGTCGTGGGTTCGAATCCCCGGTCCCGTACCAATGAGTTCTTTGGAATTTATGTACGGAATTTCACACCACAGGCTTTTCGGTGAAGGAAAACATCGTGAGGCAACCTGCATACGTCCGTAGAAGAAATTCGATGGCGTATGTGAATCCACCAACCCGCACTGGGCCCGCGTGGTGGATGTGGTCCAATCACCCTTCGTGGGTAGGCCTACGTCCTGCAGTGGACTACTAAAAAGGCTGGTACAGTACAGAATCATGCATTTTGATCTTTTAAAGGTGCCTAATACTTTTGGCCAAGGCTGTATGTCGGTTGTAAACCGCTTCCAAACGTTCTTATGAGAGATCTATAGACATATATCCAGTATAAGCCGAATCATACAACTTGGCGGTTGTGATGTTAGCTACAAGCTGCGGCTAAACCAATCCTTGCGCAGTTGTTTACTTGATTTTACATCTGGCGACTTGTAAGATTCGGTCTATAATGGAAGGCTAAGTCCATGACTGAAATCACGACGAGATTATCCTCTTTTAGAAATCGTCGGGTATTTGACCAGAACACGTTGTAAAAGCAATGTCAAAACCGCCATCAATCTTACATTCTTACTTCACACAAAAAACCGGTTGGATGAACTTGAATGGCTCACACTTGCGCGCAAATTAATGGCCGAATAAAAAAACTCGCGAAACTAGATCCAAACTGCGATCTATCACGAATAGGTCATCAACGTAAAAACTAGAATATTTTGAGGAGGAGTTTTGGCGGGAACGCGGAAAAATCATGTCGCCTCGTTGCATTACTTTGAACTTTTGTTTTTATTAGTGATAATTAGTGAAAAATTGTGGTATTCCGCTGATTATGAGCTGATTTACAATTTAGTGTAGGCAAGTGATATAATGTGACCTATCATGTTGTTACCAAAACTTTATAGACGCCTCTTATAAAGTCTCCACTGCTTTACTGAGGTATGACTTGGACTTGACTGCGACTTTATTGGACTGTGACGTGACTACGACAGTGACTATTTTGATAAAATAACAATCAAAAATTATTAAAACTTAAATCTTGACACTGGCAAATTGCACAACAATGCGACGCCAAAACATGATAGAAGAAGAAAAATATTTTGAGCGCATCAATATGCGTTTTCACAGCACAAGTTGGCTCGAATCGAGTGCACTCAAATGGATCGGACTCGGACGCTATTCGTTTTGTGTAAACTCGTAATCCAAGCGTTAATAAGATTATTTGTTTACTCAATACGAGCTGTATCCGAGTAGCCATATGAGAGCACTGAGCGAACTCGTACAGTTTTTTCGATCCCAGTTTTATGAGATATTTGACATCCACTGCTGGACATTGGCTTGCATATTTTGCGCTATCGCGATCCTACGGCTCTAACCGGGACGTCCTACGCTGCGCTTGCCAGTATCAAATTAAAATTGCGTTTTTTAAATGAAATTAGTCAATATCGTTTTACTCCAGAACTCCACTAAAGTGACCTGTGTTGTGGGACTTTAACCGAGATGGAAAGTGTGTGGGTTCCTTTCGAGAGCTCTGCGAGAGTACGTAGTATTATTATATCTTCTTTGGCGAGAGCTCGTAGAGGCCATCCGCCTATGGGACCGTAAGGTTATCGAATGGAGATTTTGTATTTTGCGCAGCGTAGGACGTCCACCAGTTCACCGTCACGCCAACGATGAATATATATGATCTAATCAAGACCTTAGGCTTTCCGAGCTTATTGGAAATCCATAGCGGAGGGAGACCTGTGTTCCTAATGACTATCAGCCTAGACAATGTAATAAACGCTTCGTTTACAGTAATTATCGCTATCGCTATAATTGTAGATATCTTCCATGAAGACAAGTGGTCACAAAAACAGCTCAATCAGCCATA
Source organism: Hypomecis punctinalis (assembly GCA_949316475.1). Lineage (NCBI taxonomy): Eukaryota > Metazoa > Arthropoda > Insecta > Lepidoptera > Geometridae > Hypomecis > Hypomecis punctinalis. The sequence continues at coordinate 20,516,688 of OX438814.1, forward strand.
ATCGACCGTTTTTGCCACACTGTCATTTGTAACACAATACGTCACAATTGGCGACCAACCACGCCATTCCATTTTATTTGCCGTTGTATGCGTGAAAGTGAGTGCGTTCGCATTGTGTGTGATGGAAATTAAGATACTTTAATTTTATTAATAGTGTTTTTTTTCATATTTGCTAAGAGAAAAAGAGTTATAAGACCGATAAATTAAAATAATAAATAAGACTTAAATACACTACAGATATAGAGCAAATACCTATGTTCATCACATGTATGCTTGCCCTGGCTTGGAATCGTACTCATGCCTCTTTAAGAGTCAGGGTCACTAACCACTCGGTCACTTGGGATGCCACTTGCCACTGGGAATTGGCATATCAATATCTGTCGTAAGGTCTCACTACCTACTCCTAAGGTTGTTGGTAAATCCAGGGCAATTCCTTTTCACGTATGTCCAAAATTAATGTTGCGTTTTATTTCATAAAATCGGCCGTAAAATGGAGCCAGTTACTGGCTATGGCAATATCAACTGGCGAGCAATAAGTATTGAAAAACCGGACCGTCCAACTCTTTACAACTTTCATTGACATTTGTGTTTGTATTGCAAGTTTTTTGCTGTCTCAACGGTTTACGAAAGGAATCGATAGAGCTGGGAACTTTTCTTTGCTACAAATGAATATATTTTTTTTTACTTGAAGAATAAAACTATTTTTGTCTGACTTTTTCGCAAAAGAGTGATGCAGTAATTTAGTTTAAGCCTTGATCTAAAAAGAGAGGTGCTATAAATGTTATGAGTGTGTTTGATTATACATTAGCCCATGGTCGTTGCAGTCAAAGGACTTTAACCATAGAGCTTGATAGAGAGGTCCCTGCAAATCCAAATCAGCGCGCTACGTAATTATTTTTTTGCAAAAAATGGCATGACCGACTTCAACCGTGTGCAGAATTCGCGAATAGTTCGCACGGATCGATGTAGCATTATTCACATTGTTGCTGATTTATCAAAAATGGCTCAGTCGATTTTGATAAAATTTAAATGGGACTAATTTCAAAGTATACTCTTTCTAATAAAAAAAAAAAAATTATAAAAATCGCCCCACTATGCAAAAAGTTATGCGTAATAAACACGTCGAATTGAGTAACTCCTCCTTTTCGTCGGTCAAAAAAGACTCTGTGCTCCGGACTACACTCATACGCCGCAAAATTGCGTACTTGTCTACGATGAACATATTATAAAGTAAAGTAATTTATTGGCCTTATAAAATCTCGTCATATTGGGCAAGTCATTTACACTTTTACAGTAATTGCTTAAGAACTACTTAATACATAAACTTAAAAATTCAATGATACAATAAAATGGCAACATTATTTTTAAAATATTACATTAGAATTAGAATAGAATTGACGTCAAAATTGAATTACTAAAACAATTGTTATAAACAATGGATTTCATTTTACTGTTTCATTTTCGTTTTTCATTTTACTTTTATTTTTATTGTCAAAATTTAAAAAAAAGTGAGCGCATAGTAGCGTAGTTGAATCCACGACCTGTATGTGTATAATAATTACTTAATCATTGTTTACATATTTTATTAGATTTTAAGTGGGAATTGTGGAATATTTAAGACTAGAGCGAAGTGTCATGGCTCGTCTTTTGAGATCTGTGACCCAAAAGGTTGGACATATTTTGATATTTATTTTGATGTAATTAGTTACGAGTACATGATGTTTTAGATAGTAACTCCTACTGAGTACTTAATACAGAACTCAAAAATATTATCGCGCATCTATTTCTTTGCGATGTCCTGTTTCCATCTCAGAAGTTTGAACAACTCGACGCAGATATTTAATTTGAATTCAGACATTGTTGAAAGACGTTTGAAAGCAATCAAAGTTGAAATTGGCCAATTTAAGTTTAACTTAATTGTTTTATTACAAAAGTTCTGTTCTAGATGTTGTAATATCGAGAAAGATATAGATTTTAACGGTCTTTACAACACTGAGCATTTATTGTGATTGTTTTTTTTATCACGATTTTATTATGTAACTTGGTTCCTATTTGTCTGTATACAGGGTTATTCAGACAAGGTATACTAAACTGAAAGAGGGAGATAAAAATGAATTGGCACGTTACGTTACAACGATAGAATATTAGGGCCTAGCACTATAAACTGAAGTTTTTATAAGTAGCTAAGTAGCTGTATTTGGCAAAAAAATCAAGGATATAATTTAATTTCTAACACTGATAAAGTAGTTTAATAGCCCTCGTAGCGTATTGTGAGACTAGGCATTTGTTTGAGATCATCGAAGTTAAGCAACGTTCAGCCCGGTCAGTCTTCGGATGGGTGATCGCGGGTAGCATTAACGACTGAGCGCTACCGTGACTCGAATTATAAGTTAAACTGTAGGTCTCGGTTGTTTTAACTGTTTAGCTATGTCAGAGGCCTCCAGGCGGCTTAAAAACTGACACCAGTATGCTGAGTGTGAGTTTTGTCGTAAACATGACGCGCTCTTCGGCGAGCGCGTAAGCATGTAATTTGTATGAACTTGCTCTCGCACAAAGTGTTTCAATAACGCGCCGCTAGTGGCGCTGTACATTTCTTCATACAAATTACATGCTTATAAATTTTACGACAAAACTCACACTCAGCATACAGGGGTAGCCCACCCGGATTACGCAGGCGGTCGTCAAATACTAGATTCGTAAATTCCTAAACGTGTCATAAGCTTAGTTTGCCAAATTCGTAATTCACTTATTTATAAGCTGATAAAACTACAATAGCGCTCGTGGAAACACTAAGCCATGTCCAATGTCCATTCCAAGCAGATCATATCACCATCACATGAATAAACCAACGCGACGAATAATAATTATGCACATACATTGGACAACTGTTTGATGACGACACGATGCTCTCGAGCTTGTTTTTCCTGATAAATGTCATAAATAATACTAAATTCCTGATACAGATCGCGGTACCTCTCGTATAACCTATGATAAAATTGATTTCTAGGTGTCAGAGGAAGTGTGGATAGTAGTATATAGTTCGTATAGGTTGAGTCGCTGTATGTGTGCTATACCTAAGTTGGTAGTAATATAAGCACTTCAAAAATTTGACGCTTGCGTGGGAGGCGGGCTGGCTCAGTTGGTTAGAGCGTCGGGCTAGTGATCCGAAGGGGCAGGTTCAAATCTTGCGTTCGCTTCAGATTTTTGAAATGCTTATCACAAAGATAACTCTTTGAGATAAAGTTTAGTGTAGAAAGCACTCAAAATAAAATTATAAAGCTGTATGTGTTGTTCTACTCATGCACAGACCGCGCTTTGGTTTTGGTTATATGGCGCGAGCTTACACTTAACTAGTACCTACTATTTCTTTCTCGAGTCCTTGGTGTATACTTGTAAGTTTCCTTTTCTTTGTTTTGGTACATTCGCTTTTTGATGACGTCTGTACTGCAAATGCTTCCGTTTTTACACGGTACAAAAAGTGATTAAAGTCATTGATAAGTAAATTAATGTGACAGTGGACAGGGCGCATTCAGCACGTATAGGAGGAATCATACTTTTTGGCAACTGTAATGTTAGCTACAAGCGGCGGATAAAACCCGATCTTTGCGACAGTCAGGATTGGGTTATCCACAGCTTGTAGATAACTTCACAGCCGCCATAAAGTTTGATTCAGCCTTTATAGTAATTATTTCTATTAATGTTTTCCAACAAAGCTACCAGGCGCCCATAAAAATCGAGGGGAACAAAGTAAAGTCGAGGCTTAGTCGGCGTCCTAAGTAAACATCGGCGGCCTTGGAGGAGCCATAACTTGACCAAACAAGTGGCAAACATGGCCGCAAACAGGTGCAGGTTGACGTCACGAGGGTGGGACTCCAGCCCTCGGTACAATAACTTTATTAAACTTACAGCAAAATGTTACTTTAGGTTATTGACAATAAAAATTGCGTAACTTTTCTGCCGCGCACTCTATCGAAAGACGTGGTGGTCTAGAGGTAGTGACAACCGCCTTACAATCGTGAGGTCGTTAGTTCAAATCCCCGGTCCCGTACCAATGAGTTCTTTGGAATTTATGTATTGAATTTCACACCACTGGCTTTTCGGTGAAGGAAAACATCGTGAGGCAACCTGCATACGTCCGTAGAAGAAATTAGATGGCGTATGTGAATCCACCAACCCGCACTGGGCCAGCGTGGTGGATATGGCCCAATCACCCCCACGTGGGTAGGCCTATGTCCTGCAGTGGACTATTAAAAGGCTGGTACAGTACAGTACTCTATCGATACCGCAACTGCATGACATGGTGAAAGACCACTAAGTACATTTTTAACAAAAAGTCCACATTGTCAGATCCATAATTATTGTGTTACATACGAACATTGCAAGAATAATTGTCGAGATCAGTGTAATCAATATTGAACGAAATGCGCTTTCACATGCCATCACGTAACAGTTGATAATTGCTAATTGCCAAAAGTTGTTCAGCCGTTCGAAAGTGAACAATTATATCTGAGAAATACTCTACTCGGAATCTAGACAAACAAAAAAACATTCCTTAATTATAGACCTCACTTTATTGAACATTATCTTTGAATTTGACTTTGTCTCTCACTATGGGCTTTTTTATCGCTTCCAAACTGAAAAGCCTGGAACACAGGCGTAAAGTAGCGTGTTTGGGAATTTTCTATAGCTTCATTTCGGCGAGTGTGTGCTCGAACTCCACGACCTGATTCCTTCATCTCCTTTTCACAACAGAACAAGCCGGAAGTAGCATATATACCATCACAACATAGTCGAAGTACCACCTGCTCCTACTAAGCGATTCGCTTCTTCCTTCATAATGCGGACCGCCAGGGATCGGAACGCCCTGCCAAATTGTAATTGTCAGAAAACAATTTGGATATCTTCAAGTCAAGAGTGAATAGGTATCTTCTAAGTCTACATATTCAATCTTCGGCTACAACTTCGCTTTCCATCAATCGAGTTGGTGGCCAAATGTATCCCTATTCTACATAACGTATTTTGTCTAGATGTTTATCAGCGAATACTAAAGTTAAGCAACGTTCGGCACGGTCCGTTTCCGGATGGGTAACCGCGGGTGGCATTTACAATTGAGCGCTACCGTGGCTCGAATGACACGTTAAATTGTAGGCCCCGGTTTATTTAACCGTTTAGCCATGTCAGAGGCCTTCAGCCGGCTTAAAAAAAACTGACACCAAACCTAGCCTGGCCTATACGAACTAACTTAAGCTCGAAACATACTATCGGACGCGGCTGACGGACGCGACTGACAGCCGCGACTTAGCAATGTGCACAGGCTTAAAACATCCGGTGTGCCAGATCTCTCTCGGACGTCCGAACGCTCAAGGGCGTCCGAAGGTGACGTCCGCGACTTATGTCTGATAGTGTGCACGGCTCAGTGTACTTTCATAGTCTAGATACCTATCAGTCGCAGCTGTCAGTCGCGTCCGTAAGTCGCGTTTTTCTTTAGCCCAACGAGCTAAGGCTATGCTCGGAGCTTTGGGAGACCGAATCAGAAATAAGGGTCCATAGAAGAACTAAAGTTAGACATAGAAAATCGCATTGGCAAGTAGCAATGGCAGTGGGCAGGGCACATAACACGCAAAACTGGTGACCAATGGGTTCGAGGAGTTGTTGAGAAGAGGTCTAGAGGCCAAGCAAGACAATAAGATTAGAAGTTTAATTCGGCCTGTACCTATAGAGTTGAACAAGTAAAACTTTAACCGTCTTACCCCAAAACTTTTACGCACGCTTTAGACAATGTTATCAGTACAAATATCACGGTTAAACAGTGTTTAAATCTTTTGTGGTACCTAAGGCGGTAAGTAAAAAATTAACATCAGTTTTTTAGAATGTTTTTTTCTGAACTAAAACTCCAGACACATTTCCAGGACTGTTTTCGGCTATTATTTCCAAAAATACAATTGTCACTTTACTCTATTTGACTTCCACCTCTATTACAAATGCCTAGAACACATTTTCCCGAAAACATTTCACAATAGTTTTTGCTTGGAGCCATTAAGACGTGGCGTGAGGCAGCTATTCTTGTATTGAATTACTATTTTTTACCATTTGACTAATTACAGTCTGTTTTGGACATTTTATTCCATTTTTGAGCTATTTTAATGTTGATGACCTCGATACTTTAAATACAGATGTGAAGAGAATGTGTCGTATTACTTCATGAAGATTTTAAAACTGAAATTACGATTACGTCCAACGACATTAATAAATTACGTCTACATATTTTTAGAAAACGCAGTAACGGGACAGGCATATTTTTTAAGTTCATTTTGTTTTAGTTTTTATTTTTGTAAATTTTAAGTAATCCAAATGTGTATAATTAGTACAGTATGAGGAAAAGAGCATTTTTTACTTTTATTAAATCAACACTCTACTGTATTATTATGTAGGTATCTCTAGTATTCGTCATAATACCTATCTGAATCCATTCCCACGCTCAGTTTGTCGTATTAAGTTAATGTTAAAATTATTTACAAAAAAATATTAATATAGTAGCATTTAATAGGTTTTGTTTAATGATTATAACTTTTAAGATAAAATATTTTTTTGCTGTTAACAAAATTATTAAGAGCGTGAAATATTTTTTTAGTTAACTATTAAGTTAAATTGATATTTTCTTTGTAGGAAATATTACGGTAAAGAAATATACTTTTCAAAATGTTGAAGAACTCCAACAATAGAAAAAAAACAAAGACTTGTCTGTTATGTGACATTTGAATTCAATTTACGTTCAGAGCCAGTTATCCTTGTCATCGTAATAACTGACATTCTAGTTATAATTGGCACAGAAGTCTAGGAAATCAGTTTCCTAATTATAATATCCTATTACTATGTATTTAATTATTTGTTACAATTTGAAAAATATAGTCTAATAATTCGAGTCGCACCAAGGGTTCCGTGCAAATCCTGAAATTTGTACAAAATTGGAAACTAACCGTCTTACCACAAAAGTTTTACGCACACTTTAGGCAATGTTTAACAGTACAAATTGCACCGGTAAACTGTGTTTAATGCGTGTTTAAATATTTTGTGGTAAGGCCGTAAGTTGTTAAAACCTCAGAGCGTACTATATAAATCATCGATAATACGGATATTTTTTTACTTTTCTTGAAAATTAATAGAAGGTTTGGGATCGAAGTGATCAGTTCCTTTTTTTCGTTTTGAGGTACGGAACCCTAGAAATGAGCAACGTTTCAAATGTTGTGCAATTTTATACTTCCCAGATTTAAAATCGATATAATCTTATTTACTGAATGTCAAGTTATAAATTATGTCATGAATTAATTAATGGACTAATTAATCTGACTATGATTATTGTCCAACCCGAATATTCAATCAATAACATTACAGAAAAATATAAGGCCCTGGCCAAACCTGGGTAAACTATCTTCATAGTTTCATTGTCAAGCTGATTTGGTTTGAACATTCACAGAAATAACCTTTTGCATTTATAATAACAAGATTTTGCCTCAACCTTGCCCGGAGCATAGTTAGGTACTTGTCTATTATTTATTTATTCTTTACGAGACGTACCAGTTTGAAATTATTACCATTTTATAACAAGTAATTTATTTTTAACAAGGCCCCGTAATCAGCGAGGCTTAGCACGTAATTAGTAGAATAATTAATTTTATTTCTGATAAAACAAATTATAACTGAACTTGAGCTTTCACTTTGACTACGGGTTTCAGGAAAATAAGTTTTAAATTTAGAAATTTGGGATAAATTTATTATTCAATCAACAACCTTAGTAGCTTCTTTTAAGGTTTATTCAGAATTTAGTAGACTGACGTCTTCGCTTTGTAAAGTAATTATAATCTCAAACAATTTAATTAAGAAAGTGTTTAATCTACTTGGAACTAATTTGAGATGTAAACGTTTGAGCCGAGCGATAAATTTTCTAGACTAAGCAAAGGCTATTTTATAGAAGCCATAAGTAAATCAAGCCTCGATCTTGATAGACAAAGCAATTTCCAGGGCTTCACTTAATAAAATTGAAGCTAGTCTAGATCTATTCAAATATCTAAACTAATAAGGAAGTTGCATTGGAAATTACATGTCAAGCAAATGTAACAACAGTTACAAAAGGTGAAGCGGCAATCTTAATTGCATCTGAGCATTTCAAGCACTGCCGGATGTAAATCATAGTATGTTATGTAATGGCTCGTACTGTAAGGTACAATGGACAATTGACATAGAATAAATAGCATGTACAATGTAGAATAAAGTACTATATTAAGATTTGAGAACGAGAACAGGTGTTTCGTCATAGATCAATTTGAATGATTGATCGGTTACATTAGTGACGTGATGTGGTTCGAGATAATTTATTGGCTCGAAAATTGACGGATTAACGTTAGGCCTGTTTGACGCTTGGCCGACGAAAACATGACATTTGATTGGAAAATAGTTAATTCATTTTGGTGGAAGTTTTTTTAAGTAACTTGACTTGATAGTTTTTTTTAATGTTTCGAATTCTTATTGACCGAGCGTAAGTGAGGTCTCAGAGTCTACTGGGACGAGCCGGTACTTGTGTGTATGTTTGTATGTATGTTTGTTCGACGATAACTCAAGTACCGCTCAACCGATCTCCGTAAAATTTAGCATGAACGTAGTTTATATTTATAGAATTTTCAAGTTCGAATATTTTTTTAATAGTTGGTAGAAGTTTTTTGAAGTAACTTGACTTGATAGTTTTTTTTAATGTTTCGAATTCTTATTGACCGAGCGTAAGTGGGGTCTCTGAGTCTACTAGGAAGAGCCAGCACTTGTGTGTATGTTTGTATGTATGTTTGTTCGACGATAACTCAAGTACCGCTCAACATCTCCATTAAATTTAGCATGAACGTAGTTTACATTTATAGAATTTTTAAGTTCGAATATAAGTATCTTCTGTTCAGTGAGTGTTTCTCAAATATTCACAGAATATTAGGTTGTATATTCCTTTCAAAAATAAATAATAAAATTACAATAAAATATAACGGGCTTCCATAGGGTACGGAACACTTCGTGCGCGAGACCGACTCGAACTTGGCCGATTATAGTTATATTGTTTTCAAATTGTTCGATATCGAGATAGCATAAAACTGTAGTTTCTTTTCTGTTTCAAGAAAATCTGTTATCGATGCTTTTTAATACCATGAATGTTAAAAATATTCTACCTGCGGGCCCTGACGTCATCAATTTCTTAGAAGAATAAACTCAACGTATCCTTCTTGTTTATAACTCGGGTTCTCAGAACAAGGCAAATAGAAATTACGGGTATTGAACTATTACAAAGTAGCTAACTTTGTACTAGTAACAATAATATTACAAAGTTACCCAATGTGGGTTGTGGGAAGAAATCCTAGAAAAGACTTGATGAAAATGAGACCATTAAATGTTATTGTCTGATATTGTAAGCATCGTTTTCGTTATCTTTTATTATTTAATATTCTAAAATTGTCTAGGTGCAAAGCTTACCATATACAATTATAATTTAGCCTTTTTTTTGTATATAGGTAGGATATATTTATATAGGTAGTTAAGAATTGAATTTCTATGTTATTTAATTTATGTAAATAAATATTAATTAGCATATTATATATATATATATATATATATATATATATATATATATATATATATATATATATATATATATATATATTTACATCACAATACTGATCTGACGTCCTTTCATGGCGCATCATTGTAACGTCCACTACTTTTAGATAACTTTTATAAACTATGATAGCGAATATTGGTCTATTAAATAATTTAAAAAAACACTTGCAACTTATTTTCTTAAATATTTACGATATGTTGATATACAAATATACGTATATTGCCAGACGGAGGGAAACCAATACGGACTCCTATCCATATTATCACTCATCAGAACTCTTATGATATACATGATTTTTTTATTCATGCTACTGCTTATTACAACTCCTTTGTAGAATGCGACGTTGCCATTCTTATTAGCTACCTATTATATCATGTTCGATGCATCACGAACTCGCGGTTGTGGAAATAATCCCTAAGACTGTACACTTCGCGGTTCTAAAAGTACTTGGCATTTAAAATGCCTCGAATGCCTAAAACCTCGAAGTAGGGGGCCACTTCGAGGTCATAGATTGCCCAGCCGTGCTATAGGTATTATAGACGGTTTGTAGATACTTTGTTAGTCCGAAACTAAAATTTCTCCGCCTTATATCTCGACAACCATTTGAACAATATTTGTTATTCTTCAAAATAATGTTTTCTTTTTCTACCCCCCATTTAAACATTTTTCAGAGACACTTCGCTCGCTCAATCAAAAATTATTGATATAAATGAAACAAATATTGGGATCAAATTAAACGTTTATTAAACTGACATCTTTTATTAATTCTTCATTCAATGAGGGGTAGATATTTTTAATTATGTGATAAAAAAATAGGAAACGTAGTTATGACAGGTTGAAAACAGGTGTTTCATAATACGGACGCCAGATTACCTAGAAATATTCACGCTAACTATCATTTGACGTCCACATCTTCGATATTCGATTGGTATCGAAGATATGGACGTCAAACAATACTAAGTGTTAATATTTTAGGATAATCTGGCGACCGCATAAGGGCAAATGCCCAACGGATGTAATGAATACATGAATACTTCCATTCCAAATCCTTGTTTAAGCACATTGGTTATAAAATTTTACTTAAAACGTTAAATACAATTGAACATCAGCGTGAAAAGTTTTTTCTTAATATACAGATGCCAAATAACGCACGTTATACATATTTTTAGTAATATAGCGTCCAATTTCAACAAAATTTAAAACAAACGAAACTTAACAATCAAGCCTCTCACGAAAAGAACATAAGTTTGTAGGTAGTAATGTTGTACATATTAGGTACAATAGTAGCATTCGTCTGCAGGATAGTGATCATAAATACTAAACACCAAACAGTTAGAGCACCAAAACTCAGCACGAGCAAGTAATAAAATTATATTTTCGGGAATATTCATGTCAGCAACAATATGCCACGGTCTAATATTGTAGACATCAACAACCCATTTGCAATTCATGCAGTAAAACCTTATATTGAAACTAGCTTAAAACCTGCAGCTTCGCCCGCGTTGTCTTAGTACGTAGGTATGTGCTTGAAATGAAAATAGCCCGCGGTTTGACCTACGTTGTTTTTGTACTTGATTAGGTATAATAATATCTAATAGTCCGCGGTTTGGCCCGCGTTGTCTTGTACTTGCTTAAAATAATAATAGCCTGCCATTTGGCATACGTTGTCGTATTACTTGCAAGGATAATGCCCACGGTTTGGCCTGAATTGTCTCAGTATTTGCCTAAAATGATAAAAAAGTCACGGTTTAGCCTGCGTATTCTTAGTATTTGCTTAAGATGGTAATTTACAGCACGCAGTTTGGCCCACGTTGTCTTAGTATTTGTTTAAAATTATAAAAAAATGCTGTTTGTAATTGCTTGTTGCAAAGATAATGCCTTTGTTTCAGAATTTGCCTAAAATGATAATAGCCCACGGATTGGCTTGCATTGTCTCAGTATTTGCTTATTTAATTTACTTGTATCTAAAGTTTATTACGGAGTGCGTGTATTTTTGATGATAAATTGGTGAATATTTGAGATTAATTCAATGATAGTAATAATTATTATAATAGTATCTATGTAGGAATTTCACAATACCTATTGGCTTTTCATTGATGGTAAACATTGTGGCTACTTGTATAGGTACGTCGGTAGAGAAAAATCAATGTCGTACAGTGCGACACAAAAGAGATGAAATGAATTATTCGGGAACTAAATTATCACTTTTGCTGGAACCACAACCTGAGCTGTCAGTCATTGTTTACATCCTAGCATTTTTCTCGTTTTGTGTTATTTTGTGGATTGTGAACAGGAAAACAGTATTATTATGCAAAAAATAATGCAAAATATGCTAACAAAACGATGGTGGCGACCTCATTTATTTTCAAGTGTTTTATGTCGCACTGTATGTAGATTCAGCAACCTGCGCTCGGCCATATGTGGTAATTTGTGTTATTTTCTGGCTTCGTACCAAATTTCGTTAGAATTCATTTACTCGTTTTAAATTAATCAGTTATAATATAAAGCTAAGATCTTTATATTATAACTGATTAATTTTGGCTATCCCTACGAAATCCTGTAGATTTTCCGGGATAATAATAGTTCCAGTATGGAACTATGAAATATATTGGGTGCTTCCTACATACCTGTTTTCATCCGTAACCTGTAATCGATGTTTTTTTACCAAATTTGGGACGTATCTGACCCCTAAGGATTTTTTTTGAGGAAAATCGGGAATAAACATATTTTAGTCTCAAAAGCATCTATACAAAGTTTTATGTCCATCGATTCAGGGAATAAAAAATTAGATGCAAACAAAAAAGGCGCGTTTTACCCCGTAAAAGATCTTTTTTTTTTAATTTTCATCCTTTGCGCTTCATTATGTCGTACGATGTACTTATATTCCAAATTTCAAGTTTATATCTTTAGCGATTTGGGCTGTAGCCTAAACTGATTAATTTTGGCCATCCCTAAGAAATCAAACCCCATAGATTTTCCTGGATGTTATTAGTTCCCGTATTGAAACATACTGTGTGCTTCCTTCATACCAGATTTCAACTATAACTGTTCAGCTGGTTGGATGTAATTGACGCTGTTTTCATCAACTTTGGGACCTTATTTGACCCCTTAGATAAGAGAAATTCGGAAAACAGGAACAATCGTAACTTTTATTTTGATTGAAAAGCATTTATACGAAATTTCAAGTCTATCGGTACAGGGAATAAAAAGTTACATACAAAAGAAAAGGGCCCGTTTTACCCCGTTAGAGATCGATTTTTCAAAATTTTCTTCCTTAGTGCTCCATAACGTGGTTCAATGTACCTATGGTCCAAATTTTAAGTTTATATGTTAAGCGGCTTGAGCTGTAGGCTGTCTGTCAGTCAGTCACTCAGGGAAGCCTTTTATATAATAGATGAGTTTCTATCCAAGGCCATGTTCGGTTATTGGCCAGAATATGATACAAAATTAACAGAGTATGCTCACTTAACAAATACAATATCCTTGTCATATAATTCTTTTTTTCAATAATTTCACAATTGTACAGTATTTTTCAACGGTCAATTTCTTTTCAAAGATGTAACACGCCCAAAATACAAACAGATGTTGCAAATTTGCATCTTGAGTAGTAAAACATTTCAAGCAATATTTCGATCTTGATTAGAAAATGCCGACCGATAAGCATAGCATAGGAAAGTCACCCAAAGACCAGCAGAGAGGATGAGATCGTGCCTAAAAATACGATATATGCAAACTGCTACAAACTAATGACTCTTTAGTAAATCAATAGGTTATCAGTCTTAAATAGAGACCACTAGCTCGAAAACATAGCGTAAGATGTTCACTTTCAGTGTAGAAAAATAATAATAATGCAAGAACACGTAGACCGATGCGATGTTCGCATCTGGTCCTACTGCGCGTTGTTCTGTTTATTGGACTTACTTCACCAAATGATCTTTTAAAACAAAGATGACGACGATGAAAATGATGATAATAATTAGTTTTAAGTGTTTTCTGTACATTTAACTATGTTTAAATGAACCTGCAATCTCAGGAGATCATCAATTGTTAATTTTGCATAGTGAATGTATTTTAGTAGATATTTTGAAAAATATGGGTATAGATAAAACCAACTAAAAACATTTTGGATCGTATAATTATACAATAAAACAATAAATAGTAATAAAAACATTAAAGTAACCTGTGTAAAACATTGAAAATTAAAAATAATGCTATGTTCATTTGACTTTTCCGTTATTATTGCAAGTTTGCCCAGTGATGAGAATTGTAAAATTAGGTAGCTACTCGACATTCCAGCTCAGATTGATCAAGAATTAAAAAGTTATTCGACTTTTTCTGTCCACCCGGTCTCTGAGACATATAGGTCACAAACGGCGGGTTAATTATTTTGAGTGTACTTCATAATATCTCTGATGAATTTTAAAAGACTCGAAAGTTAAAACTGTGTAACTTTTGAGTTGAAACATTTAGAATGATCGCATGAATTGGTTCAAAAATGGCAAATTTTATTCATTTCAGTTTTGTTTCTAAAAGACCTAATAAATGGCAATTCATATATATAATACCTATGCTAAATGATAATAAAAACATGTGTTTTTATGACGTCATTGATCATTTGATATGGGATAAATGACTTGATTAAAAAAATAGTGTACTTGAAAAACCCAGTGCGTGACACCGGGGTCACAAACGATGCAAGTCAAATTGACGTCACAAACGGCGGGTTAAATAAATTCGTGCGATAACGAGATCACTAACGACGCGGCGCCCGTATACTACGACGCGACCTGACATAGCGAAATGCTATGATTTTTCTAAAACATTAATAATGCGCACGGAACGGCAACGTCGCATCTCCAAAGTTTGTGCGGAAGTCAAACACGGCTATAAATGAAAGTATCCACAAATTGACAACAGCGCCATTCGTTTAGTAACGAAAATCAACGGAACTACGTAAATACGCAGTCTAGGCAGATTGGAAGAAAAATTACGTCCAATAGATTTTTCATATCTTGACATTTCTAGTATCAGTGTGTCATTTCGAAAGCAATGCGCGCAGTCTCCTATTTGACGTCCGTATACGGACGTCGTAAACAGGTGGACGCCACATTAGATGCAAAAATAGCCATAGTGGACGTCCGATAAGTTACAGGATATATATATATATATATATATATATATATATATATATATATATATACAAAATAGGCTAGTCGACAATATTTTTTTTTATTTCCTCTTGCAACCGCTAACCATAAACAGAGCCGATTTACGAAAACAAGAATAAAATCAACTTAGAAATAAAGAAACTACAAGCATATTTATATTCTTGCTAGACAAAGAGCGCACTATAGCAGACTGTGACGTCACTGCCCGTAAGTGTCATACATTTGCCATAGGTACTTTATTAGGACATGACATTCTCTCTTTATCTCTGCCACAATCTTTACAACCTTATATCTCTGGACTTTATTAGCCAATTTAATTATTTTTTCAGTTAATTTAAGTTAATCATAATTAGTAATCAGAATTTACGAATCATAATTAGTAATTAGAACTCACTAATCCTAATACTGTTGATTAATAAACAGTCAACTGGGTAGTTGACTGTTAATGAATTATCTAAAACCTTTAGATTGTAATGAAGTAAATGTCACTCACGATCACCCATCTGAACACTGACCGTTCCGCACGTTGCTTAACTTCTGTAATTAAAGACACCTAATCAAGCAAAACTACATAAATGTAAAATTCCGATAGACGGTTACGGTTAGGCAAAAGTGCATAAGTGTAAAATTTCGACAAAACGTTAAACAAAACTACGTAAGTACAACATTTCGATAAAACGCTAGAACTAAACAGCCATAAAGCACCTCACATTTAAATTAGCAATGCTTAAGACGAGCAATAAAAGGCCGCGCTCATTATGGCGGGCTCGTGAGAAAGCGGCGCGGCGGCGAAACAACCTGCAGAGTAGGCAGGGAGAGATGGAATACAGATCATGATCCATACAACAAAAGTAAGCAAAACTCTACTATACTGAGCGCCACACAAATCGACGCATGGGAAGTTATGCGCAGAAGCCGAAATATAGGCATTCGCGGGAGCCAGAGAGACGAGACGCCGGGGCACACCCGCTCGCTAACCTCATGCCTCCCGCGCGCTCCCTACGCAATACGACACGCAGCATCGAAATTGTGCACACATGCGCAATAATTAGCCAATCACGGCGAAGTGTCATCTGCGGCTAACATCTCATCTGCCAATTTGTGGGGCGCTCAGTATACCATCGGAGCCAACCGAACATGCGGCAGGTTGGTTCCAACAGAATCGGAACGTCTACCAAGATTTATAGCAAACTTTTGTTGAACTGCGTTGATGGACGAACGTAAGTAAGCGGCAGTGCGCATGGGCATTGTCGTCCCAGATGAAAACTGCTGTATCTCCCATAAAAGTATTTTTACCAAAACACTTTGTGGTCTTATTATTTTTAACGCAATTAATGCTTGATGAACTTCTATCATCAAGTAATAATTTAAGTACCTACCTAACTGAGTAATGATAGACTATAATTTTTATTACAATGTACGGATGATATTATTGTAACATATTACAGATTATAAATTAGCTGGGCATTTTTTTTTTGGTTTGGCACAACAGCGAAATGTATCAATCGGTGACTAATCCAAAAATGTCCGATACCAAATGGCCGATTTTTTTTAGATTTCATTTTCTAACATTACGTAGCTACGTTTCGTTTCAATAATTTTCGTTCACATTTGTGCAAAATAGTGTAGGTACACAGAAAACTTTCGTTGTGTCTAGTTTAGAAGTTATCCATTCGCTCCTTCTTGTTCTGTGAAAGCTACGGCTTGAGTGCCAGCTATTGACAGGAACTTACTAGCTCTCGGAAACTTTTATATTTGCACTCAATTCAATACGCAATGTTATAATATAAATCAGAGCAAAGACATTAATTGAATGTTTAAATGTGACATTGGAAAATAGAAGAGTCCAGAAAACGATTTCTCAATATGTATTTTGATGTATTTTATGATACTTAAGCCTCGTGAGAAAGTGTGCCAGCGAGATTTCGAAAGCATCATACCAGCGAGTGCATTTTAATGATTGTTTTATGTATGTACAAAAATAATTTAATATTATTCGCCAAGTCATCGCTGGCAAAACAAAGTATTTCATGCATAAACTCCATATTCGTTAACCGTTACTCTTTTTCAGTTACTCTTGTAATTTCTTAATTCATCTTAGATAATTTTCTTCTATCCATCATCCGTAGGGCGTTCACTGCTAGACATAGCCTATGGATTTCCTTTCCTTTTTCACACGTCGAAAAGAGTTCTTTTCGTGGTCGCATGCTGGACTAGCTGCGGTCTTAATTATATCGAATATCCACCCAATCGGTAGATGTCTTACGCAGCGCTTGCCGATACGTGGTCTCCATTTGAGATTATTTACGGTCCCGTCATCCATTCGTTTATCGATCTATGAGCCCTGTCCATATTTATGTAGATAAAATGTTATTAAGTAATTATTAAACATATTTTTGCTCACAATAGCCGTGGTGGTATAGTGGTAGTGACACCCGCCTTACAATCGTGAGGTCATGGGTTCAAATCCCGGTCCCATACCAATGAGTTCTTTAGTATTTATGTACGGATTATGGACACCACTTGCATTTCGGTGAAGGAAAACATCGTGAGGAAATCGACATACATATACTCGTACATACGTCCGTAGAAGGAATTCGATGGCGTTTGTGAATTCACCAACCCGCACCGAGCCAGCGTGGTGGTTATGGTCCAACCACCTTTCGTGGGTAGACCTACGTCTTACAGTGGACTATTAAAAAGGCTGGTAGAGATATTCTTAATCTTTAAAATCTCCAACACCTGGTCACCAACACCAGTTCCCATAAGCTTACTTATCTAAACATCCTGCTACACGCTACACCACCTGTAGTTCTCGCTCGAGCTGTGGGCAGGAATTCGACTGTCTCATCCTCGATGCCATAAACCTAGCCTGACCACACGGCCTGTTGTTTTTGCCTCTTCCGCCCAAACCAGTTCTTTATGCTGTCTCAAATTGTAACCAGCACAGATTGATAAGCTCTCAAGCATGTAGTTATGTCAAATATTTTCTTTAGTAAAGAATCTGTGATAGTCCAGTCATTATACAGATACAATTGGAAACGCAAGAGAAACAGAAGTTTGCAAAACATTTAGAATGGAGCTACTATGTGTACTAATGGAGTTTACTCTGTACTATCTTTATGACTATTACTCGTACATTATCCCTAAAAAAAAACCTAAATTCTGGATCACGTAAGCATATACAAATAAAAAGGTTAATAACGAGTGAAATAAATAAAAGAAAAACTCCAAACTAGAAGAATTGAATAGAATCACAATAAATCTAATGAAAAATATCAAAAAGATTAAGTCTTCTGATCTTGAAAAACGTTTTTTTCGTCTGTCTCTGTTGGGAGATGTTGATATCTAATAGATATTGGGCAATCTGTAGTCTGTACACCGACCTCTAACACAGTAGGTGCAGTATAATAACACCACAAGGTCAAACTTCGACTAAAAGCAAGCGTTGAACTATGTAATTTTAAAATACTTCATCAACGTTCCGTGATCTGTCATTATCATCATAATCTGCTGTAGGGCGGCCACTGCTACGCATAGGCCTTCCTTATGAAATTCCAATAAGCCCGGTTGGAAGCAGCTTCCAGGTATAGCCCTGCTATGAAGAGGGCTACGTTTGGAGTCTCTCAGAATTGAGGAGATCCGCAGACGAAATAAAGTTACCGACATAGCTCAGCGGATTAGAGCTAGTAGCGTAGTGGTCAGCACGGTCAGTCTCGGATGGGTGACCGCGGGTGGCATTTACAACTGAGCACTACCGTGGCTCGGATGACACGTTAAAATGTAGGCCCCGGTAGTTTTAACCGTTAAGCCATGTCAGATGTCTTCAGGCGGCTCACTGGTCTAATACGAACTTACATAGCGGATTAGCAAGTTGAGAATGATCCTTGTGTCGGTTTTCAATTAAGACATCAACACTATTGAATGGGTTTTTTGTGAAACCTCGTGTGGCTGTGTGAAACCTTTCCGCGCCGATGACTCGGCGATTAGGGGGTAATTTGTGAATAATTGGCATGCAGGTGATTTGACTACGTTGCTTGAGGATAATGGACTGTTTTAAGAACTCGATGACGTAAATAGATCTTTTGGTTTCTATAGAAACAAGGGATTCTCTAAGAACTCTTTTTAACTTGAGCCACGCTATTTTAGAATCACTAGATGACAACCCGGCTTCGCTCGGGTGAAATATGACTTATAATACACGCACACTCATCATAATTTTATTTGATCACCATCTTTACGAAGAGTTCTTCGCTGCATCATTTTTTTACAATCATGACAATGATTACCAAATGCAAGGAGCATAGATGAAGGAAGGATCGCTTCGCTCTGAGCGAAGACTTATCCTTCATCTATGGCAAGGAGATTAGGCTGATAACAAAATGATGAAGGTCAAGCAAAACAATTATGAAAGACATACATTAAAAAAAATAGGTAATTTCGGAATGATGGTTGTAAACAATATCCCAAAGTAATTGCTTAAAACTAAAGGAATAAGTACTGAAAATGTATCTATACATTCTGATAAAACGAAAAAAAAGGCAACGTCAACTTTAAAGATTAGGTATGGCGAGTATTATATTTTCTATGATTATCTATCTATCTATCAGCCGTAGGACGTCCACAGCTGGACATAAGGCTCATAGATTTCCAATAAAGCCGGTTGGTGATATATTATGATGTACTTTATGTAGCTTGTATCCTTTGCTTCTCCAGTGGAGTCTGATTACTACATACACAAAATTAATAGCCTACACTCCTGTCCTATTTTATGTTTCGGATCATTGAAAACTTTAAGTAGGTACCTAACTTTCGGTTAGGTACTAACCTAGTATATTAGATATCTGTGGTACTAACCAAAGGTTGGACCTTAACGTGACTACGACAGTGACTACATATTTTGATACAATATTATCAAAAATTATTAAAACTTAATACTTGACACTGGCAAATGCACCACAATGCGACGCCTAAACATAAAAGACTTGTCTGCTCAAGATCAGTGATGCCAATTTAGCATTTTTATGCTAAATTTAGCATATTTTCATCTTGTTTAGCATATTTTCATCTTGTTTAGCATATTTATTTGCAATATAGCATACGTCATATTTTTAGCATGTAAAATAATTGTACAATAAGTTTTTTACCATTAAAATTAATTTCGAGATTCGACTTAAAAAGGGCAAGGATATGCTGCTAGTCTTACGCAGTTTCAGAGAACGCACTACGCTCTGTAGGTACCAAGGGGAGTTATACAGTCTGAGCAATGACACAACCTCGTCTTCAAGCTCATTAGTGGTCGATGAAGACCAAGATACTTACGTTTTATTTGATAACATAATAATAGGTCATAGTCGATTAAAACACATATTTTGTTAATTAATAACAATTTTATAATTATGTTACGTTTCATTTCATATTGAAAAATGTTATCACAATTTTTAGCATGTTTATATAGCATTATTTTGTCACAATTTTAACACCATTTTAGCAGATTCTTTATTTGTGGTGTTGGCAACACTTCTCAAGTTATGTCATCCGTCATCCGGTGTCAATATGGACACCGTGTTTTTGTTTGTCAGCACCGTTATAATTTATTAAAATACTCGATAATCCGAATTTTCCGGATATATGTTGTCGACTCGAAATCATTATTTTTTTATGTTTTATCATTCAGATAAAGTTTCAATCGAGTCTACCGTACCCCTTGACGAAATTATTAATATAGATAATTAGACAAAACTGTATGATACGGAAACCACAAAAACCTATAGATACGTTATTCACTAAATACGGATGAGTTGAAAGAAAAGGAACTAAAAAAAGATTTTAAAAGTGTCAATTTATCATTTAATCAATTTATTAAGGCTTAAATATTTTGAAAGTTATAAAATGGAAACCTAACAGGACTCCGGAATAAATCTTGGAAGGCATTGAGATTCAGTGAGTGTTTAATTTTGACAAAGACAACATTAAATTGGTACCAGAACGAGATTTCACATGACCTTTCCACGGTGAATAGCAAGCAGATAAGCCTTTTAAGGACAAAGATGCTTCTGTACTGTATATTTGCCTTAAGTTGTGGGCCTACTTGAAATTCGAAAGTTATGCACAAACTAGTCTATAATAGGCGATGGTGAATCCTGTATAACGTGAAGTTTAAGAGAACGTCTAAACAAGGATCGATTTATTTACACGAAAATGTTCTTTTGATACTATTTTAAACTATGTTCAAATTACAAGCCTAAGAATAAACTTTTCACTGACAAAAATCAGGCACTCAAGTCGACGCGTATATATTTTTCAATTCTTATTTTTCACTTTACACAGAGTGGTGCGATATTGATAATTCTTTTTTAATGGAAAGGGTATACTTCGAAGTTGCCCTCATTTAAATTATATCGAAATCAGCTGAGCAATTTTTGATAAATCAACAATAGTGTGAAAATTGCTACATGGATCCGTGCGAACTATTCGCGAATTCTGTATACGGTTATTAATGTGTGTTGTGTGTAATTACATGCTTACGCGCTCACCAAAGAGCGCGTCATGTTTACGACAAAACTCACACTCAGCATACAGCACTTTATTTTACCCGCCAAATACGTACATTTTATTAATTCTAGATCAGTATCCTTCAAAGATTCGCACGCACAGACACCGACACTTGAGGAGACTGGGGCAAAATTGAGTTTCCCATGTGACACCGAACATAGAGACTTGGAATGTGATCAAATCATCAAATATGCACAGAGCGTACGAGATTTGGCAAAGTTTTTTCCTTGTTTGTGTCTTTCAACTAGAGATAACCATCTAAAATGGAGCTTTGCGTTTAAAATACAGCGGGCAATTTACGGCGGGAATAGCAGGGTTTGAATAATAATCGTGGCTATAATGGACCTGTGGTACAATCTAGATGATTTGGGATAAAGCTGCGCCCAATTTTCAAAATAAGAGAATTTGAACTGAAGCTTATCTCTTTTCCGCGTCGTGAAATGGCAATATCAAATAATCCACGCCACACAAGTCGGCGGATGGGAGGTTAGGCGCAGAACGCTGCGCATAAGGCAAAATATAGGTATGCGCGGGAGCCAGTGACACACCCGCCCGCCATCTTCATGCCTCCCGCGCGCTCTCTACGCCCGTGCTCACTACTTCGACACTTGCGTAGGAATTGTGCACACATGCGCAATGATTAGCGAATCACGGCGAAGTGTCATCTGCGGCTAACTTCTCATCTGTACTGTAAAGTTTTTGCGAAACGAATAATATCCAGTACCTAGCCATTATATTTTTCAGGTCAGTTTCATGACATTGGGTTGCTTGTTATTTATATCTTAGTGGAATTTGTAATATCAGAAAAGTTACCCAGTGTCTCGAAATATTGAACATCGAATTGCAGTACATTGCCACACGAATTTGAACTAATCAACCGTGACGCGACATTGTTAATCCCGTTACTAAAATGCGTAAAAATACAAATGTACATAAACAACATTATACAACCTCTGTTCTTAAAACCGCATATTTTATACTGTCAAACGTTATTTTAGGAGAAAGGGTTGAATAAAAGCAGCAAATATATTTCACCCAGAATAGCATACATAAACGTGGCAATGCCTAGATAATCCGAGATTATCTCATGTCGACGGCTTCCGTCAAAAAGGTCGTATACGCGAATTTACGAGTATTACAGATTCCAGAAACGCCCGGCAAAACAACGGGTCGTCAAAGTTACTCATGTTACAGGTTCCAATTCAAAGGGCCGAGAATTTACCTTTGTTTAAGTTAGAGCACAATGGAGTAATGACCTTCAAGTTACAGTAAGTCGGTATATTGTAATCTGTGGCTCAATTTTCACGCGATAGTCAAGTAATGCCTCGTGCGCATGGCGGCGTGGCAATGAAGAAAGCGATAACTCGAGTTTTATTTTTATTTTATTTATTGTAAAATTTTAGTGAAATAATAAATAATACGTAACTAGACCATAAATACTTGAATGTAACGAATAAAGAACAAAACATGGTCTTATTTTTTAATTGACTATTTTTGAGTCGCTGTTTCCTTTTGAAAATAATATGAGTATAAATCACGTAGTTTAAAAACAATAGCTATTAATAATGTGCCTGTCTCGCACAACAATTGTAATCAAACTTTGGTTCACAACGAATTCAAAGCAATCATTCAATGACATTCGATACTTGCCCGTAAATAACTTGGAATCTAAGCTTGGAATAATTAACAGTAGAGCCAACAGTATACGTTTTTCTACGAATGCCCCACAAGACCAGTTACTTGGGAGTTCTGAGAAAGACCTTTGTTTCAATAGAAATTACTGAGAACCTAGACAATAACAAACTTAGGACTTGATCAGCGATTATGACGTTCACAGGACATTCTTTATTTTTAATTCTTATAATGAATACATATTCACAATTTCCATCTGTACCTAAGGTTTCAATATATCTATCGACTACATATATGTATACATTACTATATTATGACGAAAATGTCACTCTGAATATGAAACGCTATGTAAAATTCTAATCAAATACATCTGAACAATCAAAAAGGCTACTAAGCAAACTAGACAAATAAATAGATCCATTTTAAGAAAAAAGTGGATGAATATCTTAGATTCAGTGTTACTTAAAAGCTTATAAATACATGCGCGATGAAGGCATGCATTATTTCAAAGGCATAGTGAGTAAGAACAAACAGCAATAAACAATAGAAAAATGCTATTTATATAGATTAACATTAGAATTTCAACCACTTATATCATCACAACAATCACACTTAGGCTAATATCGCGTCACGTAAGAATTCTTTACATGGAAGTGGTTGTAGAACAGTAGGTGGAGTTGATTGCAAGCTGACCACAAAACCTTTGCGGCTTTAGAAACTTAATAGGTGTCTATTTCTAGCAAAATCGATTTTGTTATCCATAAAATTGCGAGTGAAGGAGTTGAAGACATTATCTATAATGTCTTAAATGTGAGTTAAACTTTCCGTTTCTGAGAAGGCACTAAACGTAGTAGTCAGATACATTTCACAATTTGGATTCATAGAGATTACATTAAATCACATCAATTAGATTTAACTTGCAGATTTAATCGGATTACGTATTTGAGTATTATAAAAACCTATAACCTATAAAAATGGCGTTAGAATAGCTGTAATAAAGACAAACGAATTTTAAATCTAATAAATGAAGGGCGTCTGTAATACTTACACTACATTAACAGAAGAAGTTAGGGGTCATTCAGTTAGTAATTTTAGCGTACTAAAATGATCTAAGTAAATAAATTGTGGCTTTTTGTAATGCAACATCGATTCCCAAAAAGACAAGTGACCTTGATAATTAGTATCTCCGAACTAAACAATTAACATACTAACTAATGCAGACAAAGCAGTATTAACAATGAAATAATTATTTTATAAAATAACTGAAAGCAGAATATTTTACACAAAATCATTCGCCTATATCATTCGCAAAAGGAAAGATGGCCGAAATCGTTTCGTTTCCTTTATTCGTGGACTAGAGATAAATCTCGAGTCATTTCCGTCCGGAAATTCCGTTTTATTTGTCCCAAGCTGAAAGAACCATAAAAACTATTCATAGCTAAATAAATAGTTTACTACAATAGCTACCACAGAGGTTTGACTGCCTCGGTGGCTCAGTGGTTAGTGACCCTAACTTCTGGATCAAAGAGGCGTGGGTTCGATCCCCACTCAGGGCAAATATTTATGTGATGAACATAAGTGTTTGCTCTGTGTCTGGGTGTTATTTAGTTACTATCTATATAAGTATGTATTTAAAAGTATATGTAGTATATCAGTCTCTGGCAGCCATAGCACAAGCTTCGCTTAGTTTGGGGTCAGAGGCCGTGTGTAAGATGTAAAATATTTATTTATTTATTTAACAGCCAAAACTAATTTGAGTTTTCGTATTGCGAGAGAATATCTGTGACTAAGTCAACAAACGGCATAAGTTAATAATGATCTAATTTTTATACATCTTTGTTTGCCTGCCTTAATTTTTTTTTATTTCGTATAGGTTTGCGTTTGACTACATATTGCCTGATGTTAAGCAGATATGTGGTCTAGTCTAGGGTTAGTGGTTAACACGCTTACTTAGAAGATACCTATTTACTCGGGATTTAAAGACACCCACGTTGTACTGTAGCGGGAAGACACTCAGGCAAAGCGTTCCACATTATGGCTGTTTTGGCATTTATATAACTTTGTTTGGCTGCAAACGCCTTAGTAGCAGTGTTAAGAATGAAATGAGTGCCAACTTAAAGTTGTGAAAGGAAGCTTTAAACAAAATACATACAACACTAGATCCTAATGTACTTCCTTAAATATACTAATGACTACAACGGAAACTCGTGATATCACCGCGTAGAGCGTTTAACTCCGGAAATGACGGACATTTTATGGCGAGTGAAAACAAATTATGGCATCTCCAAACCCATTTATCACTCCAGATATGGAAAGCAGAGTGTAAATCAAACTGTGTGATGACTTCCCAGCACACAGATATGTCTGCGTAAGGTTTTGTTCTATTTTGATTTTTGCCCTTTTCGTTTTTTGGAGGAAAAGTAGTGTTTCATTTTCATCCATAAAATATAATACCGAGGTATATGGTACACACAGAGACATAGGTATATATATACACTTAAGTAATAGAATATTAAATTAACATATTTAGATTGATTTGGACTAAACTATACTAAAAAAATTAGCATAGTCTAGTGAGAATAATCGAATTTTACTTACTTACAGTGGAAGTAGGTATGTTTCAGGAATTACATGATACATTTAAATATTCATCCACAATCATACCTTAAGAGCAAGGCTCTTGTTGGTGGGGCAACTTCCACGTCTCACTGTTGAAAAATATTATGAACCTACTTCTTTATGAGAGAAAACTAGTGATAAAGTTAATCTATTTATTATGACGTTAAAACTTCTGGAATATATTACGATTAACGGACACGAGCTTTAAACCGATAAGTGAAAGAATTATCATGTCTTTTACAAGGATTAGAGAGCGATTGGAATTCGTTACGATCATAATAATTTAATCAGATTATGACATACTAACGCAATGGCACATATCAAGAGCGTGATTAAATCTTTTGTAGGTAAAGTAGGTACCTACTATAAAGATAAACTAAATTAAAAAAAAAAACTACAGTAAGGGATATTAGGATCAATCTTCAAAGCTAGTGTTTCTATAGTACCTTTAGTTACAAAGAAAAAATCCTAGTCAAATTTTTAGTCACTTTGAATTGGCATAAAACTCATACGATAAGATTTATTTTGATGTATTTCATAATTATTAGTAGTAATATCAACTTGGTTGTTATTTGCGACAGATAATGCAAACGGACCTCATTTACGAGCAGGGTTGCCACCTCAAAAATTATTTTGTCACTAGATCCAGTGTAAAATGTCGCCATATTTTGGAAATTTCGTTCTCGCTAAATTTTGTTTTATTAAAATTAAGTACCTTCTAAGTCTGAAATTAAAAAAAATATAATATAGTTACAGTCAATTTTAAAAAAAGAACGCACTTTATTAAAATTCAAGATTTTGATATATTAAATCTTCCATTATATCTTCATCATCCACAGACGCCGCCGACGTTAGCGCTGAAGATGTTGTTGGTTGTGATAGATCTTTAAATGAGTACTTGGAGTTTTTGCCGATAGCCTCAATGACATCGCTAGGTAATTCGTAGTTGAAGCATTTCATTTTCAGAACTTTCAATCTGTTTCTAATAAAAATTATGGCATTAAGTAGTGGACTGGCCATTCTGTTTCGTAATTTGCTTTTAACGATACTCATAACACTGAAAATTCTTTCAATTTCAGCATTAGAATGAGGTAATGATAACGCGGATATAGCAAGATGAGCTATTTCTCCAAAGTCATTTATTCCTGCAGCATTGCTATGCTCATTCACCTCAACCCAAAACTGAATAACATCTTTCGTATTCTTCCACTGGATAAAACAGATATTATGCCACTGTTGCAATATTTTGTCAATGTCACTGGCATTGTAGCCAAGTTCTTTAGCTAGTTCCGATATAGAATTATCCTTACCCTGGCGTAGAACCGTATCTGGACCCAATTTAGACATTAGCTCCAATATAGTATAATTCGTCGGCAGTCTTTGTTGGATTTCCTTGGCTAACATCACATTGAATTCAATACAACGACGTTTTATTCTTGATACAGCATTTGATGATAATGATGTTTTTGCGCTCTCTGATTCAAATAGGTATCCCATATAAGGGACTGGATTAAGGTTAGTGTCGATATCAATGTTCAAGAAGTCTTTATCTGTGATTGCTGCATTTGGCAACAGTATCCTGTTGCATGTAGAACGCAAGAGTGTAATCAACACGTTTAATAATTGTAGTGGATTTGCAGTTTCACTTTCAAAGCTTTTTATAGCTACCTGTACATCATGTAATAAACTTTTTAAAAATAACAAATACAAATAATTGGTGTCGTCCTTGTACATTTCGTACAATACATCTGCCGTGTAGCACCGATCTTTTACAATTCCGAAATGTAAAGTCAGCTCTTTATATTGTGCCAAGATTCTTTGAACTGCTGGTTCAACTGACAACCAGCGTGTGTCACATACCTTTACAATCTGTAATGGTGCTTCACCACAATTTATAGTTTCGTAAATTTCTTTATATTCATCTTTACGCTTTGTTGAATGGGCGAACCAATTGTATGTTTCTCTGATCATGAATTCAATATTACGAGGTAGCGTCTGCTCCGATGCATGAGAAACCGCAAGTTGCAATGAATGGCAAGTGCATCGTATAAGAATAAGATTTGGTATATCATTCTTCAGTATTCTGTACACTCCGTTATTGATTCCAGTCATTACAGATGCATTATCGGTGCCTAATCCCACCATTTTATTTTTATCAAGTCCATATTTTTGTAAACAACGAAGCAGTGCTTCGACAATTCCAGTGGCATCGCCGCTTTTTAGTGGTTCTAAAGCTAGAAAACATGAAACAACTTTTTTAAGTTTCGAACTGAAATATCTTATTACAATACCCAGTTGCTTGCTTGTACTGATGTCAGTTGATTCGTCAATAATGAGACTGTATCTCTGCTGTCCTATGTCTTTTACCAGTTCCTCAATGAAATGTGGAGCTAAAATATTTTTAATAACTTCTGTACACTTGGTACGATGCATTTTTAAGCCATCGGCGGCTTGAGAATCCGAGAAAGCACATTTAACTAACTCAGTTAAATGATCAATGTTTGAAACTGAACTATGTTCTGTGATATAAAGAGATAGCATACCTTCAGCTTTGCGAGGTTTTGGTTTCGAAGACTTTTCGGGAGTTGCAAATGTTATTGTTTGATTTCCGGATATTATTTGCAATTTTTGCTTATGCTTTTTTGTTTCGGCATGTTTTTTTAAGTCTCCTAATTTTGCTAATAATTCTGATTTACAAAGTGAGCAAAACGCTTTCAGGTCGTCACCAGGTAAAGGTTTAAGCCACCTTTTGAATTCATCATGCTCCTCCCACTCTTTCCTATACTTTTGCGTATAATTTTTTTTCTTGGGCGGCAGTTCCATTCTTTATCGAATTTAATAATCTAAATTCCACTATTTTTACTTCCACGAAGAAACGATACTTTGAACACACTATTCAACTAATTTGTTTACTGTTTTTTCACTGAACACGTGCAATTTCCTACCAACTCGAATCGAATTCAGTAAAGAATGATACAATAATAACGTCAAAAACTATATGACAACTATATTGGGGATTCCCCGACCATAGACTAAGTCCAGAAAGATAAAGATTTCCGTCTCAAATAAGTGTCGCCATATTCCATATTGAAAAATCGCCAAAAATCGCTAAAAATGTATTAGTCGCTAAGCGATGAAAAAATGTCTCTAAAGGCCTTGAAAAATCACCAGATCTAGTGACAAAATCACCAAGGTGGCAACACTGTTTACGAGGCATTATCTTTATTACCTACTTAGCTTAGGTAACAAGGAAGGGCAAACAAAGTAAATTAGTATAAACATCGTAAAACTGATAAATGTATTCATATAATTAAGTTAATGTTTGTGTATGTTTAAAAAATATTTATCGGCTACCAATTCGATAATGTGTTAGCAAAAAAAATGTAACAACATGATAAACATTACATTAAAAATTATACCTACAAAAAATACTATGCCTACAAGCCCGTGTAAGATAGATATTTAAATAAATATAGTGCGCTATTTAAGATAAAAAACATTGAACAACAGACCTTTTGATTTGTAAATTTTCTAATATACACCTAATAAAGTCAAATAGAGGTTATCTAAAGGAGATTGTCCTTGTTGATAAGATAGATACCTAGCTGCTCTGCGCAGAGCGACAGCAACTGAACAAAAATGTGAAACGCAAATAAAAATAAATGTAATTCAGTTGCATCGCTACAATCTAACAATAAATTCACGTGAGAGCACACGTAACCACAATAATGTCATTATCATTAATTTTGCCGTTATTTATAGCAATTCACGGCAAAAAGTGCACGTCTAATAACGTGGAACTGTGTCAACAAACTGGCGCAATAATCGTCACGAAAAAGTAATAAATTGCGGATACGGCATTTTTCTGTCGAGTCGACGACATTACTGTGACCGAAGAAACAAAGAAAACTGATGCTTATTGCTATTATTAATTTCTTTTGTAGTTTAAAATTACTTAATTCTGAAAAACTTCCATGATACCTACCTATAGATCCCACAAACATACTTAGATAGATTTTTTATCTTCAGCAATTATAAAACACGATAGGTATTCTTTTATTGCGTGAATAACCTTGGGTTTTATTCAGATACAATTATTATGTCTTTTTAACACGGAAAGAAGACAAAATAATTCTATGTTTTTGTGAGGATAAACCTTTAGATATTATTCTTCTGCATTAACTTCGCGACAGTACAAACAAATCTATAACTAGGTAGGTACCTACTTTAGTAAAAATTAAATAGTATGTAGATAGTAGGTACTAAAGTAGATATACCTGAGATACAATTTCAACCTTTATTCAACCCCGTATGATTTAATGTTGCAACTGTACAAACATTAAATATTTCCATGCAATCAATAATAAGATAACGATAAAAAATATCACACAACTGATAACAGCATAACTACGTGAAAAGTTAAGCGCATACGGCAAGTACGTCCGCACATATTTGCTAACAATGCACGATTTAAATCAAAAACTTACCGTAAAGTTGCTAAATCCAATCACTAGTTTAGTCAAAGTTTGCAAGAGAACGGCACTAACTTCTCAGTTCACCAACATTCCTAAATAACACAATCTTTCACTGTAATCTACTTCAAAATCACACAACACAGAATATGCGATACCGTTATTACACTCGCGAAAACACGCAAAAAACGAACAAAGTAATTTAGAATGTTTTTTACGAAAGTTATCACGAATTTGAGAAAAACAGCGACGCGACCACCACCTCTGGAGAATAGGCGCGGACTGATTGCCGCGCGAGAAAGAGAAAGCTCGCTGAGATTTGAATGAAATGCATGGGCGGGAATGAGATGGGTATATCGATAAGAATGAAGTTAGCGGAGCGGCCGCGCGGCAATGACCACATGGCACGCATTTCATTTCGGAGTGGGTACAATTTTATTATTGCACAAATTAAAGATGCCGCGTTTTTGTTCGGCAGGCCACGTGTTTCAAATATGTTCTTAAAAATAAACAACTTCAGTGGAGAGGTATTTAATTTTTTTTGGGATAAGTAGGCAGATCCTTGTTTTTGTGTTTGAACAAGTGCGTCTTCAACGGCTCTTCATAATTTATTTTGTTTTGATTGAAAGTAACCTATCCAATAAATACGAACTAGGTAGGGTAGGTAGCTAGATATTATTGAAATATGTACGTAGGTATACCTAACTTCAAATAGCATTGAATTAATGAATTGGTTAACTAATAAAAATATTCGATCAATTTTAATACTTTGTAGGTATAACGGGAATGCACTCACGTTTATTTTCATACTTATTAGTTTTTCTTATTACACACGACCGTAGTTAGTATTATTTATTATTATATCTTCTTTGACACGACTTTAGTTTCGGTCTCATTCGGCGACTGCTGGATTGCGATGTCAGTGCATTGCAAGACGGCTCCGCGCGCCAGCACTCGCAACTTGAGGAAGATCGCCCAATGCGATCGAAACTTTAGTCGTGTGTAATGGCTATGATAATTAACGTGAGTGCATTCCCGTTGTATAAAGTATTAAAATGTGTGAAAACCACGTTAGTTGCCATAATAAAATATTCGGTCAATATTTTGAGGGGGAAACAATTTTTAGTTTTAGTGAGTTACCTAAAAACACGGGTCACATCACGTACCTACCTATTTATGTATACCTACGGTTCCGTAGAAATTCATACGTTAGATTTTATAAGTCCAAATTACCCATATTTAAAACTCGAGTTTTAGGTACCTGAGTACCTATCTACCTAGGTATTGAGAATAACTTAAAAATATCCTACTAATATTATAAACTCGAATGTTTGTAACTTTGGTTTGTGAGGATGGATGAATGGATGTTTGTTACTCTTTCACGCAAAAACTACTAAACGATATTATAAACGCGAAAGTTTGTAAGGATGGATGGATGGATTGGATGTGTGTTACTCTTTCTCGCAAAAACTACTAAACGATATTATAAACGCGAAAGTTTGTAAGGGATGGATGGATGGATTGGATGTGTGTTACTCTTTCTCGCAAAAACTACTAAACGATATTATAAACGCGAAAGTTTGTAAGGGATGGATGGATGGATTGGATGGATGGATGGATTGGATGTTTGTTACTCTTTCACGCAAAAACTACTAAACGATATTATAAACGCGAAAGTTTGTAAGGATGGATGGATGGATTGGATGGATGGATGGATGGATGGATTGGATGTTTGTTACTCTTTCACGCAAAAACTACTAAACGATATTATAAACGCGAAAGTTTGTAAGGATGGATGGATGGATTGGATGGATGGATGGATGGATTGGATGTTTGTTACTCTTTCACGCAACAACTACTGAACGGATTGAGATGAAACTTTGCAATAATATAGCTTATATATCAGAATAACACATAGGCTATAAATTATAATGATATTGCTTACATTTTCCATAATATACCGATAAGTGTTAACTGTTGAGTAAGTAGGAAAAAATCTGCTATTTGCGAGATATTCTAGCGTGCGCTTCAAGAAATGTCAAAAAAAAAATCAACTGTTTTTTTATTTATTTTGATTTTCCACCTCCTTTATTATAAGGGTGGTACTATTATATCTTCTTCGGGTAAGGTAAGGCCTCGGGTTTTAAAGATGGAATGTGACATAGTTAACTTTTTATCCCTGATAAATAAAGGGTTCCCATGGGACAACTTAAAATCAAAATATCAAGGGCGAAGCCGCGGGTAAAAACTAGTTGTAAATAATTTCGTCATTCTTGTATGTTATATGTATATCTACTTCAGAAAGACCAATAGGTACCTATTTTAATAAATAATTTCCTCTTGAGCGCTTTGTGGGCACTGGTAAGCATCAACCTACCAACTTTACTTAAATTATCTTTTGGCCAGGACAGGAAAATCCTTGAATAAAATATTTATAGGTTTATACCTGACTATTACGACTTAGCCAATTTGACATTATTCTTGCTCAGATTTTATATTTGATTTATTTCCAATCAATAGATAGACCGCAGAAACGCGCTGGAGCAAGCCGCTACCAGCCGGTTTTATTGGCGATCTTTAGGGGAGGCCTATGTCCAGCAGTGGACGTCCTATATATTTTATTTATTTCCAATCAATACATAGACCGCAGAAACGCGCTGGAGCAAGCCGCTACCAGCCGGTCTTATTGGCGATCTTTAGGGAAGGCCTATGTCTAGCAGTGGACGTCTTATGGCTGAGAACGAACTAACATAATAAACCAAAACATTAGGTGAGCAAGAATTATATTACTAAAACTGCCCAATCAGAGAAAATGTCCAGCGGCCTTATTTTGTAAGCGCTCTGACGTTCGGCTTCGCTTTTTCTCCTGCTCGCGCCAGTTACTCACGCCGCGAGAGCGAGCGGGAGGAAAAGCGAAGCCGAACGCCAGAGCGCTTACAAAATAAGGCCCCAGATCAGGATGTTGAAATAAGATGTCATCAATGAGCACAATGAATCGATTACTTGTAAACATGTTATGCCATTATAGAAATTGCGTGCAAAAATAGTCTGTACCCACTAATCTGGAATGGAGAGATTTTAAACTTTCTCCGCTGCCCACTACTGCCCGCCTGTTTTTGGGTGACAAGATCACACCCACAGACATACGAGTACGATCATCCTATGCCTATGATAACATCAACGACGTACAATGAACTGACTACTATTTATTTAATTAAACATCCATATTATTAAAGGATTTGAAAAAATAAACAACGGATTGCACTCCGGGAGTTTAGGCAGAAGTGAAAACTTGAACATATAAAGTAAGCATTTATGTAGTAAGTAAATTACAATATCACACACGCACACTCGAGAAAGCGCCCTGCGCCGTCTTACGAATTTTCGGTCACGTTACCTGACGCTTTAACATAATTATTTTACCCATCCCAAAAACTGCACAACGCCGCTACAGTTTTCACTTCAAAAACTTTCTTGTTAAAGAACACCAAACAAATATATTATTTGTATGTATAATCGCGGGTCGAACCTGCTAACTTAACTGCTAACCTGATGTTAAGCGGATGTGCGGTCTAGGGTGTAGCACGCTTTCGAATCCTCATTCCTCATACGATCAGCCAGAATGTGGAACGCTTTGCCTGGTTCTATCTTCCCGCTAAAGTACAACGTGGGTGTCTTCAAATCCCGAGTAAATAGGTATCTTCTAGGTAAGCGTGCTACACCCTATACCGCATATCTGCTCAACATCAGGCAGTATGTAGTCAAACGCAAACCTACAAGGAATAAAAAAAATAGAATTATTTTTCTGTCACTTTTTCAAACGTCGAAAAGAATTCTTTTCGTGGATTTTCGTGGTTGAATGCTAAGTTAGCAGGTTCGACCCGCGATTTCGACTATAATCGTCGATGTTGCAGCCGGACGACATCAAAACCTACATTTTACCTAAACTCCAATATTTCGTAGGTGCTACACCAGGGCAAGCATATATACCTACCAATAGCTAGCGTACCTATAGGTGCCTAGTTAGTGCTCCGTACTTAGTAGCACTAGACTTGAGTACAGCAGCGACGCTCAAAAGCCCGTGCAAAAAGCTCCCTGTGCTTATGCTTTCCTTGTATTAGACGAGCGAGCGATATTTCGGGTAGGTACGCTAGTGGCTTGGTCTAACCTAGACAGGGCAGATTTGTGTAGTCAGGGTTGAGGGTTAAAACCACTGCAGCTTATCGCTCCGCTTGTCACCAACTCCTCTACTTAACCGAGCAGCTGTTCTTTTTTCTTTTTTTCAGCTTCTGTCCCCGGTTATGTTTCCTAGGATTATAGTTCTTTATTTTATTCTTATTCAAATACATTTGTTTATCTATTACATATATACCTTAATCTATATTTTACATTTATCAGGTATGTATCTTTCTAAATTTTTATTTTATATAGTTAAATTCTATATTTTTGCCTCAACTTTTTCAATACAGATATAATCTTTTAGCTTACTCTATATTACCAATTCGGAATTTACAAACTTATTATATTATGTCTTAACCACATTATGGAAAACTTAATTCTATAATCTACTTTTATTTATATTTCAATTTAATTTACAGCTGTTATGTTAGACATCGTTCTTTTGTTTGTAGGGTAATAAATCGCTGCATCTTATCGCTGCGCTTATCACAACCTCCTTTATTTAACTGTGTTTGAGGTTAAGGTTTTGTACAAGACTATACATAAATTCTCCTTTGACAGCTGTTAGACATTGTTTTTTAGATTTAGGGGTATAAAATCGCTACATCTTATCGCTCCGCTTATCACAACCTCCTCTATTTAACCGGGTAAGAGGTTAAGGCTTTGTACAAGGCTACGCTCCTTTGACAGCTGTTAGACATTGTTCTTTTGCCCGTGGCACGTCACTAATTCCCTAGTGATGTGCTTTATTTGTATCGTACATGAAGTTCTTGTAGCGTTTTATTATGCATGTAGGTAACATGTTAAGCCTGTTGTTAAGTTCCTAAGTTAAGTTAAGCTCCTTGTTACTTGTTATATGAGCTAAATTGAACTTCGACATGCGTTTTGTTAGCGTATCTTTTTTACGTAGTCTTATAACAATATACAGCGTGAAATATAATTGATTTCTTACAACGATGTACGTTGAAATTACAGATTTTATTAGTATATTTTTTAATTAATTTGACTTTTACTTTTCATCTTTGTTAGACTAGGAATGTTGATCGAATTGCAGTTGAAATTACGACTTTAGTCGAAATTTTGATTGTAGTTAACTGACGAACTTTTCTGGAATAACCTTGTTAAAATTACACTAATAATAAATAAATAAATACTTTGGGGCATCTTACACCCGGCCTCTGACCCTAAACTAAGCAAAACTTGTGATTTGGCTGCCAGAGACTGATATACTACATATACATATTTTTAAATACATACTTATATAGATAGTAACTAAATAACACCCAGACACAGAGCAAACATTTATGTTACACATAAATATTTGCCCTGGTGGGGATCGAACCCACGCCTCTTTGATCCAGAAGTTAGGTTCACTAACCACTGAGCCACCGAGGCAGTCAACAGAATAAGAATTCAGTTTTTATTTCAGGTTTAGTTATGTCAGACAGGAGTCGAAACGCACACAAACCAAAATATAAGCAAAACACGCACACAAATGTAATTAACTAACACTAGCTGAAAATCAACGCAACACAAGCGCAACCAGACCGATATATTTATATAAAGAGCATGACCGCCGGTCGCGTACTTTTGACAGAGGGGTACGCTTTGCAGTGTCGACTCCTTTTGATTAGATACTAAATGCTTAAGACCTTAATATTTCTTTCACACATAATAAATCATTTGGCCATCAACTCGCCTGATGAAAAGTGATACTGTGGCCGTGTGGCCGAGGATAAGTACCTACTTATACCTAGAAGATACGTACTGTACGATAAGTATTGTCCCTTATTGTACTCTTTCTAATTGGGCCAGAAATACACAAGAAATGGCATTAAATATCACAGTTTTATTACTCGAGTCTTCGACTATCATGCTGATATTATAAGTCCATTGCAAACAGAGCAGCCCCTTTCTTTCCACTCACACAAATTAAAGCAAATCGATCAAAACTATAGGGGTGCCTGTCATGCATGTCAAGCACGTCAAGCACTCTACATATCATAGTGACAGACGGACAAACAAACAGGATATTGGGTATTGTTGACGCGTGCGAGCGTAATTTGTGAACCCGTGGGCGTTGGACCGTTGCAGGGGTGGTGCAGGGAGACCCGCTGGGACCAGTTTTCTTTAGTCTCTACAAATATTGTGTTGCTGATTGAATGATATATCAGTGTCGGAACGGGCTCGATATTCTAACCACAGCTTATAGGCCGAATCAAACTTCTTGGCGGCTGTGATGTTATAGTAAATACAGTTAACTTCTGCGCAAAATCCAATCCTGACGGACGGCTACGTGAGGGTTTCGCGAAGCTTGTAGCTAACTTCACAGACGTCAAGAAGTTTGATTCAGCGTATATCTGAGACAAGACTGTGATATTGTTAACTAGTTGCGTGAGTCAGGGTGACCAACAATGACACTAAAACTTTGAATAAAAGCTCTAATAATACCACCACCTCAGCATTTATGAGTTAAGTTTTCAGCAGCAAATTAGATCGTTATTATTATGATTAATTTGCTGCTGGAAACCAATGCAATCTCCACTGATATATGCAATTATGCATAGCATTATTATAATGCTATACATAAAGACAGCCAAGCAAAGCTTGAGAAGGTAAATAAAAAAATTATATCCAGGCTATTCTCTGGAATTGCCTTTCCGACTAGAGAGAGTAAAATAGAGCGATATTACTGCTAAGAATTAGAATCATCTATTGATGTATTGAGCTTAACACTAAAATTAAATATATATACAACAGTTTGTATAATAATAATTAGTACCGCAAAATATATCTCGTCATTTCACAACACACAATAGCAAAAATTAAATTTAAAAATTGGTTAAATAAAAAATAAATAACTATCTTCAACAACAAGATTAAATGCTGTAGACAGGCAACCGAATACAAAATTATATAATGTCGGAACAACACAAAATATCACAAGTACAATGTAAATATCATAGATTATAGAAGTAGGTCAATTAAAATGTCATGGATTTTCGTCATTACATAATTACAAAATACAATTAAAAAATGGTAATGTAAAATTAAATAATAAAAGTATAAATAACTACCTACTTCAATAATAGAATTAAAGTACTGGGAGACTGAATAGTCAACAAATATTAGTGATTTCTATGTGATAAAGTTGAAACTGGCTAAACTGACAGCGGCCTCATGATTAAACTGACCGGGTGGCTAGCCCTAGTGTCAGAGTTTTTAAGCCGCCTGAAGGCCTCTGATATGGTTAAATGGTTAAAACAACCGGTACCTACAATATATCGTGTCATCCGAGCCACTGTAGCGCTCAGTTATAAATGCCACCCGCGGTCACCCATCCGAAGACTGACCGTGCGGAACGGAACGAACTTAACTTCGATGATCGCTTACGAACGCACCTTGTCAAACTAATGCTACGAGCGCTACTAATCTTTTACAATACACAACTACCAGGTAACTTGCAGCTTTCAGCGTGTGTATTACCGACTTCCAAAAAGGAGGAGGTGCCTACTATGTTCGTCTCTATATGTATATATTTTTTGTGTATGTTTTGTTTATCGATATTTTCGCCAATTGGAAACGATTTAAAAAAAAAACTTTTTAGTTCGAAAGAGTATACCGATTGGTCCCATTCAAATCTTATCGAAATTGGCTGAGCAGCTTTTGATAAATCAACATAAATGTACATGGATGTCACATCGATTCGGGCAAATTATTAGAATTCTGTGCACGGTGGAAGTTCGTTCGTAGACGAACCAAAGTTACCGACATAGCCCAGCGGATTAGCAAATTAAAGTGGCAATGAGCAGGGCACATAGTTTGGAGAACAGATGGCCGATGGGGCAGTAAAGTTCTCGAATGGAGACCACGGACCAGCAAGCGCAGCGTAGGACGTCCACCGACTAGGTGGACTGACGATATAATAAAAGTCGCAGGAACGCGCTGGATGCAGGCCGCTTCCAACCGGCCTTATTGGAAATCCATGGGGGAGGCCCATGTCCAGCAGTGGACGTCTTACGGCTGATGGATAGAAGACGGTGTTGCGATTTTTTACGAAAAATAATTATCTTGTAACGCAAACCTGTGGCGTAACCATTATCTACCCTTTACACCAAAGATTATTTTTGTTTGTACCAAATAGATGGAATTTTTCAAACTAGGATTTTGTTAAAGAATCCTGCTGCTACAAAATAACGTTGTAGCTAGGGTGACTCCGACTTATTCATGCCAGGCCCGTTGCACACAAAGAATAGCACTTTCAAACTCTGCCTACATCCATTAACGGCCAAAACAATAAATTGTTTTATTTTAGAACCATTTTCGAGTTCTATTTTCAAATCGATAATGTGCGGTGCGCGGGAGTCACAATTGTGTTCTATTTTTGAAGTAATTGTCTGCGCGAGCGCATATCCGCTGTTTACTGGAGGGTAGGATTTGGGACGTTTGATTTGGATTTGGAACATCGATTTTCTCTTCGTTGTTTGGTATTTATTGCCCGTGCAGTATTATTTTGTTTATTTGTTTTTATCCAGATTTTCAGTTTTATTTAAAATAAACTCTGGCCAAGGAAATTAGTCACATCTATTCTTTCTTTATGTATTTCAATTAAGTTATCAGTATCTTACCGACCGACGTCTGACAAAGCTCAATCATTTTAAATATAACTATACACTTATACAGGGTTATCTGCTTGTCCACTACTAAGCCGAAAGGGTCAATGATCATGATATTTAAGACCATCACTATGTACAACAGCTGTGGGCCCAACTCGGAAATCGAGAAAAATATCGACTATTCCATACAAAATTGCAACTCAATTTCTAAAATGTATAAAATAGCTGATTTTTTCTTGAGTACCGGGTGGGTCCCATAGTAAAAATTGTTTATAATGATTGTCTGAATCTCCTACTTTCGACTTCGTTTAGTACACCAGTTCTGGATAACCCTGTATATTGTCTGTCAGAAATATCAGCAAGTATTCATGAGAATTCTTTCCGTAGGTAAGTAATAAAGCTATCTGTACTGTTTTTAAAATGCTTCTAAAAAAACTAAACCAATAGAGTTTTGACTGCCTCGATGGCGCAGTGGTTAGTGACCCTGACTCCTGGGTCAAAGAGGCGTGGGTTCGATTCCCACCCAGGGCAAATATTTATGAGACGAACATAGGTATATTTGCTCTGTACCAAGACACACATTACAGTTATTTAGATATTATGTATTTAAGCATTGACAGTATTCTGTCAATGTATTTAAATATGTATTTAGAAATATGTTTTGTAGTATATCAGTATCTGGCAGCCATATCGCAAGATTTGCTTAGTTTGGGGTCAGAGACCGTGTGTAAGATGTCCCGTAATATTTATTTTTTAGTTTACTCAATTGTAAAAACTACACCAATACAAAATAAAAACTAAATCCATTTTTTGTTTTACTTTCTCGTTCTAATTACCCCGACCTACCCCATTCGTAATCATACCTAATGACATATTGCAATTTATCAAAAACCAGGTGTACGTTTCCGAAGGCTAATAAATTGTTTTTACCCACGTGAAACCCTAATTAGACGCTAAGGGTTCCACACCCCTGACCATAGATGAAATAGCAGTCATTATGGTAGTAGTTAGAGCGCGTGCGCATAGTTTGCCATATGGTTAGAATTAATGACTATTATAGACGTGTTTTAATTTAAATTTAAGGTTAGGGGGAGAAATTGGCGCGTGGCATAATGTAGCACATGACATAAAATTGGTGCTGATATCGATTTCTGTTGTAATGAGCCGAACTAAAATTTCACAGGAAACTGGTATAGGTTTTTTTTTTTATTATTATTTTTTTTTTATTTCGAATATGTTCGCGTTTGACTACACACTGCCTGATGTTAAGCAGATGAGCGGCCTAGGGTGTAGCACGCTTACCTAGAAGATACCTG
The DNA here is from genome assembly GCA_949316475.1 of Hypomecis punctinalis. Classification (NCBI taxonomy): domain Eukaryota; kingdom Metazoa; phylum Arthropoda; class Insecta; order Lepidoptera; family Geometridae; genus Hypomecis; species Hypomecis punctinalis. The sequence continues at coordinate 20,556,894 of OX438814.1, forward strand.
TTTAATCGGGATTTGAATACATCCACGTTGTACTTTAACGGGAAGACAGACCCAGGCAAAGCGTTCCACATTCCGGCTGTTCGTATGAGGAATGAGGTTTTGAAACGCTTGGTTCTAACCCGCGGAATATCCACCATAAAAGGGTGGCGCTTTGGTCGCGTCCGTCTAGCCGTATAATAGAAGAAAGGGGCAGGGGGGAACAGATTGTGCAACTCCTGGGCGCACTCTCCGAAGTGTATCCGGTAAAAGGCCGACAAACACGCTACCTTGCGACGATACTCAAGACTTTGCAGCTCCGACTTAGTCAAAGTGTCGTTGTCAGTCAGCCTCCTGACTCGCCTCTCAATCGACTCCAGAGCCTCCAGTTGATATTTGGCAGAGCCATCCCAAAGGTGAGAGCAGTATTCCATGCAAGACCTGACTTGAGCTTAATAAAGACTAAGCAGTTGCTCAGGTGTGAAATACCGTCTATAGGTATACTTATCACATCACAGAACTTTGAAAACAAAAAGCTTTGCCCAGTATTGGGATTCTTCACTCTTCAGGCTACATACAGCTCTGTACTAGTAGTTTTCCGAATAGTTTGATTTAGATTAGTTTCCGATGTTGGGTATAAAAAATGTTATGTCCTAATAAAACCGTAAGTTATATTCAATGGAATGGAAATTCATAATTTTAACAAATGGGCCTTATGAGCTCTGAGAGCGAAATGTTCTACAGTAGAACTACCGGGAAAATTTTGTCCCAGTAGTTCTACGGTAGGACTGCCGGGACAATTTTTTCCCGGTAGTTCTACTAGTAGAACTAATAGCAGAACTTACAGGAACGACCCGTGGTCCCATGGTAAAAGTTAGTCATAATGAAGTATCCTAAAGAATTCGCTGGAATCGGTGTAAACAACTTTAACATTATCGTTGATTTTTCGAAAACGGCTCAGCTGATTTCGATATAATTTATAAGGTACCACTTCGGAAGTGTACCCTTCCGAACTAAAAGAGAACTTTTTGATTTGTTTCACAATTGGCGAAAATTTTGATAAACACACAAAAAAATTCACGGAGACGAACATAGAATCTCCTCATTTTTGGAAGTCGGTTAAAAATGTCCGTAGTCTAGAAATACTACTTATACCACAGAAAAATAAGTAGCGCTTATAGCGTAGCGCCATGAACGAAGCGCGTACGTTTGACAGTGTATTACCAGTGTTATTACCAATCTTACTACCAGTAGTAAGAACGGTAATAATCAATTACCCATTGATTGTTGATTGTATCAACCGTTTAGCTATGTCAGAGGCTTTCAGGCCGTTTAAAAACCCTGACACCAGAGCTGGCCACCCGGTCTATTCGAACTTACTTTAGGAAAATAAGTATCAGTAACAAGCAGCCAAAGGGAAGCCAAACAAAAGCAATAGGAATATCTACCCTCAGTAATAAAACTATCAAACACCAATAAGCAGTTTATCTCCCTATGATGGCGCCATCATGGCCCTAGATTTATGGCCTCGCGCTATCTGTGCATTTGCCAAGGGGGCTGAACTTTGTAGTCGTTAGTCTTTTTAAACAGTTCTATTTTAAACCTCCGACTCAAAAAGGGATGTTTCGAAGTATGTGTCTCTACAAAATGTTGTTTTGCATTACATTATTATACATAATCTTTGCCATATTTACAGAAGGAAACTCATGTTATTATTTCTTTTTTAAAATCGATCTACATCGCAGAAAATCTCAGCTGTTCCATACAAAATTGCAACTCGGAATCGACGAACTATATCTCTAACAGCGGATTCCAGGTTGATCCCGTAGTAAATGTCGTTTATAATGGTGACCGGAATCATAATTTGAAGCTTACACCTATATTTAATAGCTCTGTGTATTGATGATTGCATCAGATCATTTTTCAAGTACCCACCTATCGTACCATCATTTCTTACCAAACCTACCATAATTTTCTACCATAACTATACAAAACTATGTTTCAAGCCGCAAGAATAGTTGATATCTCTTAGTACAGCGTGCAATATTGTAATAGATGTTATTCCGCATTTTATTACTACGATCTCCTTTGAGGGCTGTAAAAATATAGCTCATAAAAATGCATCGCTACATGGCTCCAGGCTCCCATCGAATCAAGGACTATAACACCAACTTATTTTATACAATTCATTGATGACGCCACCGTCGCATTTTCTACACATAACTGGAGAGATTGGTACATAATCTCTAGTTCCAAAGGTTTTCCAATTCTGTAAATAAGTCGGGTAGTCGGTACTGCATTCGATAGCTTTTGATGCGCCGTTGAAAAGCAGTTTTAAAATAAACTCTATCACATAGGCATAGAGCATAAAATGTAAGCGTTTACTGCTCTATTCGGAAGTCGTGATGTGGGAATAACGACTCTATGGCATAGTGCATAAGGTAGTATGGTAGAGTCATTTTCAATACATTTTTCAACTTTTCGCAAGTTTGAAATGGCGCAATTGTTGTGAAATTGTTGATATTGGACGATGAAATGGAACTTTAGTACTTAGTTTATTTTCTCAATACGGTACTGTTTGATTACATAGTTCTAAAATACATCTTTATTACACACAATAAGTGATAACATAGTTATAATTTCTTTATAATCACGAAAAATGTAAGACGATCAAAACTAAAAAAAGAATGTAGTTAGTAGGCAGCGGATTGCCAAGTTAAAGGGCAGTGGGTAGGGCACATAGAGCGTAGGACTGATGACAGATGAAGTTGAAAAGTTCTCAAGTGGAAGCCACGTACCCACGCACCGACAAGCGCAGCGTAAGACGTCCATCTATGAGGTGGACCGATGACTTTAACAAGACCGCTAGTACTGGATGCTAGCCGCTTCCAATCGGAATTATTATTTGAGATTAATTGGAGATTCATATAGAAGCCTATGCCCAGCAGTGGCCGTCCTATGGGGTTAGTTATTCGGGGTTAGCTCGCATAGCTGAAACCGCTTTCCATAGATCTGTGCAGACTGCGAGCTACGCAAGATCTATGAAAAACTGCGTCAGCTATGCGAGCTAAGCTAAACTAACTTAGCTCTTGGTCTGCAACCAGCCTACATATGATGATGATCTGATGATGATGATGATGTAAAACTGCGTGAAAAAGGTGGCTCTCGGTTGTTTCTGACATGCCAAATGAAAAGGCTCGACTGTACGTCTTATTTATAGGTTACTCATAGCGCCGCGTGTAGTTACAAGTACAATCCAAGCCGAATCATATGGCCGCTCTGTAGAGTCATAGAAACTGTACACAACGAGACAACTTACGTCAGCGACAAAATATGACGACCATAAAGATAAATACCTATTTTTTTTATTCCCTATAGGTTTGCATTGAACTACATACTGCCTGATGTTGAGCAGATATGCGGTCTAGGGTGTAGCACGCATACCTAGAAGATACCTATTTACCCGGGATTTGAAGACACCCACGTTGTACTTAAGCGAAAAGACAGACCCAGGCAAAGCGTTTCAAATTCTGGCTGTTCGTATGAGAAATGAGGATTCGAAACGTTTAGTTCTAACGCGCGGAATGTCCACCATTAAAGGGTGGCGCTTTGGTCGCGTCTGTCTAGCCGTACGATAGAAGAAAGGGGCAGGTGGGACCAGAATGTGCAACTCCTGAGCGCACTCTCCGAAGTGTATCCGATAAAAGGCCGACAAACACGCTACCTTTCGTCGATGCTCGAGACTTTGCAGCTGCGACTTAGTCAAGGTTTCGTTGTCAATTGTTCCTTTCACGGGACGTTTCACTAGTAGACGGACATATCTTACTAATATTATAAACGCGAAAGTTTGTATGTATTTGTTCCTCTTTCATGCAAAAACTACTGAACGGATTAAGATGAAACTTTGCAATACTATAAGAATATAAGAATAAGAATATATTTATTTACCAAAATAAAGTTAACAAAATTTGCGCAAATTATACATTAAAATAACCCTTAATTAAATTTTAAAATGTTGCCCCTGTAGGAAGATAAGCACATTGATGAAATTTGGTTTGTAACTCATAGTAGTTATACATTACAAGTTCATCTACCCTTCCTTGGCTAGCAAATGTAAGGCAACTAGTTAATTTTGTAAATAGGTATGTAGTATTATTAAAATATTATTAAATAAACATTTGCCGATATTGCGCAGTGCCGGTGGGCCCCAAACTAGGCGATGCCTGTATTTTGGTGGCCCGGTGAAACATAATTACTCTAAATGAATTTGCGCGGCTTCGTCATTTAAAACAATTTACAAATTTATTTGTAATAACATGCCAGTTTTTTAACAACGAGAGATCTAGGATTCCATGCGAGAGATATGAGGGCGTGTGTGTGAGTATGTGTACGAGTACCTATAAGTAAGTGAATGATTGTGAGCAACACCGCAACTAATACAAAGATATTTTGTGAAACGAAGTTCGCCGGGTCAGCTAGTTCTAATATCATTATTAAATTGTACTCATCATCGATCCCTTCTTATGACATTTTTATTTTGTGACCAACTGACCAACGACAGACTGTGAAATGTTGAGAAAAAAAACCATTAATTCCGTACAACAATAACATGTTTCATGAGCATCGATAAAATTAATTGAATGGTTGCGTGTTGTTATTAGTGAGTATTGAGTAATGATAGGCCTTTATTGCAGTGACATCTGCCTAGTTAGGTTAGGATCCATATTTTTACTGAAACGTTTTTGTAGCCAACTGTACCTACATAAAATAAAACCGTCCGCGTCGTAGGAATTGATAACACTAAAAATTAAACCATTTAATTACATATATGCAAGACTCAGAGAGTAATGTTTTTTAAATAAAATACATATTAACAAAAAAAAGATAAAATCGGAGGGAGGCAAATCGTCCGCGCGGACGATATCCTTTTGGACGTTTCGACGAATGAGTCGTACATTTTCATGCGTCACACTTTTATGTAAAAATACAATCAGAGCGGCCAAAAACCAGGCAGAAAGTGTAATAGGGTTGTGCCGCGCACTAAATTCCCAAGCTAGCTAATATTGACGCCGGAATAATTTATTGAGAGGGGTTTTGCGTGTTACCTTTTTGCAAGGAACGCCATTTATTACGGCAAGTTTCCTTGCAGGCGACCGGAATGCCAAAAATACTCCCAGATTCGAAGGAAAAACATTTTTGGATTTAATTTTCGTTGCGCCTGTGACAGAAGTCGTGTTTGCTCTGAGGAGGTAGTTATGTCACCAGCTAGCCCCGCTCCGCGGTTTGTATCTATCCGAGCCTAAATGCTGAGATAGGCAGCTCTGGGTGGCGTGACTAGTTCCCGGTATTAGATAAGGTGTTCGCCTAGGATTTAATTGTAAGATTTTTATTCAATTAGAAGGGACATTCAAGTCTGTCCAGACGTACAATCCGTCTTTTATTTTAAATTTAGTTTTTAAAAACACAATCTAAGTCTCCGTAAACTTAACTGGCGCTGCGGACAGGATCGCTGTATAGTAGCGCCCGGCTTTTCTCGTGGAAATTGCGCGTGTGAATTTTACCCGTTTCCGCGATCATCCGGCGTTCTTCGGCGATCCCGTGAATCAAATAAATTTGTTAAACTGGTGGAGCAATTGGCGATGGCGTTGGCTGGCTGGTGAGTAAGCTTTTTCACCTCCTTTCCTTTCTATCGTCAAACTAATTGTCAAGGTTATCTAGAGATAGGAATTTTCTCTTTTTAACATTATCTGGTTAACGTATAAAAATCTGCGGAAATCAGTATTTAGTGTAGAAAAATATTAGTGAAAAGTGAAAATAAGTGAAAACTCGTGAATTATTTAATTAAATCTAAATATAGTGTTAAATAATTTACTTACAATTTACCTAACATAAAATTTTGGTAAATTAATTTACGTGTAATTAGATAATTTAAGTGAAATAGTTTCCAGTAAATAAGTTAAAATGCCTACTGAAAACAGACAAACTGTTAATTTAGTGCCAAGTGAAATGATTAAATTAATACCGCTTTTCGGTGGAGATAAGAGGCAACTAAACTTTTTCATCCGACAATGCGAATACGTAATTGCACATTATACTGGCAATTATGAACAAAATAGGTACATAATGCATACGATTATGGGGAAATTAGTAGACAATGCGGCGGCCCTTATCAGCGAACGTGAGGACATCACGACGTGGGTCGATTTCAAGGAACTCCTACAACAGCATTTTGGAGATCCGCGCACCGAAGATTGTATTGCAATCGAATTAGAATCTTTAAAAATTAAAAATGGAGAATCTTATTTAGATTTTTGTAATCGAATCCAATCAGTTAGGTCAACACTAATTTCAAAGGTTAACATTATCATAGATGCAAACCTCAAGCGAAGCAAAATCACCATATATAATAATTTAGCGCTCAATGTGTTTCTATATAACCTACCCGAACACATGGTTCGGATTGTAAGGTTGAAAGCTCCAGGTACTTTAGAAGCAGCCCTGAGCACTGTCATGGAAGAGGTGAACTTCCATGAACAGTACACTATGCGAAGTAAATTAATTAACAGCCGACCACAGGTAGCACATCAATCACCTACATTTAAATTCGGAAACAATGCCCCCATAGCGCAGGCGCAATTTAAATTTGGCATTCCGCATGCGGAATGGCCATGGCCAACAAACCACAACAAATCGGCCACAGCAAAATTTCGGTTTTAGACCACCACAGACCTTTGGCTATAGGCCCCAGCTAGGGTTCCAACCCCAGCAATTCGGCGTACGTCCTCCATTTGGAGCAAGCCCACAGCGACCCAGCCTAAATCCGCAACCATTTAATTTTGGTATAAGGCCTTCCGGTGGCATGCACCCTCAACAATTCGGAATGCGACCCCAACAATTCGGAATACGCCCGTCTAACCCTGGACCTACCCAGTTTGGCTACCGGCCAAACTTACAATCTAACAATCCACCGCTTGGAGACCAAGACGTTTCCATGCGCACTGCACCACCCTTGCGACAAGGCTTTAGGCTCAATGAATTAGAATTCTACGAACCTCAATACGACTTCACCCTTCGTGGGTAGGCCTACGTCCTGCAGTGGACTACTAAAAAGGCTGGTACAGTACAGTACAGTACAATACGACTTATATGAACAGGCCTATCATAACGAAAATGAGTACAATCCTTACTACAATCAGGAAAATGATGTGTTAGAACAGCAGGAAATGCAGGTAGAGGACAGCGAAACTAGTGAAATTTCGGCAAACGCTCCTACTTCAGAGGAGATGCAAAATTTTCATATGCGCACCACGACCAACCAAGGGAAGTGATAGAGGTCAATTGTGACCCTAATCTAAAGCTCCCCTACATACACATACCGGAATTAAACGCTAAATTCATGATAGATACAGGAAGCATGAGATCCTTTATAAGCCCACGTAAAGCATATGAATATTTCCCTCATGCGATTGCTCACGAACCTTTTAAAGTGATCAGCACACACGCGGCTAGTTCTCATTCTGAAGTCATAAATATATGGTTGCCACCAACTTTCAAGGCTAATGAACACCATAAATTTTATCTTTATGACGTAAACCCTAGATATGACGGTGTTATAGGAGACGACTTGCTCAGACAAATAGGTGCGCTAATCGATCTAAAGCGATATATTCTAAGAACGAACACGACGACCATCCCAATAATACATAGTAAAACAAACTACGAAGTCGTCATACCAGCACGCTCAGAAGTTCGCGTTAAATTACCGACAGACTTACACACGGGAGAAGCAATTTTGTCTTATACAGAATTTTGTGAAGGTGTCAGAATGCCGACAGCCTTAGTTAAATGTGAGAATGGTTACGCAACAACAGTAGTACAAAATTGCTCAGATGTGGATAAAACCATGACAGTGACGAGTCCGTTTAAGGTGATAGAGTTTGATAGAGGTGAAGTATGTGAGGTAAACTGCATGAATAGCATGAAAGATATAGAAGTAGATACATTATTAGAACAAAACCTTTCTAAATTACGGTTGGATCACACGAATGAGGAAGAACGAAAGGCAGTAAGTGAATTGTGTAGAGAGTACAAGGACATATTTTATTGCGATCAGATACCCCTAACGTTCTCAAATCAGGTAAAACACTGCATTAGAACGAAAAACGAAGACCCGATTTATTTAAAGCCCTATAGACAACCACCCGCACAAACAGCCGAAATAAAAAGTCAAGTAGAAAAACTATTGAAAGATAATGTGATACAGGAATCTCACTCGCCATGGAGCGCCCCTGTACACATCGTCCCTAAGAAAATGGATGCATCAGGAGAAGTAAAATATAGAATGGTGATAGACTACAGACGACTTAACGACATTACTCATGACGACAAATACCCTCTCCCCAATATTAATGACATCTTTGACAAATTAGGGAAATGTAATTACTTCAGTACACTCGATTTGGCATCCGGGTTTCACCAAATTGAGGTAAATAAAGAGGACAGAGAAAAGACCGCCTTCAGCACACAATTCGGCCATTATGAATTTCTCAGGATGCCCTTCGGATTAAAAACAGGACCCGCTACTTTCCAAAGAGCAATGGATAACATCTTACGGGGCCTGCAAGGCATACACTGCCTTGTCTATCTTGATGATGTCATAATTTTCTCAAATAGCCTCCAAGAGCACATAGAAAAACTTAGGACCGTATTTGACAGACTCAGGCAAACGAATCTAAAAATACAGCTGGATAAGTCAGAGTTTTTGAGAAAAGAAGTCCTTTACTTAGGGCACACCATTACAAAAGAGGGACTTAAACCCAATAGCGACAAAATTGACGCAGTACTTAACTACCCTTTGCCAAAGACTACGACTGAGATACGAAGTTTCTTAGGATTGGTAGGCTACTACCGACGATTCATTAAAGACTTTGCTAAAGTGACTCAACCCCTGACCGCGTGCTTAAAAAAACGAAATAGAATCATAATTGACCAAAAATTCATTGACGCATTTGAAAAATGTAAGGAATTATTGACTAACGCTCCCATACTGCAATATCCCGATTTCGAGAAAACTTTCGTCTTGACGACAGATGCCAGTAACGTAGCCATAGGGGCTGTCCTCTCTCAAGGTCCCTTAGGTAACGACAAGCCCGTCGCGTACGCGAGTAGGACCCTTAGCGACACGGAGAGCAGATATAGTACAATAGAGCGCGAACTACTAGCCATAATATGGGCAGTCAAACACTTCCGCCCATACCTCTATGGACGTAAATTCACTATCTACACTGACCACGCGCCCTTGAGATGGATCCAAAATTTGAAAGAACCGAACAGTAAATTGACTCGATGGGGTTTACGACTACAAGAGTATGACTATGACGTAATATATAAAAACGGAAAGCAGAACACCAACGCAGACGCTCTGTCGCGTATTAAAATCAACGCCTTAGACTCTGACGACGGAGACGTATCCATGAAAGTACAAATCGACAAAGAATTAGACGAAAGGGTAGAAAAACTGGCTAAAAAGAGACAAAACAGGCACTCTTCCAGCACGATCACTTTATCTGACTCTGACGCTACTATATCCCTGAACTCAGACCCTGAACAGATAGTTGAACCCTCTTCCGAAGTAGAATACCCCATTAGGCCTGACGATTGCAGCTCAGACCAAGGCACAGTACATTCGAATGCAGAAAATGACTCAGTAGGGATACCAATATTAGATGAAGCAATAGATACTAAACCGAATCAGATCATAGTATACCAGTGGTTTAAAAACGATATTCAGGTAAAAGACTTTTCCCGCGACAAACAAAAAGTTTTAGAAGTTTTCCTCCCAATCGATAACGAAGAACGTATCAAACAATTTTTGAAGCAATATATCAGACCGAAAATTAAATACTTCATATACTTTGAGAACGAACAACATAGGAAAGAATTTGGAAACGTGATAGTAAAATTATTTAAGAAAGGTACGATAAAGATGCAAAAGTGTACAAAGCGAGTTGTGTATGTGGAAGATGAAAGGGAACAAAAGGCTATTATCTTAAAATATCACGATGGCAAAACATGCCACAGAGGCATTAAGGAAACCATGACGAGGATAAAACGAATTTATTTTTGGCAAAATATGCAAGAAGTTATATCTGCAGTAATTAATGGATGTGAAGTATGTCAGAGAATGAAGTATGATAGGAAACCTATTAAACCAACCCTCCAATTAACTCAAACACAAAATGCGCCATTCCAGGAAGTATTTATAGATATTTTCAGCATTGAAAGCAGACACTACTTAACAATAGTAGATGCATTTAGCAAACTAGGCCAAGCGATAGAAATTAGCAATAGGTCTACAGGCGAAGTAGTTAGAGCCCTGATAAAATACTTCTCAATGTACGGAATCCCGTGTAAAATCAGTTGTGACCCGGGTACGGAATTCAATAATGAAATGATCAAGGAAATGACAGCAATGTACAAAATTCAGTTACACATTACCACCCCTAACAACCCCAACTCGACAGGAATAGTGGAACGATTCCACTCTACCATTATAGAATTGTATAGATTGGCTAGATATGAACAAAAATGCACTGATGCAGCGTCCGTTATGACCTACTGCATCATGGCATACAATAACACCATTCATTCAGCCACGGAGTTAACACCATTTGAAGTAGTTTTCGGACATACAGACTCAAATCACGCATTTAATGCAAATTTTGATAAAGCTTACACACAGCAACTCCTTAACGATCATGCAAAACGAACTAAATACTTATATAATTACATATCTGAGAAATTGCAAAAGCACAAGGAAGACGTTAGGAAAGCAAAAGGTGGAGAAAAAGAGCCCGAATTGGAAAAGGACCAAGTAATATTCGCTAAAGACATTAACATTAGGAAAAGTAAGGATAAGCCTAGGTATCAAAAGGCGACAGTATTAGATAAAGCAGAGCGCGGCATAGTCCCCGCAGCTATAGGGAGTAGGCCAACCAAAGTGCCTATTAAAAACGTTAAACGCCCTCCACAGGTGCTGCATCCTAGGGCTGACCCTAATAGCCCACAGCCAGGGCCTTCAACTGCACCGAATTGAGCAAAACCCAGGGTTACTCCCAGTGAAAATAGGACAGGCATTCAAGCAAGAAGATAAGTGGACCATTATCAAAGTGCTAGACTTAGGTAGAATAGAAACGAACTTAGAATTTAATTTGTATAAGTATAAGGAGTTTAGCGACTTATTAGATAGGAATAAACAATATTCGATAGAGTTTTTAGGACTAAGGAAACAAGTAGAATACTTACGTAGTATAGCTATCGATAAAATAACGCAACTATTACCTAGCATTAGGATCAAGAGAGGCCTCATAAACCCATTAGGATCACTAATTAAACTCGTTACTGGAAACCTAGATCATGAAGACGCAACTCACTACGATTCTTTAATTACACAATTAAAAGATAAACAGATATTAACTGATAAGAAAATAACTGTGATTTCGAAAATCATAGATACATTTGTAAATAGCTCAGAAACTTTGGAAAACAATACGGAAATATTAAATGAAAAACTTCGAAACTTCGAAGAAATCGTCAAGAAATTTGTTAACACAGAGCACCAAAATGTTCATTTTAACCAAATTTTGATGATGTTTAACATATTCAGTATAAATTTCCGATCCATTTATATAACACTACAGGAAATAGAAACAACTCTGGCGCTCACTAAAGTTTCTGTGCTACACCAATCAGTTCTAAACGCTTCGGAATTATTGTGTATACTTGAAAATATAGATGATTACGACAAATTAATTTATAAAGCTAATTCCAATAATTTGGTTAAGTTAGAAAAACTTGCATCAGTGAAATCGTACATGAAAGTAAACCAGATAATGTTCATCATAGAAATTCCTCTAACTGACGGTAATACGTATAATTATTATAAATTATATTCGCTTCCGATATTTGACCCTGAAATTAATAAAACCCTGACAATTATTCCTAAATTCCCATACCTTATGGTGAAAGGGCTGAAATACCTACCTGCTATGCACCCCTGCAACGACATTGGAGACAACCAGTACCTCTGTACCGAAGAAGATACCATGATATACTCAGAAGATACTTGTGTAGAACAGTTGATGAGATTTCAGCCAGAACAAACGAAATGCTATGCCGTTCCCGTAGATGTTGGAGATATTAAAGTTCAACGCATCAAGTATAACGATTGGATCGTATATACCAAAAAGGAGATAATCTTAAATGAAACTTGCGGAGATAACATATCTTACAAGTACTTAAGCGGAACATACGTCCTCCACATTGAAGAAAATTGCATAGTTTTCCTCGACAATATCCGGCTCCACTACGGTCGCTCCTACGGCGGCAGCGTCTACGAGAAATTAGTTCCTTTAGTGGAACTTCCACGGCTACACGCCTCCAATGTACTCTTCAACGACACGTTAGACATCAAACACATCAAATTTGACGACGTCACGCAGTTAGCTAATCTTTTGAAAGTGAAAAACAAGGAAAGTGCGGAAAGTGAAACGGAAATCAGTGCAATTGACGTAAAAAGTGTTAGCCTGGCAACTCTCTTACTTTATATAATCTTACCCATAAGTATTATCGGCTATGTAGCATTCAAATTTAGGCTAAAAATGTGTTTGCGAAATAATCCGACATCAAATCCTGTTTCGGATAATTTCGCACTTGATGAGGGAGGAGTTATGTCACCAGCTAGCCCCGCTCCGCGGTTTGTATCTATCCGAGCCTAAATGCTGAGATAGGCAGCTCTGGGTGGCGTGACTAGTTCCCGGTATTAGATAAGGTGTTCGCCTAGGATTTAATTGTAAGATTTTTATTCAATTAGAAGGGACATTCAAGTCTGTCCAGACGTACAATCCGTCTTTTATTTTAAATTTAGTTTTTAAAAACACAATCTAAGTCTCCGTAAACTTAACTAGGTTGATCAGCCTCACATGTAAATATTTTGAGTTAAGTTGTAAATTTATGGATGTACTGCATCAACCCGTTTGCAAACCTTTTAATAAAAAAATAATCAATAAATCAGTCGTAGGACGTCTAACGCTGTTTCCTTTTCAACAGGTTCAAATTAGGCGTGAAACCAACTAAAAAATTGACGCGAAAACCATATCATGATTGTGTGAACGCAACCGGTCTGATACAATCGTGCAGTTTTTCTGCTTATCCCGCACGAATCAAATATTCAATCATTTATTGCACCAAAAATACATACATCTCTTAGTCTAATTTATAAAGTAGAGTTACGTATTTATGGACGCTGTTTTAGGGTATTGCAATTGACTTAAACACTAAGGTAATAATAGGAACAGTTATCGATAACGGTTAGGGTCTAATTTACTTTGTCTGATTCGCGGTATCGAAACGTTTATCGTCTAAGAAGTCCTGTATTGTGTAGTAGCTTTTGGCTATGATAATATCTTTTATCTTTCTTTTAAAAACGTTCTCGCTTGTTTCGTTTCTGATGTTAGTTGGTAGTTTGTTGAATATATAGTTATCGCGCCAATTTTTTTGTCAATCTTCACGATTGTATTGAGTTGGTTGTAAAGGGCTAGTTGGAAGCGGTTTGCATTAATAGCCACTAAAAGTGGTGATTTTTCATAAATTTTAAATTATGAATAAGTAGGTACAAGTATAATTATTTTTCGCAAAAAATAGCAACACCGACTTCCACCGTGTACAGAATTCGAATAATTTGCACGAATCGATGTGACATCCATGTACATTTTTGTTGATTTGTCACAAACGGCTCAGCAATTTTCGATAAAATTTAAATCCCTCGAAAGTATATTCTTTCGAACTAAAAAAAGATTTTTTTAAAGGCGAAAATCTCGATGAACACTACACAAAAAAATACATACAGACGAACAGAGTACCTCCTCCTTTTTGGAAGTCGGTAAAAAAAATTATGAAAGTGGCGACACAAAAATGACATATTTTCAACATTTTGAAGGGAGAACTGAGTATTAGTATCAATCATTGACTTATATTATCATCAACTTGGCATATCTAACAGTGTAAGATCTAGTAAAAATAGAATATATTTAAAGCCGATCCGCCACAGACTATGTATGTCCAAACGCCTCCCATTAATAAAAGGCAGAGAACTCTATAACAAGCTCCCAAAAGGGATTCAAGAGATGACCAATGATGCAGTCTTCTTCAGTGGAGTGAGGTCTCTCCTCCTCAATGAAACAATTTATACCATGAAAGATTTTTTAGACAGTAAAACATATTAATCCTGCACCTATTTTTCTATTTCTATCTACTTGTAACGCTATTTCTGACATGTTATAGCTGAAATGTTTTTTCAGTTATTTTTGACGATGCTATTGCAGATATTTTAGAGTACTATTACGTTATTTTTGAAATGTAACTGCTATTGTGTTTTTTAGTTGTTTTAAACTGTTATTTTTGACGATGCTATTGCAGATATTTCTAATACTGTATTTCTGACATTTTAATTTTTTATTTTTTTTGTTTTTGTAATATTGTATTTTTATGTAATGTACCGAATTTTAATTAATTTATTGTAGTATTTATGGCTAATAATTCAATTCAATTGTTATTTTGACGATTCGTAGGGTGTTGCTCTTTGTATATTTTTGTATACGAATGTATGTAATGATCCCTATTGAAAATAAATGATTATCTATCTATCTATCTATCTATCTATCTATCTATCTATACCTCAATGGCCTCACTCACTCTCTTCACACATTTTATCAACATATAAATCTCTTTAAATCGTAATAGTGAGAAAGAATATCTTAACTGAAATAAAACTACTGCCAATATTCTGCACCGTCTCTACAATATACCTCAATGGCCTCACTCACTCTCTTAACACATTTTATCAACATGTAAACGTTTTTAAAATGGAAAGTGTTAAGAGAGTGTCTCGTCGTCGACACACATTAAGTGTCGATAGATAAAAGAAGACACGGGATAAAGAACTACGTTTTGGGAAGATGGCGATGATAGCTTAAGTTTATGACGTAGATAAAGTACACCAAAGAGTTTAAGTTTTTTTGTGAGGAGATAAGTAAGACGCTCGCTGGATTGTTACAAGTTAAGAAGTGTGTATGTGACTATTCATGTTTTAACTTTTTTGGGCATTTTATTTGATAGTTTACATCACTGACTTGTCGGTGAAGGAAAATCGGGAAATTCATTCTCGGGAAACTTGCAGACGTACTCAGATGTAAGAGACACTAATAAGTGTATATGAATCCACATACCCGTCCTAGAGCAGAGTACCTATAGACCAAGCAAAGGACATGTCCACAAAATGTATGGAGGCTGGTATAATAATAATCAAAAATTCTAACCACAACACTCGTTACATTTCGAGAAAGTTCATATTTTTCTGAGTCTATTACGTCAGTTAAAAGCAAAAAAGAGCCCTCCGTTTTTTTATTTAATTTTGAATCTATTAGGATAAATAAATATATTTGACTTAATATAATAATAATAGTAGTTTATCTCTATCAAACCTGGTTAAGTAACCTCCATTATTGTTAAAATAATGGAAGCATTATTACAAATTAGAGACAGTTTTAAGTGTTTTTTGTCACATTTTACCTACTAACTGGTCACACTGGTACGTTATAATTTTTAATTTTAGCAAATTAAGAGATGAATGTGGAAGAATCAGCTACGAATGCAAATAAAATAACGATAGGAGCACTTTATTATTGCTAAACCAGAAAAAATACAAAGCTGTATGTGTAATTTTTTATTATTTTTCATACAATTTTTTTTTCACATTTAAAAAAAAGGAGGCATATTCGTTGGCAACATGAATAGAGATTGGTTAAAATTCCAGATCTAACAAATTTATATTACCATTCAATTTATAATCGGGGTGGTGGTTACAACTTATGTTACAACTGTTTCCGATAGAAATCTGGAAATCTTGAGTTGGGATTTCAGGATATACCTATTCAGATAGTCTTTTATTCATAACACCATTTGTTACAAGATAGGATACACCCTGGTATTTTGAGGTTTCAAGATATTTGCTGAATTGGCGTTAGCATTAAACGATGAAAGAAAATATTGTGCGAAAGTTTTCAAAGATACGCTAAGTCAGCATCCGAATTTGGTAAGAAGAATTTGGCTCCTTTAATTCATAGTGTGTATACGATTCACAAATCAATCCTGTGCCATTCCTATTGATTTCTGCTGAGGATTTTTGTATAAAAACGGTCTAAATAACCTCCCTCAGCTTTTGCTATCGCAGAGATTTAACAGTAGTCGTTAAATAATGTCATTGGAGAAGTCATTTGTCTAAGGCGTAGTTTTTTCAGAGGTTTTTACGAGGGGTGCTTTTTTACCCCTGCAGTAAAAAATACCCCTGGAAGAAACGAGGGTGAATCGGAGATGTCGGTAACGTAACCTTACACGGTATAGTTAATTTTTATTGTTAGAAAGCTCTGCTATGGTCATACGACCACATTTCCGATGTAGGGTGAAAAGGTGTAGTTAGCATATACTTTATTAAAAAACAAGGAACAAAACACGTGTGTGCTTGTTTAAAAAAAAGCTCTTATTACAACACGCGCATTAATAAATTATTTATTGATGTGATACATAATCACTTACGGGTGAAATCGGTAGCTTAATGGTGAATTCTCAGCAAATCCAAAGATGTTGTTGGATCAAATCTCGAGTACTGTATCGTATATTTGGAATTTTAAATCTATGTTCGAGGTCGCTCGCAAGAAATCGAAGAGTCAACACGTCCTGAAGATGCCTCGTTGAGAGGCGAAACACGTGTCAAACAGAGTGTAGTGCAGTGAGAATAAGGGTGTTATTTACTAGTGAAGTGTTTCAATATTTTGTCATATTATTTTTAAAGATTTTTAAATATTTATTTGTTGTTAATGGATTATTAATATAGTATTTTAAAAAATATATCATAGAGTGTAGTGAAAATAAGTGATATTTATTATTATTTTATCTATTTTGTGAAATTAAGTTTTTAAATGTATAATGATTGTAATATTAGTAATTGTATTTTTTTTATAAATGTCCTTAATGCCCTTAAACTTATTTGCCTACAACAAAAAATACACTAAATATTTATTCAAAACATAGATTTGAAGATGAATTTCCGCAAAGTAACGCCTGATTCAATCAACTATCTTTGGAATTTTATTTAGTCAATAGCCGAAAATACTTATTTCCGTAGGAACACATTTGGGAACACTTGGACACATCGATGTAAACAGTAGAATAATTAAAAACAGTCACGTAAACAGAAATAATAAATAAAATCAGAGGCTGTAGAGGGGCCTTGTCAAAACTTAAAATATGTACCTACTCGTATTTGTAGCTGTGTAATTAAACAAAATAAAGCTACAGTTCCTTAAATTCTTTTGAAAATTGCAATGCTAAATTCATCAATATAATTTAAAAAAACGGGTCCTCGTGGACTTGACTCGTGATTCGTGGTTCGAGACTCGTGGTTACACCACTTCAATGCCAAGTCGATCGCTTCATTGTATTGCTAACAGTTATGGCTATGGTCGAACGGCTCAACTTGAATCTGGAGGCGGTATCTGACTAGCATGCTGCTAACCTGGTCAAGTTTAATGCCACGAAAACTCAAAGCTGTTTGTTTTCGGCCAAAAAGAGGCCCTTCCAATTGTCTCCTGCTTTCCGTGGTGTGTCCGTTCCGGTAACTAACAGTCGGGAAATATTAGGCGTTACACTATCATCGACTCTCAACTTTGGCTCTTATATATAGTCTAAAGCCCAATTATCCTCAAAAACACTTGGTGTTCTCTCTAGGGTGAGACGGTATTTCAGACCTGAGCAACTGCTTAGTCTTTATAAAGCGCAAGTCAGGTCTTGCATGGAATACTGCTCTCACCTTTGGGATGGCTCTGCCAAATATCAGTTGGAGGCTTTGGAGTCCATTGAAAGGCGAGCCAGGAGGCTTATAGGCAACGAAACCTTGACTGAGTCGAAGCTGCAAAGTCTCGAGCATCGACGTAGGGTGGCGTGTCTGTCAGCCTACTATTGGATACACTTCGGTGAGTGCACCCAGGAGTTGCACAATCTGGTCCCACCTGCCCCTTTCTTCTATCGTACGGCTAGACAGACGCGACCAAAGCGCCGCTGGACATCCCACGCGTTAGAACCAAGCGTTTTGAGTCCACATTCCTCATACGAACTGCCAGAATGTGGAACGCTTTGCCTGAGTCTGTTTTTCCGCTAAAGTACAATGTAGGTGTCTTCAAATCTCGAGTAAATAGGTATCTTCTAGGTAAGCGTGCTACAACCTAGACCGCATATCTGCTTAACATCAGTAGATCAAGTATGCATGCCGTATCCAACCGGTCTTATTGAAAATTAATTGAGGAGACTTGGGTACATGTCCAACAGTGTTAAAAATAAAAATTGTAAATTGTGTTTGTTGGTTCGTTTGTTACTCTTTCACGCAGCAAGAGTGCAACGGATGACGATGTGTCTTGTGCTCTGACACATCATCATTGTGGTGGGAGCGCGAGCTCCGCAATGGAGCCCGAGTCTAGGCTAGAGCTCTTGAGTGCAGAGAAGGAGTGCCAAAGCGTGCCCTGGCACCAGGCGCAGTGGTGAGACACTCAGGGTTTTTAGTGGGTATACCGATCAGTCTGCCAGTCTCAGTCAGACTCTGCAGATTCCCCACTCTGACAAAACCACCAACCCACCTGTCTTCGAGGTGTGGTGGTATCCATAATTATATGATTTTCCCTGGTAGAAGAAATAACAGGTCAGAAAGATGTAACTACTCGTATGAGTGACAAAATAAGTGTTTCTGGTGCTTCGACGGCCGTTACCGCGGCACGCTCGCTTTGTCTTTTCCTTATCCTGCGGGAAATATATTTTCTTTGGGATAAAAAGTAGCCTATGTCACTTTTCATCTTTCAAACTATATTCATGCAATAAATCGAGTCAAACTCAAACTCAAACTCAAACTCATTTATTGATAACAATAGAGTTACATGTCAACAAATTTGCAAAAAAGTTAAATTACATTATTTAAAAAAGAGTATACAATAGTCAAACATCAATTAAATGATCAATCCGTTGCTGCGTGAAAAAGGAACAAACCAACAAACTTTTTCGATTTATAATATTATAGTATAGTATGGTATGGTATGGTATGGTATGGTATGGTATGGTATGGTATGTTATGGTATGGTATGGTATAGTATGATGATTTAATTTTAAGTTCTCTTACTGTACAATATAGTATAATTAATGATGACTACTGGATCGCTCTAGGTAAAAGCTGCTCTAAGACGTTTTACTGAAGATCTTTAGGCGAGGCCTATGTCCAGTAAGTCGACATCCTATGGCTGAAATAGATGGTGACGGTGATAAAGAAATATCCAAGCACATGCGATTAGATACTATTTATTTTACATGTTAAAACGAAAACTGAAGACGATGATGAAGGCGGGAATTAAAACATCACAAGGCCCCACAACTATTATCGTCCCCAATTCAAAATTCTGGCTCTAAAAATCCAAATGATAAAAGAAAAAATAAGAACTCCTACACACAACACATCAATTTCTCTACTTAGCTACTGAAATACCACGGAAGCAGTAAGTAGCAGCCCTATCTAAACGCGGATTAACTAACCGCCTGCTGGTTAAACGCGTGGTGTGGACGACCACACACGGCGTGTCGTTCTAAATTCGAATTTATTGCGAGGTTTACGTAATTTGCTTTTTTTCCGGCCAGTGTATATTTTGGTTTTCATTTGTCAATACTGGCCAGTGAGAAAAATAAGTATCGGAAAAAGTTTAGGCGCATAGGTTTTAAATTTGTGGTTTTGGCGGGAACTTAAAACTGAGATTGTCGCCGTATATGAAATATTTGAAAACTTTGCCATCAATAAAATGTAGACTGCAGAATGTGTTGATTCTAAAACACCCTAAAAGCTTTTCGTAACGGTAGGTACTAAAATACTGTATAGGCCGAATAATACAAGTCGGCTATATAATACTATAATAGCTCTGTGATTTTCTATAATAGTCAATGTTTTTTATTCTATTTGATGTCTGTTGTCGTTGACATTAGTTAGTTGATTTTAAATTTGTTATTCATTATTAATTTTTTTAAATTGGTTATTAATAGAATTGATAAATTGGTTCGAATGTAGTATGTAATTGTAGATAAGTATTTCAAACATTGTTATTTGACGATTCCAAGTGCAATTGTTATGTCTACGGAATAAAGGGACTTTGACTTTGACTATGGCGGACGTGAAATTAACTACAAACTGCGCAACATCTAATCCTGACTGTAAAATTTACAGGAGCGACCCAATTTTGATTGGATATTGCAGCTTGTAATCTATGTTTTGAATTAATATTTAAGTGTATTTCCGCTATCTTGTTGTAGGCAAATAAGTTTAAGGGCATTAAGTGCATTAAGGATATTCATAAAAAAAAAAAAAATTACAAACAATTACTAATATTACAATAATTATACATTTAAAAACTTAATTTTACAAAATAGATAAAATAATAATAAATATCACTTATTTTCACTACACTCTATATTATATATATTTTTAAAAATAGTACAATAATAATCCGTTAACAACTAATAAATATTATAAAAATCTTTTAAAAAATAATATGACAAAATATTGAAAACACTTCACTACTAAATAACACCCTTATTCTCACTGCACTACACTCTGTTCGACACGTGTTTCGCCTCTCAACGAGGCATCTTCAGGACGTGTTGACTCTTCGAGGTCGCTCGCAAGAATGGCTCCGCGCCGCGTATTGCAGCTTGTAGTTAACTTCACATCCGCCGACTTGTATGATTCGGCCTACAGTAGTTTTACGTTTTTTAATGAAATGTACCTACCTGTCCACGTATGTCAATAATAGTTAGTTTAAATTGCAAATTCCCTTTGCGATCCATCATAATGTTTGCGACCCTTGACAGGAGGCGGCAGGCGCGCCCTCAGCCCTTTTGATTGTATCAAAGCCATGCGTAATTGAATGATGGATTTCCAGAGAATAACTTATGAAATACTTGCTATGTTCACTGATGATTGGCGTTACAGTATAATATATACTAGCAAACCGTCCCGGCTTCACTCAGGTGTATGTATTATACACATAAACTTTCCTCTTAAATCACTCTCTCTATTAAAAACACCACATCAAAATCCGTTGCGTAGTTTTAAAGATGTAAGCATACATAGACAGACAGCGGGAAGCGACTTTGTTTTATAGTATGTAGTGATTTTAGTGTGAAGCCGTTGTGGTCTAGTTGTAGTAATATCCGCCTCACATTCGTGGGGTCGTGGTTTCAAATCCCAGTCCCGTACCAATGAGTGCTTTGGAACTTATGTACGCAATTTCACACCACTGGCTTTTCGGTGAAGGAAAACATCGCGAGGCAACCTGCATGCGTCCTTAGAAGAAATTCATTCAATTCATTTTTAAAAAATGGCGTATGTGAATCCACCAACCCGCACTGGTAACGTACCCTTTGTGGGTGGGCCTACGCCCTGCAGTAAACTATTAAAAAGGCTGATACAGTAGTTACATTACAATAGTGGAGTAAATCTTCTTTATTATTTTTTAACCAACTTCTAAAGAGGAGGTGCTATGTTCGCCTGTATGTATTTTTTTTGTGTATGCACATTGTTTATCGATATTTTCGCCAATTGTGAACTGAATCAAAAAATATTTTTTAGTTTGAAAGGGTATACTCTCGAAGTGGTCCCATTTAAATTTTATCGAAATCTGCTGAGTCATTTTTGAAGAATTAACAATACACATCAATTCGAGCGAACTATTCAAATTTTGTACTCGATGGAAATTGGTTTTGCCGTTTTTTGCTAAAAATGTAAAATATAAGATTTAGGACCCAAAAGGATCGGAAGAGAACAGCGGTCATTTATATAAGGATTTTCGAATTTATTTCTAAGTTGAAAACACTAGCAGAAGACCGCGAGACATAGAAGTTGCTCCACCGACAAGAGCCGCGCTCTTATATTATGATAATGATGAATCCAAAAGGTCACATTCGTTTTTTGTGTAATGGGAAATTGAGATTCTTCAGACAATTTTCTTTTTCTTGTACTTATGCGTATATTCTTTAAGAAAAGGTGGTAAATTTCCTCGCATTATTTGAGAAGGACCTATACAAGCCTTGGCCACAACAAGGAATTGATAGACTTACGTATGTGGCTCAGCTTCCTCTCGGCCCACATTCACAAGCACGTCCATCATTGCCTCTGTTGCTGGCCGCTGCAGTAATGTATCTTATATATGTTCATAGCCACTTCTAACCAGGCTTAATGGAAATATAGGGGAAACCTATGTCTAGCAGTGGACGCCATACGGCTGATGGATGGGTGCGTGATGTCGATAGGTGTTATTTCCGATACTATTTTGCAAATAGACTCCAGAACAACATCGCTCAGTGCGTAGGTACTTGCAGTAGGTACTACAGATACACACTACACAGTTATTAATTCTGTTTATCCTGGTACTATTATTCCAACTGTGGCTGTGCCCTCATTTCCTGAATATACAAATACGGAACCATTCTGCAGCGGTGTTTTGTTTGTGTTTCGCGGTACCCTGATTTTACGTGTGTACGTTTGTGTCGTGCCTTTGTGTAACCAACATTGAATTAAACAACCTGTCTCTGAAATCTGCTTTAATGTTCGAACTCTGCTTATAGGTGGCGCTCGTAGCGTAGTTTGACTAGGTGTTTGTTAGCTATCACCGAAATTGAGCAACGTTCTGCACGGCCAGTCTTCGGGTGGGTGACTGTACCAGCCTTTTAATTGTCCACTGCAGGACGTAGGCCTACCCACGAAGGGTGATTGGGCCATATCCACCACGCTGGCCCAGGGCGAGTTGGTGGATTCACATACGCCATCGAATTTCTTCTACGGACGCATGCAGGTTGCCTCACGAAGTTTTCCTTCACCGGAAAGCCAGTGGTGTGAAATTCCGTACATAAACTCCAACGAACTCATTGGTACGGGACCGTGGATTTGAACCCACGACCTCACAATTGTAAGGCGGGTGTCACTACCTCTAGACCACCACGGCTTATAGGATGGGTGACTACCGGTGGCATTTACAACTGAGCGCTATCGTAGCTCGAATGACGCGTTAAATTGTAGGCCCCGGTTGGTTTAAGCGTTTAGAAACCTTCAGGGCGGCTTTAAACTCTGTCAGGGTTAAAACCGCAATTTTCAACTTCCTTCTGCCTTATAGTGATAATAGTGTTACGAAATGGGTTCTTGGATAATCAGTTGAAACGCCGATTAATCACTTTGCACTTTATTTCACAAAATCACAATACACTCGACACAACTGGTTCGCACAAACACTTCACACTGGTACTGATATTCACACAAACTGGTCATTTCACAATCACTGGTACCGCATTTGAACACGAGATATTTTCGCTCAGGTATAAACACGTTAACTGGTCCCCAAGGGTCGGCCGGCGTATTTATATACGTTGTTACCTACAGTCTGGAACCTACGACATAATTTGCGGCATTACCCGATATAATAAACGCTATTGTGTTAACAAGAAAACAACTTAAAAGTTCGAGACTTCCCTATTGTTTTCAAATACGTAAACACCCAAAAAAACTAAACAATAGACGGCAGACAAAGACTGATCCCGCTCGAGTCATAAAACCATAAATCTCGCACTTAGGTGTAAACCACACGCCGTCATTACCGTGCGGCCTACTGCGTCACAATACAATTGGTGAGAGAGCACATTTAAGCGATCAAAACTTTGCTGTTTCACAGTTGTGCCACCTGTGTTGTCTTGCCGCCCGTGGTCACACATCCAAATACTGACCGTGCTGAATGTTGCTTAACTTAGGTGATCACGTAATTAATGGATGCCTCCAGCTATGAAGATGAGTAGCTCTGCACACAGGTACAATGCACGTTACGAAAGCGGATGCAATTGTCTGAATCACGGTAGGACAATGGCATTATAATAATATGATAATTTTGAGCATTTTCACCTTCCGCCATCTCTACGTACGGTTTAAGCGATGAGAATAGAGCGGTTTAGGCTGCGTATTTAGCAGAGTGAGCTGGACAAAATCTAGAACCTGAATAAAATAGTAAACTTATCCCCCTAAAGTTTAAATGATTTTGTAAATTTTGTTCACCATTGTATATATATTATGTACCAAAAAATATAAAGACTAATATTATTTCACTGGGCCAGCGTGGTGGATATGGCCCAATCACCCTTCGCGGGTAGGCCTACGTCCTGCAGTGGACTATTAAAAGGCTGATACAGAACATTATTTAACTAACAAACTTTTGGTATTTTATTTAAAAGTATGTAACTAGCCGCATCGGTTGATTATGGGGATTTGTAGACCTTTAGTCCAAAAATCACCTGCGGTATTGCGGAGCGGGATTTGTGGTCAAAAGTCCAAAAATCTCCTTCCGCAAAGCCGTAGGGGATTCATGGACATACATTCCACAAATCCCCGTGTGCAGGGGAACATATTAGGTGATTTGTGGAATAAGCCATTTGTCTTCAAGGGACTTCCACTCCTTTGTTGCCCACACCTCTAAATCTGGCCTTGCGTGACATACACTTATACCTACACAAAAAAACCTCAAAAAACATTAAGAACCTCCGTTTTAAATCGATTAAAAATAAATGTCTCCTTTTACTTGGACAGTGTCGAAAATGTCTATTGTCTGCTCCCAGCCATGGATGCACTTTATGTTTAAAACATTAATTTCAATTAAATGCATTAAATATTACGTACGTTACTGTTAGCCCGTTATCCCATCTCTACGATAACACCGACGCTTTTACCCGACTGATATAAAAGTAGGCGACGATACCTATTACCTTTGTAAATGACGATTGCGCGACTCATTATTGGCAAATGTGGTTATACAGGGTTATTTGCTTAACATGTACTAAGCCGAAAGGGGGTGATTCACACCATCATTACGAACAACTTTTACTGTGGGTCCAACAAAAAATATATACGCCACTGTTACAAGTCAAATATAATTTCGATAAAATTAGTAATAAAATAGATCAGTACATAAAATATCATAGATAATATTGTGTATAGTCGTGTTAGTTGCCTTCGGGTAGAGCGCTTACACAATAAGGCCCCTGATTCCCTATCTACAAAACGTAACGTTACTGGCGTATTTTTTTTATATCCGCAAAATTCGTTTGGACAACGGTTTCTTAAATATAAAAGTACTTTAAAACAAATTATGAACACAATTTACCTAATATATTAATTTAAAAAAAAAAACATTTTTACAAAAAATCTTAAACGCAAAACTTAACTTAACCACGTTACGGGCACGTTTTCATACAGAATCACCCTGTTGGATAATTACTAACGGTTCCATTAGAAATCTAATCTGTTTTGCTGCTAAAACGACGGTTAAGTACAGCTCGAATCATACAAGTCGGCGGATGTGAAGTTAGCTACAAGCTGCGCAATATCCAATCCTGGCTGAAGCTCTCATAAAGCCGCATGTTGATTGGGTTCGTGCGCTTCACGTCCGTCGACTTGTATGACTCGACCTATACTACGGTTGCTTTTCGACTATAAATATAACCAAAAAACCGGACAAGTGCGAGTCATGCTCGCACATCGAGGGTTCCGTACAAATCCGGAAAATTTCACAAAATTGGGAAGTAAGTTGTTAAAATCTCTATACTCTACCATCGACAAAAAAGTTTTGTTTTTTACTTTTCTCGTCATACATCGAAAATTACACATTGTTAAAATAATTAAATACCTGTTTTATCATGTGCTAATGAAGTTCTTTTATATGATACCCTTACATGATACGATTTACTCACTTTGAATTTTGAACCCATATTTTATGAATTTTGAGGCCCTATTTTTATGTGATTTCAATAAAAATATACAGTTTTCAGATTTAGTGTCATAATATGCAGTATTTTACGACATAAACAAGTCTAACTTTTTTAAAAGGATAACTGAGAAGTTTTTGCTTTACACAATTGCAAGAGACTATGCAAATATACATATACAGTTTAAATTTCAACTCAACATCTCAACGCGTTCATGAGATATAGAGTCTTGACATACACGGACATGGACAGACGGACAGACGGTCTGACGGACAGACGGACAACAAAGTGATCCTATAAGGGTTCCGATTTTTCCGTTTGAGGTACGGAACCCTAATATATTTAATTAAATTATAAGCTATCCACATCTTATTTCACTAATAACTTCATAACTGTACAACACAGAGGCCGGAAGATGTCACTCATACACTAATGATAGGCTCGGGGGAGTGAGACGCATATAATTAGAAAGAGTAGCCCGAATTGTAATGAAAATATTCTGATGTGACAGATGGTTAATTAACAAGTGATGGATTACTGTATCGTAATGAATGAAATAAGTATGTTTTTAGCCTCGACTTCAGTACTTATGTTAGTTACTTATACAAGATAATTATTTTTTGCAAGAAATAGCATGACCGACTTCACCTGTGTACCGAATCATTGCATAGTATAAAACAAAGTCGCTTTCCGCTGTCTGTCCCCATGTATGCTTATATCTTTAAAACAACGCAACGGATTATGATGCAGTTTGTTATAATAGATAGAGTAATTAAAGAGAAATGTTTATATGTATAATACACCTGTGCGAAGCCGGGGCGCATCGCTAGAACGCAAATATTATGCACGGATCGATGTAGAATTTTTCACATTATTGTTGATTTATCTCAAATGGCTCAACCGATTTCGTTAAAATTTAAATGGGACCAATTTCGAAGTATATTCTTTCCAAAAAAAATAACCATTGAAATCGAACTACTACAAAAAAAATTATGCGTTTGTTTATGGTTATACATAAAAAAATATATACGCGTCGAATTGTATACCTCCTCCGGTAGTTCGTCGGTCAAAAAGTATGACTTGTCCTACAGTCCTACACGTGTGTATACAGACAGAAAGGCATAAACACAGACACATAGGCACATACATTAGGTTTCATCCAGAAATGGTGTAGGTACTAAGCCAAAAGGAAGACATTCAGACTATTCCCGGAAATCGAGAAAAAAATCGACCGTTTAATACATTTTGTCGATTCCGAGATACAACTTTGTATGTAAAAGCTATTTTTTAGTTTTGTTTTGTTTGGTACGTATTTGCCTATGCTAATAACCCTGTACAATCGAGATGGGTTTGGATGGCCAGATATAGATATCATCACATCACTTCATCATCACTTCAGCCATAGGACGTCCACTGCTGGACATAGGCCTCCCCTAATGATTTCCAATAAGACTGGTTGATAGCGGCTTGCATCCAGCGCGATCCTGCGGTCCTAATAAGGTCATCCGTCCACCTTGTGGGTGGACGACCTACACTGCGCTTGCCGGTATGTGGTCTCCACTCGAGAACTTTTCGACCCCATCGGTCATCAGTTCTCCCCGCTATGTGCCCTGCCCATTGCCACTTCAACTTGCCAATCCGCTGGGCTATGTCGGTAACCTTGGTTCTTCTACGGATCTCCTCATTCCTGATTCGATCTCGCAGAGAAACTCCGAGCATAGCCCTCTCCATGGCTCGTTGGGCTACTTGGAGCTTACTAATAAGGCCCATAGTGAGAGACCACGTTTCTGTGCCATAAGTCATCATTGGCAACTGATATACCTAGATATAACACATCAAATATATCATCTAAAAATACAATGACTCAAGCAACAGTTCTTCGTTTCAGTAAAAAGTTGTGAGATAAAATATACTGTAAATACAAATCAATGAAGTCTTGGTGGTCTAGTCGTAGTAGCACCCGACCTGCAATCGTGAGGTCGTGGGTTCAAATCCCGATCCCGTACCAATGAATTTCTTTGGAATTAATGTACGGAATTTCACACCATTGACTTTTCGGTGAAGGAAAACATCGTGAGGCAACCTGCATACGTCCGTAGAAGAAATTCAATGGCGTATGTGAATCCACGGCCAGCGTGGTGGATATGGTCCAATTAACCTTTGTGGGTAGGCCTACGTCCTGCAGTGGACTATTCAAAAGGCAGGTAAGGTACTGTACAAATCAATCAAGTACTTCATATTATAGTACTTAAAGTGGATCCAATTGTAAACAATCCTTTTAGTTTGTGTAACCGTTCTACGTAACACGTAACCCTTTATAAGCCATAGGATAACATATGCAAAGTTACCACTGCATTTGTAATATTACTGTCATTCCATTTATTCTAATCAATTTAACTATTACAATCCACCCACGTGGCTTATGGCGCTAGTAGCGTCGCCAGTCAAGTCAACAAATAAGCTGGTAATAAATAGGCGTCAATTTTTCAACTGGTATCTTGGTCTATTTTTAGTCGAGGAGCTACCGCGTATTTAAATCAGATGCTGCATTAGCGTCCATGATTGATGTTAGTTATCACGGGATCTTTTGTCGTTATCATTTATCATAAACGTTAGTTGTGGATATAGATTTGTCATTTACAATGATTTAAGAAGGAAATAAAAGTAAAAGGAAATTAATATTCTATTTCATAGTACGACAGTATCTACGGGGTTATAAAGAACTGCCTCCCGACCGCCTAAGCAATAGCAATCGTAATAGCAATCGTTTATGACTTCATGGACTCGTTGTGCCAGTTTTTGTTTTACTGTGAGTGAATAGTGAAGTGAACCAGCAACCGAGTCTACAGCTTTTGTGTGCCATCGCCCTCCATCAGGCGGGTTGGGTCTCGTACGAGACCCCCCCCCCTCTGACAGCGAGGTCGCTGCCGCAACAGCGCCCACCTCGTCGCGTCGCCACGTGCGACCCCAGCACTCCGCCGGTCTAGGCGTTGAGAGCGGGGTCGCGCACGCCGCCGCAACCCACGCGCAGGAGGTCTGCGCCCCGTGCCTTCCTCCCAGCTGCCAGCCGTCCAGCCTGGACGGACGCCCAGCAGGAGGCCGCACGGTAACCACCAAACCATTTTTGGCGCGAACGTCAACTTACGTGAATCCGCCAACTTGGTTGAATCCGCCTACTTGGGTGAATCGACCCGAAATCGACCAAAATGTCGGGAAATTGGGAGCTAAACCTGTCCTCGGCTTCGTCGAACGAAAGTGATGCCGCCCCGACACCTGCAGTGCCACCAACAGTGACTCCAGCTGCACCTACTACACGTCAAGAATCAGGTACCACAGAAAATAAGAGCAGATTAACGCCGCCTGAAAACCTCATTGTTGTCAGAGACATCCACGACCCTGACAAGACAGTGATACTAAGTCCACACTGGGACTACACCGCATACCCGTACCGAGAGGCAGAGCCGGGCGCTCGCGCTCAGCCGGAAGCGTGGCGCGCAGTGCCGCTCGCAGCATCCCCAGAACCGCTGAGAGTGAGGAGTACCTAGTCCACGATGGAAAGAAGGCCGCACTCGACTTGGGTGAGTCGCGCAAGAAGCGCATGATCTCGCCGCCGAAAACCCGCCCGCCGCCCAAAGCAACCAAAATACCAAAGCCTGTTATAAAAATTATAGCAAAGGACCAAGTGCAAAAAACACGAAAACGTCAAGGCGCCATCCAAGAGGCGACATCGTCTGCTGAGGATTCGAGCGCCTCGGGATCCCAACCCCAAAACCAACCACCACCGATAGTCGTCAGAGCGGAGGTTCACCACCCTCCCTACGAGGCGGCAAATGCCCCCCTACCGGCCACCCCCGTCACCAAGAAGGTCACGACCAAAAAGGTGAGTGGTAGTGGCATAATTAAAATCACTGACCAAGAGCCGCTGCCGCAACGAGACCCGCGGCTAGCGAGGAGGCTGGCAGCCGCAGCTGATGAAACAGCATATTTGCCGCCCCCCCCTCCCATCCAACCGAGCCAGATTGAAAGCCAGACCGAAAAGGAGGAAGAAATCATGGCAATGGACGCCATAGAATACGTCCCAATAGATGCCGCCCCTATGCCGTCCCCGCCATCGCCGCCCCCAGAGGCCGCGGCGGCATATGCCAAGGTACTGGCGGCACTAGCGCCACCAAAAGTGAAGAAAACAGTCAACTCAGAAACCGAACCCAACACTCGGCCATCCACACCATCCATACCACCGGCGACCTCACGCAACATCGAAGATCCGTTGAGGGCGCGTTCGGGAAAGTACCCGTCGTTGATTGTGGAGAAGCTGAACGACTGGCCGCGGCATATGGCCGCACTCAAAAACCGCCTGGGGTACGTACCAAACGCGCGCCCCTATAACTCCGGGATCATTTACCATCCCAAGACCCCGGAAGAATTCAGGACCGTGCAGGCCTATATGGTAGAGGCCAAGCAGAAGGAGCCGACCATTCAGTTTCACGCCTATTCGCTGAAATCCGAAAGGCCCCATAAAGTGGCTCTTTGGGGCCTACCTCAGGACACGGATGAGCAAGTGATAGTCCAGGCCCTAAAAGACAAGGGCTTTCCAGCGCGGTTTGCACGAGCGCTCCCGACACGCCGAAACAACCGCAAAACGGTCTACCACCTGCAACTAGACCCAATGAGCAAGGAGGGCCTGGACGACCTGTACAAGCTGGACGAGTTGCTGAACATGCCGAGAGTCCGCGTCGAGGCTTGGAGAGGCTCAACAACAATGCCCCAATGCCATCGGTGCCAGGCCTTCGGTCACTCGTCAGTGAACTGCTTTAGGGACCACAAATGCGTCAAGTGCGCGGGGCCCCACTTTGGCGCTGAATGCCCAAAAGCAGCAGATACACCACCGACCTGCGCAAACTGCAAGGGGACACACACGTCCAACAGCAGAACCTGCCCCGTCTTCCGCCGAGAGGCTAGGAAAAGGGGCATCAGACTGCCCGGGGATCCCCCCCCCCCCCCCCTCAACCAACACAAGCACCAAACACCAGGGGGCGAGCAGAGCCCATAGCGACCCGAAGAGTCGCCGGTCAGACTGGGCCAGCGCCAACCGCCCAGCAAATACCAGCCCAAGGGGCGGCGACCCAAGGGCTGCAACAAATGCTCGCACCATACCCCCCAGGATGGGGTTGGCCAGCAATGCCCACTACACTGTGCCCACCAGCCATCATGCCACGATTCATGGGCGGGGCACAAAGACCCATACCAAAGAGGAGAAGAAGGAACAAGAGGAAGGGAAAGATAGTGGAGGCCCCACCCGCCGCATCGACCCCCGTCCCACGTGCCGCAGAGTTGCCGACCTCTGTACCTCCACACGCTACCGCAGGTGTTACACCCAGACCCGGTGCTGAAGAGGCAAGAAGCGCCCAACAACACAAGGCAACTGCACCCATACCGCCGCCAAGACCCTCAGTGGCTCCCAAAACAGCCACAGCAGGTACACGACCCAAACCGAGACCTAAGATGAGGAGGTCAAGATCGGTGCCTACACTAGCGCCGGACCAACCGCCCACGGAGGGCCCAGAACCAAGGGTCCACTTCGCCCCCATTGGCCGGGCACCATTGGCAATAAGGAGAGAAGCCGTGCCAATGACTCCTGGAAATCCAGCCCCACACCATCAGATGCAGCAGAGAGGCCCCCCGCCCGGTTTTCCCCTCGGCCCGCCGAGCCAGGGCCCACTGCCGCATTATCATGCTCAACAGCACCCACACGCTTTCCCCCGCATTATTACGGGACCTCCAGCGAGCACCCAATTAGGGGAATCCATCAGCGCTATGATGGGAGCCCTTGTGGGCCTACTCGCTGCCATCGCTGCGGGGGAGGACCTCCGAACGGCGGCGATGCGCGGACTGGCCACACTCCAAGCGATTCATTATGGATAGTGGCCTAACGCGCATCATGTACTGGAATGCCGGAGGCATCAAAAACAAAATCAATGAATTGAGAATTCTCACCCAGTCGCAGGATATACACATCATTCTCCTGGGTGAGACCAAACTGACAGCCAGACAACAACTGAAGGTGCCCAACTACTGCGTGTACCGCCGGGACGAAGTCTCCCCCAAGGGCACGGCCTACAGAGGAACGGCCGTCCTGGTAAGGAGGGATATCGTGCACGAGGAGTTGGAAAACCTCCAGTTCGTCTCAACAAGAACGACGGGGATCCGAACCATGGTGGCCGGCAAGGAAACTGACATTTTTGCCGGCTACAGACCTCTGTCAAACCGAGAAGAGGTTGACGCATCAGACGTGGACGCAATATTCACGGCAAGACCAACACTACTCGCTGCAGACTTAAACGCAAAACACAAGACGTGGGGGTCAAACGTTAACTCAGCCAGTGGTAAAAAGCTTCTGCACATGACTGAGGCGAGAGGCATCACGGTCATCGGCCCAGACTCGCCCACTCATGTCCCTCGAGCCCGTGCCGACGTATTGGATATAGTTCTACACAGGGGGATCGAGGCTCCAGTGTTCATAGAAGTCCTATATGACCTACAAGACCAGCATCTCCCCCTGCTCATCACTATCGGAGGACCTACGTCGAGCATGGCGAAGCGACCACCGAGGAAGAGAGTGGACTGGGAGAAGTTCCGCTCAGGCCTGCAATCGCTAACAGTCGGCAAACTCACGACCGCAGAAGATGTGGAGGACTGCTCGAAGAGACTGACGGAAGCGATTGCAGCCGCACAAGAAGCCGCAACAACTGAGGAGCCACCTACCGCACGGTGTGACGAACTCCCTGGAGAGTTGAAAGCTGTACGCGATCGCAAGCGGGAGCTCAGGCAGCTGTGGTCCCACACCCGCTGTCCAACGATCAAGAGAGAACTGAACGCCGTAACTGAGAGATTTTCAGAGTCGATAAGGGCCTGGAGGGGCACCGCCTGGATTACCACATAGCCCAGTGCGAAGAGAACAGAACCGACCTGTATAGTCTCAACCGCCACCTGACCCAGGCTAAAGCGTCCGTTTGCCCACTACTAGACGGCTCCGGCAAACGGCGTTACTCAGCCTTAGAGAGGGCAGAGCTACTTGCTGACCACTTGGCAGGTCAGTTCCAGCTGCACCCGGTCCCATCAGGAGCCTCACACGAGGTACAGGAACACCACGAGCGAGTCGCGAGGGAAGTGTCCGCATACCTACAGACCCCGGCGCCTCCGTTGGGCGGGCTGGACTTCATAGCCCCAACGGAAGTGGCAAGAGCCGTGAGGCGTCTGAAGGTGAAGAAAGCACCGGGTCACGACGGTATACCGAATGCCGCGCTTAGGCAGATGCCAGCGAGAGGCTTGGTGTGTCTGACCCGGTTGTTCAACGGAATACTTCGGACCGGACATTTTCCCGCGATATGGAAAACTGGGAAGGTAATCGTCCTACCTAAACCTGGCAAGGATCGACGATTGCCGGCCAGCTACCGCCCCATCACCCTGCTACCGCACCTCTCCAAGTTGTTTGAGCGTTTGCTGCTGCGGAGAATGCGTCCCCACATCGCACCCAGGGATGAGCAATTCGGATTCCGCGCACAACACTCCACCACGCTCCAACTAACGAGGGTGCTCCACCAACTAGCATACGACCAGAATATGGGGAGACGGTCCGTCGCCGTGTTCCTGGATATTGAAAAGGCCTTTGACCGGGTGTGGCACGAGGGCCTCATATTCAAGTTGATGAACAGCACGATGCCGCCTGCGCTAGTTCGAGTCGCGGCATCGTCCCTGGCCGAGCGAGATTTCTTCGTGTCCGTCGAGAGCATGCACTCCGGGAAGAAGAAAATCGAAGCTGGAGTTCCACAGGGAAGCTGCACATCTCCATACTATTACGCCGCCTACACCAACGACATCCCGAACCCGGAGGACCCCACACCGGGAGGACGGGATGTAATGTTAGCCCTCTTCGCCGACGACAGCGCCTACATCGCTTCCTCGAGAAGAGCCGCACTAGCCGCGGCCAGGATTCAGCGGGTCCTTGATATCCTGCCAGAGTGGCTAGACAAGTGGCGGATGGCTGTCAACGTGAGAAAGACGGCCGCGCTACTTGTCGGAAGCACCAAGCGATCCACATACCCCCGACCACTGCAGCTTAGAGGAGAAGACATCACGTGGGAAAAGACGGTGAAGTACCTGGGTGTCTTCATAGATCCGCGCCTGAGCATGCGCTCGCAGACCACACACGCAGTCCACCAAGCGAAGGCTGCTAGAGCGCTGCTGCGCCCGGTACTCCGCTCTAAGCTGCCACTGAGCACCAAGATGGGGATATATAAAACGTATATCAGGACCCGTCTGACGTACGCTGCACCGGCCTGGTACCCGCTGTGCAACGAGACCCAGAGGAAGCGACTCCAGGTGGTCCAAAATACCAGTCTGAGGATGATCTCGGGAGCTGGCTGGTTCGTTCGGAACGACATACTGGCACAGGACCTGAAGGCAGAACCGGTGAGGGAGTTCGTGGCTCGGTTGGCGCGTCGTATGTACGACCGCGCAGACAACGGGCCACACCCTCATCTTCAAAACATCGCCCCGCACCATGCACGTCCACCGGACGCAAACGAACGAACCTGGCGCTCTCTCCCTCGAGATCTCCTCCTGGAGGATGAAGAAGAGGAAGTAGGCGACTCAGCATGAGGCCCTCCATGAAAACATAGATACACCAACGCCATGATGGCCCACAAAGCCGTGATGGCCAACAGGCTGAGAGGGGCTTGAGGTACCAATCGCCCTCGCGGGCGTGTCGGACGCTCGCCCCTCCCATCAAGCCAACCCACCCTCCCCTCCATCCCAAGTTAGTCCCCCACTTTCCTTCCCCCCCTCCCCCTCCGCTAACCAGTTGTTTCAGGCTCAACAAAGCCAAGACGGCCACCAGCATCCAGCTGAGAGGGCGCTGAGAAGTCACTCGCCCTCGCGGGCGAGTTCGATACTCGCGCCCTCAGAATAGTTCCCTGCGGGCAGTGTTCCCGCAGCGCCCAGCCGCAGCAAAGATGGAAGCCTCGAGGCTGCAACCTCGCCCCTAGAACAGGGGAGAGATGACACCACAATGATGATGACTTCATTTTAGTCATTTGGCACCGCCTATGTGACGTTAGCCATCGAAGTTGTTCATTCAACGATTGCTTTCGCAATCCGCGCAAAGCAATTGATCCCGACCTGGTATTGTAATGGTGCCGCCTTACTCTGCACGAGGCGACACGAGCACCGCAGCTGTAGCTAACTTTACATCGTATACAAGTCGGCGATGTGAAGTTAGCTACAGAAGTTTCTTTCTTTTCTTTCTTTGACATAAGCGAAACGAGGTGATTCAGACCATCACAAAGAAGTACTTTTACTATGGGGCCAATTTATGATGTTTCACGAATCCCGCATTGGCCAGTGCCGTAAATAGGGCGGTGCCACCGGTGTTCAAGCACGGGGCGTAGACCCTGGGGGGCGCAAGAATGGCCAGACCTAAGGCCTTATTGCGCAAAACAAGGGCGCAGTTATAGAAGCTCGCACAGGGCGCAGAAAAGGCTATTTACGGCACTGATTGGCACCATAGTAAAAGTTTTTCGTTAGGATAATGATCTTAACCCCTTTCGACGTAGTACAGGGCAAGCAGATTACCTTGTACAGAATGTATGCCTGTACGAATAGAGAAAACCAGTTTCGACTATACCTAGACGTCCACTGCTGAACACTCGTCGTTTCAACCATATACAGGGTTATTTCCTTACTCTGTACTAAGTCGAAAGAGGGTGATTTAGACCGTCATTAGAACAACTTTTACTATAGGGCCAACAAAAAATTCGAGAAAAAAGTCGGCTGTTTCATACATTTTGTCAGAGTTGCAATTTCGTATAAAATAGGTGATTTTTTTCTCGAGTTTTGGGTTGACCCCATGGTAGAAGTTGTTCGTAATGATGGTTTGAATCACCCCCTTTTGACTTCGTACAGGGTAAGCAAATAACCCTGTAAATGTACCTGCAACCTATACAGGTTGCAGGTACATTTTTATGAATAAAATAAAAAAAATCCTATAATATGAACAGATGATTTTTTCGCAGATTTTACGGTCGGTTCCATAACAAACCAGCAGGCCAATCGCGGTAATTTTAAACAGCTGCGTTCCGTCTGTAATTCAGTTAAAGTTCGGCTGCAATAGGGAAGTTTCCCGTTTTCTAGTTTTATTTTTATTAAATTACACTAAGCCTGCAATAAATTATGGTGTTTTTATTTTTCAATTATCTTCAAAAATGACGGAGTTATGAATTTTTAAACATGACCGCACGAAATCAAAAAACCTCGCGACGGATTTACGCGTGTGACGTCATTCGGCTTCAGAGCCGCGCCGTGGGTTAGGCGGGAGTAAGGAAAAAAGGAAATAAAGTACTTCACTCTATGCTGGGTATTTTTCTAAGCCACGAATACGTTCTAGAATATCATTGTACTTATCTTTATGTTATAATCAATATTTACTATGGGACTAACCTCCCAATATAACGAATAAAAAGTCAGCATTCCCATAATTTTGTCGTGAGTAAATGAACTTTAAATGGAACAAGACTTGGTGTATATGTCTAGTGTACTGCGGTTTTTACATCTGTAACCATTAACTAGTAGCTCTCCAAACAGTAGACCTCGCAAGTATACATTTTCTTGTAATAAGTTCTCAAAAATGCACAACTTTCACAGGTAAATATATTCTTAATCATAAAAATGGTAAGGTTCTTTACTAAGATATTATTGTATATAATGGGACTACGTAAGTAAGTTTGTATAGGCCGGGCTAGCCCTGGTGTCAGAGTTTGGGACTGATCCCCTATACAGGGTTAGCTAGCTAGAACTGGTGAAAGCGTAATATATTTTGTTCTAATAAAATAATTTAGATAATTTTTTTCAAGGCTTTTATTTTCTAGTCCCAATAAGTTGTCAAGTGCGTGTCAAGACATGCGTATGATAGGCTTCCGTAGACGTGACGATGATTATGATGATGATAAAAACCAATTTTTAAGATGGTTGATTACTAGGAAAACGTAATTTAGTATGAATTGTTGGTTGCCTGGGAGAATTCGCTTAAAGCGATAAGGCCACCAGTTAGAAACCTATTAATTGTATTGTTTTGTCCCTGTATTTTTTTTTATGTTATGTGGTTGTCTAATAAAGTGTTACTGTTTGTATGAAATATACATGTGAAGTCGATGACCCCTAATGTTTAAAAATTTCAATTTTTTCTTTATAGCTCTAAAATTTATGATTCCACAGTGCTCAAAATAATTTTCAGGGAAAGTTTTTAATATGGTCTGTAAACGGCGTCCGTTCGTTACACGGACATAACGAAGTTTTAAGGGTTCCTCGTTTTACTACGAAACCCTAAAAATGACTGAACAAAGTGACAACTGTCAAATTCGAGAATCCATACTAGGATGACATGTCAGGTCTCAAAGTGACAGCTGTCAAACTTAAATGCGGTTCCTCGTTTTACTACGAAACCCTAAAAATGACTGAACAAAGTGACAACTGTCAAATTCGAGAATACATACTAGGATGACATGTCAGGTCTCAAAGTGACAGCTGTCAAACTTAAAT
Source organism: Hypomecis punctinalis (assembly GCA_949316475.1). Lineage (NCBI taxonomy): Eukaryota > Metazoa > Arthropoda > Insecta > Lepidoptera > Geometridae > Hypomecis > Hypomecis punctinalis. The sequence goes on from OX438814.1 coordinate 20,594,397, forward strand.
ACGGTTTATTTCTGTAACTAACGATTTTAGACCATTGCTGTTATCACAAAAGTGATAGAACTCAACAATATCTATATTTCGGATGACAGCTCTTTAATGTAATTTATCTCCGTTATACCGTTACTTTAGGCACAAAATTGATAGAGCTCAACGAGATCTACATTTCGGATGACATCTGTCATGCCACTCTAGTAGGAATTCTATAATAATATGCCATATAATGGCAGCTGTCACTTTGACATCTGTCATTTTCGGAACTAAAAAATAAGTCTTGAAAAACCTATTATCTACAATGACTTTATAAGAACAAATATTAGGCTGAGAAGTTTTGGATAACCCTATACAGGGGATTAGTCCCATAGTAAAAGTTGGTGATAATTTACAATGATATTTTAGGACAGAATATTGTAATTATGATTATATTTGCCTGTGCAAGTTGTGCATTTTTGAAAACTGATCACTTACCAGAAAATGTTCACCAAAATGTATACTTGTGAGGTCTACTATTTGGAAACTACTAGTCAATATATACAGATATAATAACCGCAGAACAGTAGGTACACAAGCCAAGTCTTGTTCCATTTAGAAATAAAGTTCATTTACTCACGACAAAATCATGGAAATGCTGACTTTTTATTCGTTATATTGGGAGGTTAGTCCCATAGTAAATGTTGATCATAACATAAAGATAAGTACAATGATATTTTAGAACGTATTCGTGGCTTAGAAAAATACCCAGCATAGAATGAAGCACTTTATTTCCTTTTTTCCTTACTAGCCTAACCTACGGCGCGGCTCTGAAGCCGAATGACGTCACACGCGTAAATCCGTCGCGAGGTTTTTTGATTTCGTGCGGTCATGTTTAGACATCCATAACTCTGTCATTTATTAAGATATTCGAGTAATTTTTTCACTGTGTCTTATATAATTCTAACGTCCTTAAATGTATATAATTATTTTTAGTTTTTATGACAAAGGAAACTTCCCTTTTGTAGTTAAGTTTCTATTCGGCTTTAAAGAATTCGGTATCACGCTAAACTTCATAAACCAACCGTTCGTTTGACAGCGGTAACGATCCAACTCTGATAGAGTTGCGTTTCAACTTTTGTCAAAATCATAAGCGCGATACGAAAATAGATAAAAAGTTGAAGTTCGGTCAAAGTTCAATTGTGGTTCAGCTGTAATTTTTAGTGCGATTGGGTTGCAGGTACTTATTGTATTTAAGGCTTTTAAGTATGTATGTATAATGTACTAGTCAATCTACGGAACCGAAAAAGTCAGGAAAGTCTAAGAGGCTAGTTTATTTCAATCCAGACAAGTCAGAATAGTTCGCTAGCTTTGGATGAAAAAATATTCTTATTTCAACCCGGATTTTCGATAAACCAGATTTCTGATAAAGCGCTAAGTGTGTATTTTCTTTTAAGATCATCAATATTAAATTATTTATTTTATCAATAATGATAAAACGACCTAAACTTTCTAATACTGAAAGCCCCATAAATTGCCGATTTATTCATAGCATAAATTATTCACCAATACAAAGGACTCAACACATTTGGGGCAAGTCTAGGCCTTAGGGATAACTTTCTACAACCGAAGGCCCAAATTCCACCAAAATGAGGCGGAGTCGTGACACGGTAATTATTGTATTTATACCTACAGTATTCCACCTCAATATAAACGGTCGGTACGCGAATCATACCAACGCGCCTCGGAGTTCGTTATACAGCAGTCGCAGTGGCGCGCCGTAGTGACGAACGAACGTGTGGTTTGTATTTAAAATCTTTGTAATCAGTAAGCGTGCGATTTACCTACCAGGCGGGCAGCCCTAGCGCGTGTTAAGCTGGATACTCACTTAGCAGTATTGCATGTAACGTATCAGATACTGTATCAACCTGCAAGTGCGTACAGCCGTACGCACGTCCACGGTCCACCGCGTATCTAGCTACGAGCTGACGGATCCGTAGAGCTGGCGACGACGCAATCGACAAAATGTCTCAAATAGTGGCTAGTGCTGCGTTCATATGCATGTACAATATTCATTTTCTCTCTCCTGTAGCAAGACAATATTGTGATCATCTTACTTTACTGTTTTCGCCCAACGTACCCATAGCATGTCTAATATTTTCCCAAGCATCCACATTTAGATGATTTTTTTTAATAATTTTATCTTTAGGGTCCCACAATACTGGAGGAATTTTGTAAAATTAGAATTATTAAATTAGATTTAATATTTTTTCTTCAGTCCACTCTATAATGAATACGTAAGTTCATTTGAAGCTCGCGCCTACGTACTCACCACACAAGCGGTCGTGTCGCCGTCCACGAGCAGTCGAGCACACTGCGAGCCGTCTTTGTGTTCACGCCGAGTGGCGATTCACTGCGAGCTTACAGCGTTCCACGCGCGAGCGGCTCGCAGCAGGCTCGTGCTTACGTACTCACTTGATCCTTATCTGATACGTTACATGCTACACTGCTAAGTGAGTACCCAGCTTTACGTACTGCGTGGCCACGCGCGGCTGTAGGTATCTATTTCAAGGACGGGTCGATTCGCAATACTGCATATCATTGCCGTGGTCGATCGAGAGGTGTAGACACCAGCAGAGCTATCCATTTGTCCACGGCATAAATGCCACATTTGCTTGCTGAGAAACAACACACAATCGTGAGAGCAAACTTTTTGAGCGACTTGAAAAATGGAAAAGGTTCTAAAGTCGTCTGTAAATATGATACAGTACTAATGCAATAGAACACCTTATTGATGCCACAAAAAAGAACAAAGTAACAGAAGGACACAAAAGCTAAAAATCTGATGTAATATTTTTTTTAATATAAAATTGTTTATACATATACAGGGTTATTCCTTATCAATTAGCATCCGTTTAGGGGCTTATTCTGTATATCAAAATTAACAACATTTGTTCTGCGACTTTTGTCAATACTGAAAAAAAATTTTGTTCCATAGAAAAATATCGTTCACCCTCGACAAAATGTATGGAACAGCTGTTTTTTTCGACAAAAGTCGTAGTACAATAATTGTTAGTTTTGATGTACAGAATAACTAGAATAAGCCCCTAAAAGGATGCTAATTAATTAGGAATAACCCTGTATATGATGTATTAATATTTACACGTAATAAAATCGGCCAAGTGCGAGTCAGACTCGCGCACGAAGGGACGTCTTACGCTGCGCTTGCCTCTATGCTTTGCACAGTACCGCCGATCTCCACCCCGTTTCAGTGGAGTTTTGGCCTTAGGGATAACTTTCTACAACCTAACTGCCCATTAGCCTTCAATCCGTACGTTTGACATTTAGTGATGCACGATTTGTGGCTCCACGAAGTGGTAAATCATTGGTTAAATGCTAAACAATTGATTAAAACTGTTTCTGTAGTTGACATGGAAAATTGATGATTCATGTTTAAACTACTGATTAATTTAAAATAGGGTTGAACACAACAAAGGACACACAAGTAGTATATTAATCAGAGAAAAATCTAACCAAGATGATATATACATCATTTGAAAGCTTGTTTTATGGGCTTCTCAAAAATATCTGATTTCGATATTTTCGTCCCTGCATTTTTTTAAATGTAAAAAATAAATTGTATGAAAAATAATACAGCTTTTTATTTTTTCTAGTTTAACAATAATAAAGTGCTTCTATAGTTATTTTACTTGCATTTGTAGCTGATTCTTCCACATTCATCTCATGATTTGCTAAAATTAAAATTTTTAACCTACCTGTATGACCATTTAGTAGGTTCAATGTGACAAAAATACACTTAAAAAGTGTGTCTAATTGGTAAAATTCTTTATTTTAACAATTTGGATATTACTTAATCAGGGTTAATAGAGATAAAATACCTATTGACCCAAATATATTTATTTATCCTAATACTCGTACATTCAAAATTAATTTAAAAAAAATTGCAGGGCTATTTTTTATTTTTAACTGATGTAATAGACTCAGAAAAATATGAACTTTCTCGAAATGTAACAAGTGCTGTGGTTAGATTTTTTGGTTATTATAATACCAGCCTCCATACATTTTGTGGACATGTCCTTATTGACAATAGATATTGTAAAGTATAACTATTCATTTAAAAAGTACCTACTTATAACATGTAGGTAAGTATAACTGTACTGTACTGTATCAGCCATTTTAATAGTCCACTGCAGGACGTAGGCCTACCCACGAAGGGCGATTGGGCCAAATCCACCACGCTGGCCCAGTGCGGTTTGGTGGATTCACGTAAGTAAGGTAAGTATAAGCTAAGGCATTACTTGTACTTTACAAGCATTTCGCTTTTACTCTATTTCATTTCATAAGATGAACAAACAATTTTATAAGAACGGCTTGATCTCCTGGTGCTGGGTGTATACTACGTATTATAACTATTACAGGCCCTACTGGAAGACTATAAGGGAGCCTATGTTCAACAGTTGAGCGTACGTCCTATATCTGATTCGTTGAGAAAGTGTTTTAACTATCCGAAGTCTTTCAGCTAAGTGTAATATTGTTCTCATTCTTGGTTAACGGATTAGTAAAACAAGCCTTAACCATCGATTAGTAAAACAAGCCTTAACCATCGATTAGTAAAACAAGCCTTAACCATCGATTAGTAAAACAAGCCTTAACCATCGATTAGTAAAACAAGATTTAACCATCGATTAAATCCATTGTCGTATGACTCGTACTCTAACCACGACCTATGGTACAAATAGGGGCGCGGCACACTCCAATGACAAATACCTAGGTGTTTGCTTGCTTTATGTTTACACGTTGCGGCATGTGGCTGGTCTTATTGTGGTTTACGTATTCTCTTTGTTATACTTGATTGGGGAGCTTTATTTGTGTCCCTTGAATCAATGATCGCAGGTATCCAATAAATCCATATGGGAGGCTTATGTCCAGCAGCGGACGTCCTACACTTAAGGATGGATGAATCAATACTACGAGAAAAGAAGATATAACAATGCTTTTGAGGCTATTCAGAAAGGCTGAACTAAACCGAAAGGGGGTGATTTAGGTGATCATTATGAACAACTTTCACTATGGGGTCAAAATCTGACAGCTGATTTTTTTTCTATCCAATTGCAACTCTCGAATTTCAAACAAACAAACAAACAAGAAAATAATCATCAAAATCGATTCGGAATTGGGGAAAATATAGATGAAAAAAAATACATACAGACGAACATTACCTCCTCGTTTTTAAAGTTGGTTAAAAATAAAAATAAACTGAAAGAATATACTCCCGAGGTGGTCCCATTAAAATTTTATCGAAATCAGCTGAGTCATTTTTGAGAAATCAACAATAATGTGAAAAATGCTACATCGGTCCGTGCGAACGAGGTATTCGCGAATTCTGTACACTGTTGAAGTCGGTCAAGTCATGCCATTTTTTGCGTAAAATAATTATTACAAAACAAATATTTTGGACTTGAAAAGATAAAAAGTAACCATTAACCAGAAAAATAAGTTCTTAGGAACATTATATAAGGTTCACAAACTGCAGTTTAGTCTGTGGTTGCTAAAGGCAGGTGGTCTCAGTTCAGAGAACATTCTTTCTTACCCTTATAAATGAAGTAAGTTTAAATTAATTCCTTCATGGAGTCTCTGGAAGAACCTAAACAATTTTCTAATAAACCACAGAACAAAAGGTTAGACGCAGCATTTAGACAATAGATGAGGAAATTTATAGAACGCAAGAACAGTCGTGTGTAAGGCCCCCATATCTATTGCAAAGGGACGGATTAATAACTAAAGTTTTAAAAATAGTTAAACTTATTTGATTTTAATAAATTGATCATAAAATGGTTGCAGTTACATGATACATTTATATTTCATTATTACTACGAGTTATTACGAGTAAAAAAATCACAGATATCGTGACAAAAATAAAATATTCTTTTTTACTTACGAAGCGTGTGGTGGCTGTCATTGCTGCAAAGTGTCCTTGTTTCGTTAGAGACAGTCCTCTGCCGTCATAAATATTGCCAGGTTCAATCGTCATGCAAGTTTCTTAGGTTTTTTTTATCACCTCTCAGATATGCGCCATGTATTTTACGAGTAGCACTCAACAGTATCTTATGCCTGAGTGGCTGAGGTAAAACCTCCAAGGCGCAGCGGGCGCGATACCACATCGCGTAAAAATTTGTAGATATATTTTATAGATGCTTTGCAAATCACTTGCAACTTTTATAGTCAAGACGGTTCTAGATTTTCAATATATTCGTTTTCAAGAAACAATAGGGTAGTTGCCTGGTATTGAATTAATCAAAAGTATAAAGATTAGTAAATTCTGCAAATAATCGTAAACTGGAAAAATGTTAAAAATTGGCAAGTCGAGCTTAGATATATAAGTTTGTGAAGAAGGGATAATAAGGGGATGTCATTTCTCTTTCCCACAAAGCATAACATAGTGTGATGAATGTATGTCACTTACGGGCAGTCACGTCATATTCTGCTATTGTGCGCTCTTTATCTAGCAAGAAAATAAATATGCTTCTAACTTCTTTATTTTTAGGTTGATTTTATTTTGGTTTTCGCAAATCGACTCTGTTTAGCTGTCACAAAAGGACATCAAGAAAAACGTCAACTAGCGTTTTACGGCACCTGATTAAATTCTGATAAGAATCGAATATCCGCAGTAATACAGAAACTGTGGTCACCCCAGTTGCGCATAGCAGACGTGTCTATCGAGTGCAGTCGGTGAGGTATTTCTCCTTTGGAAATAGAAATGGAATTAAACATCTCTTTGTACTAGGTTACTCAGAAAGGCAAGGATGTTATTACACTCTTTTATTTAACTTGATATCGATATGATACGTGGAATCTTGCAAGTTAAAGGTGGCGTCCACAAGTGGTATATTATTCAGAGAAAAATCGAACCAAGATGATATATACATAATTTGAAAGCTTGTTATATGGGCTTCCCAAAAATATTTAATTTAGATTTTTTCACTCCTCCAATTTATTTTAAATGCGAAAAATAAATTGTATGAAAAATAACAATACAGCTTATTATTTTTTTCTAGTTTAGCAATAATAAAGTGCTCCTATAGTTATTTTACTTGCATTCGTAGCTGATTCTTCCAAATTCATCTCCTAATTTGCTAAGATTAAAAATGATAACCTACCAGTGTGACCAAAAATCATTTAAAAAGTGTGTTTAATTGGTAAAAATGCTTTTATTTCAAAATTTGGAGGTTACTTAATCAGGGCTACTAGAGATAAACTACCTCTTGAGCTAAATATATCTATTGTTCCTAATACATTCAAAAATAATTAAAAAAAAATCTTTTGTTTTTGTTTTTAACTGTTGTAATCAAGGATGATAAATCCATGGTTGTAATAGACTCAGAAAAATATATACTTTCTCGAAATTCAACGAGTGTTCTGGTTAGAATTTTTGATTATTATTATACCAGCCTCCATACATTTTGTGGACATGTCCTTTGACCTACTTCCCGGTTGCCGATTGAGCTAAAATTTTGCAAGCATGTGTGCATCGCGTGACAATGCAATACATGCAATGTAATATAAATGTAATGTAATGTAATGTGCAATGACATTGATAATGCAATGGTACCATGGAGCTGATCTGATGATCTTCTACATGAAATCCATGATCTCAAAAGCTTGTATTTTTTAAAAGTTATTAAAGGTTATGTATGTATGTATGTATGTATCACCCATTTTTTTAATAGTCCACTGCAGGACGTAGGCCTACCCACGAAGGGTGATTAGGCCATATCCACCACGCTGGCCCAGTGCGGGTTGGTGGATTCACATACGCCATCGAATTTCTTCTACGGACGTACTTATGCAGGTTACACGATGTTTACATTCGAGTTAAATTCAGTACATAAATTCCGAAGTACTCATTGGTACGGGACCGGGATTCTAACCCACGACCTCACGATTGCAAGGCGGGTGTCACTATCACTAAACCACCACGACTATCATCATACATTTTGTCGCGGGTGAACGATATTTTTCTATGGAACAACCATTTTTTTTTTGGTTTTGCCAAACATCGTAGAACAAAAGTTGTTAGTTTTGATGTTCAGAATAAGCCTCTAAAAGGATGCTAATTGATTAGGAATAACCCTGTATACTACGGGACTAATCGCGGAATAAAATTACGAGATAAATTAGTACCTCCTCATCCCGACGTTTCGACCGAGTTGCATCGATTGTGGTCACGGGTAGACAGACACCGTAATTTTAGTGCGCGATTAGTCCCGTAGTATATAATAATCAAGTTTTAATGATGTTCCTAGTGTAACAGAGCTTCAATCCAATTGAAATTTTATAAAAGTTACAGAGATACGGAACTGTCGTTTAAGTAAATCATGGAAGTGACCTGCAATCTTTCTGCTATACAGTTTGATTTTTTAGACAACGGACGTTTTCTAGGTCCCCTAAAATCGAGGAAAAACTCTTATCTAAATGTTCGAATGCAACAGCTGATTTTTTTTCTTCGCGATTTCGAGATTAATCTTAAATGAAATGAAATGAAATGAAATGAAATGAAAATGAAATGAAATATTTATTCCACTAAAATAGAGTACAGATAAATGGTGTTTCAGATTGATTAGTTCCTTCTATTTGCCATTTACTAGCATGTGGAAAAAAGCACTTAAGTAAATAATAAATAATAAAGTTATTACAGATTATTCCTAAAATTAATTACAAATCATGTCAAAGTACGGTCAAATTAAATAAATAACAAAATGAAATAAAATTAAAATAATAAGTCAAAAAATCATGTCAAAGTACGGTCAAATTAAATAAATAACAAAATGAAATAAAATAATAAGTCAAATTAAATAATAAACATGTTGAAATCAAACAAATTAATAAGTGTTATCGTTTACGCATAATTAAAAATTCGTTTAGGCTATAGTAACATTTTTCTATTAGCCATGTCTTAAGTTTACGCCGAAACATTCCATAAGGGAGTTCTTTCAATGATACAGGTAATTGGTTATATACGGTGACACACATGGCATAACAGTTCTTTTGAAATAATGTCAATCTAGGCCGTTGTTCAAAAATTAACCTTTTCCCATATTTTACCTTTCTTGGGTATTTGTCATTGGCTGTTTTAAAGTACTTGGGATGATTTCGGACAAATACTGCAATTTCAAAAATGTACATACTCGCCAACGTCAGAATTCCTAATTCCTTAAATATGGGCCTACATGATTCGTATGGCCGTATCCCTACCATAGCGCGAACGCACTTTTTCTGAGAAAGGAAAGCTTTCTGGATATCCGTAGAGTTACCCCAAAGTAGCAGCCCGTACCGTAGTACGGAGCTCACATAGCCGTGGTACGCCAGCAGGACGGTCTGACGCGATGATGTTTTTCTTAATTTATTCAAGACAAATACAAACCTGTTTACTTTAGTACACACATTTTTTACATGTTCCTTCCAGTCTACGTATTGATCTAATGTTATTCCTAAAAATTTAACATTTTTAGTTTCTTGCAGTTCTGTATCTTTATATCTTATTTGTCTCGGAACGGATTTTGATCCGCGTGTTATGAATTGCATATAGTTTGTCTTGCCCAAATTGACTTTAAGATTATTTTTATCTAACCATTCAATTATTGATTCAATTGTATTATTAATTTCAATGTCAAATCCAATATTATTTTTATTACTAGTCACGAGGATACAGACGTCGTCAGCAAATAGTGTGCATGTATGATTTGTGATGTCAGGTAAGTCATTTATAAGTGACACAAACTGTAATGGCCCTAATACACTACCCTGTGGAATACCACACTTGTTAATTTGATATGTTGATTGTTTATGACATATTTGATTATCTTCTGTTAACCCTGTAATTTCCACGCACTGTTCTCGGTTTGTTACAAACGATTTTATCCATTGCCAAGCAGGACCTCGTATACCATAATTTTCAATTTTTTCAAGGAGTAATGGGTGTGGAACGTAATCAAAAGCTTTCGACATATCAAAAAATATAGCCACAGCATCCTTATTAGCATTCAAATTTGAGACAATATTGTGTACTAATTGGTAAGCCGCTAGAGTCGTAGACTTACCCTTTTGAAACCCGTTCTGTTCGTCTTTAATAATATCAAACTTGTTCCAAAACTTAATTAATCTGCTAAGCATTGCCTTTTCAAAAATCTTTGACATAACTGGAATCAATGTAATAGGTCTATAGTTGCTCATATCAGTTCTATCTCCTTTTTTATAAAGTGGTTTTACAATGGATTTTTTTAAAATATTTGGGAATGTTCCAGTTTCAAAAGAAAGATTTATTAGATAAGTTAATACAGGGACAATAATATGTTTGCTTTTTTTTAAAATATCAGTTCTTATGTCATCATACCCAACGGAGCTTGTATTATTCAGCGACATTATAATATTATGCACTTCTATGCAGCTTGCAGGATTAAGAAAAATACTACTATCTAAACGAGTATTATTCGTATTTTTACACATGCGCTGGTGTTCATTTGTTAACTCTATTAAGTATTTATTAAATCCGTTGGCAATATCTTGTGGAGTACTTAGTGTTTTATTATCTACTTTTATATGTTCTATAAGGTTATTATGTATGCTTTTCTCAGAATCTTCATTTATTATATTCCAAGCAGCTTTGCACTTGTTTTTAGAGTTTAAGATATATTTGTGATTAGATAGCTGCTGTGATTTATATATACATCGGCGCAATATTTTTGCGTAGTTTTCGAAACATTTATTACTTTGCTTTGTTTTTTGTTTATAAAAATTATAACGAAGTGTTCTTTTTGTCTTGCAACTTTGACGAAGGCCTTTACTTATCCATTTGAGGTCACGTCTTTTCTGTGTAATTTTGTACCTTAGAATAGGAAAACATAGATTGTAGAACAGACTAAAATCTTCGTGGAAAGTGTTAAAAGCCATATTCAAATCTGAATTTAGGTAGACATCGCTAAAACTTAGACTTTCTAGGCAGTTTAAGAATTTATTTACATTCTCTACAGAATAATCTCTCTTAAAGGCGTAGCAGATATTTGCGGGGAGTACACGTTTTTTGCTTGGTAGGTTGATCATTTGTGCAGTATCATGATCGGAGAGACCTAGTTTAATCACTTCACTAATAGAATCTTTAGCATTGCTTATGATATGATCAAGACCAAGTGGGTTCCTTAATATGTAGAGTCATTTTATAATTATTTAACAAGTCCTTAAAGTTTTTTACTACTATATTTTCCTTTAACGTATTTATGTTAATATCTCCGGCAAAAACTACAGTTTTTTTATTTTTAAATAGCATTCTAAACAGCAATGTTTCTAGATATTCAAAAAATTTGTCAACATTTGACTTCCCTCTTCTATAAACGCAGACTACTGGCAAATTTTGTTTAATTATTTCTACGCCACAACATTCGAAAATACCTTGACAAGCATAATTTTTTATATAACCAATTTCTTTACATTTTATACCCTTCCTAACATATATACACGAGCCTCCACGAGCTTTATTTCTACAATAGCTGGATCCTAATTCATAACCCCTTACTTTCACAATAGACTGGTTTCCTTCTTTTATATTAGACTCTGTGAAGCATAAACAGTCTGGTAGCTTTTTTTGCAGCGATAAGTCTGATAGAGCTATTTCAAGATTATCCATTTTACTGTTTAGGCCAGCTATGTTTTGATGAAGTATTTTAAACATTAACGAACTATTAGGGACGAAAAAAAATCTGAGGTGTTGGACTAGTTACCATTGTGGGGCTATTTTTTGGACTAGTTCCTATTGGAGAACTATTTCTTGGACTAGTTCCCAATGTAGGGTTATTTATTGGGCTCTTATTTCCGTTTTCAATCGATTGGCAAGTATCATTATGTGCTAAAATGTTAGTATCTGAAATCAGAACTTTTGTTAAACATCTGTAAGGAATGCTCTTCCTAACACCAGGTAACACTGGTACGCCCATGGGTGCCACCGGCCATAACAAACTATCATAGTTATATCGCTTATGTCTAGATTTGGTTGGGAATATATTGTAATTGACAATATTTACATTGTTACGAATTTGAATTAATCTTTTTATAATCTGTGGATCAATAAAATTTCTGGCATTACTGTACATAGAATCAATAAAAATACAAGATGGATATTGAGCGCAGACAATTTTCAGTGAATTATTGAGCATTTTTTCGTTCAAATATTGCTGGTTTTTAACATTAAGTACAATAATATTTCGTTGATACAATAACTTTAGCGTGGCCGCTAATTCTGTTAACACTTTTGTTGGGTTTTTGTCATGTTCCCCAACGGAAAGGATTACTATATCATTGTTTTGTGTCCCTAGAGTATAACAAGTTTTTAAAATTTCTTCTGTAGTGGCTTCTGGTTTAATAAATGCCGTAACTTCGTATTCACTCTGTGTATTTAAAAGCTTTTGTGAGAGTCCTAGGCATTGTCTACCACCGATAATGTAAATACGCTTCTTATTGATTTTTGGTGTTGAGTTGGAACATAGATTTGGTTTCGTAGAAGGACGAGGGAGGGGGTCTTCAAGTTTATTTATTTCAATATTTGTTCGCGTTTCGGGCTTGTTCAGTGGATCTATTTGTTCGGTCGTTGGGCTTAATGTATCTCTATGATCCATGCATGAGTCGACTTTATATGTTTCCTTTATAGATTCAAAGTCATTATTATTTGTGTAGTCTGTAGTGGGTGTTGAGAATCGGGAATTATCTGTAATCAGCCGCCTAGATTTTTTCCTTTTACTCTGAGCACTACTTCGCAGATTATGTCGAGGGCTCTTGCAGATTTCTTTAAGTGAAATTATTTGTTGATTTTTTTGTGTAAGTTTATTTTGTAACTGGTTTATTTCCAGTGTGAGATTATCTATTTCGTTATCAGCACTTTGTAATTTTTGCAATAAGTTTAGATTCTCCTGTTTCAAGATTTCAACTAAGTCCACATTGTTTTCCCCTGTTGACAAGTCTAAGTATCCTAGGCTTCTCATATGCAGTTCAGAATCAGTGTTAGCAGATTGTAGGGATACGTTTTGAATAGATTCATTAGAATTATTTTTTGTAAACAGCCTTTTCGGTCGCATGGTAATGTTATTTTTAAAGCTTTGGTCCATTTTTAAACACTCTGTGGTCCACCAATTTTAGTAGGAATGTGATTATAAATATAATTCGCTGTTATAATGTAGTGTGGCGCCACCTTGTAACTGTAAGTGACAACTTTATCCAAGCAGTTACTTTAATTAAATATAATTGTATTTTGTTGAATTAATGCTTTAAATTAATGAATGTCATGCGTGAGTCATAATATGTCAAAAGGTTAAAATTTTCAGCTCATAGGGCGAGTCAGTGGTGCGTATTTGTCATAGAATCAAACAGTAATTTCCATCAAACATTTGTATTTAAAAAAAAAATTAAAATTGTCTATATTGATTAGTAGAAACTAAAGTAGATCTGAATTCTGGAAATCCCTGGACTTTACAAAACAACGCCTTTTATAACAGAATTGTCACTCAATTCAATTAAAATCATACCTAAGTTACAGAAATACGAAACTATTGTCTAAAACTTCAGCAGAAAAGAAACAGCAGTTCTCAAACATTTTTGGTGACGGAACCCTTCTGAAAATTGACATATTAGATGGAGCCGTAAAATAAACAATAACAAATTCATGCTCGGTTCTTCGGTAAAATGTCTCAAAAGAAGCCAACATTAAGTGCAATAATAATGGCCAAATTCTTCAACACAATTTTTGTTTATATTTTCTCATTAATTCAGTATTCTCGTGGAGGGGTTCTAGTTTCTAGGTCTCAGAGTTCCGCAAAACCTCTGTAGGGGTACAGAGGTCCTTGCGGAACCTTAGGGGTCCGCGGAACGCACTTTGAGAATGGCTCGTCTAATTCATAGATCTGTCGAGATGGGGCATGTCGATGTCGGCTCGATCTAGAGGGGACCTAATTTCACTCCTAGTAGAGTCCCTCTGTATGCTTAAATTACGTAATAATTACACAGTTGATATTATTTATGTTAACACATAGCACAACATCGGCCACCGACATATCAAAGCGGATTAGAAAGTTGGAATAGCAGTGGGTAGTGCACGGTGAAATGGCAGTTCGATTAACGTTAGGCCAATGGAACGTTTAAGTTATCGAATGGAGACCATGTATCGGAAGCGCCGTGAAAGACGTCCGTCGGACGTGGAACGATAATATAACCAAACCACAGAAGGGCTAGATGCAGGCTGCATCTAAATCGTATTGGAATTTTGACGGGAAGACAAGGGAAGGAAGGTTAGTGGACATCCTATGCTATAGCCGATAGATGGATGATGATTACATCAAATCACTTACTCTTATTGACTGCCTCGGTGGTTCTGTGGTTAGTGACCCTGACTTCTGAGTCAAAGATGAAGAAGAAGAGGTTCGATCCAGGGCAAACATTTGTGTAATGAATATAGGTGTTTGCTCCGAGTCTGGATGTTATTTAGGTACTATCTATATAAGTATGTATTTGAAGTATGTATATGTAGTATATCAGTCTCTGGCAGCCATATCACAAGCCTTGCTTAGTTTGGGGTCAGAGACTGTGCGTAAGATGTCCCCTGATATTTATTTATTTATTCGTATGCGCTCACTCAAAACCGTATTCTTCAAAATACGCATGTTCCGTAAAAATCCTTTGCGGTGTATGAGCATTTGCTACTTATATGTGTCTCCTATACTAATTTCTATGGTCCCATTAAATCATGGAAACCACCTGCAATCCTTCAGCTATATAACTTAGTTCCTCGGAATCTGCGGTGCAAGTTCAAGTTACGGACGTAACTTAGCAGTTGGATTGAAATTGGAGGGGGAAGTGAAATGTAAGGATTTTTAATCTTATTGTTTTAGAGAAAATAAGTTTTTGCTCAGTTATAGAAGGAAAAATAAGTTTTTGCTACGTTATTGCAGGAAATGATTTTTTGCCCATTGGGTTTTTATAGTTTTGGAGTGAAAAATACGGTTTAACTTTGTAAAAACTTGGCTCGATACATCTGACCAAGGTATTGTACGAGTTAAGAAGAATGAAAAAAAAAACGTTGCAGCGTTTGGGATATCTGTCCAGTGCTTATGATGACTGGGCAAAAATAAACATGATTATAATCCGTTTGTCGGGTTATCAAAAATATTGGAAAAATAAACTACTGTTTTTTTTTCAATCAAACCTTGAAAAAATAAACCTTGTCAATATTCGGGAGTGGGCCTCGTGGTGTCACTTCTCCGCCAAAAGTCTAGTCTATAGGTGCCATGGATGTATTATATAAACAACTTGCTTGTGTACAACAACCTTGTTCTATACTTTTGTAGAGTCTGGCTAACGAAAGTTGATACTGGAATTTATCGCAAACTTTTTAAATGACAACGCACGGTGCTACTACCATCGCGGATTTACCTTTAAATTGGGGTATTTTACGTTGTATTTAAAAAAAATTCAAACTTCATGTAGTACTAAACTGAACAAAATGATTCATTATATTATTATAATCTTCTTCGTAATGAAGTACATAGGTACGCGTTGAAATCATTTGGATCATTTGGAGAGCAATGCAAAGGCTCAGTTTGGCATAATAATAACGTCAAAAAACAGAAAATAATTAACGTAATGAATATAAAACTCCTACACGACAAGTTAAAGCTTGAGAAAAAGAAAGATTTGAAAGAATCAAAATCGCAGTATGGTAACAATGCTACATCGTGTGAGTGAGAGAAAGTGTTTCCCTCTCAGTTTAGGGCTGCCATACTGATATTTTTTAAATTTGCCGCGATTTGTCAGTATCAACTTTCGTTAGCCAGACTCTAGTCGTTGTGACGTTACGCGGAACTTTAGCTGGCTATATCTTCATCAATTTTTGTTTAATTGATAAAAAAGGAATACGTGTCTAATATGTTTAATAATCTATTTCACGGACTAATTAAATATTTTTAGACATTTAGCCTATTTTCCAATGTCCATCCGCTAGCCACGCGCTACAAATTCAAGAAAACTAGAAGGTACACAAAGGCCTCAAACCACCATATTTATTCCCACAATAAAGCTGGAAACATACTATCGGACGCGGCTGACGGACGCGACTGACAGCCGCGACTGATAGGTATCTAGACTATGAAAGTACACTGAGCCGTGCACACTATCGGACATAAGTCGCGGACGTCACCTTCGGACGACCTTGAGCGTTCGGACGTACGAGAGCGATCTGGCACACCGGATGTTCAAAGACTGTGCACATTGCTAAGTCGCGGCTGTCAGTCGCGTCCGTCAGCCGCGTCCGATAGTATGATTCCGGCTTAAACCTCTATCTGCAAGGTCCACAGAACTGTAAATCTCAACAAAACAATACTTTCCACCTAATCTAATAGTTAAGACTGTTACTTTAAACGGTCGCTTAGTTAGCTTAACCATCTGTTAAGAGGAAATCGCCCGGTCACGGTTTCAGGCAAAGCGTGAAGCATTGTTGCCTTAATTGAAATGCATTAGTTTTGTTTGTGACCGCGTTTTGGAATTCAAATGTTTCAATTTCCGTGAACGCTTTTAGAATATTGGAATTTGTTTGGACATCTATTTTTAAGGTAAATTTTTGGGTTGGTTTAGCCAGATTTGTAGCCATAGGTATGTATTATTTATAGCCGTGGTGGTCTAGTGGTAATCTAATAAAATAAGGTCGTGGGTTTAAACCCGGTCCCGTACTAATTAATTATTTGGAATTTATGTACGGAACTTCACACCACTGGCTTTTCGGTGAAGGAAAACATCGTGAGGCAACCATGTCCAAGGATTGTTATTTTTTTATTTCGAATAGGTTCGCGTTTGACTACACACTGCCTGATGTTAAGCAGATGTGCGGTCTATGGTGTAGCACGCTTACCTAGAAGATACCTATTTACTCGGGATTTGAAGACACCCACGTTGTAGTTTAACGGGAAGACAGACCCAGGCAAAGCGTTCCACATTCCGGCTGTTCGTATGAGGAATGAGGATTGGAAACGCTTAGTTCTAACTCGCGGAATGTCCACCATGAAAGGGTGGCGCTTTGGTCGCGTCCGTCTAGCCGTACGAAGAAATTCCATGACGTGTGTGAATCCACCAACCCGCACTCACTTTCCCCAATCACTTTTCGTGGGTAGGCCTACGTCCTGCAGTGGACTATTGAAAAGGCTGGTACTGGCGGATTTGTATTTAGTAAAGCTGGATTGTGTCAAACCGGGCAAGGCGGAGCATTGTATCGGTGGCTGACCGGGATCCATCGACTTAGATTTTTTTCTTCCGGGATCCTACTGCAATCAATATCTGTTTACTTGACTTAAAAATACGTGTCTTATATTTTTATTAATCTATCTAACGGACTAAATATGCCTACATTTTTCAAATCCAGAGCACTCAATCACAACGAAGTTATTTTTCTTCGTTACGCATTTCCAATGGTCACCTTCTAGCCCCGTCATCCGACCAGTTTCATGTCAAAACAGTTGTTATTGCATTGTCATCCGATTTTTATCATCATGCATATACAAGTAGTAAGTATATAGAATAACTGCTCAATCGGAAACTGGAAAGTAGGTCTTTCTGGGTTGTGGATGGTGGACACAGGGACAGCTGAAACTCTAGGATAATATTATAATTATAGGATATCTGGAATAGACCTTCTCCATATGATTTCCAAAATTACTGGTTGGAAGTAGTTTGAAACCAGCGCGAAATGTCAGTCATGAAACCTATATAGTTATGATTGATGCCATAACATCTCAAAACATCACAAAGTAAAAAAATGAATAAGGTTCAGTACCTACATATTCACCTGATTAGAGGAATACGTATGTACTAAGATTTTCTTTATTTATTTATTTAAGTATAAATAGCCTTATAATGTCTAGTTACATAATTATGAAAATGTAACGTTATACACATTATAATCCTGTTTATAGGGTGTTGCAAATAGTACATTACAAGTTAGATACTAAAATATAAATACATAATAATTTTGGAGATAGTTCTTAAATTAGGTACAGATATATTAATATTTCAGTGCAATTGAAACACTGATATAATAAATAATGATGATGATTTGATCAAGAACTTGGTTTTTATTTTAGAAGGGCCTAAAATTTTTTGAAAAGTTGTAGGTAGATGAACTTACGTTACATATGACGCCCACACCCAGTTTACGACGCCACATGACAATCATAAAACTATGATAATTTTAGAGCCAGTAAAGCCACTAATTTATTCAGATTCATAACTGCTTTTGTGTTAACATGAATACTGCATTAGGGGTTTATATCTTGACTAGCGGCGCTACGCGGTGTCACTTGCTGTCAACTCTGTTTTAATCATCGAAGATCTTGGGATGGGTGACCTTTTCAACTGAGCGCTGCCGTGGCTCGGATGACACGTTAAATTGTCTACTAAGGTTTTTTTAACCGTTTTGCCAGAGAAGCCTTCAGGCGACTTAAAATAACTGAGTCCCGACCTATACGAACTGACTTGAACACTGTTTTTAACACGATACTAATAAAACATTTATAATCAAAATGGAGAACACTCGCCATGGACTTGTCCAGGGGTTCAAATCCTGGTCCAATGCCGATGAAATCTATAGAATTTATGTACAAATTTTCATAGCACAGAATTTTCAATGAGCATTGTAAAGAACGTAGGTACCTTTCTTACCTTTACCTGTACCTTTTCTTTTCCTGCTTTCGTACTTTTCTACTTAGAACAAATTCAAAAATGTATGTGAATTAACCAACTCGCTCGGGTTCAGCGTGTTGGCAATGGCTCAATCTTTTTTTTTAATGCCGCTCTTGAGGACCAACTCGCCTAATGTCAAGCGACGTTGTGGTCGAAGATGAAGCACGTAGACTTAGAAGATACCAATATTTACTCTGATCTCGAAAAGCTTTATAAATTATATCTCTTAGCAAACAGAAAAACAGGAAAACTTCCATTCAGAACGAATCAGAAATGTTGAGTCTAACCGCTTCGTACGTATTATGGTTTGGGTCAACGATATTTTAATTATTAATATAACATCATTTTTGGGTAGATGGTTTGGGTAGATTTAAATCAAATCTGTGTTATTTCAAAATAAATGTTTAATTTTACATAAACAAAATTCATCGTCAATGTAAGTATAGCTTGAGCATTAATTCTTATAATCAAGAAATTAAAGAAAACATGACGAAAATCATCGTGTTTCTGCTTGTCTAAGATCTCCATTATCTTCTCAAAGATATATGAAGACTACCAACCCGACTCATGCCTGGCCTGGCCAGAAAAAGTGGGATACATTTTGACAACTTAACACATTTTCGGTTACAAATAAACAGATTTTCGAATTTTGTTAGTAGGGGCATAGTTAAACAGTTTCATGTTATGCTTGTCATGCTGATACTGTGATACTGTTGCATTAGATAGCTTTACCGGCTGTTTTCAGTTATTAGTTAACAACTCAACAATGTGTATTTCTGTGATTACCTATTTAGGTAAGTAAAGTAAGTAGGTACCTAAACACCAAAGAAGATAATTATAATAATACTAACTACGTAAACACCCTTATTTTTTAACTAATTTTTACTCGCGGCTTCGCCCGCATAATATTTTGTTTTTTGTGCTAATGGGGATCCTTTATTTATTCGGGATAAAAAGTAGACTATGTCACTTTCCGTTTTCAAACCCGAGGCCCTACCTTACTACCCTTAATAAAGGAAGTGGAAAATAATAAAAAAAAACGATTTGACGGTTGTTCGATTCAACAGTCGTTTTTCTGACATTTCCTAAAGCGCACTCTAGAATAGCTCGCAGATAGCAGAATTTTTCGTTAAATTATGGAACATTTACGCAATATCATTATAATTTATAGCCTATCTGTTATTCTGATACATAAGCTATATTATTGCAAAGTTTTATATCAATCCGTTCAGTAGTTTTTGCGTGAAAGTGTAACAATCATCCATCCATCCATCCTCAGGAACTTTCGCGTTTATTATATTAAGTAGGATGTCTCTGAAGAATGCATTTCACTCATATTTACGAACATTTTTTACCATGGGACCAACTGCGAAATCGCAAAAAAAACAGCTGTACCATACAAAAATTTTGTATGGTTAAATTAATGTTCATTAATTTTGAACAAAATGTTTATCAATAGTTTACCTATTTCACTACTTCCAACTTTTACAATCGCGTAAAGATTTCGCTGCGGGTTCCATAGTAAAAGGTGTACATAATAATGGATAAAATGCATTCTCAATTTTAGATGTTATAAAAAAACAGATGTGAAACGGTTTGACCAATTAATTTTTAGTACCTAATTAGGTATTTATTATACCTATTATGATTTAAATCCTGAGTTGTATTCGAATCCAACAACACGCAGCTTATCGAAAACGGCCTAGATTTATTTTGTTATAGAATAGGTATAATACAGAAATAGATTTAAAATATTTACATACACACGAGTACTGTACCAGCCTTTTTAATAGTCCACTGCAGGACGTAGGCCTACCCACGAAGGGTGATTGGGCCATATCCACCACGCTGGCCCAGTGCGGGTTGGTGGATTCACATACGCCATCGAATTTCTTCTACGGACGTATGCAGGTTGCCTCACGATGTTTTCCTTCACCGAAAAGCCAGTGGTGTGAAATTCCGTACCTACATAAATTCCAAAGAACTCATTGGTACGGGACCGGAGATTCGAACCCACGACCTCACGATTGTAAGGCGGGTGTCACTACCTCTCGACCACCACGGCTTACACACGAGTACATACTCTAAAAACATTACTTTCTATTTTAGTACTTAACTTTGTTCGGGTAAAAAGAACGCCTGAAGAAAATATACTAGCAAGACGCCTGAGTGAATTTCAGTCTAGCAAAATCAGCAGACTTCGTCTATTTCATTTTTCAGCGCACACGACCGAATATAATTCTTTCTCATACAAAACTAAGTTATCGCGCTTCTAAATCGCATTACGTCTCTACTTGATGTCTAAGTTATGAGCTTAGAACTAACTTCAAACTGAAATTAAACTGATTTCGTATCATGTAGCTTCATATATTCTACTTCTTCCTCGTTTCTGTTAGAGCCGCAGTACAAAAATGTATGGAGCCACACAGAAACTAATATATGTGTAAACTCATACTAATACCTCAGGAGATCTTTAATTTGGTGTGTTTTTTTATTTTTCCGGATAAAAAGTAGCCTATGTCACTTTCCGTCGTTCAAACTATGTCCGAACCAATAACAATAACCAAGTCAATCAGTTGCTCCGTTGCTGCGTGAAAGAAGAAGAAACCAACAAACATTTCGGATTTAGCAAGGATTGCTCTAATAGGCTGCAAATCACCTGCAAATAGTTGTACAGTAAAAGTATTAGGCACCTTTAAAAAATCAAAATGCACGTTTACTACTTAACCAATAACTGAGTGCTTATCTTAAATTACTTACCGGGGTCATAAATAACTTCTTAGAATATCAAGCAGCTCTTTGTTAAGGTCATAAATCACCTGGTGACCGAAAACAAAGGATTCGGTTTTCTTTCGGTGTTATCAGTCAATGTTTGGTCACTTGTGTTCTGGACTCTAACAAGTAAACAAGCTTTCATTTCTGTTGATGTGATTAAATTGACACCTAATTTTGTTAAAAATGCCAAAAAGGAGTGAAATTAGTTTAGAAGATAGAGTGAAAATACAGGGTGCCTAATACTTTTGGCCAAGGCTGTAGTTGCCAAGGGGTACAGGTAAATGAAATAAAAGACGCTTAGTCGCGAACTAACCGTCTTTGCTGAATTAAAACTTCTATCTATAGACCTCTTGTGGCTTGGGTCTGGCATAACGCTGACTCGAACAGATGTAGTCCGCAATACTGCGTTATTGCTGCAACAAACATGTAGCGGGAGCATGCAGGATGGAACCATCGAGCTCCATTTTACAGTATGTCTGCACTCTAGAGTTGCTCAAGCTTACTGAAACTAATTTTGTTACTTTTTCTTTCTGCAAATCCTTTCGAAAAGTTCGAGTAAGAATGCAAAGAAGTCTGAACTGAAAAAAATATCCTTACTGCGTGTGTGAAAGAAATTACCACAAAAGGCGATATTAAGTAGTTCAAAGAACAGATGGTCGTAACAGCCATTTATTTAATATTTTAACGTCCACATAAGGACAATCGTACGTAGCGTAAGATGCCCATCGAAAAGATAATACCTACCTACCGACGCGCGACGATAATCTATACGTCTATACAAATAAATAAAATTGGAGTGTTTGTTTGTAATACTGAAATAACTTTTTACTACGTGCATATGAATATACATATACATGGTTATTTCTAATCAATTAGCATCCTTTCAGGGGCTTATTCTGTAGGTATATCAAAACTAGCAACTTTTGTTCTACGACTTTTATCAAAACTAAAAAAAAATTATCAGCTGGTCGCGGGTGAACGATATTTTTCTGTGGAACAACAAAATTTTTTTTTGAGTTTCGACAAAAGTCGTGGAACAAAAGTTGTTTGTTTTGATGTACAGAATAAGCCCTAAAAGGATGCTAATTGATTAGAAATAACCCTGTATATGGTACATACACCAAAATAACATTATTTTCAATTTTTGTCTGTCTGTTTATTCCGGCTTATCTCTGAAATGGCTGGACCGATTTTGACGCGACTTTTATTGGCAGGTAGCTGATGTAATAAGGAGTAACATAGGCTACGTCAATCGATTGTTACGCGCAACGAAGTTCGCCGGGTCAGCTAGTTATAAATAAAACCTGGATGCAAACAGCTTCGAATCGGGCTTATTGAAAATCCGCGGGTAGCATTTACAACTAAGTTCTACCGTGGCTCGGATGACACGTTAAATTGTAGGCCCCGGTTGTTTTAACCGTTTAGCCATGTCAGAGGCCTACAGGCGGCTTAAAACTCTGACACCAGGGCTAGCCACCCGGCCTATACGAACTTAGGAACATAATTTGTGTTAACAATAGTAAAATGAGTTGTCGTCTTGATACGGCCCTGATACACCCCCAATGTGCCCCTGGCAAATCCGGCCCAGGTGCGTGTAACTCGAATTGCCAGGTGGAAGGTAAGAGGATGAACGTAAATGCAATATGGCGATATGTCAGTTTCGAAGTGGTTGCCTGATTTGATGAAATACTGGTTCTGTCGGAATGTTACGGAGAAACTAGCAGCTTTACACATACCTAACACGAAGATACCTAGTTACAGAAGGAATAATTGTAATACCTAGGTATCACTATTGTCACGCAGTAAGCGCGCACACATTATTTACTATTGTTTACTCGATAACTTGTTTACGCTTTCGGGTCCTCTATTGTCTTGCGTTTTTTGGTGCCTTTTGTTTCCAGATCTTTTGTATTTGATTTTAGTGGTGACTTTTCAACCTGCTACTCTGTTAACACAATAGCGTTTATTAGATCGAGTAATGTCACGTCTCGTCTAGTAAATTTGGGACCGTAATGACGGATATTAATACGCCGGCTGACCTTTGGGGACTCAGTTTTTCGTTTACCGTCGAAGCGAATACATCTCGTGTTCAAGTGCGGTACCAGTGATTGTGAAGTGACTAGTTTGTGTGAATATCAGTGCCAGTGTGAAGTGTTTGTGCGAACAGTTGTGTCGCGTGTATTGTGATTTTGTGCAATAAAGTGCAAAGTAAATAATCAGCGTTTTAACTGTTTATCCAAGAACCCATCTCGTAACACTATTATGAGCTTCATACATACTACAGTATTAATTATTAACCTAGCCATGATGGCTGGGTAAAAAATTAATTATTATAATTAGTCCATGAATTAGATTATCAAAAAACATTGGACACGTATTTTTCCTTTTATCAATCAGACAACAAATAACAAAGATATATATTGTCAAAGTTTGGGAGTGGGGGTCGTGACGTCATTTCTCTTACAAAAGTCTATACATTTGTAAGGCACTTGTGACGTCACGCGGAACTCTGACGGGCTGTATTTCTTTCAATTTTTGTTTATTGACAAAAGAAAAAATATGTTTCTAATATTTTCGAGTTATCTGACGGACTAATTATATTTTTTTGGTCATCGTGCCTATTGTACAAAGGTATTATAGGCCGAATTACGAATCATACAAGTCGGCGGATGTCAAGTTATGTAGTTACATGCTACACGAAACCCAATCAACGTGCAGCTTTAGGTGAGCTTCAGTTAAGATTAGATATTGCGCAGATTGTTGCTAACTTCAAATCCCCCGACCTGTATGAGATACCAGAGTGTGACATGAGTTAGATAGAGACATGAAAAGTATCTCGATTCAGTAGATAGTTTCCGTGATTTTTCTCTCAGTAGTGTCAAAGTCCAATTTATATTTAACAGTTTTGACAGCCATGGGCTAGATTTTCCATGCATTTTTGTGGTTGAGAATTGCCTCAAGCGACAACAGCGCTATATCTCTAATTGTAATATATCTGTGTTCGGCTTAAAATGTTCTCCCGAATGGTTACATATATTATTAGCTACATTTTACATCCCCATTACGGTGTCCGGCGTCGAAGTGCTACGAAAAAGACAAGAAGTATAAACAAGACGCAACCCACATTTTCGAGTTCTTCACCACATCCCCTATTAGCTTAGACGAAAGTCCAACCTATTTAAAACGTTCACATGGCCTGTCTTGTAGTATGAACCTTATGTTGGTTTCCAATAACTGTAGGGCTGGAGCGGCGGCCAATTCGGCGGAGCAGCACAAACGGTGCAAATATGCTAATTGCTAACCTTGGTAGTGGTTACATATTTGAGCCGTTTAAAGTTGTTGAGACATTGGGTTCGTAGGGGCCGGGAGCTCATCTTGCTTTCAAAAGTCTCTCTGAGCGTCTGGACGTGGCGCGTGATTAAAACGCTTGTGTTTATTTGGCTAAACGTATAAGCATTGCCATTCAGCGTGGCAATGCTGCCAGTATACTGGGCATACAACTAGCAGTGGGCTTGAGCATTTGGAATATCTATAGACATTCTAGGGTCTTTGGATGATCCAATTGCTTGTTACGAGTATGTAGTGTAGTTTATACATTTTTAGTTAATGTATATTTTGTATTTAGTGGTAGTTCATAAAGGTACTGGTCCATGTTAAAAATAACTTTTACAAGCACCAGTGACTTTCTATTCCAAAGCAGCGTTACCAAAGATTAATAAAGATTTTTGTGGATTCCTCCGTCACCAGAATGTAACATCGACATTTTTCAACACCAGTTATGTTATGTTTACAAGCTCCGTTTGATTTACAACAGCTAACAGTAATGTCAACAACACAAATCAATCTCTCTATTCGAAAGCCAATCTTTTCATTATTTGAGGGCCGATATAAAACACGGGTCCAATAAAACTACCAACTAATCAATCACCGCACGTTTGTCAGTATGTGGGTCAGAGTTACTGCTTTCATAAAGGTTTGGATTAGATAGTACCGTGATTTAGTGCGTCTATTTATTTTAACGTTGTTTTGGACGTGGGCTTAAAAATGTATGGGTGCAGTGATGCTTGGGAATTGGGTGAAGGCAGAGAAGGCTTGTCCAATATAGTCCGTCAAAATTGATTAGCCAAGAAGACTAAATTAAGTAGGGAAATCGTCAAAAACAACGACAACGTCATACGTGCTGTACGTGGTAACCACTCGAGAACTTTTCGACCCCATGTGACATCAGAGGGCTAAGTGCGAGATTTTCGCTCGAGCTCGATCGCGTTAACGTTTGATGTGATTTCTATGGAAATAGCACAGCGCCATCTTGTGTCACGTACAGAAAACTGAATAACTAAGTGTGAGCATTTTTTACGGTAATGTAACGAGCGCCAAACCAATCGAACACGAGCGCGGCAACGTCTGTGATTGGCTAATTCAAGCGTGTGTGTCAATGTGCTCGCGTGTGTGCGCGGCGCGCTCGGTCAACGCGACGTAAAAGTAATTCGATTTGATTTGCAAAACTCCCACTTGACACTCAGTCCTCTGGTTTATGTGTACACCTGTCCGCTATTATTTCAACTTGCCAATTCGCGATATACTTAGATTCAAAGACAGCATTGCTATGCAGTCTGTAAATCATAGCTAACTAGAGAGGGAGGCCTGGGGCCTGATTTTTGAACTTCACACGGCTTAGTCGTATACGGAACAGGGAACTTGTATGGAGTATTCGCAGCTTCCACAGAGATTCTCCATCAAATCTGTCAAATTTCCGTATACGTTCCCAGACGTTCGAAGTTGAAAAATAGAGGTCCTGGGATATAGCAGCAGAATTTAGAAGGTGTTATTTTGCAAAGTGTGGTGTTAATGCCCAACCTTATGAACACCTCGTGTACAGGGTTATTTCTAGTCAATTAGCATCCTCTCAGGAGCTTATTCTGTACATCAAAACTAACTTTTGTTCTGCGACTTTTGTCAAAACACAAAATAAAATTAGCTGTTCCATGCATTTTGTCGAAGGTAAACGATATTTTTCTATGGAACAACAAGCCTTTATAGGCAAACACTTGCGAAATCGCGAAAAAATATTATCTGTATACATTTTGTTTAGACTAGAGTCAATAAACTTTTTGTATGGATCAGCTAATTTTTTTTCCATTTTTCAGTTAGTCCCATAGTTAATGATTTTTTAAAATGATGACCACACCTATCTACAGTAATAAATCTGAAAATTGTACATTTTAAATTCAATCATAAGAAATAGTGCCTAAATACAAGAAAAGGGGGTAAGTTAATAGTATCATGTGAGGTATCATATGAAAGACCTTAATTCCCGAAAATTAAAACAAGCTGAATATTTTTACGATAGGCATTTTTCGGTTTATGAGGAGAAATGAAAAGAAGAATCTCCTTTTGTCGATGACTGGATTCGCTATTCGCTAAGTCTTTTCTTTCTACCCTGAGGTTTTAACAACTTAGTGCCTGGTTTCTTACAATTTTTGCGATTTGTACGGAACACTCGGTGGGCGAGCATGACTCGCACTTGCGCGAGTCCGACTCTCCATTTTTAATTCAACCATCAATCACCTTAGCTACGTCACAGGTCTTACTGTTTCAAAACCAAAGGCGTAGTATTATTATATCTTCTTTGCCAAGGGTTAGGTATATAATACAGCCTCTTATCATTTAGGAACTACTGCTACTAGGTACTACGGCCGGCAATACGAAACAAGCGCGTCAACTGATCTATCACTACTACAAGATTTATCCCGTCTCGTTGGAATGTTCCAATACTTCCGATATTCCATTCAATCCGGATTCTAACCAGACTGCATCCCCAAATTAAATTCTATCTATCCATCAAACACGACTCTATTCCCTGGGAATAAGGTTCAGATATACGCGCGTGTTGGAGGATCTTTATTGAAGGTAAGTAGAGTGGAAGTGAGGCGGATTGCATCATGGATGTACTTCGTAACGGATGTGTGTTTAGACACGGATATGTTCTACAACCGACTTATTTTTTGGACCCTGAAATCGGGAATAATGTGTTGTCTTGTTGTCCATATGATCTGTTGTCAATATTGTGTTTTTTTTTTGCAATTTTTGAAGTGAAATTATCTTTAGCGGCGTTTTGCACATTTTGGGGTGGGTAAATATGATAAACTCGCGTCAGGACACGTGACCTGAGTGTCAATTGGGAGATTTGCAAATCATATCGAATTACTTTTACGTCGCGTTGACCGAGCGCGCCGCGCACACACGCGAGCACATTGACACACACGCTTGAATTAGCCAATCACAGACGTTGCCGCGCTCGTGTTCGATCGGTTTGGCGCTCGTTACATTACCGTAAAAAATACTCACACTTAGCTATTCAGTTTTCTGTACGTGACACAAGATGGCGCTGTGCCATCTCCATACAAATCGCATCAAACGTTAACGCGATCGAGCTCGAGCGAAAATCTCGCACTTAGCCCTCAGATGGAAAATTCGTAAGACGGAGGAAGCAAGTTTTCACTTTTGCTGGCACTCCGGAGTACAACCTGTTGTTTTTTTTTCTAGTGATTACAGGACTGTTTCAATGGTACGAGTAAATTAAATTAAATATGGTTATAAAGTTAAATCAACGTGAGAAAATGCGGCATATGTGTTAATAAAGGACATGTCCACAAAATGTTTGTATAAATGTATAATTCTAACCACAAGTCGTTACATTTAGAGAAAGTTCATATTTTCTGAGTCTATTACAACAGTTAAAAGCAAAAAAGAGCCCTCCCATTTTTTAAAAATTAATTTTGAATTTATAAGGATAAATAAATATATTTGGCTCAATAGGTAGTTTATCTCTATCAACCCTGATTAAGTAACCTCCAAATCGTTAAATAAAAGCATTTTTACCAATAAGACACACTTTTTAAGTGATTTTTTTCACATTGTACCTATTATTAACTGGTCACACTGGTAGGTTATAATTTTTAATTTTAGCAAATTAAGAATTAAAATAACGATAGAAGCATAAATATAGGTATATATAAATAACGATAGAATAATAAAGTTATTATTGCTAAACTAAAAAAAATACATAGATGTACTTAATGTCATTTTTCATACAATTTATTTTTCGCATTTAAAAAAAATTGGAGGGGAAAGAACCTAAATTAAATATTTTTGGAAAGCCTATAAAACAAGCTTTCAAATGATGTATATATCATCTTGGTTCGATTTTTCTCTAAATAATATACCACTTGTGGACGTCACCTTTATCGACTCTTTATGTCGCATAAAGAAGAGACAAAGTAACGGTAGAAAATAATTAAAAGTAAGTAAAGGTAAATAATAAATAAGTAAAGGTAGCATATTTATCCTCCCAGATCCGGTGGATTTATGGCCCATCCATTCCATTCTTACATCCACGTATTGCATCTCGCATTTGTCAGCGCGATGCGTTCTGTTCAACCTAGGTGCTTTTTTCAATTGCATATTGAGCCTGCCTGTTAAATATGGAGAGATTTTCGTTCGTTCATTTCAGCCATAGAAAGTCCTGGACATAGGCCTCTCCAGTAGATATTAAGACCGGTTGGTAACTCCTTGCAACTAGCGCGATCCTGCGATCTTGATGAGGTCATCTATCCACCTTGTGGGTGGACGTCCTACGCTGCGCTTGCGGTACGTGTCTTATGAGAAATGTATTAAAGAGGCCTATGTCCAGCTGTGAGACGTCTGAAATGATTATCGTGATTTATTACTGTACTTATAGCCAGTCTTTTGCTCCACTACAGGAAGTAGGCCTATCCGCGAAGGACGATCGAACCAGATCCACCACGTTGGCCTAGTGCGGGTTGGTGGATTCACATACGCCAACGAATTTATTCTACGGACGGACGTAAGCAGGTTGCACCACGATATTCACGATGTTTTCCTTTCACAAAAAAACAGTGGTATAAATTCCGCACATAAGTTCCAAGAATTGATTGGTACGGGACCGGGATTCGAACCCACGACCTCACGGTTGTAAGGCAGAAGGGTACTACCTTCTGCCTTACATAAGACCGAAATGGCTAAGTATGCATACGCTAAATAATATGGCATAATAAAGGCACGGTTCCACCAGATTTGCTCACTGTTGCACTCCGTTGAACGCAAATGTTTCTCTCAGTGAACACGGATAAAAACATTTACAACTCAATTTCGCAAGAACTAAGTAGCTCTGCACCCAAGCTTTCAAATTCCAGTCCCGCCTTTGCCGTGTCTCCTCGGACGGGGCGGCCATTAAGCTCCTTGTCTTGTAATGCTCTTTGCTCTGCTGCTCTCCTAGTAATGAACTGAGTAGAATTTCATGAAAACAGGTAGTATTTCGTAGACTTTAAATGATAGTTTAGGTGGGCATACACGATGCGATGAATTGATCGATATTTTTCGAATAAGATAGTACTTGTACCTACCTACCTACAAGGTACCAAATTTCAGTCCCGCCTTTGCCATGTCTCCTCGGACGGGGCAGCCATTAAGCTCCTTGTCTTGTAATGCTCTTTGCTGTGCTGCTCTCCTAGTAATGAACTGAGTAGAATTTCATGAAAACAGGTAGTTAATTTTTTTTTTTTTTTTTTGGACATCTTACACACGGCCTCTGACCCCAAACTAAGCAAAGCTTGTGATATGGCTACCAGAGACTGATATACTACATATACATATTTTTAAAGACATACTTATATAGATAGTAACTAAATAACACCCAGACACAGAGCAAACACTTATGTTCATCACACAAATATTTGCCCTGAGTGGGGATCGAACCCACGCCTCTCTGATCCAGAAGTTAGGGTCACTAACCACTGAGCCATCGAGGCAGTCAATATTTCGTAAACTTTCAATGATAGTTTAGCTAGGCTTACACGATGCGATGAACTGATCGATATTTTTCGAATAAGATAGTACTTGTATCTACACCCAAGGTACCGAATTCCAGTCCCGCCTTTGCCGTGTCTCCTCGGACGGAGCGCCATTAAACTCCTTGTCTTGTAATGCTCTTTGCACCCTGCTTTCCTGGTAATGAGAAGGATTGAATTAAAACAGGTAGTATTATTATATATTTAACTTTTACTATGAAGCCAACCCGGTAATTAAGATATAAAATCGATTCGATTTCGAGTTTCGGATTGACCCCATAGTAAAATTTGTTAATTAAGATGGTCTTAATTACCCCCTTTCGGCTAAATACAGGCTCGGTAATGGATCTAATTTAGATATCATGTGGTACAGGGCAAGCTGATAACCTTGTAGGTATACTGTACAAAAAATATATACAATACAAGAATACTGAGACCAGTCACCACAATAAGGAACGTAAGTAACAGAATCAAGAATTAACACAAAGGCGGTCTTATCGCTAAGAGTGGTCTCTTCCTGACAAACTTGCTTGTCTATGCGTTGTTTCTTCATTTCTGCCAGTTTCATTTCAGATATTTTTTCCATTTTCATACACATGTGTTAGCGTACTGTAATGGTTCAGGTTTCCATGTCGGCCATTGAAAGCCAGAGCCACCAACGACGTTATTACCATAAAGTACACATTTCCACTGTTTTGATAACAATGCTTTGTTTTAGATGAAAAATGGTCTCGCTTGGTCCTGTGCTTTGTAAAATTCATTTCGAGCTAATAATACTCTATATTAAAAACAGTAGAGGTGACATTTGAATGACACAATTCTGAATTTAGAAGAGAAACTAAACTTTACATGAAATTAGCAATTTTTTTTCTTATTTGAATGACTTAGAGCTGTTGGCCTCTGAGGCCTCTACAGCTTACCGGACTTGGGCGAGCGCAGAAGGCGGCTGAGCCCTAAGATAAGGTTATAGGGTGACTAGCGCAAGGGCACCTGAGAAGGTACGGACCTCGGCTTGGGCCGTCACCCGGCGTGTCTGTGTGCCCTGTGGCCCTAATGGGTTGAGCCGTTTGATTATTTGGAGAGAATCTAACCGATCTTCTAACAGATCCTGAGGGTCCTCGACCTCGCCGGGGGGTCGGTGTATACCAAATACGGAGTACTTCCCGTTGCAGAGAGCTGTCAAATCGGGTGACGAATGAATTTTGATTTATTTACACAAATGCGGTTATAATTAGGAACCAAGTGTGCACTAATTGAATTCGTAAAGAGTAGCTAAACTTTTTTGACCTGTCATTCTTGAGGGCTTCAAATTTCGGTCTTCTAGTTCTTTGGTAATTATGTACGGAATTGCACACCACTGGCTTTTCGGTGAAGGAAAACATCGTGAGGCAACCTACATACGTTCTTAGAAGCACTTTGATGGAGTATGTGAATCCACCAACCCGCACTGGGCCAGCGTGGTGGATATGACCCCATCACCCTTCGTCGATAAGCCTACGTTTTGCAGTGGACTATTAAAAAGGCTGGTACAGATATTTCAAGATCAAAAAAAATATTATAATATTAACCAATCGCAAGAAAGATTTATCGTCTTACCACAAAAGTTTTACGCAAGATTTAGACAATGTTTAACATTACAATTTGCGCGGTTAAACAGTGTTTAAAGCGTGTTTAAATATTTTGTGGTAGACGGTTAGTTATTCATCAACATCTTGGCCTCGAAACGTTTTACATTCCTTCCGTATTTTATAACTTAAAAGTATTTCAAAATCCCGAACAAAACCACGAGACAGAGTACAGTTAAAATCTTTGTTATGGTTCATTTTTTTTCCCCGCGGCAAGTATCTAAACATTGCGGTTGCATCACGTCCAATTATTTACAGAAACGCTACACTTTTTTATCGATTACCCATTTTCCATTGAGCACCGACTTTGAGAAGAATACCTGCAGAGAGATAACTCTCAGAAAAAAAAAATATACGAAGAGAGGTGTCTCAAATGAAAGAAAAAAAATTGAGACAATTAGTAGACATAAGACAATTAGGCGAAGGCGAAAGGCTTAGATAGATAGAATAAAAGGTAGTGTTATTTTGGAGTAGTTTTTCGTATTTTGTAGTAAGACAAAAATCGTACCTACTAACTACTCTAAAAATAAATAATTAATACGACGCGGCGACGGTTAGAGTCAAAGTTTATTAGATATTTAAATACATCTAGTCTAGAATGTATTAAATCGGTAACCAATGTCTTAACAACTTAAAAATCTAGAAAAAGAAGAAAACTGAAAAAACATAAATATTTCTTTAATTTTTTTTTGAATAAAATTAATTTTAAGAAATGTTTAGGAATTACGGCGTAAGCGAAAGGTGTAATACTGTACTGTCCATCCATCCATCCATCAGCCAAAAGACGTCCACTACTGGACATAGGCCTCCCCTATGGATCTCCAATAAGATCGGTTGATAGCGGCTTGCATCCAGCGCGATCCTGCGGCCTTAATAAGGTCATCTGACCACCTTGTGGGTGGACGTCCTACGCTGCGCTTGCCGGTACGTGGTCTCCACTCGAGAACTTTTCGACTCCACCGGTCGTCAGTCCTCCGCGCTATGTGCTCTGCCCATTGCCATTTCAACTTGCTAATCCGTTGGGCTATGTCGGTAACTTTGGTTCTTCTACGGATCTCCTCATTTCTGATTCGATCACGCAGAGAGACTCCGAGCATAGCCCTCTCCATAGCTCGTTGGGCTACTTGGAGCTTACTAATAAGGCCCATAGTGAGAGACCACGTTTCTGTGCCATAAGTCACCACTGTACTGTACTGTCCAACTACATTTTAATCATAGTTTTAATTGTTTAGCTACACTATATTGATTGCATTTTTTACTGAAGCTACAAGTCCATAAAATCAGAATCAGACAGCATCATAGCGCCACCCAAACCGAATATAAGCGAGATAGAAATATGTATAAAATATGTATGAGTATGACCCAATTTAGTTAAGATTAATCGCAATACCACTATGAGCATAATCTCTATTTTAGTGACGTGGTTGGGAGTTGAACTTCTGCACGATTTCCTATTCAATCTCAGTTGCATTCAAGGATGTCACTAATTTTTTGTCCTCATAAAAAGCACAATGGTTATTCAATCGGTACTAAAGGTCAGAAGGCAACCCTGCGTGATCTGATCAAACATTACAGATCGAGTCTGCATTTCAAGAGAGTTAGTAGTTAAGCAATAAATTACTCAAGTTACGTACTTTTGCATAATAGTTGAAAATGTTGAAAATTTCTGGAGATAATCTTTTGTTAGTATTTCTTGGTGTAGTGGCGCTGGTGCACGGTATCTACGTTGTGAAAGGTATGTAATGTCTAATAGTATTATTATATCTTCTTTGGTATCTACCTATTAGCGTCTTGTTTTGGGCACCGACCCGCACTGGGCCAGCGCAGTAGCTATGGCCCAATAGCCCTTCGTGGGTAGGTCGTCTGTATGTATTTTTTTCTGCTCATCAATATTTACGCCGATTGTGAACCGATTAAATTTTTTTTTGGTTCGAAAGAACATATCTTCGAGGTGGTCCCATTTAAATTTTATCGAAAAATGCAGAGACGTTTTTGAAAAATCAACAATAATGTTAAATTTGTATACATCGATTTGAGTGAACTATTCTAATTCAATTCAATTCAATCATTTTATTTCAGATAAAAATCCATATAAGTCAAAATACATAAAAATAATACTTAAAACTATCTTAACCTATAGTTGGGTTTGAACCCGGAGTGCTCAATGTGCAACTTCGTCCAGTGCTGCATTATTGGGCAGTCCAGGTCCATCCTCCACGCGAACAGCCGTAAGTAGGTGTTGGAGCTGGCGCGCACACGGCGCATCAGGGACGCGGTTTGTTTGCGCATAATGGCTCCGAAGCCGTCTATGTGCGCTTCCGCAAACATCCCCGATGCACTGCAGTATCGCGGCAGCCCCATCAACACTCTAAAGGCATTGTTGTACTGGGTGCGCAGGGCGACAAAGGACTTTTTTGTATGTTTGACCCATAGGCTGCATGTATAAAAGGACTGGCAATACGCTCTAAATAGCGTCGCCTTTACTGGCGCAGTGCACCGTGCAAACCTACGAGCCAACATGTTTGCCCTTACCGACAACGCCCTGCGCTCCCTGTCCATATCGACATCATCTGCCAGCGTGTCGGTGACCCAGTGGCCCAGATACTTAAACTGTGAGACTCTCTTAAGAACACTGCCGTTTAGCTTGACAGGTGGACATGTGTCGTATGTTTTTGTAGCCGCTTTGAAAATTAAGAGCTCACTTTTAGCAGCATTATATCTGAGCCCATGAGCCTCCGCATACCGCTCACAGATGCCAATGAGCTTCCTGAGGGCCCTGATCGATGGGCTCAGCAAAACCATATCGTCGGCATAACTAATGTTGTTGACAAAGACACCGTCAATTGAACAACCGACGCCAGCATTGCTGAGCTCACGGATCAGGCGATCTGTGTACAGGTTGAACAGGCTCGGTGAAGATAAACCCCCCTGCCTCACACCACACTCCAACCTGTACACTTCGGATAGCGACCCTGACCATCTGACAAAGTTAGTTTGATTGCCATACCAAAATCTGAGGAGAGACACGAACTCAGACGGCATGTTCGTATCGCTAGTCAATTTCTGCCACAGCCTGTCATACGCCACCAGATCAAAAGCTTTAGACAAGTCTAAAAAGCAGGCATAGACAGGTGTGCTTCTATTGGTGTAATACTGGACAGTGTGCTTGAGATTCAGTATAGCGGCCTCAGTCGATAGCCCAGGTCTAAAACCAAACTGAGCGTCATGGAGCGTTAGGTGTTGTCGCAACTGAATCTCAATCACACCATCCAGTACTTTGGCAATGACTGTAGCGAGCGATATGGGCCTATAGTTACTTAGGCTAGACGGATCTCCTGTCTTGCTCTTAATGATCGGTACAACCACTGTCTTCATTAAGGCCTCCGGTAGGTATGAGTGGCCAATGCAGAAAGTAAAGAACATAGCGAGCACCCTCGGCAGATGAACACCAGCATGCTGCAGGTGCTCAATGCTCAGTGAGTCATGGCCGGGGGATTTTCCTCGCTTCATGTCCTTCACCACCCGCGCCACCTGTTTTGCGGTGATTCGGTTAATCGGATCTCCGACTCTAGCCTCAGAAACCTCGACTCCTTTTTGCTTCGGCCCCAATGGAGACTGTACCCGGAAGTGCTCCTTAAAAACATTGGCAATCTGGTCAGTGTCACTAACACCCTCAACACTCACAGGAACACTCGGCCTTGGATTCAACTTATTAGTCTCTTTCCAAAATTTACAAAAATTTTTGTTCTTATGTTCAGTCGCAAGAATGTCCATTTTTATTTGAGTTTCATTAGTTTTACACCATTTTAGTTTCTTTTTAAACTCATTTCGGGACTCTTTCATTCGATTGTAAATTGGGCCAGAGGTGGGCCTTCCATAAGAAACCCATTCCTGAAAACTAAGCCGAGCATTCCCATGAGCCTCCCTACAGTGCTTATTCCAACCTACAACAAGTCTGGTCTTTTTAAATCCAGTATTGCGCTGTTTAGCACATTCTGACGCAGCACTTCTAAGCGTTTTCACTATCCTATCATACATTTCATCAATAACATGTCGATGCTCTAAATTATCACATACTAAATCTGCACATTTACGAAATTCATCAGGAAAATCTATTTCACTTAATTTAGATGAACATATTTGCCAATATTGTTTTATCTGGGCTTTATCCCTCTCACCCCATATGGCTCTATCTGGTACGAAGCTTCGATGTTCAATTTTTGGTATTAATATGTTCAAGTCACATGTTAACTCTACCGCGAAATGGTCTGACCATGACACTTCGTATTTTATACCTACAGAGAGAACAGATTTTCTCGCAACCTCTGTTGTAATCACATGGTCCAACCATGACGTAGTCCCATGCGCATCACTGAGAAAGGTGTACGAGTTTGAATCTATACCCAGATGCTCTATGTCCGCGCATGACCAATTATGGTCAGCACAAAAGTCTAAAAGCTCCGTACCAAACAGAGAACCAGGCGCTGCGTTAAAATCGCCGAGGACATATACCGAGTCTACACTATTGGTTTCCACGATAGCACTTATTTGAGCAAGGCAGTCAATAAAAGTTTCTAAATTTTCAGTACTATTTGTGGGCATGTACACTGACATCACTAGGAATTCTCTGCCATCTAGTACTACTTTAACTACCACAATACGATCACTCGCACAATCCACGACAGA
Organism: Hypomecis punctinalis; assembly: GCA_949316475.1. Lineage (NCBI taxonomy): Eukaryota > Metazoa > Arthropoda > Insecta > Lepidoptera > Geometridae > Hypomecis > Hypomecis punctinalis. Next base: position 20,631,100 of record OX438814.1, read on the forward strand.
AACCGCACTAAAAATACTTTTCCGCCACATGAGACACACGCCACCGTAACTTCTTCCCCTCAAAATACCCGACGAGGTATCCACCGATGATTTTCCCGCGTAGGCGAAGTTCGGATCAATATCTCCCAAATATGGAATATCATCAGGAAGAAGCCATGTCTCCTGTAGAGCTAGAAAGTCTGCAGTTTGGCATAATTTTCTTATGTAGTCAACCGAGCTTTTGATTGAGTGGCAGTTAAAGCTAACGAACTTAGTTCTATTGATTCTCGTTCCGTTGTACTGATCCATAGTGTTTGTATTTAAAATCAATAAATTTTCTAACAGTAATGCCCTCGGGCCATAAGCCGTCCTTCAAAAACAGTGAAAGTTTTATCTTCGGTACATATACCTTGTAGGCGTTATACTGCCTCTGCACCTTCGGTTTAATTTTCTGCAAGGTGACACGTACCTGCGTCTTGTTCAAAATATACTCAATAATGTCCTGTTCTGAAGTATTTTGGTCAACATTATTTACAAATAATGGAACTCTAACATCCGCAGCTTTGAACTTTTCATTAATATTATTTTTTGCTTTGCCTTGCAAAGTACTAAAACGATTCTTCAGTCTTCTACGCTGCGCCTCAATCCACTGCTCACTGTGTTCATCCGATTTCCATTGTCCTCCTTGACTCATAACATTCGCAAAAGTTTTGCTTTTGTTTACTGTAGGAGTAGATGTCACTTGACAAGACGAAGCTCTGCTTGCATCACGGCCGCTCTGTATGATGGCAGAACAAGGTTGTATTGGTGGTGTAATGTTCGAAACCCCAGTCCTGGCCTCCTTACACAACGGAATGTTCGAAACTATGTAATGCTGTACACGATGGAAGTCGGTAGTGCCATTTTTTGTGAAAAATATACATATTTATTTAAGTACCTAAGTATATTTTACAAAGTTGTAACATCATTTAGAGACGTAGACTTTATTACCCGACATGGAACTGATTTTGTGGCTCCGACAGCCTGCTGCGAGGATATAGCCTCCTATATGTATGCTCAGGTGTGAAATACCGTCTCACCTTAGAGAGAACACCAAGATTTTTGGAGGCTAATTGGGCTTTTGACTCTAGGTAAGAGCCAAAGTTAAGAGTCGATGAGAGCGAAACTCCTAATAGTTCCAAGCTGCCCGTTACAGGAACGGAGACACCGCGGAAAGCGGGAGACAATTGGAAGGGTCTCTTTTTGGCCGAAAACAAACAGCCTTGAGTCTTCGTGGCATTAATCTTGACCAGATTAGCATCACCCCAGTCGGATACCGCCTCCAGACTCAAGTTGACCCGTTCGACCATAGCCTTTCTGAGTGACTCGATCTGTGGCCCCCTGGTTTTTGCATCCGATGTGTAGCTCTCCACGACTGTACTGTCTACAGCTGGTAGAGCTACCCATAAACGGCGCGGCGGTTAAGCCACTCATCATGTTGGATCAGAATTGGGTATTATCAAAGTTCGAGTAGTGCTTAAAAACTGTTTCGTGGCAAATAAAACAATCTCGATCTCGATATCTAGGTATCTCAATTTCGATATTTAATTAGAACCGTAATATCATTCAGTGCCGTAGAGTCCTGTATTCCCCGGTAGTCCCTCCAGCATGGAGCTGATCTTGTGGCTCCGGCAGCCGGCTGCGAGGATACAGCCTCCGCCGGGGAAGTCGCGGACGTAGCCTTTCCTGTGAAATTCAAAAACATACCTTATATTATACCTTTATTATACCTTAGTATAATAGTCTAGATAACACGTGCTTTTTGGACAACTTATTTCAGCAGCTTTGATTAAATATAGTTGAGAAGTCATTCGATTCGAAATTTTTGTAAAATCATAAAACCAATAATACCCGACTCTTTCTTTTTGGTAAATATTAAGGCAAGCGCTTTTACTAACTGCAATAAAATACAGTGTATGTCACCACTACACAAAAATCAATTAGATTATACACAGACCACAAAAGCTCTGCGGTAATCCAAAATTTACAAATGCTTAAGCTCACTGTTAGCATTACTACGCTGAATGACAATGATTATAAGTTTAGGCAAATACACACCAGCATTTACATCACGCGTTGCGAACACAAGGATCATGGATTAATTTAAAAAAATTAAAAAGTGTAAACTAACATAACAAATAAAAAGAGCATACTTGCAGTAGCAGCCAGATTTGCAATGCGCGAGCCGTTTGGGTGAGACCTTCACCCGGTCGTGCCGGTTCTCGTCCGCCCAGCACGCGTTCTCATTGTAGAACGAACACGATTTATGGGTCTCGTCCGGTGGACATACCTGCTCTAAACAATAAGAACTATTTTACAATAACAGCTGCATATCTCTAAATAATACGGACTATTTTTAAATAATAGTTAGACTTGCTATGCGCGAGCCATTTGGGAGAAACCATAACCCGGTCATGTCGATGCTCGTCTACCCAGCACGCGTACTCTTATTAGAAAGAACACGACTTATGCGCCGCGTCCGGTGGAGATATTTGCTCTAATGAATAAGGACTACTTTACAGTAACAGCCCCATATCTCTAAATGAGAAGAACATTATTAAAATAACAGTCATACTTGCAAAGCGCGAGCCGTGTGGGCGAGACCATCACCCGGCTGTGTCGGTGGTACTCATTGGAGAAAGGACACGACTTGTGCGCCTCGTTTGGTGGACATATCTGCTCTAAAAACTACTGTACAACATCGGTTAGTTTCATAGAAAATACACAATTAGTAGGCCTTGTCAGCAGGGCACAATAGCTTTAGGCAATAAGGATTGCCTACTGCAACACTGCTGGGTCACCTACGAGTAGCATAGATACGTTCTTATCGTAGCTCAAACACACGTCTTATAGGCTTCGTCAGGTAGGTGGACATTTGCTTAACTTAATTTGCTTAACCTTGATTAATTTACTCTACACAATCAGGAAATTATAAGCCGTGGTGGTCGAGAGGCAGTGACACCCGCCTTCCAATCGTGAGGTCGTGGGTTAGAATCCCCGGTCCCGTACCAATGAGTTCTTTGGAATTTATGTACGGAATTTCACACCACTGGCTTCTCGGTGAAGGAAAACATCGGGAGGCAACCTGCATACGAGTACGTTCGTAGAAGACATTCGATGGTGTATGTGAATCCACCAACCCGCACTGGGCCAGCGTGGTGGATATGGCCCAATCACCCTTAGTGGGTAGGCCTAGGTCCTGCAGTGGACTATTAAAAATACTGGTACAGTACAGTACAATCAGGAAATTGACCCTTACGATTACTGTAATGAAGAATATTTTTAGATCAGCAAATTGTGCATTTTTGAGAACAAATCACTCGAAAATGCTAGTTTATACTGCCGAAGAGTACAGCTCTTGTCTATTATTCGAAACTACTAGTTTAGGTATTTCAGGCTTAAAAACATCCAGATTTTCACTACCTTCTTTACTAAAACTGGCTTAAATAATACAAATAAAATCAATCACAAATCGCCAGTATCTAACAAGCGTTTTTTTCGGTTGGTGATAGATCAAAACCAGGTGTCCGTGAAAGTCAATGATTTTATATTACAACGATTGTAGTCATTAAACCCACGACACCTATCGTGCTAACCTTCGATAAAATCATGAAAAACATCGGAACACAAAATAATAGAAGAGAAATATGCTCTACCATAAATATACTAGGATTGATTGGAAACACCATGATAATTATCATAAAGTCCAATTTTATCGTTTCCGCTAGTAATAGCGATTAATTTATGAAATATTATAACAATTTTGCATATGGAGCAAATAATATTGAATAATAATTGCTATAATATTGAATAATATTGACTGCCTCGGTGGCTCAGTTGTTAGTGACCCTAACTTCTGTATCAAAGAGGCGTGGGTTCGATCCCCACCCAGAGCAAATATTTATGTGATGAACAAAGTGTTTGCTCTGTGTCTGGGTGTTATTTAGTTACTATCTATTTAAGTATGTATTTAAAAATAAGTATAATATATAGCATATCAGTCTCTGGTAGCCATATCACAAGCTTTGCTTAGTTTGGGTCGGAGGCCGTGTGTAAGATGTCCCAAAATATTCATTTATTTATTTATTAAATATTATAAATCTAAGTCTGTTTTGTTAGATTTTCTAGTGGTTGTTACTCATTCACGCGGTAACAGATGGAGGGATCTGCTTCATTTATAGCATGGAAATAGTTGATAGGCCGGAGAACAGTCAGGGTTTTTACTCACGTATAATATCGCGGCCGGGCCGCTGGGATCTCGACCGGTTTCGGAGTAATTAGTACTCCTTCGTCAGGGAATACGTCATAAAAGTTATGTCGAAAAAGTTTTGTATCTGTATTAATAGTACTTTATACCTACTTATCATAATCCCACCAACCTCGCAGAAAGTTTGGAACAGTAAACTGTAAAAGCCAACACCCACGGCACTTTTCCATTGCATTTTATACCAATCAACTGAGCGGTGGGAAATTTTATTTCTCTCGACCAATTCAATCTCAATGATTCAAATCTGTGTTAGGGATCCGTTTCAAGAGTTTGAAAAATGAAACCGTACGTTTGAGGTATTTGTAAGGTTATTCAATAATATTTTAAGGGTTTTTTTGTAATACTTTAAGGATTTTTTTAGAATTCTTATTATGTAATCTGAAAAAAATCTTCCTTACAGTGTCATAATTATGTATGATCACTTCGATATCTCGCAAATTAATTAAAACTTTTTGTTTTGGTTATAAGTTAGAGATTTCCTATAAGTTACCTTAGAGATAGATACATAATATTGTACCTACATCCTGAAAAAATATATTCTACCTTGATCAGTCATACAAAAACAGAAAACGAAAATTAGTTTTCATAAAATTCATGATGAGTATTTCAGCTGCAAATGACAAAAATCAAAAGAAAATTGGAATTTGGCGCGCAGACCTAAACGTTGATTCGAAACCATTAAATTTCCATCCATACGTCAGCCATAGTAGGTGCACTGCTGGGCATAGGCCTACCCTATAGATCTCAAAAAGATCGGTTGGCAGAGGCTTCCGGTCATCCGTCCACCTTTTCGGTGGACATCCTACGCTGCGCTTGCCGGTACATCGTCTCCGCTCGAGAACTCTTCGACCCCAATGTTCATTAGTCCTCTATGCTATGTGTCCTGTCTACTGCCATTTTAACTTGCCAAACCGCTGGGTTATTTCAGTAACCTTAAAAGGTTAAGTTAAAGGTTAGTTAAGTTGGTTCTTTGGAATGAGGAGAGCTGTATAAGAGTATAATGGATCTCCTCATTTCTTTCTAATAGAGAGACTCCGAGTATAGCCCCCTCCATTGCTTGTTTGATTTGAATAAGGTTCAATATAGGCTATAAATGAAACGAACATCAAAACAACCAGCTTCAATATTCAGTAAAGTTAACGTTAATTAATCACGCGTGAAATTAATTGAACTGAGCCGAAGAAAAACATGGAAAAGGAAATAAAACGCTTTGTGATGTTTTTGTACAGGAAATATTTTTTCATTACGTTGGTATGCTTTGTAGTCTAGTCTATGTTCTTTTAGAATATGAAGTATCTTTTTGCAGTATTTTTTAGATGATAATTTTTTTGCCAATGTTAGTACAACCGTCTTCACCATTGCAATTTACGAACAATATTCGAATAGTTCGCTCGAATTGATGCATGGCTTGTTTAAATTATTGTTATTTTACAAAAACTAAATAACCAATTTCGATAAAATGTATACGGGGAAACCTTCGGATCATGCTAAAAAAAGGTATGAGCTTTCATAGACAAAAAATACCTACGTGTCGAGGTGCGTACCTCCTCCGTTTCGTATGGTAAAAATACCTACGTGTCGAGTTGCCTACCTCCTCCGTTTCGTATGTTAAAAATACCTACGTGTCGAGTAGCCTACCTCCTCCGTTTCGTATGTTAAAAATACCTACGTGTCGAGTTACGTACCTCCTTCGTTTCGTATGTTAAAAATACCTACGTGTCGAGTTACGTACCTCCTCCGTTTCGTATGTTAAAAATACCTACGTGTCGACTTGCCTACCTCCTCCGTTTCGTATGTTAAAAATACCTACGTGTCGAGTTGCGTACCTTCTTCGTTTCGTATGTTGAAAATACCTACGTGTCGAGTTGCGTACCTTCTTCGTTTCGTATGTTGAAAATACCTACGTGTCGAGTTACGTACCTCCTCCGTTTCGTATGTTAAAAAGAACTACGTGTCGACTTGCCTACCTCCTCCGTTTCGTATGTTAAAAATACCTACGTGTCGAGTTGCGTACCTCCTCCGTTTCGTATGTTAAAAATACCTACGTGTCGAGTTGCCTACCTCCTCCGTTTCGTATGTTAAAAATACCTACGTGTCGAGTTGCCTACCTCCTCCGTTTCGTATGTTAAAAAGTTTAGAAGCTAGATGGATTTTTAGGATTCCGTAGTAAAACTAGTAGGTAACCAAGATAATTGTATCCGTTCTTCTGTATGGGTCATCTCCATTTAATATAACCTTAATTGTGAGGTCTTGTAATATGGAGACGATGCCGAGTTGTGATTTTGTATGGTGCAGCCTTCGAGCAAATATCTATAGAGTCACAATCGTGCAAAAAAGTGTCCGAGCCAAAACTCTGCCCAATGTACGTAGTGGGCAGGCTTTTTACTTAAACGTAGGGCGATTGCAAGCCAACTACAACGCCATGCGATACCAAAATGCTCAGATACAAGCACTAATTAGGTCGCACACAACACACATCGAGATTCGAGAAAACGGGTCATTTTGAATTATTGAATGTAAATATCTAAGTAGGTATGTATGACGGCGCTCGGACATCTTTTTACTACTTTCACTTAGGGACTGTTGCTCTGTATCTGTAGATATTTGCTCAAAGGGTGCAGCTGATTTGTTTTCTCGAACTTCATATTGGCCCCATAGTAAAAATAGGTAGTTCTTATTGAGCTCTTTTGACCTTGTACAGGACAGCAAAGTAACCCGTATAGATATAGAGTATTTAGCAGTAGTATTACAGTGGAGAGAAAAATGTGTTTATTTTCCACTACACTATCCCATGGGGATATCAGGGTTTTTAAAGTATATGTTTAGTTATTATGATATTGGTCACCGAAGTTGAATAATGATCGTTTCTAAGAAGGTAGGAAGAATGATGTAGTTTTATGAATAATGATCGTTTCTAAAGAAGGTACCTATGAAGACTGATGTAGTTTTCTGAATAATGATCGTTTCTAAAGAAGGTTACCTATGAAGAATGATGTAGTTTTCTGAATAATGATTGTTTCTAAGAAGGTAGGAAGAATGATGAAGTTTTCTTAATAATGATCGTTTCTAAAGAAAGTACCTATGGTTAATGATGTAGTTTTCTGAATAATGATCGCTTCTAAAGAAGGTACCTATGAAGAATGATGTAATTTTCTGAATAATGATCGTTTCTAAAGGAGGAACCTATGAATAATGATGTAGTTTTATGAATATTGATCGTTTCTAAGAAGGTAGGAAGAATGATGTAGTTTTCTGAATAATGATCGTTTCTAAAGAAGGTACCTATGAAGAATGATGTAGTTTTCTAATAATGATCGTTTCTAAGAAGGTAGGAAGAATGATGTAGTTTTATGAATAATGATCGTTTCTAAAGAAGGTACCTATGAAGAATGACGTAGTTTTCTGAATAATGATCGTTTCTAATGATGTAGTTTTCTAAGCTTTTAAGACAAATTGTTGTTCTAGATGAATGTCCTCCAAATGAAGAGTACCTCCTCTGCGGGTCAGCCTGCGCTGCCAACTGCTCCACCCTCAATAGCACAGACGTTTGCACTGAAGACTGCGTGGAAGGCTGCTTCTGTAACCTCGGACTTGTGAGGAACGACAACGGGACATGCGTCAGTCCTGACCAGTGCGGTAAGAAACAAGGCGGTAAGTTAAGAAACAAGACAGTAACTAAAGTATCACCGTAGCAAGAAGGGCATGTATAACAACATAACAAAAAAATTGGCAATTGAACGCTCCAAATTTTAAATTTCCCGTTATTTTCTGAACACACCTCGTATTAATCATAATATTTTGTATGAAGAATGTGGGCTTTGACGACACAGTTGGCGACATTTTCAAGTGACGTGCACATAAGCAAATATTTTGTTTCAATGATAACCTTATTTAAGTACCTATATCTTTGAGTAATTAAGCTAAAAAAATAATTCATATAAATTAATATTGAACTAATTATGAGTTAAATATGATATGAGATAGCTATGTACCTAGCGTACACGATAATGCAATGCAAGTAAAGGACATTCAACTCTGCAACGTTTGTGAGAAAATGTATCAACTACAAGGTTCTTTCAGTTTTAGTCTGAAAATGCAACAGTAGTGCTCTCACTCGATGAACACACATGTTGGGCAGGACGTTTGTTAATTAAAAATATCTTCTGTTAGAAATCGTTTTATAAAAATAATTAAATTTTAAAGCGATCATTCTGAAAGAGATACTGAGTCAAAGCACACCGAAATAAAAAAAAATAGAAAAAATAAAACAATGGTTGCGATGACGTTGGTTTTTGTAACAATTTTAATTTGTGGTACTATTGCTCAGGGTAAGTTCTCGAAGTAATCCAATTCTCCCACAATTTCTTGAAAATCTTTTACTAAGCCAACCCTGGATTCGCAAATGTCATCTATTCTATGGCTATTCCATACATTTTGTCGATTACTTAATGGAAAACAGCTGATTTTTTGCGATTTTAGGGTTACTCCCGTGAAAAAAGTTATTTATAAACATCCCTGTAGTTTACGAATTACTTAACTCATTGTACATAGTTCCTTAATTTAAAACTTAAGAGCATGCCTACTGTCGGTGGAGTAACTTATACGCCCGGTCACGATCAAGATGCTCTGTCAAAGTTTTCACCTCCCTTTAAAAAACAAATCCAAGTCGATGTCCTTTACGACATCGCCTTATCTCTAGTTTGATTGTGAATACTCTTCGTGATCTTCCCTATCCTCTTTTTCCCTTAGACTTGTACCTATAGTCCAGTCATTTAGTTCAAAAGAGGAAAACTTTTCCGATAGTTTTGAAACTAAGTTATATTACAAATTTTGATGTGTTCTTTTCGAATTTTAACTTGTCCACCTCGTATGATTGATGTATTTTATTCCCAGATACACCGCCATCATGTCCGAACAACAAGGTGTACAAAGAGTGCGGTACAGCCTGCCCAGAGACTTGCGCCACAGGTTCTGGCCCATTAGTGTGCACTTTTCAGTGCGTGCGAGGATGCTTCTGCCCTTCGTCTTTAGTCGACGATGGCAATGGAAACTGCGTCACCTTGGATAATTGCCCCCCTGGTAAATAGAGCTGTTTTCTATCTGCCTTTCTGAAGATAAAACATACATTTTAGCTATTGGGATTGGGTAAGATAAAAATGATGTTGGTCGAATTAGTTTTATTGAAAAAACTGTTGATACCACGACACCGGTTTCCATTAAAAGAAGGGGTAGTAGGATCTGCCCCGCCACTTGGGTCCAGCCGTTCTTCAGTACGTTTGTGGATGCTTCTGCGATGACCTTCACCTTTATTCTATGATGCCAATGGAACCTGCGTCACCTTGGGTACTTGCCCCTCTGGTAAATAAAAGCGCTTACTCTTTGTTGTTTTGAAGATAAAAGGAACTGTTCAGTTATTGGAAATGAGTAAGATAAAAAAAGGTGTCGGTTTCCTTTTAATAAAAAAAACTGTGACACCATTAGCTTGTTGATAACAAATAATTATAACTGACTTGCACCAGGGATAATAACCCATCTGCACATTACAGTGAGTTTGTCGGTGTGTTCCTGGCTAGTGTTTATTTGTGTTCTGCAGGCTGCCCTCAGTCGAAGATCCTGGTAAAACTGCGTGCTTTTGGAGGATTGCTCTGCTAAATAGATTCGGATGAGTTTCTCGTAAGATTTTTGCCTTCGGTTAGCCGGATCATCTATTGATTGTTCTTTGTCTTAAAAATATACTATTTTTATTAGGGTGTGGGAAAGACAAATAAAATGGATGTTGGTAGAAGTAGTTTTATTGAAAAGCAACACAAATTAGAACATTTAAAAAATAAAGTTAGAATATCAGACCAAATAAAAAAACCGGATAAGTGCGAGTCAGGCTCGCACATCGAGGGTTCCGTACAAATCCAGAATTTTTCACCAAATTGGGAAGTAAGTTGTTAAAATCTCTATACTATAACTATCGACAAAAAAGTTTTTTTTTTCACTTTTCTCGTAATACATCGAAAATTACACATTGTTAAAATAATTAAAAACCTGTTTGAGCATGTGCTAATGAAGTTCTTTTATATGATACCTTACATGATACAATTTACTCACTTTGAATTTTGAACCCATATTTTGTGAATTTTGAGGCCCTATTTTGTGTGATTTAAATAAAAATGTACAGTTTTCAGATTTATTCCTATATGTGTACTCTGAGACAATGCTTCTCACCAAATTTCATAGTTCTATGTCAACGGGAAGTACCCTGTAGGTACGGTTCTAACTTTTTTATACGATAACTGAGGCTTCTCAGTTTTCTTTAACACAACTGCAAGAGACCATAAATATACGTATACAGTTTAAATTTCAACTCGATATCTTTACGCTTTCCCGAAATAAAGAGTCTTGACATACACACAGACGGACAACAAAGTGATCCTATAAGGGTTTAGCTTTTTCCGTTTGAGGTACGGAACCCTAAAAATCAAGACAGAACGTCGTGAACAGGCAAGTGTTGCGCCGCCATATTTCAGCTGACGAGCCAAGGCGTAGTTTCGTTGTACGTGTTTATGTGTGTAATCGTGTCTGTATACGGCGAGGCTTACTCGTAGTTTTGCCGGCCTCACTTGTTTGTTTCTCAACATTCTGTCTTGATTTTTTTTATTTGGTCTGAGGTTAAAAAACTAAATCTCAGAAGTCCATACATTTGTGTGGCACTTGTGACGTCACACTTTAACAGGCTATATTATCTTCATTAATTTATTAATTGACAAAAATACGTGTGTAATATGTTTTGATGGTCTATCTGACGGACTCGTTATATTATTTTAGTCATCATGCCTATTGCAGCAAATGGACTTTGTTGCGCTTGGTACACAAATTCTGAATAACCCTGTAGAAAAATAACCAAATCTTCTATGATTTCAGAGCCCTGCCTGAACGAAAACGAGGTGTACGACACCTGCAAGGGCGAGTGCGAGCCATCTTGTTTTGATCCGGAACCACTCTGCAATAAGGTCCTTATTAGCTTGACAATAAATAAGTTTTATGCGAATTATGGTTCTATTTGAAAGTACCGTTCCTTATGTTCCTTTAACATCATCGTTGCATGACGCTACTATTGCTTTATTATCAGCATTGACATCATCATCATCATCGCTATCTAGTATACCATCCAAGCCACTGCAGCAGTTATGCCAGCGGCCCAGAGCCACGCTCCGTTATTTTAAGGAGCTGGGCTGGCTCGGATAGACGCTGCAGGCGGAAATGCACAAAACACCCCATGCAGGACGTCAGTGCAAGACTTAACGCTCCTACATCGAATAAGAATAAGAACATCATCATCATAATCATGGCTGTCATTTTTTCTATATCTTTCTTGCACACTCGGCTTTTCTCTGTTCTTTGGTTATTTCCCTGGGGTTACTTACTTACTCCTCTGGCGCAACGACCCAAAATGAGTTTTGGCCTCCGACACCAGAGAACGCTATTGGTCACGGTCCAGCGCTGTTTCTTCCAACTCGTCCGTCTGGAGCTCGCGCAGGTCGGACCACACAGCGTCAGACCAACGGTATCTGGGCCGACCGACAGGTCGGCGGCCGCTTGCTACCCCAAGATAGGCCTTCTTGACACTGTGATCCTCCCCCATCCTCAGCAGATGGCTCGCCAAGCGAAGTCTTTGGGCCTTAGTTTTTCCTATGATATTGGGTTCAGCGACCAAATCCTCTATCTCAGCGTTCTTCTTTACTCTCCAGCTACCATCCTCACGTTGAGTTGGTCCCAGGATTTTCTGCATTATTTTCCTCTTTGCTACTAAGAGTTTATTCTATTCTTTTAGGATTAATGCCCAAGCTTCATTCCCATACATCAAGATCGGTCTACTAACCGTTTTGTAGATACGGATCTTGATTTTCCGGCTCAGAAGCTTGGAGCACTTTATGTAACGTTGCACTACAACGGAGGGCGTTGTGAATCCGGATGTCAATTTCCTCTTCTCTGGTGTTTGTGTTCGTTATAGTGCAGCCCAAGTATTTGAAATTTGCAACCCCTTTAAAAGAGTGATCTCCAAATCTTAAGTCTTCCCGCTTTTGTCTTGTATTTTTATAGCGTTTGACATGGAGGTATTCGTTTTTTTCCTGGTTTATTCTGAGCCCAACCCTACGAGCTTCGGCAGCTAGAGTTATAACCACTTCCACCACTTCTTGTTTAGTCTGCCCCAATAGGGCGACATCATCAGGGTATCATCTTGTGTTGTCCATTAAGTTGCACTACGCCCTCCAGTTGCAGTACTTTTCTGATGACGAACTCCAGGGCAAAGTTGAACAACATAGGAGACAGGGCATCTCCCTGCATGAGGCCAGTAACCACTTCGAATTCCTCAGTGAGTCCTCCTGCCACCTTTTTACACATTTTGCTTGTCTTAGTGGTAATCTTTATTAGTCGGATCAGCTCATCGGGTACCTCGAAATTGGTAAGTATAGCCTAGAGCGACTCTCTGTCCACATTGTCATAGGCTTTACTTAAGTCCACAAACAACGAGTGAATGCTCTGTGCGTATTCCCATTTCTTCTCCATTAGCTTTCTGAGGAGGAAGATTTGATCCACGGTACTGCGTTTGCGTCGGAACCCACACTGATAGTCGCCTAAGATTCTTTCCGCGAATGGTTCAAGTTTTTCCAGCAACACATAGGAAAGGACTTTGTAGGCAGTCGGTAGTAGCGCAATGCCTCTGTAGTTAGCACATGTCTCTCTGCATCGTTTTTTGTGGACAGGGCAAATCATACCTACGTTCCATTCCCGAGGTTGTTCTTGGGTCCATATCTTAAGTATCACATAGCTCATAGTTTTGTCTGTAGAGCACCTCCGCCGTACACATACGTACGTACGTACGTACGCCGTCCCTGGGGTTACACTTAGCATTTATAAAGTGATACCTGTGTAACTTTAATGTACCCATCATTTTTAATAATTCACCGCTGAACGTAGGTCTACTTACGAATGGCGATTAGGCTATATCCACCACGATAGCCCACGCCACATATATAGGTACGTCGTTGAATTTGTTTTAATTATGCACTATACATATTGCCTCGCGATGGTTTTCTTCACTAGTGGTGTGAATCTGGGTGAAAATTTCAAATAAGTCTGGTACGAAATTGAGGGAACCCGCAATTCACGCTTATAGGCCCAGCGTATACCCACTAAGCCACCGTGTATTAGCTCGGCTCGGTTCATGAGACGAACCGCTGCACAGTAACACATTTGTCAGTAACACTGTCAGCGAGGATGAGAGATGGAGTTATGCGCAGCTAGAAGTGCACTTCAAAGCCGTCATAAATTGCGTTTTCTACATTAGGTACTTAAGCAAACTTAACGGTTTTCTATAAAATTTGAAACCATTCTGAAAAATATTTATTTTAGCCACGTCTTAGACCTTCAGGCGGCTTAAAAACTCTGATACCAGGGCTAGCCACGTCGCCTACATGATCTTACTTTACTTATTTTTACAAGCTTTTACTTAACTTGCAATGGATGTACCTATGTATGTAGATTAGGGCATGCAAAAACCGGGTGGTTTTGAAAAACCGGGTTTTTCGGTTTTTGATTTAAAAAACCGGGTAAATCGGGTTTTTCGAGTTTTTCGGTTTTTTTGGTAAGTATATGAAAATACTAAAAATAATGGTTTGTTTGTTTGTTTATGACCCTGTACTGTCCCATTGTTGGGCAAAGGCCTCCCCTCGAGATTTCCAGTTGCGTCGGTCTTGTCCTGATGCCTGCCAATTTGGATTAAATATATTCGCGCTATCTAATAGAGAGTGCAGACTCTCTATTAGATAGGCCTCTACGAGGCCGCACCGAGTTGGGACCCCATTCGGAGGTGATTTTATCCCAGAGGTCTTCTGGCATGCGACTGACTTACTCGGCCCACTGCGACTTCAGTTTAGTGGCAGTGAAAGCCAATCTTAGATTTGAGTTCTGGAACGCAGTTTGATGTTTTGTACTCGGTATATTAGCCGGTCACCGAGAATACTGCGCTCCATCGCTCTTTGGCAAACCTTGAGTTTGGACTTTTAGACTTTAGTTAAAGACACCTGTTTGTCAAAAACAATTTTTGTACACCATAAGTCAAAATGGAAAGATTACATACATCTTGCGCTTTAGTGTGATCGGAAGGTGTCTCTTCATATGCTTTTTCATGGCCCAATAGCTCTTCCAAGCTTTCTCTTTTCTTCTAGGTCTTGTCTCGTCTGGAAGGTGACTATTTGCCCAAGATAGATGTAATCGTAAATGTCTTCGTCATCGACAGTTACTCGACGTTTGATGCCATTGGTCATCACTTTGGTCTTTAACATGTTCATCCGCAATCCAACCTAGAGGCTTGCAGTGGTTAGATTTTGTGGCATTGATTGCAGCTCTCTGGCTGAGGAAGAGAAGATAACGATATCGTCTACAAAATGAAGATTAGTTAACCTTTTTTTTACCGATATCAACATCACTTCTATCCCAGCTCGCCGCCAGCTTTCCGAAAACTTCTTCGAGGACGCCCGTGAATATTTTCGGGGACAGTGGGTCTCCCTGTTTAACATATTTCTCTATTGCAAATGCTGGGCCAGAAGATTGTAATTTTGTTGCAGCGGTACTTTGAGAATAGATGAGGCGGAGAAAATTAACGTGTGTGATGATATCAAATGCTTTTCAACCGAAGAAACAGAGGAGGTACTCAACTCGACGCGTATATATATAAATATGTTGTGTATAACCAAACCAATAACCTATATAACCAATAGAGCGGCCAGAGATCCAAGACCCAGCTTACCTGACAGTTCACCAAAGATATCCCGGACATCAGCCTGTCCGAGATTGTTAATGGCCCTGAATCAGTTTAAGAATAACAAGGCGCCGGGTGATGACGGTATCACATCAGAGCTGCTGAGAGCGGGTGGAACACCGGTACTAAAAGTCTCCCTAAGCTTTTCAACACCGTCGTCTTCGAGCGCATCACGCCAGAAGCATGGAGCAGAAGCGTGGTGGTGTTGTTTTTCAAGAAAGGTGACAACACCTTATTGAAGAACTATAGACCTATCTCACTTGTAAGCCATGTTTGTAAGCTGTTTTCAAGGGTCATTACGAACCGTCTCGAGCGTAGGCTTTATGAGCCTTCCGAACAAGCCGCATTCATACGCTGCGGCAGGTTATACAGAAGACCGAAGAGTATAATTTGCCACTTTGCTTAGCGTTTGCGGATTATGAGTAAGCCTTTGATTCGGTCGAGGCATGGGCTGTGCTCGAGTCTCTCCAACGATGCCGTATTGACTATCGGTACATCAAAGTGTTGCAGTCTTGTATAATAACGCCACTATGTCGGTCTGAGTACAGGAAGAAAGCTCCAAGGCGATCCCTTTAAAAAGAGGCATAAGTCGTAATTTCTTCGAAACTGTTTACGGCTACTTTTGAGAAGCGTTCAAGCTCCTAGAATGGAAAGGATTGCATCAATGTAAATGGCAAATACCTCACTCACATTCGGTTTGCCGACGATTTATAGTAGTCATGGCAAAATCGATAGAAGAGCTCAGCACGATTCTGGAAGGCCTCAATCGGGTTTCTCAACAGTCTTAAGATGAACATGGTCAAGTCGAAAGTCAAATGTGATTCCCATGTTGTACCCTCTTCGATTTATATTGGGAACTCGGTTCTTGAAGTCGTTGACTCGTACGTCTACTTAGGACAAGTAGTCCAGTTAGGTAGGTCCGACTTCAAGAAAGAGGTCAATCGCCGAATCCAACTCGGCTGGGCAGCGTTCGGAAAATTGCGTAGCCTCTTCTCATCCGACATACCTCAGTGCCTCAAGTCGAAAGTTTTAGACCAGTGTATGTTGCACGAGATGACTTATGGCACATAAACGTGGTCTCTCACTATTGGCCTTATTAGTAAGCTCCAAGCAACCCAACGAGCTATGGAGAGGGCTATGTTCGGAGTCTCTCTGCGAGATTGAATCAGAAATGAGGAGATCCGTAGAAGAACCAAAGTTACCGACATAGCCCAACGGATTGGCAAGTTGAAATGGTAATGAGCTGGGCACATAGCGCGGAGGACTGATGACCGATGGGGTCGAAAAGTTCTCGAGTGGAGACCACGTACCGGCAAGCGCAGCGTAGGACGTCCACCCATAGGGTGGACGGATGACCTTATTAAGACCGCAGTATCGCGCTGGATACAAGCCGCTTCCAACCGGTCTTATTGGAGATTCATATGGGAGGCCTATGTCCAGAAGTAGACTTCTTATGGCTAATGGATGGATGGATGGATGATATTTCTTTTGTTTGTTAATTTCAACAATCGAGCTTTCCTTTATGTATAATTTACAAATATTAGACAAACATGCAAAATATATCACGCTTAGTTTTACTACTTAGCGTAGCAGAGACTGTCAGACTAATGTAACAATACAAAAAGGCAGTGGTTGATAGCATTTCGGTCAAGACGAGACAAAACGCGTCCCATTAAGCTTATAACGCTACAGCGCTCTGCCTATATGACGATACTCACTAATTCACTATGTAAAGCGAGAGAAAGAGAGAATGAGGACTTTCGCACTTGAATTTCATCCTTAGCACGTAGTTATATAATAGTCATTGGTCAATGGTACATTAGGCTGCCTATATGACGATACTCACTAATTCACTATGTAAAGCGAGAGAAAGAGAGAATGAGGACTTTCGCACTTGAATTTCATCCTTAGCACGTAGTTATATAATAGTCATTGGTCAATGGTACATTAGGCGTAATTTTATACATAGAAAAAAGTGTTAGAGCAACTAGATGACAATAATGTAATACGAATAATGTATTACGAAGGAGTTAATATGTGAATTTTACAAAATCGTAGAAAAACCGAAAAACCTGAAAAAACCGGGTTTATAACTAGAAAAAACCGAGTTTCAAATGCGGTCGGTTACCCGGTTTTTTCGGTTTTCGGTTAACCGGGTTGCATGCCCTAATGTAGATACTTGTGTAAGTTCGGGTAGAATCTTGACAGTTAAATTTGACCAACTTCCCGGTTTCTGATTGAGCTGAAATTTTGCGCGCATATGTATATCGCGTGACAATGAAACAATATGATACCTTGGAACCGATCTGATGATGTAGTCGGAAGGTGGCAATAGAAACTCCTGTACTAAACAAGATAGACCCGTCGTGTTTGGGCTCGATTTACTTGTCTTGGCTAGCACTCTGCTGCTACATGATATCCATGATCTTAAAAGCTTGTATTTAAAAGGTTATAAATTTATATCAATTTATTTTTAGATGTGCACTGGCGGCTGCATCTGCTCCCCCGGCCTGCTGCGCAACGACGCCGGAGACTGCGTGGCCGTGGACAAGTGTCCCACTAATGGGACTGACATCGCTCTTATCTCCAAATATTTAAACGCTATCAATAATATTTTGCATGTGTAAAATTCAAATCGTAATGAACTTAATCATATATAGGTATGATTAAAAATTAGTTTTATGATTCATAGGGGAGGGCCTGTGTCCAGCAGTAGACGTCATGTGGCTAACGAACGCATATAGAAAATCTAAAAAAATAAAAGTAAGCGAAATGTACTGAGTGCTTTAGGACCGTCATGTTAAACTGGCGTAGGTCATAGTGGTATAAAATTAGCAGAAAATGACAAACTATTTTTACTAAATTAACTAAAATTGAAATTAATTTGAAAAATTAATTTGTCTTTAATCAACATTGCAGGCATTTCCTTGGCTTTTATTCTTGTTATACTAAAGAAAAAAGCCACAGCAATATGGCGAAGCTATTTGTCTTCCTCTTTTTTATTCGTCAAATTATCACAATTTTCTAAGAAAATGATTGGTTATTAATAATCGCAATATTGATGTTCTTTAATAATAATGATAAGTACATAATATTTTTTTTGGATTGATCTGGTATCGTATGAATAATTAAAAAAAACATTGTGTTGTTTCGATACGATATTTTTAAAATGATCGGTCACATAAACTTGTTATACAACTAACAATTACCATACTCTGTAGTTAAGAAATGCAGTAATATTATGTATATTATGTGGTATATAATTATTATATTTTTTTCTAAATATTTACCCGGTAATTGTACTTGCAAAACTTTTAATCTCTGAACAACTCGAGCGACAGAGCGAAACAAATATCTATAATTTAAAATCTCGTTGATAAAAACTTACTCTCTCCGTCTTACGAATTTTCGATCAGGTCACGTGTCCTGAAGCGAGTTTAACATATTTACCCATCCCAAAAAGTGCACAACGCCGCTCAAAAATTTACACTTCAAAAACATAGTCAATTTGAGAAACTCCTCTTATTTAAAATCATAGTGCCAGGGTAATCCTGCCTGATACCTTTTTTACGAGGGGGAAATCTTCGGAAGTTGCCCGACTGCTTTGGGGTGTAGTCGGGTTATGTGGGATTGTACCCACTAAAACCCCCTCGGTGGCAAGCCTTTGTGCCCTCTTGGGGGCACCGGGATGTCCAAAAGGAACGCACCGGTGCTCCCAGCACCCTGTGCGACTACTCGCCTGGTACTAGGACCAGGTCTGTGCGGTCCTCTACGACAGCGTTGCCACACACGGTCACCCTCCCCGGGCCCGTTAGAGTGGACGGCCAAATCCCCAACTCTCCCAGAGGTCCCCTTTTAGTAGGCTCTTACTACAGGCAGGGGATACCGATTCCGTATTCTAGTACCCCGGCATCAGGGCAAAACCCTGCAATAGTTTACCTTAATCATTCTTTAAACATGTGAAAACTATTTTTATCGTGATTCCCATACGAAACGAAAAAGATAATGCTCACTTTAGCTTATAGTTTACCTAATTTATTGAACAATAATAAGGTTAAAATACACATAAGTTCTATACTCTAACTTATTTGATTTCGAAACCAAATATAGATATTATTTTGAAATTAATACATGATTTTTATTTTCAACTTACTTCATGGTTACTATGATATGGCAAATATATACAGGGTTATCTGCTTATCCTGTACTAAGCCAAAAGACGGTGATTAAGACCATGGTTATAAGCAAATTTTACTATTGGACTAACCCAAAACTAGAGAAATAAAAATCAGCTGTTCCTTATAAAACTGCAACTCGGAATCGACAAAATGTATGAAACAGCAGATTTTTTTCGCATCGCTCTCGAATCCCGGGTTGGCCCTATAGTGGAAGCTGTTCATAAGTATGGTCTGAATTACCTCCTTTCGGATTAGTATACCTGTTCTGGATAACCCTGTATGGGTGATAACCCTGTATGTGTACTGCTTGAGTATTTGGATTATCTTTAGACCTTCAAGGGTCTATGGATGATCCATTTGCTTGTCATGTAGTAGTTTGTGTAGTTTTAGATTATGTCTTGTATTTAGTGGTAGTTAATAAAGGCACTTGCCAATTTAAAAAAAATATAGAGAACGGCTCAATTTGAAAAAAAAAAAGTTTTATTCCAAAAACGCAATAGTGGCGCATATTTTAAGAAAATGTATGAAAAATTGTGTACCCATTGTTCCAAACGATTCTCGCGATATTTTAAATTATACAGGGTTATATACCTAATCAATTAGCATCCTTTTAGGGGCTTATTCTGTTCATCAAAACTAACAACTTTCGTTCTGCGACTTTTGTCAAAACTCAAAAAAAATCAACTGTTCCATAAATTTTTTCGCAGGTGAACAATATTTTTCTATGGAACATGATTTTTTTTTGAGTTTTGACAAAAGTCGCGGAACAAAAGTTGTTAGTTTTGATGTACAGAATAAGCCCCTAAAAGGATGCTAATTGAATAGGAATAACCCTGTATAAGTAGGTATGCTCGTGATATAAAGAGCCTAAGCTGCTTTAAAATAATAGTACGAATAATTAAAAAGCATAGGTATTGCCATGCAAGTGACGATAAGAATCGTATTGACATTAATATGAAAAGTAAGAAAAAATTCCAAGCCGACTCTTATTGAGAAGAACTACCCAAATCATACGACAACTGCACGATAACATGAACAGGCATTTTATTGCCATAAATCATTGAAAAGTGACTACGATTAATTGATATTTGATATATTTCTAATTGACATAACCATTGTTCAATTGCCAACTAATTGGCTATTTAGGTTATCTGATTTTATCTATTACTTTAAAAGGCATTGTTTTTCACGGTCAGCAGTTTTTGTTACGAAGGAGATATCTTCCCAAGACAAGACCGATTTGGCGTGCAGCTGGTCTATGATCCATAGGATCTCCAGAAGACATTCCAGCGGGAGGTTAAACGCAACGCCTGACTTCACCAAAAATGCCGCGGCAAATCGCATTTCTAGGTGGAGGGGGTTCTCAGTGCAGAGCCTGGCTTCACCAACATACCTACCTCGGTAAATCCCAATCCTAGGGGGGAACGGGTCCCAACGCGGAACATGGCTACACCAAAAGTACCTGTACCTCTCTAATTTGCAATTCTAAGGTCTCAAGGTGGAGCCTGGCTTCATAGAAAAACCTCGCTAAGTCGCAATCCTATTTTCCTCGCATTTCTCCACATTCAACAAATCCCCACACCATCCCCAATTGGGGTAGAGTTCCCAGCGATTTGGGGAATTTTCCACAAATTTGCAACCCTGTTAGATTCATCTCATATGAGTAGAATTTGACCTAATTTTTGGTATTAGCAATATCTCAATATTAATTATACGTTAATTGTATCTTAAAACCAAATTGGTCAGCACTTTTGCTGTCCATTTAAAAACAGCCTCTGTCAAAGATAGATGTATCCATTAAATATCTGCTATATATAATGATCGCCGAGTGCATATAGGGCATTCTACCACTGGACAGAAGTGGAATATAATAAATTATTACAATACTTAATAACAAGTCATTAAAGCACACCAACATGGCATCCATGACCATAGCGTTTGTTATTATGACAATTGTTGCGTGCAGCGTCATTGCTGATGAAAGTAAGTGTAATTTTCAATTTTTAATAGTCTGGCTAGTAAAAGTTGATACTGGAATATCGCGGCAAATTTTAAAAGTATTAGTATGGCAGCCCCAAAATGTAGAGAAAACATTACCATACGCTGTCGTGGAGGGAGAATGGGTGGAGAAGTTACTAGCGTATGTGAGAAAAAAGATGTGATAGACATACTTAGATAGCTAAATATACGTTGTTATGATTTTATCATATTTAGACTCTAGGTAATTGGATTTGGCGCGAAAAGTTTGTCTGACTATAACGTCTAGGCCGTGCGTAATGGAAAAAAAACGTATACGCAAATAGAGACAAAATATATGAGTTTCGTCCTGTTCACACTTTAATACTTGCACATCTCGCCCTCTCTTACTTTTGTAATTGTTATTATTTAGCGCCATGTCTAGTTATACTTTGACTATGACTGCTGTTTAAAAATTGTTTTTACAGTCCGTTCACAGTTTTTTTACCTCTGACATTTCTAGCTCTCTTTTCGCTGTCTCTGTTTAGTCAATACACACCATCACAGGCTAGACCGCGACAGAAACCAATGTCAGAGCTAAAATAATTGTGGACGGACTGTAATAGAAGGCGCTTAAAGTAATCACAAAATAAAAGGCCCGTGTTAAAAGTTCACGCCAATGAAGTTAGAGACGTCAATATTGATAACATAATTGAAAATGAAATAATTATAAATACAGGTGAGGCTCTACTGACAATTTTGGATCATCATCTGAAAAAAAATAATTGACTGCAGATTCACTTTTTTTCGATTTTTTTCTGATTGAGTGAATGTTATTTTAATTAAAATATTAAATGAAAGAAAATTGACTTTTACAATACATATTCAAATCGATCAAATACTCAAGCAAACTTGAATCGATTTATCGTGAGTATCGAGTACAGAGTCGTATGGTTACATCACTAGTTACGTCGCGTAGACAAATGTCAAAACGGGCCTCTTATTTTGTGATGACATTAGGTACTTTCCGCTAAAAACACCTCAATATAAGAGTACATCCGCGATGGTGGTGATATCGTATGTGACTCATATAAAAAGTTTGCGGAAAATTTGAGTATCAAATTTCGTTAGCCAGACTACTAATTCTAGCTGAGGAGCAGGGGTGATAAGGCCTGGATTTTTTTTATTTAATAAAATTACTTTTAAAATCGCATATAAAATAGCAAAGCTAACGACGACATGACTTAAAACTTTGCTATCACTTTCACAATCATTCATTGCGCCTAAATAAGCTAAACTCCGGTTATTTCGAGGAGAGTTGTTATGCAGTTCTTTGAAAGAGTCCCATCTTTTTTATATCTTCTGTAGTTCTGTGGCCTTGCAGCGCTAAGCAAACGATCCACAGTTTCGTTTTCTTGTGACTCCGGTAGCACAGAATCAAAATTAAAATTCGTTTATTTGTTAGAATATTGTCTTAAAATGTAGATGTTAAAGAACAGATTACCTTATGTTCGGATAGATCTTAAGATCTTTGAATATTTCTAACTATTCAAAGTCATGAATATTTCTAAATATTCAAAGTCAGGGTTCCGGCAAAGAAGATGTAATAATACTTCCGGTCAGATTTTGGGTCCTGAATCAAGATATCTCAGAATTTTATAATTGAAGTGAAACTTATAATGCAACTTCCAACAAGGTTGCCTTCAACGTTTAACGCTACCATGGAGGGGGTATGAAAACACTGTAATAGTTTATCAATGCGTCACCTTAAACGTTCAACGTTACGAAGTGTCACTTCTTCCGCGCGGAGGGACTCCACGCACTATTTTGGTGACTGATTGCTATCATCCAAACTTCTATGGAGGACAGCGCGACATAAAGCTTGGTTGCACTATCATCCATGCTCCTCTGGGGGTTTGCGATATTTGTGGATTTGCAAATTAAAAATCATCAGGATGTTTTTTCAAGCTGAAGAGGAGGAAGCGGACAATCGTCCTTCGTCACTCAGCCTACGTCGTAGATGCCGAGATAACGAGTCTTGAAGAAGCACCCCCCGAAACAGAGCAAGATATGTGTAATGCCCGGACTTGGCTGGCAGCAGCAAGAAGGGTAAAGGGAGCCCCACGTCAGGAACTCCTAATTTATCTCTCATATTGCCTCGTGCGGCAAAAAATTTGAAGTAGGATATAAGAGTAATTACCTATACATGCGTATTTATTTCTAGGATTGATTATACTTTCGTTATCATGTCATATCCAACAAGGTCCCCAATTCAAAATTTCTCTACGTGAAATCTGTCACGAACCGTTTGAGCTACGATTGGTGGCGTCAAGACGTGTGATGTATTAAAATTATGCAAGACGGCAAAGAGAAAGAGTTTTAGTTCAGTTTTGTCTCCTCATATAAGGATTGGGTAACAGCTCTCTTTTAGAACAAATTCTATATTTCTGTAAATTCTTACTTTTCTTAGGCTTTGACCAAGCCTGTGGCGAAAACCAGGAGTACCTGACTTGCGGCTCCGCTTGTCCTGCCTCTTGCGACGAGCCAGATTTAAGTATATGCACTATGCAGTGTGTTCGAGGGTGCTTCTGCAAGTCTGGGTACCGCTTGGCCTACGACGGAAACTGCGTGTCTGACGGGATTTGCCCGTCTCAACCAGAATAAAACTATATTGATTTTAAATAAAGGGATTATATTACTTAGACATGTGTATTTTTTGAAGAGTCGCGAGAAAGAGCCCCATGGAAAGATTGCAGGGGAGAAATAAAAGGGATTACAAATCTTGCTTGTACCATGCGCAATTGTTGCAGCTTCTCGATCTATTTCACCATCAAATCCATCTACTCTAGATCCCACAACAGTTATCTTTCCAAACATTATCTAGATAAGTTCTAATATTTGTCAGGCTTCGAGTCAACTTGTGGAGAAAATCAGGAGTTCCTGACATGCGGTACAGAATGTCCAGCCACCTGCTATCTGCCAGATTTGAGGACCTGTTCCAGGATGTGCGTTCGAGGGTGCTTTTGCCAGTCCGGGTACCGCTTGGACTACGACGGAAACTGCGTGACTGACGACAATTGTCCACCTAAGCGAGAAGATTAATAAAAATGATTAATTTCAGATTTCAGTATTTTATTTTCAAGAGTAGGATTATAAAGTCTTTTTAAACTTTTGCGATTTGAACACATTATTATTATATACTACGGGACTAATCGCGCACTAAAATTACGAGATAAATGAAGTGAGTCAGTCGTCTACCCGTGACCACGGTCGATGCAGCTCGGCCGAAACGTAGGGATGATGAGGTATTTATTTATCTCGTAATTTTAGTACGCGATTATAGTCCTATATAATAATAGGATTAAATGGTCCAATTGGAATGGTTCCAGGAGAATAAATAAAATTACCAGTAAATCTTCTTTGTTGCACAATCCGCCTTTCTATTCTATATGCTACTAGCGACCCGCCCCAGCTTCGCTCAGGTGTATTATACATAATATAAACCTTCCTCTTGAATCACTCTATCTATTAAAAAAACTGCATCAAAATCCGTATAAGCATACATAGACAGACAGAAGGAATCGACTTTGTTTTATACTATGCAGTGATAGTGATGACAGCTCTCTATCTGAACAAAATTAAATACTGGGTCAGTAATAAAGTTTGTCTTGCACCGAGGCAGACTGGAAAAAAACAAAAGTTCCATCGGACTACCTCGTGACCACTGGTCGTCTTATTTTCAATGTTGACTTTAGTACGTTGATTTTTTTTGGGAAAGAGTCGAACGGAAGTTATACAGAAAAATTGGAATGCCGAAAGACTTCTGTGTAGTACCAGTTAATTTCACAATAGTTACACTTGAGAGGAACGTGAATCGACCATTTTTTTAGCGTTTTCCCTAGAACATCCAGAGATTTTTCTGTACATTTTTGATAAATTTACGTTTCGGAAGAAAACTCTTTTCACCACTTATATTGTAATATTTGTAACAAAATGTTATGTTTATGGTGTCAATCGCTTTATGTCGACAACAGTTGCTTTACTCTATCCTTTTAGGGTTCCGTACTCAAAGGGTAAAAACGTCTGTCCGTCTGTCACTAGCAGTATCTCATGAACCGTAATAGCTAGATTGTTGGAATTTTAATTTTAAACAATATTTTTAAACTGATTTCCCTTATCAAAGGTTTTCAGGCCGTTTATAAGCTCTGACTGGTCTGACCCCAATCGAAACCGGGCCATTTTAGGGCTTAGCTTTTATACTCTATAAAATTTAACTTGAACTCTGCGACAGCTGTCAGAAAAATCACGCCTATGAAGTCCTGAATGTCTTAATAGTACATACAGTACCTGTCAATGTCATACTTTATGGGCATGCCGATTAGTGATGGGCGACGAATGATTAAAATATCGATAGTTTATACTGACGATATTTTAAATAAAACTTAATTTATCATTAATTTTATTGTATATTTAATATCATAACATTTTTTACATGTGTTATTAATTAAACCCAATTATATGTTACATTAGCATCGATAATAGTGAAAAACGTCGAAAAATACTATCGTTACATTATTATGAGTATTTAATTAATATCATAACATTATTTACTTGTGTACATACTTGATCTTAAATAATAGTAAGTAAATAAAATCCAATTTCTCACCTTCAACTACTCATTCGATTTCATTACAACATTGTTGGAAAATCGTTTTTTTCCACCACTATCTCAACACTAAAAATGACAATCTTCTATGTCAATGTCACTGTCGCAGAGTAAATTAAATTAGAGTAAATTTTATAGAGTATAATGACACCAGCGGTCACCCATCCAAAGAAAGACCGCGCAGAACGGTGCTGAGCATCGGTGATCGCTTAGGAAGTCGTCTAGGTATTTAATGCAAAGTGCGAAGAAAATTTTAATAATACTGGGGTACATGTTTACACTTCATTGATGGACACGCTCATTTACAACATCGTATCTCTAAGTTAATAGATAAATAAAATATCTAGGTTTAATCATATGAAATAACGGACTTTAAATTATGTAGGTATTTAATTTATTTAAAACATAAATTAACTGATATTTAAATTATTACATAAGTATATGCTTAATAGGAATAGTTTTGATTTTAAAAGTAGACTAACATAGTTTTAGCCCTAAAAAGGACGAAATAATGACAATCATTGCAAAAGAACTGTGCTGATGCCGGAGTCCGCCATTAGCTATCGGTATAGTGATTATGTTTGAGATCTGTAACAAAATAAATAAATTTATAGTAACAATTAAAACAAATCGAAAAACATTTTTTTAACAGCTTGAATCTGTTGTTTTTAAACTATCGCGATTTGAACACATATACACTGTCAGACGGGTCAGACCCTCTCATTGGCATTCAGTGATGCAAAAGTTCCCGATTAATCGGGAGATCTACTGATTTTAGCTTTTCCCTCCCGATATCCCGATTTGAGGACCTTGTCTCCCGATTTTTACATTGTACACTTAAAACATAGTATTATTTACCATTACAAAGATGATAATACTGAAGGTGACCTGGTAACACTAAGCCAATGCACGGGTGGGTATAAATTAAATGCTCTTTGGCACGGAGATTTTCTTAAAATTCTTACCAGAAGCCGTCTAGTCTCAATTTCAATACCACAAAACATAATATTCAGAAATCCTTTACAATAGAGTAGAGTTTATTATTGTCTGGTGGGGAATTAGTTCGTGTTGTTTGGCGAATCTGCTGCGATGTTTAGTTTATTATTTAGTGTCTAGTGTAGAGAATAATCGTTCGTCGGCACTGTTTTTGACAAAGGAACTTCAATTTTCGATTCAAAGTTTTCTTTGTGTAAATTGTTCTGTGTGCTTTGTATAAATTGTTGTTAGCTAAGATGTCCAACTCCGTTTAATCTAATACCTAAAATAGCTCAAGTACCAGTACCAGAGTACGAAAACGAAAAAAATACGAGCTAAAATAATTATAAAGAAGAATGGGAAGCACGATCTGAATGCTCGAATTGGTTAAAAACAGTCTTAAAGGGAAAACATAACAATTTATCTAATATAATGTCATAAAACACTGTTGTTTTATTTGACAAGTAAATCTCCCGATTTCTCCCGATTTTTACCTGGAAAATTGCCCGATTTTTAATAGTTCACTTTTGCAACACTGGGGTCAGTCTACCCGTGACCACGGTCGGTGTAACTCGGCCGAAACGTCGGGATGATGAGGTATTTATTTATCTCGTAATTTTAGTGCGCGATTAGTCCCGTAGTATATTATAATAAATTGAATCTAATGGTTATTTAAATTGTTAAAAGCGACATCTAGTAACTTATTGCAGAACTTTTACGAATTCTAGCTAGCTTTCGAGTATGAAACTGAAGCTATGACATCTCGTAAACCTCGCTTAGATGTACCTAGTGTGAAGTAAAAATAGTTTTAGAGGTCACTCATAGATGGCGGTAAACAATCCTATCAATAGAAGAATAGTACGGGTTGTTTCAATTTTTACGTTTATGGAAAAGATTTTTTTGTAATTTCAGAATAGTTTACGGTGTTAGCTACTGTGTTAGCATTTTTTGTGATTTAAGAATAGCGTACTGTGTAATAGTCCACTGCTGAACATAGGTCTAACCCACGAAGGGGATTGATCTTTATCCACCACGCTGGCGCATTACGGGTTGGTGGATTTTAGGGTTGGTCATAGTAAATATTGATGATAATGATGAATGCAAAAAAACCTAAAAAATAAATAATTGAGGAACGTTTATAAATTCTGCCGTATTTTACTATTTCTTTCTTTGTTACTCTTATCATTAGAAAGATAGAAAGTCTGGAAACCATACATAAATGTTGAGGGCTTAATTCATAAATCTTTCTCTCTGATTTTTTTACAGCTGACAAATTGAGCTTCTGTTAATGGCAAGGTGTGTCTTTAGAGGCCTTGTCTTGCAACCGGCCTGATTAGAAACCGTTTAATCCCCAAATATTATGGTGTAAGCCCGACGCCGGACTATTTCCCTCGAAATCACCTGCCCTGCTAGTATGCGTACCACGAATTATGTTCTTATCGTGGCTGTTCCTGCCGGGCTAGTATGTGCGCCACGAATTATTTCGTTCGTAGTGTCAAAACGAGACATCGTTATGGCATAGTATATATATGTAACTTTTTCACACGTCGAAATGAGTTCTTTTCGTGGCTATTCGTGGTCGCATGCTTGACTAGCTAGTGCACCAAAGGAAGAAATAAAAAAGTAACAAAAAATTGATAGCGGCTTTAACCCACAGACTATGCCCCACCTACTGAGCTGTGCAGCCTGCCCTCAGACGTGCACAATTGCACATCAGACGATCTTAACAAAGCCACTGAGAAGGCCATTGGGGTGGCCTCATTGTGGTCAAACAAAATCTAAATACAAGACGTCTTATTTTTAACATATTTTATATGAGAAAAAAATCGAAATATCGACTCGAAAGAAGAAGAAGCAATTGATACAGATCTGATTCACAAACTGCTCGATTAGAACATCACAGAAGATATTCATGCTGCTGAAAATCGAAATAGAAGGCGCAATATCGTGAAAAAGAAGCTGATGGGTAACGTATCGGCCCCCAGAATTGGGGAGATCGATACTAAGAGCTCTTAGCGGAGGATGTTCGTCAGTGTACCTACGTTTTATGGCTGAGATGATGATATATCTTAAATGTAGTCCAGTCAGATGCTGATGCAAATTCCACACAAACTAACCTATCCATTAAATCCATAATTAGGTTGAGAAACCGCCATCACCTTTCGGTACTCCTCCTCTCGGATGCCGTAGGCCAGGTAGCTGTAAGCCAGGAAGTCGGAGTGGTTGGAGACCAGCTGGAAGGTCATGGTCTTGGAGCCGGTCTGCCCGCGGACCACGTGGAAGTCCACCTCTCCTGACGCGTCTACCGTGGCTGTTACTTCTAGGTATGAGATTACGTAGCCATTCTGGAATGATAAAAAAATTGTGTGAGAAAACATGGTCTTTTTATTTTTCTTCTTTTCAGGCATATGACTTCTAAAATATATCTTCAGGGCCGGATTTAGGGGAGGGCAAACGGGGCAACTGCAAATCTCCACAATAGAGGGGACAATAGATTTGTCCCCCAAATTAAAGAATTCAGAAGAACATGAAGGGGCTCCGCTCTTTTGTAGCCACGGGGCCTCCACACTAAATCTGGCCCTGTATATCTATACTAAAATAAAAAAGAGGTAATGTTTGTGAGTCTGTGAGGCTGTAGGGGGTAATACAGATTTTAAAAATTCTTTTACCAATAGAAAGCCTGTTTATTTGTGAGTATTATAGGCTATTGACATAGCCCAACGGATTAGCAAGTTGAAATGGCAATGGGCAGGGCACATAGCGTGGAGGGCTGATGACCGGTGGAGTCGAAAAGTTCTCGAGTGGAGACCACGTACCGGCAAGCGCAGCGTAGGACGCCCACCCTCAAGGTGGACGGATGACCTCATTGAGACCGCAGGATCGCGCTGGATGCAAGCCATTTCCAACCGGTCTTATTGGAGATCCATAGGGGAGGCCTATGTCTAGCAGTGGACGACCTTTGGCTGATGGATGGATGATTATAGGAATATCGCACGGACAAAAGCTAATAAAGCGAAGCGATATAGCGATAGGCTTCCCCTAAATATCCAATAAGATAGGTTGGAAGCAGCATGTATCCAACTAGTTTTTCGTTCTTGTATACAACTCGATTTCACGGTGACGTCATATGTTCACCTTCTGGGTGGACAGTGGGCGCTTGCCAAAACGTGGTGTTCACTCAAAAAAATTACACGGATTCATACTGATGTAGGCCGAATTAAACTTAATCGCGT
The DNA here is from genome assembly GCA_949316475.1 of Hypomecis punctinalis. Classification (NCBI taxonomy): domain Eukaryota; kingdom Metazoa; phylum Arthropoda; class Insecta; order Lepidoptera; family Geometridae; genus Hypomecis; species Hypomecis punctinalis. Next base: position 20,661,206 of record OX438814.1, read on the forward strand.
CTGTAAACAGAGGAGAGTCGTTGCACAGTAGAAAATTCATATGTCAGCGGGGTGAACGGTGGGATTTTGCGCAGCTTATCTACAGAGCCACACTGAGAGAAAAACTAACAAAAAAATAGTAATCTTTACTAAAATTTTACTAAATCCGAGGACAACAAATGACCTGTAATAAATACAAATCGATTTTTGTTAATGCAATTAGTAGGTATTACAATATCAGTTCTGTTATATGTAGTAAGGTCCCAGTAGCTTCAATAGATTAGCTTTGTAATATCTAGTAAAGTCCATAGTAATCTTTACTAAAATGTTACTAATCCCGAAGACAACAAATGCCCTGTTAAAAATACAAATCGATATTTAGTAGGTATTACTAATACCTGTTTTGTTATAGCTAGCAAAGTCAAAGTAAAATCTTAGTAAAGAATACTAAAGATTATACTAATTCCGAGGACAAAAAATGCCTTGTAAAAAATACAAATTGATATTTAGTAGGAATTATTAATACCTGTTTTGTTACATTTTTTTTTTTTTTTTTTTTTTTTTTATTTCGAATATGTACATGTAGTAAGGCCCCAGTAAATCTAATAGATTAGTTTTGTAATATCTAGCAAAGTCCTAGTAATTTCGAAATTTTAGTTTTGTATTATCTATAAACCCCTAGTAATTTTAATAGAATAGTTTTGTAATATCTAGTCAAGTCTTAGTACTTTCAAAAGTTTAGTTCTGTATCATCTAGTAAACCCCTAGTAATTTTAATAGAATAGTTTTGTAATATCTAGTCAAGTCTTAGTACTTTCAAAAGTTTAGTTCTGTATCATCTAGTAAACACCTAGTAATTTTGATAGATTAGTTTTGTAATATCTAGTAAGCCTTAGTACTTTCGAAAGTTTGGTTCAGTATTATTTAGTAAAAGTCTAGTAGTTTCAATAGCTTAATTTTGAATTATCTAGTTGATTTTTGTAATGTCTAGTTTAGTTCTGTGTTATCAATTTAGTAAACCCTATCCAAGAAAAAGTTATAAAACACTTCAAATTGAAATATTAAAAACTGAATACCTACTTATAACAATTACCTATAAGTATACAGTATTAAATATTTCAATTTGAAGTGTTTTATAACTTTTTTATGAAAAGGGTTTATTAAGTAGATATCACATAACTAAACTAGACATTACAAAAACCAACTAGATAATACAAAATTAAGCTATTGAAACTACTTGAGTTACATATCTTACAAAACGAATCTAAGGTTATAAACTAAAAAAAAACTAAATGTAAGTTACAAGGTGAATAATAATTGCAAACATAAAAATAAAGATTCAAGTAAGTCATGTTAGATATTTATTATGTATTATACATTTATAACACACGAAACAGCCACATGTACAATAAAACATAATTTACATTGCCGGCGAGTATAATGTATTCACGGAGATACCCAGTTACTCAGTAGATTCTGGGTAAAATTGTCAATTTTCACTTACACTGCTTAAATCTGTACTTATGACACTACACTAATAAACACAGTTAGTTGGTACGCACTGAGCTTTATTCTCCATGTTTACTCTACTGCACGCAACGACGAAATGGCTGCTGGAAAGGCGGGATCGTATTCATTGAGACCCCAATTACTCAGTAAGATGACTGTATAGCTGTTATAACAATGACTCCTGGGTAAGATTGTCAATTGTCACTCACAGTGTTTAAATCTGTTGGTAAAACACAGTTTGTTGGTACTGAACTTCACTCTCCATGTTTACTCTACTGCAAGCAACTACGAAATGGCTGCTGAAAAGGCGGGATCGTATTCATAAAGCAAAACTCACCGGACACTTTAGTGGAAATAACAAAACGTTTCGTTGAAATTACTTAGCTTATTGCTGGATTTACAAAATAGACCAAAAACTAAATGTTTCTGTTGCTTTAACTAAAGTATTGTAGTAAAATTACAATAGTGTCTTGAAATTAATAAAGCCTCATGTTTGAAATTATTCTTCCTTTCAATACAAATGACAATCGTGTTTTGAAAATGATTAAACCCACGCTTGTAATTACAAAACAAGGTAAATAAATTTTTTTTCATCTTCCAAACCAGTGGTATATCAGATACCAATACTTGTCTATACCAGTACCTATCTAGGTACCAACGCGGTAGAATTTTTTTGTAAGTACATAGTAGGTACTAATCGCCTAAGAGTATGTCAAACGCTACGAAGTACTCGTATGATACTTAGTGTACTAAATTACTGAAACCAAAGCCAAAGCCGTCAAATAAGAATATTTCAACGACGTTGGCGGGAACAGAAAACGCGGCATCAGAAAAAATCTTAATGCCAATTAATGCAATTAGAATTAATGCATAAGTATTAATTTGAGATTTTTCGAGTATTAAAGTGTAAACTTATCTCGTATATTATTCCAGTAACTTCAGTGCCGTTACCATGACTTTTGATAGTAAACGTAAACTTTTTTCCGTTTCCGTTTAATAGCTTCATACTCTTATATTTAACCATACCTTATTAAATTTTAAAGCCAAAAATTTGCTTTTTATTTGTAAGCGTTTAGAATCCAGCAGCTATGCTTATTCTTCATTTTTTTTACTACTCAAGACTTGCCATAGCGTAAAATAATTTTATTATAATTTGTTCTGGGAAAAATATTGTTACTTACTACTACTTATGATCTAATATTTGCTATTGTTATAGGCGATAAGTTTACGTTTTACGGCTAATTTTGTCGATTTTATAACTTTGTTTGTTGTTGAAAAGCAATAATGCTTTGTTTGGGAATTTTGTCATCTTGTAATTTCAATTGAGATTATTATCGTAAGAGCGCTTATAATGTTTGTTTCTGAAAAAACAGTACGTAATATTTTAATTCCTGTAGGCCACGTGGGCGAAGCCGCTAGAAGCTCATAATAATTAAAGCGTGTTCCTTGGAATTACAAAAAGGGATAAATTAATTATATTTGTTGTACCAAATAAAGTTCTTGCTAAATTTTATAAACGTGTGTTGAAGTTAAATAAGCGTGTTATTTGGAATTGCAAAACGGGAAAAACTAAATAATTATGTTGTATCAATATTCTTTACTCAACTTTACTCAGTCAAAGTTCTTTATAAATTTCACAAACGTGTGTAAAAAAATAATAAAACATGTTCTTTGGAATTACAAAAAGGGGAAAACTAAATATTATTGTTGTACCAATTAAAGTTATTTCTAATATTTACAAACGCGTGTTGAAATTAATAAAGCATGTTGCTTGGAATTACAATAACGGAAATACTAAATATTTTTGTTTACCAATTAAAGTTCTTTCTAAACATCACAAACGTGTGTTGAAATTAATAAAGTATGTTGTTAGGAATTACAAAAAGGGAAACATTAAATATTATTGTTGTACCAGTTAATTGAAATTAATAAAGCGTGTTGCTTGTTATCACAAAAAGGGGAATATTAGATATTTTTGTTGTACCAATTAAAGTTATTTTTAATATTTACAAACGGGTGTTGAAATTAATAAAGCATGTTGCTTGGAATTACAAAAAGGGTAAAACAAAATATTTTTGCTGTACCAATTAAAGTTCTTTCTAAAAATCACAAACGTGTATTGAAATTAATAAAGCATGCTCTTTGAAATTACAAAAAGGGGAAAACTAAATATTATTGTTGTACCAATTAAACTTATTTCCAATAATTACAAACGAGTGTTGAAATTAATAAAGCGTGTTACTTAGAATTACAAAAAGGGAAAAACTAAATATTTTTGTTGTACCAATTAAAGTTATTTCTAATATTTACAAACGCGTGTTGAAATTTAAAAAGCATGTTACTTGGAATTACAAAAAGGGTAAAACAAAATATTTTTGTTATACCAATTAAAGTTCTTTCTAACAATTACTAATGCGTGTTGAAATTAATAAAACGAGATGCTTGGAATTACAAAAGGTAAAAACTAAATCTTTTCTTGAACGAATAATTTTACATTTTCTAAAAATTACAAACCCGTGTTGAAATAAATAAAGCGTGTTGCTTGGAATTACAAAAAGGTAAAACTAAATATTTTTGTTGTATCAACTATAGTTCATTCTTAAAATTACAAACGTTTTTTAAAATTGATCAAAATTATTACTTAGAATTACAAAATAGGTAAACTGTTAGAAACACAACTACCTTTTCTTGAAAATAGTAATCGAATTTGCGGAATTTACAAAACTCTAACAATATTTACTATAAATTTGTAATAAATATTAAAGTTTTGCAATATCTGCATTTACTAAAATCGTATTTTAGGAATTACAATTACAAAAACAAAACTGTTAATAAAAAATAATAAAAATTGCAAATACAGCAAAACTTTGCTAAATTATACTAAAATTTAGTGTTTTCGCCAAATACAAAGGACTTTTGTAATATTTAGGGGCGATTTTTTTCTCAGTGCACAGTCTCTAAGTGAATGTTGCCGAGCACCGTCATACATAGCGAGAATTTACATTATATAATTCGTAATGACCCATTTTCGGGAAACTCCACATTGTCACCTAATTATGCCTGTAACCGAGAACTTTGGTACCGCTTGCAATCGCCTTACGACTAACTAAAACTCTACCCACTAAAAAGCTTGGGCAGGATTTTAGCTCGGACACTGTTTTGCACGATTGTGACTCTATAGATATTTGCTCGAAAATGCGATACAATACAACATCTATGATTGTAGTGAATTTATTTTTATGTGAGGTTATAATAGTAGATTGTATCATAAGGGAACAAAATAATATTTTTACGGCGAGGGCACTTTTTTAAATCCAGAGCGAAGAGACGGATTCTTTAGTAGAATCCTCAACGTAGCGAGGGATTCAAAGTACGCCGCCCGAGCCAAAAATATATTTTGCGCCCGAGTGGTACACTCTACTTTTCATCACCTCTATGAGAAAACAAAAGGCACCTTATATTTTATTATTTAATAAAACGTAGAGTAACAACTAAATTGAAATTAAATGGTATACAAATGAAAACTTATATTTACATTCTTTTCATTCATTTTCTTGGCGGTGAACTCTAACATTACAAATACTTCCAAATTCAAAAAGTGCGCAGCAAAGAACATTCCGTCGCACTTATAAAGTTCCTTAGAGAAAACACCACCTCTGCCAAGTAGTTCTTTTCGAATAGATGTGATGAAAAATAACTTTTCACTTGATTCGCATAATACTTAGGGTTTCCATATTCGAGCTAATGCTTCACAGGGGAAGGCTTCCATTACTTTTTCGTTCTGTCTAGTCTCTATATTTTTTTTATCATCTTTTAAATGGTATCTATCATCTTTCTAACGACTTTCCTATTTCTTATTCTTACTTAGATTATGTGCATAGTCTCTTAGGTCAACGTCCATGTTTCAGCACCGAAAGTCATGGTTAAAACAATAAACATTTATTATTTATTTCCATAATAAGTTTACCTTGGCGGTGGCCGACACGGTGACAAAAAACGGGTCGTAGTTATTCCTGTGCCGATAGCGGTCCGAACCCCCGTTCATTGGCAACGAATCTAGAATAAATCAAACAATATAAACAAACAGATCCGAATAGATTTGCTATTATTTTTGTGTGAAATATGGTTATGGGTAAAGATTTATCTGGTCTGCGAGTAACGTTTACACGTGGGGCACCCCAGATGATCTAAAATAATGATCTTTTAGCATTGTAAGAATGCTCGCGTCACATACATACAACCCGGTCACATTAACTCGACACATCGCTGGAAATTTTAAGCAATTTTTACTCGATCTTAATAAACAGATAGAAACTAATCTTTTATACCTAGATGATGGTTCGGAACCTTTCGTGCGGGAGTCCGACTCGCACTTGGCCGGTTTTTTTTTTTGCACACCGTACTTGAGCGCCAAAATAACGTCACATGGTCAAGCGTCTAGTTAATGTGACCGCGTTGTACCTAAGTAAAACTTAGTTGAAGCACATTTAGGGAATCCTAGGGTAAAATATTCTTCTAAAAATCCCTAAAAGAAGATTTAGGGAAAACTAAAAATCCCTAAAAGAAGATTTAGGGAAAACTAAAAATCCCTAAAAGAAGATTTAGGGAAAACTAAAAATCCCTAAAAGAAGATTTAGGGAAAACTAAAAATCCCTAAAAGAAGATTTAGGGAAAACTAAAAATCCCTAAAAGAAGATTTAGGGATTTTTAGCGTAAAAATGACTCAGACATTGCGCTGGCACCCCTTCCCCTTGGATTCAATTTGGGCGAGGCACTTTTGCTGGATCTATGCTACTAGCTGGGACCCCCAAAAAGGACGCAATTTTAGGGCGAAAAAGTATCAAAACTGATTTTAGGTTTCATGTGAGGTGAGATGAATTTTTCACTGCAGGTGCCCCGGTTGTGGCCACTGACCCTATTGTGGCCATTTTAGTGTAAAAATTATTGCATAAATGGTAATTATAACCAATGTAACAACATAATATTGTACATTAAAATGTCTAATTAATCGTTAAAATTCAAAGTGGCCACAAATGATACTAATATGGCCACAACGGGGGCACCTGCCCGACACGCCCGCGTCTGTTCGCACTGTACTACAGATGCGCAGGACGTGCTATCCTCATTTTATTTATTTGACGCGAGCTGTATTTATAAGTAAGCTCTGAAATTAATAAAAATGCAGCCATCGTCGTGATAATCTTTACACTAACACACGCACACGTAAATAAAGAGCGAGCTCATTAAGCTCGTTTCAGCCATAGGACGTCCACTACTGGACATAGGCCTCCCCTAAATATCTCCAATAAGACCGGTTCGTAGCGGCTTGCATCCTGCGGTCTTAATGAGGTCATCCGTCCACCTTGTGGGTGGACGTCCTACGCTGCGCTTGCCGGTACGTGGTCTCCACTTGAGAACTTTTCGACCCCATCGGTCATCAGTCCTCCGTGCTATGTGCCCCGACCATTGCCATTTCAACTTGCCAATCCGCTGGGCCATGTCGGTAACTTTGGTGCTTCTACGCCTTCTACGGATTTCCTCATTCTTGATTCGATCCCGCAGGGAGACTCTGAGCATAGCCCACTCCATAGCTCGTTGGGCTACTTTTAGCTTACAATAAGGCCCATAGTGAGAGACCACGTTTCTGTGCCATAAGTCATCACTGGCAACACATACTGGTCGAAATCTTTCGACTTGAGGCACTGAGGTATGTCGGACGAGAAGACGTTACGCAATTTTCCGAACGCTGCCCAGCCGAATTGGATTCGGCGATCGGCCTTCTCTTGAAACCGGACCTACCTAACTGGACTACTTGTCCTAGGTAGACGTACGAGTCAACGACTTCAAGAACCGAGTTCCCAACTGAAATAGGGGTGGGTATTAACATTAGGACAAGGCCTCTCTTATATATATCCAATAAGACTGGTTGAGGGCGGTTTGCATCCAGCGCTATTTTGCAAAGAGGCCTTAAGTCCACCTTGTGGACGGACGCCCTGGGCCATTATTTTTGACTTTTGTGCGGCTCGGACGTATACGGAATTTGTATAAAGACAGCTAGGACGTATACGGAACTTTACGGATTCTCCATACAATCTGTCAAAGTTCCGCTTACATCCTAGACGTTCGAAAGTAAAAAATAATGCCCCTGGGCAGCGCTTGCCGGTACGTGGTTTCCACTCGAGAACTTTTCGCCCCGTAGTAGCATAGATTTTTGCCAGTCTTCCGTGCTGTGTGCCCTGCATAGGCAGGGCCAACTCAACTTGCTAATCATGTTCAAAGCCATTCATGGAGGTAAAGTCGTACAGGCATCCGGTACGCTAACAACTATCAGAGGTGCGTGCATATCAGGCGCCATAGTATCAGCGTCATTTTTCATATGAGCGGGTGAAGACCCATACGCCCCCGGTTTCGCCCGGTTTTTGCATTCAAAAATCAATATAAAATTGATATTACAACTTTTCCTGAACTTTATGGATGAAAGCTATAGTTTAATTCATGTGCATAAATAACAGATTCAGAAAAAAATTGTAAACGTGTAGAAAAGTGCCCAAAATACAATAAACTTTCTTAGAAATCATGAATTTGTTCTAAAAAGCGGTATTTTCGCATTTAATTTCTATCGAGCGAAGTTTTTTGAATTGTGTTTCGAGTTATTGAATTCTCTACCGTATAGTTTTGAGAATATTGTGTATTTTATTTTTATTCGAAAACTTCATGGTTTGATGGAGAAAAATCAGTTTAACTAGGGCTCTATACAGGTATTTTGAGATTGGATGGCATCTTAATTTACTTATATCTGAGATTTTCAGTGGTCAGCAGATTATGTAATTTTGTAGGGTTACGTATCCAAAGGGCAAAAACGGGACCCTATTAGTAAGACTTTGGTCCGTCTGTCTGTCTGTCACCAGGATGTATCTCATGACGCGTGATAGATAGACCGTTGAAAGTTTCGCAGATAATGTATTTCTGTTACATGCCGCTGTTACAACAATTATACTAAAAATATAATAAAATAAATATTTAAGGGAAGCCTCCCATCCCATACAGCAATTGGTTGATAATAATATTGGCAATAGGGACCTTAGAAATACTCACAGGACAGGTTTAGAATGAATAATTAAATCAAAATAAATTAAGGGGACTGCCATATGGTACGGAACCCCTTGTGCGCGAGTCCGACTCGCACTTGTCCGGTTTTATTTTAAGTAGTTTTGGTTTAGATATTTGTCCTATCATTTGTTGTGGTTAATACGGGCACAAAACTTGCTTGTATTTCTACATCTTATATGAAAGAACACTTACGGTCGTACTCAATCCCCACTCTGAACTTGCTCGTCTCAAACAAAGTCGGGTACCCGACCACCACACCAACAATACCTAGCAAAAAAAACAGCCAACTCAAATGCACCATTTTTCTAGTAAAAAACATTAACTAGACTTATTTTCTGACCAAATATAACACTTAAAAAACTACTCTATCAGCTAGAGTAAACGAAATACTGATTTCATTGTCAAAAAAGTATTTTATCTCAATTTATCTATCAAATGTCGATATTTTCATCTCATTGGTGATAAGATAGAGAATTCGGATGCAGCATTGAAATCGTGTTTTACTGAAAACGGTTTCGCAACAGAAGATAGTATATCTTTGCAACTGTTTAGATATAGTGAGTCAGTTTGACCTACTTTTAAGATCTGTTTAGTTGTGGAGTTATTATATGAATGGGATTCAGTGTTTCAGACTTTCAGTATGGTAAAAATGGGAGTGATTTTAATTAATAGCTAAAATGTAAGTTCGTATTAGCCAGGTCAGATATTTTATATTCATAGATCTATTCATTTTTGATATTTTTTTTATTTTAGTGTTATTTGTTGTGGAATTTGTAAATATTTTATTTAGATGTTTATGTAGTTTGTCCACAATTTGACTATATATTGACATGTTATAATAGTGTGACTCTTATGAATAGAATAAATTATAAATATTTGGTTTTTTTTTCCAATTCCCAATGGGGCCAACTCGGCACCATAGTAAAAGTTGGTCGTATTGATGGTTTCAATCACCCCCTTCCGGCTTAGTACGTTTATGATCTAAACACATTAAAGAATAAACAAAAGATTTTTGTTTAAGAAAACAAGATTATTTTTTGCAAAAATTAGCATGACCGACTTCACCCGTGTACAGAATTCGCGAATATTTCGCAGGGATCGATGTAGCATTTTTCACATTATTGTTGATTTATCAAAAATGGCTTAGCCGATTTCGATATAATTTAAATGAAACCAATTCCGAAGTATAATTTTTCCAATAAAAAAAGAATTATTGAAATCGGACTACTACGAAAAAAGTTATGCGTGGTTATACATAAAAAAAATATATTTACGCGTCGAATTGTATACCTCCTCCGGTGATTCGTCGGTCAATGAAAATACTAGACTTTTGCGTATTAAATAAAATCATTTTGAAGAAAAACATTGACAGGTAAATACTATTTTTTTTTATTATTCGATACTATTCAAAATAAGCATCATCAGCTGCTCGCCTACGGTTAAAATAAATAAATAAAATTTCTAGTAAAAAATTAAAAGAAAATAGTTATAGTTAATTCTATAAGTTTTTTTTTATAGTTTTATACAGATAACGTTTAATTAAAGTTGGGAGCCTCGAGGCGTATCAGCTACCAGCATACTTTCAAACGAATGCCCAAGTCGAAAAGTTTGTACCCTGGCAGTTAAACGGGCTGAAAAGTCGCCGAGAATTACATGGAAATGCCATAGATCTAGGACTCTAGACGATGAATCACATTTTTGTATACTAAATTACCGTACCTAATACAAGACTTCAGGATCCGTAACCTGTTGTAGTTTACAATTCATTAAATTGACTATACATTGAGAGGGGTGTGCTATGTAGAGGGCTATGCTCAGAGTTTCTCTGCGAGATCGAAACAGGAATGAGTAGATTTTTCAGACGAATCAAAGGATCCGTAACCGTAGGGGCTGAACAGTTCTCAAATGGAGATCACGGACAGGCAAGCGCAGCGTAGGACGTGCACCATGTGGATTGACGATATGAATAAGATCACAGGAATGCGCTAGATGTAGGCTGCTTCTAACCGTCCTTATTCTTATTGGAATATAGAAGAGCCCTATGTCCAGCAGTGAACGTGAACGGCTGATGGATGGATTGAGAGGGGTTAATTTAAATCTTAGCTTAAGTTAGTAGATTTCGTAGATTCAACACTGCGAGAATGGTACGAGCACGAGCAGACCGGCGACCCACAAGCAGCATCCGATCACGAGTTTGACGCATGAGCTCCTCGTTGCTCCTCCATCGCTCTCCTCGATCATATTTTGAGGGAAGAGAACGACCTGACACATAAAGCCGACGCAAAAAAAGGCATATCAGAGTTGAAAAGAGGCCATTTTTTATGTTTTCATCTTAAGATTGTGGGAATGTAATATGCAAAATTTCCTTCAAAAACTACAATAGGTGACCGACGAAGTAGTGTTCATCCATTATTTGACTGCCTTGGTGGCCTGATGGTTAGTGTTTCTGACTTCTAGGCCAAGGAGAGTAAAATACCAAATATTGTTTTGAAACCTTACACTAGAATACAATACAACAACACTTTATTGACACCAACAAATAAGAAAACATAACAAAAGAAACAAAGATAGAAAAGGCACAGGGATAAAGGTCTTATACCTTAAAGTGATTTCTTCCAGACAACCTCTCTTGGATGCAAGAAAACGTATAAACGACAAGGACGGTGCAAGCGTAAAATTTTAAATGTAAGATAGTTATTACAAATTTCTAATAATAAAATAAACTACATAATAACAGCCATACATAAATACTTCTAATAATACATACAGTAAAAATAAACATACTTAGATACATACATTTATTACAAATAAATTAATAACGAAAAGTGATTTGAGTATCAGTTAGAGAGCGTTTTGAGAGATAATGTTGCTGAAACTGGGCCTTAAAAGCTCAACGCTCTGTGCACGTCTGATGGTCACAGGAAGGTCATCCTGAAGAGATACTGCTCGGACAATGAAAGAAAAATCATAAAACAAGTAGAATAAGATGGAGAGGAAAGAAGGAGATTGCTAGAAGATCTAAGATTGACAGAGTGAGTGTCACAGAGAAAAGTGAAACGTAAATATGAAGAAGAAGAAGGTTTGAAGGGAATGTTGTAGAGTAGGGTTATTTGAAAGAGAAGTTGCTTTACCTGATGTTACATCGCTGTTCGTCCCATATCAGATAGGCCGTCCGCCGGTCTCGCAGTAGTTTGCACCCTCGTCAAGCGGTCAAACGGATCTTCCATCGGTTTAATTATTCTTCCTATTAATGTTCTATTAATCTCTCCTTGTAATTAAAAGGGATAGTCTGCGCTGGCCATTAATTGGAGGGTTAGGGTTTCTACTAATTTTAAGTGCTTACAGGTAGGCAGGTGCGATTTTGAGTTCTATGTGATGGTACTTTGTCATTGTGATTACCTAAGAGCTAAAGTGTCTCGATTATTAAAATGATAGCAGTAAATTGTTGTATCTGAGCAATTTTTATGTTGTTTTTTTAGGGTTCCGTACCTCAAATGAAAAAAACGGAACCCTTGTAGGATCACTTTGTTGTCCGTCTGTCCCTTTGTGTGTATGTCACTCTTTATCTCGGGAACGCGTAAAGATATCGAGTTGAAATTTAAACTGTATAGGTACGTATATCTATGGCATCTTAAAATTGTGTAAAAGAAAATCTTCTCAGTTATCGTTTAAAAAATTTAGAGCCGTTTATGTCGTAAAAAACCGCATATTTCGATACTCACAAAAACCAAAACCTACAGGGTACTTCCCTTTGACATAGAACTATGAAATTTGGCGTGAAGCATTGTCTCAGAGTACACATATAGGAATAAATCTGAAAACTGTGCATTTTTATTTAAATCACTAAAAATAGGGCCTAAAAATTCACAAAATATAGGTTTAAAATTCAAAGTGAGTAAATCGTATCATGTAAGGTATAGAGATTTTAACAACTTACTTCCCAATTTTCTGGATTTGTACGGAACCCTCGAAGTGCGAGCTTGACTCGCACTTGTCCGGTTTTTTTAGGTGTTTATGGGCACACTGCTCTTTGAGAATGAGGATAATGATACAACATTTTTATGTGAAAGTGTCAAAGTCCGTTGTGTCTTCATAGGTGGTCTGTTTTACCTTCACAATCAAGGCAAAACGGAGTTGGAAAGACTTTGGAAGGTATTGAAAATCGTTTAATATCTTCATTATCTACATATAACTTTAATAAAAATGTAATTTATACGTTAGAGAGCAATGCTGATAATTTTTCAAGTAGTTTAATAACATTAATAATTTCGTTTTATTACCTGTTTGTAATTAAGTGGTCCGTTTTGCCTTTCGTTCCCCTATTTATTGTTTTTTTTTTGTATCTACTCGGTAGAGATTATGATGAGAGAAGCTAAAGATGTTTATATTCAGTTTCCATTTTTTTTACACATTAATTAGTAATCTCCAGAGTTTCGTTCATCCGAAAAAGGTACTTATCCTACTAATATTATAAACGCGAAAGTTTGTGAGGATGGATGGATGTATGGATGTTTGTTACTCTTTCACGCAAAAACTACTGAACGGATCGAGATGAAACTTTGTAATAATATAGCTTATATATCAGAATAACACATCCTACTAATATTATAAACGCGAAAGTTTGTGAGGATGGATGGATCTATGGATGTTTGTTACTCTTTCACGCAAAAACTACTGAACGGATTGAGATGAAACTTTGCAATAATATATGTATATCAGAATAACACATAGACTATAAATTATAATGATATTGCGTCAAAAATCAAAATATCATGCGGGCGAAGCTGCGGGTAAAAACCAGTAGATAATATAATTAATGTGTTGGCATAAATAAATTGTCGAATTTTTTTTTCCTCAAGATCGGGATATTGATGACACAGGCATGGTATATATACTTATACAGTCATGTCAACTTATATTAAAAACGCTTATTTTTTCCTTGAAATAAATTAAGCCTTCTTCAAATACAATTAAGCCCAATTTTGAAGGCACCATCGTAAATTGAATAGCATAACTGCTATTAAATATTTTTTCATTAATTATTTTTTTTTAGGTTTTTTTAATCAGATTTAAAGAAAATTATATCATTTTGAGTTGATAGAACCCAAACATATTGCGATTTTAAATCACAATAATTATTTAGAGCGGAAATAGATAAGTACCTACATTAAAAGAGATAGTGCAAAAATATATCGAGCTTAGGCCATTACTTGGCCCGTAAAGATAACTCTTTGAGATAAAACCTAGTGTGGAAAGCACTCAAAATAAAATCATAACATTGATTTAGCAGTGCGTCATCTCTCGTCAATCTTTAGAAGTTCATCACTCAACTATAAGTTATTATATAGTTGAGTGATAACCTGTCTAATACGAGTATCACAGGTGGCGCCACCAACGCCATAAGTTGGTGTAATATAAGCACTTCAAAGATTTGACGCTTGCGTGGGAGGCGGGCTGGCTCAGTTGGTTAGAGTGTCGGGCTAGTGATCCGGAGGGGCAGGTTCGAATCTTGCGTTCGCTTTAGATTTTTGAAATGCTTACCACTAAGATCACTCTTTGAACATTATTTTCCTAATATTTTCTTTAGTAAAAATCAAAATTTAAAGAATATTTTTTCTGTAAATTTGCTTACCATATTTTAAGGCTTTTCTTGGGATTCTGTACAAATTCTGAGCCCACTTTTCAAGATCTTGTTTAATATTCATTCAAAAAAAATATTTCAAGATGAACTTTTGCAAATTAGTACTTAATGCCAGATTAAATCAACTATTTTGCTATTACGTTTAATGGATTTATACTTAAGACCATATTTCGACTAAGCAACCGCACGCATATCGTAGTATTTGCTTTACTTTAATAATAAATTCATAGTTGCTTTAGGCCTCTCATTACATTATGGATGTATACTTTAGTAATAATCCCGGGCAACTGGTATTTAGCATTCATTAGGAAAATGGAGGGAAAATGGACCTTAGTGGTTGCCGCCCGCTACTAGTACTTACCTAAAATACTTTTATCCATAATTTTTTTGTAAAGATATGGCATGAGTTAGAAAGAGATATCTCGATTGAGTGGTTAGTTGCCTTGTATTTCTTTCAGTAGTGTCAAATTCCAATACATGTTTGACAGGTTTGACAGCTCTGAGCCAGATTGTCCATACATTTTTGTAGATGAATTGCCTCAAGCGACAATAGCGCTCTCTCTAGTTGTATTAGCTCTGTGCTTTTATCAGTTTTAAAACAAACCTATTTGAAATCCATCCATCCATCCATCAGCCAAAGGACGTCCACTGCTGGACATAGGCCTCCCCTATGGATCTCCAATAAGACCGGTTGGAAGCGGCTTGCATCCAGCGCGATCCTGCGGTCTTAATGAGGTCATCCGTCTACCTTGTGGGTGGACGTCCTACGCTGCGCTTGCCGGTACGTGGTCTCCACTCGAGAACTTTTCGACTCCACCGGTCATCAGTCCTCCGCGCTATGTGCCCTGCCCATTGCCATTTCAGCTTGCTAATTCGTTGGGTTATGTTGGTAACTTTGGTTCTTCTACGGATCTCCTCATTCCTGATTCGGTCCCGCAGAGATACTCCGAGCATAGCCCTCTCCATAGCTCGTTGGGCTATTTGGAGCTTACTAATAAGGCCCATAGTTAGAGACCACGTTTCTGTGCCATAAGTCATCACTGGCAACACACGCTGGTCGAAAACTTTCGACTTGAGGCACTGAGGTATGTCGGACGAGAAGACGCTACGCAATTTTCCAAACGCTGCCCAGCCGGATTGGATTCGGCGATTGGCCTCTTTATTGAAGTCGGACCTACCTAACTAGACTACTTGTCCTAGGTAGACGTACGAGTCAACGACTTCAAGAACTGAGTTTCCAACAGAAATGGGGGTTGGTAAAACATGGGAATTACATTAAGAATTGTATTTGAAATTAATAAATACTTAAAAAAAACTGCCAAGCTTAGTGTGCGTGAAATTAGATTTTGAATTTTGAAATTCATTGCATCAGGACTTCATTAGGACAGGAAGTTTTTGAATTGTGTGAATTCAAAATTCTGGGTAAGAATGAGATGCATGTCGAAAGTCGAATAGACTTGAAAAAAAAATACATGGCATGATGTCACGTTAATTGTATCGATAGAAAATTAAAGCAGAGTATATGGGATGCGTTCGTCTCATAACTCAATTACGTAAATAAGTAATTATGTTATAGGCCCAATTATGAAGGCATCTTCGTAATTATAATACTATTTAGACTATTTCTGTTTCTATTTCACTCGGCATTCGATAGAGAGAACACTTTTTACGTTGCTATTAAATTTACGATGACGCCTTCATAATTGGGCCTAGTGTGTGTACTAATTTTCGCACGCCATGTGTTTAAACTGCACAATTTTTAAGATTGCAATAGTTGTGGTTAAAAACCACTATTGCAATAGTTGTGGTTACAAAACCACAATTGCAACAGTTGTGGTTACAAAACCACAATTGCAATAGTTGTGGTTACAAAACCGAATTATTGAAATTAAAAAACTTTGCTAGAGAATTTTTATCATGAAGAAAACGTATCATTAAAATCTTAGCTTTAAATTTAAGTCTAATTGTCCGCTGGCATGGATCGTATGCAGAAGCCTGTTTTATGTTAGATAGGTTCATCAAATGCTCTACGGTGCCAAAGATACAGTGTAGGGTAGTGAAGCTTAGCTAAAAGATACTAATTAATTTATTCTTTAAACCGTAAGAAATATTTCAAACAAAACAATCACATGACATTTGATGGCGCAAAGCGATAGACATCGTCGTCGCCGTCGTTTCAGAGATAGGAGGTCCTCTGCTAGACATAGGCCGCCCCAAAAGATCTCCGATTAGACCGGTTGGCAGCAGCTTGCATCCATCGAGATACTGTGCTCTTGGTGAGGTCACCCGTTCACCTTGTGGGTGGACGTCCTATGCTGCGCTTGCCGGTACGAGATCTCTACCTGAAAACTTTTTGACCCCATCGGTCCTCCGTTCTACAGGGTCAATGGTAATTAATTAGCATCCTTTATTCTGTTCATCAAAACTAACAACTTTTGCCTCTTCTCTCGCCTCGACTGCCTCGGAGACTCAGTGGTTAGTGACCCTAACTTCTGGATCAAAAAGGCGTGGGTTCGATTTAGTTACTATCTATATAAGTATGTATTTAAAAATAAGTATATGTAGTATATCAGTCTCTGGCAGCCATATCACAAGCTTTGCTTAATTTGGGGTCAGAAGCCATGTGTAAAATGTCCCAAAATATGTATTTATTTTATTTTATGACTTGTATCAAATCTCAAAAAAAATGCTGTTCCACAACAAAATATTGTTCACCCTTGACAAAATGTAACCAACAGTTTTGACAAAAGTCACAGAACAAAAGTTGTTAGTTTTGATGTAGGTACAGAATAGACAATAGACAGCTGTTGTTTTTAAACATTCGCGATTTGAACACATTATTATTTTATACTACGGGACTAATCGCGCACTAAAATTACGAGATAAATAGAGAGTGCGCGATTAGTCCCGTAGTATAAAATAATAATGACAATAGACAGTGTTATTAATTATAAGAATAAGCCCCTAAAAGGATGCTAATCAACTACCAGTAACCCTGTATGCCCTGCCCACTGCCATTTCAACTTGACAATGCAAAATCCACTAGGCAATGTCGGTAAATTTGGTAGACAAATACAGATACGAAAACACACGGACCCACATGTAAAACTTAGAACACGCTTTTTATTTCGTAGCAGTTTAAATATTTACGTACAACATTATCACGGCATCTCACACTCCCATCCACTTAAAACAACCGCACATAGATGTTCAAACGTCTAATAAGTCCCGTGCCGTCGCCTACACTTGACCTTTTCAGCGTCGGACACAAGTTTATGTTTGACCTTTCACGAGTTCTCAGTACAACTCGGATTGTATGCTCTGGTTACATCATGTAGTTACTAAGAGAGTTGTTTGATTTTAATCATGGTCAAAGGTATTTTCACATTGTTCAATATGTATACATTTAATATCATAGTCCGAGATCCCACCGCAAAAAAATCCCGCCCATAACGTACACGGTTCAAACCAATATTTTGCGTAATTATATGAATAGGAGATATAACAAGATTATTTTTTGCAAAAATTAGCATGATCGACTTCGCCCGTGTACAGAATTCGCAAATATTTCGCACGGATCGATGTAGCATTTTTCACATTATTGTTGATTTATCAAAAATGGCTCAGCTGATTTCAATAAAATTTTAATGGGACCAATTTCGAAGTATATTCTTTCCAATAAAAAAATTAATCATTGAAATCGGACGACTATGTAAAAAGTTATGCGTGGTTATACATAAAAAAAATATATACGCGTCGAATTGTATACCTCTTCCGGTGGTTCGTCGGTCAAAAAACAAACGAGAGATATGTTTTCGTATAAATTCATTGAACATAGATAAATTGTTAATATTTGCGGCCACATTTCGCAAGGCAACCCTGTGTAAATTTACTTTCCTATTCATATGATTACCTACGTAAAAAATTAGTTTGAACCGTGTACGCTATGAGCGAGATGTTCTTGCGGTGGGATCACTTGAGTTTTATACAAGGTGTCACCTCAACGGTCATCGCAAACAAGAAAAAACGCGCCTTAGCATCCCTTTCCAAAATTTCAAATACACAGATAATAAAATATACAATTTGTCACAGATTTTTTAGAATATTTCAAATTTTTTGTGCTCGCTCTACTTGAAACTTATTACAACCCAAGTTAATCTTTCCCCCCATAACTGAAACCTAAGAGGTTAGTCCAGGTTTACAAGTAAATTGAAACTACAGCTGTTTCCGTATGGTTTCATACATCTTTGTACAGCGCCCATGGTGGAAACGAGGAAGAACTATACAGGGTTATTTCTAATCAATTAACATCCTTCTAGGGGCTTATTTTGTACATCAAGACTAACAACATCTGGTCTACGACTTTCGTCAAAACTAAAAAACTATTTTTCTATGGAACAACAAAATCTTTTTTTGATATTTGACAAAAGTCGTAGAACAAAAGTTGTTAGTTTTGATGCACAGAATAAGCCTCTAAAAGGATGCTAATTGATTAGAAATAACCCTGTATAATCAAAATGTATGGAGCCACACGCGAACGCGATAGTTTAAGTAAACTACGAAAACCCTGGACTAAGGGCTCGGGCTATTGCTAAGGGCCTGAATCTAAAATACCTAGTGTAACTAAACTTAATAACTAAATCCAAAAACTCAATTTACCTACCAACTTAGCAATCCAATTTTCAGATCTTTACAATTTCAAGATGTTTTAAAACACCGAAACAACTAAGCCAAGTTAAGTTACCAAATAAACAACTACTTTGGATAATTTAAGGAGATTTTAATATAAATGTTTTGGATGTAATCCAGGCTTATTGTTAGGAGTTCCCAGAAATTGTTTCACCTAATTAGGGGTTGTAACTTCAGGAGCTGTTTCGAGGGGCAATTAAACTTAAACATATACTAACTTAGTTAACAAGCAAATGGTCGTATTCTATTTCTACTCTGTGGAATTAGTGCGGCCTTTGGAAACACTGATTATGAGTAATTTTAGAATATATGAGGCGTTTTTTTTCGCTTGGAAATTTTCGAAATGGTCCATAAAATATGAAATGATTTTGAAAATTTAATATTAGGCCCATTGAAATTAAATGCATTCGAATTAATCCATCCGATTTCAATAAATCAGCTGTCCCGTATAAATAGGCTATTTTGCAACATTGAAAATATACTTTTTTTATTAGCGTATGACGTCACAGACCAGCGCCATTACAGAATGTCGTTTTTGGTGGGATCTTGAAAATCTATTCTTTAACACTGATTTCCATTGTTAATACAGTAGATCTCTCGGAAATATAAATGTATGTGGTTATTAACATATGTACTAACGAATAAAATTTAAAACGATTTTCAAAAACTAGTCAAATAGCCTATTGTCAATAGTCAATTAACGATCCAACAAAAATATAAATTAGATAGAAGGTCTATGTTCAGCAGTGGACGTCCTACAGCTGATGTTGATGATGAAATCATAAAGAAATAAAGTGAGCTCTAAGTAGCAGCCAGTACCTATAAGTCATTAATCCCAGAGGATGCAGGTTCAAATCCTGCGAACGCGTCAATTTTTGAAATGTTTATCACAAAAAGAAAGTTTCTATACACCTAGTGTGTGAAGCACGATAAAAATAATTTCACCTATAAGTCACTTAAACTTTGTAAGATTATTTTTCTCCGTGGTACTTAAAATTAATAAAATAAAATTCACAACGCTACCCTTTTCCTTGTCGTCTCTGCATACACATGAACTATGAATAAAATTAATTATAATTATCTTGTATTGTTTGGCCTTTGAATATTTAGCGAGACCCTCTGTAAGACTGAGCAGCCATTAGAAATGAGGAGTGTACATGAGGAGAGTGCGAGGAAAAATATACCGCGTAAAAAGTAAGTTCGTATAGGCCGGGTAGCTAACCCTAGTGTCAGAATTTTTAAGCCTGAACGCCTCTGACTAACAGTGAAAACAACCAGGATGTACAATTTAACGGATCATCCGAGTCACGGTAGCGTTCAGTTGTAAATGCCACCAGCGGCCACCCATCCGAAAATAAATAAATATTTTGGGACATCTTACACACGGCCTCTGACCCCAAACTAAGCAAAGCTTGTGATATGTCGGCCAGAGACTGATATACTACATATACTTTTTTTTAAATACATACTTATTATAGATAGTAACTAAATAACACCCAGACACAAAGCAAACACTTATGTTCATCACATAAATATTTGCTCTGCGTGGGGATCGAACCCACGCCTCTTTGATCCAGAAGTTAGGGTCACTAGCCACTGAGCCACCGAGGCAGTCAAGGCTTAAGTTTGCTGATCCCTGACAAACACCTAGCCGAACTACGCTATGAGCGCTACATCATCATCAGCGATATGATTTGATTGACGACACCCAACAATAACGTAAAAGGAACACTTCTCCACTCCAGTGGAAAGGAAGGGGTTCTGTTTTCACAACAGAACGGGCCGGAAGTCACATAAATACCATTCCTACATAGTCGACGTACCGCCTGCTCGTACTAAGCGATTCGCTTCTTCCTTTATGATGCGGATTGCCAGGGATTGGAATGCCCTGCCTCCGTCATTGTTTCCTGACAATTACAATTTGGATATATTCTAGTCAAGAGTGAATAGGTATCTTCTAGGTCTACATACTCCATCTTCGGCTACAACTTTACTTTTCATTAGGCGAGTTGGTGGCCAAATGTAGACCTATTATGAATAAAAAGGTAGCGTTGTTTACGTATAACTGTTGGCTTTTTGTGTTTTAATTTTTATTATTATAATTAAATTCATTGTGCTTTGTTATTTATTGTTTTATTGTAAACTAAATTTGACAATGACGTAATATTATCATTACTGTAATTGGTAATTGTTAAAACCGTGCTTTTGATATAAATAAATAAAAATGAGATATGAGGCTTTGTGACATGGGGATGGACAAAAGACCGGACACAAAAAAAAATATAATGGCTTCTTGTTTTACCACGGAACCCGAAAAACACCTTCATTACTTGGATAATATTACTTTCAAGTTAACCTAGGAACTTATACGGAAGTTTGACAGTGATAGTTGAAAAACCATTCGCCATATTTGTTTTCTTTTTATTTAAGAGTTCCATTTCGCGATTTTCTCCTTTGCCGTCTATGGTTTCTTTTAAAAATTACCATGTCGAGTACTGAACTTTTGCGTGTAATGGATAATATCAATAAAATTCGACGCGATATCGACATATACTACTGAAACTGGTTTCTAGGATAGCAGCCCCGTCACGTAGCGGCTCCTTTCATAATTTGGAGCTTTTAAGTACAGTTTTACTGTGCGGCGCTGACATTTTACGAAAAATTGTGATAAAAAATCATCACTCTAATAAAAACCTACGAAAATATACCACACGCACAGTACCTTAATAAAATTTTCTGTATTGCAAACTCCGCAAAATACACACGCAAAGTGAATAAATATCTCTCACATTGATAAATATTTAAATTCGCCATTCAAATGAAAAATGGCGACAAAATGTACATTAGGACTCCATTTCCAAAGCAAATGATATTACTTTTAGTTGCTTTCAATTATTTTCTTTGTGTCTCAAAAAGTGGCTTGTCTAAAGCTAGCTCTGGAGAAGGAAATCTTCAGAGAAAGCTATAGAATATATAAAGAAACGGTAAAGTACAAGTTGATATCTAGTGCCAATGGTTCTCTACTAGAAAAGGTAGACAGAACAGGGTTACCTGCTTGCACGGGGCAAGCCGATAGAGGGTGATTAGGACCATAGTAAAGCCGTAGTGGTCTAGAGGTAATGACACCCGCCTTACATCACGAGGTCGTGGGTTCAAATCCCGGTCCCGTACCAATGAGTTCTTTGGAATTTATGTACGGAATTTCACACCACTGGCTTTTCGGTGAAGGAAAACATCGTGAGGCAATCTGCATATGTCCGTAGAAGAAATTAGATGGTGTATGTGAATCCACCAACCCGCACTGGGCCAGCGTGGTGGATATAGCCCAATCACCCTTTCGTGGGTAGGCTGATGTCTTGCAGTGGACTATTAAAAAAAAAGGCTGGTACAGGACCATAATCACCCCGAGCTGCGACTGCGCGGGGCGGCCCGCGTGCGCTTGCATGAGTGAACAGGTAGTTCATGACGAGTTCTTGCCGCTGTTTGTTTACTTACTTAGTAAAAATCGGTGCGCCCGCGCATCGTTGAGCGATTCCCGCTTTCTTTAGCACAAAAAAATGACGTAGATACTTTTTCTAATTTGTAGCAATGCTACCAATTCATTTCATCATATGTATGCTGAACTCAAGTCTACGTGTAAAGTTATTAATGACCCCGAGCCAACCCGATAAAAGAGAAAATCAAAACAACTGTTCCAAATAAAATTGCTTCTCTGAATCAACAAAATCTATGAAACAGCTGTTTTGCAGAAACAGTTAGATAGATAGATAGATAAACTATTTTTTGATTCACATTCACACACACATAAAACAGAAAATAGAGGAAAAATAGATGCTAAAACATGTAAAATAACCGGTGGCCTTCTCACTGAAAGTGATTTCTTCCAGGCAACCTAAGGATGGAGAGAGATAGGTACAAAAGAAAATACGACGAGGTTTGCTAATTTAGAGGACACTTTAAAATTAAAACAAAATAATGTAAATAATAAAATAATTATACAATAGACATACATACAAATGTTATAAATACTAATACATATATAAATAATACAGTTAAATAAACTAATAAATACTTTTAATTTATAACATAAACATATAAACAACACAATGTATAAGGAAACAAAGATAAGCAAACAAGTTAATAAACCACCCAAAAACTAAGAACGAATTAAATATTGCGACAGATATAATTTTTTAACTTCCTCTAAGTTATCGATGTTTCAGTCGTAGATGAAGCACAAAGACCTATGTTTTCTCACCACGTTTTAATAAAATTCAGATTTTGTATGTTTCAGCTTACTGAAACAAAAAAACTGTCATTGTAGACTTAGCAACGTCCCATTTTCATATCTTAGGCCCGGAACCCTAAAAACGAAGTAGCTCAGTACTCGTAAATAAGGTATTTTCCGCAACAAAATTATAACACCATAAAAGTTTCTCTTAAAGAATTTTCACACTTTTCTTTCCTTTTACTTTGCTTCCTTTGTACTTGCTAGAAGGAAAATCTTTGATATTTCGTAAACGAGAGATAAGTCGTTTGGCTGTCACCATCAGTATTCACTTAAATAAACTTTAGCAAAGTTACGAGCAGAAAACTTGCAGAAAACGTGTTCGCTTCGAGCAAATATCCATAGAGTCACAATCGTGCAAAAAAAGTGTCCGAGCCAAAACCCTGCACAAACTACGTAGTGGGCAGGCTTTTTAGTTAGTCACAAGACGATTGCAAGCCGACTAAAACGCCGCACGATGCCAAAGTGCTCAGTTATAATACAAACACTAATTAGGTAACACAACGTCGAGACCCGAGATAAAACGGGTCATTGTGAATTATTTAATGTAAATATCTAAGTTGGTATGTAAGACGGCGCTCGGGCATTTTTTTACTACTTTCACGACCCACAGTTGGGGACTGCGGCTCTGTAGATATTTGCTCGAAGCGTGTTGAAATTGAACCATTCGAACGGCTGAACGTATACGTAAATAGTCACATGACCGAGTGGGAGCGGGAGCGAGCATTGAAAATCTATGATTGTGCGAGCGGAAAGGCGGATAGTGGTTCGTATATTATTTTTTCGGATTAATCAATTATAGCGTCCCTGAGACGGAGTCTCTCGTACGAATCCTAGTTAGCACAACACAATTAAACCTCTGAATTTTGGCAGTTTTCTCCCGGAATGTAAACTTTACCAAAAATGATCTTAAAATAATTTCGATATTCCACAGAAAACGCGAAAACAGTGGTTGATTCACAGTTCTCTTAAGGTTTGGGATCAAGCCATGGCCTCGAGTTTTTACTGTGTAAAATCTTGTAGTAAGTACCATCATCCAATAGCCACATCACCCATTGATACAGCGATGACGTCGATGTAAAATACTAAAATACCATTTTTTAATACTAAAAGCTACCATTTCCTGTCGCCCTCGATCCCCCCATCGCTGCATTTTGCAAACCCCGTATGCAGACCATATGCTACTATTTCCCAAGGTTTTTACCATGTTTTTACTAATGACACATTATTTACCTATAGGAAGGCATTTAAAGGCAGTGTCCAGTTCCATTGTGCAATGTGTAGGCACCCTGCAACTGGTCATTCAAAAACAAGTTCGGTTTTGCAAGGAATGTAAGAGCTCGAAACCGCTAACATGTTAGCCAGGGGTCATCATTGACAGACATGTCAAGGAAGACGATATTATAAAATATATAATACTTACTCATAACACCGACGTAAGTACGATATCACAGGACTAAGCCCCACAACGCGCGGTTCGTAAGCCGCCATCGTCGCCACGTCGGCACGAGAGCGAGGTGACGCTCATAAATTAATTAATTACGCTGAGGTGCGAATCTCATATTCAAGAGACACGCAGACTGCGTGACAGTTTCTATTACTGATGTTAATATGTAGAGTAACCTCTTTACTAGCGAGCGGTACAAGATATAGCAAATACGCATATGTAAAGAAAATAAATTCATGTCTACGTAACATCAGCGCTTTCCTTTCCGTCAAGTGAGTTGGTGGCCATATGTTGTCTCAATCCATTCATCATCAGCCATATGACGTACAGTCGCACACTGCTGGACATAAACCTCCCCAATAGAACTAAAATAAGACTGAAAATTGGTATTGATAAGCCGTAGTAGTCTATACTCTATAAAATTTAACTTGATCTCTGCGACAGTAGAAGATTGACATTTTTAGAGTTGGGATAGTGGTGGAAAAAATCGATTTTCAAACAATGTTGTGATGAAATCGAATGAGTAGTTGAAGGTGAGAAATTAGATTTCATTTACTTACTATTATTTAAGATCAAGTATGTACACATGTAAATAATGTATTGATATTAATTATATACTCATAATAATGTAACGATAGTTTTTATCGACGTTTTTCACTATTATCGATGCTAATGTAACATATAATTGGGTTTAATTTAATTACACATGCAAAAAATGTTATGATATTAAAATATGCAATAAAATTAATGATAAATCAAGTTTTATTTAAAATATCGTCAGTATACTCTATTTAAAACTCTGTGGTCACGATCATTCGTCGCCCATCACTAATTGGCATGCCCACAAAGTATGACATTGACAGGTACTGTCAGTACTATTAAGAAATTCAGGACTTCATAGGCGTGATTTTTCTGACAGCTGTCGCAGAGATCAAGTTAAATTTTATAGAGTATAGTGGTAATGACACCAACTGTACGAGTACAATCGTGAGTTCAAATCCCAATGAGTTCTTTGGAATTTATTTAAATCTCACACCACGGGCTTTTCGCTTAAGGGAAACATCGTGAGTTAACCTGCATATTTTATATTCTTAGAAGAAATTCAATGCCATAGGTGAATCCACCAACCCGCACTAGGCCAGCGTAGGGATATGGCTCAATCCCCTTCGTGGATAGGCATACGTCCTGTAATGGACAATTAAGAATAAAGGCTGGTACAGTACAGAACAATACCGATTGGAAGCAGCTTACAGCCAGCGCGATACTGTAGTCTTGATGAGATCATCCGTCCTTGTGGGTGGACATCCTGCGCTGCGCTTGCCGGTACGTGGTTTGTACTCGGGAAATGTTCGACTCTACCGCTCATTAGGCCTATGTCTATGTGTCCTAAACACTGCCATCCATTCCAACAGCTTTCTAATCAGCTGAGCTCAGAGGGCTAAGTGCGAGATTTTCGCTCGAGCTAGATCGCGTTAACGTTTGATGTGATTTCTATGGAAATGGCACAGCGCCATCTTGTGTCACGTACAGAAAACTGAATAGCTAAGCGTGAGTATTTTTTACGGTAATGTAACGAGCGCCAAACCGATCGAACACGAGCGCGGCAACGCCTGTGATTGGCTTATTTAAGCGTGTGTGTCAATGTGCTCGCGTGTGTGCATGGCGCGCTCGATCAACGCAACGTAAAAGTAATTCGATTTGATTTGCAAATCTCCCACTTGACACTCTGACCAAATAAAAAAATCAAGACAGACGTCGTGAACAGACAAAATGAGGCCGGTTTTTTATACATGTGATAAAGTGCGTCGGTGTTGCGCCGCCATAGTTCGACTTATTCGACTGACAATCCAAGGCGTTTCCTTGTACATTTATGTGTGTGTTATTGTGTCTTTACACGGCGAGGCGTAGTTTTGCCGGCTTCACTTGTTTTGTTCACAACATTCTGTCTAGATTTTGTTTTGGTCTTAGCAGCTGAGATATATTGGTAACTTTTATTCTTCTACTATTATCATTCTAGAGATGACTGCCTCGGTGGATCAGTGGTTAGTGACTCGGACTTCTGGATCAAAGAGACGTGGATTCGATACCCATGCACCCAAGGTAAATATTTATGTGATGAACAAAGGTGTTTGCTCTTCGGTGTTATTTAGGTACTATCTATATAAGTATGTATTTTAAAATATGTATATTATGTAGTATATTAGTCTCTGGCAGCCATATCACAAGTTTTGCTTAGTTTGGGGTCAGAGACCGTGTGTAAGATATCCCCTAATAATATTTATTTAGATCTCTCCATTTCCGACTGGATTTTACAGAGTCTCCGAGCGTAATCTTCTCCATAGTTCTTTGAATAGCTGAATAAGCTTCAGAGGCTACTTGAAGCTTATTTATTATGGCCCATAGTGAGCCGCCACTGTGCGAGTATAATTGTGTAATTAATTATTTATTGAAGTAAACGTATTGAAGTAAAGTGCAGTTATGATTTTAAGCAGAGAGTATCGTGCGAAATTAGGTCCTCTTATATCGAAACAAGCCGTAGTGGTCTAGTGGTTGTAACGCTGGCCTGTCGTTCTTGAGGTCGTGGGTTCAAATCCTGGTCCCATACCTATGAGTTTCCTTGGAACTTATGTACGGAATTCCTCAACACTAGCTTTTCGGTGAAGGAAAACATCGTGAGGCAACCTGCATACGTCCTTAGAAGAAATTCGATGGCATGTGTGAATCCACCAACCCGCACTGGGCCAGCGTAGTGGATGTGGATGTGGCAGTGGATTAATAAAAAGGCTGGTATGGTACGGTACGGAATATCGAAACATGTTTCATTTCGAGAGATCTGTGGCATTACTGATACAGAATAGGTCATAGTATTATTGCTGACTCAATACAGGCTGTATCTACAGGATGTTTCCTTAGCGGAATTAAAGGATTCTAGGATATGGTTTACACCGCATCATTATAAATTGCTTTCTATTTGGAAACAGCCCTGAAATCATAACAAATAAACGATATGCAAAGTTTGCATTTGTTCGCTTATGGCCAACTTAGCAAACCGTCCACTGTTTTTCACGATTTCGCAATAGGTAAACTTCTCAATTAGTCAACTTCTTGATCGGTCAACTTAGCAACTAGTCATCCTTGCAATCGGTCCTCTTAGCGTTCGGTCAAAAATAAAGATTACAACATTTTCTTTTAAGACAGTGTTACGAAATAAAGTAACTCCAGTAAACTTTCTTTGGAAAATTATGAAAAGCCACTATTTGTTGTATTCTTTAAAAAAATACTGATTAGTTTAAAGCAATTTTTTTTTGTTTTACCTGCACTTTTTTTTGTTTAAGTTTGAAACATAATTTAATAATAAAATATATTCCGAATTCATTACTCTCGAGTGTAGTTTGCCGGACACGAGGAATAGGGGCCCGTTTGAGAGGTGGACCGATTGATACGCGGACTTTTTGAGAAGTGGACCTGGAGAAGTGGATGGTTTAAGAAGCGGCTCGATTGCGAAGTTGACTATATACGAAAGGGACCGATCGCTCATCTCCAACAGAAAATGTTAGAGTCCTGCGTCGTTTCGCTCCGCAAGCGGTTGGACCCGCGGGGCGAATCGCCCAAGACTCTTTTTGAAGGTCCCCATTCGGCCCGCTCCAAACAATGCGGGGCGAATGGGGACCTTCAAAAAGAGTCTTGGGCGATTCGCCCTGCGATTTACTTTTTTATCTGTACATTTTTAGTGGACGGTTTGCTAAGTTGGCACTAGGAGAACAAATGAAAGTTTGTGACCGACCTCCTCATCCAAACATATGGTTAAGTAGAAGCTTATTTTTTTGCAATTTTAATGGTGTTAATAGTAAACACTGGTTATAATAACAAATTGTAAAATAATCTAGAATAATATTATAACCTTATCGTTCTGTCCGTTTCCTATTTAAAAAAAATAACGTAATTATTTTTCGCAAAAAATAGCAAAACCGACTTCCATCATGCAAAATTCAAATAGTTCGCTCGAATTCATGTATAAATTTTTCCCATTATTATTGATTTTTCAAAAACGGTTCAGCCAATTTTGATGAAATTTAAATGTAACCACCTCGGGAACCACACTTTCGAACCAGAACCTTTTTTATATACACGTAGAATATAACTAAAAAGTGTTTATGAAATGTATAAGTAATATAACAAATAAATTTTACTACGGGACCAACCAGGAATCACAGAAAAAAACACAGCTGTTTCATTCACTTTGTCTTTTCCTAGTTGTGATTTTGTATGGAACAGCTGTACTCAGGGCGGGTTGGTGGATTCACATACGCTATCGAATTTCTTCTAAGGACGTATGCAGGTTGCCTCACGATGTTTTCCCTCACCGAAAAGCCTGTGAAATTCCGTACATAAATTCCAAAGAACTCATTGGTACGGGACCGGGGATTCGAACCCACGACCTCACGATTGTAAGGCGGGTGTCACTATCTCTTGACCACCACAGCTTCATGGAACAGCTGATATCTGATAAATTCTCGAATTTCGGGTTGGAATGGGGACAGTTAAATTAATTTCATCAAATATCTCACGTGTGGTTACAGTATCACTATACCTTGCATAAACACGTTGTTTACGATATTTGAAGAAACATTCTGTATAGAGTGGTGACAGACATAGCATACGTTGCAGTTTGTATTTGAATACGTGGAATGTAGTACAATGTGTAGTTGGTAAATTACTTACAGAGTAATAAACCACTTCTGGTTTAGGGTTGTTTGGTTGTCACCTCTCATCCATTATAATAAAGAAATTTACAAACAAACATACACGATACATGACAAAAACCATACCCTTCCTTAGTAGTCCGCTAAAAATACATACTAAATGCTGACTCGCCCGACTAAATAAATAAGCTGTCGATTTAGAATAGTTCCTCTACAATTTAAGAAGGCAAAACATCTCACAAACAAAATTTACAAATATTAAGCTGTTCGCTGTTAGGTAACAGGTCAGCTCTATCCAGTTTGGTAACGGTTCGTTCAATACCGCATTAAAACACGTAAACCGCTCTATTTTCCGCAATAAAATCTCTGAATAGTCAGTCTGAACCGACATAACCCCGACGCACGGGCGACATAACAAAGACATTCAAAAACTCCCAAATAGAAAGATCTAAAGAATGAAACAAAGCGCCCGCCGTCCGAGTGGGTACTCTAAACTGCAATCTCCCAAGAACACCCGTAATGAGAAACGAATGAGATGCTCAAAGCCTCCATCATAACTTGAAAGGCGCAAAGGGGTGCACTGCAGTGCGTGCAGGCTACAGGTGGGGTGGAATTCACCCCCTCATCTCATCTCGCCTCAGTACCAAACCGACCGCCGCCGCGCCCGGTCGTGCCAAATCTCTATCTCTATAACCGATCAAAACACCGCGCAAAAAATCCGCTCGAATTTCAAACCGTGACAACGGCTTTCAAGTGACCGCTCCAATTCCAAATTGAAAAATTAATGGCCAGTATTTCAGCGGCTGTGATTGGTGGTTGTTTTTGTTTTTATCAAATGTGCGTTAAGTGATTTTTAGTGCAGGAATGGATGGGGAGAATAGGATAATTTTGAACGTTGGAGGCATAAGGTACGTGCGGTAATGTCGTCAATTAATAGAATGCGAGACCCTTCTCCCAGTTTCCTATGTTCTTTGTAAAAAGGGAAATTCTGAGCGCCTTTGTCGGAGTTTAATGAAAGACCGATTCGAACTTTGAGCTGAAATATCAGCCATTATTATGAGATAGATTGTTCTCCGTTTATTGGAAGGCTTTGTGTTCTGATAATGATGATTTATGCCTTTACCTGTGAGAATAACGGTATCTGGTTTACCTTTGTTGTGGATCATTTTGATTTGTTTTCTTTTTTTATTTTGCTATTATATTAGGAGTGTTTTTCTGGAATCGTGATTAACACAGTGACCTGGAGAAAATTGAAAGAGGATAGCAGTATGTTTATTATCATTTGGAAAATTAATGCTAAAGGCAACTTAAAAGAACGAAAGTGGGCCATGGAAAATGTTTTTCCTTGACGCTATACTTACTGTAAAATAAATCTTGTGACATGTTTAGGTTTTTAGGAAGGAAACACTAATACAATACAATATAACAACACTTTATTGACACCGACAAATAGGAAAACATAACAAAAGAAACAAAAACAGAAAATCACAAAAAGCGGTCTTATGGATAAAAGCGATTTCTTCCAGACAACCTCCTTCGGATGCAAGGAAACGTGTAGGCGACACCAAAATTAACATGAATTATTATCTGTACTAGTAATAGCTAGATAAATTGTCATTTAGTAAGATAAAATTTTGTGTTATTTGGAAATACGAGATCTACATTTATTTACGAACTACAACTCTACAGCAGCTGTAAGCTTTAAAAAAATAATAGACCATAGATGTGATCAATAAGTATTTCCAGTATTGTTAGCGAGATTTATTTACATCTACGTATCATTTATTCATGTGTTTAACCTCCGATCTAAAAAGAAGACTGCTATAAGTTTGACGCACGAGCTTATGTGACTGTGTATATCTGTCAGTAGCACTCATTTTATCTGACAAAAGAATGGAACAAGGTTGGTGTCGCTTTTTTACCGACTTCCAAACAGAAGGAGGTACTATGTTCGTCTGTATGTATAATTTTGTGTACTTATCTTCATTAATATTTTCGCCAATCGTGAACCGATTTCAAAATTCTTTTTTTGGTCGAAAGAGTATGCTACTTCTGAAGTACTTAGTCCCATTTAAAATTTATCAGAATCAGCTGAGCCGTTTTTGATATATGTACATGGATGTCACATTGATTCGAATTTTGTACACGGTAGAATGAGGCGGTGCTGTTTTTTTTTGCGAAAAAAATGATGTTTGAAAAATTTGATTGAAATGATTTTTATTATCAACTAGCTTTACTCGTAGCTATCCACAATATCCTTAATCATAAAGTGGCTTAAGACACTCTTTAAATTTTGAACTATATTAATGCCAAAAATCAGTGCCAAAACCTATTCATTGCTGCCTGAAAGAGAAACAAACAAACCAATTAACACACTTTCAGATTTATGACTTTATGAAGACTAAGGATATATCGCTGATTAGTTACAAAAGGGCTTAAAGGGCGAGCTTTCAAAATTTCTCCAGAGTTGTGAGTGTCTTTGCCTCCTTCAAAGAATAGCCAAATTTTAAATTTAGTAAAAAATAACTCTAGATTGTTTAATTTGTGTCCCTTTTGCTTTAATCAGTGATATGTATTTGACTGCCTCGGTGACTCAGTGGTTAGTGACCCTAACTTCTGGATCAAAGAGGCGTGGGTTCGATCCCCACCCAGGGCAAATATTTGTGTGATGAACATAAGTGTTTGCTCTGTGTCTGGGTGTTATTTAGTTACTATCTATATAAGTATATATTTAAAAATATGTATATGTAGTATATCAGTCTCTAGCAGCCATATCACAAGCTTTGCTTAGTTTGGGGTCAGAGGCCGTTTGTAAAATGTCCCAAAATATTTATATTTCAATATTTATGTAGATATTTTCAAATCTAAGGTCATAAGTTGTTACAACTTTCTATCGTAATTATTGTACATTCGTAAAACATAAGTTGACATGAACAGACTCATGGCGTTCCTTATAGTCCTAACACATCCCAAGTAGGTATAACTATTTTTTTCCAAATTCTTACCTATACCAGCCTTGTTAATAGTCTACTTCACGATGAATGCCTACCCACGAAGGATAATTTGACCATATCCACCACGCTGGACCAGTGCGGACTATAGAATTGAATTCAAATACCTACCTACGGCATCAGGTTGCCTCGCGATGTTTTCCTTCACGAAAAAGCTAGTGGTGTGAAATCCCGTGCATATTAATGTTCCAAAGAAACTTAGAAGATTTACAAAACAAAAAATACGTGTCTAGTATTTTTAGGGTTCCGTACCTCAAAAGGAAAAAAACGGAACCCTTATAGGATAACTTTGTTGTCCGTCTGTCTGTCTGTATGTATGTCAAGACTCTTTATCTCGGGAACGCGTAAAAATATCGAGTTGAAATTTATACTGTGTAAGTATATCTATGGTCTCTCGCAGTTGTGTAAAAGAAAAACTGCTCAGTTATCGTATAAAAAAGTTAGAGCTGTTTATGTCGTAAAAAACCGCATATTTCGACACTCTCAAAAATCAAAACCGTTTTTTTTCGACACTCACAATAAATTAAATTTGGCGAGAAGCATTGTCTCAGAGTACACATATAGGAATAAATTTGAAAACTGTAAATTTTTATTTAAATCACAAAAGATTATATGGATGGAGATATGGATTCAAAATTCAAAGGGAGTAAATCGTATCATGTAAGGTATCATATAAAATAACTTCATTAGCACATGTTAAAACAGGTTTTTGATTATTTTAATTAATGTACGACGAGAAAGTGAAAAAAAAACTTTATTGTCGATGATTCATCAATCACATCGATGATTATGATTTTAACAACTTACTTCCCAATTTTGTAAAACTTTCTGGATTTGTACGGAACCCTCGGTGTGCGAGCCTGACTTGCACTTGTCCGAAGTTTTTGATAATCTAACTAACGGACTAATTATAATATCTTTTTTACCCAGTCCTCCGGAATCTCGGAACCCTTACATGTTTAATTCAATATTCGCCACATAATCTTAAATCTACATGTTTGCCACACCCTCCCCTCATTTTCACAGATCTCATTATTCCACATAATGCATGAGACGGTGGGGGCGAGACTTGTTTTAACACTCTTAACAAAGTTGCCTAACTTCTTAAGAAGAGCACAAAAAAGAATTAATGTGACTCTACGCAGAGGAAGTTGCAAAGTCACTTACGCTAAGTAGGAAGTCTTAAATTATAAGCTAGGTATACACCGCGGTCTCGCTTATAATTTTCCATTTTTGACCGACGAAACGGAGGAGGCGATATAAATTCGACGCGTATATTTGTTATGTATAACTATTTACACAGTGGTCTGATATCGGTAATTATAGGTATTTATTGAAAACACACACACTTCGAAATTGGTCTCATTTAAATTTTATCGAAATCGGCTAAGCCATTTTTGATAAATTATCAATAATGTGAAAAATACTAAATCGATCCGTGCGAAATATTCGCAAATTCTGTACACGGTTGAAGTCGGTGATGCCATTTAAGCAAAAAAAAAATATTTCTGATGATTTCACCTTAAAAAATCACTAAACCTCGAAGACGTCCATGAACACTCTTTCCTGGGTCTTAACTTAGATCAAAACTTAAACTGGAAGTCACACATGAAAAAAAATAAAAACTAAATTATCACAATTTATATATGCTTTAACAAAACTGAACTGAAGCAACTGCCACGACAGCATATTACGCATACGCTTACTCCTGGTTACGATACAGTACCCTCTTGTGGGGTAATAGCACCGACGCTAACACACTATTTATAGCACAAAAAAATGCATCCGCATCATAACTAACATAAAACAAAGATCAAGCTGCAGGCCACATTTTATACGCCTACAAATTCTTACACTCGTGGGCATTTATATTATTCGTTTGCGTTCACTTAGCTGCGTTCAATAAAATATTTGGTCAGGCGCAACAAAATATTTAGCGTTGTTTGCTTAAAGTTATATGTACCTACTTGAGTAGTTTAAAATGACCTGAATAAGTACGTAGGTCATTAGACTACCCCAGTGAAACCTACTGGAAGAATGTTTTCTTCGGCATCATTAAGACAACTTACGTTTGAATTTTTGAAGATATTTAAGTTTGTATATTCATATTCAATATTAGTAAATTAGAAATATTTTCATACTGACTGCCTCAGTGGCTCAGTGGTTAGTGACTCTGACTTCTGGATCAAGGAGGCGTGGGTTCGATTCCCACTCAAAGCAAACATTTATGTGATGAGTACAAGTAATTGCTCTGTGTCTGGGTGTTATTTAGGTACTATCTATGTATATAAGTATATATTTAAAATATGTATATGTATAAGTATATCAATCTCTGGCAGCCATATCACAAGCATTGCCTAGTTTGGAGTCAGAGACCGTGTGTAAGATGTCCCCTAATATTTATTTATTTATTCGTCTTTCGGTGAAGGAAAAGGTTGTGAAGAAAATTTCACACGAATTCGATGGCTTCTACTACGCTGAGACTATTGGACATGGCACAACAACTCTTTTAGTGCAGAATTATGTCAACCGATATTATAAAAACTAAATCTAGTAGTTTTCTGAACAGTAGACCTCGCGTCTGTTTAAATGAATCATCATAAGTCTATACCCAGCAGTAGGATAGATAAGGGAGCGGATGATACTTTATCTCTACTAGCTCTTGACCGCACACTCGTAGATCTTGTTTGGATTTAGAGACATTTGCCAAATACGAGTATTATCAAAAATCAACAGCGCTACAGCGAATTTCCTCTCTTTTTGAGGGGGTGAGGGTAAGAAATTCCCGATAACGATAAAAATCCGAAAATAATTGTATTTTCCACTGCAGGCCGTAGGCCTATCTACGAAAGATGATTGGGGCATTTATCAATCACGCTGGCCCAGTGCGTGTTGGTGTATTCAGATACGCCATCGAATTTCTTCTACGGAGGTATGCAGGATGCCTCACGCCAGTGGTGTTAAATTCTGTACATAAATTCCAAAGAACTCATTGATACGGGACCGGGATTTGAATCCACAACCTCACGATTGTCAGGCGGCTGTCAGTACCACTAGACCACGACAGCTTCGAAAATTATGGTAATTCATAACAGAATAAATAAGTATAACAATTTTCGTCAAGATTCGCTGAAAAATGTGACCTGTAGATCTACATCCGGACATACGTAATAAAATTGTCGAGTCAAACTTGAGACTCTTTCTTACTTCTTTCGCTCGATCAATAAACATTTCATATCAAACATTACAAAACAGCGAGTAAACGGCCCTTAAAGGACGACACAAAACAATGAAGTTATTGTCTTTTTAACCCATTTTTCACAAGTTTCCGCGTCATTCCCCGGGAAAACTGAGACGAACCGACACATTATTCGTAACTACCCTCCGGAGCCCTCAGCGAGATGCGAATAATAAACCAGCCCTAAATAAACATAGATAATAAACCTCCCGCAATCGGAGCAATGCCTTCTACACGCCTTCTAGGTCTACAAGGTGTTGTTTTGTGTTCTTGGCAAAACAGACCTACTTATTTTATGAAGCCGGAAATGCACCATTTTGTCGAAAGACAATGCTTTTTCCAATTTCAAGGTTGATCTCATAGTTCTTCTTCTTCTTTTATGTTTTGGCGTCGCATTGTTGTGCATTTGCCAGTGTCAAGTATTAAGTTTTAATAATTTTTGATTATATAAATTATATCAAAATAGTCACTGTCGTCGTAATAAAGTCGCGGTCAAGTCCAAACATAGTCCAAGTCATACCTCGGTAAAGCAGTGGAGACTTTACTAGAGGCTTTTATGGAGTTTTGGTCACAACACGGAACAACATGATATGTCACATTATAACATGTGCCTACACTCATGCACGTAAATCAGCTCATAATAAACGATATACTACAATTTTCCACTAATTATCACTGATAAAAACACAAGTTTAACAAAATAATACCATGAGGCGACATGATTTTTCCACGTTCCCGCCAAAAACGCGATCTCATAGTTAATGTTGATCACGTGGCTCGGAGTAGTCGTCAAACCGCGGCCCGCAGTATAAGGTGGTGGTTATGTGTACTATTATCGTATTTGTTTTTAAATTACCAGAAAATACTCCGAGTATTGTTTATAAGGGTTTTCATGGAGTTGGATGTAATTTTGTGTGTGTTTAACATCTTTAGTTACTATTTTAAGGGTTTTGATTCCGTATAGATCTGATTTATGATATGGATAGGCGAGTGTATATCTCGCCTCATTATCTAATAGGCATGATGACTGAAAAATATAATTAGTCCGCCAGATAAACTATCAAAAAGTGTAAGACACGTATTTTTTCTTTGGTCAATTAAACAAAAAATGATGAAGATATAGCCCGTCAAAGTTCCGCGTGACGTCACAAGTGCCATACAAATGTATAGACTTCTGTAAGAGAGGTGACGTCGCGACCCCCACTCCCAAACTTTGACAAGGTTTATCTATGTCGTTTGTTGTTTGATTGACAGAAGAAAAAATACGTGTCCAATATTCATCACTCATCATGCATAATGTGCAACGAAAACTAAAAAAAAAAATATTGGGTTCAGAGAGCAGTCTCTTCGTATAAAAAGATAACGATGATGTACGACAATGAGGTGCCACATATTGCCTCTATTTCCCCTCCGAGTGATATCACACATCGCCCGCTCTAAACAACTGCACCCCGAACTAAACTGAATTGAGCGTTTGTGGTCTAAACGCAATGTACCTATTCCTTCGCCTCCTCGATTTAAAAATCAATTCAATTTCCTCGATTTTGTCAATTCATCGGTTGTTTGGAAGAGTTTGGTGTAATGGCCAGCGGTGTTTCTGATACGGCATTTGCTGTATAATACTACTTTTGTGGCATTACATGGTTTTCAGGCCCTCTAGAAACAAAATAAGTAGGTATATGTATGAAAATAACGTATATTTAACTATATGATACAACCTTTTTATCCAATTTTTCCCTCAAATAAGACTATTTTACAAGCTTATATTTAAGTTGCAATGTATGTATGTATCTAAGTTCGGATAGAATCTTGCAAGTTAAACTTGACCAACTTTCTGGTTTTCGATTAAGCTGAAATTTTGCACGCATATGTATATCGCGTGACAATGCAATATTATGGTATCCTAGAGCTGATCTGATGATGGAATCGGGAGGTGGCCATTGGAACTCCTGTACTAAACAAGATAGACCCGCCGTGTTTGGGCTCGTTTTACTTGTCTTGGCTGGCACTCTGCTGCTATATGATATCCAGGATCTCAAAAGCTTGTATTTAAAAAGTTTTATAATAATTTATTAAGGTTGAGTTGAAATACAACCACAATAAAATTGACTAGAAACAACATTTGTTATGCCTGCCTTTGTAAAACCTAATTTTAGGTTTAGTTACATATATTTTGTACGTAAGTTTAATTTTTGAGTGTAATAAAGCGATATATTTTTACACTCCGCTTCACGTAGGATGAATTAAGTGAATTATACGTTTAACGTAAATCTGTTGAAGTGAGCACATTTCGTGGAGTTAGTCACGTTTTGCTGAAAGATTAATGTACGAGCCATACCTACTAGAAATCATCTATGAAATATTTATATTTTGTGTCAGAGTTATTTTCGTTTTGACACAACATACTGATTAGTACTCTCCCTTCCAAAATCGCGAAACTCGTTTCAACCATAACATTTGCCACGCAAGTGACGATGAGAATCGCGTGTAGTAGAATTACCCATTCAGCGTAAATAAACGTGGCGAATAAATGTTTTCATTGGCGTAGCACGTTCAGCCAGTAGACAGGCTGGACGCAAGCCGTTTTCTATGAGATCAAGCAAACATAAATGTGATGTTTTACGGCGAAAAAGATGATGGGTAGATAGATTTAATTAATCTGTTCTAATAGTTGGATTTAGCAATATAATCGATATAGTAGATAGAGCGCATATTTTATATGGCTACATCAGTTAAAACCTGTTAAAATTTTAATATGACCAATTTTGAAGACGCCATCTTTTTTTTTTTTTTACTGTATACAGAAAGAGAAAACAATATTTTAAGTTGCTATTATATTATTGATGGCGCCTTCAAAATTTGCCACTATATCTGCTAAATACAAGATTATAAATAATAATATGGCTAAACAAAAATCAATCGTTACTAAAAAAACAGAAGAAGAAACTAAATCAATTTTTAAGACATATCAGAGAAGATCCCATTTAAATTTTATCGAATTTGGCTAGGTTGTTATCTTCGAGCAAACATCTACAGAGCCACAGTTCCTTTGTGAAAGTAGTAAAAAAATGTCCGAGCGCCGTCATACATGCCGACTCAGATATTTACATTAAATGTTTCACAATGACCCGTTTTCTCGAAACTCGACGTTATGTCACCTCGTACGGTGTTGTAGTCGGCTGGCAATCGCCTTACAACTGAATAAAAAGCCTACCCACTATGTAGCTTGGGCAGAGTGGGCAAGTGTCCGAGCCAAAGCTTGGACACTTTTTTGTACGATTGTGACTCTATAGATATTTGCTCGAAGGTCGTTATTGAAAAATCAACAATAATGTAAAAAATACTACATCGATGATAGGTAAGTAGGTACATCGATCCATACGAACTATTCGAATTCTGTACACGGTTAAAGTCAGTCCCTTGTGGGATGTCACCTTTATTTAAATACGGGCGTTTTGAGCCTGTGACTGAATGTTTCAGGGTTAGCGCCAATCGGGACCGAACTTTAAGCTTAGGGTTTTATGGACTGAACGGCGGAATTAGACAACTGGGCCCTCGATAAACTACCATAAACTACTACAAACTACCAAATCTACTCAGTAGTTGGAAAATAATATTCTGGGACGGTAGGGGATTTTCGACTTAGTTCGAAATTGTTTTAAATTTTATTTTATAATGGAAGGAAAGTTGATAAACATTTTTAACTGACCCTACAAAATGGAATTTTCACTTCGATTGAGTTTAGCAAGGCTAGAAAAAAGACATTACAAAAATGTATGAGCTTTAAATCATAAACTTATATGTACTTAACTTTTCTGAATATTAAGCTTTAGTGTAGTTTAGCCTTACAATCGTGAGGTCGTGGGTTCAAATCCCGGTCCCGTACCAATGAGTTCTTCGGAATTTATGTATTTATGTACGAAATTTCACACCATTGACTTTTCGGTGAAGGAAAACATCGTGAGGCAACCTGCATATGTCCGTAGAAGAAATTCGATGGCGTATGTGAATCCACCAACCCGCACTGGGCCAGCGTGGTGGATATAGCCCAATCACCCTTGGTGGGTAGGCCTACGTCCTGCAGTGGACTATTAAAAAGGCTGATACAATACAGTATAGTTTTTAAAATAATTTCGTCCTTATTTTCTGTTTAACGATAACGGCCTAATGCATAATATTATATTGAAACAGTTTCTCAGTTTAGACAAAGTGCTTGGCAATAAAGTGTTAATATATTGGATAAATATCTATAAATATTTATATTATACACTTCTTGGTAGGGCAAATACCATATTACACCTAATTTAGGTTAAAAACGACTGCTAAATTACAATCTAATTGCGTGTTTTATGTAATTTAATTCTAATTTACTTCTTTAGTGTTTATTTTACGCACGGTATTAAACAAAATTTTCGATTAATCTCCTTCAGTAGCCAGCCATCATTTATATATAAAAATACAAGTTCTCAACATGGATGTATGAAATATGAAGTAAAGTCACCCGTCTTAGAATTATGATTTTCGATTTGAAGGCCATTATAGAGTCTATTGTGCATGGATAAAATAGGGAAGATTAGCAATAAGGTTGAACATCGGAAACCAAGACATAACTACTAATGTTATAAAATCGAAAGAGTATATGTTTGTTATCTTTCACGAAGCAACGAATAAACGGATCGACATGTTTTATTTGACGGGTAGGTGACGATGACACTCATTAGTGTTGCTGTTTAGGTATATAAGAGTGTCATAGGTACTTTATATCCCGAAAAATTAAAGAAACCTATGGGAAACCGTGGGTTAAGCTAGTTTGACAGTGGCATTTGAAATACTTTAAATTTATGTAATAATAGTTTTTGCCCGCGGCTCCGCGTGGAATTTGACTTTTGTGTTATCCCACAGGAACTTTTTATTTTTTCGGGATAAAAAGTAGCCTATATCACTTTGCGGCCCTTGAACTATATCTATGCCAAAATCAAGTCAATCTTTCATCAAGTAAAAATTGCTCCGTTGCTGCATGAAAGAGGAACAAAACAACAAACTTTTCGGATTAATAATGTTAGTATGATGATATCCAAGGGCTTATTATCGATTGATTTGACAGTTTTTCGATCGACAGTTGTTTATTTTGACATTCTTGCAGCGCACGCAAGAATAGCTCGCAGACTGCAGAATTTTCCTACTTACTCGACATTTATCGTTATATTTTGGACAATTCACACAATATCTTTACAAATTGTAGCCTATGTGTTATTCTGATGTATAAGCTATATTATTGTAAAGTTTCATTATTATCTATTCCGTAGTTTTTACATGAAAGAGTAACAAACATCCATCCATACATTCTTACAAATTTTCGCGTTTATAATATTAGTAGGATTTGTCAGTTCTGTAATATGGAAGACATTTACCGGATGAAGTTTTTTTTACGAGTCAATTTACTATTGGTCTGATCTTTATTCATTCATGTGTCGTCTGGTTTTAACCGTATTACGAATCTACTTTTTTCTTGTATCCATGGTGCTCATTGAATTTCAATAAAATAAATCCACTGGTACTGAAAGATTGTTTATTTCCACACTTTAAATATAGTCCGAGGTTGAATCAGATTCGGTTTTTTATTGGCGGGAA
Organism: Hypomecis punctinalis; assembly: GCA_949316475.1. NCBI lineage: Eukaryota > Metazoa > Arthropoda > Insecta > Lepidoptera > Geometridae > Hypomecis > Hypomecis punctinalis. The sequence continues at coordinate 20,702,452 of OX438814.1, forward strand.
GTAGAATTATTTTTCGATCATTTATTATTAGAATAAAGAATGATTCACACTGATCTTGGCCCTATCGTCAGGGCATTTATTCACATGTAGCGTACTATTTATATTATATGTTTAAAATGTATGTAAGTTCATATAACCTTGTCAGTTTTCATGTCGCCAGGCACTTGACACGACCATAAACTAATTATGACATGACTAAACGTTGAATATTTATTTAACGGGACAATAGCTTTAAGTTTATTTTTCAATAGTGCCACTTAGTATAATTTCGAAGGACTAGGAATGGTAGTGGCAACATTCCTGGGGTAACGCTTGTAACAAACGCTGCTGATTGGTTCCAAGGAGGTTTTCAAGTGATATCGCATGATCGGCCGATGGGCGGGAAAATGCGATGATGACTTGACAGATGTCACTTGAGAGTTGTAAGGAGAGCTGGTTCGGAGAGGTTATGGTGAACTGTGTTTAGAACGGCTCGAGTTGTGATTGTGATTCTTGATAAAATGGTCGCAGCGTGAGTTACGCTGCGGAACGCCATGTCCTTCGCTTAAAGTTTTCTTTATAATTGTAGTCATACGTAATCTTCTGTGAAATAAACTGATTGTTCGTGACGTCGCAATTTATCTCCTCGCCCGCTTAACCCACGCCACGCCACACTGAAGTATTGTTGGGTCAGATGGTATAAAATTATTACCACATTGAATCACCATAACTGATGCGGATCCTTTTATGGATTCGACAAATTTATTTATTTGTTTATAGGCGAGCAGTGTATACTGATGTGCCTATATCAAGCAGAATCGAATAAAGTTAGTATTTATCTGTCAAAAATTTTTTCCTTCTTTATCAAAAGGTCCAGTCTATTCTTAAATGTGTTTATAGTTCTTGCTGAGATTACATCCTTTTTTTATTTTTTATTTTTTACCAAGGGAAATCCTTTATGGATACCACCACACCCCGTGGGCAGGCAGGTGGTTATGTGAGAGTCCCGCCACTGGACGGTATACCCACCAAAACCCCTGGGTGTTCCACCACTGCGCTTGGTGTCGGGGCTACGGGCACGCTTGCGCACTCCTCCGCGCCACCCGACAGCGCTGGCCCAACATGGGCCCCACCACCGAGCTTGCGCTCCCTCCAGATTGACGACGTACCGAACACCAGACACATCGTCATCCACCACCTGGGACTAACCAGCACTGGGCGTCGGACAGCACCCGGATCCGACAGTCCTGGTCCCGATGCAACGGGTCAATTAAAGTGGCCCCGCGCCTGCCACTACGGCTGCAGAGGACAGGGAGAGCGGCCATCGCGATACCGACACTCCTCTTGCCCTGCAACCCCACCGCCTCCGCCAACACGTTGGCGGCACCCGTTAGGACCGCTGGCAGGATGGATAGGCAGCGGAACATTCGCCGCCCGTCCATCCCGTTGCCGCCCCCGCCTCGATGGGCTCGGCCGCGGTATCGCAACAAGCGCGAAATCGCAGTCCACCTCAGGCGGCAAGCCGACCTACTGACCAGCCTCCGCACAGGCTTGTCTCGCGCCAAAACCTGGAGAGGCGGCCCCACCACGGCGTCCTCTTAGCTTCACTGTGGCCGCCAATAAGCCACAGCTACTAAGCACCCCCGCCACGACAAGGCGGGAAGGCGACAAGGTGCAGGCCCTAACAGTGAGATAAATAATAAAAGAGTCACATTAACTAGATGCTTGACCATGTGACGTTATTTTGGCGCTCAAGTACGGTGTGCAAAAAAAACCGGCTAAGTGCGAGACGGGCTCGAAAGGTTCTAATCCATCTTCTATAAAAGATAAGTTTCTACCTGTTTATTAAGATCGAGTAAAAACTGCTTAAAATTAATGCGTGTGACCGCGTTATAGATTTGAAATGTCGAAGGTTTTTTTGAGCACGACCACTCGCCGAAAATTTAAAAGAGCAAACAATTTTCTAAAACTTCCCAATAGATAAAGCAATTTCGCAATTAATGTAGATATTATTTTAATTTTGTAATGATAGTTTAATATTGAGATGTTACCTAATTTTTTTTTGATTTTGTGACGACATATTATTTTTAATTTTGTAACGATAAATTTGTAATGAGCCGTCAACGTAATTAATAATTTGCCATACCTTTAATGGGTATTTGACATTATTATAACATGTTATCTAATAACAGCATGTAAAAATTACAATAATAATTTAAAACAAAGATCAAATATAGCTAGAACAAGTCACAAGTACTTAGAATCAATAAATTCTAGTGAAAAATAAACTTGTCGTCGATTAGGTACGAGCGAAAACTTATATTAATAAAATCTAAAACTTTTTCATCGAAATGAAATTCTTGAAACCGCTCCTATTGAATAAGCGTTAAATGGAAATTCCTGAAACTTATAAAAATGTGAGATCAAAATATACTCGTATACTACTGAAATCTATTGGAAACGTGAGATAACAAAGTTTTTTTATCGTCATCCATCCATTAGTAGGACGTCCACCGGTGGGCTTAGGCCTCCCCTATGGATTTCCAATAAAGTTGGTTGGAAGCGACCTGCATCCAGCGCGTTCCCACAACCTTCATAATATAGCAAGTCCATCTCGTTGTGGACGGCCTACGCTACGGCCTAAGTATATTCAATAATTATTTAATAAACGTTATGATGTATGTAATACAGGACAGTAAAGAATTCTCCACATTAAAAACCAAAACTACTTTTGTCAGGAAATAAAAATCATATAAAAATAATAAGGTTGTTGATAACATTGTTACTCAAAGCCTAATTTTTGATAACATTCTTCCTTCGAGTTAATATCTAATTTTTATTCTGCTGTACATGGTTATTGGTAATCAATTAGCATCCTTTTAGGTCTTATTCTGTACATCAAAACTAACAAATTTTGTTCAACAACTTTTATTAGATTTAAAAAATGCTGTTCCATAGAAAAATATCGTTCAACCTTCGACAAAATGAATGGAACGGAAATTTTTAGTTATGACAAAAGTCGCAGCACAAAAGTTGTTAGTTTCGATGTACAAAATAAGCTCTTAAAAGGATGTTAATTGATTACCAATAACTCGATATCTATATAGCTGTACAAATCTGAACCGAATTTTAATAAAAACGTGAAGGACAAAGAAGGAGATTAATTACTTATATTTGTTTCGTGTTTGCAAAAAAATAATTATAAAAGTTTTATGAAACTAAACTTTTCGACTAACTTCGATATCTGTCTTTACTAATTCATTAAAGAGGGATCATTTATTTCCCAGGCAGTTGATTGATGTATTAAATTAAGTTATTAACTCGAATTAATAAATCCATTTTGGCCGCCATTTTGTAAATAAGTTGCTGACGTTTTGAGCGACTTTGCAAGGATATTTTAAATACTAGCGCCAGACTGGCACGATCGACCTAAGCGTTCCGCTTGTTTCAGTTGTTGGTTCAACAATGTTTTTTTATACTTTACATAGACTTTACAGACAATCATTTTTTTAAATGGCATGACCTTACTTTCTAGGATGATATTTTATATTCTCCTAATATGGCAATCCTGCAGGTGTCTAAAATATCCTTGTTTTAAACAGTTTCAAACGGGTTGTTTGGCTATTTCGGTAGTTAATTGGTTACCTCAAACTTTGTTTATTTTCGAAATAACTTTCGTGGCGTCGCTGTGGGGGGAAATTTATTTAAATATCTTTTAAAATGGGAAACCAATTCCATTCCAGGGTCGATGAATACTTGAAAATTTACAATTAGGCTGCAATACAGGGTTATATCTGCTTACCCTGTTATTACTACTCTCTTTTTACTTGTCTGTTTTATATCCTTTGTTTGCTACTTCCATTTTAGCTTTTGTCTCCCTTTTCCTTCTCAATATTATTATTATGTATATATGTTTATTTACATTTTTGTAGTATTTATTTATACATTATTTACATTTATATTATTATTAGATTGGCACCTCTCATTTATACTCTTGTTTGTGATCGCTTTCCGTTCAGTGGTTGCCTTGTAAAGATCACTATCAGCGATAAGGCCGCCATTTGTGGCACTAATTTAATTTAAGATAATTTAAGTATCTACTCTGTACTTATAATAATAATAAATCTTTATTTTCAGATAACTAAGATCCATACAAACTCAAAGTATTTCACAGAAATACACAAAAATAATATAGTCTGACATCAGTAGTGCACACAATAAAGAGTTCTATCTATCTATCTATCTACTAAGCCGAAAAGGGGCTAATTAAGACCTATGTAAGCATTTTCAAAACAAGACAAAACTTTTACTGTGAAACCAACCCGGGAATTACAACGCAGCATCGACAAAATGATGGAACAGCGGCGAAAGCGGCTTGGATCCATCGCGATCCTCTGGTCTTAATTAGGCTTTCAGTTCACCTTGTGCACCTTTTCTTATCCTACTAATATTATAAACGTGAAAGTTTGTATGTATGGATGTTTGTTTATTTTTCACGTAAAAACTACTAAACGGATTGAGATCAAACTTTGCAATAATAATGCTTATACATCAAAATGACACATAAGCTATAATTTGTTAAGATATTGCGTGAAACGAAGTTCGCCGGATCAGCTAGTATTTCATATTTTTGTCACTGAATCGTTTAAATAATATTGATGGATCTTAGGTTCAACTTAGATCGAAAATTAGCTCACTTAAAAAATAAGATTCGTAAAGGAAAATTTTGAAACTTAGTTTAACGGGAAAGAGGAGGTGACTCCCGTTCTACCTCGTATCTGGTGCAAAGAATGTCCATCGCCATCCAACGCGGCAATGCAGCAAGTGTCATGGGCACCTTTGCACCAGGAACGATGAGGGGTGGGCTATTTGATTAATTTTCTAAGTAGGTGTATATATTTTATTTTCTGTTATTGATGTTTTAACATAAGTATATCAAATAGGCAAGTGCTTTTGAAAAATCCACGATCTTTATTACGCCTTTTCTTTTAAGTATTTCATATTTTCGTTACTGAATCGTTTATGTAACATATTGTAAACTTATGTTCAACTAAGATCAAAAATTAGCACACTTAAAAATAAGACTCGTACAGAAAAATCTTTGAAACTTATTTTTAATCTATAATATCTTAAATAGGTAAGTGCTTTTGAAAATTCCATGATCCTTACAGGGCAACGAGTAAAACCGAGACACGCAACAAGATATCAATAAAATTAAAATCATTACCAATGAAACGATTTCACAGCAATCAATTTGCGAGAATTGATGCCCATTCGCTAATTTGAAATTCGAACCTTCTGACATTAAATATCAATAAAAGGTCAATTTGGTCAACGCTCTTGAAAATTGATCACACGATAGCTACTTGGGGTGCCATAAACAAACATTACAATTTGTGGATAACACATTGACTTTGGATTTATATACGTACTTATGTTATTTTTAAGCTTTCGCGATTTAAGCACATTATTTTTATATTCGGAATTGATCACAAAATGAAAATAATTATGATAATAAATAAATACCTCATTACCGCGACTTTTCTACCGAGTTCCAATGATCAAAACGTCCGCGTATGTAAGGATAGGCCGTATGTTTGGCGATAGCCAATGGACTTTTAAATCCAGTACTGTACTGTATCAGCGTTTTTAATAGTCCTCTGAGGACGTTAGCCTACCCACAAAGGGTGATTGGGTAATATCCACCACGCTGGCCTAGTGCGGGTTGGTGGATTCACTTACGACATCGAATTTCTTCTACGGTGGTTGCCTTACGATTTTTTCCTTCACCGAAAAGCCATTGGTTCATTGGTAGGTACGGGAACGGGATTTGGACCCACGTCCTTAAGATTGTAAGGCGGGTGTCACTACCACTAAACCACCACGGCTAAAACCCAATACAGTATAATATACAGCGTCATAGGTATTAAACGCAAAACCTTTTAAGCGCGGGTCTAGTACATCTAGACAAAAAACTTTTCTTCTAGGAATTTTGGAAAATGACAAAGAAAAATATCATACCTACAAAAAGTTTTTCAACGCGTGGCAAAGTGTATGGAGAAGCGATTTTTTATTGTGAATTTTCAAAAGTCGTAGTACAAAAGTTGTTTGTCTAGATTTACTAGACCCGCCCTTAAAAGGTTTTGCGTTTAATACCTATGACCCTGTATTATGTACCAAACCAAAATTCCATAAACCATACTTTATAAAACTTGAAATTATGTCGCTGGTATCTATTTATATATTTGAAATTTGTAAAAAAGCACCCTGACTATTTCAACAAAGCGTCTGATAAATCGCACAAAATTAGATCAAAAAATAGACATAAACTCTTAGAACCAAAGTCTAACTTAGCAATGCACAGTTCTAGCCCAAATTCTATGGCTATGAAAATATTCAATAAATTGCCAAACAATCTAAAAGATATCGAAAGAGAAAACTGTTTCATAAAACAACTAAAAACAATCCTTTTATCGAAATGCTATTACACATTAGACGAATTTTTTAACTATAATCTAGAAAACAATAACAAATCGTTCCAATACAAATAATAACATTGCCATATCCTTATAGGGTCATATGTATCACTATACAAAACATGTTAACTAAGAACCGCATGTAAATTTCATATGTTGCAATAAATGATTTGACTTTGTACCTACTATCAGAAGATGTTGTCAGCAGCTCTCCTCAGAACAGTATTTTAATTCTTCTTAACTCTTTGTTGGACACAACAAACTGAAAAACACAATCCCGCCCCCGAAACGCACATTTACACGCCCATTTCAGGTCCGCCTCGAAAAAGCTTCATCAACAAAAGTACCCTTCAGAGAATTCTAAAACGAAGCGAATACTTGAAGCATTTTATAGTCCCCCGGGCGGAGAGTTTTCACAGAAATCTCGCCGCTATTTGAGGCCTGACCTGACCCGAGCAATGCCCTACCTAAACTATTTTGGAGGCAGACTGACACCTAAATGAAAGCTGGATGCAGTAAAAATATCCTGATTGTAGGGGACATGTTTTTAGATTGATTGGTTAGTTTTAGCACTACGTGGTCATCGCAAAAATAGCTGTCTAACGTTTCGGATTTTGGATATAGGAACTTTTAAAATTAGTGGATGTGTAGTGTTTTTTTTTATTCCTTGTAGGTTTGCGTTTGACTACATACTGCCTGATGTTGAGCAGATATGCGGTCTAGGATGTAGCACGCTTACCTAGAAGATACCTATTTACTCGGGATTTAAAGACACCCACGTTGTACTTAAGCGGCCAGACCCAGGCAAAGCGTTCCACATTCTAGCTGTTCGTGTGAGGAATGAGGATTCGAAACGCTTTGTTCTAACGCGCGGAATGTCCACTATAAAAGGGTGGCGCTTTGGTCGCGTCTGTCTAGCCGTACGATAGAAGAAAGGGGCAGGTGGGACCAGATTGTGCAACTCCTGAGCGCACTCTCCGAAGGGAATCCGATAGAAGGCCGACAAACACGCCACCTTACGTCGATGCTCAAGACTTTGCAGCTGCGACTTAGTCAAGGTGTAGTTGTCAATCAGCCTCCTGGCTCGCCGCTCCAGAAATCCCAATCGACTCCAGAGCTTACAGTTGATATTTGACAGAGCCATCCCAAAGGTGAGAGCAGTATTCCATGCCAGACCTGACTTGTGCTTTGTAAAGGCTAAGTAGTTGCTCAGGTGTGAAATACCGTCTCACCTTAGAGAGAAAACCAAGTTTTTTGGAGGCTAATTGGGCTTTTGACTCTATGTAAGAGCCAAAGTTAAGAGACAAAGTTAATAGTGTAGTCGATACTAGTTGTATCTGCATATTATCATTGAGTAGTTGATATGATCCAATCGCTTTTCATGGGTAGGGTGGTTCAGTTGTGAAATATTTAGTAGGCCGGTATAGTAAAGATCGTGTTGAAAAGGACTATATAAGAGTGACTTTTGGGTTTTGGCGGGAACGCGGAAAAGTCATGTCGCCTCATTGTATTATTTTGTTAACCTTGGGTTTTTATCAGTGATAATTAGTGAAAAGTTGTGGTATTTCGTTGATTATGAGCTCATATAATCAGCTGATTTACGTGCATGAGTGTAGGCAAGTGATATAATGTGACGTATCAGGTCGTTTCGTGTTGTCACCAAAACTCCATAGACGCCTCTAGTAAAGTATCCACTGCTTTACTGAGGTATGACTTGGACTATGTTTGGACTTGACCGCGACTTTATTGGCGTGACTACGACAGTGACTATTTTGATAAAATATCAAAAATTATTAAAACTTAATACTTGACACTGGCAAATGCACAACAATGCGACGCCATACAAAAGAAGAAGAAGAAGAGTGACTTGAGTGAGACGAATGTCACATTACTATGTTACATAAAAAATATGCAAAAGTATAAGCAACATAATATATAGAGTTTCAGAAACAACTAAAAATATGCTTTAGAGAAATCTAAAAGAAAGCAAAAAATTGAAGTATTTTGTAATTTTACATAAATCTCGCCGCTATTTAAAACCTGACCTGAGCAATGCCCTACCTAAAATATTTTAGAGGCAGACTGACACATAAGCTGGATGCAGTACAAAATTCCTGATTGTAAGTTTTTAGCTTGATTGGTCAGTTTCATTACACAAGTAGGATTTGTTCTAAATCTATCGTTTTGTATTCTGGATTTTTAGGGGAACTTCTAAAAGCTCATATTCTGGATATTTAAGGGAACATTGGATATTTAGTAGATGGGCCATTCTCTACTAACTGGAAACTTGTCTATTAAAAGTTGTCCTAACCCTATTTTTCTACAAAATTAAAAATATCATTATGTTAGTCGATAGCTAGTTATAACATAAATATATATAAACAAGAAACCATCGTAATTTTGCCTTATTTTTCGAATTATAGGCGATTTTGTGAAAAAATGCGGCAGAGGACTGTTTTTTCCCTTCAGAGAACTGCTTATGTCAAGTTTTATATGAAGAAAAACACAATATTAGTGATTAAATGTAATCAAATAAATTCAATTTTTTATTAAGTAAATACTTTATCACATACAGAATTACGCCATCGGTGATTACGTGTTGGTTAAATTTCTAGTAAGAAACACTGAAATATGCTGCAGAAATCAACAAGATAGACACAGAAGGAGGCGAACTAACAGTAACGTCAAATAAAACAGTCCTATATCACATTGAGCAGACTTCTGTGTTATAAAATTCCAGAGGACTGTTGCACAGGGGTCTGTTATTTTACACATATCAGTTTAAATATTACTTAATAAAACAGAAACAGCTATAAATTATCACACTAAGCAATTTTTTTGTTATATAAATATAATTATAGCACATAAAACACCGTAAAATAGACTTACCAGGGGAATGTTCATTCAACACTACAGAAGCGTGGCTCCCACACAGACGCAGAGTTGTCACTGCGCAAAATGACGGCGACTTGTTTAGCATGGTGACCAAGCAAACTTCACACTGTTAACTTTCCGTTTCAGGCGAATGTAACCTCAATAGTGCTTAATATTTTTGTGGTGCGATATATTCAAAGTGCGACAGGGGACTGTTCAAAAAATGTATGGACGAAATTCGAACACTAGTTTTTAGTACTAAAAAATATTCTAAAATTATAATTGCTGTTTGTTCACATGCATTCAATATTCCTTATGTTTATAGAGTTATAAGATTTTATTTTTTGTAAATACAACTAATAAAAATCGAACCGAATTATACTCGATCCGGAATTGGGACATACAGAAGACTGTTTTTAGTGGCCTTTAGACCGAATTTATGAAATGATTATGATTCTAAATATTAAATAAGTTTGGGCTCCTTAAATAACAGGTAGTATTATGTGTTTTAATACACAAAACTATGCATTAATATAGCCAAAAAGTTAAAAAAAATTGCTTGGACAATGATTTTCCTGTTAGTAGAGAATGGCCCAGATACGTCGTGTTGTCATCAATGTAATAGAGACAGCGTGTTGAATATGACACAATTGGCTTTCGTTGGACAGGACAGTTCAGCAGTGGATATAAAAAGCTGTTACAGTAAAACTAGGTGTAGGACGTAGGTGTCCATGCAGCAAACTTCACTAGGCTAGCTTAAATAATTAATAAACAAAAATTAATATTTGGGGACGTCTTACAGACAGTAAGTACGGACGGTCTACCCAAGGACGGTGAAAGGGCCATACTTACCGTATGGCCCTTTCGCCGTCCTTGGGTAGGCTTATGTTAAGTAGTGGACTATTTAAGTTTGGGCCAGTACAGTAAGTACCTACAGTACAAGTTGGAGACATGAGTATCTACTACAATACATTTAAAATAAAATGTAGAGGCAGAAACAATGTACTTGAGTTTAGGAAACTACTTACACGAAAATATACGTTTCACCACATTGTATTACTTACATGCACGGTCCCTACGTGATGTGTTTGTTAAATGTTTTACATGCTTGCACTCATGCAAGACTTAGTAAAAACATTATAAATCATAGACATGGAATAAGCAAAAAGTCTTTGAAATGTTATAAACGTTTCATTATTTTTCCTATTTTTCCAGCAAAGCTTTTATTTTTTCTTCAAAACATACGGTAAAATAGCAGCAACACATTTTTCTTTCCGCAAAAAACATTCACAAAATTAAGAACAAAACGTCTTCCCTAGTTAACCCTAAACCTACGTACATCAAAATTCGGGAGAAAACCGCCCAAAACCTACAAATAAAACAGTTTGCGTAAACAGTATCCTAGACTGCTCATTTTTCCCAACACCTTTTGGGGAATGGACCTTAAAAACACTGGCACATAAAACAATACAGCTGTAGCCCCCGCCCCGGGGGCGAGTACATGCATAAACAACATTTTTCACACGCGAGCGGGGCCCGGAATTTGGTAAGACTTGGAAAGGGCAAAGAAGTAACTGTGAAAAGATGCAGAATGTACAGCATAGCAGAAAGTGCAATAATGTTGAAAAATTAGAAATTTCGACAGTATATTTCATTAGAAGAATGGGTTAGAATTTTTCCCATCGCTTTCAACTTAAAAAACCGGACAAGTACAAAACAAAAACCGAAAGGCCGAGGGTTCCGTAAAAATCCAGAAAATTTCACAAAATTGGGAAGTAAGTTGTTAAAATCTCTATACTCTAATCATCGACAAAAAAGTTTATTTTTTAATTTTTTTCGTCATACGATGTTTTAACATGTTCTAATGAAGCTCTTTTATATGTCACCATGACACGGTTTACTCACTTTGAATTTTGAACCCGTATTTTCTGAATCTAGGCCCTATTTTCTTTGTGATTTAAATAAAAATGTACAGATTTCAGATTTATTCCTATATGTGTACTCTGAGACAATCCTTCTCGCCAAATTTCATAGTTCTATGTCAACGGGAAGTACCCTGTAGGTTTTGATTTTTGTGAGTGTCGAAATATGTGGTTTTTACGACATAAACGGCTCTAACCTTTTTGTACGATAACTGAGAAGTTTTTCTTTTACGCAACTGCAAGAGACTATAGACGTATGTAGTTTAAATTTCAACTGGATATCTTTACGCGTTTCCGAGATAAAGAGTCTTGACATACGGACAGACGGAGAAAGGTCTATAGTCGTTACGACTATCCCTACACGTGAGTTCATTCCCGTTATATATAGTATAAAATGTGTGAAAACCACATTAATTTCCATAGTAAAATAATCCTATAAGGGTTCCGTTTTTTCCTCTTGAGGTACGGAGCCCTAAAAATACTCACTATGATGCGGGAGCTCATTTAGGAGTTTCGATGACACAAACAACTGTCTAGCCCTAATACTGATGTACTAAATCAGTATCGAAATCTTTTGTGGTATAAATGGATGTACCTCCAACCATCGTTTTAAATGGAGAGGAGTACAACAAGGAGTGTCCAAGGCAGGAACTTAAAAACATGGACACATCTATCTCCATACACTTTTATTGCTAGCAGTGCTTCATGCTATTCTAGAAGTGACGTACCTACATTCCCTTATTTTAAAAATCAAAGGCAAAGGAAGGGATGATGGATGGCTACAAGAATCAAACTCGTACATTTAGAAGATTTTCATAATAAATATAGTTTAAGGCTTTTCTGACCCCAGCCCACTACCTAGAATTAATGTAGTCAATGAATTCTGTAGACACTTTTATTTAATTTTAGGCACTTTAGCAGTAAGTCAGTAGAACCTCTGCCCTTGTTTAGTCTGTGAAGATATCCTAAGTACCTAACATTGCTCACGGGACGATCCCAACAAATTGGGGGACGGGTTCTAGCGATGCGCCACTTTGGGCCATGATGGCAGCTACTTGCGTGGATACTCTGATGATGTGACGCCATTTTAACTTACGATGGTAGTTTGGATAATCCTTACTATCCTTATATACAGGGTTATTCTTAATCAATTAGCATCCTTTTAGGGGCTTACTTTCCGATTGATTATCGCTCTGGTATCTGTGTGTATGTGATAGTACAAAAATCGGAATATCTAGAGAGTGAGAGATATCATTTAAGGTCAGTATTATTACACCGCTAATGATGGCTGGAGGGGTATTAAATTAGTAAATTTTTTCATCATTTAATGTCATTTTTATGACAAACTGATTAATAAAGGATGAGTTTAAGAGAGAATTAAAAAGTTTTTAAAGCAAAAGTTGTAAATTAGATTGGCACTTATAGTGTGGAAGTTTTTTATAGTGACAGTGATAAAGAACGCCTAGTAGAGTAGTCATTTTATCTAGAATGTAATAAAAGTGAAACGAAAAACAAATTGATAAGTATGTATTTAAAAATAAGTATATCAATCTCTGGCAGCCATATCACAAGCTTTGCTTACTTTGGGGTCAGAGGCCGTGTGTAAGATGTCCCAAAACATTTATTTATTTATTCTGTGCATCAAAACTAACAACATTTGTTAAACGACTTTTATCAAATCTCAAAAAAAATTGTTGTTCCATAGAAAAATATTGTTCACTCGCGACAAATGTATGGAAAAGCTGTTTTTTTAGTGTTGACAAAAGTCTCAGAACAAATGTTGTTACTTTTGAAGTACAGAATAAGTCCCTAAAAGGATGCTTATTGATTAGGAATAACCCTGTAAAGTATAGGTCGAATCATACAACTTGGCGGATGTGATATTAACTACTAGCTGCGGATAGTCCAATCCTGAGTGAAGTAGCGCTTAGTTGAAAATGCTGCGGTCACCCATTCAAATACTGGCTCTACTACTCGCTGATATACACCTAGTCAAACTACTCTATGAGCGTGAACTTACATCTGAAAGTGTGCTTGTTACTCTTTCACGAATTAAGCAACATAGCAAAGAATAGACCTGATTTTAGGCGCGAATATAGTTCAAAGGTTGGAGAGTGACATAGGTTACTTTTTATTCCGGAAAAATAAAAAAAAATCTATAGGATAGTACAAAAATCGTAATATTTAGAGAGTGCGAGAGAAGTTTTAATGTCAGTAATACAGCCGCTATGTGACGGACGACACCGTTATCCTGTTAATGTTATAAACGCGAAAGTTTGTGAGGATGGATGTATGGATGTTTGTTACTCTTTCACGCAAAAACTACTGAACGGATTGAGATGAAACTTTGCAATAATATAGTTTATATATCAGAATAACACATATGCTATAAATTATAATGATATTGCGTCAAAAATCAAAATATCATGCGGGCGAAGCCGCGGGTAAAAACTAGTATTCTATAATGATCGTGTGGTATACGTTTTTTTTCATCATTAATGACATTTTTATGATTAACTGGTTAATAAAGAGGGAGTTTAACAGATAATGACAATTTTTAGAACAAAAGTTGAAAATTATTGGAAGTTTTTTACAGTTACAGTGATAAAGAAGACCTAGTAGAGTAGTCATAGTAGTAATATGTTCTAATAATTCTCTGAACACAGGCCTACCTACGAAGGGTGGTTAGGCTGGATCCACCACGCTGTGCCGGTGCGGGTTGGTGGTTTACTTTTGCCACGACATTCTTCTTAGAACGTACCTATCATAAGATGCATTCCTTCGATACAAAGCCATTGGTGTAGAAATATGCACAAAAACTTTAAAGAACTCATTAGTACGGGACTGGGATTTAAACCTACGACCCACACTAAAGTAAGGGTTCTCTCACTAAGCCACCACGGCTAGCAAATTTCTGTATGTACAATACAACACAAAAACAAAATATGCAAATGTGTCTGTCTCAAAACTTCCGATCCTTGTTTCCGACGGGCTGCCATTCCACCACCGTCAGGACTTTCTCATTTTAACATAATCCATTATTTATCTATCTTATCAGCTTTCTCTAATACTGAACATAGATCTACCCACGAAGGTTGGTTGAGCCATATCTACCGCGCTGGCTCGGTGCGGGTTGATGGTCACACAATTCATACGCTGTCACATTCTCCGGACGTGCTTATTTTACGATGTATTCCTTCATCTTAAAGCCAGTAGTGTAGAAATCTGTACAAAACTATGTAGAACTTATTAGAACGAGACCGGGATTTGAACCTATGACCTAAAGACCTCGCGGCTCACCTCGGTGGCTCAGTGGTAAGTGAACCTGACTTCTGTATCAAAGAGGCGTGGGTTGGACCCCCACCCAGACCAAACATTTATGTGATGACCATAGGTATTTTCTCTGTGTCTAGGTGTTATTTAGATATGTAAAAGCAATGATGTTTAATGTCTAGATAAGCAGACTCAAACAACTGCGTTGCTAGACATGGCGACACATTAACCGCCCGAATATCGTTGGTAGGTAATCAAAGAATCATATCTCTATCCCTGTTACACTAGTTGCTAAAGTACGGTAAGACGTTGAAAATGACAGAAATAGCAATATTTTTAAATTTAGTCGGACAATGCCTACTTAGGGTGCCAGTTCATTAGATTGTAATTTCCCCAAAATGTTACGATATCTTCTCAATGTCAGTGATACAAACCGATATTTTTAATAATCAACATTTTAGTAATAACATTATGAATTTGAGTCATTAATCAAAATCAAATATAATATGATGTAATTATGAATAAAGTTATAATACAAAGAATATTTTATTCATTTATCCGACCAATATTTATTCGTTCTTGATAATTAAAATAATTATCGCCATAATAATACTTAATTATCAAAAACGTGTCATATTGTAGGACAGGATATTCCTTAAGAAAATTCGAAAGCATTGCATGAAGAATCTACAATATATTATTGTTTTGAAAATTGCAGTGATGTTTTTTTATTCTGGAACCGTTGGAGTAAACAATTATAATAAACAATAAAAAATATAGCAGACTAACAGCTAGCATAGCCACACCGCCACCCGCGCCCGAGTTCGTAAGCTACCACGCTACCACTAGTTACCACGCACCCCGCACGGCCCGCGTGCAGTCTGTATCACTCATACATACCTATACCACGCAGCGCGCGCTTTTTCTATCTCTGTATCACGTAAAACTTCTTTGAAAATTGTAGCCTAATATGTTATACTATACCTGTACTTCAATCTCCGGACATAGATACCTGTTGCCGTCGAGCTATTTGATTAAACTAATAATAAAATTACAAAACGTAACCTATTTAAGCCTGATTCTGCTGCTTGATTCATAACTATCAATAATTATAAAAATAGTAATGATTATTAGTATTATTTAAAATCGCTGTAGACGTTAATGCCGCCCATTAATCTAGGTACCGGATTTGTTATTATCTTTGTACTCTTGTATTTTTAGTATTTATTGAAGTTATATTGTAATCTATTGTAATTTTACTATTTCACTATTTACCGTATATTACCAGTCAGTTTCTTTTCGTAATATTCTAATTGCTTTTATCCATTATTTATCGTTATCTTTACGTATTTTGTCTGCGGATATCCTATAGTATCAAAAAAGTAATTATCGATTAGTCGAAATCTCCCATAATTATGGGGAAACAAAATCATGTTTCACCTGGCATCACCAACTGTAAAATTATTTACTTTTAAAATCATGATATTATATGTGATAGTTTCAATTAATACGAATAGTGTAAACCGTATTTACTTGTGGAAATAAATTCCAGAAGCTTTATGAAGAAATTGAGAAAGGGATTAAGAGGTTTTGACTACACATTTCCCCATTTTTAATTTTTTAAATAATATTTTGACGTCTGATATATTCAACCATTTTGTTTAATCGCGACTAAGGCCGGTCGGCGCGCTTCGCCGGCGTACGCCGGCAGTTGGCTGACGTCGTCATAGACAACAATCTTCAGTTCTCGTGTATTATACTTCAAAAGTATGTATTTAAAAATATGTATATGTAGTATAAATCAGTCTCTGACGGCTATATCACAAGCTTTGCTTAGTTTGGGGTCAGAGACATTGTGTAAGGTCATCTAATATTTTTTTTTAATATAATTTTTAAAACAGGATTTCTTCTACTATACTTCCACGACTCGACCACCAAATTTATGTATGTACAATACGACACAAAAACAAAGTATGCCAATGTGTCTGTCTTTAGAGATTCAGATCCTTGCCTCCGACGGGCCGCCATTCCACCTCGGTCAGGACTTTCCCTTTAACATAATCCATTCTATCAGATCAAGAAAACTCTGAATCGGAAAGAAAACTTGCAAACTCGATCCCAAATCTATTCTAAATAACATAAATCATGCTCAATATTATTTTGTAGAATCTAGGCCTTTCTTACACGACGGCAACTTTAAAGTGCCCACCTTTAGGGATGATTTATATTACGAGGGGGCGGGCGCGGGACGGGCCGGAGACGTGCTGGACGGGGACGACCGTACGACGCACGCTCCATACATTTTTGTCATGGCCTGTACGACACCCGTACGACGCCCGGACTGGGCCCGTCCGGGTTTTTACACAAAATGTCATCCCTTACACGGTGCGATGAACTGATCAGTTTTTCGCATCACTCCAACTGGGAGCTAATTTAGTTAATTAAAAGGTAGGAATTGGTGGTTCCCGATTTGAACCTACTAACTTTGAGCTACCTGAATCTGAGTACACACGAAGCGATAATAGCATCAATTCATCAGATCAGTGCAGCGGTGGCCTAATGTAGTTATCCATTTTAGATTTTTCTAAAACCGATTTTTATAACATTTAAATGAATTTACTAGGTACTTTTGAAGCATGATCTACCAAATAAAAATGAGAATCAGAGTTTTGTTCTTTAGTATAAAAATGAGAATCATCAAAATCGGTTTATATAATTGGCCTGTCATACTTTTAAACAAAAAAAACTTACAGTCATCTTGAAAATGGATTTTGCAAAGTCGGTTAATAAGTGATTAGAGGTAAGTAGGGGTCAGAAACTGGTGAAAAATAAATATTGATAGCCGATTTCTCCATTTTTAGGGTTCCGTACCTCAAACGGAAAAAACGGAACCCTTATAGGATCACTTTGTTGTCCGTCTGTCCGTCTCTGTGTATGTCAAGACTCTTTATCTCGGGAACGCGTAAAGATATCGAGTTGAAATTTAAACTGTATATGTATATCTATGGTTTCTTGCATTTGTGTAAAAGATAAACTTCTCAGTTATCGTTTAAAAAAGTTATAGCCGTTTATGTCGTTAAAAACCGCATATTTCGACACTCACAAAAATCAAAACCTACAGGGTACTTCCCGTTGACAAAAAACTATAAAATTTGGCAAGAAGCATTGTCTCAAAGTACACATATAGGAATAAATCTGAAAAATGTACATTTTTATTTAAATCACAAAAAATAGGGCCTCAAAATTCACAAAATATGGGTTCAAAATTCGAAGTGAGTAAATCGTATCATGTAATCATCGTCATACGAGTACATCTAAATTACACATTGTTAAAATAATTAAAAACCTTTTTTAGCACGTGCTAATGATTTTTCTATGATACTGTATCTATGCTAATGTTTTTTTATATGATACTGATATTGTATCATATAAAAAAACATTAGCACGTGCTAAAAAAGGTTTCTAATTTTTTTAACAATGTGTAATTTAGATGTATGACGAGAAAAGTAAAAAAAACTTTTTTGTCGATGGTTATATAGGTAGTATAGAGATTTTAACAACTTACTTCCTAATTTTGTGAAATTTTCTGGATTTGTACGGAACCCTCGGTGTGTGAGCCTGACTCGCACTTGTCTAGTTTTTTTTCACAAGATCAGACCAGTGTTACTAGAATTAAATTACCATACCTGTCTTATCTCAGCGCGCGTGTTTTCATAGAAAACAGTTTGCTCGTGTGAAAACGGCCCCAGATTCCCAGTAACCTAGGCATCTATCACGGGCATGACACAGCGCTTGCGTTTCATCAAAACACATCAATCAATCCTTTCAAACGGCTTGACAGTTTTGGATCTATTTACTTTGGAAACTTCTTTGTATAAACTCGTTTTATTTGAAATATACTCCAGTAAAACTCAAATTGTGAAAACTAAGTCTTACGGTTTTTCCCGCGTACTTTACGAGGGAAAATCCGTAAGGTTTTGAATTTATTCAATTGCATAATATACAGAGCATTCTTAAAAACCGGTACATCTAACACAATATTTGATGCAATTGTTCATACGAGTACATGCCTAACAATTTCCACATTAAACCTTTGCTTAGTTTGTAAAATGTACACGGTTATCTGCTTACTTTTATTATTTTATTGTGAATATAATTTAACGATGCCTCTGTACAGAGCTGAGTCATTTTGATTTTATTTGTATATAGTGAATTCATGTACCTACAATACCTACAAATTTGTTATTAATGTCTGACAATTCTCAAAAAATAACAATTATATTATGATCGAACCTATTGTCCAATGAGGGAATCATGGAAGTTAAAACTTATATTTTTGTTTATGTTTATTGCTGTTGTCGTTCTCTGATGTAATCCAAACTATATTTTTTCTTGTTGTGAGGGTAGATTATTAGAAGAGTACTTAAATAAAATTACTGTAATTGTGATGAGACCATGGTAGAACCATTTATATAATTTATTTTACCAAGTAAAAATGTGTAAATGACATACTTTGACAATAAATGATATTCTATTCTATTCTACTCACAGATATCTGTAGTAATAGCTCTATGATTCTACTGGTACAGGGGTACCATAAACTAAGCCACTCAAGGAGGTTAGTCTATGCCTGTACTAAGTCGAAACGGGGGACTAAGACTATCATTACGAACAAATTTTACTATTATATTTTATATCAAAATTCAAGAAAAGAAATCAGCAGTTCCTTACAAAATTGCAACTCAGAATCGACAAAATGTATGAAACAGCTGATTTTGTTTTCTCGAATTTTGAGTTGGCCCCATTGTAAAAATTGTCCGTAATAATCGTCTTATTTACCCCTTTTCAGCTTATAAAAATAATAGTACACTAGTTCTGGCCTGTGTGCGAGTGGATCAGGAGTTTACAGATGATATTGACATAATGCGTGGAGTGCGGCAAGGATGTGTACTCTCTCCTTTGCTTTTCAACATATATGCAGAGGCAATCTTTGCAGAAGCCTTAGAAAACGCCGAAGAAGGTATTTTAGTAAATGGTCATGCACTGAATAATTTAAGATATGCAGATGATACTATATTACTGGCATCTAATTTTGACGAATTGCAAAGTTTGCTAACTCGTGTTGACAGCATAAGTGCTAGTTACGGCCTTAACATAAATCTTAAAAAGACAAATGTCATGATAGTAGGCAAGTCACAACATCTTACAGCAGCTGATATAGTCGTCAGAAATCAAATTGTGCAAAGGGTTCACTCGTACAAATATCTTGGGTGTATAGTAAATGACCAATGTGACCACAGCATTGAAATTAAGTGCCGAATAGAGCAAGCGCGGCACGCATTCTTTAAATTAAGTCATCTGCTCTGCAATCGCTCTCTCAAAATAGCTACAAGTAGAGTACGTTTGGCACGGTGTTATGTTTTTTCGGTTCTTTTGTACGGTGTCGAGTCATGGACCTTAACCCAGACTATGAGTAAGCGCTTGGAAGCTTTTGAAATGTGGGTGTACAGAAGAATTTTGAAAATATCATGGACAGACAGAGTATCCAATGAGAGAGTTTTGCAGATGGTCAACAAGAAGGTGGAAATTTTGAATACAATTAAAAAGCGCAAGCTGCAGTACCTTGGACACATCATGCGTAATGGCAAATATGACCTGCTCCGGTTAATCATGCAAGGAAAGATCCAGGGAAAACGACCTCCCGGAAGAAGGCGAACTTCGTGGCTCAAAAATCTTCGTTCGTGGTTCAATCTGAGCACAAGATCACTATTCCGTGCAGCTGTTTCCAAAGTCCGCATAGCCCTAATGATAGCCGACCTCCGGTAGGAGCTGGCACCTCAAGAAGAAGAGAAGTTCTGGATAACCTTGTTCGATCATTTCAGCCATAGGACGTCCACTGCTGGACATAGGCCTCCCCTAAAGATCTCTAATAAGATCGGTTCGTACATAGCTATATCGGTAACTTTGGTTCTTCTACGGATCTCCTAACCCTGTATTACAATATAAATTAAAAGTTCTGCTTTCCTAATGCTACTTACATATACGAGAATCACCAAAGCTTATTGTTGGTACAAAGGAATTAAATGTCCCAAGTTTTAATCCAAGATTTGAATGTTCAGGAGATTTGTGGAGGGGTCGAGAGATCCAAAGTTTGGAGACAAGTGGCGTGCAGCGATGCACGGCTTGTCAAACTTTCGGTCACGTGCTAACTTTGACACAAGTTTGTGGTAACTTAAGTAGCAGTGTTATTATTATTTCTATTATCATCATCGTCTTAGGCACGGCATCTCATATACAGGGTTATCTGCTTACCCCGTATTAAGACAGAAGACAAAGACATCGTTATAACAACGATTGTCTTAATCACCGTCTAGAAACTTTTACTCTGGGGCCAACCCAACATTCGAGAAAAAAATATCTATTCTGTACAAAACTGCAAATCGATATCATTAAAATGTAAGATTTACACACAGCAATTTTTTTCTCTCGATTTTCGTTTTGGCCATATAATTTATTTATTTGTTTAGTAAATAAATAATATGTAATGATGGCCTGAATTACCTCCTTTCGGCTTAGTACAACAGTTCTTGATAACCCTGTATACAGTGTTGCTTTGCGTTGCTTTAAGATTTGGCCTACGAAAAAATATCTTGATTTTCTTTTTTAAAATTATGTTTAATTAAAAAATATTAATTAAAAAAAATCTAGTAAATTATTGCTTTCTCTACAAAGAAATATTCGATAATATTCGATTCATAAAAAGGATGGGAAAAAGGTAATTACCTACTATTACATAATTTATTTACGATGAAACGTTTTCATTTTCAATTAACTTACAGAAATAAAGCTTGGTTAAGAGAAAATTAGATTCATAAAACTAAAATAAATATTGATTTTATAAACATAATTTAAAATATCAAGGCCATTTTAAGTGGCAGGTATATAACCAAGCAAAGACCATTAGGTAAATTAATTCTGGACCTAAGTAAACATTATTTCTTTAAAATCCGACGCGAGGAGCAAACTACCCGACACGCCACCCTTTCAAAACACTGTTATAATGCTAAAAGCTAAAATTAAGCTCTCAATTATTAATTAAATGGTATTTACTCTCCCACGTTGGTCTACTACATACAGAAGAGAATATGCTACAGAGAAACAACTCATAAGAAAAAGGTAGAAAAAAGATCTATCGGTGTCATAGCATGTGTTTTTCAAAAAATTAATGGTCGGTAAATCATTCATTAAATTTTGATTAGTTTCCCATGTTGCTCTACTTTGAGTAGGCAATGTTACAAAGAAAGATCTACCTAGTAAAAGTACAAACAAAATTTTTGTTTTTTTCAGACCCCCCTTTTAGTCAGTTAGGTACTTTTCAGTTTTCACTAATATATGTAAGTAA
Organism: Hypomecis punctinalis; assembly: GCA_949316475.1. Taxonomy (NCBI): domain Eukaryota; kingdom Metazoa; phylum Arthropoda; class Insecta; order Lepidoptera; family Geometridae; genus Hypomecis; species Hypomecis punctinalis. The sequence continues at coordinate 20,724,378 of OX438814.1, forward strand.
GTGCCTAGGTTTACCGACACTCCAGCGATCTACTTTGTCTTGGGGAAAGTAGTAGGTAGGTATACAAAAACGGGCCCAGTGGATGGAGAAAATAAATTAAACCTTACCCACGTTGGATCGACACACACATTTGACAATTTATTTTAACTTATTTTGACTGGAACCTACTCAAAATTCCGCACGCCTACTGTATCGCAGTCTTACAAGTAGTTTCTCTGCATAATTTTCAGCTCGATGACTTCACTTCGTTTAAGAGTCTTAAAATTAAGCCCTTAAGTATAGTCAGTTTGTAGAATTTCGGACCACGTGTACCAGTATCATTATGAAAAACATACCTAGGTAAATTAATCCAGAACACAGTTGTTAGCTGCGCTTATGAATGAGGGTATCTACACATAGTCGCAACACACTTCGGTATCCGCTATTCGGTATTTGATACAAAAAATTCTTGAATGTTTGCAAAGCCTATCATTTAATTAAAAATATAATAATCAGAATCCCGAGAGTGCATTTGATGAATTTCATTCAATATTTAAACTTTTCTACGATCTATGTTTCCTAAACATAAAAATTAAAATCCCAATCACTAAAACTACAAAATGGATTAGTAAGGGTATAAAGATTTGATCAGCTCTTAAAAGAAGACTTGTTTGGAAATATAACTATCAGGTATCGTATATAAAATGTAAATAATAAATCTAAAGCTGTCTGGCAAGTAATCAATTAATACAAAAATAATACGCCCCCAGAAAAAAATAATTCAATAAAACACTAAAATCAAATTTTAACTGACCCAGCATAATATTTTTAATATTTTTTTTTCATTGACGACGTTTCTAATCATAATAAAAATAATATGCTTAGTGATACCAATACTTTGACATATAATAATTCTAAGTCTTTTTTATGGCTCCGACAAATCCCTCTGACATTGTGAAAATAATAAATGAACTGAAGAATACTAACAGTACGGGCTATGACGACATTTGCACTAAAGTTATCAAACGAGTAAGTAATATTATAGCTCCAGTGATCAGCTTTTTAGTAAATCAATCCTTAGAAGGTGAATGTTTGCCAAATAAATTAAAGATATCAGTTGTCTCCCCGATCTTTAAAAAACTAGATAAACAGAATGTGCAATGCTACAAACCTATAACTCTTATACCTGTCATAGCTAAAATATTTGAAAGGGTAGTCTACATCAACTTAAGTAGTTATATTGAAAAAAAAAAACAGCATATTTGTTGAAAACCAGCTTGGGTTTTGTTGAATAAATTGTGAACGCAAGCTTAAGTATTCTTTTATTAAACATATAATCAATCTCAAATGTGCGTTTTTCCTTCAGGTTTCGAAAAGGGAAATCGTTAAATATTTATTACATTACATTTCTTTATCTAATAATTGGTGTCATTACGGGGCTAGAAAAAAAAAGAAGTAACAGATAATAAAAAACAAGTAACAGAATTATACATGGACATGACAAAGGCGTTTGACTATATAAAACATAGCACACTCCTCAACAAACTTAGTAAATATGGAGTACGAGGTGTTGCACTAAATATGATGGAATCTTATCTCAGTGGAAGGCAGCAGTATACTGAAATATATATAGAATAGAATATAATGGTAGACTTAAAGAAGAAACTAATTGCACAACATTTTTGGGTATCTTTATTGACGCTAATTTGAATTGGAAGACTCACATTGACCATATTTGCACGAAACTGAGTCAATATTCATACGCACTGTACATGCTAAGAAAAGTAGGTAGTCAAGAAACACTGCCACTGTGACTGCTTATCATGCACATGTAGGTTCTATATTAAGGTACGGTGTTCTCTTCTGGGAAAATTCTACGGAAAAAGAAAATGCTTTCAAGGCGTAAAAAAGTGCCTTAGATCAATATGTAGTTAACGACAAACTGAGTCGTGCAAGCCATATTATGAAAAGATCACAATTTTAACCCTTCCTTCAATATATATCTATGAAGCATCACTTTTTGTACGATCTGAAGTCATTAAATATAAAACTCTTAAAGCAGCTAGGCATAAGAATATACTTTGTAATATTACAGCCAGAACCCAACTTTACAGTAAGAGTATTTTTTGCATGGATGTAAGTACAAATAAACAAGCTTCCACAAGTAATTAAAGACGCTAGCTTATCATGTATTCAAAAGAAAACTAAAAGGGTTCCAAGAAAAGGCTTACTACAATATTTAGGAATATTTAGATGACAAAATGTTAAAACGCTAAAACGAAAGGTTAACTGACTTTTATAAAATGTATATGTAATTTGGTACATGTATGAAACGGCTGCAACCCTTTCTATGGCTGCCTATGTTAATGTGTGTGTTATTATATTATTATTATTTGTTTAAATTTTGACATTTTATTATATTTTGAGACATATTATTAAATTCTACAATTATTATTATGACAACAATTTGCATATCGAAGACGGATAGAATATAGTGAAATATTTAAGATTTTAAGACCTGTACCTGTATTCTGGCAAATAAATAATTTTGACTATGGTATTGCGACAGTGAGGAGTATATAGAATGGGGGTATACATAGAGATGATTTTGGGCGACGGGCTGCAGTGCCAGTCTGTAATAATGATCGGTGGTGTAAGGATTAGCGTGAAACAGCTTTGATAAGCCAGTAGTTGGGGCAAGCCTTGTAAGTACTTTAAGTTTTATAATGACTGTCGACAGCTGTTTTCAATAAAGTTTAAATGGGACCACCTCTGAAGTATGGTCTACCAAACGAAAAAAGAATCTTCAAAGTCGAAGCGTAATTGGTAGAGTTTTAACCTTTATTAAAGTCGGTTAAAAATTAAAAACATTGTCCAGAGGTACAAAACCCTTTCTTGAAGCCTCTGTACCTCTGTGGTGTAGCTTAAATGAAGAGTGATTCCAAATTGAGTTTAATTTTGTATTGCGTTTAATTTATTTGTAGAGCTGGGAATTAGAAATCGTCTAAGTTTTATGTCCCCTACCTGTTTGTTGTCGTTTTTTTCCTTTGTTGTTTATTAGTTGCAGATAAAATAGTATAACCAAAAGTTTACATAACACGATGATAAACTGCCATGATTTTAAGAGTTATAGGTAATAAGTGTACCTATAACAAATAATCATAAACTCGTCTAAAAGTTGCTGTTGGGTATGTTTAAATAGATTCGGCCTTCAATTCTAAAGTAAAAGACAAGAAACTCTAGCACTTTAAAAAAAATCTTTTATTTTTTAGCAAGATTATTGGATGTCCGTACTATTGTCCAATGGCGTATCATCTGAGTGTCTTACTAGAATCTTAGTGACGCTGTTGGAACACTGGCCCATCAACTAACAATTCAGAAGTGGATCGAAAAAAAAACCATGCGTGTCCAGGATTAGTTTAGTGATTTGTACTGCTATGCAATCATCAAAATAACTCATCATATAACAGATTATCTATGGTATATTTTAAATTTTCGCCTATACCTAATTATTTTTTATTAAATAAGACTGAGCTTCCTGAGAGACATTCAAATTCTAGCTGACGGTTGAACAAATCGTTTACAAAGATTTTTATCATTTTTACTAGTAATAAGTTTGAATCGAGCGTTTCAACAAACCGTTTCAGAGGAACACCTAATTTTTTCGGAACACCTAATTTTTTTGGAATATAAGTATATTATGTCAATAAGATCCGACCTCTCCGATCTTTAAGGTATGCCTAGCCATATACAAAATCAAGTCTCTCCGTTACTCACAAACAATCACACTTTCGACTGTTTAGAGAACAGGAGAGCTAGTATTATAAATACACTAGTTCTCCGGTTTTCCAGACAATTGTTCGACCTGTAGAAGAGGACCAACAACCGGACAGATAAATTAAAAAAAATCTCTTGCCGTTATTAATAGCGAGCAAAAATCTCCAAATGTCGTGTGTAAGATATCCCCAAATATTCATTTTATTTATTTAATGAATCACGTTTGTTGTATGTTGTACGTCCCTTAAATATTTATTTTATTCTGTTTTTAGTTGTTGTTGTAATAGCTATCACGGTTCATGAGATACAGCGTGGTGACACACAGACGGACGACGAACAGACGGACATCGGAGTAGGTAGGGACCTCATAATCTCGTTTTTACCCTTTGAATATGGAACCCTAAAAATTGCCAGTCTTAAAAACATAGCCGCTTGGCCCGCTCTATAAGTAAGTATTCACCCAATAAATTATACTTAGACGCTAAAATGCTAGTCATCAGGCAATATCCACCATTTTCTCTCAACTCAATGCAGAAACAGAACCCTGAAATCCTGACCCTCGCATCCCGCAGCCTCCCATTAGCCAGTATTTCTTTAGACCCATTCCCGCGCTTTCCGTTCCGATAAAACGCTGATTTCCCGCGGGATATGCGGGATTTATTGTGCATTGTACTTTTTCTCGATTTTGTAATGGTATCACTGTACAATAGGCACGGGAAGTGGCTCCTAATCAGTTAACCCCAGAATTTATCCTATAGTGATCGAGCATCTCATGAAAATAAATTTAAAATCCAGATAGGTACTTTACGAGCTTGCTACATTTAAGTACCTCCTGAAAATAATCGCCTATTTTTCGTTTCCGTGCATTGGATATGACTTGAATGATTCCTATTTATATTGTACCTAAATTGAGCAATTACACATTTTTTAAATAATTACTAAATAATTATTTTTTACAAAAATGGCACAGTACAAAATTCGAATATTTCGCTCGAATTAATAAATTTTTTGAATTCTTGTTGATTTTTCAGAAACGGCTCAGCCGATTTCCATAATATTTAAATGGTAAAAAAGTTTTTTTATGAAGTGGAACTTCTAATGCGACTTCCAACAACGCGGTTGCGTTTAACGCTACCATGGAGGGGGTATGAAAGCACTGTTGGCGTTAAACGTTCAACGTTACAAAATTTTACTTCTTTCCCGCGAAGTCCACGCACTATGTTTTTTATTCGGTTCACAACTGACGAAAATATCGATAAATATGCACAAAAAATACATGCAGACGAACATAGAACCTCTTCCTTTTTTAAAATCGGTTAAAAAAAGGATACCGTAATCATGAATGACCGTAATAGAAAACGACATTGATGATTTTATCATTATTTATTTATATATAAGTACATTTCATCTCAAATAACTGAAATAACTGGAATGAAATCATTTCCCACAAACCGTGGGAGTTGTTCAGTCTGCCGATGCCAATTACTAACCAATCTGCCCCCCAGGGGCGCTGCAGATAACTTAAGAGATTCCAACTTGTTTTTATTGATGAGTACAACAGTATCCTACATTTGCCAGTGGTCTAGAGATACACTATGTATCATGTATCCATTTTAATTGCTAGAATCTCTAATCGTTCTCGAAACGAGAGCAACAACTAGCAAGCACAGCGTAGGAAATAAACCGAAAGGGGGACAGACGATATTCAAGACCGCAGAACCACACTCGATGCAATCTACTTCCAACTGGTTTTATTAGAAATTCTTAGGGGAGGCCTATGTCTAGCGGTTGATATCTTACGGCTTATAGATGAATAGGTTCAATCACAAATTCCTGACTGATATGAGTAAGTTATTTTATGCCGAATGACTTGCCCTGCTATCAGAATTTTTAAAGCCTGAATGCCTCTGACTTGGCTAAACGGTTAAAACAAACCAGGCCTATAATCCAACGTGTCATCCGAGCCACGGTGGGGCTAAGTTGTAAATACCATTCGCGGTCATCCATCCGAAGACTGACCGCGCTGAACGTAGCTTAACTTCGGTGATTGCTGATAAATATCTAGTCAAACTACGCTATGAGCGCATCTCGCGGTAACAGTGATTGCTGACTAAAACACGTAGTCAAACTACGCTATGAGCGCATCTCGCGGTAACAGTGATTGCTGACTAAAACACGTATCAAACTACGCTATGAGCGCATCTCGCGGTAACAGTGATTGCTGACTGAAACACGTATCAAACTACGCTATGAGCGCATCTCGCGGTAACAGTGATTGCTGACTGAAACAAGTAGTCAAACTACGCTATGAGCGCATCTCGCGGTAACAGTGATTGCTGACTGAAACACGTATCAAACTACGCTATGAGCGCATCTCGCGGTAACAGTGATTGCTGACTGAAACACGTATCAAACTACGCTATGAGCGCATCTCGCGGTAACAGTGATTGCTGACTGAAACAAGTAGTCAAACTACGCTATGAGCGCATCTCGCGGTAACAGTGATTGCTGACTAAAACACGTAGTCAAACTACGCTATGAGCGCATCTCGCGGTAACAGTGATTGCTGACTGAAACACGTATCAAACTACGCTATGAGCGCATCTCGCGATAACAGTGATTGCTGACTGAAACACGTATCAAACTACGCTATGAGCGCATCTCGCGGTAACAGTGATTGCTGACTGAAACACGTATCAAACTACGCTATGAGCACATCTCGCGGTATCAGAGATTGCTGACTGAAACACGTATCAAACTACGCTATGAGCGCATCTCGCGGTAACAGTGATTGCTGACTGAAACACGTAGTCAAACTACGTTATGAGCGCTACTATCGTTTTTCTCAAACAGTGGAAGTGGTTCAGTCTGCCGATGCCAATTACTAACAAATCTGCCCCCCAGGGGCGCTGCAAATAACTTGAGTGATTCCGACTTGTTCGGTAATTTATTGGTTTGCTAGGGCTGCGAGGGGTCGGAAAGGGTTTTAGAAGCCTGGGAAAGTGATTTTTCAAACTGTTTTATAGTATTTGTGTTTCTACTTTTGTTTTGCACACCCGTTGTGTTACTGCAACAATAACGGGTGTTTTTACTATAATACGATGGAAATGTTTTAGGACATTATTGTACTCGTAATTATAACCAAGTTTTTTAATACAAACAACCGCTAAATCGGAACAAGTATTTTTTTTTATTATTTACTAGCTGGCCCGGTGAATTCCGTCTCACCATCTGTCAACACTCAACAGTCAATGAAAACTTTTACATTTATTTTGTACCAGCCTTTTTAATAGTCCACTGCAGGACGTAGGACTACCCACGAAGGGTGATTGGGCCATATCCACTACGCTGGTCCAGTGTTTGTTGGTGGATTCACATACGCCATCGAATTTCTTCTACGGACGTATGCAGGTTGGTTCACGATGTTTTCCTTCACCGAAAAACCAGTGGTGTGAAATACCGTACATAAATTCCAAAGAACTCATTGGCACGGGACCGGGATTTGAACCCACGACCTCACGCTTGTAAGGCGGGTGTCACTACCTCAACACCACCACGGCTTTTACATGCATGAAGATTTTGTATGGGAAAATGAAATGAATGTTTTTATTATTTTCCTCGCAACTTTTATAAATTTTCTCACCGTTTAGCGAGACTAACATACACGATTCATTTTTAGATATTTAGATTTGTAGCCTGTTCCATACATTTTGTTAACAGTTGACTTTTGAAATGGAATGATTGGTTTTCTTTCACGATGCCGAATTTGGTTACCTATTTGTAGAAAATGTTCATAATTATGATTATTTTTTACTAAAGAATATACGCAAGGAAGTATCCGTTAGACATGCAACACAAATGCGTACAAAATAGGAGTAATTCTCTTGACCACTAGCAACACCAACGTAAGCCGATTGAATGCAAATAATCGAGGCACGCATGGCCCACGCATTAGTTTATTGTGTCCGGACTAGGGAGGGTCGAGAGGGATGTCTTCAGAACTCCACATAATGGCCAGAGGTTGAACAGACGGTCCTCCGAACACTTTGTGGTTACATTTGAACTAAAACGTTAGGTATTTCACCAACGCAAAGGTTAGTTTTGAACGATCTGCAGTAAAATGTACTTTTTCATCACATCTATTCGAAAAGGACTACTTGGTTCGCCTTTAAGTGGCCCATTGGAGGTGTTTTCTTTAAGGAACTTTATAAGTGCGACGGAATTATCCATGCTTCTTACTTTTTGAATTTGGAACAAATAAGTGCGACGGAATGATCTTTGCCGCGCACTTTTTGAATTTGGAAGTGTTTGTAATTTTAGAGTTCAGCGCCAAGAAAATGAATGCATGAAAAGAATGTAAATATAAGTTTTCATTTGTTTTATTATTAGATACCATTTAATATCAATTTAGTTGTTACTCTACGTTTTATAATAATATAGTAGAATATCATCACCTCTATGAGAAAACAAAAGGCGCCTCACCTTTTGTTTTCTCATAGAGGTGATGAAAAGTAGAGTGTACCACTCGGGCGCAAAATATATTTTTGGCTCGGGCGACGGGGATTCTACTCTAGAATCACTCACTTCGCTCTGGATTGAAAAAAGCGCCCTCCTCGTAAAAATATTATTTTGCTCCCATATAATACAATCTACTATTAGTCTCAGTTAAAGTTTGGTTACAAACGTGAGGTCGTGGTTTCAAATCTCGGTTCAGTACCAATGAATTATTTGGAGTGTATGCACAGAATTTCACACCACTGGCTTTTCGGTGAAGGAAAACATGGTTAGGCAACCTGCATACGTCCGTAGAAGAAATTCGATGGCGTATGCGAATCCACCAACCCATATTCGGCCAGCGTAGTGGATATGGCCCAATCACCTTTCTTAGAAAGGTCTACGTCGAGCAGTGGACTATTAAAAAGGCTGGTAGAGTAGAGTAGAGAAGAAAATTTTGGTTCATCATCATCATTTCTGCCGTAGAATGTTCTCAGCTGGGTATCGGCTTCTCTAGACAAGCCCAATAAGACTGGTTGATTGTCGATAGTCACCGTTATAACCCGATTTCAAGGATTACGAGTTTTCCCTAGTTAGAACTAGACATGAAGGAATGCTTTGGGACAACACGTTTTCCATAGTTAGATCGAAATCGATCCCAAAAAGAGTCAGTTTGTAAGTCCATTTGTTATGTCTCTGAAAGACTTTTACTATATACAAAAGTACACAAGTTACAGTAAAATTTATAATCACTCTTCTATCTAATCACGATTAAATAAATAATTTATCACTATAATAAGTAAGTATATTGCTAATGGAGTTATGAACGATGCGGTCGACAATCAAGCTAGCAACAAAAGATAAAACCTACTTACACCCTATCAGCCAAATTTGGTAACCATATAGTTATTTCCATCCATCCATCCATCAGCCGTAAGACGTCCACTGCTGGACATAGGCTTCCACTATAGATTTCCAATAAAGCCGGTTGGAAGCGGCCTGCATCCAGCGCGTTCCTGCGATCATTATTATAATGCTAGTCCGTGGTCTCCATTCGAAAACTTTACGGTTCCATCGGCTATCTGTTCCCTGAACTATGTGCCCTGCCCAAGGCCATTTTGATTTTCTAATCCGCTGGCCTATATCGGTGATTTTTGGTTCATTTACTGATCTCCTCATTTCTGATTCGATCTCGCGGAGATACACTGAGAAAAGTCCTCTCCATAGCAAGTTGGGCTATTTTGAGCTTATTCATAAGGCCCACAGTGAAACACCACGTTTCGAACAGTTATTTGGCTGCTCACACTATTGTGAGCAGCCAAATAACTGTTCGAAACGTGGTGTTTCACTGTGTGCGTTAAAAAAAACATAGGCATTATAACTAAAAAAATATAATTAGTCTCTCAGATAGACTATCAAAAAATATTAGACACGTGTTTTTTCTTTTGTCGATTACACATAAATTGATAAAGATATAGCACGTCAAAGTTCCGCGTGACGTCTCAAGTGCCATACAAATGTTTAGACTTCTGCAAGAGGTGACGTCACGACCCCCACTCCCAAACTTTTTTTTACTCAGTCATGTCTATTTGCTAACCAGATCGACATATAGCAAACCATTTCAACAACTCCCGTGAAGAATAGTAGACATCTGTTTGCACGGGCACTAGGTTTAATTGAAAAGACCCAGGTCGATGGAAGGTAAAATTCCAGCTCTTTGATTTAGTATGAAATCTGCCGAATTTCGGCGCCCTAACTTAATGTATTCTCTCTAGGGAACCAGATTGTCCTCTCTCAGGGTTTTGATTTAAATGGCGCTCAGCCGCGCGAACAATTAGTTTTATATTGCTTTGATAGTATTGATGTTCTTTTTGGCCGAAGTGTTTAAGACGGCGGACATACATTTTCATTTGTAAGATACCAGAATAGAAATGAAATATGTGGAAGAACTTTGGTTTGTTTACTTTTTCTACGGATCATAGTACAAGAAACCTGTACATCAAGATCTATGGGACTATGGTCTATTTCCCAGCGTTTATTAGCTATTAGCTTTTTATTAGAAATGGTGAGCAGGGCATATAATAAAAAGCTGTGGTCGTCTAGTGGTAAAGACACCCACCTTACATAAGTGAGGTCGCGGGTTCAAGTCCCTGCCCATGTACCAATGGATTCTTTGGAATTTATGTGCGGTGTGAAATTCCGCACATAAATTGGCACATTGACACACTGGCTTTTCGGTGAAGGAAAACATTGTGAGGAAACCTGCATACCTCCGTAGCATAAATGCGATAGCGTATGTGAATCCACCAACCCACACTCGGCTAGCGATATGGCCCAATCACCCTTCGCCTTTTTTGTGCAGGGCATATAACAAACAGGACAGACCAATGCGTTCTTAAAATTCTTGAATTTAAACCACGTAACGGAACGCGTAGCGTGGGAAATTCATTTGTAAAAAGACAGATGATCAGTTTCAGACTGCAACATCGTTATAGATGCAACCCACTTACATTTTATACTATCGTAAATCGATGAGAGAAACCTATTCCTAGCAAAGAATTTTAAAAGGGTAAAATGATGATCACGAAATCAGAAATGTTTATCGAATAACCGCAAAACACAGGCCATTTATTCCCATCGATAATCCCACTGGGGCCTCAAGTATCTCTCCTTCATTAAAATCTCATGCCACTTTCTGTGTTGTCTCGCTCTCTCCAACTTCATAGGGTTCCGTACACAAAAGGTGACCAACGGGATCTTTCTATCAAGACTCTTTAGAAGTCCGTCTTTAACAGGGTTGTATCTTTTAGACCGTAGTAACATGCGTCATCGAAGTCGTGTTAGCTTAGTACGGAAACCCTTTCGCTTACTTTTAGATTAGTAATAGTGTAGTGGATATGACTCAATCGCTCTTCAAGGGTAGGCCTATGTTTGTAATATTGTTAAATTATGGATATAGTACATGAGTACATATTAGCAACTTCCACAGAGAGAGGTATTTGGCTATACGGCATGTAGGTAATGGCTTGGCCGAAAGGGGGTCATTATGTAAAACTTTTACTATAAAGCCAACGCGGAATTCGAAAAAAAAACTGTTATTTCATACATTTCGTCGATTTAGAGTTGCAATTTTGTAAGAGACAGTTTAATCCGGGTAAAAAATAAATTTACTTCATTAAAACTAGCGTGAGGATTCATTATTAAAATTTATGTGAACACCGGATACAACTCACGATTATTTGAACGTTCGAGCCGCTATGCGTCCGACCGGTTTCAGAGTAGTTAGTACTCCTTCATCAGGGAATACGTGCACTCCCGACAACGGACGCCCGCGCACTCAGGTTGCATTCATATCGGCTCGACCGTTCAAATAATCGTGAGTTGTATCCGGTGTTCATATGAATTTTAAATAATAATAGTTCAGACCAAATCACCCCCTTTTGCCTTTGTACAGTACATTATTTTGAATAATGCTGTATAAGAACTTAGTGTTACTTAGTAACCATTTAAAACACCATTCATCACATTCTCAACAACATCGAAAAGTAACGTTAAAAGTATTCAAATTACAGATCTTCCGAGAACTTAAAAGCCCAAAGTTGTCAATTCACGGAACCCTTTTGGCAACTTTTTGGCGTCCGATGTTGCCAGTCATCTCTTTATGGTGTGGAAGTGGCAGGTTGATGGATGAGCTCGAGAGGATATTGTGTATACGCTAGTGATGATACATTCAGTCTGATGAGGTTTTCATTGCTATCATAGGCCGAATCATACAACTTGGCGGCTGTAATGGTAGCTGCAAGCTGCGGGTAGCCCAATCCTTACTGGAGCTTAGCTGCGGATTGGGTTATCCAGTGCTTGTGGCTAACATCAGAGTTGCCAAGTTTTTTTTGGCAAGTGTTAAGTGATTTAGCATCTTTGATTTACCGCGATTTTCATCAAAATTAACATAGCTGCAGGACATTTTTGAATTCTCTTTATACGAACAGCCAATGTGGAAAGCTTTATCTGAGTCTGTACACATTTTTGGCGCCAATCCTGCTAGTCATCTCTCTATGGTGTGGAAGTGACAGGTTGATAGATGGGCCTGAGAGGATATTTATACGCTAGTGATGACACATCCAACCTGATGAGGTTTTACCTGATATTGGAAAGTGTATATCGCGATATATTTATAATTATGCTACGAGCCTAATCGTGCACTGACCATACCATAAATAATAATATGAATAAATATTTCGGGACATCTTACTCACGGCCTCTGACTCCAAACTAAGCAAAGCTTGTGATATGGCTGCCAGAGACTGATATACTACATATACTTACTTTTAAATACATACTTCTATAGATAGTAACTACATAACACCCAGACACAGAGCAAACACTTATGTTCATCACGTAAATATTTCCCCTGGGTGGGGATTGAACCAACGCCTCTTTGATCCAGAAGTGAGGGTCGCTAACCACTGAGCCACCGAGGTGGTCCATACTGACTCGTAGTATATAGAAATAATGTGCTCAAAGCACGCAAGTTGAAATAACAAGTGAAAATCGATCTGGTTAAGTATTGACAAGTATATAGCATCCTGTGTCTTAATACGATTTTCATCAAAATTATCATACCAACTATAGGCCGTCCATTGCTAAACATGTCTTCTCCAATTGATCATAATCCTAATGGAGCGGTTGTCAACCGACTAAAGTTTAAACAAGTGCTTCATTATCACTCAGAGAATACATAAATAGTGTTCCGCTAGACGATATTTTCTGACAACACGAGTTTGTTCCCAAGCAATAATGTATTATTTCCGACTCCTGTCACTCCTGTTGGGTGACTGCGACAGGAAAATGTGAATTACTTTAGGTACAGGGCTTTCTGGCTGTTTTCAAGAAGTCGTAAGCACTTGTACCTTACTTTCTTATTTGCAAGTATGCTTACTACTCTGACAATAAAATGTGCTCATTTGGTTTTCGATTATTAATTTTTGCAAAAAAATGGTATGGCCAACTTCAACCGTGTACGGAATTCGCGAATATTGTACATGTTGCATTTTTCACATTATTGTTGATTTAATCGAAAATGGCTCAGCCGATTTCGATAAAATTTAAAAAGGACCAATTTCTAACTATACTTTTTCCAATCAAAAAAGAATAAAAAAAAATTAAAATTGGACTACTATGTAAAAAAAGTTATACGTTAAAAATATATACGCGTCAAATTGAGAACCTCCTCCGTTTTGTCGATCAAAAAATAAGTTGCACCTAGTGGATGCGACGAATGACCAAAATGCTGGGGCTTGTCCAGCTGGCCCAACGTATTGCCATTCAGCAAAGCTTTCAGCATGCTGGGTAAGAAATCGTGAGCATTTCAGTCATGTCTTTGGACAATCTGGTAGCTTTAATGGAATAGATAGTTCTCAGACTAGTTAGATTGCATTAGGAACAGGTGTATTTGCTACAGATTGTCTCCCACAAAGACTTTCGTATTTCTTATCCCTTGCAATATCGGTTATGGCTGGGTTATTATCTTTAACAGATACCCAGTTGTACTTCAATTCAACTGGGTTATGTGGACTTTAATAGGCACTAAAACCCCTTCGGTGACCGCCCTCAATGCTTGTCAGAAGGCACTGGAATCTATGTAGCAATGCATCAGTGCCTTCTAGTACGTATTTTGAGTACAACGGAGCTAGCCAAACAGCGCCGTTATCTTCCCAGAGTTCGTTGGGATAGATCTTTTAATCGGTTCTTACGACGGGCAGGAGATACCGAGACCGTATTCTAAGACTCCAGTTCTAGGGTTCAGAGGTCAGGGTGTTCATTTCCGTCTGGGCGTCCTATCTATCTAAGGCAACATTCAAATATTTTTTTTTTTTGGTTTCTAGATACGAGACTTACAAGGCGACGCTGAAGAAGATCCCCGCGACACGACTCTCGCGGCTGACAGAAGCGCTCGCCAACTACGACCCCGTGCTGAACGAATACTTCTTCGATCGCCACCCCGGGGTCTTCGCGCAAGTCCTCAACTACTACAGGTACTACTTTTTTATATACTTCAACAAGCTAGCTAGCATCTCTTTAGCAAGTGTCTTCTTCTACAGCCACTCCGGGGTCTTTGGACAAGTCTTCAATTACTACAAGTATAGCTTTAACCTCTTCCTTGTTATAGCAATGGATTTTGATAAACACATTGCCCTCTATTAAACTATCGGCAAATTACGCACTGAAGTTAGCATGTTAGAACTATCTGTCGCAGATAGTTCTAACTACGAATTGTCCCCGCGCATAGTACACAGCCTTAAAAGAGTGTTCCTTAATTAATGAAAGGTCCTGATTGTGAATATCACTCTCCACCATCCATCTCACCCATCATCTTCCTTTATATATATTCTTTAGTTTAGTACTCTTTGGCCACAAAGAGTACTTCAACTACCACCCCAAGGTCTCTGCGCAACTCCTTAATTACTACAGGTACTATTTTGTCATCTACTTTTACATTAACGACTACCTTCTACAATTACAGTACCATTAGTCTAGGATGCTTATGCGTGTATTCTGTAAGTTATTCCAACCATCTATAACAGCAAGTATTAACTACACTCCGTCCCTGGACATAGTGCCTTGTCTAGAAAGGATATTCTTTTATTACTGGAGAAACCTAATTATGTACGATACTCTATATCCCTTCTTTCTTCGTGATAATCTTTAATGTCAATACTAGAATTCCTGTCAATTACGACCCCGTGCTCAACGAGTAATTTTTCAACTGACACCCCGGGGTATTTGCGCAAGTCTTTAACTAGGTGCAGCTCTATCCTATACTTCCCGATATCAAGTATCTTCTTCGACCACCACCCCGGGGTCTTTGCGCAAATCTTTAACTACTACAGGCACTACTTGCAATTTTTTGATTACACGTCAACAATATCCTGCTTCCAAAAAAACGAGATTCTTAATTCGACTGTATTTTTGTTCGACTTTGAATGTATGTAACACCTGCTACCTGATATACCACCTGCTCGTACTAAGGGATTCACTTCTTCGTTCATAACGCGGACCGTTAAGAATTGGAATGCCCTAGCTCCGTCATTGTTTCCTGACAATTACAATTTGGTTATCTTTAAGACAAGTGTGAATAGGCACCTTTTAAGTCTATATACTCCATCTTGAACCTTAACGCTTTCGATCAGGGGAGTTGGTGGCCAAATGTAGCCCAATTATGAATAAAAAAATATTACGCGATTACTTTGCCGATTATAAACTGATTTTGATGATTATTTTTTGGTAGATCATACTTCAGCGGTGATCTCATTTAAATTTAAGCTCTGCTGAGACGTTTTTGAAAAATCAACAACAATATGAAAACTATTACATCGACGATACATTTTTTCGTGCAAACTATTCGAATACTGAACTCGATTGAAGTCGGTTATGCTGTTTTTGGCGAAGAATAATTATAATACCATAGTTTTTTTTTCAAATTTTTATTTGGGACTTTTAACCCTTACGGTTACGCCAGCCCCATAGGGAACACAAAATTGTTGTAAATGTTTTAAATAGGTAAAATGACGTCTTTTGACAATGAGTAAAACAGACGTTAAAAGTTAACAGTCTAACATACTGTTAACTTTTAACAGTATGTTAGACTGTTAACTTTTAACGTCTAACGTCATTGATTAGATTGAATAAGCCCGATTACAGAGGCGCCAGCGTAACTAAATTAGCTAAATAGCATAGTTCTGTTTCTTTTTCACTTTAGGCATTCGATAGAGAGAACGCTTTTTACGCTGCTATTTAATTTACGCTGGCGCCTCTGTAATCGGGCTTAATAATATCTTGTTAAAAGAATTAACAAACCATTAGCGCATGGTGAGACACTCGATAACTTTTACAGTCTGTTAATAGGTATAACAAGGAATTATGTTGGTGAAATTAGCCTAACAATTATTTAGGCTTAGTTACTTACTTTAATTAGGCCTTAACAATTCAAAAATTAATTTTTCATTATTTTAGTTTAATACGCTTTCCCGCATGAAAGATAAAAACAGCACGTCTTTTCAGACGGTGTGAACTGAATTACCATTTGTAAAAGGTTACCATGCGTGAATTCCGCTTCAATAAGTCTTAGACGCTGACAGACTGCGTATTAGACCTAAATGAAAGCCCTTTAACGTACGATAAGAGGTAACCCGTATTTGTCAGGTAGGTTTCAAAGGAATTTTGGTGATACTGTGCGCCACCACTGAAATCCGACGGCAGAATTTGGGAACTAAGTAGTTTCTACGGAAACTAAAAATTAAGGAACTAAACTCAACGCATAAGCATTGCCATGGCCAATGCAGCCAGCATGCTGGGTAAAACCTTCAAGGATCTGTAGATGATCCAATTGCTTTTTATGTAGTAGTAGTGTAGGTAGTTTTAACTTATAAAGTAGTATTGTCTTTTGATGTAGTTAATAAAGACACTTTTGCCAGTAAAAATAATATAAATATAGTTTAAAAAAAGGTACATGTCGTTGTTGTCGGTTAGGCACTCCATTAGTCGCAGTCCATTTTCGCCTGCCGAAGCAGAGGCAGGAGGCCGAAGTTCTCTTAAGGGGGCGCCTATTGCCAAAATCGACTTTTTAAAGACGTGGTGTAAAGGTAACGAACATAAATATCCATATTAAAAAAATACTATAGGAAAGGAAAGAACCTATAGTAGCAGAGTAATTGCGTAGAATTTTGGAAAATAATATGGTTACCTTAGAAAAAAATTGAAACTCCGCATCATAAAAAACTTTTTTTTTCAAATGCTCGAAATTATCAGCGACAACACCACATAATTTTTGACAAATTACGTAGCCAGACTAATGTTCTAGTAGAGTAATCGATTAGTTTTTTTAATATATGCTTAAATTTTGAATAAATAAATAAAACACTTAAAAATTTAGGCTGGCGCTCGAAGCCAAAATCATCGTGAACTGTGTCATGCGATTTTCAACTCGTAGATGATAGCGGTCGATGCAAGAAGCGCGGGTGAAATCTGTTTATTTTTTTTCGTGGCATTAAGCGCACTCTTAAGTGCCCCGGATGAATCCCGTCCAGACCGGCTGCTGACCCGCTATAAAAAGAGCCAAGCGTGAGACCCACATCTTCCACCGCAACGGATAAAGGGACAAGCGAGGCATCCGACACCGGTAGCGCGTCAAGCGGACGGCGGAAAAAGTCTTATCTACAGATTGCGCTGCCTGGAAATTTTAATTTTCACCGTTTCTGTCCGTCAAAACTAATATATTCCTGACTAAACTTAAACTAATTTTTTTCAAATATAATTTATATTTCTAGTGCCTGTTAAATATGTTTATAAATCCTATTAGGTATGTTCGTCTATGCTTTTAGTGAATAGATGTAGCAAATTACTAAAACTATTAGTACCAATAGGTGTCCATATTCCTATAGATTTTATTGGAAACGTGGGCGGTGTCATTTGGAAATGGGTTTTAAACTGCAGCAGTTTTGTTTAAAATAGCTTTGGCCCAGTTTGCTTAATTTCATCGATCGCTGAATAACTGGGAGTGGACGGTGTTAAATGTTACGGATGAGCTAATTTTAGTGAATTTTATAAGTGTAGATTTTATTTGAAAAGTGTAGATGAAAGAGGTCCTTTTGTTGTAACGTAAAAAATTGCGTTTGACCTCATAGTAAGGGGCGTCCATAACTTACGTGAGGCATTTTTCATGATTTTTCCCGCTTTGGTGAGATATCGTGAATTCGTGATATTTGCCTCGACCCCCTCCCTCATCCTCTCCTCACTAAATCTCACGTGAGATTTTAACTATATGAACTTCGCGAAGCTGTCAATATCTTTATTATCTATTTATATTATTTAGTAATGTTGTTTTATGGGAAATAATTTTCTGATATTTTTGAAATATGAGAATTAATTCTGTAAGTAAAAGTTGCATAACAATAAAGTAAAATATTTTTGTGAAAATAACGACGTAAGACGAGGGTTGATCTACGAGTACATATAGTAAACGTTTTTCGTACTCACCATAACTTTTACAGTACCTACATTATACAATTTTAGAATATCAAAATGTATGATCGATCAGTATCTGTATGTAGGATTTAAACAAACACGACACAAAAATAACACCTGTATTTTTTGCCCTAGGTTAAAAACTAAAACCAGTACAATATCGGTCTCCATTTATGCCCAAAACATAACCGGAAATAGACAAACAATGCCCCGGAAACGGCTGAAAACAAAAACAAGGTTCAGATTCTGTGCAGCGACAATCAGTTGATTTTGCGACTTGCGCTGAAACATGAAACGTTGAAACATGGCGCGCTCACTGGACATTCGAGCTCACAAAAAGCAAAGCAAATTTTTCGAGTGTTCTTTTTGTATTGTTGCGTAAAGACTAGGTAGCTTTTCCCCTACCCTTTTACAACCGGCTCAATAAAAGCAAGAATTCAACAAAAAAATAGTGTGAAAACGGTATTGATTTTCTGAACGCAACCGGTCTCATACGTTCGTGCGGTTATCTGCTTTACCCACACGATCGTGTGAGACCGGTTGCGTCACAGAAGAGCTAGTTCTGCTGTTCTGTGGGTTGCGTTTACAAAATCAATATGGTTTACGCGCGAATTTATTGTTGATCCTCACGATTGTATTGAGCCGGTTGTAAATGGCTACCATGGCATAAAGATTAAACCAATTATGAAGGCGCCATCGTAAAGAAGGATGCGCGAGCCCATACATACCAGGACCTGTTATATACGAACAGACTAATTTTTCCTCACTTATTTTCTAAGAATGTTATGTTCACCAATGTAATTTATGACGCTTCTAAAACTGTTCAGATATGTACAATTTGGCTAAAATTGAATATAAAATAAGAAAAAACGAAAACAATTTTCAAGCTGTATACTTGTCTATAAATAGGTACTTATCTATTTATAGACAAGTATACACACTAAAGATTATGGATTGCCAGGTTTGTTATGTTCAGAGTGCTAAAATGGTGCTCAATTTTAAAAACTTGATGTGATGTATTTTTAGTCAATATTGTCTCAATGATATTAACGATTTATATTGATTTTTAAAACAGTGCATGTCATCTTGTCTGTAATATCAGATTAATTTTTGGAGTTCATCGATTTATAAAACGTTGTCACGTCAAAAAAATCAATGTCTAGGACTCATATAAAAAGAAAATGAAAAACGGAATGATAAAGAAAATTCGGTATTCATCCATTTCATTAGCAAAAGTACAAGAACCGCAACTATAAGTTAAGAATATAAGTAAAGCAGCTATTCGAACCTCGGCTGCAGCCTGCGGATGCAGGTTGCGAATGGAGGTAGCACACACATGAGCCGCTGCTTGTATCCGCAGTCGGGAATGATTCCGATGCTGGTTGCCTACGTCGTACATCGCAGGTACGTTGGACTTGTTTAAACAGGCTAACAACACTTGCAGCCGAGGCTCGGTAGCACATGCTGCCGCAGCCGTGTTCGGAATCTTTTTGTAGAAATTCATACAACTACGTAGATAACCAGAGCCCTTAGTCCAGGTTTTGTGTTGTTTACTTAAACTTTTGCGTTCGCGTGTGGCTCCATACATTTTGGTTAGTTTTTCATCGTTTCGGCCAGGGGCGCTGTAAAAAAATGTATAGGGCAATATCGAAAAGATGTAATTTCAATTTATGTGTAAACCTGGACTAACGCCTCAGTTGTGTAGCCACAGCCGGCCTAGTGCAGCTGCTGCAAGTGTAGTAAAGCAAGTGAAAGATTCGAATAGCACCCTTAAGGATTATTACGAGTAATATTAAAATTGCCACGAATTTCTCGGATAAATTCAACTACTGCTTTTTGTTTTTAGTAGTAAAGTATATGATAAAAAGTACATATAAAAATAATAAGAGTATTCTTTCTTTTTGACAATCTTTTAGTATACAAAAACGTATGTTTCTATAAAAATGTATAATAACACCTCAGTTTGTAAACATTACGGGCTAAAACGAGTTAACGCAGGATTATGTGCCAATAGTTAAAAAAGAAAATAATTATTGCATCAACACGGTAATATTTCCAAAATTGCTAAGTCTGGATACCTAAACGAAGTCTGGCAACACTAAATACGTCATCTGATTGACTGAATTTGACATTTCCTTTTTTTTGACAGCAACAGTAATAAAAAGATTGATTTTTTTTTTCAAATAATCCGCCCATTTTTGGACACTAAAGCCTTTAAGACCATACCGCCACTTATTATGTATGTAATCCGTAATGTAAAAACAATAAAAAAATCATTGTAATTTTTCTGGTGGGTTAATTTTAATTTTAATTAGTGATATGAAAACAGCAAAAAATCCCTATATTTTTGAAGCACATATCGTTTTCAGAAAATATGTTTGGTTTTTTACTAACAAAAAAAAAAAAAAAAATATTGACAGGTTAATTCCGTGCATCCTTCTTTAATAGCAACGTAAAAAGTGTTCTATCTGTCGAAAGCCTAAAGCCTAATAACAGAAATATTATAATTACAATGGCACCTTCATGATTGGGCCTATTGTCCACTTTTAATGTGGTCAAATTAGGTTAATTTATTTCATGTAATAGATACTGTAATAGATAGTATAATAGATACCTAAGTACTTATTTCTAGTTAAGATACAACATCTTAAAATATTGCACGCCCGTTTTTGGGTCCACTATTGGAACTATTTTATTTAATTGTAAGAACATTGTACATAGTGTTGCAATAAACGTTTTCTGATTTCTGATTTCAAATATTGGGAGGAAATAATAATTTATCCATTTTGAACCATTGCGTATTTCACGAGAATAAAAAGAAGAATGTCAGTGGTCAAAGTAAATACTTGTGGGCTCTTCGAGGGAATAAATTGGAAGTAAGACATTATTTATTTATTTGCTATGATAGGGGTGCTGATAGTATGAAGCTGCTTGAAAATTTGAGCTGTATGAAATGGCTAAATGTCTACTTAAGACAACCGAAGTGTTTGTGGCATCTGAGCGAGAGTAATCCGAGAGTAATAAATCTTTATCATCATTTAAGCCGAAGGAAGTCTCCTGTTAAGTTTAGGCCTCCCCTTTTTAAAGTTCCGCACCTCAAAAGAAAAAAACGGAACCCTTATAAGATCACTTTGTTGTCCGTTTGTCCGTCTGACAAGATCAAGACTCTTTATCTCGGGGACGCGTAAAGATATCAAGTTGAAATTTAAATTGTATACGTATATCTATGGTTTCTTGCAGTCGTGTAAAAAAAAAACTTCTCAGTTATCATTTAAAAAAGTTACAGCCGTTTATGTCGTAAAAAACCGCATATTTTGACACTCACAAAAAACAAAACCTACAGGATACTTCCCGTTGACATAGAACTTTGAAATTTGGCGAGAAGCATTGTCTCAGAGTACACATATAGGAATAAATCTGAAAACTGTACATTTTTATTAAAACCACAAAAAATAGGGCCTCAAAATTCACAAAATATGGGTTCAAAATTTAAAGTGAGTAAATCGTATCATGTAGGTATCATATAAAAGAACTTCATTAGCACACGGTAAAACTGGTTTTTAATTGTTTAACAACGTGTAATTTTCGATGGATGACGACAAAAGTGAAAAAAAAAAACTTCTTTGTTGATGGTTATTGGTTATAGTACCTATAGAGATTTTAGCAACTTACTTCCCAAGTTTGTGAAATTTTCTGGATTTGTACGGTTTCCTAGGTGTGCGAGTCTGACTCGCACTTGTCCGGTTTTTTAAAATAAATTCGGTTGGAAACGGCTTGCGCCCAATACATTTTTTAGATCTTCACGCTTATTACGCAAGCATTCAAATATTAAACCACCACGACTTAGTAACATTAAATGTAACATAACATGTAGCGCTCGTAGCTTAGTTTGACTTGGTGTTTGTCAGCGATCACTGAAATTAAGCAACGTTCCGCAAGGCTAGTATTTGGATGGGTGACCGCGGGTAGCATTTTCCAATTGAGTGCTACCGTAGCTCAAATGACAAGTGAAACTGTAGGTCCCAGTTTTTTTGACCGTTTAGCCATATCAGAGGCCTTTAGGCGGCCTAAAACTGACACCAGGGCTAGCCACCCGGCCAATACAAACTTAATTTTAGTACTGTACCAGCCTTTTTAATAGTCCACTGCAGGACGTAGGCCTACCCACGAAGGGTGATTGGACCATTTCCACCACGCTGGCCCAGTGCGGGTTGGTGGATTCACATACGCCATCGAATTTCTTCTACGGACATATGCAGGTTGCCTCACGATGTTTTCCTTCACCGAAAAGCCAGTGATGTGAAATTACGTACATAAATTCCAAAGAACTCATTGGTACAAGACCGGGTATTTGAACCCACGACCTCACGATTGTAAGGCGGGTGTCACAACCTCTTGACCACCACAGATATTACTTATACTTTTAGTAACATTAGAAAAAGGTGTTAAAACCATCAACTAGTATACCGACATAATCTTGCCTTTTAAGCTAAGCAAGTGTAAGCAAGTCAAGTGCCTTTTAACTTACTTTTACAAGTCAAAGAGAACTAACTTACTCTATTATGGTTTCTCCAAGCGTTTTCTTTCAGCTCATTGTTGGAATGAACCTACGCCTGCGGCGTGAACTTAATTGAAACTTTGTAGCGGTTCCAAAGGTTAAAGTTGTAAATTTTAAACAGATTGAGGCGAATTTCGAAACAATAGTATTGTGGGCCTTGACCTGGTTTCAATAGCCGAGTCTGGCGCGACGCTTTGTTCTGGAGCTGGGTATTTCTAGCTGTAGTCTGTGGTAAAGTTCCGTAGTAGAGAGAATCGGCCTTAATATTTCATAGCAAGTTTTCTTCGTGAGTTAAAACGTCACTGTCCGACCTTTAAACCATGCAAAAATTCAAGTAGATGCGTAGCTCCGTTGCTGCGTAAATGAGTAAAAAACTTTACTGTTGGACATAAGCCTCGCCTATAGATTTCTAGTAAGAATGATCGGAAACAGACTACATAGGTACGGCGCGATTCTGTGGTCTTGGACGACTACCGCTTTGTTTACTGGTAGGTGGTGTCCATTCGAGAACGACCCCATCGTACGTTCGTTCTACGAACTTTATGTTCTGTTTCAGGCAATCCGATTACAACGCAACAACAAAAACCTAATTGTGTATACATCTCACCTGCGTCTATTTATTGAACGTCCAGCTCTACGGCCAATTAGATGATATTAAATAAACAATATTGTACGCTGTTTGTGAGAAATTAATAAATTTAGTGCATACATTATATGAACAGAGTGAAAACTACCTAGAACAGTAGTTCAAGCTGCTAACTCGGGGCAGTACAGTTACGACTCATGACTGATCGCGGCAGTTACAGAGAGACCATTAATTTGCCGGCACATGGCGCCGATACGAGTACCACAGGTTAAATCATAGCTGCAGGGGAAATGTGCTGGCGATAACTGAAATAAGGGTGCGGTCATATATGACCTGCGGTTAAAGTTGCAGAGCGCAAAAGGGATACATTTATATTAGGACGGAGCAGGCGCGGAAGAGGCCCGAACGGAGCCCGTACGATACACGTTCCATACATTTTGTGTAAAAGCCCTGGATGGAGCCGGGCGTCGGGCGTCAACTACAAAAATGTATGGAACGTGCGTCGTACGATTATCGTACGGTCGTCGTACGGAACTCGTCCCGGCCTGACCCGTAAATCATCCGTAAGTAGATCGTACCGAAGGAAATTAATAAGCAAGAATTTAGGAGGCAGGTCTGAAGCAAACAGTTTAAGACATAAGCCATATTTGCCGGCAGCAGAATTTTGCAATTTTAATTCGCATTGGAAAAATATTTAAACGGTGCTATTAAGTATTTCAATAGCTGTTAACAGTCCTTCTATTTGTGAAAGCTAGTGATTATTATAATATACTACGGGACTAATCGCGCACTAAAATTACGAGATAAATAAAGTTTACCCGTGACCACGGTCGATGCAACTCGGCCGAAACGTCGGGACGACGAGGTATTTATTTATCTCGTAATTTTAGTGCGCGATTAGTCCCGTAGTATATTATAATAATGTGTTCAAATCGAGATAGTTTAAAAACAACAAAGCTAGTGTTATTTTTAAACCAATAAATATTTACATAGGCCTCTCCTGTAGACGCCAATAAGACCGGTCATAAGTGACTTGGATCTATTCTATGCAATTCTACGGTCATGATGAGGTCATCAGATTATTTAGGTTTTTCTACAGTGCAAGTTTACACATAATTGGTAATACAGCTGTTTCTGTACGGTTCTATACATTTTTGTACAGCGCCTCTTGCGGAAACGAGGAAGAACCAACCAAGATATATGGAGCCACACGCGAACGCGAAATTTTAAGTAAACTACGCAAAACCTGGACTATGGGCTCAGCTGAAACAATAAAAATGTTAATAAAATCACAAAAGAAAAGCCGTTTAAGACGTTATTTATTAATCTAATTGCGTTTCGCCAATGATCCTCGTAGAAAATAATGTTTAAGGCGCTGCCCAAAGACAAAAATCCGTAAAACGTCATGTTTTTCGTCGCACAGTTAGGCGTAACTGATACAAACTTGGAAAAAATACAAGGCACACAATAATAGTTCACAAGAGAGACTTTTTCAATAATATTGCAAAAAATTTATCTGGTATCTTGAAAAAAAATTCACAAAAAAAGCTTTAGAAAAAAATATTTCGTTTCGCATTTCTCAATATTTAAATCGATAACTACTATATTTTTTGTAATCATTAAATAGGAAATTTACTAAACTAAAGACATATCTATATATTTTATTGCCAACACGGCTTCATTTCTTTTTAAATGAACTAAAACTGCAAAAAATTATCGAATTCTCATCTCGAGTTTCGTCTAAAAACAAACGACACGCGATTTTAGACTCTATTTGTATACTGCAAGACATTATTGTAAAAACCTTAAAGTTTACTGTTGGAGCGTCCTAATACTCTACAAGACTACACTTTCGCCTTGGTGTCTTCAAATCCCGAGTAAATACAGGTATGTTCTAGGTAAGCGTGCTATACCCTAGACCGCATATCTGATTAACATCAGGGAGTATGTAGTCAAATGCAAACCTATACGTTCAAAAACAATGTTTCATATTCTCTTAGTCCTATTTGAATATGCCTTTAATGTTAAGGTACGCAACACCCAACCCAGTTCGAAACAGATCCGGAAGTTTAGACCCGCTGTAAACTGCCTGATGGACTCCCGATTGTTGGATCTAACAACTTATCTGTTCTAACACAAATTATACTCAAATATTAAACGTATGTATATTAGACTGTAATAGCCACAGAGTCCTCAGACGCTACTTGTCCATCCATATAAGAATATCCATATAAGAGAAAGAACGTAATTTTTTTTTATAGGTTTTTGCTATGATCTCCCGCCTACTACTACCTCACTGTAAAAACCTGTCACTATGTGAAAGAAAAATGACTCCGAACAGTTATACCTACCTAAACTCTACAAGATTGTTCAATACGAAAGAAGTTGGGCAGGTAGCAGCTAGCGTATGACACAAACCATTTCCACGTTACACATCACAATGGCGTATGAGCGTTATAAAATTAAAAAACTCGGACAAGTGCTAGTCAGGCTCGCACACCGAGGGTTCCGTACAAATCCAGAAAATTTCACAAAATCGGGAAGTACATTGTTAAAATCTCTATACTCATCATCATCATCGACAAAAGTTTTTATTTTTTACTTTTCTCGTCATTCATCAAAAATTGTTAAAATAATTAAAAACCTGTTTTAGCATGTGCTAATGAAGCTCTTTTATGTGATACCTTACGAGTATATGATACGATTTACGCACTTTGAATTTTAAACACATGTTTTGTAAATTTTGAAGCCCTATTTTTTGTGATTTAAATAAAATTGTACAGTTTTCAGATTTATTCCTATATGTGTACTCTGATACAGTGCTTCTCGCCAAATTTCATAGTTCTATGTCAACGGGAAGTACCCTGTAGGTTTTGATTTTTATGACTGTCGAAATATGCGGTTTTTTACGACATAAACGGCTCTAACTTCTTTATATGATAACTGAGAAGTTTTTCATTTACACAACTGTAAGAGATCATATACGTATACAGTTTAAATTTCAACTCGATATCTTTACGCGTTCCCGAGATAAAGAGTCTTGACATACACACAGACGGACAGACGGACAACAAAGTGATCCTATAAGGGTTCCGTTTTTTCCTTTTGAGGTACGGAACCCTAAAAATCGTGCTAAATGGGTAAAAACCGCTCGAGCAGCTTGCTTCTAAAGATGTGAAGTTAGCTACAAGCTGCACGAAACCCAACCAACGCGCAGCTTCATATGAGCTTCAATCAGGATTGGACATTGCGCATCTTGTAGCTAACTTCGTATCCGTTGTATAATTCGGCTTACACACCATCATGACGTCACATTCTTGCTGCAATGTATTTGAACGTACCTTTATAGTTAGCCTCCCCAGTTAGAAATAGATTACAGCCGGAAGTTTAGACCCGCTGTAAACTGATGGACTCCCGATTGTTGGGTCTAACAACTTATCTGTTCTAATTGAAACTATGTTGGAGCTTTGAGCTGTGTGCTCTGAACATAATGTTACTTAGTAAGGACTAGACAAGTACGTAGATACCATACTTTATACACTTTTTAGGGTTCCGTACCTCAAACGGAAAAAACGGAACACTTATAGGATCACTTTGTTGTCCGTCTGTCCGTCTGTGTGTCTCTCTCTCTCTCAAGACTCTTTATCTCGGAAACGCGTAAAAATATAGAGTTGAAATTTAAACTGTTTACGTATATCTATAGTCTCTTACAGTTGTGTAAAAAAAATTCTCAGTTATCGTTTAAAAAAGTTAGAGCCGTTTATGTCGTAAAAAACCGCATATTTCGACACGCACAACGGTCTTTCCCGTTGACATAGAACTATGAAATTTAGTAAGAAGCATTGTCTCAGAGTACACAGATAGGAATAAATCTGAAAACTGTACATTTTTATTTAAATAAAAAAATAGGGCCTCAAAATTCACAAAATATGGGTTGAAAATTCAAAGTGAGTAAATAATAAGTATTATGTAAGGTATCACATAAAAAAACTTCATTAGCACATGCTAAAACAGGTTTTTAATTATTTTAACAATGTGTAATTTCTGATGTATGATGAGAAAAGTGAAAAAAAAAAACTTTTTTGTCGATGGTTATAGAATAGAGATTTTAACAACTTACTTCCCAATTTTGTGAAATTTTTCTGGATTTGTACGGAATCCTCGATGTGCTAACCTGACTCGCACTTGTCCGGTTTTTTCAAGAAAGCCTTGGTGGTCAGGTGGTGAGTTCTAATCCTGATTCCACTAATGTGTTCTTTGGAACTTAATAACGGAATTTCACACCACTGACTTTTCATTGAAGGAAAACACTGTAATAACCTGCATACGTCCGTAGAAGAAATTCGATGGGTATGTCAATTAATCCACATAGGACTAGAGTAGTAGACACAGTCCACGCTTCGTAGGTAGGCCTATGTTCAGCAGTAAACTTTTGATAAGGCTGGGCTGGTACAGTAAGCATGCTTTTCCATTTGACCATATCCCCCACGTTCTGGTGCAGTGCGGGTTGGTGAATTCACATTATAATATGCTATAAAAATGTATGGACTTATGCCTCACGAAGTTTTTTTTCACCGAAAAACCATAGCGTCGTTTAATCAAATTTTTCATAGCTATCACTAAAGTTAAGCAACGTTCAATATGGCCAGTCTTATGATAGGTGACTGCGAGTGGATTTTACAACTGATCGCTACCATGGTGTGGATGACACGATAAATTCCCGATTGTTTTAACTATAGACCTTTTCAGAAGCCTTCAGATATCTTCGGAACCCTGACTACCAGGACTTGCCAGTAGCCACCCGGCCTATGTACGAACGTATTCACTGAAAAACGGTTGGTGTGTCGATCTGTACATAAATTCTAAAGAACTCATTCATACTGGACCGGAGGTAAACAGTGAGTTTTTTTTATTCGTATAGATTTTCGTTTGACTACTGATTATTAGGCAGATATGCGGTCTAGGGTGTAGCTCGCTTACCTAGATTATACCTATTTACTCAGGATTTGAAAATACACATGTTGTAATTTAGCGGGAAGACAGATACAGGCAAAGCGTTCCACATTCTGGCTGTTCGTATGACGAATGAGGATTCGAAACGCTTGGTTCTAACACGTGGAATATCCACCATAAAAGGGTGGTGCTAGACTTAGAGGTCAGAATTTCAAATCTATCTGAAGGGCTCTGGAATGATCTAATGATTAAAACGCTTGTAAAGCGAGCTTCCTCCCACTACTATGACATTAATTATAATATAAAAAACTTAATATACTGGAGCATCGCCGTAGGGTTGCGAGTCTGTCCATTTTCCATAGGATTCATTTCGGAGAGTGTGCATCTGAGCTACACGATCTTATCCTACCATCCCCTTTTTACTACAGGGCAAGTAGTAAGATGCCTCATTACCACCCCTACACTATCGATTTTCCTTCGATACGTACGAAGCGGTTTGACTCAACATTTCTGATTCGTATCGCCGGGGAATGGACTCGACTCTTTCCGCGTTGAAGCCGTGCGCCTTTGGAACAAGCTTCCATCCACTGTTCGGCAAGCGCCTTCGAAGGCTGTCTTTAAGCGCCTTGTGCGGGAGCATTACTTAAAGTTGTCCAAAATGTCGAACACATAGGATAAGCTATTTTTATCTTTTACTAGTTATCACCTTATTATTTAATATAATAGTTTATGTATTTTATTTATTTTGAAATTGTATTATTATTTAGTATTTATTATTATTATTTTTTTAGTTTTGATCTGTGTTGATTATAGTTAATTTATATCTTTGTTTGTTTATTCATGCCTACTTCCCAATGTCTTCTACCTGTAGGTTGACTGGCAGATAATGCTATTTAGCGTTAAGTCCTCCACAAATGGAGTCCTCCTAAAAAAATGGTGTGCAATAAAGTGTTAAATAAATAAATAAATAATGGAATAGTCTTCCTGGTTTCCTGTTTCCTAAGAGATATAATCTAAAGCTTTTCAAGATCAACGTGAATAGGTATTCTAGGTCTGCGTGCTTCATCTTCGACCACAATGTCGCTTACCATCAGGCGAGTCGGTGGTCAAGCGCGGACTTATTCGCGATAAAAACAAATAAAAATATTATTTAAATAATTATTTCAGTACCGTTTACTACCCCTAATAATTATTATCGTCAAAGAGCTGTTCTGCATCCCGTCGATATTCTAAACCGCAATCAGAAAGTCATTAAAACTAAGTGTTCAATTTCAATTATGATAATAAAGCTCCATCAAGGAAATTAAGTTATCAAGAGCGTGTCGAGACAAGGGTGCGATAGGGTTCCGCAGAAATATTTCAAAATTAATAATTTTATTGTTTTCTTAATTATATTACAATATGATATCAAGATGGAGTGAACGAATAAAAGTTGCCGACGCAGTCCCGTGGATTGGCAAGTGACAATGGCGGTGGGTTGGTCACACGGTACGGAGAACAGATGGGGTTGAAAAGTTCTCAACTGGAGACCTTACCGCGTATTGTTGAAATCTATAGGAGAGGCGTATGACTGACAGACCTATAACTGAAACAAACAAAGCATAAATTTAACTAAACCTCGTAAATTTGCTTTTATTTTTACGAAAAATATAATAAGTTGCATTAAAATTTCCAAATTTAAAATATAATATCGAAATTCTATTTTCAGAATAAGACGTTGTTCGATTGAAATTAATACCAACCCGTACAGCCGTGATCTATTTTCAATATTGGAGATCTTAGAAGCTGAAAGCAATTAACTGTCTGTTGCAAGGAGAAACATTTGGTAGGTATTGTAAGATTTCATTTTAATAGATTTTCGGATGGAGTAGGACGGCTTTTGTAAAAGATTAATTGTACTATCAAGGTTATAATTTTAATTGAAATAGATTTGTGACAAAATCATGAATTTAAGCTGCTGGGCTTTTACCCGCGGCTTCGCCCGCGATATAATTTAATTTATGTTTATTGAGATCGGTTCATTAGTTTTGGCGTGAAAGCGCGACAGACAGACAGATAGACAGACAGACAAAGTTACTTTTGCATTTATAATATTAGTAAGGATAATATATTATCAGTATGATGATATCCAAGGATTGATTTGACATATATTTGATCGACAGTTGTTTATTTTGACATTCTTGCAGCGCACGCTAGAGTAGCTCGCAGATGGCAGAATTTTCCTACTTACCTACTCAACATTTATCGTTATATTTTGGACAATTCACAAAATATCTTTATAAATTGTAGCCTATGTGTTATTCTGATGTATAAGCTATATTATTACAAAGTTTCATCTCAATCCGTTCAGTAGTTTTTGCGTGAAAGAGTAACAAACATCCATACATCCATCCATCCATCCATCCATCCATCCTCACAAACTTTCGCGTTTATAATATTAATATATAATATATAGTAGGATATAGTATAAATACATAGTTGACGTACCACCCGTTCGTACTAAGCGACACGCATCTTCCTTCATAATGCGGACCGCCAGGGATTGGAATGCCCTGCCTCCGTCATTGTTTCCTGACAATTACAATTTGGATATCTTCAAGTCAAGAGTGAAATCTACATACACTATCTACGGCTACAACATCGCTTTCAGGCGACTTGGTGGTCAAATGTAGCTCTATTCTACATAAATAATTATTTTTTGCAAAAAATAGCATGGCCGACTTCACCCGTGTACAGAATTCGCGAATATTTCGTACGGTTCAACGTAGCATTTTTTACATTATGGATGATTCATCAAAAATGGCTCAGCCGATTTCGAAAAAAAATAAATGGAACCAATTTCAGAAGTATACTCTTTCCGAAAAAAAATAGTTATTGAAATCGGACTACTATGAAAAAAGTTATGCGAGGTTATACATAAAAAAAATATACTCGCGAATTGGATACCTCCTCTAGTTGTTTCGTCGGTCAAAAAGCAACAACCCCAGCACAATCACTTAAGATATAAATTACGCGACTCAAAAAGGCTTTTCAATCGGAGTGTAAGTGCACGTGGATTCAACGTGAACCAATTGAGTCGGTTCAATCGAAGGTTGTTAACTTGAAGTGGGTTCAAGTGATTGAAGCTCGGATATTGAAGGGATTCGGGCACGTGTGAAAGGGACTTGAAAACAACACCTCTGTACTGTTATTTTAAGCTTGTAAATTGTGTTCATATGTTAAGTTATACCTATTAAGGTGTTAAGTTACTAAACCATCTCTATTGTACAGTCACAATTAAATATAAACTAACTTACTCGTAACTTTACAAACGTCAATTTTTCACTTACATTCAATGACATTTAGACAAATTTAAAAACATTCCATGTAGAATGACCTTGGTACCCAAACTAGGAATAACCTGTGTTATGGCATACCAAGGCCCTTCGCCTATTCATTTAAACAGTCTAATATATCTAAGAATCCGTACTTTGTATTTATTAGCAGAAATTTAAACACAAAGAAAAAATGTCAACATATTGAGGTTCCAAATCACTTGAAAATCGTATTAGATTTCCGCGACACAGGCTTAGCCTAGTGCGGAATCTCGGTACTACGTTTTGTTTGTATTAAACTGTCATAAGCATAGGTAATAATGTTTTTATTAAATGTAGCGTGTGTGTAATTTTTTCCTATGATTGTGTTAGTAAAAATATTTTCATTTTCATTTTCAATACAAAAACAATAGAAAATTTATATTTTACTACTTAACAACAGCACAATGAATTTATAAATTAATAACAGTAATAAAATCATGCAAATTTGGATAAAATAATAATTGGAAATAAAATATATTACCACATTTTTAAGCTTTTTAATTTTGCACAGGATTCAACATAGGTTATAATTGGGATAGGATGAGAACAGGAATTAGGGAAAAAGTAATTGGCTTCTAACTAACTTAATACCTTGCTGAGAATTTTGAGGATAGCTTCTGTGGCGTCGTACTTCAGAGTCCGTAACCAAAGCCACAAACATAATTTCGGAATTGTAATGTTGGTGATGATGTTGTAATAAACAATTCTAAAAACTATGACTGCCATATAAGAACAATGTTCATTTTAACCGTTTCGTAAATTATTTTCATTTCTAAGGTGGAGGCCTTTAGGTGTCTTGAAAATTCTGACACCAGGGCTAACCACCCCGCCTACACGAACTTACTTTTTTAAGTGGTTTTTATATTGTTCAATGAGTTGTTTTTAGCGCTGAATCGCAAAAATCTATTGATTAATATACCTAATATAAAGCGTGGTCAAATTCAAGTCATCAATCTGCCAAACTTGTGTGGAAGTTCTACGCTGCACTTGCTAGTCTGCTCTCTATTCGAAAACTTTGAATGGGCCCATCGATCATCAGTAATTTAACACGTAAGCAATAATAGGCAGGCATGATTACTGGGTAAACAATCAGTAGGTAATTAACTTATTATTAGTCCCTGAGTTAGATTATCAACAAGATTATTTTTTGCAAAAATTAGCATGACCGACTTCACCCGTGTACAGAATTCGCGAATATTTCGCACGGATCGATGTAGCATTTTTCACATTATTGTCGATTTATCAAAAATGGCTTAGCCGATTTCGATAAAATTGGAAATGGGACCAATTTCGAAGTATACTCTTTCCAATAAAAAAAGAATTATTGAAATCGGACCACTACGAAAAAAGTTATGCGTGGTTGTACATAAAAATATATATATATATATATAATTTTTTTTTTTTTTAAATATAATGACAATATTACACTACTACTACATAGAAAGCAATTGGATCATCCACAGACCCTTGAAGGTCTAAAGATAATCCAAGTGCTCAAGCCCACTGCCAGTTGGCAGCGTGCCCAGCATGCTGGCAGCATTGCCACGCTGAATGGCAATGCTTATACGTTGAGCCAAATAAACACCAGCATTTTGGTCACGCGTCGCGTCCACCAGACGCTCAGAAAGACTTTTGAAAACAAGATGAGCTCCCGGCCCCCACGGACCCAAAGTCTCAACTCCAAATGGGCTTGAGCACTTGGATTATCTTTAGACCTTCAAGGGTCTGTGGATGATCCAATTGCTTTCTATGTAGTAGTAGTGTAATATTGTCATTATATATATATATATATACGCGTCGAATTGTATACCTCCTCCGGTGGTTCGTCGGTCAAAATATATTAGACACGTATTTTTTGTTAATAAAACAACAATTGCCAAGGATAAACCTTGTCAAAGTTTGAGCGTGGGGGTCGTGACGTCACGTCTCTCACGAAAGTCTATACATTTGTATGACACTCGTGACGTCACGCGGAACTTTACCAGGCTATATCTTCATCAATTTTTGTTTAGTTGACAAAAGAAAAAATACGTGTCTAATTTTTTTTTTAAATCTATCTGACGAACTAATTATAGTTTTTTGTCATCATGCCTATTGTAACATGATACATTATCATAGATGCGTTTAGATAGATCAATTCTTTATTGGAACACACCAGAACCATCCAGAACTTATATAAACCAGGAAAACAAGTTTAGTAGAACTTTTAGCTAGTATAACAACCAGCGGCCTTGTAGCTCAAAAGTAATTTCTTCCATTCACCGTTACTCGTAAATGATTAACAATAAGTTTCTGGCGATGGGTGCCCATTTGTACTTAATAACTTTTTTGACGTTGTTGAGTAATTGTTCAAACTAAAATTCTTAAAAATCTTATTTTACATTTAAATGTTCCCAAGAGATGTTATTTAACTGAAAGGAAAATGTCTAGCCGGGCGTTTGAAATATTTGACTTTGATAGTACTTATTCAATGTTATTTAATTCTGAACGACAGTCATACCTTTCAAATAAAGCGAAAGTTAATTTAACTGGCGAGGTATTTCAATAAAATCTTTATGGGACTGTCTCTTAAGAATTTATTTAAGTAGGGACTTAGAATTCAATAACTTAGGATCAATTTGTTCTAAGTGGTAAGTTCAAGTAGAAATTCTAAAGTTATAGGCGGAATCAAACTTTGCGGCGACTGTGACGTTAGCCACAAGCTGCGTAAAAGCCAATCCTGACTGAACATCGACTTCGCATTTTTTGTGACTGAAGCTCATTTTTTTTTTGATATTTTATATTTTGACCAAACTTAAAAAACATTTCAAAAGCTATAACTATTAAAATTAACCTACTTAAAATAAAAACTAAACACTAAAACTTATATTACTAAAATAAAACTAATCTAAAAGACCCGGGGCAGAGGGTAACGTGGCCAGAATGCTGGCGGCGTTGCCTCGCTGAATTGCTATACTAATTTTTTGACCAAAGTAGATGCCAGCATTCTGGTCACGTGTCACCTCTAAAGCTCATTTAACACTGGTTTCGAGCATCTTGTAGCTAACTTCAAAACCGCCAAGATGTTTGATTCGGCTTTTATGTAAAGTTTATTCATTCTATTTATTCCCCCGTGACCTAGGACCAAATAAAAAAAAATTACACACACATACACGTACAAGGAAACTACGCCTTGGATCGTCAGTCGAACTATGGCGGCGCAGCTCCGACGCACTCACCACATGCATAAAAAACCCGACAAGTACAAATCCAGAAAATGTCATAACATTGGGAATTAATTGTTAAAATCTCCTATACTATACCCTATACTATAACCATCAACAAAAGAGTTTTTTTTTCACTTTTCTCGTCATACATCGAAAATCACACATTGTTAAAATAATTAAAAACCTGTTTTAGCATGTCCTAATGAAGTTCTTTTATGTGATATTTACGATTTACTCACTTTGAATTTTCAACCCATATTTTGTGAATTTTGAGGCCCTATTTTTTGTGATTTAAATCAAAATGTTTATTTTTCAGATTTATTCCTATATGTGTACTCTGAGACAATGCTTCTAGTCAAATTTTATAGTTCTATGTCAATGGGAAGTACCCTGTAGGTTTTGATTTTTGTGAGTGTCGAAATATGCGGATTTTACGACATAAACGGCTCTAACTTTTTTAAACGAGAAGTTTTTCGTTTACAAAACTGCAAGAAACCATAGATATACATACGTATATACGTATACAGTTTATATTTCAACTCGATATCTTCCGAGTTCCCGAGATAAAGAGTCTTGACATACACACAGATGGACAGACGGACAACAAAGTGACCCTATAAGGGTTCCGTTTTTTCAGGATTAATTTCATTACAAAAACACCCAAAAATATCCTTGTAATACGATGTCCTTATTTAGGCGTCCATCAAATATTCCGAGTGGATGCTGTCCGTTTGACATAATCTTGTTTGCGACGGACCCATGTCAAATGTCAACAATTTAGGACACCCTGTCAATATCATTTGACGATTGTTGACGCAGCAGATTAGGGCTTATGACCTAGAAAATAAAGGTCTTTTATTAAACACTGTTTGGGCTGAAAAACTTTTTTGAGACGGAATCTTTTGTTAAAGCGTAGCACTCAGAGATTTGATTCTCTTTATTTAAGTAAGATATAGATTTAATATAGCGGTGGTTTTGTTCGCTGTCAGAAATGAAGAGATAAAGTAGATGCGTCGGTTGTAGCCATCTTAATGCATTTTTGTCCATTTTGAATTGTAATGATTGTGTAGACAATTTCAATGTTAAATTTCAAACTTTGACATTAAAATAAAAATAGTTATGGTGTAACATTGTTTATAATCAATTTTATGTATGTACTAGCTTCTACCCGCGGCGCGTGGAATTAGACATTTATGCTATCTCACAGGAACCTTTTATTTAAGTAGCCCATGTCACTCTTTCCGACCCTGGAACTATATCTATGCCAAATATCAAGTCAATCCGTAGCTCCGTTGCTGCGTGAAAGAAGGACAAACTAACAAACTTTTCGGATTTACAATATTAAAAAATATAGGTATATATAGGTACATAATATATTATCAGTATGATAATATCCAAGGACTGCTCATCGATTGATTTGACAGATATTCGATCGACAGTTGTTTATTTTGACATTCTTGCAGCGCACGCTCAGTAGCTCGCAGATGGCAGAATTTTCCTACTTACTCAACATTTATCGTTATATTTTGGACAATTCACAAAATATCGTTATAAATTGTAACCTATGTGTTATTCCGATGTATAAGCTATAGTATTGCAAAGTTTCATCTCAATCCGTTCAGTAGTTTTTGCGTGAAAGAGTAACAAACATCCATACATCCATCCATCCATCCTCACAAACTTTCGCGTTTATAATATTAGTAGGATGTATGTATGTATTTTTTACATCAAATAGCCAAAACAGGGGCAGTCCTCACAACCAGTGCATCTTACCCTGTATAGAAGAAACCAAAGTGACCGACTATGCCCGGTGGACTGGCAATTTGAAATGGCAGTGGGCAGTGCACATAAGTCTGATGACGGGGGGAGTCGAAAGTTTTCGAGTGGATCACGTACCTACTCAAGCACTACGTCCACACGGAATGTGGACAAATGATCTTATTGAGACCGCAAGATCGCGCTTGATGCAAGCTGCTTCTGCTTTCAACCGGTCTTATTGGAGATCTATAGAGGAGCCCTATATTCAGGGTTTGATGTCTTAAGGCTGAAACGAATGAACATTCTCTGACACAGTCTTTACTTTGAGTTAGGTCCCTCTACCGCCTAAACCAATAGCAATCGTAATAGCAATCGTTTATGACTTCATTTTAGTCATTTGGCACCGCCAATGTGACGTTAGCCATCAACTTTGATGGCTAAAATGAAGTCATAAACGAAGTTGATGGCTAACGTCACATAGGCGGTGCCAAATGTCAAAGTTGATGGCTAACGTCACATAGGCGGTGCCAAATGGCTAAAATGAAGTCATAAACGATTTCTATTACGATTGCTATTGCTTAGGCGGTAGGGGGGCTGGTGGGAACGCGGAAAAATCAGGTCGCCTTACTGTATTATTTTATTAAACCTGTGTTTTTATCAGTGATATAATTAGTGAAAATTGTGGTATTTCGTTGATTATGAGCTGGTTTAAGTAAAGGCAAGTGATATAATGTGAGGTATCATGTTGTTCCGTGTTGTTACCAAAACTCCATAGGCGCCTCTAGTAAAGTCTACACTGCTTTACTGAGGTATGACTTGGACTATGTTTGGACTTGACCGCGACTTTATTGGACTATGACGAGACTGCTACTGACTATTTTGATAAAATATTCAAAACTTGACACTGGCAAATGCACAACAATGCGACATCAAAATATAAAATAAGAAGAACAGGATACTCACTCGGCTCATACCAACTTACTTTGGCTCATACCGCTTAAAAATGCCACAACATTTTCCACTCATCTCATTTCCCTGCACAAGTCCCAGCTCGTTCATTGCCAGGACATGTAAAGGAAATTGCTCCATCTGCATACTTTCCTCGAAAGATAAGGAGGCGCGAGTTCGACGTTTCCCCCATTTTATGACGGTATGGCAAAATTTTCGAGGAGATTTAAAATTCTCAATCATTAAATAATATGTCGGGGTCTGAGAGTGCTCGTCTCAATCACCTGCCATCGATCATTCATTGGTACAGCTCGCCGGCGGTCTCCAGTTGTCCATCTCACCAAAATAAACACTCTGTACTACTGCAACGGGTGATTTTATTGACCTTGTATCACTTGGTAATCAATTTAACAAGTATTTTCGAGGATGAAAACAGATTTCTAAGTCAATGGATTTGCACGGGTGCAATCCGCCTCGCGCTCGGAATGGCATGACGTTTCTCGGTCGTCTGTCAAAGTCATTTCATTCCGACACAAGCATGCAGTGTTGCCACGTGCAACACCATTCGGGTGATACCCACTTTAAAATCATCACTACTGCTATCAACTAGCAACTATGCTGTCTCACTCCGTCAAATATTTATTTTTTATTCTGCTTAAAAACTTTGACACTAGTATTAACTTCTTAGTTCATAGGAACGTACGTATTCAATTCAATTTAATCATATTTATTTCAATTAGGTACAAATATACACTTTTTAAACGTCATTAGCCTACTTTAAATAATCAACGTCAATAACATACCTCAGAGCAAAAAAAAATCTAGAGGGAACGTCGTTGAACAGTCAAGTAAAGCCGGTTTTTATACATGTGTGAGTGCGTCGCTGTTGCGCCGCCATAGTTTGACTGTCAAGCCAAGGCGAAGTTTCATAGTTACCTGGATGTGTGTGTAATTGTCTGTACACGGCGAGGCGTAGTTTTGGTTGGCTTCACTTGTTTGTTCACAACATTCTCTCTTGATTTTTTTATTTAATACCTAAATATCACTAAAACAACAACAATAATTCGAAATAAACAAAAATAAAGAATTAATGAAACAAACAAATCAATCAATCGTACTAACTTATTTTGCAGGTTTTTTGGTCGGCCAAACACTTACCAATGGACATTTTTCACGTCCAAACAAAGCAACACCTATTCGAATCCATTCATAAAATTAGACATTCTGAATATGGGTGTCTTCAAATCTTGAAGCAAACTGACTAATTAAATAGATTATTAAGCGAGATCACAGTCCGTATAAATCACTCTTTTTATCCGCAAACGCTAGCTTGATTCCGGTAAAAAAACCCTTTTCTACTCATTTCATTTCTGCCTCGTTCATTGCCAGGACATGTAAAGGAAATTACTCCATCTGCATACTTTCCTCGAAAGATAAGGAGGCGCGAGTTCGACGTTTCCCCCACTTTATGACGGAATGCCAAAATTTTCCGGCCCTAACTCCGGGACGTTATTTAAAATTCTACTGGCGTGAGACTCGCTTACCATAATTCTACCTCGGGGTCGTATATAAATCATGTTATTGTTGTTATTACCGACTTCCAAAAAGAGGAGGTACTGTGTTCGTATGTATGTTTTTTTTGTATTTAGATAGATAGATATTTTCGCCCACTGTGAACCAATATTTTTTTCCTTGTTTAGAAAGGGCATTCTCCCATAGGATCACGACGTGTCGTTTATTTATTTATATTAACGTTGCCATGCAATCGTTTTCTCTACCGCTACGGTTAGGTACATCTAGAACATTTTATAAATACTGAAAAATACACAAAATGTTTGATAGTATTAGATTAAAATAAAATCACCACATATCAGAATAAAGGTGCTATGAGCTTATGAGTAAGATAGTCAATAAAGTGATTCGTTGTCATTTTTTTTATCATTGTCAGTCGTAGGACATCCACTGTTGGACACAGGCCTTCCCTATAAATTTTCATTAAAACCGATTGGAAACTACTTGCATCCAGCGTGATCCTGCGGTCTTAATTAGATCATTGGTGATCATACACCACTTTTTGGTTAAGATAACGTGCAATATTTTTTTAACGAAATATTATACCTCACTACGCCCACTGCGTCTGCTATTTTATGATTATTTCTTAACGTTTTCCACTCAATTCGTAATAAAATTAATGGACGATCCTCTCGCTTGAGGAAAGAGCTCGTCGTGTCTAGAGACTTAATTTCAGATTAATCATCGGATTTGATTTGGTTATTAGTTTAAAAGCTCACGGTACAGGGAGTATGAGTATCTTCTCGATTCGATACTTTTAACTTTAAGGCTTAATGCGTTATGATCACAAAATATTCACTTAAAAAAAGTGTTTATTTGTCTACTTAAATGTACATGATCGATTTAGGTAATGGTTTGTTGATGTTTATGTACTGTATCAGCCTTTTTAATAGTCCACTGCTGGACGTAAGCCTACCTCTGAAGGGTGATTGGGTCATATCCACCACGTTGGACCAATGCGGGTTGGTGGATTTACATACGTCATCGAACTTCTTTTACGGATGTACGCAGTACGTAGGTCGCCTCACGTTGTTATCCTTCACCGAAAAGCCAGTAGTGTGAAATTCCGTACATAAATTCCAAGGAATTCATTTGTACGGGACCGGAATTTGAACCGACGACCTTACGATTGTAAGACGAGCGTCATTACCACTAGAACACCATGGTTACATATTTATTATTATCTATACCATGTTATATAATTAATCTGTATTATGCCAGAGGCAGAAAAGTAAACACATCATTATACGTCGGCCGTGGTTACGACCTGACACAGCCCGTTTACACAATCGATGCAACTCGGTCGGAACGTAGGATTAATGAGAAATTACTTATCTACAGAGTTATTAGTACATACTGTCCAATAACCCTGTAGTTGAAAGATAAACCGAAAGGAGATTATACAGACAATCATTATAAACCACCTTTACCATAGGACCAACCTAGAATTCAAGAAAAAGAAATCAGCCACATTTTGCTTTGCAACTTTTTATAGGACAGTCGATACCTTTATCGACTTATACAGGGTTATCCAGAACTGGTAAGCCGAAAGGAGGTGATTCAGACCATCATTACGCATAACTTTTTCTATGGAGCCAATCCGAAATTCGAGAAAAGTTTCGATTTGCGATTTTGTATAGAACAGCTGTTTTTTCTCGAATTTTGAGTTGGCCCATAGTAAAAGTTGTACATATCTAATGATGGTCTTAAATCATTCTTTTTCGGTAGTATTTATATGATTAAATCACTTAGTACAGGTTAAGGAGATGACCCTGATAATTTTCCATTTTATTTGCAATAAAACGCAAAATGAAGACATTTTCTTGACATCTGCTCCAGAGAAAATAGGCCACCTGAAAACAGCTAGAGATAAAAGAAATAACATCGCAAAAATCTCCATATTTTTCGGAATTATGAAGATAATTCCGTCAAAACATAAAAGTCGCTTGAACGTTTGTCACAAGGAAGTTATACACGTACCTCTCGAGTAGGTGACCCACTTTGGAACAAAACAATGCTGTGATGTCTACATTTTGCACTATATTCTCTTTGGACAAACTTGTATGTAGCGGGATGTAATGCTTTATTTATTTATGAGGTGCGCTTCCATTTGTGTCTTTTCTCAGCAGTGGACTATTCCACTGCTGAACACAGGTCTACCAAAACTAAGGACATAGCCAAATGGCAGCTAATTGGCAAGTTTAAATGGCAGTGGGCAGGGCAGCAGGTGTATAGAACGGAGGTCTGATATAATCAATGGCGCCATTAACATAGAACTTTGCGCAACATAGGATGTCTATCCATATGGAGGACAGCAGACTTTTTTAAAAGGTTTTATTCGAGATTTATCCGGGAATCTTATTTCAGACGTGTTAAGGCTCAAAAGCGCAGAAAAACTTTTTTCGTAATCGTTATTATCAAAAAAGTTTGTAAACATCTAATTATAATCCCTAGAATAATGCATGATCACTAAAAAAATTAATTAGTCCGTCATTAGTACATTAAGCTCGTTAAAGTTCCGCGCGACGTCACAAGTCACATACAAATGTAAGTATATAGATTTCTGTCAGCAAAGTGACGTCGCGACCTCCACTCCTAAACATTGACAAGGTTTATCTTTGTCATTTGTTGTTTGATTGACAAAAGAAAAATTACGTGCCCAATATTTTTAGATAATCTAACTCAATGACTAATTATACGAGTAATACCTAAAGTTTTTTCTTTACCCAGTCATGCCCTTTTCAAATAGTTTGGGTTACCAAAGTTGCTTTCAAGGCAAAATCGCCAGCGTTTTACTTAAACGCTATTTCTAAAGCTGGCTTAAAATATTTCAACGTAAATGGCAACACCGCAGATAGCCGCATTAATGTGTTGTTCCAGTACAGTCGCAAACTTGTAAATATTACGACTTGGTATAAAATTTAACGCCGTCCGCCATTTTATGCTTTGTTTAACAGCGCTTTTTACATTATTCTTACCTATTTGAATGTAATCCGATGTTTTATTGTTGGATATCTTTCTTTTCGTGTGGTTTTGGGCGTGGATCGGTTTATTTAATGTGTCATCCTAGAGAATAACGTCACCCTTATTTATAAGTCCAAAAAGGAGGAGGTAGTATGTTAGTCAGTAACTATTTTTTATTTATGTTCATCAATATTTTCGCCTATAGTGAACCGATTAAAATACTTACTCATTTCAAAAGGATGGGCTCCCGAGGTGGTCCCATTAAAAATATAAAAATTACGACATAGATGACACATTCGTGTAAACTCTTCGAACTCTGTACCGGGTGGAAGTCGGTCATGCCATTTTTAGCGAAAAATTAATATTAAAGCTAGATAAAATAAAAGGTAGAAACACAGATTTTTCGATAAATTCAAAACAGAAACAGAACAGAAAATTTTATTCGGGACAAAACAATTAAGTACACAGAAACAACTAAGAATAGAACAATTTACAAACCAAGCATGACACCCAATGCTTTGCCACGAAACTGATCATAACTCAGCATATTTCTGGTTATATATACAACCAGCACTGTTATACAATAACATATATTCTGTTAAACAATTGTTGAAATTTTAGAGGATATTCTATGTTTCTATTTCTTTAAAAAAAACAAGAGTCTTTCGAGTCTGTAAATATTTTGTTTTAGCTCTATTATTTTTGATGTGATATTACTGAGTAGACATTTTATATCTAAAAAAAATTTTGTTTCTAACAGGTATTGTAGTGTATATGCGGGAAACCTACGCTTAGCAGTGGAAACCCTATTATTGGTGCTAATGATGAAAACAAACTTTGCTTTACTCCATGACTCATAGTATCTTCTTTTCCCACATTGTATCCGCCAAATTATCTCACCATAAACACATAAACCATAAGCCCATTATCCCGAAATCCGTAAATCATGTGCACATTATTGAATAGAGTATCCACGTGGCTTTGTATAATGCGGGATAATACCTATTTAACTTCGTAAATCAAAGCGGATTGGCCGGGTCGGCCGGATTAGGCCGTGTGTATCTTGAGATATATTACGTGACATTTTAGGGCCTGCCTGTTGTCAAATGTTTTTTTAATCTGATGAAAAAACAGAGGTTTGAAGGCAATCGTGAGGCGCCAACTTGACCGTACAAAAACAATAAGTGTTTTTTTTCTTCATGTAATCAGTACTTCAACCTCTAGGTTTACACGTCTTAGTTCTTACATATTTTTAAATGGCCTGAAAGTTATAAGCCTCTATAAATGCTTGGCTTGTCTGAAAAGTATAAATAAACTAAAACTTTTCTGGAAAAACATAAGACGCACGAGCGTGCAATATTTTTTAATTCTTACT
Organism: Hypomecis punctinalis; assembly: GCA_949316475.1. Lineage (NCBI taxonomy): Eukaryota > Metazoa > Arthropoda > Insecta > Lepidoptera > Geometridae > Hypomecis > Hypomecis punctinalis. The sequence goes on from OX438814.1 coordinate 20,767,927, forward strand.
CAAGCTATTGTCTCCGAATCAATTTAGATGATGAATTTAAATGTCTAGACATTTCTACATGTCTAGACATATTAGTTTTTGTTGTCATTGTTTTTCGATTGGCGATCGCAGCACATTTAAACTTAGAATTCCGAGGGGGAGTTGTGAGTGTAAAAGGTTATAATTATAATATATATACAATTATTAGGCTCATTAGTCTTGGCATTTTTTCCTTAAATTGAGCATTCCACACGAAGTGGACAGGTAAAAAAGATCGATGTTTTGGATTTCGGTAATATTTAAGTGTATTTTACCTATACATGTTCTTGACGCGTGTACCAAATATTTTTGTAATATCATTAATGGTAAAGGAATTAAGGGGCTTTGAAATTTGGCAAACCGGTGGTCACGCAGTACTTCAAAACCGATTACCATGTCATAAAATTATAGATTATTATAATTAAACTACTAAATTAATTATTTAATTTTATGAGCTTTTTAAATGTATTATTGGAAAAGAAAAAAAATCATAAAAAAATATTATATATGTATTTTTTTAATTTTCACAAAGTTAACATTGTATAGAATATCCTTGCTAAGTTTTATAATGGGCGTGAAACTGGATTGGGAGCTAGACTGGACATACTACCGAAAAGTGTCCGTCGTCCATGGTTCATTCATTCATTCATTCGTCCATTCACACTCACAACTCCCCCTCGAAATTCTAAGTTTAAATGTGCTGCGATCGCCAATCGAAAAACAATGACAACAAAAACTAATACTAGACATTTAAATTCATCGTCTAAATTGATTTGGAGACAATCGCTAGAGTAAGAATTATAAATGAAAAATAATTGTAAAACCACTGAACACAGTTCCACTCGTGTGGTTGAGGATTAACAAATCCTCAATAGTGTAAAACACGAGTAGATCTTAAAGAAATATTGCTAAGAGAAAAAACCGTGACTCTAAAGGACATGTCCACAAAATGTATGGAAGCTGGTATAATAATAATCAAAAATTCTAACCACACCACTCGTTACATTTCGAGAAAGTTTATATTTTTCTCAGTCTATTACATCGGTTAAAACCAAAAAGAGCCCTCCGATTATTTTTAAATTAAGTAATTTTTAATCTATTAGGATAAATAAATATATTTGGCTCAATAGGCAGTTTATCTCTAGCAACCCTGATTAAGTAACCTCCAAATTGTTAAATAGAAGCATTTTTGCCAATTAGATACAGTTTTAAAGTGTTTATTTGTCACATTGTATCTACTAACTGGTCACATTGGTAGATTTTAATTTTTAATTTTAGCAAATTAAGAGATGAAGGTGGAAGAATCAGCTACGAATGGAAGTAAAATAACGATATAAGCACTTTGTTATTGCTAAACTAGAAAAAAATTTGAGAAGCCCATGAATCAAGCTTTCAAATTGTGTATATATGTATCATCTTGGTTCGATTTTTCTCTTAATAATATACCATTTGTGGACGTCACCTTTGTATATTCCTTTCGACCACAGGTAGAGATACAGATGCACAAAATATGTACCTAATGGACACACTCCTCTACAAAAAATATATGCACGTGATACATTTCGAAAATGTTACCTTTTTACATCTACACCCTCTACACTAAATTATAATTCCTTTTCATGCATCGTAATGTTCTAAGGGTCATTAAAAAGCCATTTTTGACATCTCACTTCTTTTTTAATCTGTACCAAAAACTGCATAAAAAGGAAAGTATCCTGTCCAATGTTTCTGCTTGAAAAGGCTTACTCTCGAGGCAGTAAATGTACGAATGAAAAACACAATAATCTTATACATCGACACAAAAACCCAATTTTTCTCGAAACGTGACATTATTATGTATTCCAAATCACTGCGTGAGATCGCAGACTTAGATGGGACAGGCGACGCAGATGCTATCAGCTGGATTCCCTAGGGACCAATTTTTAAGCGGCGCGACGTCGTTTAGCTTGGGTTTGTACCTGTGAAGTTGTAAAAATTGGTGCTACTAAGGTTTTACTAAAGCAGCCCAGATGTATTCGCTAGACAGTGAGATTTTTTTCTTTAGAATCCCATGATAGGTTTGATTTAAAAAATATATGGTGTATTTTATTAATGTGCAATATTTTTACATGGCAATTCTTATACCTGTTTAGCTGCTGGCAGGCTGCATGAATTTAAAGTTAGACCCATTGAACTTATGCTCGTGTAATGCATTGCTAAGATTATAAAAACCATTGTTTTGCTTGAAATAATATCACGAGACCTGGAAAGATACTTTTATATATACCTTACACACAAACACTCACACATACATTGTATTAATCTTGCTTGAAATTCAAATTATGTTTGGTTCGTGTTAAAAAGACAACCACTAACTGTTTTTATGTACCCACTAATAGGGGAAGACACTGACTGCTGCAATACAGCTAACGTTGCAGCAGCAGGCAGGATTTCTATATAACTATGTTACGTGTATTATTTATATACAATAAAATTATTTTGTATGTACCTTTCAAATTTTTTCAAGAAAAAATACAAACTTACTGAAGTTGATTTTGAAGGCTTTTTGACAACTCTAAAAATTAATTAAAATGTTATTCTGTACAATGCACCGCAACTGTAGTTCTGAATAGTTCAGAAAGACATGTCAAATAAAGTTTTTAAAATTGAGCCCACTGAATAAGGCACAAATTTGCATCCTAAACTTAAATAAACGTTATCTAAATGTTACGTCTGTGACAGCTTATTTATATTCCGTATCCGGAGCCTATGCCAACCTTGAGATACAATGTGTGCAACCGAGGAATACTAGGACTTCATATTTTTGAATAACTGCTATAGATTTCCCCGATTTTATCAGTCTTTGCCCAGCTGTGAGACTTAGCAGGCTAAAGCAAACAGACCAACATTAGCAGGCTAAAGCAAACAGACCAACAAAAACTATAGCATTGTATTATTACCCGTTAATATGGGAATATTAACGGGTAAGTTTTTGTTGGTCTGTTTGCTTTAGCCTGCTAAGTCTCACAGCTGGGCAAAGACTGATAAAATCGGGGAAATCTATAGCAGTTATTCAAAAATATGAAGTCCTAGTATTCCTCGGTTGCACACATTGTGATCCTCCACCGTTGCAGTATTTCAATTTCTATGAATTTGTAAAGACAAAAATAAATTGAATAAATAAATAAATAAAAATAAGTAAATATTTTGGGACATCTTACACACGATCTCTGACCCCAAACTAAGCAAAGCTTGTGATATGGCCAGAGACTGATATACTACATATGCTTATTTTTAAATATATACTTATACAGATAGTAACTAAATAACACCCAGACACAGAGCAAACATTTATGTTCACCACATAAATGCTTGCCCTGGGTGGGGATCGAATCCACGCCTCTTTGACCCAGTAGTTAGTATTAATAAGATAAGTAAGTAAGTTCGTATAGGCCGGGTGGCTAGCCCTGGTGTCAGAGTTTTGAAGCCGCCTGTAAGCCTCTGACATGGCTAAGCGGTTAAAACAACTGGGACCTACAATTTAACGTGTCATCCGAGCCACGGTAGCGCTCAGTTGGAAAATGCCACCCGCGGTCACCCATCCAAATACTGACCGTGCGGAACGTTGCTTAATTTCGGTGATCGCTGACAATCACCTAGTCAAACGTTAATAAGATGAATCCCAGAAATTCTCATTTTTTGAAAACTACTATACTACAATACTATAGTAATAAGAGGCTGTAGCAACTATAGTATTGTGATATTTTGGACTTTGTGACGCTCCACAGTTGAAGTCTTTCAATTCCTATGAATTTGTCATCAATTTAGAAGCGTGGACAGGTGAAAAAGGTCGGTGTTTTGGATTTCGGTAATATTTAAGTATATTCTACCTATACATGTTCTTGACGTGTGTACCAAATATATTTGTAATATCATTAATGGTTAAGGAATTAAGGGGTTTTAAAATTTGGCAAACCGGTGGGCACGCAGTACTGTCCACTTCGCGTGGAATGCCCCATTTAAGGCTCCTTTACACACAGGCGGTACGAGCAGTATAGCAGACGGGCGGGCATCTGTATTGTACTGGTTATATACTCGTAAGAAGGGCTCACACAGGTCCGGTCGCGGTACTGCCGTACCGCCCTTTACCGCTCGTACCGCTCGTACCGCCTGTGTTTGATGGAGCCTTTAAGGAAAAAAATGCTAAGTCGATGGAATTTGTAAATAAATCAGACAATATACAGAGTTAAATCGACAATCTACTAAAAGAAGTAAGAGATGAATACAAGGATTTCACCTGTACTGTACCAGCCTTTTATTAGTCCACTGCAGGACGTAGGCCTACCCACGAAGGGTGATTGGTCCATATCCACCACGATGGCCCAGTGCGGGTTGGTGGAGTGGATTTCATAGTTTTGGAAATATATTTACTATAGTATTAGGGTTTTTTTGGGTATTGTTACAACACAAATAGTATAGCTTTCTACAGGTACATAACAACTTTTGAAATCGGTCCATTATTTATAAGGACAAAAATACTGTGAACATCTACAGATAGATAAATAAACGCTTTATTGTTCACACAATCAACAATATTTAAAAAAAAAACTAGAACGACAACCGACGGTCTTATCGCTTAGAGCAATTTCATCTAGACAACCTGATAAGGAGAAGTAGATAAAGGCATTCACCCTTTTAATTTGATCGTAATATATTTTTAAATTATATTTTATACATGTTGCTTAACTACGTTAGTTGAATGACTAACAAGCTCTGAATAGCATACAATGTCATGTTTAAAAAAAAGGCCGTGGTGGCCTAGAGGTAGTGACACCCGCCTTGCAATCCTGAGGTCGTGGGTTCAAATCCGGGTGCCGTACCAATGAGTTCTTTGGAATTTATGTACGGAATTTAACACCACAGGCTTGACGGTGAAGAAAAACATCGTGAGGCAACCTGCATACGTCCGTAGAAGAAATTCGATGGCGTATGTGCATCCACCAATACGCACTGGGCCAGCGTGGTGGATATGACCCAGTCACCCTTCATGGGTAGGCCTACGTCCTGCAGTGGACTATTAAAAAGGCTGGTACAGTACTGTACAATGTTATGTCTGTAAGTAATTTTCTCGCCATAATTTTTCGCGTTAAATCTCATCAGTGTCATGAATATTCAGAGCAGCGTGTGTGGAAGTGAGAAATTATTAGATAAGCGTACTTTTTATTAAACATGACCTAACGAAATTTTGACACACAAATTGTAGGTAATAACGTTTCCTTCCTTCTAATTAAATAATTGTAAGTGTGATTAGTGACTACATACGTAAAACTTCGAAAAGTCTTCTTGTCGATTCTATCGTGTCTATTGTCAAATTTTCAACCAACTAAAATCCATGTGGCGCCTTTTATTTTCTCAAAGAGGTGACGAAAAGGAGAGTGTACCACTCGGGCGCAAAATATATTTATGGCTCGGGCGACGTAATTAGAATCCCTCGCTACGTTCAGGATTCTACTAAAGAATCACTTCGCTCTTTATTCAAACAAGCGCCCTCTCCGTAAATATATTATTTTGCTCCCATATGATACAATCTACTATTGATATCTTTTGATTTAGGTAACAGAAGAGAAAAAAAAAGAAATAGATTCAGTTCATTTATTGATTTGCGGATTTAAGTATTCTTAAGCATAATTATGCCTTTCGGTGTGCTAATATCTATTTGTCCATTCCGTGTACATGATTCCATAGTTTCCTGGCCTCTTTTTACTAAGTCAAGACACATTTTACAAACCATAACCATAATGATTATATGTAAGCCAGTACCTTTTTACTTTATAGCCGCTTATTTTATATGTTATTTCCATTTATTTGACTGTTTCTAATAAATTATTTCGACGTGTCCAAGTGTTGCCATGTGGAAATAAATGTTTATGACTATGACTTACAATGAATGCAATTTTTAGACGAAGCACATAGTGATTCTTATCTAGGTATTTACAAAATACAAAATCATTTATTAAGCATAGTGTTTACATTAAACCTTAAAAGTAACTTAGAGATAGACTTTAGAAATGCTAAGTAGAAGGTTTCAGGTTGATGGCGGGCCCTGCACTAGGAGAATCCTGTATCGCAGGGTCCGAAACATAAGAGATTACCAAATAAAGGGGTATTGATGTGACTTTTAAGTTAAATTACTATTTTTATTGGGTAATTATACACAATATAAAATTATATAAAAAAGTGACAAAATAACACAAAAAACGCTACAAAACAAGGGGGGTTGTGTGTGTGTGTGTGTATATGTGAGTGTGTGTGTGTGTGTGTACATGCGCGCGCGTGTGAGTGTGTTGTGTGTGCGTCGCTGAAAGCGTATGAGTTCATGTCAGGTGGTAATTTTTAGTAATTTTTCGGTGTCGTCATACGAAAGGTTGCTTAAGAACTTTATTAGGGCAGCTTTGCATTCTCTTGGTGTTTTAGAATATATGGAAAGTTGTTTATTTATCTTATAAGGAAATCTGAAAAATGGAAGACGTTGTGCAAAGGCAGATCAATGAGGGATTGGCGCAAGCGAGATGGAATGTTGACCTATAAAATCTCCTTAAATTCCCTCGCTTAGTCCTTACAAAGTAATATATAATATTAATGCTTCAGCGCAAACATTTTGAGCAGAAACTTGGCACACAAAACCCATTTCAATAAGTTTAAAATCAGGTTCCCAAGAGCGCTGTATTTTCCGTTTATTTTGGGATAAAAGTAGAAAATTGCGGGAAGCAAAATAAATATCACGAAGTGCTGCTGTGAGCGCGCATATTTTATTTTTTGAATTATATCTTTTAAGTTTTTCAGAAATGGTTACTTAGCTGACTTGTTTACTTTTGCTTGGGATGATGGCGGAGATCGAAAAAAAAAAGGAGATAAGTGGAGGAAAAAAGTGAGGATAGTAGACTACTGCCACATGGCAGTAGTCTACTATCCTCACTTTCCACAAAATGAAACAGCTGATTTTTATTCTCGAATTCCGAGTTGGCCCCATAAGTATAAGTAAAAGTTGCCATAAGTAAAAGTTGCCATATAATGATGGTTTTAATCACTTTCTTTCGGCTTTGTAGACCAGTTCTGGATAACTCTGTATAAGCAAGGGAGATAGAGTGTTTCACAGATGGCTACTGTATAAAAAGCTTGGTTCATATATTGAATCACGGTTTAGATTTAGCTAGAAAAATAGCTGTGCCGCTATTTAACCATATGAGAACGTATTTTTCAACTTCGCACGCCTCGGAACGTATACTTTAAGGACGACTTTTTTTACTCGAAATTTATTTAAAATTATCCATAGAGTCTGGCCAACGAAAGCTGTCCACGTATTATTTTCAGAAGTTTTGAAATGGCAATAATTTAAGACTGTCAAAATTGACACTTTGACGTTTCGTACTACTGAAAACGAACTTGAACCAGAACTTGTAGAGTTTTTGGAATCCGATTTTAACTATGACTCATACTCGTAGCTCCTATATTTGTACGGCTCCTCGGGGTCCTCGACTGTACATAAATAATGGATTATTTGAAATAATAAAAAGACAGAATTAAAAGTAATCTTTTATTTGATATTCTTCATAATACATTCGAAAATTTCAACAACAGTTGCTAACAAAACAAAATTTTTACAACTCGAAAAAAATGTACTTGCTGAAAAATAAATAGTATCAACTCCGTTTATGCAGTGTATAGCCAGGGTTAACAGCTCTTGATTTTTAAAATTCCCGCCTTTTTTCTTGGACAGCTTTCGTTGGCCAGACTCTATCACGCAAAACTTCAGTACTGAACATGGCAATTTTATAAGAAACCATAGACTGCAAAGGGGGATATCGTGAAATGGAACGTTAATTAAGAAGAAACATAATAAAAAAATATGGTGAAACATAATAAAAAAATATGGTGAATGGTCTTAGAGCTGTCACTGTCAAAGTTCCGTATACGTTCTGAGGCGTGATGCTACTGGTGTTATAAAATCAGTCAATCGTGAAAATCAAATCAATGATGGAACTGTTAATGGTACTAGTGGCGACAAACTAGTCTGAGTAGGTAAAAATTCAATGCCATTTCAATAGGCATTGAATTTTTAAAGACTATTAGGCATTTTTCAATCTTCATACGTATAATTTAAAATAAAAAATGTTTTATATCAAACAAAAAAGTCTGCGGTAGCGTTTGTGGCTGTGTTCGAATAAGTATTCGCGGTCATCAATACTCAAAACTGCTATAAGTCAAGTCCTGTCTAAACCATTCGATCCATGACAAGAAAGCACAAAGCCCAATACTATAGATTTAATAATAGTTAGTACGGTATCCTCTGTGGGGTAACTATGAGCTAACTGTGGAGACAATGGGGAACCCATGCGGTTTGTAGCCAGATACCTAAAGACAAAAGACGCCGTATTGTGGCTATAATGGTGGTGACTCACTTGGACAATTCAATAAATAACACTTCACACTTCAGCTTTCTATTAAGTTATTTTTTTATCAAAGATGCCACGAAAAATACACATAAGAACAGGACTAAGAGATTTGACGATGCGCGTACTAACTACGACGTCAGCTGCGGCTATTTGTCATCATTACTACCAGCACGTCCTTTGATTTATTTTTTTAAGTGTTATTTTCTATTGAAGAACAATAGAGTTTTATGAACTTTTATGTTGTTTACTTTGTCAACACAATAGCGTCTATTAATTCCCATAAAGAACGGTAATGGTATCTAATTACCGTGCGTATTTAATGTCTCGTTTAATCTAGTGGATTTGAGACTCGGACGTTGGATTTAAATAGAGCAACGAGGTTTCGTTCGATAGTTTTTCGCTTACCTTCGAAGCGAAATCATCTCAAGTGTTCTGTGGTTAGTGTGAAGTAATAATGTGCAGTGTTCAGTGACTAGTATGAGTGAATATCACAGCAATTCTGAAGTTTTTAGTGCCAACAAATTGTGTCGTGTGTTTTGTGATATTGTGAAGTGACTGTGTGCAATAAAGTACAAAGATGGAATAATCAGCATTTTAATTGATTATTTATTCTAGAATCCATCTCGTAACAATACCAATAAAAGCAAGAATGTCGTTGTACTTGCCAGTCATTATTTTAATTATTATATTTATAAAAAGGTCGTTTAATACGTGAATAATGACTGCCTCGGTGCCTCAGTGGTTAGTGACCCTAACTTCTGGATCAAAGAGGCGTGGGTTCGATCCCCACCCAGGGCAAATATTTATGTGATGAACATAAGTGTTTGCTCTGTGTCAGGGTGTTATTTAGTTACTATCTATATAAGTATGTATTTAAAAATAAGTATAATGTAGTATATCAGTCTCTGGCAGCCATATCGCAAGCTTTGCTTAGTTTGGGGTCAGAGGCCGTGTGTAAGATGCCCAAAAATATTTAAAAAAAAAAATACTGGGTACAACAACAAAATACAAATTTTTGCTTTTAACGGTATTTTCGTTAGCAGAATTTTAAATAAAAACAAGTCTAATGCTAACCCTAGCTCTGCCAATTTAGTTCCCTATTTGAATCTTCCAAGCCAGCAAATAATTATGTGTCGTAGATATAGACAACACAACCTTCGAGGGCAGGCCTACGTTCAACAGTGGATTATTAAAGGCTGATACAACGATGCTTATGCTCCTGGTGAGTAACCTTCCTAAGGTCTGACATGGGATGTGACCGCAGCGCTTACCCTCCGGTCACTGCGACCTTACCGGCTATCGGCGATTAGATGAACTTCATCCATGGCAATCAAGCTTATTTTGCAACAATATTCATGTGAGTTCACTCACAAGCAAAACTTACTGTATTACTAGCTTTTGAGTGCGGCTTCGTCCGCGTTATTTCGACTAATAAATATGTGTAATCCCTTAAGAACCTTTAATTTTTCTGGGATAATAAGTAGCTTATGCCACTTTCAGAACTTTCAATTATATATGCATACCAAAAATCAAGTCAATCCGTTGCTTTGTTACTGCGTGAAAGAATAACAAAGCAGCAAATACAGTTTAATTGATAATACTACGTAGTATTATTGTAATGTAGATGTAATGCCAGATGTAATGAAAGATAAAGAAGAATTTTGTACGCGACCATTACCAACAGGGCATTTACATTGGCATTTTGTACACGTAATTTTCTGACGCGGTAACGTCTTCCACGTTAGTGCCCAGGATTCAGATATTCTTGTCTGGGTAGGTATTAACTCACGTTTGATTTAAGTATTTATCTAGTATGTACACAATAGCTTTAGTATATCTTATTAATTTACCATAGAAAGTTCCTGTATGTGTACTGAATTCAATAAAGTATTATTTATTATTATTATTGCAAATCGTGAAGTCTCGTACTCACTTTGCTAATAACTTATGAGTATTTTTTGCCGTCTTAGTATAATTTTGTGGTGAACCTTCGCGGTAGCCAGCGCTACCGGCCCGTCCTTTTAAAATTTGGAATGCGATCGGCTTTTTGACCGACGAACCACCGGAGGAGGTATACATTTCGACGCGTATATATATATTTTTTTATGTATAACTTTTTTCGTAACAGTCCGATTTCAATAGTTCTTTTTTTATTGAAAAGAGTATACTTTGAACTTGGTTCCATTTCAATTTTACCGAAATCGGCTGATCTATTTTTAATAAATCAACAATAATGTGAAAAATGCTACATCGATCCGTGCGAAATATTCGCGAATTCTGTACATGGGTGAAGTCGGTCATGCTAATTTTTGCAAAAAATAATCTTGTGTTTTTACAAGAGATGAAAATTTTCTCTAGCGGTGAAATTTTCTAGAACATTTTAATTGCCCAAGTATGGACGAGTAATTCTCTTGAAAAATATGCGTCAAATGCTCAACAAAGACATGAGAAATAATGACAATGAATATCATTAATCGAGCTAAATTAGAGAATAAGGCAGGCTGGCTGGCGGCCGCTGTTAATAATTTCCATCGACAAAGCGTGTATCTGTCGCAGACAGCTGCAGCCATTAGCCTGGATTCTACATTCGGACCTATTTCTACCTATTGTCCCGATAAATGTTGTTTTCATGACATTGTATTGAAGCTGATGTGTTGTTCTGTAAGTGGCTCTGGCTAGCGATTCGCTCTGATCAAATAATTGAACGAATTAGTCAAAATGGACACAATTTTGACCGATTCGTTAAATTAATCATTTATTTTTATTAAGGAGTTATTTTACTCATAGGTTGTCGTATACTTATAGGACATTGATTATCATTTTTTTAAACAATTTAAAATCAGCTGTTCCGTACAAAAATGAGCCGTGGTGGCTTAGAGAAGCCGTGGTGGCTTAGAGACACCCGCCTTACAATCGTGAGGTCGTGGGTTCAAATCCCGGTCCCGTACCAATAAGTTCTTTGGAATTTATGTACGTAATTTCACACCACTGGCTTTTCAGTGAAGGAAAACATCGTCCGGCAACCTGCATATGTCAGTAGAAGAAATTCGATGGCGTATGTGAATCCACCAACCCGCACCGGGCCAGCGTGGTGGATATGGCCCAATCACCCTTCGTGGACAGGCCTACGTCATGCAGTGGACTATTAAATAAGGCTGATACAGTACAAAAAATAATTAAGGCAGCTAATAAAGGCAGGCAAAACCAGCTTGTTGGTCAAAACCGTAGGAACAAGCTGCATAAGCTCCTGTTTTACCAGCTCGATTGCCTGACTAGGTGGACGTCTTACGCAATAGTTGTAGTAGTAAGAGACGTAGTTTCTATTTGAGATCTTTAAAATCGGTTATAGTAATAAGTAGAGAGATCTGCGTGATATGAACGAAATCTGTGTTATTTTTTTTTGTTACACCAATATTGAACATAATTGTAATTAATATTTTATACAATCTAAAATTATTGGTTAAAAAAGTAAGTAAGTTAGTATTAGCCGGGTGGCTAACCCAGGAGATTTTAAGCCGCCTGACACCAGGGCTAGCCACCTGGCCTCTGGCGTGGCTAAGCGGGTAAAAAAACCGGGACCTACTATTTAACTCGTCATCCGAGCCACGGTAGCGCTTAGATGTATATGCCACCCGCGGCCACCCATCCGAAGACTGACCGCACTGAACGTTGCTTAACTTAAATGATCACTGACGAATACCTAGTCAAACTAAGCTAATAAGCCCTGCGCTACTAGATATTGATTTTGGTACTAACAGTATTGATAATTTTACTCGTACCTACCTATGTAGTTAAGAAAATGTCGTCTGCATGTAACTGTGACAGACAACTGCAGCTACAAGATTATTTTTTGTAAAAATTAGCACGACCGACTTCACCCATGTACAGAATTCGCGAATATTTCGCACGCATCGATGTAGCATTTTTCACATTATTGTTGATTTATCAAAAATGGCTCAGCCGATTTTGATAAAATTAGAATGAAACCAATTTCGGAGTATACTCTTTCCAATAAAAAAGAATTATTAAAATCGGACTACTATGAAAAAAGTTATGCGTGGTTATACATAAAAAATACGAGTATATACGCGTCTAATTGTATATCTCCTCCGGTGGTTCGTCAGTCAAAAATAGCCTGGATTCGGATTGGACACGTATTGTTCCGATGAAATGTAATTTTCATCAAACTATTGAATCATGGTATTGTCTGTGTTATTTTATTTACGTCTAGCTTTGCCCGCGGCTCCTCTCGCTTGATCTGTAAAAAATATGGGTATAATTTTACTTATTTTACGTTAACGGATTGTTACGAGATATTTGATGGTTAAGGAAATATTTTCAATGTTTACTTAATCTAATTACTGTGTTGCCAGTGATGACATATGGAACTGAAACGCAGTCTTTTACTGCGGATAAGCATACGGTACAGATAAGTACTTATGAATAAGCTATAAGGTAGTCCAATGCGCGATGGAGAGAGAGGGCTACGCTTGGAGTCTTGCTGCGAGATCGAATCAGGAATGAGGAGATCCCCAGAAGAACCAGAGTTACAGACATAGCCCAGCTGATGAGTAAGCTGAAATGGCAGTGGGTAGAGCACATAGTTCGGAGAACTGATGGTCGATGGGGCAGTAAAGTTCTCGAACGGATACCACGCACAGGCATGCACAGCGTAAGACGTCCACCCACTACGTAGACCAACGATATAGTTAAGAGCGCAGGAACACGCTGGATATAGGCCGCTTCCAATCTGTCTTATTGGAGATCCATTGGGGAGGCCTAGCAGTGGACGTCGTATGGCGGATGGATGGTTATTTATATGAAAGACAATACTTCTATACTCTTCACCGGATTTAGCGATTTTTTTTATACAAAAGTATGTGGTGAATTAAAAATAACTCTGTGTACTTCAAACAGTATCCTTTCACCTAGTTCACGAAACAGATAGTGAAACTGTATCTGAAACAAAGTTAAGATATTAATTTACAATCGCAGCAATAAGCAAGAAGTTCGGTTGCGCCAACTTCGACAGTTGCTAGTTTGGAATCGCACAGATGCGATAATGTCGTAACGTAAACTTGTATTTCTAAAGCCGTGAATAAAGCTCGGACCGCATTTGAGCGGCGCTGCGCAGCACTGTATGGCGCTAGTGTAAAATTTGTTTTTTAATGTAACGGCACGCAGCAGCACCAGACTTTAGGATCGCCGCGATTCTAATTGCCTGTCGCTACGCCAACTCTAACTTTATTTCTATAAAATAATCATACTTAGTCTGTAGATAGCGACTTTTCGACTGCCGCCAGTTACTGTTTGTGTCGCCAGAAACACTGTATATTTGCTGCTGCAAGTGTAGTTCGCAATTGGCTACAAAATCGTGAATTTACTCAATCGATCAATCAATCAATAACACTTTATTAAACAACCACATTACATAAAACACAAATTACAGGGAAAAAACAATACAATTTATAGGTTTCTAACTGGCGGCCTCTTTATATTTCTGTGCTCAGTTATTACAAATATAAAGTATGGAACAGCATATAAAATGGCTTTTTTTTATTTCGAATAGGTTTGCGTTTGACTACACACTACCTGACGTTAAGCAGATGTGCGGTCTAGGGTGTAGCACGCTTACCTAGAAGATACCTATTTACTCGGGATTTGAAGACACTCACGTTGTACTTTAACGGGAAGACAGACCCAGGCAAAGCATTCCACATTCCGGCTGTTCGTGTGAGGAATGAGGAGGCTTAAAACCTGGTGCTGAAACTGGAGTGTTTATTTTTTTAAAGGGAGCTGTCTTAGGCAACATAATGATATATATCACTACTGGATTCCCAATACTGGATTATGCTGAAGTCTGCTATCTTGACTTAACCGAAGAGCAACTAGATAAGCTCGAACGTTTACAAAATTTTTGTATTCGGTTTATATTTGGCCTACTTATATATGACCACATCTCCGAATTTCGCCAAAAGCTCAAATAGTTACCCATCCGTTTTCGCCGTAATAATCATATACTTTTCTTCCTTTATAAAATCCTATTCATTCTTTCTACTCCTTAAAGAACGCTTTGAGTTAATTCAGGGTCACTCAAATTCTTTGAGATCCTCTCGAACCCTGAAACTAAAATTTAAATCCTCCACCCACTCAAACCTTTCCTATACCAAGTCCTTTACACTGAGAGCTGTTCTGCTGTGGAATGAACTGCCTGTTGTTATTAGACAGGCTAAATCCCTCCCCATATTTAAAAATCTAGTTTATCAGCATTATCTTTCTTTATGTTAGCTAAACTTGGTATATATGTATTTGTATATTATGTATGTTTATAAAGTATGCCTTTATTTGTATATTTTTACTATTGTATGTAAGTATTTTTTCTCTCTCATTACTTATTTCACTGTATTTATACACCACCGACCGTATTTCTATTTTTCGTATCCAATCCATCCAAAGGCTGCCTGTTAGAAATCGCCAAAGGCGATAAGTCACCATTGTACATCTTTTTTGTGATTATTGTTGTATATTATTGTGATTTTTGGTGTAGAACAAAGATATATTTATTTAACACATAAGCTCAACGCTGCCATGAGCGTCGCTGCGTTTCGCCGCATAGTTTCCTCCCGAATAATATTATGACGCGGAGCGAAGTGCAGCGCAGCACTGCTCAAATGTGGTCCGACCTTTAGAACAACTGACGGTGGCAGAAATATAAATTCGTATCGTCCGGAAGTTACGGTGGCCTAACTTGGAGACCGCATTGGGTTTCAATCCGAAGGTACCTACTAAGGGACGCATACCTCTGACTTTTCGAAGATATGGTAAAGGAAAACATTGTTTGCGAGATATTCATGTTCTCGTAAATTAAGTTGAAGTTGGTCTCGTAAGTTGGATATTTAACCAGAATAAGTACGCAATGTCTCTTTGTAAGGCACAATTTCGTAGTGTCGCTTGCTACGAAAACGATTTCAGAGAAATACATGGAATCCAGTAGTCGTTTCAGCCATAGGACGTTCACTGCTGGACATAGGCCTCTCCCAAAGATATCTAATAACACCGGTTCGTATCGGCTTGCATCCAGCGCGATCCTGCGGTCTTAATGAGGTCAGCCGTCCACCTTGTGGGTGAACGTCCTATGCTGCGCTTGCCGGTACCTGGTCTCCACTCAAGAACTTTTCGAACCCATCGGTCATCAGTCCTATGTACCCTGCCTATTGCCATTTCAACTTCCCTATCCGGTATATTATTCTAATCCGGAGTCCAGTAGTGATGCAGTAGTATCCCCAAACTGTAGTTTGCTGCTCCGAGTTCGCTACAAAATTGGTTTGTACTTAATATGTAGAAGCCTATGCTTAGCAGTGGCAGACAGTCAACACAATAAGACTAATACAAAATTAACGTATAACGTAACCGTCTTATGCCGACGTATAAGTTCTTAAAAAAGATAAAAAATGCAAAGTCGATGGTTCCTATGCAGGTTTCGCGATGTTTTTACACACCGAAAACTCCCTGCATATTTACATTAGTACCAAAGAACTGATTGTAAAAATGCAATATTGAGATGAAATTCAAATGAGTCCTAATAAAAATACACCTTTATTCCAACTGAATAGTTAGAAACATTCCAAGCTGCACATAAGTGCAGCCCGTTGCATTTAAAGAGCCCCATTTTGCATAATGAATAATTGATCCGTTTCCTGATCGTGTGCTGAAGAAAACTCGCCAATTGAGCGGATTTCCAAATGAAATAAAGGTTTTTACGATTGTAGAAGTTGGTATCTTTTTTAACGTGATTAAGTGGCAAATTGGTTGAGGCTCCTAATGGTGATTTCCGAATAAAGTGAAGAATTTTTACGATTTATTAATAGCCTCCTAATAGTTCAAAGGTTATAATTGTTATAGATAGATAAAATCTTTATTTCACATCAAGAAATAAACAAAAAGAAGAATCAAAGTTATATAAACAGTGGAACTATGAACGGCCTTATCACTTATAGCTGTCATTATATGTACCAGCCTTTTTTAATAGCCCACTGCAGGACGTAGGCCTACCCACGAAGGGTGATTGGGGCATATCCACCACGCTGGCCCAGTGTGGGTTGATGGATTCACATACGCCATCGAATTTCTTCTACGGACGTATGCAGGTTGCATCACGATGTTTTCCTTCACCGAAAAGCCAATGATATGAAATTGTGTTGTACAGCGTTGTACAGGGTTTTTCGTATAGGGTTAAGTCTAAGCTTACTGTTGTATGTTTCTGTAGGATTATTCGCATAGTCCATTCTAAGCTGATTGAGGTTAGGTCATAATAATAATCACTCTCTATCGGCTTAGTACCTACAACCTTTCTGAATAACCCTGTATATAATTTATTACATGTGTTGGCGAACTTTTTATAGTATTATTATTATTATTAATGTAAATTATTTTCCAAAAACCTTATGTTTTTTTTGTTTTTTTTTGGTTCCGTAGATAAAGGGTAAAAACGGGACCCTATTACTAAGACTCCGCTGTCCATCTGACTGTCTGTCTGTCTCCACGCTGAATCTCATGATCGGTTATAGCTAGAACGTTAAAATTTTCACAGATGATGTATTTCTGATGCCGCTATAACGACAAATAATAAAAAAATATAAATAAATAGATATTTTAGGGGGGCTCCCATACAACAAACCTGAATTTTTAGCTGTTTTTCGATTGATATTAATAACGGTGACAGGTAGATGCTTGAAATATTCACAGAATATTTAGTTAAATAATCACTTTATAAATAAATAATTAAACAAAATAAATATTTAGGGGGGCTCCCATACAAGAAACATTAATTTTTTGCTTGATATTAATAACGACAACAGGAAGATGCTTGAAATATGCACAGAATATTTAGTTGTATATTCCCTACAAAAATAAATAATTTAACTAAAATAAAATATGTTAAGGGGGGCTTCCGCACGCATACTGTTTTCCGCATACTGTACGGAATCTGTCGTGCGCGAGTCCGGCTCGCACTTGGCCGATTATTATTATTATATATTTTTATTATAATTAAAAGTATAAATCACAAGCATAGCTTGCTCCTTTGGCAGGCATCAGTGGATCCGCAGCCAACACTGAGAGGCCTTTTTACATAAAATGTTATAAAACTTATCTGTTAAGTGCATAGAGAAGTATGATAATAACTATTGCTAGATATGATTTACAGTATTTCGGGTTATTGTGATGTGGTGATAGATGATACAAAGATGGGTTATAGGATGAGGTGCGGCACCCGCCAAATAATGCCTCATTTCACAATGTTTAGGCGGGTAGTGACTAGCCATCCACTAAATGGGCCCCCCATAAAGGCTGCCGTAACTTGGCGCCGGAGGGGCAACATCGGTGTGGACGGCTTAGGGTGTCGAGAGGTGTGCTGCGCTTTCACTAGACGCTACTCGCGTCGTTATGCCCTTTAACACTTCCACCCTGGAGCTTAGGTTCTTAGCTCTTGCGGTTTCCACTCCAAGCCGGCCAGTTAAGGCAAGAGAGGATTCAGGGGTCTCATTTAGCCCCAGGGAATCAGGGTACGCGGTGTCGCCACTCACCGACGGCTCGCCACAAAGCCGACCCTGCGATTATTATTATTATTAATAAGTAGATTATTTTAGTTCTTTCTTTTGTTCTTCCTTTTTTCACTTCTTTTCCCAAGAGAATTTAATTTACGTTTATTCTTTTCACGTTTCAATAGAGTGATTATAAGCCCGATTACAGAGGCGCCAGCGTAAATTTATTAGCAACGTAAGAAGCGTCCTCTCTATCGAACGCCTAAAGTGAAAAAGAAACAGAACTATTCTATTTAGCTATTTTAATTACGCTGGCGCCTCTGTAATCGGGCTTATCTCATTCAATTTATTCAAGACAGTACAATTGAATTCTTTATTTTAATTTTTTACACCTTAATTATTTGCTACATAGCAATATGATGATATTATTATAAGTTATTGACGTGTAAGATATTTTACATTTTAATTTGAATATGAATCTTCTTTGTATTTTAATTTCTTCAATTGTTTCAGTTATTGTCTTCTTCAACGTGAGTGTACGCAATAATGCAATGCACGAACACTACACGTATGATTATTTTCGCAATAAATGACAAAACCGACATCCACCGTGTTAAAAATTCGAATTGTTTAAATAGTTGATTTTTCAAAAACCGCTCAGCCGATTTCTGTAAAATTTAAATGGGACCACTTCGGGAGTATACCCTTTCGAACTAAAAAAGATTTTTTCGATTCGGTTTACAATTGGCGAAATTATCGATCAACATACACAAAAAATACACAGAAAACGATCATAGAACATCTTTTTGGAAGTCGTTTAAAAAGCCGTGGTGTGCTCAAGGATTGTAACAACTAAAATTGTCAACTGTTGCAAATATCCCAAAGCAACATCCTGTTTTCATTTAACAAAGAGAAACTAAATGCTAAAACCACTCGGATTTCCAAACCAATATTTATTTGCTTACCAACTAGTTGTTTAGAACTTGTAGCTGGTTAGTCTCTAGAGGAACCCTGAATTAATTGGGATAGAGTAACAAAAAATACAGTCCAATTCAAAACTTGGCATCTTAATTATACAGAACACTGAATAATTTTGTTCGTGGTCTTTCGGGAATGTTCCATAACTTTCCGGTAGGTTTTATCCGGTTTGCTTTAGCCTTTTAAGCTCTTAATGCCTGAAGCACATTGTCGCAGCCGCTAGTTTAAATTAACTTCGTTTTCGTAGCGTCGCCGCTGGCCGTAGCAGCGTAGGCCTACGATAGTAGACTTTAGAATTTGTATTTTTTTTAGCGAAACTGGTTTTATTTGCGGTAAAAAAGAGTATTTTTTATTTCATTTCATTTATTTCCACAATACACATATCTTTACAGGTTTAACCTAATGCGATAGTGCAGCAAACAATTAGAAAACAAAAATCTTAAATAAATACGATTTACAACCACAACTTATTAGGTACTAGGTACATATAATCTCAACAACATTATACATACCAGTGTTTTCATATCGGCCTTATATCGTCTAATTTCTTGTAACTAGTTATTTTTGTCAGTAAGTCATCGCAGCAGCAAATATCGGATTATAGAGTTAAATGTCGGTATTGTTGCTACTTAGCGCGAAAACTGCCGTGTCTATATAGTTATTCTTGAATCCATGCTTCGAGCAAATATCTACAGAGTCACAGTCCCTAAGTGAAATTACTAAAAAAAATGTCCAAGCGCCGTCATACATGCCGACATAGATACTCGTCACAATGACCATTTTCTTGAAACTCGACGTCTTATGTCACCTAATTAGTGCTTGTAATCGAGCACTTTGTCATCGCGCGGCGTTGTAGACGGCTTGAAATCGCCATACGACAAACTAAAAAGCCTGTCCACTAAGTAGCTAGAGCAGGGTTTTGGCTCGGACACTTTTTTGCACGATTGTGACTCTATAGATATTTGCTCGAAGAATACATGCCATATTTTTAAATAATCTATAATTTATTAATTGGTTAGTAGTTAACTGTTTTATCTATAATAACATAACCACCTACCTACCAGATACCTGGCAACGACTAATAAAAATATATTGATTTGATTCGTAGACAAAACTGTGAATTAGGTAATTAAATCCGAAAAAAACTGTCCATTAAACTTGAAAAACCGATCGTTTTACCTCAAATCCGTATCCTTACTAATATCATAGACAAAAGTTTTGTCTATGCTAATATTATTGTAAATCCGAAAGTGTATTTGTTGGTTTGTTTGTTCCTATTTCACTCAGCAACGGAGCAACGGATTGGCTTGATTTTTATCATGCACATAGTTTGAAAGACAGAAAATAACATAGCCTACTTTTTATTCGGGAAAAAAAGGTTCCCACGGGATAGAACAAAAATCAAAATATTAAGTGGGTGGAGCCGCGTGCAAAAGCTAGTCTACACAATAAATCTTAATCGCAGTACAGCCGCCGGCGGCCGCGATGGGTACCGTGGCTCAGATAACACGTTAAATTGTAGGTCTCGGTAGTTTTAAACGTTAAGCCATGTCAGAGGGTCTCAGACGACTCAAAAACTTAAAAACCCGGCCTATAAGAACTTACTTACTTTTACCGCGATAGTGTGCTAATGCCCTTATCTTAGGGTTGACACGCAAGGTCCGGCTAACCCTTGCGGGATTGTCTTGTCGTGGGTTTATTTATTTTTATTACACAACCCTTATGTAGGCACTACAAGGTTTTAAAACCGCATGGAAGGGTAGATAATTCTAGCTTTCACGAAATAAATATACCATATTAGATGCTAGTTTGGGTCTGTTATTTTACTTGCTCTTAGAGATTTTTTTAAGATAAATGTCACTGTTTTGCTCTAGGGTTAACTCTAAGGTTAGTTTATTTACAGTTAGGTAGGTATTTTACTTCTGACATTTGTCGCTTTGTCTCTGTCTAACCTGTGAAGATGTGTAATGACTAGACATGGACAGCGAAATGTCAGAGGCAAAATAACTGTGAACGAACTGTAATGCTTGCTCCCACGATCGCCACGTGGGTATTAAGTATTTATCTTCTGTAAATGTTGTATTTTACCAACACAGGTGCACCTACGTATGACTGTAAAGCGTGGGACCTAGCCTTGCTATATCTCGTGTTTTCTTATTTTAAAAACAGAGAATGAATTTATCAGATTACTCACCTTGTATTTTTGATTCAGGGTTTTGTTTCCACTTATAAGATTGCCTCGGCGGCCCAGTGGTTATTGACCCTGACTCCTAAGCAAAAGAAGCGTGGGTTCAACCCCCACCCAGAGCAAGTATTTATGTGATTAAGATATGTCTACTATACACTTTTATATGTCCAACTAGTTATAGAAGTGGTTTGCATTCAGTTTGCTCCTTTGATCTTTCTTTGCTACTGCCTCGGTGGCTCAGTGGTTAGTGACCCTAACTTCTGGATCAACGAGGCGTCGGTTCGATCCCCACCCAGGGCAAATATTTATGAACATAAAATATTTATATTTATGTGATGAACATAAGTGTTTTCTCTGTGTCTGGGTGTTATTTAGTTACTATCTATATTAGATAAGTATATACCCAATGCACGTGTACCGCGATAAAGATCACAAATAAAATTAAATACTTAGGCGTCATAATAAATAGTACTCTAACTTTCAGACCACATTTGGAAGCCTTAAATAACAGACTTCGTAAATTAATGTTTGTTTTTAAAAAACTGCGACATGTCGCGGATTTAAAACTAATCAGACAGGTTTATTTCGCTCTCTGTCAATCTATTATAACTTATTGCATAACTTCATGGGGTGGTGCGGGTAAAACTATATAACTAACTGTAGAGCGAGCCCAACGAGCGATACTCAAAGTTGGTACTTGTCGTCCTTTTATTTTTCCTACTAAACTACTCTATGAATCATGTAAAGTACTAACAGTAAGGTAGTTGTTCATACTAAACATCGTTCTAAAACAGCACGCAGCTCTTCCCTATAGCGGAGAAATTACTAACAAAAGACGGAATTTTAATGTCTGCCCTCAACTAACAAACTCAAAACATGCTTTTAGTTCTAAATTTTACAGGTTTCTTGGGCCGCTTCTCTACAATAGGTTAAATGCGTTAGTTAAAATATATCCGGTCAACTACAATAACTGCAAAAAACTAATCACGGAAGTCCTTCACAATATGTCGTACGATGATACGGAAAAATTGTTGTTTATAGTGAAATGAGATGAAAATGCAATTTTTAACTTTCATATTATTATAGGTATACAAATTTCGCGTGCAATTTTTAAATATTAGGTAGACATATATTTTATAGCTTAGTCTTCAATGTTTTAGTAATGTATAAAACATTAGGTAGGTTTTTAGGTAGTACGTCACACGATTGCACTGTAATCAGTTTTAGCAGTATTTTACTTAGTTTTAGGTAGCAAATAGTTATTTTATTTATATATATATTTAGCATTTTTTGCTCTTTTTCAGCCTGAAACACAGGTTTCACCTAGTTTAGGCAATTGTGTGTGTGTGTGTGTGTGTGTGTGTGTTATTTTTTAAATGTTTTAGCTTTTCAAGTGTAATGTTGACTTTGATGTTTTTAAATAAATTATTTTATTTTATTTATTTATTTTATGGTATGTATTTAAAATTAAGTATAGTGTAATATATCAGTCCCTGGTAGCGATATCACAAGATTTGCTTAGTTTGGGGTCAGAGGCCGTGTGTAAGATGTCCCAAAAATATTTATTAAAAATTTATTTATTTATTTATCAGACCGCTTGTCCGCCATTATAGACATGTGTTTCACTGATATTTATATTACACCGAAAAACAGTCAGTAAAATCAGTAGAAATTTGAATTGCAGTACATCCACGCTGGCCTAAAGCGCGTTGGTGGATTCACATACCTACGCCACCGAAACTCTTCGGACGTATGCAGGCTTCCTTACAATTTTTCATTTCATCCATCCATCAGCCATAGGAAATCCTCTGCTGGACATAGGTCTCTCCTTGGCTTGCATCCAACGCGATCCTGCGGTCTTAATGAGGACTTTCGTCCACCTTGTCCTACGCTGCGCTAAACGGTGTGTGGTCTTAACTAGAAAAAATTTCGACCCCATCAGTCCTCTGTGTTATACCTTTACCGAAAAGCAAAATATGGACTACTATAAAGAATGGTACATTATTTCCTACGAAGACGTGGCCATTGTGAGAACTCAAGCATAAACTCCTAAAAAGTACTCCATTCAGTAGTCTCAAAGCTAATATTTTAACGCAAACAGACACAGGAAATTAGCCAAGCTTCTTATTAAAATAAGTAGACGTAGAGATTATCCCGTATCCCCTGCGTGCCTCGCTTTTTTGCCCGTACTCGTAGTAAAAGAAACGTGAAAGATTAACCTTCACCTATCTGACAACTAAAAAAGACATATTCCATCATCATCATAATATAAGAGCAAGGCTCTTGTAGGTGGAGCAACTTCCACGTCTCGCGGTCTTCTGCTTTTCACCTCGCTGTACGACATGATATCTACCTTTTCTTTAATTTGAAGTGAAAGGACAGGGGAAGACCACGCAAAACATTTCTAGATATATTCCATGTCCATTATTATTTATTTACAAACACGGCTAGGATAGCTAGTCATGCATGCTGGAACACCGTCAGCAACAATAACAGTTGTTCATTAGCAGCTCTACCCAGAATAGCCGGACGGCAAAACCGCTGAGTACGCGTCTGGCTCTACGGTGGTCCGGTATGCATTAGCGTGGGAGTCGATAGATAAGACCGCGCCCGTTAGCTTTTAGTTTAGCTTTAAGTCAGTTATAATTCAACTCCCATTGTAATCGGACATAATTAAATAAGTGAAAATTCATTTTTGTCTTTTTAAAAACAAAAACCCGCGGCCCTCAATTTTGACTGGCGCAGCCGGTAGGATTGCTGGGATACGTCGCGTAAAGTCGTAAGGTGCTATTCGCGCGTACACGTAGTTACGGTTTCTTAAATTCAGTGACCGGGCTCGCAGCAATCCGAACCAACAAATAAATTTGTCTTCATTGGACGCGGCAGTTTTTACAAGGCATTACTAACTACAGCAGAAGGATGAAGACGGGCGTTATGTGAGTAAACCTTTTCGCATTCCATTCCCTGTTTTCATTTATTTCCGTTGGTTAGACCAAATAATCGTTATTTGATTTTCCATTGCGTACTGACATCGTCGCTATAATTTCGTTTACTTAGTTAAACTAGTTTTATAAATTGTGTTAAGGTATTAATTAAGATAAATATAACAAAATGGTAGACCAGCCAATCAGAATTGTACCCAAAGATTTATTATGTATAATACCTAAATATGAGGGGGAAGAAAATCTGCTAAATCTTTTTATAAGAAAAGCACACTATATATATAACGGGTATGGCTCAACAACTAATGCAGTACAGCAACAATATGTATTCCACGCAATTACCAGTAGATTGCATGGTAGAGCCGCTGCTCTACTAAGTGAGCGCGAAGATATAAATTCATGGCCCGCGCTCAGAGAGGTATTAATTCAGCATTTCGGCGACCCACGCTCCGAGGAGTGTATCGCGATTGAATTAGAACAAATGCGTATTAACAACGGGGAAAGTTACATAGATTTTTGTCACAGGATACAGCAGACCCGTAGCACACTCTTTGCCAAGGTTAATCTTTTAACTGACGAAGGAGTAAAAGCGGCTAAAATGATAGTGTATAATAATATGGCATTAAATGTATTTTTATACAATCTGACTGAGGACTTAATCCGCATCGTACGCCTGAAAGGGTGCCCCAATTTAGAGGTCGCGCTAAGTATAGTCACGGAGGAGGTCAACTTTATGACTCAGTTTAACGCCAAACAAAAACAGCGACAGGCCTCGGCCGCACCCAGTACCTAAACCAATAAGCACCATCCCAAATAATAACTATAAATTCGGATTACCAACCAACCCTCAAAACAAATTCGTTGCGCCTAACCCAGGCTTTAAGTTCGGTATTCCGCAACAACCCCAAGGTTTCAGATTCGGCCTTCAGCCCCAAAACACACCCCCACAGATTGGTTTTAGACCTAATTTTCAAACGAGCACCCCACCAACAGGTTTCAGATTTAATCAAAATGCAGGACCCCAGAACTTTAGATTCGGCGCTCCACGACCAAATTTCAATTTCGGACAAGGTCCTAGACCACCATTTAACTCAAATTTTGCAAGACCACCTATGCCACAGCAACCTTTTGGCCACGGATTTAAATTCGGCATCCCGCCAAACGCAAACCGCCCCAAACCGTTAGAAGAACCGGACGTCTCGATGAGGACAGCCCGACCATTCAGGCAAAACATGTTGAATGCCTCAGCTGACACAGAAAACGTATTCTATAATAACGAAATTGTAGAGGAAACAACCGAGCAAAATGTCGATGCCGCATATTACGACGAAAACTACATGTACAATACAGAGGTCCCAGAAGTCCATGACATGCCCGCGGAGGCGTACGATTACGCAGATATGACGAGTACTGAAAATTTTCAGTTAACGGCCTCCAGTTTTCACCCGAAATAATAGAGTTAAATTGCAGTTCTGTTCTAAAATTACCGCACATAGTAATACCTGAAATCAAAGCACGCTTCATGATTGACACCGGAAGTACAAGGTCCTTCATTAGTCCTGCAAAAGCGGACGAATATTTTGCTGCTTTCAAATACTACGAGCCGTTCGAGGTGATAAGTACCCACGCCCGTAGCCAACACAGTGAGGCCATTTGCATACCGCTACTAAAAACTTTCCGATGCGTAGGCAAGCACAAGTTCTACGTGTATGACGTCGACAGTCGTTACGACGGCCTAATAGGAAGCGATCTATTGAAACAACTAGAAGCTACAATCGACATGAAAAATCAGATCCTACAAACACCCTACACAACCATACCAATTATATACAACCCGCCGTACGAAATACTACTAGAGCCCCGAACAGAATCAAGAGTCAAAGTCCCCACCGACCTACAAAATGGTGAGGCCATCATAGATTTTGTCGATTTTGGACAAGGAGTAAGAATGCCAAGGGCCCTTGTCACGTGCGAAAATTCATTCGCGTACACGGTGATTCAAAATACTTCCGAAGACACTATTTCAATGGCATTTGCTAAGCCGCTTTAAGTAACCAAACACGAAGGCGACGAATGTAACATAAACGTAACTTCGAGTAGTTACGAGGTTGACCAACTCTTAAAAGAAAATCTAAAAAAGTTACGGCTAGACCACACCAATAAAGAAGAACGAGAAGCTATAGAAAAATTATGTTCTGAATATCGAGACATTTTCCACTGCGAAGGTATACCACTTTCTTTCTCAAACAAGGTCAAACACGAAATTAGAACCAAAAACGAGGACCCTATATTCATTCGACCGTACAGACATCCACCCCTTTATAATGAAGAAATCCGGAACCAAGTGACCAAACTCTTAGAAAATGACGTCATAAGGGAATCGCACTCACCTTGGAGCGCACCAGTACACCTGGTACCCAAAAAGACGGACGCTTCAGGCGAAAGAAAATACCGAATGGTCATAGATTATCGCCGTCTCAACGAAGTGACCACGGATGATAAATACCCGCTGCCTAATATCGCCGATCTCTTTGATAAATTAGGGAAATCAGTGTATTTTAGTACCATCGATTTAGCGAGCGGATTCCACCAAATTGAAGTGAGGGAAGAAGACCGACACAAGACAGCGTTCTCCACGCAAGCGGGTCACTACGAGTTTACCCGAATGCCATTCGGTCTGAAAACGGGACCAGCTACGTTTCAGCGCGCAATGGACAACGTGCTCAGAGGATTACAAGGACTGCATTGCCTCGTGTACTTAGATGATATAATTGTGTATTCATCTAGCCTGCAAGAACACATCGAGAAATTGCGTATGGTTTTCGACCGATTGAGGGAGACAAACCTAAAAGTGACATTGGATAAGTGTGAATTCTTCCGCAAAGAGGTACTTTACCTTGGCCATATGATAACTAAAGATGGACTTAAACCTAATGATGATAAGATACAGGCCGTTCTGAATTTCCCAATTCCAACAACGACTACCCAAATTAAAAGCTTTTTGGGACTAGTGGGATATTACCGTAAATTCATTAAGGACTTCGCCAAAATCACCCGGCCCTTAACATCCTGTTTAAAAAAGCGAAACAAAATAGAACTCACAGAAGAATTTGTAGGCGCTTTTGAGAAATGTAAAGAGCTGTTAGTAAATGCGCCTATCCTGCAATTCCCGGACTTCACAAAACCATTTATACTCACAACTGATGCGTCGGATTTCGCGGTCGGTTCAGTAATATCCCAGGGCCCTATAGGCTCTGATAAACCAATAGCCTATGCCAGTCGCACCCTGAACGACGCTGAAACCAGGTATAGTACCGTAGAAAAGGAGCTATTAGCCATTGTTTGGGCCGTGAAGCATTTCAGGCCATACCTATACGGTAGGCGGTTCACCATCTATACCGACCATAGACCCCTTGCCTGGCTCAATAATATGAAGGAACATAACAGCAAACTCACCAGGTGGAAGCTCCGTTTGGCAGAATTTGACTATGACATCGTCTATAAAAAAGGAAAACAAAATTGTGTAGCGGATGCCTTATCGCGTATCAAGGTCAACGCGATAGAGAAAGACGTCGACTCTAAGAAGGTCAATGTAGAAAAGAAACAGAAGAGAAACCAAGAAAAGGAAACAGATAGAGACACTCCAGACGACGACAATATAACCGTCTACCAGATAATACCGTCAGAATCAGAAGAAGATAAAAGCGAGGACACAATCATCTTGTCATCCGAATCGGAATACGCCCCGCTTACCCCTCTATATGAACCAAGGTCGCCTTTTTCTATTCCATCCGCAACAAGCGGCACGTTGACAGCATCGGAACACTCGGAAACGGAACATTCAGTTTACGAAACGGATTCTTCCGGAATCCCCATTATGAACGAAGCCATCGATACTAAGCCGAACCAAATATTAATACACACGTGGTTCAGAGGAGAGCTGGCAGTAAAGAACTTATCAAGGCCAAAACAAAAAATTTTGGAAGTCCACTTACCATTGGAAAGACTAGATTTAGTAAAACAGTTCTTAAAAGAATACATTAAACCAAAAGTGAAATATTTCATCTATTTTGAAGATAAAGGACACCGAAAACAATTCGCCGAAGTAATTACCACATTATTCAAAAAGGATACCGTAAAGATTATCGAATGTACGCAGAGGGTCATATATATTGAAGATGAAAATGAGCAGGTAGAAATTGCGAAAAAGTACCATATTGGAAAAACCTGCCACCGAGGAATAAAAGAGACGACTACGCATCTAAAACGAACATACTATTGGAATAACATGGAGGTTACAGTAGCCACCATAATAAATTCGTGCGACGGTTGTAAAACCATGAAGTACGACAGGAAACCACTGAAACCGGAACTACAACTCACGCAGACACAAACAAAACCATTCCAAGAGATTTTCATCGATGTTTTCACCATAGAAGGAAAATCATATCTAACTTTAGTCGACGCTTTCAGTAAACTCGGACAAGCCATGGCGATTGAGAACAAAACCACACCTGAAATAATTAGGGCTCTTATTAGGTATTTTTCTATCTATGGAGTACCACATAGAATCAGTGCTGACTCCGGGTCAGAATTCAATAATGCCCTGCTGAAGGAAACTTTAAGCCTCTATAAGGTAGACTTACATATTGGTACCCCACACAATTCGAACTCAATGGGGGTGGTCGAAAGGTTTCATTCAACCCTTATCGAAATTTATAGGCTAGCCAAATATGAACACAAACTCACAGATGCAGCGTCAGTAATGACCTACTCGCTCATGTCATATAATCATACAATCCATTCCACCACAGGACTAACGCCTTTCGAAGTAGTATTCGGTCACACCGACTCTAAGAACCCATTTAATGTCGAATTTAACAGGGAATATACACAAAAATTAGTGCAAGACCACAAAAACCGCATTAAATTCCTATACAAGTATTTAACAGATAAAGCTATAAATATTAAAAAGAAAATCAAGGAGAAACTTGGAGGGGAAAAAGAGTTCAAAGTAAAGGAGGGAGACACTATTTTCGTAAAAGGCGTAAACGTTAGAAGAGGAAAGGATAAACCGCGGTACGAAAAGGCGGAAGTCGTAGGAGAAATAGACAGGAACATAGTACCGATTAAAATGAAAGGTCGTGAGACTAAAGCACCAATTAAGGATTTAAAACGTCCTTCACAGGTGCGCCCTGGTCCTGCTGCAGACGTCAGCTGCCCTGGCCCTTCTACTTCAGCAGATCAGGGATAACCCCGGAATCCTCCCGATCAAAGAAGGTCAAGCTCTTATAAGTAGTGATAAGTGGTCTATTATTAAGACTCTAGATTTAAGTTTAATCAGAGACGATTTAGATTTTAATTTTGATAGATATTTAGATTTGAATAAGCATGTAGAGAACCATTTCGGAAACAAACCTATTAACGCAGGCATCAACGACATAAAGACTCAGACAGATTTTATTAAAAATATTACTATGCAGAAATTAAACCAACTAATGCCAGTTAAAAGAGTTAAACGCGGCCTCCTAAATCCCTTGGGATCGATAATCAAATTAATTTCCGGAAATTTAGACAATGACGACGCCATGAAATATGACACGTTAATACAAAATATAAAATCTAAGCAAATCACGGAAAATAAAAGAGTAACAGTGGTCGTAGAAATGCTGAAATCATTGGTGAACATTACAAACGATACTAGAAACAATTTCATTCAATTGGATAAGGCAATTTGGGAAGTTAAGCAACAGTTAATTAACGATAACGCAACTAAGGATACTCTCAAGATCATTAACACGTATCACTTATTTTTCCATAATTTCCAAACTTTCTATACCATATTGAACGAAATTGAAACTACTGTAGCTTTCAGTAAGTTAGGTATGTTACACCAAGCTATTTTAGACTCTAACGAATTGTTGTCAATACTTAAGGATGTAGAACGAAAAGGTAAACTTATGTTCACGGCAAACTTCGAAAATCTACTGAAATTAGAGCAATGTATAGAGTTAAAAGCTTACGCGAAGGAAAATCAAATAACTTTCATTATGGACATACCCCTTGTAGAAAACGACACATATACATACTACAAGGTCCTCCCCCTACCTGTCTCAAATTCCCGTAGCCAAACTCACGTTATCCTGCCAAAATTTCCCTATTTACTGACGAAAAGGTTGAAAACGGTGTCACTAACACGCCCATGTAAGGAAATAGAAGAGTCCTTATTTCTCTGTGAAGAAGATAACTCATCCTCCTTGGTCAAGGATACCTGCATTGCCAACCTGCTCCGATTCGCAACGGATACAACGCAGTGCCACCAGATACCAGTTGACGTAGAAGAGGTAAAAGTGCAGAAAATACAGGACAACCGATGGATGGTGTTTGCCAGGACGGACGTCCTCCTCACTCAAAATTGTGGCAACGAGATAACCCATCACCACCTGCGAGGTACCTACATCGTGACTACAGACGACGATTGCGAAGCCGAAGTCGAAGGCTTAGTCATGAGAAAACATCGAGAGTACTCAAGAAGATTGTCTCTACCTGCATTACCCATTATAAACCTGCCTGCATTGGTGCCGCTGGAGAGGACGCGCTTCGTGGAGCCCTTGAACGTGAAGGGCATAGACCTCACCAACCTACAGCAACTAGCCAGCATTTTAGTGAAAAGTGAAAGTGAAATGGGTCAATATAGTGAGCGTGATAGTGCGATTAACATGAAGAGAATAAGCATAGGAACACTAATTTTATACGTAATTTTAGTTATAGTTTTTACATTTTGTGTTTCATTTTACTTTTATCGACGAAATTATCGTGGCAAAGAAAATCTGCGCGATAATTTCGATCTTAAGGAGGGAGGAGTCATGCATGCTGGAACACCGTCAGCAACAATAACAGTTGTTCATTAGCAGCTCTACCCAGAATAGCCGGACGGCAAAACCGCTGAGTACGCGTCTGGCTCTACGGTGGTCCGGTATGCATTAGCGTGGGAGTCGATAGATAAGACCGCTCCCGTTAGCTTTTAGTTTAGCTTTAAGTCAGTTATAATTCAACTCCCATTGTAATCGGACATAATTAAATAAGTGAAAATTCATTTTTGTCTTTTTAAAAACAAAAACCCGCGGCCCTCAATTTTGACTAGCTTGCCTAAAGGAAAATGTTCATGGCATTTTAACTAAATTAATTTTAGTCGATGATTTTGATTACCTTGACTTCTTTGAGAATCGAATTCTTTTTGTTGCAACTAGAAGTTTTTATGACAGAAAATATGCCTTGGTAGGCTTGCCGGTAAAAACCAAAATGCAATATTGTTAATTTAAAAAAAAAATTAGTAAAACACTTTTTGATAAATAAGCTACCACAGGTATTGTAAATAAATCCATTCATCAGCCGTATGACGTCCACTACTGGACATAGGCTTCCTCAATGGATTTTCAATAAGGCCGGTTAGAAGTCCTGCGATCTTAACTACATGGTCAGTCTACCTGGGCTTACTAGTCCGTGGTTGTAAATTAATAATATTTGATAAAAAAAAATATGACTCATTTAGTTATCAGATGAGCGACGGTCGATCTTCACCGGCTCTTAGACTATTTCTGCCAGAATTCATGATGCTTGCCAAATTAAATTTGAGCACGTATGACGCTGTCATCTTAATTAGGTCATGACGGTCGTGACGGTCATAAGTTCTTCTCTCTCGGGTAATTTGGCAACGCTTAGAAAGTGTTTTTGGGAAAACCTAGGCTGCTTTGTGCTGGGCTGAAAGAGAAGAAAAGAAATAAATATTTGGGGACATCTTACACACGATCTCTGACCCCAAACTAAGCAAAGCTTGTGATATGGTTACTAGAGACTGCTATACTACATATACATATTTTGAAATACATACTTATATAGATAGTAACTAAATAACACCCAGACACAGAGCAAACACTTATGTCATCACATAAATACTTACCCTGGGTGGGGATCGAACCCACACCTCTTTGACCCAGAAGTTAGGGTCACTAACCACTGAGCTACCGAGGCAGTCAAATAAGATAAGGAAGCAACATGACAGCTTAATTTTTTTGAACTTTATGATTAGTGATGGGCTGGCCAAACACGGGTCGGCAGCCTTTAAATTTTAAAGGCTGTATTTTAAATGTGTCTTTAGAGATACATAATAATGATGTTCCAGAATAAAGGCACTTAAATACCCGTTTTGAAGTAAGAAAAGGCGTCTTGTTCAGCATGCAAACAATTTAATATCAGTCTGATAATGACAACGCCATCTTTATTTTTCTTTTATCTGAGGATAAAAATGTCGTAGAATTAAGACTTACTTATAAAGAAAGACATTTCGTAGTTCAACCGTTAAAGGACAATATAAAGTTAAAAAACACATTAGTGAAATTTATTTCATGTAATTAGGTTAACTATCTACTTAATTTGACTCAACTAAGTCTGTAATAACTCTTCGGAGACGAAATTTTTAACGTAGTTTTTATGAAAAGTTTCTGCTGTTTGTTCTTAAACAAACTATTGCCAGTTTAGTATACAGTTTGTAACGTGATATAAAAAAAATTAACATAAAATATTTGAATTTAAACGGGGTAGTGTAAGTGTAAGTGTTACTTGCGATCTGTGGCAGGCACGTTTGTAGGATGAGATCCGCAAGTGGAAACACGTGTAGGCGGGCAGGTAAGCCACCAGGCTCGCCCGTCGATACGACCAAAATGACGTGTGCAAAAATCAGGAGTCCGTAATCAACATCGCCGGGTCCGTCGGGGGATCAATTGGGTCGCGGGAAGAGATCGCCGGGTCGCGGGA
Organism: Hypomecis punctinalis; assembly: GCA_949316475.1. NCBI lineage: Eukaryota > Metazoa > Arthropoda > Insecta > Lepidoptera > Geometridae > Hypomecis > Hypomecis punctinalis. The sequence goes on from OX438814.1 coordinate 20,800,841, forward strand.
AAACATCACCGGGTCGCGGGAAAAGGCTATGGACAAACCAGACGGCAAATAAGTATCACTCGTATTTTTCACCGGGAAGATTCCAAGATCAAAAAAGTGTTTTCACGGCGAACCAAAATTCAGATGAATTGACAAGCGAATCACTAAATCAATTGACTAACCTCTTACGCCTTTTCTTAAACGCTTCCGCCCTCAGGCAGATGGATGTCGGGCGCTTCCTCAAAGTCTCGACAAAAAAGGCCATTCTCGATTTGAGAAGCTTTCTTCAATTCTATCAAAATTCGCCAACTCACTATTCCTGTCACCTTTGAACCGTTTCGAATCACGCATCCACCTATGACGTCACCGCACTTAATCTACTACGTCTTGTAAACAAAATAACATGATTTTACTTTCCATTCTTCCAACAAGGTTATGAAAATACAGACATAAATAACTTCTTTTTTTTTCTTTACGGATCAGTCCGAACAATGACAGCGACAAGCAGTCCATACATGACAGCGTCAAACCAACTGTCACTTTTACTGTCTCATACCTTGTCAACTTCAAAGTCACTGCATTTGCAATTTCATTTGCTATTTAATGTTTTCGATTTTAATTCATAAAGTATATTAAGTAAACAAAGGTCGAAAAGTGCAAAAACGAATTATTGTGATGTTTAAGTGTCGTGCAACGAGAAAAAATAAGTATTGTTAGTAGCTACGCTACAAGTTAGACAGAGTTATCTGCTTATTCTGTATTAAGCCAAAAGAGGGTTATTAAGGCCATTTTTATGAACAACTTTTACTATGAGGCCAACCCAAAAATCGAGAAAAGAAATCAGTTGTTCCATACAAAACTGCAACTCGGAATCGACAAAATGATTGAAACAGCTGACTTTTTTAAATTACGGTTTGGCCCATTGTGAAAGTTGTTCATAATGATGATATGAATCACCTCCCTTCGGTTTAGCACACCAGTTCTGGATAAACCTGTATGGAAAATGAACTATGGTAAGACATTTGACTGACAATAAACGGGCTATTTTAAGCAGAGGCAATCTCTATGGTCAGCTTGAGGTCAGAGGGCTAAGTGCGAGATTTTCGCTCGAGCTCGATCGCGTTAACGTTTGATGTGGTTTCTATGGATATGGCACAGCGCCATCTTGTGTCACGTCTAGAAAACAGAATAGCTAAGTGTAAGTATTTTTATGGTAATGTAACGAGCGCCAAACCTGCAACGTCTGCGATTGGCTTATTCAAGCGTGTGTGTCAATGTGCTCGCGTGTGTGCACGGCGCGCTCGGTCAACGCGACGTAAAAGTAATTCGATTTAATTTGCAAATCTCCCACTTGACACTCAGATGTTAGAACCAAGCTCAACGGGAATCATTAGGTGAGGCCATTAAGTACCTAACCAAAAGGAATCGACACGCCTAAGCACCGAAGTCTGCCAAGTCAGTTGGGGGTGAAGAAACACACACAAACCATAATATAAGCAAGTTTACACGCACACAAATGTAACTAACTAACACTAGCTGAAAATGAACGCAACACAAGCGCAGCCAGACCGATATATTTATAATTATAAAGAGCATGACCACCGGTCGTGTACTTTTGGCAGAGGGGTACGCTTTGCAGTGTCGACTCCTTTTGGTTAGATACTTAATGGGTGAGGCTGGCAAGAGAGGAAATAATGACATAACGAATTAAATATAAGAAAGCTTAACATCCAACAGGTGGATAAATCAGACAGGAAATAAAATTTGATTTTTAACCGACACCCAAAAAAGAGGAGGTTCTATGTTCGTATGTCTGTATTTTATTTTTATTTTTGTGTATGTTCATCGATATTTTCGCCAACTGTGAACCGGATCAAAAATTTTTATTTTATTCTTAGCCTTTCTAGCTTTTATTTAATTTTTATCTTATTCTTCTTATTGTCCCACTGCAGGGCAAAGGCCTCCCTTCCCTCTGAAAATGGAATTGGGCCGGACACATCTGCCGCATGCACGAAGATCTGTGGGCCAAAACCTGTACAATGTGGACACCCATCATCAACAGACCCCTCGGTAGGCCCAAAAAAAGATGGCGAGACGAGCTTGATTCCCACTGCAGTGGATGGAACACCAAAAAAATATTTTTTTAATTCGATCGGATCTCGAGGTGGTTCCATTTAAATATTTATCGAAATCAGTTGAGCCATTTTAAAAAAAATCAACAATAATGAAAAAATTGTAAACATGAATAAATTCAAGCGAACTATTCGAATTTTGAACACAATGGAAGAGGGTTTTGCCATTTTTTGCGAAAAATGATTATAGAGATAGCTATAATCAGAATCAGTTGAGTTGTCCTTGTAGAAGTCTTTAAATAAGATTTGTGTTCAACAGTGGGTGCTCTACGGCTGATATGACAAAGATAATATTATGATATAATGTTATAAAACATCCTGAATTTAAACTGTGTGTGTTCCATCCGCTAACCTTCAGATCAGACAACCAAAAGTTTACACTCCACATCAGAAAGTCAACAGCTGACTGTAAATCACATTTTATTTAGTTTCTGCATCATATTCGTTTTATTTGTATGACGTGGCGAGAGACGTATCGGTGATATATTGAATGTGTGGGTTTTGAGCATAGATATAAAGAGATAGAAACGCCATTAGTTCCCCACTGACCGTGTGGCTACGACCTTGCCGCTATACGCTGTTGACCAGCGCGGGGCGGCAAGCTCAGCGGTTGGATTAAGCACGTTCAATACGGATGTAATCAAGCGTCCCGACAGGGATGACCTTGGTGGGAAACACGAAGGACGATGAAGGTATATAATTTGGATTAAATCTGCAGTCTACATGGATGTCAACAAGATGGCAACAAGCAAGGTCACCTCTGTTGGGATGCTGGTTTACATTCGTCTGGAAAGTGCGTTAAATGTACTAAAATGTTGAATGACGCGAATTCCCGCTCCGAGCGGTGTAGCCAGCAGTTCAGAAATGTGCAGAAATTGACCGTAAATAATTATTTTTCGTAACCAAATAGCAAAACTGACTTCCATTGTGCACAAAAATCGAATAATTTGCTTGAATTGATGTATACAAATTTTCCAAAATTGTTGATTTTAAAAACGGCTTGGCAAATTTCAATAAAATTGAAATTAAAACCGTAGAAGTATACCCTTTCGAACTAAAAAAAAAATTTTTGATTTGGTTCTCAATCGGCGAAAATGTTGATGATAAATACAAAAAACATACAGACGAACATATAACCTCCTCTTTTTTGGGTGTCGGTTAAAACTACTTACTCATCGTCGTTTCCTTCACTCTCGTATCGAAACCACAAGTGCTGCAATTTATATTACTGCATTTTTTACTTTGACATTTTTTTTTATTTAAATGAATGGCCCACAGACTCCAGGGTCTGTGCCTTTTGTTAAGTAAGTTACAAGTGAAAGAATGCGACTGTACAATAGAGAGCTTCAATCTTAGTCTAAGTTAGTGGTTTCATTGCATTGCGTGAATGCCACGAGCAAACCGGCGACCTAATGCAGCACCCGATCACGAGTGAGACGCATGTATCAGCCATCGTTCTCATTTACCATATTTAAGGGAAGAGAACGACCCGACACACGATGCCGCTGCAAGAAGGAGCCTTCGATGGCGAGCATGAATGCTCAGGGCATTTCTGACATTGACAACGCGTGGATGACGTTAAGCTGCTGTAACGCTCATAGCGCAGTTTGACTAGGTGTTTGATAGCGCTTAGGTTAAATTGTATGCCCCGGTTGTTTTAACCGCTTAGCCATGTCAGAGGCTTTAAGGTGGCTAAAAAACCCTGACACCAGAAACTAGCCACCCAGCCTGTACGAACTTACTTTTGTATACTGTACTGTATCAGCCTTGTTTAATAGTCCACTGCAGGACGTAGGCCTACCCACGAAGGGTGATTGGGCCATATCCACCACGCTGGCCCGGTGCGGGTTGGTGGATTCACATACGCCATCGAATTTCTTCTACGGTCATATGCAGGGTGCCTCACGATGTTTTCCTGCACCAAAAAGCCAGTGGTGTGAAATCCCGTACATAAATTCCAAAGAACTCATTGGTACGGGACCGGGATTTGAAACCACGACCGCACGATTGTAAGGTGGGTGTCACTACCTCAAAGCCACCACGGTATCTTATGTATACGCCGCCTCCACATTACTTCGCTCTATGGTTAAGAGAAACAAAGTTTAGATTTGTTCATAAACTATTCATGAGATCACTGAGAAACAGATACTAGTATTTTCACTATATACTAGTGCTTTAGAGAGATACAATGCTAAAAAAGAATATTCTATTACTGAAAATACGCGTTCAGTTCCAGTTCAAGGTTGTTAGAAAGATCTCTCGACTATTTCGATGTATCTCGCGAGTTTCATTTTACTACAGACTAATGTTTTAATGTATACTTCCTAAAGCTAATTTTAATGCTATTGACGAGGGATGATCAATTTAAATATAATTTTAGACTTTTAATTTTGTACCATTAATTTGATTTGACTTAATAATAATAAATAAAGTTGCCAGTGACGTTGCACGCCTTGAATAGGCAAGTTTGTATTGAGTCATGGTTATATTATATCTTTACCACCTTTGTAACATGCAAACTGCAATAAAAAAATTAACTTTGACTTTGATGATTTTAATGATAGACAGACAAACATTGCGATCGACAAGTAAAATGTAAGTCATTAATTGTTAAAGGACATTTCGTATTGATAGCTGCAATAGACGTCCCACAAGAGGCCATGAGAGCCACAGTGGCCTAACTGCATTTTTGAAGTGAAGTCTTTAGCGGCGTTTGCGTTGTGCACGTTTTGTATGGATAAAATATGTTTAACTCGCGTCTGACGCGTATGTGATCGAAAATTCGTAAGACAGAGCGACAGTAGACCGTACTGTACTGTACTGTACCAGCCTTTTTAATAGTCCACTGCAGGACGTAGGCCTACCCACGAAGGGTGATTGGGCCATATCCACCACGCTGGCCCAGTGCGGGTTGGTGGATTCACATACGCCATCGAATTTCTTCTACGGACGTATGCAGGTTGCCTCACGATGTTTTCCTTCACCGAAAAGCCAATGATGTGAAATTCCGTACATAAGTTCCAAAGAAACTCATTGGTACGGGCACGGGATTTGAACCCACGACCTCACGATTGCAGGTCGGGTGTTACTACCACTAGACCACCACGGCTTACAGTACCGTACAGAAGAAGTAATATCACCCTCTCTTTCTATCGCTTGGCGGCGCACGGCGCAAGGCGCTTGCGCGAGTGTGCGTGTGTGAAATTGTATTTTGCATAAATGATAGTAATATGTTCAAATTTTCACTTCTGACGGCACTACCGGAGTGCAACCCTTCGTTTTTATTTTTCCATATTGATCTTTGTATTGGAATCTGCTCTAAACGGTAAAAGTGTAGTCATAGCGCAATAGTTTCAGTGATTAGGCCACTTTGATTCTCATTTTTAGTTATGATTGAGGCGATGGTAAGAAACAAACGCCATGATCCATGTACAATCTATCTATCTATCTATCAGCCATAAGATGTCCACTGCTGGACATAGGCCTCCTCTATGGATTTCCAATAAGGCCGGTTGGAAGCGGCCTGCTTCCAGCGCGTTCCTGCAATTTTTAATATGTCGTCAGTCCACCTAATCGGTGGACGTCCTACGCTGCGCTTGCTGGTCCGTGGTCTCCATTCGAGAACTTTCCGGCCCCATCGGTCATCCGTTCTTCGAACAATGTGTCCTGCCCATTGCCACTTTAATTTGCTAATCCTCTGGGCTATGTCGGTAACTTTGACGGTAACGTTGACTATCATTTCATGTTAGCAGAGATGTTTGTCTAGGTTATGGCAAAAAAAATCCGATTTGAAGACACCACACGACTAACTCAGGTCTTTTTAACCGATTTCAATAGGAGGTTTCGTGTGTAAGTCATTGAAGTGAAAACTTCTTAAGCGACGTAGAGCACTTTTTGGGATAGGTAAAAAATGTTAAATACCTGACGTATTGATACGATACGTAAGTTGATCGAAAATTCGTAAGGCGGAAGGAGCAAGTTTTCACTTCTGCCGGAACTCCCGGAGTGCAACTCGTTGTTTTTTAAGACAATTATGTAGATTTGTTACGCTTTTTAGCCGTGATGGCCTAGAGGTAGTGACACTCGCTTTACAATCGTGAGGTCGTGGGCTCAAATCCCGGTCCCGTACCAATGAGTTCTTTGGAATTTATGTACGGAATTTCACACCACTGGCTTTTCGGTGAAGGAAAACATCGTGACGAAACCTGCATACGTCCGTAGAAGAAATTCGATGGCGTATGTGAATCCACCAACCCGCACTGGGCCAGCGTGGTGGATATGGCCCAAACACCCTTCGTGGGTAGGCCTACGTCCTGCAGTGGACTATTAAAAAGGCTGGTACAGTTACGCTATTAATCCGCTAATTATGAACTGATTTTGCTGATTTTTTTGTTTGGTAGATCATTCTTCAGAGGTAGTCTAATTTTGATTGTATCGAAATCAGCTGAGCCGTTTTTCAAAAATCAACAGTAATGTGAAAATTACTATATCGATGACACATCGATCTGCGCTAACTATTCGAATTCTGTACACGTTTTTTTTTTTGTTTTTATTTCGAAGGGGTCAGCACGCTTACCTAGAAGATACCTATTTACTCGGGATTTGAAGACACCCACGTTGTACTTTAACGGGAAGACAGACCCAGGCAAAGCGTTCCACATTCCGGCTGTTCGTATGAGGAATGAGGATTCGAAACGCTTGATTCTAACGCGCGGAATGTCCACCATAAAAGGGTGGCGCTTTGGTCGCGTCTGTCTAGCCGTACGATAGAAGAAAGGGGCAGGGAGGACCAGATTGTACAACTCCTGGGCGCACTCTCCGAAGTGTATCCGGTAAAAGGCCGACAAACACGCCACCTTGCGACGATGCTCAAGACTTTGCAGCTGCGACTTAGTCAAGGTGTCGTTGTCAATCAGCCTCCTGGCTCGCCTCTGTTATGCCATTTTTAGCGAAAAATATTACGTAGAGCTTACTTACTGTTTATTCATTATTTTTGCTTCCAACGTTACTACAATGTATGAGAAATCGCGTACAATTTCATCAAGAGCAAGTTCTGTATCAATACATACTGATTGACATTGCTGCGTTGCAACTATGTCTACTAATAAACTTTATTTTAGCTCAAGTATACTTATGAATGCAGTATGGGACTTATTGCTGAACGATTTCTCGTTATTGTTGTCGCTTTTACTGTACGCCAATATTTATGTAGCACTTAGAGCGTAGTTTTATGCGTATTAGTGGAATTTTAAAACCAGCTTGAAAAGAATTAAAAATGGGAAGATAATTACAAAAAAATTTTTTTTAACTCGTTGGAATACTATTCAAAGGCACTGTACTAAACCGAATTTCTTCTACGGACGAATGCAGTCTGCCTCAAGATGTTTTCCTGTACCGAAACGTCCACCCATGCAACAGCCATAGGACATACACTGCTGGACATTGGACTAGCTCCACTATGGATCTGTAAAATGACTGGTAAAAAGCGGCTTGCATCCCGTATGATCCTACGATTTTGATAAAGTTGTCGGTCCAAGATATGGGTGGACGTCCTGCGCTGCGCTTGCCTGTATGTGGTGCCCACTCAAGAACTTTTTGAATCCATCGTCATCAGTATTCAGTGCTATTTATCTTGCTCACACACTACCATTTCAACTTGCCCTTCCGTAAGCTTACTTTGGTTCTACTTCGGATCTTCTCATTTCCTATTCGGTTTTTCAGAGGGCCATTGATCTCCATATCTTGCTGGAGCTTACAAATAGGGTCCATAGTAAGAGATGTTTCACACTAAATCATAAGCCACAGTCGCAGACTTTGTGACCGCGATAGCTAGTGACCTGAATAGCGAATTGTACAGACACGCAATAGGTAAAATTAGTTACAATAAATCACTTTGAGACCGTTGTGAAGAGAGTACCGAAGGGATGTCCTCTGACGGGGGTCGCCTGGCCTGACAGCCCGCTAACAGGTGACACTGACAGCCCGCAGGCGGCGTTTTGGTATTAGTACAGAATATATCAAAGCGCACGGTAGCACTGCAGCCGCGTGTGGTAGCGAATGCAATCGTGATCTTGGCTGAAAAACGGGCGAATATTTAAGTGTAAATTTTATGTAAGTCCATACTGCTACAGTATTGAAGCCGTTTCCGCGCTCGTAAATCAGCACCACCTCTCGTGTTTCGTTTATTTTGGCGATGTATCTCTTGCGTCAGATCGCGCTTTCATCACGTTTTGACACTGAGATAACGATGCGATGGTTGGGGCAATTGGGTAAATTAATACCGCCGTTTGACTGAATTGCTTTCAACAAATTGGTGCTTTTATACAAATAAGTTGCCAAGTGCGTGTCGAGACACGCGTATGATAATTATGCTTCCGTAGATGATGACGATGATTATAAAATCAATTTTTATGATGTCATTATATGTTTGAGTGCGACAAAACAAAATTGTCTAAGAAGTATGTTTCCTAAGAAATATGTTAGCCTCTGTGCGCAAGTTTAAAAATTGAAGTTTTCTGGATGGACAGACACAAATTAGTTAGAAGAGTTACGGTTTTACTACGGAACCCTAAAAAGTAAGCAATTAAGTTTGTATAGAAAAGTCGGATGGTCAACTCTGATAGCAGAGCTTCTAAGCTGTTTAAAAGCCTGTGACATAGCTACAAGGCTAAACAACCGGGCTCTACAAATTAATCTCATTCAAGTCTCGAAAAATTCTACTCGCGATCACCTGTCCGAAGATTGCTTGTACTGCTTGGAGGAGGTTAGAGGTCTGACGACCGATGAAGTCGAAAAGCTCTTGAGTGACCTTTGTGAACAAATGTGGATTTCATTTATTTTATCGCAAATAAATTTGCCCTGGACAACTCACCTGATCGTAAGGGACGTTGTGGTCCAAGATAAAGTACGCAGATTTAGACGATCTATACCTATACTATACACTAAAAATGTGTCAGAAAATAGTACGCGAAGTGGATGGATGATTTCGATGAGAGGAAGTCTATATCCACCAGCATCCTATGGCTGAAACAACGCTTATGATCTAACCACAGATATCATCATGTGTCAGTGCTTTGAAGCCACCTGTATTTGATCTGACATAATTAATTTGCATCTAACATTGTATTGATACGTCCTCTTCTTTGTCTCCAGGACAGGCAAGCTCCATTACCCCACAAATGTGTGCGGGCCACTGTTCGAGGAGGAGCTGGAGTTCTGGGGGCTGGACTCCAACCAGGTGGAGCCTTGCTGCTGGTCTACCTACAGCATACACCGCGACACGCAGGTCAGTCGGTTCCACATACAGCATCCATCCAGCCATTCATCAGCCATAAGAAGTCCACTGCTGGTCCGTGGTCTCCATTCGAGAACCTTACGGCCCCATCGGCCATCCGTTCTTTGAACTGTGTGCCCTGACCACTGCCATTTCAACTTGCTAATCCGCTGGGCTATGTCTGTTACTTTGGTTCGTCTGCGAAACAAAATTTTTTTGTTCAATCGTAGGTTTTGTGTAAATTCAGGATTTTTAGTGGGTAAGTACACTGCTATAAGGCGGGATTCCCACATAAGGGTTTCTAACGATCCTTACTTCATTGATAAGTAGCTTAGAAGTCTGGAAACAGATAAACATATTTTCATCACATCTATTCGAAAAGGACTATTTGGTTCGCCTTTAAGTGCGCCCAAAGGTGGTGTTTTCTATAAGGAACTTTATAATTGCGCCGGAATTGTCTTTGCCGCGCACTTTTTGAATTTGGAAGTATTTGTAATGTTAGCGTTCAGCGCCAAGAAAATGTATGAAAAAAATGGAAATTTAAGTTTTCATTTGTTTTATTATTACATACCATTTAATTTCAATTCAGTTGTTACTCTACGTTTTATTAAATATTATTATTACAATAAAATATGAGGCGCCTTTTATTTTCTCATAGGGGTGATGAAAAGTGGAGTGTACCACTCGGGCGCAAAATATATTTTTGGCTCAGGCGACGTACTTTGAATCCCTCGCTACGTTCAGGATTCTACTAAAGAATCCCTCACTTATCTCTGGATTCAAAAAAGCGCCCTCGCCGTATAAATATTATTTTGCTCCCATATGATACAATCTACTATTACATACTGGTTAAAAACATATTCTTCGCTATAAATTGGTAGGTAGGTATTTAGTTAAGAATCTTTTTCAAATGTATCCAGACAGCAGTGTGAGTAACCTGGCCGTTTTTATTGCTCGGTCATGAACACCCAATAGTTTAAATTCGGCGAGGATGTAGTAAATGTTTTAAATTCAACGTGCTTACGTAAATACTTACGTAAAATTACTTCCGAGTTTGCGTTCACGTCAATCGTTTTTAATTTATCTACTTACTCACTCAAACTGGGTAAGCAAGTCATTTTCTTTGTCTTAAGATGAAGGGTTTTGCTCGATGACAGAGCAGGGACACAGAGGAGGGACTCAATTCGACACATATTTTTTTATTTATTTTATGTATAACCAAGCATAACTTTTTACTTAGTGGTTCGATTTTGATAGTTCTTTTTTTATTGGAATGAGTATACTTCGAAATTGGTTTTAAATCTTATCGATATCGGCAGAGCCATTTTCGATAAATCAATAATAATGTGAAAAATGCTACATCGATCCGTGCGAAATATTCGCGAATTCTGTACACGGTTGAAGTCGGTCCATGGGTCATGCTCAACTGTAATTAGTAATTATGTTATCGAAAACCTTTGTAAAAGACGATTCTAAGCGCATTTCCATATGTCTAAAGAATCAATCAAATTTTGATATTGATGCTATTCTTTGCAAAAAAATATTATGGCTATTAGACTTTTAGAACTGCTGCGCTAAATAGAGATTTTGTGTTTAGATTGAACCATATGCGAAGATTTTTGAGCAGTTCGCTTTTTTCCGGGTTGTTGCTTCTACTGGCATTTCCCTTGCATTAATAAAGCTGTAGCAGATCGTACATGCCATTACGCATTATGTGCCCATATGTGTCATAATGGCAATAGGCAGGACATATAGGGCGGAGGATTGACGACCGATAGGGTTGAAAAGTTTTCGAGTAGAAATCAAGTAGGTACGCGCAAGCGCAGGGTAGAACGTCCATGGGCAGACATGGACTTGGACGGATGACCGCAGCATTACGGAAGAAAATCTCATCCAACCGGTCTCATTAGAGATATATATAGGGAAGACCTATGTCCAGCAGTGGACGTTCTATAACTAAATCGACGACGGCACTTATGAGGCTGACGCACTGTAGTAAGGGAAGAAGTATTTAGTCCCATATTCCTCTTAAAAACATATTATTAACTTTCAACCAAAGCGATTATCTATTAATCTCATTTACAAATGAGCATCATATTTGCATATACAACTCTCGAAAATTTGTGTATACTAACTCCACTATGACTCAAAGCAGTAACGAGCAAATGAGATTTTCATAAATTCACATAACTAATTCTAACCTAGTTAGTTAGTTATCAACTAAACTAAATAAAGTTTTAAATAAAATATCGCGTTCAAGGGCGCTGCAATTACATTCTGTTTATTAAACCCACGGCTTGTGTTACCAGATACACGGTAATTTATCGTAGAAACGTGTAATTTTGGACTAAAACTATACATATTTTAACAACTCTAAAATAATATAATAGACTCTATAAGCCCAATTATGAAGGCGCCGTCGTAAATTTAATAGCAATGTAAAAAATGTTCTCTCTGTTGGATGCCTAAAGTGACAAAGAAACAGATTTTATGCTAATTAGCTATTATAATTACGATGGGGCCTTCATAGTAAGGCCTATGGACCGTGTAAAAAAAATTAGTGAAACCTACTACATCAACAAAACGTATTAGTTTTTTAAAACGGAACTTAATAAAATAACATTATCGCAATTCAGTGTATTTTTTCATATTTGACAATTAAACGTATGCTTGGTAATTTGTTCCTGAAACAAGATTATGAATTTTTGAGCTTTCAGTACGAGAATTTTAATTTTAATCTGGCAACACCTACGAAGCGTTTCAATGTAGCAGTTATTTATTCGGAATAAACTATTCGAGTGGAAGTGATATTCGTGAAACATTCCACAACTGGTTCGCGTCGTCGTTTTGACTGTAAAATGTGAGGCCACGAAAGAAGCGAATAGGGAATTTAATCGATCTAATTTGATAATCTATAGCTCAATTTTTCAACATAAGAATCATGTCTTATGTTCGCAGAGGTTTGCATGCTATACTCTCCCGTTCACATAACCATAAATGTTCAAAGCCCCAGTTTTTACTCAGTCTCGTGACAATTAACACATTCCTGCACGTTCAAAGATTCAATTATAGATCTCTTGGAATGAAAATACTCGTAAAAGGACCACATTTTAGGAGTGTGGAAGCCTTCTACGGTTTTTTCTTCTTCACACATGCGGGAACACCTTCTCTCCCGAGGTTTTCTCGCAGAGCTTTAAAAATGTGAACAGAATCAATGGAACGCAATCTTCATCCAGAAGCGTAGGTAGCAATGCATCTGGTGTTGCAAGCATCAAGTACACCAGCAATGCCTCTGGTGTTGCAAGCATCAAGTACACCAGCAATGCCTCTGGTATTGAAGCATCAATTGACAGCAAGGCTTGCGATTATTTACTATCAGAATACCGTCATTTGTCACATTTCACTTTCTGTTTTGTCGAGATAAAGTTTTATTAGTTTTAGATAATTCTAAATTTTGTATAGATACTTGTTTTGAATATTATGCTCAATTTCAATTTCAATCATTTATTTGCAACATATGTAGATATTACATGCAGTTTACAGGTGACATGTTTTAGACAGTCATTTACATATGACCCTATAAGGGTGTGGCAAATTTTCACAATTAGTCATCTATAAAAGTTACAATTACAATTTATTTTAAAATTAGTACATACATCCCAATTGTTAATAATTTAATAATGTCAATATTTATTTAAAGTCATTTATCATTATATCATGCGTTTTCATTTAAAAATTCATTAATGGTGTAATATGCTTTTTCAATCAAAAATTTATTTAATCTAAATTTAAATGTCATATCACATTCTGACTCTTTTATATTCTTAGGTAGTTTATTATAGATGTCTATTCTTTTAACAAAAATACTTTTACTAAATAGAGCTTTCCTAACTTTAGGCACTCGTAGCGTATTTTTGTGCCGTTTCGATTTCAAAGTCTCAAAGTTACCCAAATTATTCCGTACAAGCAGAGCCACCTCATGGATATACATCGAAGGAAAAGTCATTATTTGTAGTTTTTGAAAGTACGGCTTGCATGAGTCTCTAGGTTTTAGTCTACAAATAGCTCGAATGCATTTCTTTTGGGCCCTAAATGCCGATTCTTTTTCTGTACAGTTACCCCATGCAAGAATACCATACCTCAGTGTGGAACCGACGTATGCATGATAGGCATTTAAAAGGGCTTTATCATTGGTTACCTTGCGTAACATATAAAGTGCGTACGAGAATTGACTTAACTTTGTACACACATGCTCAACGTGACCGTTCCATGCTATAAGCAGTATATAATAGTAGTGTAGTGCTATAATACAAAATTTAGAATTATCTAAGCAGTATATCGCTCGACAGTTAAATTAAGGTTTTAATTACTTTCAGATCAGATATTTTGATATCTATAAAATAATCCACGTCTGACGTCTATGAGATCGTTATTGTAAAGGCCCGCGCCTCTCGAAGAGTTACTGTCATCGTAAACGCTCGCACAATTGCTCAACTTCGCTCATATCGGTCCCTCGGCAGTAATTGCTATATTTTTTAATATTTTATTTATAAAATTATCAAATAGACTGCAGCTGTCATCTTGACATCTGTCACATTGACGTTTGTCACTTTCTATTTGATCGAGGTGGTGTTTTATTTTGGTTAAGACTGCTATTTTGAATGTTACTCAGATAAGCTTAAAACGTTATTTTTAGAAAATAAAAACGTTCCCTCTGAAGATATTATAGATTCGTCATAAAATCTCACTTAATTTTTTTCATATCCCACTTCTGACGGTAAGCATCGCTATTGTAAAGGCCCGCGCCTCTCGAAGAGTTACTGTCATCGTAAACGCTCGCACGATTGCTCAACTTCGCTCATATCGCTCGCCCGGCAGTTATTGCTCGTCTCGGTGTGCGCTGGCTATTGGCGTGATTATTGTTCTTTTATTACCGTTTTGAATTTGGAAGCTTCGAAACACTTTTGAATGTGCCTGTACACTGTTTTGTTTGTTACGAAACTTTTTGTTTTCATTGTTGTTGATACCTGTCACATTGACATCTGCCACTTCTTGTTAAATTAATGTATTGATATCTATTAGCAAGTTTGTTAAATAGTTGATTGAATCGGACGTTACTTCGCGGAAGTTCTTCTTAAAATCCTTGCAATTAATAATTTTATTGTGTATGTCTGTTCTGTAGTAATTTAAAACAATAAGTTTTAGGGTTCTATTCAACCTGACTTAGAATTAAACAGTGTAATTAACATTAAACAACATTGACTTAAAGTAAGTAAGACTGACTTTATTTATAGCTTAATTAAATTATATTATTTTTAGGTAATTATTTAATAGGTAATTTATTCCATAGCTAAAACAAAAGTTTGAATTTGAGTTAGCCTAAATCGAATTTTTAACTAATTAATCCATTTCTAAGTGATTTAAAATAATATTTCACAATGTGACGTGTTTTTTCCGCGTTCCTACCACAACTCTATAATAAAATTTGCAAAACAGTATTGGTGCGACCAATACGAGCCTTTTTGTCCCGAAGCTCGGTGATTGAATGATTTAAATCAACAAACAGACAATAGCCGGGATCTGGGTTACAGTATTTCGGATTGCGGGATTGTTCCCGCATTGAACGTTTTTCCTGAATCGCTTCCGGAAAATAACAGTTTACCGGGATTTTTGGAAATAACACCACTATTATCACAAGTGTCGCCTATTCTTAGGATTGGTAACAATACCGCCTTACCACAAATATTTAAACTCTTTTTGACACTGTTAGTGTTACTTGTTTGTGTATAAAACTTTTGTGGTGCGACGGGTAGTAGGTAATCACATGTAAATAAATAGGTAAGTAACTAAGTTTAAACTATGTTGCCTCGTAAATTGCAGGAATTTAAAGATATGTAAATACTAATCATTATTAACAACTTTCACAATGGGGCCAACCCCGAAATTTGAAAAGGCCTATGTCCAGCAGTGGATTGACTTCTATGGCTGATGGATGGATGCTAAACTCGCTCTTGAATCTGTATCGTAAAGTGTAAAATCGTTTCAAAGATGTTTTCAATTCGTTTCCTATCACCTCGTCAATTTACATAGAGAGAGGTTGATTTGCGATTTCAATCTTTAATGAATACATAATTAGGTACAAATTGATACAAGTTTAGGTGCTGATGAGGCGACTTTGTATGCACAATGCATCTGAAACGTAGTTCGTATGTATTTCTTTGTTATGCTTTGCGAAAATGGGTTTTGTGCTAGTGGGTATAAGGTTCATGGTTGGGTTGAATCTTGATGTCAGTGTCGTGTTGGTGAAATTAGCACGTGCGATGGTTATTGGAAACCGTAATGAAAGGAGATGGAGTTAATGAAAGAATGGCAAGCGGAGTCGGCCAATGGAGCGATGGTTCCGTAGTTATATATATTTTTATATTAAAAATAGGGCTACATTTGACCACCAACTCGCTTGATGGAAAGCGATGTTATAGCCGAAGATGGAGTATGTAGACCTAGAAGACACCTATTCACTCTTGTCTTAAAGATAACCAGATTGTATTTGTCAGGTTCTTAAAGTCGTTGACTCGTACGTCTACCTGGGACAAGTAGCCCAGTTAGGTAGGTCCGACTTCAATAAAGAGGCCAATCGCCGAATCCAACTCGGCTGGGCAGCATTCGGAAAATTGCGTAGCGTCTTCTCGTCCGATATACCTCAGTGCCTCAAGTCGAAAGTTTTCGACCAGTGTGTGTTGCCAGTGATGACTTATGGCACATTAACGTGGTCTCTCACTATGGGCCTTATTAGTAAGCTCCAAGTAGCCCAACGAGCTATGGAGAGGGCTATGCTCGGAGTATCTCTGCGGGATCGAATCAGGAATGAGGAGATCCGTAGAAGAACCAAAGTTACCGACATAGCCCAACGGATTAGCAATGAAATGGCAATGGGCAGGGCACATAGCGCAGAAGACTGATGACCGGTGAAGTCGAAAAGTTCTCGAGTGGAGACCACGTACCGGCAAGCGCAGAGTAGGACGTCCACACACAAGGTGGACGGATGACCTCACTAAGACCGCAGGATCGCGCTGGATGCAAGCCGCTTACAACCGGTCTTATTGGAGATCCATAGAGGAGGCCTATGTCCAGCAGTGGACGTCCTTTGGCTGATGGATGGATGGATTTGTCAGGAAATAGTGACGAAGGCAAGGCATTCCAATCCCTAGTCCTAGTGCCGCATTATGAAGACAGAAGCGAATCGTTTAGTACGAGCAGGTGGTATGTCGACTTGGTAGGAATGGTATTTAAGAGATTTCCGGCTTGTCCTGTTGTGGAAAGGAGATGGAGGAATAAGGTAGTGGAGTTTGAGCGCACACTCGCCGAAATTAAGCCTATAGAAAATTGCCAAACACGCTACTTTACGCCTGTGTTCCAGGTTTTTAGTTTGGACGCCACAAGCCTATAGAGTTTATAGAGACATCAAGCATTAAATTTTGTAAATTCATTGAAGATAAGGTTTTTAGATTTAGCTTTTACGTTATTGTCATCACCAACATAGCAGTAGTAAGATGTGCACTGCTGGTCGAAGATCTTTCATTTGGATACTCAATTGGATCAGTTGAAATCGGTATGTATTTGACGTGTTTTATCAGTCTTGAATTAGCCTGTCCACTGCTGGGGGGTAATGTTGGACTTGCCCAAACGTGGTTTTCATTTGAAAACTTTATGGCTGTAATATCTATGAACTTTCTAATCCTAAGTATATCGCTAGGCTAAGTACATCGATCTGTGTTAGTTTAAGTATAAATAATAAATAAAAGTAGATACAACACTACTTATGTATATCATAAGTAGTGTTATATCTACTTTTATAAGTACTAGGTATACGTCCAATATATACAGGGTTATTAGGAATACCCTGTATAATCTCTTCCTTTACTAATATATTTGAGAATTACTCCCTTTTAGAAATTTATTTAAGAAAATTTAAAAAACCGAATATTAAGGTCACTTATCACAGGTACATAACAAAACTAAAATTATTCTTAAACCGTAATCTCTAAATATAACATACTCGCACGTAGTTATAGCAAACTTATTATTTCTTCTGCGCTCGTAGCACTTACGGAAAAAAATATAGGAAAAACTAGGCCCAGTCCATCACCATCCAGCTAACAAATGGCAATCATTTTCAGTATTCACAACCTATCTATATATTTACCTCGCTTTTATTCAGGCCTCGTCGCCTATAAACATGAAATATGATCCGTTTTCCCCCGATGCCATTGGACCCTAAAACCGACCGGCAAGGTATACCTGCGTAATGCGGAGTCAAATAACTACGTATCCTGACCTTTGATAAAACGGGTGGAGGATCTTGCATAGAGCAGAAAGTTCAGGTACGGTGAAAACAGTGGCAGATTTTATCTCATCTCTCTCTCATCATATTATCACATATTTCATCACATCTCATCATATCACATCTGTTGCATCTACAATAGTTAATTTACACCTACATACTCTAGATTCTAGAGTTCATTATTTATAACTGTGGTGATATAGGTACAAGATCTTATCCTACCATCCCATTTATATTATAGTAGAAAGACGCATCGCTACCACCCCTACACTGCCGATTTTCCTTCGATACATACAAAGCTGTTAACATTTCTGATTTGTACTGCTAGGAAATGGAACAGCCTACCTTCTTTCCTTTTTCCTAAGAGTTATAATCTAAATAAAGCTTTTTAAGATTAGTGTGAATAGGTATCTACTAAGTGCGTGCTTCATCTTCTACCAAAACGTCGCTTGCCATCAGGCGCGTAGCTGGTCAAACCTGCTACAATCACACTTGACAAAGCTTACAGATTTTTGTCCCAATTTTGGACGCAAATTTCGCATTGTTGAATAAAATAACTTTCTGTAAGCAAATGTAAAGTTTTTTATTCCAGTGTTTCGATTGCTACACATTTATGGGTATACAGCACGCGATAAGATTGGACTATGATAACTACATATTTATGTATTAATTGATGATTCATTATTAAAATTTATATGAACACATAGCGGCGGCTCGACCGTTCAAATAATCGTGAGTTGTATCCGGTGTTAATAAAATTTTAATATATATGTACCTATTTTATATTTCATTTATGCTTTAAATATAAGTAATATTATAATTAATAGATAATAATGAAATCTATTGTAAGATTTTTATGATCGAAACGAGTAACAAAATACAAACTGTAGCATGCGATTTTTAGCGATTCCATGACTCACGATCACACAACCAAGCAGGTGATGCAATATCCTGCCTATTTTATCAAAGATCCTACCTATCTAGGTAATATTGTTAGCGTCCCCCACATTTGTATGTAAATTGACGGAAAATGTTCGCCGTGCCCTAAAAATAGGCGCATTTTGAGCCAGTATGGATTCCTTGTTTGTAAAGTTTGGGACCCTGATTACGTGTATCAGTGAAGTAATAAAAACAGGACTTGATTAAAAATTTGACCTTGTAGCTATTTTTTTCCAAGCGCCTAGTATTAAAACTAAAGTTTAGTTTGGAAAAATATTAGAAAATGTGTAGGTAGCGATAATATCAGATTACGGTATTCTAAATATAAAAAGTCAGTATTTTAGGAGTGTTAGCAAAAGAGCGTTAAAACTTGATTAATCTCATTTCTTTGAATAATCAATTTTCTCGCAAACATATTTGTTGTACAAATTCGGTTCTCAGAACTCTATAGCTGGAAACATACTATCGGACGCGGCTTACGGACGCGACTGACAGCCGCGACTGATAGGTACACTTGTATCTAGATAATGAATGTACACTGAGCCGTGCACACTATCAGATATAAGTCGCGGACGTCATCTTGGGTTGACCTTGAGCGTTCGGTCGTCCGAGAGCGTTCGGTCGTCCGAGAGCGTTCGGTCGTCCGAGAGCGTTCGGTCGTCCGAGAGCGATCTGGCACATCGGATGTTTTAAAACGTGCACACTGCTAAGTTAACCTTGTTAAGTTCTGTAGTGGGGTCGTGACGTCATTTCTTACACAAAACTCTAATTTGTGGCACTTTAACGGGCTACACTTATCTTCCTCAATTTTTGTTTAATTGACAAAAGAAAAACAACTTGTCTTATAATATTTTTTCGATAATCGATCTGACGGACTGATTATATAAATTTTTTAGTCATTACTCTAATTGAGAAGATGATGAAAAAATTGTTGATTTGGTATTAGACATAGCTATTAACACTTATTTCGTCTTTCGTACCAATGTACCTCGCGTATAGCAGGGATAATACACTCACACTCTCAATCACTCTACACACTTTCATTCACATCCATGGCATAACTTAAACTTATTAGTTATTACAAAATTTTAAATTGGCATTGTAATTCATTACTACTTTTAGGGTTCCGTACCTCAAACGGTAATAACGGAACCCTTGTAGGATCACTTTGTTGTCCGTCCGTCTGTCCGTCTGTCTGTCTGTATGTATGACAAGACTCTTCTCACTTCTTAATGACCGTTATACCGGAAATTGTTACTTTGAATGACACTGACATTTTACTTTGTGTTTTTTAATCTCATTAATCCTGTGAACTAATCCCTGCCTAATAATTTAAAATTTATGTTATTATATATTATTTTGATAATTTCAATGTTGTAAATTACCTACTTTTAGTTATTAAGACAAATTATATGCATAACTATTACCAATGTTACAGGTAGGGTACTTTCCGTTGACATAGTACTATGAAATTTGGCGAGAAGCATTGTCTCAGAGTACACATATATGAATAAATCTGAAAACTGTACATTTTTATTATAATAACATAAAAATAGGGCCTCAGAATTCACAAAATATGGGTTCAAAATTCAAAGTGAGTAAATCATATCATGTAAGGTATCATATAAAAGAACTTCATTAGCACATGCTAAAACAGGTTTTTAATTATTTTAACAATGTGTATTTTTCGAAAGGAAAGGTGAAAAAAATTTTTTTTGTCGCTGGTTATGGTATAGAGATGTTAACAACTAACTTCCCAATTATTATTTTATATACTACGGGACTAATCGCGCACTAAAATTACGAGATAAATAAATTCCTCCTCATCCCGACGTTTCGGCCGAGTTGCATCGATGCAAAACGTCGGGATGAGGAGGTATTTATTTATCTCGTAATTTTAGTGCGCGATTAGTCCCGTAGTATATAAAATAATAATGTGTTCAAATCGCGAAAGTTTAAAAACAAAACTAACTTCCCAATTTTGTAAAATTTTGTGGATTTGTACGGAAACCTCGATGTGCGAGCCTGACTCGCACTTGTCCGGTTTTTTTTTCTTTGATTGTATTACTATGATTTAGTTCCTACTGTCATCCGGCGGAGGACATTGCTATTCCAAAACACAAGTTAGTTCCTAGCTTGGATGGCAATGTTCCTCAACTTGCAAAATTACAGATTAACACAAATTTTTGAACCAAATTACTAAAAAAATACATATTTTTCCAAATTACTCAGAATACGTTGGATTCCAAGGGCGAGGTTTTCCCTAGAGGAAGATACCCTTATTATTTTTATGGCAACTTCACAAATATTGCATTAACTCGGAGTGATATTTTATTGCCTCACTCAAGACATATGAAATCGTAAACGGTGTTGGCTGAAGTCGAACCGCACTACGACGGTACCTAGTGGTATCTAACAGTATTCCGTAACTCGATTCATAGTTAGAGCTTGTTAAAAAAAAAACCGGACAAGCCCGAGTCAGGCTCGCACACCCAGGGTTCCGTATAAATCCAGAAAATTTCACAAAATTAGGAAGTAAGAATGAAGCTCTTTTATATGATACCTTACATGATACGATTTACTTACTTTGAATTTTCAACCCATATTTTGTGAATCTAGGCCCTATTATTTTTTTTGATTTAAATAAAAATGTACAGTTTTCAGATTTATTAAATTTCATTGTTCTATGTTCGCCAAATTTCATAGTTCTATGTCAACGGGAAATACCCTGTAGGTTTTGATTTTTGTGAGTGTCGAAATACGACATAAACGGCTCTATCTTTTTTATACGGTAACTGAAAAGTTTTTCTTTTACACAACTGCAAGAGACCATAGATATACATATATAGTTTTAATTTCAACTCGATATCTTTACCCGTTCCCGAGATAAAGACTCTTGACACACACACAGACGGACAGACAAGTAGACGGACAGACGGACAGACGGACAACAATGTGATCCTATAAAGGTTCCGTTTTTTCCTTTTGAGGTACGGAACCCTAAAAATAAGCATCGTAGGTGAGGTCGCCCGTGTGCCATATTACTAATTTTGTATTGTTGACAACACTGCTCTGTCATTGCTAGTACCTACAACTAAAAATGTTTGATACTTGGTAGACGCCAATTCGCTTTTCATCAGTAGAGTCGCGTCTACCAAGTAGTCGGTACCTTGGCTGCTGATTAATCTTATTGTCAGTTCACCGTAACAGCACGACGGTTCTCTTTTTACACAACCTCTACCTACCTAGGGACGTTTGGTATACAGGGTTACTCCTAATCATTTAGCATCCTTTTAGGGGCTTATTCTGTACATCAAAACTAACAACTTATAACTATTCTATTCTGCTACTTTTGTTAAAACTAAAAAAAAAATTGTGCCATAGAAAAATATAGTTCACCCGCGACAAACAAACTAACAATAACACTTTTTTAGACAACCACATTACATAAAAAACAAATTACATGGACAAAACAATACAATTTATAGGTTTCTAACTGGCGGCTTTATCGCTTTAAGCGATTTCTTCCAGACAAAATGTATGAAAAAGTTTTTTTTTTGAGTTTTAACAAAGTCGCAGAACAAAAGTTTTAAGTTTTGATGTACCGCAGAAGCCCCTAAAAGGATGTTAATTGATTGGGAATAACCCTGTATACTCGGTACACCAACAAACGCTGATGTGCCGTAGCGATGAACGAACGAGCCGGTTTTTTTTTCATCTTACACACGGCCTTTGACCCCAAACTAAGCAAAGCTTGTGATATAGCTGCCAGATACTGATATACTACATATAATTTTTTTTTTTAAATTCGTACTTATATAGAAAGTAACTAAATAATACCCAGACACAGAGCAAGCACATAAATTCGTCACATGAATACTTGCCTTGGGTGGGGATCGAACCCACGCCTCGTTGACTCGGAAGTTAGGGTCACTAACCACTGAGCCACCGAGGCAGTCAAGTTTGTAATCAGTTAGCGTTTTACCTACCAAGCGGGCAGCCCTAGCGCGTGTTACGTAAAGGCTCCTTTACACACAGGCGGTACGACCGGTATAGCAGACGGGCGGGCATCTGTATTGTACTGGTTATATAAGAAGGGCTCACACAGGTCCGGTGGCGGTACTGCCGTACCGCCCTTTACCGCTCGTACCGCTCGTACCGCTCTACCGCTCGTACCGCCTGTGTTTGATGGAGCCTTAATGCGTGGCCACGCGGGGCTGTAGGTATACATTTCAAGGACAACGCCGAGTCACAATACAGTTAGATACCATTACCGTGATACTACGCTGCACGTCGACGCATTGCGACACGATAAAATATTATTTATAGCGGCCTTAAACTTGAGACGTTATATTGGCAAGCTACAAAAAGTTATACTGGGCAGTGTCTAAATTTTAGCTGATTATTATTCAAGTTTTGGGAATAAAACAGACTTAAGAGCTGAGATAACGAAAGATAGGCTTTGTTTTGTTCTATTATAGCGCTTTCAGCGTCTAGTTTACCCGTCACTTAATATAAGTTAACCATGTACAAGGCGCTTAAAACTGCGGAAATAAAATATGGGAACCTGCAATCAAATAGCAAACTCGGTAAGAAAGCCTTTTTGTAATCAGTAATGTTATAATGTTTTCAATATTCATCTTGAATTAAAATGAAGGGCAATTTTAGTGTCCAAAATTTACAGTATGGTATCTTTCTGTTTTACTTGCCATAATTTCTTTCTTTTTTTCTTGCCAATACGAGAAAAGCGTTGTTGATGTGTTATCGAAGTATTAGTTTTGCTTTTGGCATTTACTTATTAGCGGTTATAACGTAATGTATAGGTAACTTATTATTACGGAACCCTATAGATAATGAAGAATCTTCATTTATTTAAAAAAAAAATAACGGGTTGCACTCCGGGAGTGCCGGCATAAGTAAAAACCTGTCTTACAAATTTTTGATCAGCTTACGTCCTGATACGATTTAATTTTTTTACTTATCCCAAAAAGTGCACAAGCTCAAGAAGTTTTCACTTCAAAAATCACCGAGTTGCACTCCGGAAGTGCCGGCAGAAGACAAAACTTGAACATCAATATCGCACACGCACACTCGCGCAAGCACCCTGCACCGTCTTACGAATTTTCGGATACCAGTCAAGTTGAACATTTTTTACCCATCCCAAAAAGTGTGAACGCCGCTAAGGACGTTTTCACTTGAAAAATTACGTCATGTCGTAACGCAACCGGCATCGTAATGAGTTTTTACCTTTAGAAGGCTGTATTGAGTTATTATGGATTCTTATCGATTGAGGAGAAAATAGCGTCTTGACTGATTCGATTATTTTGATTGATTTCTTCGTTCGAGATATTATTTTGGGGGAAAATAATTGAATTGCTCGTAAGTCTGGCGTTTTCGTATTTTTATTGAGATGATTGGTGTCTCTAGAAATAATTATATTATATCTAAAGATTATTTACCAATCTAGGGAGTGACGCTGTACGCGACTTTACACATTCCCGTGCATTGAAGCCAAGTACCGCTCCGGTTTTTGTAGTAGAGATTTGCACTTTAAACCCCAGAGCTATATGGCCGAGTTGCATTTTGAACCAAACTGGGTATTTTAGTTACATTAATCGAATCTTGTTACTACAATTCCCTGCTAAGTTCGATAGAGGTCGGTTTTAACGATTATAGTAAAACATTTGATGGGATTTGCATCAAATCGAAGTTAATTATAAAAGTCATCTATACCTACTCAATTACTTACACTTGGCAAGAGTGTTAAAAGTCTAAAAATTTTTTTCAATGTAAAATAAGAAGTTATATTTGAAATTTACTATGTAGAAATTCGTTTGTTTGACGACGGCATTTCTATAAAGGCGATTCACTTTTGGCACTTCGCCGGCCGCCACCGCGGCACGCTCGCTTCGCTCGCTCGGCTCGTGCGTTGTTTGTCATGTTCTAACGTATCCTAACCTATTTTTGTTTTTCACCTAATCTACAAAAGCTATTCGCTTCTGGTTTCGCCGACCGGAAAAAGATAATATATTAACCGGCGCTAAAATTAGTATATTATGAGATGGACGTTCAGACTGAATTTTGTTTCTAACTTTAATACCTCTTTGAATTCTTCTTGCGATCGATGTTGGCTGAATTTTTATTTTTTTTGAATCAGTGTCGCACTTGCTTCTGATGAACGTAACTAACCAGTGGTTGTAATTCTTTATATCGTTTAAAATATATGAAAATGGAGGGACGTTGACTGAAACGCTCTGGGTATTAAAGCGATATGAGAGCCACAACACCCTGCTTAATTCGATAACCTGTTTGGGGGTTTGTAGTGGCAAGTTGCACAATCTATCTACTTAAAAACTCTGTAGGGCTCGGCTCACGACTTCGACGAATTACTCTGGGGTTTAAAGTGGAAATCTCAACTACAAAAGCCCGAGTGGCATTTGGATGAAACGCACGGGGAATTGTATTATCGCAAGCTGTACGTACAATGTATGTATTATTTCTTTGATGTACGATGTAATTGATCATAGGTCCCAGCACGTAAGTTGAACAAAAAAATATCACTTTCTCCCTTTCGTTAGCAGAGAAAACAAAAGAGAGGTATCTATGGTTTAACGTTCAAGTTGTTTGCCGGCTACTATACTAATCTAGATGAAGTTATAATTAGCTGTATAAAATAGTGCTTGCTATAACGAGTATATGAGAAGTAAATAAAAGAAATAAAAAAACAGGGTATTAAATTAAGGATACATAAAATAATCTACATATTATAGTAATGTTGTATTCCGTTAGATGAACGAATTGTTTTTCCTTTTATTTTGATCGGGAAGAAATATTTTTCTCTCAACACGTTGACAATAACAGACTTTGCAGCCCAGTAGTAGAATCATACTTCATACCTACTAATATTATAAATCCGAAAAGTTTGATAGTTTGTTCCTCTTTCACGCAGCAACGGAGCAATGGATCAACTTGATTTTTGGCATGGATATAGTTCAAGGGCTAGAAAGTGATATAGTGACTACTATATCCAGAAAAAATAAAAGGTTCCTATGGGATAGCACAAAAGCCAAATTCAACGCGGGCGGAGCCGCGAGCAAAAGCTAGTACTACTAATAAATAGTATAGTAGTAAGACTTATACCGAACTAGCTTTCGTCCGCGTGGTATGTTAATTTTTGTGCTATCCCATCAGAACCTTTTTTTTTAAGTACCCGATGTCACTTTACGTCTTTCAAACTAGATGTGTCTATGCCAAAACTCAAGTCAATCCGGAGCTCCGTTGCTAAGCAAAAGAGGAATAAACCAACAAACACACTTACGGATTTATAATATTAGTAAAGATAAAAATGCATGTAGTATTTTTTTTAACATTTTACGCTACGGAATTACTTTTCCTCGAAAAGATACTGTTTAAAAGTTCTAAACTTCATTTAGAATAGGTTTATCTTGGTACGGCAAACCGTGAGACGATACAGCATTAACGAGATAGAACGCTGAATGCTATCTTTATCTAAAATAAATATTTCCTTAGCTCAATCACGACGCTTACCAATAAATAAACAGCCTAAAAATCACGCCGAAAATATCGAAAACGAATATCTCGCCAAAGTAGGTTATCTTTGCACATGGATGTAAGAAGAAAAAGGAAATTATCTCGGTTAAATCGGCTCTGAATCGGTATTCCATTTTAGTAAAACATTTGCTTGAAATTTGCTGTTGAAGTTCAGTTTAAATGTCACAATAACGATATTTGTTACTGTGATCAAAATTTATATTTTATTTTGAAGTGAAACTTCTAATGCAACTTCCAACAAGGTTGCGTTTAACGTTTAACGCTACCATGGAGGGGGGTATGAAAGCACTGTTGCGTTAAACGTTCAACGCTGCAAAATCAATTTCTATCCCTTCCTATTTTCAAATCCACATGTTATGTCCGCGCGGAAGAAGTGAACCTTACTTCACTTCTTCCGCGCGGTGGGACTTCACGCACTATTTTTTAACAGTGAAACTTAATTATCATTTCATTACTAAGTAATATAACCTTACCTAAAGGTTTGAAACGCAATTTAAGCTAAGTAAATAAACAGAACAGAACTAAAATTTGGTTGTCTGTTAAAAGAAATCATTGCTGAATCAACTACCGAAACAAGTCGAACGCTTAGTCCAATCGTGTTTCTCTATCGCTTATACCGCGCTCTCGCGCGCACGCTCATTTCAGGCGGAACGTGACACTTTTCGTGCGTGCAGTTGGCGAACACTGATTTAAAATACTTTATCACGATGGGCGTGGGAGGAGCCGACATCATATTAGATACATTTTGGCTTCAAGTTCCGGATCTTATAAGAATAAGAATAAATTTACTTCGTGACCATAATGTTGTATTACTTAAATAAACTAGATTATTTATAACTTAAGATATTTAATTACATTCATTACTACTACATAGAAAGCATTGGATCATCCACATACCCTTGAAGGTCTAAAGATAATCCAAGTGCTCTTGTAGTATTGTCAATAAAAAAAAATAAAAAAAATTTACATGCATTAGTTAATTTATATTATTAATTAAATGAAATCATCAAAGTCAAATCGACTTAAGTGCATATTTTAGGGTTCATTATAAAAGTTTTTGCATATATATAAACAGTTATATTCATCACATAAATATTAGAAGATTACAAACAAAAACTCTAGCTCCCGCGGTAGGATACCCTGAGTTTGCGGGAGCTAGTACTCTTCCGAGATGCTGATAAATTAAAATAGATTAAGAGCGTATTCTGTGTGTGTTTGAATGAGAATGAGAGAGAATAATTATATTTGGTATATGTATGACTACAGGTGTAATTTTTATAGTTTAATTCTTATAGTCAATCTACTCTTTCTTGCATCCATGTCATTACGTACTTATCTCTGGTTTCACGCTTCGAATCTAAACAAAATATGGATGGGATTGATACTCTTTGATCTGAATATAGAAAATCATTTTAGGCTAGGGTTGGTATGTTTACAAGATTTTATGTTTCGTTTTATGTTACTTTTATTCTTCTACGCGACAGCCCTGAAAGAGGTGTTTGTTTATTTTTAGGGTTATTGTGTCTGTGGCTTAGTTATTATAATTCTTGATAATCTTAAAAAAGTAGACGTAATAACTGTAACAATATTATACATACGTCTTGGGGTTCATAGATACATAAAATATGAGTGTACTATACATATTTTACAGTCCACCTACTTGTATCGTCATAATATTTTTTTACAATTAAAATTTCATTCGAGTGGTGGTAGAGCTCAGTTACATTAAACTATTATAATAAAATAAACTTTTTCTGATTCTGGATATCATGTAACAGCAGAATTCTAGCCAAGACAAGTATAACAAGCCCAAACACGACGGGTCTATCTTGCTTAGTACAGGAGTTCCTATGGCCATCTTCTGGCTCCATCATTAGATCAGCTCCATGGTACCATACTATTGCATTGTCACGTGATATATAGGTACATATGCGTGCAAAAGTTCAGCTCAATCGGAAACCGGAAAGTTGGTCAAATTAAACTTGCAAGATTTAGAGACATACCTACATAGGTACCTACACTACATCCCTTGCAAGTAAAATAAAAAAAAATCTTAACGTATCTGCTATCTGTGGTAACTTAGGAACATGTCATTAAGTACTCTAGAAAAGCTCAAACTAATATCAAAACAATTGTTTCATTTCATCGTTTCAGACATAGACTCCTCTATAGATCTCCGATAAGACTGGTTAGAAGCAGCTTGCATCCAGCGCGACCCTGCGGTCTTGATGAGGTCATCCGTCCACTGTGTGGTTTGAAGTCCTACGCTGCGCTCTCCAGCCCGTGGTTTCCACATGTTTAATGTAATCTAAATAAATCTCCTTCCAAGTCAAGGTCAGAATTTAGAAGGGCAAAACATTTCCGCTTCTCGTCAAACGATTTCACTAACTGGCTAGTTAGATTACTGACTCCTGTTAATTGGCCGCAAGCTCAACTAACCCCGGCTTGAAGGGACTGAGCACCAATTTACTCGACTCGCGAAGACTGATTGGCTGCCCTGTCATATTATTATCTTCAAAGCCGGTCGAAACTTCCCGCAAACCTCTACGATTAAAGTTTTGTGTTAATGATTTAGGATTGAAGTTCTATGGGTATTAGACAGTACTTTTTAATCTTAGGATACAGGATCTATTATGTTTTATAGGTTTGCGTTTGACTACACACTGCCTGATGTTAAGCAGATGTGCGGTCTAGGGTGTATGTAAAAAAAAAGAAAAAAGTGCGAGTCAGGCTCGCACATCGAGGGTTCCGTACAAACACGTTTTTAAAATAATTAAAAACCTGTTTTAGCATGTGCTAATGAAGTTCTTTTATATGATACCTTACATGATACCATTTACTCACTTTGAATTTGAACCCTGAACCCATATTTTGTGAATTTTGAGGCCCTATTTTTATGTGATTTATTTAAAATGTACAGTTTTCAGATTTATTCCTATTTGTGTACCCTGAGAGAATGCTTCTCGCCAAATTTCATAGTTCTATGTCAACGGGAACTACCCTGTAGCTTTTGATTTGTCTGAGTGCGAAATATGCGGTTTTTTACGACAAAATCGGCTCTAACTTTTTCAAACGATAACTGAGAAGATTTAATTTTACACAACTGCAAGAGATCATATATATGTTAGAGGAATGTTTTATTTTGGTTTATTCGAGTAGTATTTCAATCAATTCCAATGGCAACACAGTGTGAACGCAAGAGTTTGTATTCTGTGTTGATTGTATGGATGATCGAATGAAGTTGTCTTTTATCGGTCAGTAGTGCGTTCATTCGAGAAATGACTTGAATTCACTTCAGTCTTACTCGAGACAGCGCCTGCGCCACTTGTGCGCACTGACAAGTGATAATATCGACGATGCCGGACAACGACGACAACCGCGCGGATTCTAATCCATCTGAATCCGCGACATATATACGTATACAGTTTAATTTTCAACTCGATATCTTTACGCGTTCCCGAGATAAAGAGTCTTGACATTCACACAGACGGACAGACGGACACTTACTTTCAACAGTGGGCTATTGGAGACGCGTATGATAGTGCACTTAGTACAGTATCGTACCAGCCTCCAATACCTCACTGCAGTACAGTACACTGTACAGTGCTACGTACAACAATAATTATTACTTTTGGTCCATGGGGGCCGGGAGCTCATCTCGTTTTCAAAAGTCTTTCTGAGCGTCTGGTGGACACGACGCGTGACCAAAATGCTGATGTTTATTTGGCTCAACGTATAAGCATTGCCATTCAGCATGGCAAATGTGGCAATGCTGCCAGCATGTTGGGCACGCTGCCAACTGGCAGTGGGCTTGAGCACTTGGATTATCTTTAGACTTTCAAGAGTCTGTGGATGATCCAATTGTTTTCTATGTAGTAGTAGTGTAGGTATTTATAAAGATATTAAATAAAAAATAATTAAAAAAAAACAATAATTATCATGTAGGTATATTACAGTGCACATCTATTCTACCTCGTGCAAAGTCTCTAAAGTATGGGATCGAAGCGGTTACAGTTACAGCATAGCTTGATTTTAAACCTTAGTTTCGAACCTAATACATGAAGCAGGGGCCAGTTCGGTTAGTCTTTCAGTGAGTGACCGCGAGAGGCACTTACAGCTGAGCGCTACCATGTTTATTTAGACAGGTCTCAGTTTCTTTAATAACTGTTACTGTAATGCTATAATAACAAACACTTTAATATCTTTGTCGGTTTAAGAAAATATAGCAAGATAAAAAAATAAGATGTGTTGCCATTGAGACACACGAGACGAATGAGTGCGGCTTAAAATATTA
Organism: Hypomecis punctinalis; assembly: GCA_949316475.1. NCBI lineage: Eukaryota > Metazoa > Arthropoda > Insecta > Lepidoptera > Geometridae > Hypomecis > Hypomecis punctinalis. The sequence goes on from OX438814.1 coordinate 20,831,371, forward strand.
ACAAAGCTAAAACTTTTATCGGATTCACTTCGAAGAGTGCGCTCAGGAGTTGCACAATCTGGTCCCACCTGCCCCTTTCTTATATCGCACAGCTAAGCAGACGCGACTAAAGCGCCACCCTTTTATGGTGGACATTCCACGCGTTAGAACAAAGCGTTTCGAGTTCTCATTCCTCTTACGAACAGAATGAAAATGTGGAACGCTTTGCCTAGGTCTGTCTTCCCGCTAAAGTACAACGTGGTTGTCTTCAAATCCCGAGTAAATAGGTATCTTCTAGGTAAGCGTGCTATATCCTAGACCACATATCTGCTCAACATCATGGAGTATGTAGTCAAACGCAAACCTACAAGAAATAAAAAAAAAAAATTTGATAGGGCTAGCCATACTGCAAATACGAAATTACCTTTTAGTAATAGATCTATTCACTGACAAGATTAGTTTATTTCGATTAGGTCTTATCAAGAAAGGTGATACCCATTAATAGAAATATAGTACCTAATTTCCAATATCATAATAAAAAGCACTGGTTCTTTTCATCAAAATCCTCTTTCATATTTTGACGTAATTCTGCTAAGTAGCACATCTTTTAGCTCTATTGGATACTCACACTTTGATGTGTTTGATTGACAGCGTAAGCGGATAATTCGTCTGCCTGTCTGTCTGTGCGTGTGTTTATTTAGTTTAGTTTTTGATCTTCGACGATACTTGAGATGAGAGAGCTTATTTTGTATTCGGGGTTATGATTGCCTGGTAGTTTCTGCGAATTTGTGAATCGGAGATTTATATTTTTGGAGGTTTCTAAAGCAGTTCTTGGTAAATCGATTCGATAGGAAGCTTAGATCAGCTCAGCTTCTTACGTTCAATGTTCATCTATAATTTGAATCGTAAATCCCATTTGAAAAATAGTATTTTTATAGATAAAAACAGTGTTTCTATAAACAATATAAATTGTATGTAGTTTTAGCTTATCAAGAAGTATTATCGTATGATTTTATATATTATAGCAGTATAATATAAAGGTACTTTTGTCCGATCGAAAAAAAATTGTAATAAACTTTACTGCTTCCTACGAGTCTGATTGAATTAAAGTTGCCTTTTCTAGTAACAAAGTCACTTATTTGTAACATTGATGACAATTTTCATTTACGTATATTTTATCCATTGAAACGTCGTCAATTGGGACGTATTTCAACATTCATCATCAGCTTATTTCGGCCCACTGCAGGGCATAAGCCTCCAATTCCTCCCCAACCATGTCATCACGCCACCCATGTAAGAGTCTATTAAGGGACTGCGCTTCTCGTCACGGGGCCACCATTCAGTCAGAGACCTGCTCCACCTGCCGTCATCACATTTAGCCAAATGTCCTGCCCAACGCCACTTGAGATTGATTATACGGGATCCGATATCTGCCACCTTTGTCCTCCTACGGATCTCCGTATTTCGATTTCAACATTGTGGAAAAATATTTATTGAATTTTTATTTTATTCAGACAGTTACCCTTTACCAGTTAACATATAATAAGCAAAATTACTTAATTAAATCTTAAATAACTATCCGTTATTAACAAGGTTTCGCATATAAAATTCTAATAATGCTTGCTCATTAAGCTCAGTGCAGTGTAACAATAAACAAGTTAAACAGTTATGTTAAGTTGAAAGATCATTATAAATTACAAACAGAATCGAACCAATCGTTAGAAATCTTTGCTTTAATTATTTTATAACAATATATTACAAAATCGAAGTACCAGTACTTTCAGAAGCTCGATCCTAGAGAATGATTCGTGCTCCAATACGAGTATCATGTAATCTTGTATCTCCTACAACAGGGACTGGAATGCCCTACTTTCATCCTCCGTCATTGTTTCCTGACAATTACACTTTGAGTGAATAGGTATCTTATAGGTCTACATAGTTCATCCTCGGCTACAGCATCGCTTTCCATCAGGCGAGTTGGTAGCCAAATAGCTATTCATTAACAAATCAAGACCAACATTAGCCAAATCGGTTCAGCGGTTCTCGAGTTTTAGCAAGACTAGCAACCCACGTTTCATTTTTAAGTATACCGCTTTGGATAATTTTAGTCTTGGAAATCAAACAAAATCTGATCGCACTGTTTTATCAAGTTTTAAACTAGCAACCCGCATTTTATTTTTAAGTAGGTATATAAATTAAATACTTAATATAAATTAAATGAAACTAGGGTTGCTAGTCTTGCTAAAACTCGAGAACAGCTGAACCGATTTGGCTAATTTTGGTCTTGATATATCTGTGGAAGTTAAAGGAAGGTTTAAACGGTGAGAAAATATAAAAATGTAGCGAGTAAAATAGTAAAAACGTGAACTTAAGTTTCCCATACAAAACGTTAATTAATTAATTAATTAAAAGTTGTCATTGACAGTTGACAGTTGGTGACGAGGAAGATCACCAGGTCAGGTAGTAATATTTAATTCAAGAGTGAATAGGTATCTTCTAGGTCTACATATTCCATCCTCTGCTGCAACATAGCCTTCCATTGGGTGATTTGGTGGCCAAATAGCCCATTATTAATCTCAAAGAGTTATCTTTGTGATAAGCATTTCAAAAATCTGAAACGAACGCAGGATTTGAACCTGCCCCTTCGGATCACTAGCCCGACGCTAGATAAAATCTAGTATGGAAAGCACTCAAAATTAAATCATAACATTATTAATCTTTTACCTATGTATAAAAATATAGGAAACATAATCAGAATTTCTGTAAATACTCGAGTAGGAAGCGATGATAATTCATCTCACAGTTCATGACTGCGTTAAAATTTTAGCACAAGTTAGGTAGATAAATCGTGGTGTTATTGCCGTGGTTTACGTCCTTCGGCCATTGTTGTCCACCATTCGGAGTTGTAAAGTGTCCGCCAAGAATGCCACGCTCGTATTGACGTTATTGCGAGACATTCTTCTCATAGTTTTATGCCTTTTTATTGTTTGGATGCGCGAGAAGTACGGTTGTGTTGTGTGTGACTATTGTTGTAGTTTATGTATGTGGATGTTATCTTTGCTACTGCTGGGTACAGCCTTTTCTCTTATTGTGCTTCCTGACTCGGTCTTGTGTTAACTGGGTCTAGGCTCGACCGTGATTGGTATTTTTGCAACTGCTTAGTATTTTTTTATTCCAATTTATTTTTGGGACTTTTACACACACATATACGTGACAGTCCCGTTGTATACAGGGTGTTAGGCAAACAGCGTTATCATTTTAATGGCTTGTTCAGTATTATTTATAGATGCCAAAAAGGATTTAAAAAAATTGGGTTCAATTTATCAATAATTTTGAAAAAATGTCCCACAGTTTAAAATTGCATTGACTCCTTAGCGCTACCAGTAACTAATACACCTACTGCATGCATACAATAGGTACAATCCAGTGACGTGCGGTGCGAACTGTAATACGTCATTCAAATAAAGCGCCGCGCGCCGTAATTCTAGAAAAAAATCGTAGCAGATGCATAGGTACCTACTGATAGCGCAGGTTACCATAATTTAATGCTATATATGGATAAAATAAATCTTAGAAAAAGTAATGAAGCTATTATCGGGATTTTACAAAACCTCTTCAGTTAATTCATAAATTGATATAGGTAATTTTCCACAGTTTTTCTGAAAACGCTGTTCATACTTAAACCCTGTATTCTAACTTATTTTAATTTACTAGCTACTTAATACTAAAACGTATTCCGGATCACTTGAGGCGACTCACCAAATCGAACATCACTCCGGCTGCGTCCGAACCGGGATCTGCTAGTCAAACATGCGACCACGAAAAGCCACGAAAAGAACTCCTTTCGACGTGTAAAAATGTGAAATATATATATGTGTACTTTGCCATAACGCTGTCTCGTTCTGACACAAAGTACTATTTTAGCAGCAAGTATTTTATTATGCAGTCCAACGTGAGCCTGTTCAAGTGATAAATCACCTCAAGTGCCCGCCTTTCATTTTGTATACGTATATGTGGTCGTCACGGACGATTTACTGTATTTTACCGGGTGGCATTTTCTAACTGAGCGCTGCCGTAGCTCGGATGACACGTTAAATTGTAGGTCCCGGTTGTTTTAACCGTTTAGCCATGTCAGAGGCCTTCAGGCGGCCTAAATACTCTGACACCAGGGCTAGCCTCCCGGCCTACATGAACTTACTTACTTACTTACTTTTATCAATATATTATTAGACATAATCTATTGAATTAATCAATCTTTTATAAGACGGTCGTTTGAATTTTAGCGCCAAATATTTAAATTATAAACTAGTCCAAAGTGGCGCTAGTGAAGTAACTTTGCGTTGTCGTTCCTGTCGACGTACATTCATAAAACAATTTAAATTACAATCTCATTTAAAAAAATAATAATTAAACCTATAGAACTTTGAAGTGGTAAATAACTTATTGAAATAAAACATTAGTATTAATTTATTTTAGGTGAAACTTGTGTGAAAATAATAATTACATGAGCTAATGACAAGACAAGGGGCTTCATCATCGCCAAAATATTGCGTAAGTTGAAACATAAGCTGATTGTAAAATTAATTAAAAAAAAAAAAGAGGAATAGCAGATCATTGTTTGAGCTTCGAAAATAACTTCTTATTTTTGGTTGTAATCGTTCCATTTTTAGTATTTAATCAATAAATTGTAATTAATGGTTTCTATTTGTATTATTTAGGTTCCTGTCTCCGAAAGCAGCGGTGAGGGATATCCATCATGACCTCTGAAGGGCTTTACTTCTACTGCACTGCAACTTCTCATGGAGAAAACTTAAGGAAAAACTGAGAAACCTTTGAAGATATTAATGCAGAGCTATTTCACAAGAAAACAAGCCAGGTGATGTGTTTTGTTTGTTAATTGGCAACGTAATGTGACGAGATCGTAATATTTCACTTCTAACCTCAACTTTGTCCTTTATCTGATTTGTGATTTAGAAACGAATAAACTAAATATTACATGCCGCTGTGGCTGCCTGTAAGTACTTTTAAAGTGCTACACTCTCGTGTTGCATCGAGGAAATGTTTTTGATATAGGTAAAGTATGAAAATTGCAATAGTCTTGTTACAGAGTTTTCTGCCGGTCTTTAGCTGAGAACACAGTCGCTGGCATAATAATGCTCAGTTGATGCTGTTGACAATGCATAAGGTTTACTGCTGTGGTCTTTACATTATGACAATATAATTTATCTTTGTTTTCCTTCATAAGCATTCTCTGATCAATTTGTATAACACTCACAAACAGACAATAAGTCACAATGAAACCTAGAAGACCTAATTTTCTTTTCGGCTAATTTAGAGTTATAATTAACTAGCTACTTGGCCCGGCTCCACTCAGCTATGAATAAATTATTGGTATAAACCTTTTGAAATAAATAATTTATAAGATAGTGGAACCTGCATTGCTATCTGTTGTATAGTTTAGGCCATATAAGAGAAAATAAAGGGACACAGAAATATAGACTGCTTTATAATATGTTGTGATATTGTTATAGAACTAATGCAAGTTGTTTTTCTGGCAGAGAATAAAAATGAATGCAGTTCTACGCTGAAGGCTCGGAAGTGATGCTGCAGTACTACACTAGAGCAATGTAAGAATGCTTCGGAGCAGAGGTACTGTCTGAGCTGAGTACTGTCTTCAATTCCCCGTGCAACATGATCAGCTTCGCTTTCCTCGAGGACAGAGAGCCGATATTTAACACTGGATTTTATTTGTTATGAATAAGTAATAGGTAAACGCTAAATAATTTATTTTGTTCATGTTTATTTTTGATTGTTGTAATAATGCCAAAGTAACTGTTGGCTGACTATCTTACAAAATTATTTTTAATCTAGAATAATATTACAATTTTACTGTTATGTTGGTTGTTGCAATGGAAGAACTGAAAATTAATTATGTTGATATAAAGTGCCTCTAATAAAATAGGGTCAACCTGTCATGGCTGAACTATCTGTCTATACTGCTATAATATTATCTTTCTAATCTTATATATAATATATTGGTATCAATTTAGTGGAAACGTCCTGGTCCAGGGTTTCTCAAACTTTGGGTCGTGACCCACTGTCGAGTCGTCGGCAAATATTTGAATGGGCCCTGCCTGTAGAACAATACACTAACCGATCGAGCAAAAGAATGTTATTTTATGTTGGCATTGGTTAATTTTCCTAGAGGTGGTGTAACGAGTTTGTATTTCAATTATCATGTGCTTAGATACGTCATTACAACAAAATTAAAATTATACATTTACAGAATATTTATAACATACGGTAAACTTATTTAAGATGAGTTGTAGTCCAGTCAACTTTGGGAACCACTGCCCTAGTCAACTAACTGCAGTACCTAGACTGCCGTGATATTTAGTTTTCAGTAAATAGAGCTGTAACTGTGTAATGCAATAGAGGAAAATATCAAAAGATGTTTATTATCAGTCTACTATTACTAGCACATAATTATCATTATCATAAATCGTGATATTAATGCCCAAACATTAAAAACTTATAGACCTTATAATTGATAAATAATTGAATGTAAAAACAATGTAATACAATATTTCAAGATCAAATACTAATCACTACATCTATGATGCTCATAAATAAATGTAAAATGGAAACCAAAGAGTTCTGTTTAGCCGACTTCACATAAAGTAACAAGGTTTTCACCTTAGATCTTTAGAAAAACTGATTTTATCGAAGCTGTGTTGATAATTTAAAGGTGTGATCGTATAAACAGTACTGAATGTCATTTCCTTATTAGGCGTAGAGACATTAGATTTTTGACACAAATGAGTTAAAAGATAACAAATAAATCCACTGGCTGTGAACTGATTTCACATTATGTAATTTTCAGCCAGTGGCTTTTCTCAAGCTTTAACAATGTACTTAATAAGATTTAAATTAAATTCATGGGTCCTTATAGAATTTTGCTCTGGAAATTAACAGGGCTTTTACACATTTTAAGTCTTAGTATAACGGGTGTGTTTTCATGTATTAAATTAAAAAGGAAATTATTAAACTTCACTAAAATATAATTGGTTAAATATAATTCATAGAACCAATTGATAAAATATTTTTGATTTTTTTTATATTGTAAAAAAAAAGAAATAAGATAACTTAGTGAATACGTAATTTCGTCGAAATATAAGAAGTTTATGCCTGTAATAAGTAATTCAGTTCTGTCATAGCCTTGCTTTTCAGAAATAAAACAATGTAGGGCTGAACGCCAAAGTAGAATTTAATTTATTATATAGGTGTGTACTTGAAATGATTTTAGTTTTCAGAGTTTTGTTCTTCTGTTTACCTAGTTCAAGTTATTATTCTTTACATAACTTAAAGTTGCTCTTTTACATTCAAATCGCTCGTTCTTATAAATTTTCAGCAATATACATTGAACAACAACAACAAAGATCCATTATTGCTCATATTATGTCTTATTATAATGTTAAAGTTGGCATTTGAGTTAGACCTGCTTTTAACTTCTCTACAGTAAAAATGAGACACTGATTCCTGAATTGTAAGTTTAAGGAAAGCAAATCCAAATCAGAATTTCTATCAATATTTATATTCGCTTACCCCGTCTGATAAATCTGCGATTGTTATGTCATCACTTATTGAATTTTATAATTTTGACTTAATTACTATGTTCGTTTGTTGGAAATCTGTCACCTTCCCGTAAAGGCGACATATTAATTTTGTTTTTGTTGTTATTTTTATTATTATTAGTAGATACGCCGTTCTAAAATCCTTAAGATAATAATTGCCTTTTAATCTACTTAATAACCATTTCTTGGCTGTCAGTTATATTTAGTAAGAATTTAATTATTGGCCTTATAACATATGTAAACAATAGAAATAAAAAAAAAAAATGTCGCAAAAGTTTCAATGATTTTAAAAGGACTTAACTCATTCAGGGATGGTCGAGCAGTTTTACATTCTAATTGTTTTAGTGGCTTGGTTGGATTAATACAAAATATTTGAGGTAGCTCATATTTTCAAAAAAAAATTTATAACCATGTAAGTTATACTAAATTAAAATACTAAAATAAATACAGAAATAATCTGTTTAGGATAGATATTCGATTCTTGGATACGATGATGTTTCATTTCAGTAATGCAAATATTGTGAATGTAACTTTTCTTGTCCTTTAAGTTAATGTGTCAAGTGTAATTTTTGTTTATTTATATTGCCGCTCTTTTGATGTTATGTTAAATGCAACCTAGTAGGTAAAAATTCTAGGTAAACCCTGATTTTAAATTTTATGTGAACAGTATATACGGTGGAAACTCCAATATCCGGATTTTTGAATATCCGAATGCCCAACGACACTAGTTAGTCCGGTTAATCGAGTCTCCACGTAGATTATTTTTGTAACTGATGTAATTTTTGCAACCATGATTTTACTAAGCATATAGATCATTTATTGAGTGATTACCTATAGAGCTAAAATGTAGAACACTGATGATATTTTGTAAATGATCAACAGATAAAGTTCAGATAAATCTCGTTCTAATCATAACCCGCTCTTATGCCTTTGGATGTCTTTGTTATAATCTTTAATACCTATATCGAGAACAGCCGGCTGAATAAGATAGACATGCCATATCTGTTGTCTTTCCGGTAATATTTAACGTATTTTCGCAATGCTTGCGCTGATATATGTATGGTTTTTATGTGATTCTACTATTTCCTTATCCTTGTCTTCTTTCCTTATTCCTTCCTACTGATTCGCCAAAGTGAGATATCGGAATGGTTGAGCTTTGGACTTCCTGGGCAAGATGTCATGTGATGAGCCTGGGGTCAGTAGTCCCTTTTCCTTCATTCTCTTTACTGATTTGATGAGCGAGAAACCGGAATGGTGTAAGCTTGCGAGTCGTGGTTGACTTGATCTGTGGTACCTTTTCCTTCATCCTTTGTACTGATTTGATAAGCGAGAAACCGGAATGGTGTAAGCTTGAAGTGGTGGTTCACTTCCTTTATTCTTTCTGATTTCAAAATATATCTATCAGCGTTGTTGCAAGCCGTGTTTTACTTTTCCTTTTTTTTTACTTAAACTTACAACAAGACAACGGACCTGGCAGTGTTACTTCCATTTGTAGCATTGTTTGACTTTCTATTATAACTCCATACATCTTTAAATTCCTTATTCTCTTCATAATAAAACTAATTAATCTATTGTTCGCACTGAGAAATTAACATTGAACTATCTATTAATTATTACACTTGATGTTTCACAGTTAACAGTGATTTTGAAATGTTTTAACATATGATGTTACGTTATGGTAGTGATTATTTACTGACATTGTTATTACTATTACTTCATTTGTGAATAATTATTTTGCAATCTTATTAATCAATATTAGGGCTGAGTTATATTGTTATTTAGACACATTTCCTGATTTTTGTGTTTTTCTTCATTATTCAATTAAGCTATTAACGTAATAATTTGGTTGCATACACTTTAGAAAATAAAATGTATTAATGGGTTAAGACAGTAATGCTACATTATTTCTTGCATTGTTTATTGAACAACAAATTCAGATTCATATGACCATGTGGTAGTAAAATGTTAAAAAAAAAAAAAAACAGATTCTCTTCCGAAATTTATTTGTGTTTCACACAATGCAGTTTTGGCGTAACGTTTCATTTACGAATAAATTCCGTAGGTACCAAACATGACATGTGAATATTATTAATTATAAAGAGGATAAAAATGAAGTTATCTAAGACATTGTAAATTTATTCATTAATTGAACATTATGAAAAACAAATAGAAAAATCATGGAAAAATTCATTATTTATAACCATATTATATTAGAACTTTCCAGTACTGTCTGTGTTTGTAACATTGTAAGGTGTAATAGTTTTACGCTCTTTCTTTGTTTAGACTTCATTTATTTGTTTTAATTTTGTTTTAAATTGTTTAGTTAAGGTGTTGATGGTCCTTGTCGATGCATTTGACATGTTATTTTCACGTATTCTGTTAAAATCGCAGAGTCGCGATTTGAGCAGAATGGCCGTGTGGTCGTCACGGACGATTTACTGTATTTTACCGGGTGGCATTTTCTAACTGAGCGCTGCCGTAGCTCGGATGACACGTTAAATTGTAGGTCCCGGTTGTTTTAACCGTTTAGCCATGTCAGAGGCCTTCAGGCGGCCTAAATACTCTGACACCAGGGCTAGCCTCCCGGCCTACATGAACTTACTTACTTACTTACTTTTATCAATATATTATTAGACATAATCTATTGAATTAATCAATCTTTTATAAGACGGTCGTTTGAATTTTAGCGCCAAATATTTAAATTATAAACTAGTCCAAAGTGGCGCTAGTGAAGTAACTTTGCGTTGTCGTTCCTGTCGACGTACATTCATAAAACAATTTAAATTACAATCTCATTTAAAAAATAATAATTAAACCTATAGAACTTTGAAGTGGTAAATAACTTATTGAAATAAAACATTAGTATTAATTTATTTTAGGTGAAACTTGTGTGAAAATAATAATTACATGAGCTAATGACAAGACAAGGGGCTTCATCATCGCCAAAATATTGCGTAAGTTGAAACATAAGCTGATTGTAAAATTAATTTAAAAAAAAAAAGAGGAATAGCAGATCATTGTTTGAGCTTCGAAAATAACTTCTTATTTTTGGTTGTAATCGTTCCATTTTTAGTATTTAATCAATAAATTGTAATTAATGGTTTCTATTTGTATTATTTAGGTTCCTGTCTCCGAAATATACATTCCACCAGAAGATGGTATACGTCTTTTAACTGCTTGGTATAATAGCCGGGAAACAACTTGAACGTTAAACCATAGCTACTTCTCTTTTGTTTTCTCTGCTAACGAAAGGGAGAGAGCGATATTTTTTTGTTCAACTTACGTGCCGGGGCCTTATAGATTTTTCTCTTAACCAATAAAATGCCAAGTCGATAGTATAGACCTAATGGCAACTCAAAGTTCAGCATTTGAATAAAAGTAAAAAAATATATATATGTCACAGTGTTAATACATCACGCGTTTGTGCTAATATCATGTAAAAAAGATGATACAGTAACAGGAAGAGAACCCAACAGCTTCAGCTATCTCATAATATATTCTCCAAAAATAAATCTGTATATTTTGGTCGGTATGAATGGATATCCGTTCGTCATCTTCCAGAATCGAAGGGACGGTCACTCTCCGGCCGAACCATAAATAATGTTGACCTTTTTCATATTAGCTAGCGAGATTTGCTCTTCCACGATACGTAAATCATGTATACGCTGTAAATATGCATAATATGTCGTGTGATTTTATTTATAGCACTAAGCAGCTTTTGGGATGGGTGATCGCGGGTAGTTTTTACAACTGAGCGCTGGCGACTTGGATATCACGTTAAGGTGCTGTGATCCTGGCTTAATAATTCTTCAATGTCAGATACCTTGGGGCATGGTAATGGTATCTATGCAGTATTAACTTGGCCCTGTATTGGCGAGGCTGTATTTAGGTATTTTGAAATAAATAACTACCCACAGCTTCGTCATGACAGCCCCGCGTAACCACGCAGTACGTAACACCCGCATGCCCGCCTGATAGGTAACTTGGGCTTACTGATCACAAACCCAGACGTTCGTTCGCTACTACGCCGCGCCCCTGCGACTGTTGTGTACGTGTCGAACTCCGAGGTGCATAGGTGTGATTCGCGTCCCGATCGTTTGTATGAAGACGGAAAACTTACGAGACGTTACAAAATGGGTTCTTGGATCAGTTAAAATGCCGACTAGTCACTTAATGCACTTTATTACACACAATCACTGCACAAAATCATAATAACACACGACACACTTGGTTCGCACGAAACACTTCACACTGGCACTTATATTCACACACACTTCACTGTACACGAGATGCTTACGCTTCGACGGTAAAAAAACTGAGTCGGCCAAGGATCGGCCGGGCTATTTATTCCCAAATGACTGTCTGGAATTTAATAGTTCCTTGGCGACATTACTCGAATTAAATAGGACGATATTGTATCAACAAAGTAAATAGGATGAAAATTCGGGAAGTTATATTGTTGTTCAATACGAAAACACCAAAAAAACGAATACAATAGAGTCGGACGACCACGAACGTAGATTATGTCATAGTTACAAGAACTTAAAATGTAAACAACTCGTGGTTATTGCACGCGCTTACCGCGTGACAACACAATTACCGTGGTCCTGCTCGTTTAGTAGTATATCAGGACCGCAGAAACTCGCTGTGTGTAAGACTTACATTCAATTTTGTTGGAAATTTATAGAAGAGTCCATCTATATCCAGTATCTACTTGACGTCTTAAGGCTGATATAATAATTATTTTTCGCAAAAAATAGCATGACCGACTTCACCCGTGTACAGAATCATTACATAGTATAAAACATAGTCGCTTCCCGCTGTCTGTCCCTATGTATACTTATATCTTTAAAACTACGCAACGGATTTTGATGTAGTTTGTTTAAATAGATACAGTAATTCAAGAGAAATGTTTTATGTATAATACACCTGTGCGAAGCCGGGGCGCATCGCTAGAACGCAAATATTATGCACGGATCGATGTAACATTTTTCACATTATTGTTGATTTATCAAAAATGGCTCATCCGATTTCGATAAAATTTAAATAGGACCAATTTCAAAGTATACTCTTTCCAATAAAAAAAATATTGAAATCGGATTTATATAATATTAAATTGGTTATACATAAACAAAAATATATATATAGATAGATAGATAGATAGATAGATAAACGCTTTATATATATGCGTCGAATTGTATACCTCCTCCAGTGGTTCGTCGGTCAATAATGACAATGATGACTAAACATACAAGTTTATGCTAAAGCGCAGGGTTCAGCTACTTACTAAGTATTAAGCAATTAACCCACCTTGTTTAGTAATACCATCATGTCGCGAAGTTCCGAAATTTCCCATAACTTGGGGAATTTTCATAGCATGCCGTTATCCCTAATAGTTGTTGAAGAATGCTCCCTTTACGCCTTAGGTGTTATCCTATGTTATTATACATCACGGACACCCGCTTTAATTTGCAAAACTATTTCGGTACTACATTTCTTAAGCATATGATGAGCACTTTGGAATTTGTGTACGGATTTTCATGCTACTGGCTTTTCATGGAAGTAAAGCATGATAAAACCGCTGCATATACGAGAAGAAATTCAATGACATATACAAGGTTAATTAGAAATGACACTAAGCCGGAAGAGGGTGATTTAGAACATCACTTCGAAAAACTCTTCTGTGAAGACAACCCGAAATTCGAAATTTTTAAATCATTTTATTTTTCGCCAAAAACGTCACATCCGATTTCAATCTTACAATATTCAAATATTTCGCTGGAACCCAAGTATGCTTTTTTTAGATTATTGTTTCGTCCCTTGATTCCCAAAACCATTACCCCGATTTCAATTAAATTTTAAATAAGACCACCTCTTCTTCTTCTTCGTCGTGCCGATGGTTCTAATAGTTTCCAATGGTGCTAACTATACAAGTTTCGCCCAGTAGGTAGCCACTGCCACCCCAGAAGGGGAGGCTTCCATGAGGTCACCAAGTGTGCAAGTGGTTGGACACTTGGGGCAGGACAAAAGGTGATTCATCGTTTGCACTTCTCCACAGACTACCTCTGAAGTACGGTCTACCACATAGGTACAAAAATATCATCAAAATGGATTTGTAATCGGTGAAGTAATTGCGTGACATACTGTAGGTATGTCACGCAATGACTTACATAAATTTAGTCGAATTGAGAATATACTTACATAAATTTAGTCGAATTGAGAATATTCCATATTGAAATCGGTAAATATAACAGTTGATTGTCTGACCGCTGACGATGCATGATGTCTTCACACTGTTTGTTTATTATACGTCCGAAGAAGAAATTCGATGGCAAATGAGTATCAACCAACACGCAACTACGAGTATGCCCACATTGTGGATAAATAGCTATTTGACAACCTCAAATAGCCAGATTTGAGTCCAGCAGAGGACTAATACAGAATATCTAAAGTTGGCAAACAGAGCAGAAGTATACCGCAGCGGTATAATTTTATCATGAAAAACAAATACTCTTCCAAGCATTTTATCACGATATAGAAGAAAAAGCCTTGAAGTAGAGCCGTGGTGGTCAAGAGGTAGTGACACTCGCCTTACAATCGTGAGGTGGTGGGTTCGAATCTCCGGTCCCGTACCAATGAGTTCTTTAGAATTTATGTACGGAATTTCACACCACAGGCTTTTCGGTGAAAGAAAACATCGTGAGGCAACCTGCATATGTCCAAGGAAAAAAATCCATGGCGTATGTGAATTCACCAACTCGCACTGGGCCAGCGTGGTGGATATGGCCCAGTCATCCTTCGTGGGTAGGCCTACGTCCTGCAGTGACCTATTAAAAAGGCTGGTACAGTACAGTACAGCAGACTAATAAAGACTATTCAAAGTAGGGTAAAAAGAGCAGAAGTATACCGCAGCGATATAATTTTAATCACGAAAAAAAAAACTCTTCAAAGCGTTTTCTCAAGATATAGAAGAAAAATATGAGTTCAAAACGAGTAACTAGTTTATTTTATGTTTATATCTGTAGCAAAGAAACATCTCACGACAATTTCATTGAGGTACTCGTAGAACCTGGTTAGCCAATTTCATCGTCGGGGAAACGTTGTAGTATAAGAGCTGGAGAGGTCTTATTGTTACTATTGTAAAAAACAACATTTTTGGTGAAGTTTATAAAGTTTATGTGGTGGTATTTTCCATATAACAGGATTTTTGACCGACGAACCACCGGAGGAGGTATCCATACAATTCGACGCGTATATATATTTTTTTATGTATAACCACGCATAATTTTTTTCATAGTAGTCCGATTTCAATAATTCTTTTTTTATTGGAAAGAGTATACTTCAAAATTGCTCCTATTTAAATTTTATCGAAATTGGCTGAGCTATTTTTGATAAATCAACAATAATTTAAAAAATGTTACATCGATCCGTGCATAATATTTGCCTTCTAGCAATGCGCCCCTGCTTCTCACAAATGTATTACACATATAAACATTTCTCTTGAATTACTCTATCTATTAAAATAAACTGCATCAAAATCTGTTGCGTAGTTTTAAAGATATAAGCATACATGGGGACAGACAGCGGAAAGCGACTTTGTTTTATACTATGTAATGATTCTGTACACGAATAAAGTCGGTCATGCTATTTTTTGAAAAAAATATTATTAAAACGCTATTCATGGCAATCACTCCGAAAAATTAAGGATATAACTTCAGACTTTTGTATTAATTAGAACAGGTTTGCGTTTGACTACATACTGCCCGATGTTAAGCAGATATGCGGCCTAAGAAGCAACACGCTTTTCTAGAAGATAAGTATTTACTCGGAATTTGATGACACCAACGTTGTACTTTAGCGGGAAGACAGACTCAGGCAATGCATTCCACATTCTGGCTGTTCGTATGAGGAAGTTTTAGGTCAGATTGACACGTGACACTGTCTAGTTACATAAAATGTATCAGAGATTCTGAGAAATAGCTGTATAGATTTACATAAAATTGCCACTTTTTCTTCTTAACCTTCCTATACTCGCGTCAAATTTTGTAACACCTATACCCGCGCACGGTGTCACAGACCGTAACTTTGGGTCCCATTTTTTTTTATTATTAGCAGTATAAGCTACATAGGTATATTTTTTTCCTGTAGCCATATAATTTAACTACAAAATAAACTTAGTTAATCGTACTATTAATTTATTATTGTAATGTCTATCAGACTTCGCGTGACAGCCTTCAAAAATATCAAACTTTTGTTCAAGTGTAGAAAAAACTGACTAAAATCTGTACTCAGTAAAAATCATCTTAGTACCTTATTAGTTGAGACTCGAGATGTAGCTATCAAGATTTTAGACCATAAAATGCCAATTAATGTATAATCAATACAAACATTTCATACACATTTTTTGTTGCACTTATACTCGCGTCGGTCTCACGGACCGATTGGCGCCAAATACACCCACACGCCGTACTTGCACAAACTCGCTCAGCGTACTGAAGTAAAGCTATCAACAAATGAGGCAGCTAGCAAAAAGCTCAAAGCCGGTGCATTGTTTGAATATAAAATAAATGCGAAATAATATTTCGTCGGTCTCACAGACCAACGCGCGAGTACAGGAAGGTTAATGTTGTTTCAGTCATTATTTATTTTCTTTGTATGTGGCTGCAACAAATGATCTGCTATTTACCAAACTGAATAAATTATTGTAAAATATAACTTTCTAACTATAAGCTTTTGAGATCCTGGATTAGTGTAGCAGCAGAGTGTTAGCCAAGACAAGTAAAACGAGCCCAAAGACGACGGGTCTATCTTGTTCAAGAGTTCCTATATGGCCACCTTTATCTCCATCATCAGATCAGTTCCATGGTACCATATTATTGCATTGTCACGCGAAATACATATGCGTGCAAAATTTCAGCTCAATCGGAAACGGGAAAGTTGATCAAATTTAACTTGCAAGATTCCACCCTAACTTACATAGGTACATCCCACCGATGTAAGTTAAATAAAAGCTTGTAAAAAAGCTACATGTCAGAAATTTGATAAATTCAAGTGTATGAGGAAGGTAATCTTCAAACTGTATTTATAAACAACGAAGTTAAATAAATACGACAAGAAATCGATGAGATTTTCTTCGTCGCTAGCTCCTGACCTACATAATTCTATCCGAGCTTTATTAGAAAATCTTTTTATTTTAATCTTATACAAGCATAACTCGAATCAATTTCCATGTAATACTGATCAAAGGGGAGTTTGTTTATTATTAGGGTTCCGCTTCCCTCCTTCCACTCTTGAACCATTGGAAATAACAAACCATGCAAAAATAAACTTTTTTGAAACAAGTCACATACAAAATTCCTACAAAGACAATGTATAAATTTTTTGTTACATATCAATTCAGCAGCGCGAGTACCGTTCTTATACGATCGTTAATTTGACATTTAAATCGCTAAAATTCGATCCGATTTTTAGCGATTTAAATGTAAAACTATGCGCATGAAAGCCAGTCTGTCTACGGAACCCTTTTATTTACCAGGGGAAATCCTTTATGGATACCACCACGCCTCGAGGGCAGGCGGGTGGTTATGTGAGAGTTTCCACCGCTAGTCGGTAGCATACCTACCAAACTTCTGGGCGTTCAACCACTGCGCCTGTTGTCGGGGCACGCTTCCGCACTCCTCCGCGGAAACCGACAGCGCTGGCCCACCTCGTCTACGGAACCCTAGTCTATTTTTATACTCGCACTTGGCCGCGTTTAATTTTATTTGCTAGGTTTCTGTTTATTTGTGTTCTCTTTTAACTGCGAATTTATTTTGCTTTAGTTAGAATTAGAAATGTTTGAAATGGAAAACGTATTGTTGGTTTTATCTTCTATTTCTATGGTTTTTACAAAGTGAGTTTGTTGTACGAATAGGTATCGCGTTCATTTCGTTCGTTTAGTTATGTTATTACACAAAGTTTGATTATATTGTAATAACTGTAATTTGTTTTATTCAAAAATAAATAAACAAAGCTACAAAACGTAGTTAATCTATTTTAACATCTAGCTACATAGCTGTCATGCTCATAGTGTTATGACACACAAAGAAATAAAAAAGTAAGTAAGTTCGTACTGCCGTCCATAAGCTATAACACCGTTAAGCCACAGGGGGTCATTTTTCACTCTTAAACACATTCTTATACAGTTTAAAATTCTATATAGGTCACTGTAAGAATTATTTTCATATCATTTATAGTTTAGAAGATAGAAATTGTGAAAACACCGCTATTGACATTGTTATTTCTACTTTACAAGTCAATAAACTCGTCATCCAACAAAACATAACTTTAATACCGCTATGATCCCATAATTATTTGAAAACATCATTATTCTACAAATGATAGCTACAAATATACATTTAAAGCCGTTTTTGCAAATAATTAATAATATATATTATTTATTTAGTTTTGTGGTTTAACGGTTTTTTAGGTTATAGACGGCAGCGTATGGGCCGGGTGGCTAACCCTGGCGTCATCCAGTGTTACCACAAATGTTTTACGCACGCTTTAGACATTCAGCAGTACAAATTGCATGGTTAAACAGTGTTTAAAGCGTGTTTAAATCTTTTTATTTTTATTTATTTATTTATTTAGGCTTCACATTGATAACTGCATTAACACTTACAATATATCACTTAACTTACAACATAGAACTAAGATAAATGCGTCACCTTTTGAAGGAAGCACCGCATGTAATTACTACTTCTTGGGTATAAAACAGTATGAACACTATTCACTTAAAAAAACCAAAATTAAAAATACAATTATAAATCAGTGCGATGAGAAGAGTTAGAGAGCAGGGTTGACCATTTCGGTCATGATTGAGTTTAAATTAATTTTAAATTTAATTAATGAATCTCCGAAAATATCGAACTGGTTGTGGTTCTGGAATTTATTTATGAGTCTACTTATTCTAGGCACAGGAGAATTGGCACCTAGCACAGTTCTACGAAACACTGGGGCAAATGGAGTTATTGGATAGCGTGGATACCTAAAGGGAATTCTAAATTTAAATTTTGCTAGAAGTTTTGGACAGTCAATATCATTGTGTAGAAGTTTGTAAAGGAAAATAATGTCTAATTTGTCACGACGATCGCTTAGCGTTTGCATTTTAAAATTAACTAATCTCTTATTATACGAATTTAAAATTTTTGCTTTCTTTGCTGAATAAGCCAAATGCCATAGAAATCTCTTTTGCACTCTTTCCAGTCTTAAAGAATGCACTGCATAATGAGGTCTCCAGACTGGGGAGCAGTATTCCAGTATACTGCGAACCAGACAGTTATAGAGTAAAATCTTAGTACCAGGCCTATGAAACTCCCTGCTGTTGCGAATAATAAACCCTAACATTTTTGATGACTTTCTAGTGATGTTGTCTATGTGGGGGATAAAAGTCAGCTTCTCATCAAACGTCACGCCCAGGTCTTTTATGGATTTAACCGATTTCAACATTGTTGAACCTATTTTATAGTTAGCATTGATACTGGAGACCTTTCTACCAAATGTTATTTGGTAGCACTTATCAGTGTTTAACGTCATTCCATTCATGCGACACCAGAGATTAAGACTGTTAAGATCATCTTGTAACTTATACACGTCCTCTACTGTGTCAATTACTTTCAAAATTTTGAGGTCATCAGCGAACATAAAGGGTGTGCTATGAGACAAACAATAAGGAAGGTCATTTATTAGATAATTAAAAAAAATGGGAGCAAAATGAGATCCTTGTGGGGCCCCAGAGTTTACTGTCGGTTGAACAGTTGACGTGAAACCCGCAGCCACAACATAAAAATTACGATTATGTAAATACGAACGTTTCCATTGTAGCATTGTGCCTGCTATTCCATACTCAGCAAGTTTCGAAAATAGCACGGTGTGCGAAATTTTGTCGAAAGCCTTGCTGAAATCTGTATAAATAACATCAACCTGCTTATTCCTGTCTACTGCTTCAGTAAGGGTTTCGACAAAAGTAAGCAAATTGGTGCACGTTGACCTTTTCTTTAAAAAACCATGTTGGTGATCCGATATGAATTGATTGAGATGTTGATATAGATATGGGAAAACGATTAACTCCAGAACTTTAGCAAAAGTTGAGATAATAGATATTGGTCTATAATTACTGACTAAATCATCACTTCCGGCCTTAAGAATCGGGACTACCTTCGTGGTCTTCCACGTGTCAGGAAAGGAACCCGACTTTAGTGATAAATTATAAATCAAACATAAAGGCAATGAGAGACTTGACGCGCAATTTCTAATGAGCACAGGTGGTATTCCGTCTGGTCCGGCTCCTTTATTTATGTCCAGACTTTCGAAAGCCTTCTGAACATCATTTATTGTTATCTGTAAGTTAGAAAAACAAGAGCTATTGTTTTTTATGTGAAGGAGATTTTTCGAAAAGTAATGATTTTGCTCAACACTACTGGAATCGGTATCATTGAGGTAAACCGACGCAAAATACCTAGCAAAGGAATTACAAATACTGACTCCACCAGTAACTGTTTCCACTCCATCAGATAATGAGACAGGGTATGTAGAGTTTCCTTTTCTTTTAGCTTTGATAAAAGACCAGAATAGTTTTGGATGTGTACTAATTTTATCTTCAATAAAATCACGATATTTGTTGTAGCTTTCGGTTGCTAATTTTTCACAACGTTTATTCAAAGTCTTAAGAATAATTTCATCCATTGGATTTTTATAAATTTTAAATCTTCTTAAAGTGTTATTTCGCTCTCGAACAGTTCTTATTAAATTTCTGTCAAACCACACCGGGAAATTGGAATTTTTTGATTTTATTAAGGGGACATAAGATTCAATAATGCCGTTAATAACAGAATAAAAGGTTTCTGTAGCAGTATTAACATTTTTGTAGCTATTTATTAATTTTGACCAATTCACAGATTCAAATTGCTCATTTAATTTATTGTAATCACATTTATGGAAATTGTACCTTACATTACTTTTTGATCTGAGTTTAGTTATATTTTTTGCTTTGATGTAAATTTCAAAAGGGGGATGATGCTTGTCTACTTTTGATAATTCAAATTCCGATTTTTTTACTTCCACTGACTCTATATCAGTTAGCACTAAGTCTAGTACTTTGTTGGAGCAGTTCAAAACTCTATTTAATTGATTGAGGTTACTTAGGTTACAAAAATCAACCAGGGGTTGTGCTATTGACGCAACTGAGCATTGTTTAGTTGGATCGTCCATCATAGCCCACTCTATACTACTGATATTAAAATCCCCAATAATAAATGTCTTAACATTGTGTTGCTCAGAGACTACGTTACAGTTGTCCAAAAAATGTTTTAAATATGTTTTATCCACAGGTGTTGGTATGTACGTAGCACAAAATACAATTTCGTTATGTTCTACCGATGTTTCCATATTTAACAAAATCCATAAATCTTCGCAATCACTTTCCCAATGAATCATACGCCTGGCACCTATTTTTTTATGTATAGCAACCAGTACTCCGCCACCTTCCTCTATTATTTTATTTTTTCTCTTTCGTTTCATACTTAATTGAGATGTCTCTCTATCTCTTCTGTACACGATATACCTACTATCAAAGAGTTCCGCCGAAAACACAGTAGAGTTCAACCAAGTTTCTGTAAGTACTATAACATCATAGTTTGAACTCGCTAGTTTGATTGAAAACGGTACTATTTTTGTTCTGAGACCACGTACATTCTGATAATATATATGTAGAGAACCTGCCATAATTAAACCGAAAAGTAGGCAAAAAACGCATGTCTTATTTAAAATTAAAACTAAGCTAACTTTTTAATACAATCAACGTGACGAATATATTTAAAGTCGGAGTTTTCTGTTTTCCGCATGAAGACTTTGCCGTTTCTCACCCACACATACTTGAATCCCTTTTCTTTGGCAGCGATCCTGGCTGCTGCGTGCACAGCTTTGTTGTAAGAGGACAGATGTTCAGCCACATAAACCGGCTTTCTCTCTCCTTTAAGTCCTAGATGTGTCGTGCTGAGCTTATTCCCTGAGTGAGATTTATTATATTTTATGACTGCCGCCAAGATACAATCGCGCAGTCTGGGTGAACTCAGCTGTACTATTATAGATCTGGGCCTGGAACTAGCAGGATTCATCTTGGCCACTCGTGAACAATTTAGGATGTTTTCGTCCTTGACAACAGTACAACCCACAGAAGTACACAACTGCAACATCATATTTACTAGGTTTTCAGATTTATTTTCAGGAACGCATTGTAATTCAATGTTATTGGAGCGGTTTAATTGCTCCATTTGGTTAAATTTATGAGTTAAATCAGTTACTGCTGCGCGCAAGATAGCGTTTTCCTCCTGCAATCTTTTTATTTCGTTACTGTTGTCGACAGATTGTTTCTTCACTTCATCACACTGACTTCCAAGAAAAGTAACCGACTCCTTCAGATCAGATATATCTGACTTTATGGAAGTCAATTCCCTGGATATTGCACTTGTAATGGTGATATCAATTTTTGCCAGCAATGTATTTACCTCGGCCTTAATTATGTCGCGAACGTCTTCTTGTGTCAGCGAATTGTTGGGTTCCTGCGAAGCAGGTGACACCGCAATTCTTTTCGTGGGCCTCTGACTATTATCATATTGCGTAGAGCGCACTGGCGTGTTGTCGTTTTTCCCTTTAGACTTAGTATTCGAACATAGAGGGCATTTCCAGCTCTTTGTATTTTTCACCTCGCTCGTAAGGCACTCAAAATGGTACGCCTTCTTACATAGTGTACAGTTTAAATACTTTTCATCTGTAAGGCCTAGATCACAACAACCCCAATTAATTTTACCTGACATGTGGGACATCATTTGTTGATAAGTACTTCAAGAATTCTCTTAGCTAAACTCTTGTTCAATAAGCCTTTCAGATATGTGTCACAAGTAGCTACAGGTGATTGATGCTATGAGTATTCCTCCAGGCAGATTATGAATTTCCAAAAAGGGTAGATGGATCTATCGTTCGATATAATTATTGTATGCCGGTCACTGAGTTCTTCTTCATGAGAGAGAATGTGAGATCATCTTTTGTGGTAAGGCGGAGAGTTTTTAATTCGCCAGAAGGCCTCCAACATGGCTAAACGGTTTAAATAACAGGGGTCTACAATTAAACGTGTTAGTTGAGCTACTGTAGCGCTCAGTTGTAAATGCCGCCCGCAGTTACCCATCCAAGGACTGACCGAGCTGAATGTTGCTTAACTTTGATGATCGCTTACGAATAGCTAGTCAAACTACGCTATGAGCGCTACTAATAATTTCTATTTCGTTCATTTTTAGGGTTCCGTACCTCAAAAGACAAAAACGGAACCCTTATAGGATCACTTTGTTGTCCGTCTGTCCGTCTGTGTGTATGTCAAGACTCTTTATCTCGGGAACGCGTAAAGATATCGAGTTGAAATTTAAACTGTATACGTATATCTATGATTTTTTGCAGTTGTGTAAAAGGAAAACTTCTCAATTATCGTTTAAAAAAGTTATAGCCATTTATGTCGTAAAAAACCGCATATATCGCACTCACAAAAATCAAAACCTACAGGGTAGTTCCCGTTGACATAGAACTATGAAATTTGGCGAGAAGCATTGCCTCAAAGTATACATATAGGAATAAATCTAAAAACTGTACATTTTTATTTAAATCACAAAAAATAGGGCCTCAAAATTCACAAAATATGGGTTCAAAATTCAAAGTGAGTAAATCGTATCATGTAAGGTATCATATAAAAGAACTTCATTAGCACAGGCTAAAACAGGTTATTAATTATTTTAACAATGTGTTTGTACGGAACCCTCGATGTGCGACCCTGAATCGCACTTGTCCGGTTTTTTGAATAAATACACGATCGTTAACTACTGAAAAGAAAATTCCAAAATTATTTCTTTTTTCACCGTTTTCCAGTAAAAGTAGGAATCAACTTTGTAAGAATATAAAATCTTACAAAGTCAACTCCTACTTATAATACAATTTACTACAAATATTGTCTTAAAAATATGGACCTTACTCTTCAGAGTTTAAAACATTTTATCTTTGCCTTATTCCGAAGCTGATTCTAATTATTGAGGCGAGAGACTTTTTCTCTCAGACTAACTTTTTGTTTGTTCATTAAATGTTCAGAACAAAATGTTTCGAACAAAGTTTTCCTTCTGTCATTAAAGTTTGTTTTTGGTTTGATTGAAGGGGCCGTGTTATAATGACAAATTATGAATTTGTGCTTGCTTCGGAAACTTTTTGTCGACTGTTTAAAACTGTTGGGTCTCTGGGTCTGTTTTTGTGTATTGTAATGTTTTACTTTTGTGTTCTTGTTTAAATCTGTTTAGAATATTTAATTAGTTACTATTTTTCTTTAGGGCTTTGTTTTTACCTAATGCTTATTTTAAATTATTGAACTTAAGTTTTATGATCTAAAATACGCTCAATTGCTAAATTCCATATGATGCGAAAAGCAAAGACGTTTGTTTTTGTTTATCTAGCACAATATAGGTCATTCTCATTCAAATTTCTTGCAATTTACTCCTACGTTAAAAAAAATAAAAAAAATTAATTTTATTATAAACGCTGTATTATTAATTAGATTTTCACTTTAAGTGCTTTAATATATATTCAAACTAACGTAAAATGAAATGAACGCTACTAATGAAATAAACAAATACAAATAAACTGCATATTATTATTGATAATGTAAATTTTAAATTCGTAACTATTTTCGTTACATTATTACATTTTTTTTCACATAGGAATTATATCTAAACGAACGCTACTCAATAACAAAAGGACTATGTTTTGACTGGCATATGTGGCACTATTTGTCTCACTGCCCTACTCCTTCCTGTCTGTCATTTTTCTAGTGTGAATATTTTTTTGGGTACCTCATTTTATTTGGGTTATGTTACAGAGAAAGATTAGAAAATTATACTACTATATTAATACGGGACTTATCGCGCAATAAAACATGAGATATATCCTGTATTAATATAGTAGTATAATGTGCTCATATCGCGAAAGTTTGAAAATAAAATAAGAAAATATTTGTTGACGGCAATTCAAAAGGCTCTACAAGTAAAATTAATCAAGTAGACTGAAAATACAATATTGATTAGGCTAATAAATATTAGGATAGTAAATAGCTGTGATTGCACAAGCGGCAATCATAAATCCGGTTTAGGTCGCGTACAGCTAGCTATTCAAAAAATTCGCTGAACTACAATCCTTTCATCCGTGCAACGGAGTCAACATCCTTTTTGTTTTGCTTCATTTAAACTCATATATTAAACAATGCACAAACATTTTGTTGCAGAATACCTTGGCCATCCTGGACAAGCTGGACATTGACAGCGAGAAGCCCTCAGAGGAGGAGATTGCGAGGATATTTGGCTACGAGGAAGCATACCTCGCGGGTCACGTGGGAGTTTGGCAGAGGCTTAAACCTAAAGTTTGGGCGCTGTTCGACGAGCCGTCCAGCTCTCCTGCTGCAAAGGTAAGACCTTCATTTCAACTTTTAAGACTGCGAGGCTCTTTGACTGTAAGGAGGCGCACCGCAAGCCACCTAGACCTTTGGCCACGAATCTTCTTTATCACCTTAAGATCAAGTGGTTATTTGGTTACGAAAAGTGGATCTCACACAGTATAATATGTCTATCTCGCTTGTCGCAAAGTTATTCGCAAACCTTTGTCGATATTTTAAATCAAAATTATGCGTTATAATTTACAATATATAAACATTATTTTTTTCTCATTTTTCAAGTTAATGTTTTTTATTAAATATATAATCTTTGTTTTGTATTTTTTTTATGTTAATGTATATGAATTACATGGATGAATTAGTATGTGTGACTTTATTACTCAATTCAAATTTTTAAATTTAAATTATAAGAATTCGTTTTTTTCCTAAATTAGTTAAGACAAGTCTAGTTTTCTTATTATTTTATCTTTGGTTTGAAAAATATATATATATATTTTTTTGTTAATGTATAAATTAGTATTCATAATTTATATCGGAATTATTTTTTTTTTTCAATTATAATTTTTAAATGATTACGTTTTATTTGTCTAAATTAGTTAAGTCTACTCTTTATTTACATTTTGGCATGCTTCTTATGTTAATATGGAGAAGCCACTGGCGCCTGAGACGCAGTCTTAGACTAGTTCAGGAGCCTATGGATCATGTATCGCTGTAACACATTTACTATGTCAAAATAAATGATTTGTTTGTTTGTTTGAAAAGATATTTGAGTATGAGGTGGTATAACCTTGCGGGGCAGGTTGGAGTCTGGCAGCGACTCAAACTTAAAGTGTGAGAGCTGTTTGACAGGCCAGCTATTTGAACTATTTGAAGTTTGAACCTTCGAGATTGCCAGTAGTAAGTTAGACTATTAAGAGGTGTACTTACTATGCTCACCACAAACCGTATAGGTCTAAGTCTTTGACTGCAAAGGCGAGATCTTTATTCTTTCAAGATCACGAAGATTTTCAGTTATGAAGAGGCTTAGGTATCTTGCGGACCAGAAGCCATCTTCTGCCGCGAACATATGGCCAGCTAAAACTGCATTAATGCAAAAAAGTATCTTTTGTATGTATATAATACTAGCGGACCCGGCGAACTTCGTACCGCGAAAGTTAATGAATGTAGGAAGCTAACCTTACGGAGATACCTACATTAAGATATTTTAAGTTTAATGGCTGTCATCCAAAATGTAGATCTCATTGAGCTATCTCACTTTTGTGAAGATAGCATTGATCAAAAGTTGACATTTCCGGAGATAAACCACTTTTAAGTTCGACAGCTGTCATCCAAAATGTAGATCTGGTTTAGCTATCTCACTTTTGTAAAAACAGTAATGATCTAAAATCGGCAGATACGAAGATAAACCACTTTTAAGTTCCACAGCTGTCATCCAAAATATAGATCTGGTTCAGCTATCTCACTTTCGTGAAGATATCATTGATCAAAAGTTGACAGTTACGGAGATAAACTATTTTTAAGTTCGACAGCTGTCATACAAAATGTAGATCTGGTTGAGCTATCTCACTTTTGTAAAGACAGTAAGGGTCTAAAATCGGCAGATGCGATGTAAGTAATAGTAAGTGCGCCACAAAATATTAGCCCCAATTCAATGTAAAACGGTACACAAATATTGTAGCAAACAATCATTTCAAACCCAAGAAACAGTCAATCTCAACTAATTTGTTTCGTCATGGTTATCATCCGCAGCTTTCTTTGTCCCACTGCTGGTTATAGGCCTCTCTCTTTCTGTGACATCTGCCTCGGCTCTTTGCCGGTCGTGACCAGGCTCGACTGGCGGTATTGATGATATCGTCGAGATATTCGACCCATCTTGCTGCCGCGCCGCACATAGCTGAGCGCTCTCACCTATTCAAGTACATTGACCAGCTCGGTCATCACCGTCTTTCTTGCTCAAGAAGCGCTGGTCGAATTGGTTGCCACGCCAGTGTGAACGATATCATACACAGAGCTTTTGCGACCGCCAATATAGCAGCCGTACTCGAACCGAATGGGTTTGCGCTTGGTGATGGCATAAGACCTGACGGTATGAAACTGGACCCATGGAAGTGTAGACGGCCCTTAGTATGAGACGCAACTTGCGTCGATACTTTGGTGCCATCACATTTTTCTGAAACTCAGGGTAGGGCTGGAGCGTTGGCCGATTCGGAGCAGCACAAACGGCGCAAATATGCTAACCTCGGCAGTGGTTAAATATTTGAGCCGTTTGAAATTAAGACATTGTGCCCGAGGTGGCCGGTCTTGTTTACAAAAGTCTTTCTGAGCGTCTGGTGTACCCGACGTGTGACCAAAATGCTGGTGTTTATTTGGCTAACGTATAAGCATTGCCAATTAGCGTGGCAATGCTGCCAGCATGCTGAGCACGCTGCTAACTGGCAGTGGGCTTGAGTATTTGGATTATCTTTAGACCTTCAAGGGTCTGTGGATGATACAATTGCTTGTTAGGTAGTAGTAGTTTATGAAGTTTTCTCCCGATTTTTTGGGTCTTTTCTCCCCTGGCAGCTTAAAAGTTTGCACTCGTGGTTGGGCCGCTTTTCTAGGCTTTTTAACCAAAGCAGCTGAGAGGCTGGCCGGTAAGTTGCGTGCCTCATGAGGAGTGCCGCAACTGAGGCGGGCTACACTTTTATAACTGTTCAATCCTAACCAAACCAACAGAAATGTATGTTCGTGTCAAGGTCACAGTTCACAGTCAAGATACTTATACTCTTGCCATACTACTCCTAAAAATCAAGTCGATCCGTTTCTTCGTATATTAGTATGGATTCTGTACCATAAAGGTAGAATAAAGAAACATGTTTAACCTCTAACGGTGCCACCGTTAGAGGTTAAACATAATTAAAAATATTTTTAATGTCAGACTAAATGACCGCCCAGTATTAAACGTCATTGTAATAATGTAGCATGGCATAGGGAAAAACCATTTAGTCCAATATTAATGTCAGTTGTCATTGTCAATCCATACTATATTTCCTCTTCGAGGAGCTATAATAGTGAAAATACAATTTGTCTCTTTGCTATGCTAAGCGTGACATTTATAAAAAGTCTGCAGTCAATGTATGTCACCTGTCATCTTATTACGTTTCGTCAATCCATATCAGGCCCTATTATGAACGCGCCATCGTAATTTTAATTGGAATGTAAAATGTGTTCTCACTATCGAATGCCTAAAGTAAAAAAGAAACAGAAATATTCTAATTAGCTTTTATTATTACGATGGTGCCCTGAAAATTGGGCCTATTAGCGTCGTCGTGAAGGTGACAGTTTCGCTAACGACTTTTTAAGGGAAAAAATGATATGAAAAAGATAAGATAAATAACTATCAAAAAATAAAAAAAAGAAACGGGATAAAAAGTATCCTATGTCCTTCTCCTGGTTCTAAGCTACCTCCTCACCAATTTACAGCCGAGTCGGTTCAGCCATTCTTGAGTTATAAATGGTGTAACTAACACGACTTTCTTTTATATATATAGATAAGATATACCAAAATTCCCAAAGACATAAGAGACTTGGACATTGGTGTGTTTAAACATAAATTGAAGGGCTTGCTAGCCAAAAAATATTATTATGAAATATGGGAATTCTTAAGCGACAAAAATATTTTAAAGACTGAGTGATTAATTTCTGACAACAATTTTAATATCTCGAACTCTTTTGTTCATATTCACTTCTGTTATTTTTTTGACATTGTATAGCTTATTAGTACCTATATTATTTCTTTGTGACATTTTTTAGATTATATTTGACATTTTGATATTTGACATTTTAGAATACATTTGAATTTTTGTTATGATTTGTATTTCTTAAAAGATTTAGCTGTTGTGTTTTTCATATTTGTACGCCACGACGGCAAGAACATGCGTTTTATAACTCTTGTAAGATCTGTATGCAACTTTGTATGTTGTCTACACTACCATGTGTCTAACAAATAAATAATCTTGAATCTGACCATTTCAAAGACATTTCGCTATCGAGTGCGTCTCTGGGTAGCCGTAAGGGCTGGCATGTGTCAGGTTTCTGGTAGAAGCTCTATCTAGGAAATGAAATTGATTACTTCATGGCTTAGGTATTATCCATCAATATGTAATGTAAGGAAAAAATGCCAAGTCTATGGTATTATCTCAAAGAGTACTCGTAACAGATAGGTACACAGTGCCACCCAATAATTGTTCAGTGGTCTAAAAGCTGAAGTTATAGACTACACCACTACCAGACTACTAACATTTCAATGAAGTACCTATGGTAGGGAGTTTTCACTTTGCTATAATTTTACACTTGTGAACATGCATCGATTAATGATTCATAGAAACAAATCTGAACCGTATAGGAAAATACAAGATTATTTTTTGCAAAAATTAGCATGACCGGCTTCACCAGTGTACAGAATTCGCGAATATTTCGCACAGATCGATGTAGCATTTTTCACATTATTGTTGATTTATCAAAAATGGCTCAGCCGATTTCGATAAAATTTAAATGGGACCAATTTCGAAGTATACTTTTCCAATAAAAAAGAGTTATTGAAATCGGACCTGTATAAAAAAAGTTATGCGTGGTTAAACATAAAAAAAATAAATATATATACATACGCGTCGAATTGTATACCTCCTCCGGTGGTTCGTGGGTCAAAAAGTAGCTATTTTTTATTAATTTACTTGTAATCTCTTATCCCACGTACAAAATTGATATATCAAACTAATGTTCGTAAAAAGTGCCTTCAACATTAGCGGTTGTGATACAAATTGCTGTTTGATACAACTTTGGACCACTTTGGGGCTTAGGATCAAAAGTTTGGGAAACTTTGATTGCGGTGATAGGTCAAAGTGATCGCGATAGATTTAGCTTTAGTGGCTTTGGAAAGTTATAAACGAATTTGGACACTTTGCTGGTATTAATAAAGTTGAAATTTGGTCAGATTGGGAGGGATTAAGTTTATTCTTGTCTATTTTGAGTGAGCTGAAAAGATTTGGTCATTTGATTAGGTGATTGATTGGATAATATTAAATGAAAAAGTATGCATACAACTAATAATAAGAAAAAATAAAGTTAACAGTTTTATTCGATCTCCAGTGTTAAATTAAAAGATAGGAGAAAAATATTACAATGTTTTTAATTTATGGTACCCAAATATCTTCTCGTCCGGGAAATGAATCTCCTGCATCGAATGCAGAAGTACTACCAACAGTAGGGTCATCAGACGACGTTGCGTCTTTTAACTAGCTGGTTTCCTCTAAAGGTACAAAAAAATCCGCCAGGGGCAGCACCTTGTGGGGTAAAAATATTTTGATTTCCCTATTGATAAGAACGTTAAACGCATGTCCTATCTTTCAAATAAATAGGTTTAAAAGTGAACTAGTTTTACCCGCGGCTTCGCCCGCATGACATTTTGATTTTTGTGCTATGCCATGGGAACCCTTTATTTATGCGGGATAAAAAGTAGACTATGTCACTCTCCGTCTTCCAAACCCGAGGCCCTACCTTACCACCCTAAATAAAAGAGGTGGAAAAAAAAACGATTTGACGGTTGTTCGATTCGACAGTTGTTTTTTTTTGTATTTCTTAAAGCGCACTCTAGAATAGCTCGCAGATAGCAGAATTTTTTCTACTTACTTAACACTTATCGTTATATTATGGGAAATTCATGCAATATCATCATTATTTATAGCCTATGTGTTATTCTGATATATAAGCTATATTATTGCAAAGTTTCATTTCAATCCGTTCAGTAGCGTGAAAGAGTAACAAACATCCATCCATCCTCACAAACTTTCGCGTTTATAATATTAGTAGGATAGGATAGAAATATAAACAATTTAATTATCATGCCTACCAAACATTGCGTATTAGCGAATTGCACTTCGGATACTTATTCAAAAGTATAATAGTAGGTATTTGTGCAATTTATTAAACCTCTAAGTGACATGAAAAAGTTTTCGGACTGGAGTCATGTATCGAAGAACCTATTTAAGAATTAAAAAAAACACTTAATGTGTTTTTAAACATTTTAATCCGTTATCAGAAACTGTACCAACAAGCAACAAAGAAATTCAATGCAGATGCATATGTGCGAATGAAATAGGCGTGGCGTGAGTAGGAGGATCTTGAGGTCGGTGTTGCTCAGAATCAGGTCACCACTCAACCTCAGTCCTGAATAAGTTTTAAGCACTAAACCTAATAAACCATATTTGTTTAGCTGTTGACGGATAAAAAGGGAGGGATAAAAGGAATTCATTAAAACAGCAACACGGGAACTTTACGCGAGAAGGCCATCGGATTAATGGCGGTTAAAACCAACCTAAACCAGTTTACGAGGGTATAAAAATTAGCCGAGTGTGAAACGATGTAGCTCATTTTTGTTACGTGGTCAAAAGTCGTTCGGGGGGAATGTGGCGCTTTGCTGTTGGAATTTTCCTTGAAGCTTTGTTTTGATTGTGGTTTGCTAAATATTTCGACGGTTTAAACAATAGAGACAGTGAGAATAACGTTTGGGAGTTGCATGCCACAAACCAAAATCCCCCTAAAGGTGAAATGTTCTACGAAAGAACTACCGGTACAGTTTAATATCATCGTCAGTAACATACAGTACAAAAGGCAAAATACAATACAATACAAGAACACTTTATTGACACCACAAGTAGTAAAACATAACAGAAGAAGAAATAACGATAGAAGAATGGTACAAAAGGCAGTCTTATCGCTAAAAGCGATTTCTTCCAGACAACCTCTACTGTATGGAAACGATTGGGATTTTTATTATGTCGTCAATCCAGCTAGTCGGTGGACGTCCTACGCTGCGCTTGCTGGTCCGTGGTCTCCATTCGAGAACTTTCCAGCCCCATCGACCATCCGTTCTTCGAACAATGTGTCCTGCCCATTGCCACTTTAATTTGCTAATCCGCTGGGCTACGTCGGTAACTTTGGTTCGTCTGCGGATCTCCTCATTTCTGATTCGATCCCGCAGAGAGACACCGAGCATAGCCCTCTCCATAGCACGTTGGGCTATCTTGAGCTTATTCTTGAGGCGCACATTAAAAGACCACATTTCAGTTCCATATGTCATCACTGGCAACACACATACCTTCTTACATACATAAATAAATACAGATAGTTAAAGCGTAAGCGATAAGTAATATCAGTTCACAAAATGTTGTACATGCCGCGTCACACAAGTCGGCGAATGTGAAGTTAGCTACAAGCTGTGCAATATCTAATCCTGACTGAAGCTCACACAAAGCTGTGCGTTGATTGGATATTGCGCAGCTTGTAGCTAACTTCATTTCCGACAACTTGTGTGACGCGGCCTTATACCATTACTTTTACTAGTAGAACTTATGGGAACGACTCATACAGATACACGGATTTGTGTGTCACACTTATAATACCCACTCAGCAGATAGGCAAGTTCAAATGGCGGTCAACAGGACTAAGATTACCTCGGTGGATCAGTGGTTAGTGACCGTAACTACAGGACAAAGAGGCGTGGGTTCGAATCCCACCCACGCCAAGTATTTATGTGATGAACATAGGTGTTTGCTCTCTGTCTGGGTGTTATTTAGGTATTATCTATATTTTTTTATCGCGAATATGTCCGCTCTTGACCACCGACTCGCCTGATGGTAAGCGAAGTTGTGGTTGAAGATGAAGCGCGCAGACCTAGAAGATACCTATTCGCTCTGACCTTGAAAAGCTTATAACATATAAGTATATTAAGCCGATTACAGAGGCGACAGCGTAATTACACATATATTAGCTTAATAGCATATACAGTTCTGTTTCTTTTTCACTTTAGTCACATAGATAGAGAGAACGCTTTTTACGTTACTATTAAATTTACGCTGGCGCCTCTGTAATCGGGCTTATTGAGAATTTAAAAAAAATTGCAAATGTGGTATATCAGTCTCTGGCAGTCTTATCACAAACTTTGCTTAGTTTGGTGTCAGAGACCGTGTGTAAGATGTCCCCTAATATTTATTTATAGTTTGTAGAACGGATGGCCAATGGAACTCTAAAGTTCTTGAATGTGGACCACGTTTCGGCAAGCGCACTGTAAGACATCCACCGACAAGGTGGACCAATGATCTAACCAAGACCCCAGGATCGCGCTGGATGCAAGCCGCTTCCATCTGGTCTTATTAGAAATACATAGGAGAAGCCTATTTCCAGCAGTGGATGTCCGACAGCTTATAATGATGATGATAAAAATAAATTGTATCGAGACAAAAAGAGAATAAATTAATATAGACCAAATAGTTAGGCTTTATGTCAGAAATTAGAGCTGCCTGAAGACTTAGTTCTGACATGGGTAGGTGATTAAAACAGCCGGCGCTTTCATGTTCTAAGTACAAAGTATGTATAGTCTATTATTTATACATCTAAGTTTACAACAAACGCTTATCATTCACAATTCTTTGCTTAATTTTATTACCAAATTATATGTAGGTATGTACCTTTCTCTACCCTCAGAACAAAAACAGTAAAAACCTATCACGTGTCTCTGGGTTAGGACTTTCTTACCATTATGGGTACCGTCAGGTTTGCTTTCAAGGAATTGTTGCAATCTTGGGTCCCAGCGCGAAACTTCTGGCGTCACTCAAAGGTACTGTTACGATATGGGTTTTTGGATAATCAGTTAAAATGGCGAATATTCACTCTGCACTTTATTGCACACAATCACTTCACAAAATCACAAAACATACGACACAATTTTTTCGCACAAAAATACTTCACACTTGCACTGATATTCACTCAAACAAGTCACTGAACACACTCCACAGATATTCATCGCTTGATGCTTTCATTGCGAAGTTAAACAATATACTGTCCTGGCTTAGGGCCGGTCGGTCTATTTATATCCGACATATCAGTCTCGAATCCACTAAATTAATCAATTAAGGCTTTGACAAAGTAAACAACATGAAAATTCACGAAACCCTATTGTTCTTCTATAGAAAAAAAACAGATGCATGCGACGACTCAATAGGGTGAACAAATCCACAGCCACAGCTTATTTATTTATTTTATTTATTTATTTATATAAAATTAGCACGGTAAGAGAACCAATTACACTAATGATAAATAATAATTATTACTTACATTACGTCAATGTCAAATTTGGTTAACAATAAGGGGCGGCTTTGTGGCGAGCCGTCGGTGAGTGGCGACACCGCGAACCCTGATTCCCTGGGGCTAAATGAGACCCCTGACTCCTCTCTTGCCTTAACTGGCCGGCTTGGAGTGGAAACCGCAAGAGCTAAGAACCTAAGCTCCAGGGTGGAAGTGTTAAAGGGCATAACGCCGCGAGTAGCGTCTAGTGAAAGCGCAGCACACCTCTCGACACCCTAAGCCGTCCACACCAATGTTGCCCCTCCGGCGCCAAATTACGCTAGCCTTTATGGGGGGCCCATTTAGTGGATGGCAAGTCACCATCCGCCTAAATATTTTGAAATGAGGCATTATCTGGCGGGTGCCGCACCTCATTCCATAGACCAGCTTATAATCATGTAATAATTCATTATGATAGCCTAAGAAGTACCTATTCCCCGCCTTTACAATAGTTTACCTCTTCCTATCACCCAAAAACTGTATTTTTTTACTTGAATGATTGTAAAAGGGCCTCTTGGTGTTAGTTTAGGCCCCATCAATGCCTTTCAAAGATCCGGGGCAACCCGTGAGTTGTAAAACAAATAAATTACATATCACAAAAAACACGCACAAAAATATTACGTCCATGTCACATTAAGTTTACAATAATAAATTACAAAGCACAGTGAATTCGATTATAAAAATAAAACATTAAAACACAAAAAGAGAACAGTTATACATTCAAAAATACAAATTATTATGTACAACATACACAAGAAAAAATAGTAGAACAAGCCAGTTCATCCATTCATTCGTTCATACATCACACCTTTCACAGTAGCACAAACATTCCGCCATGATCGTCTTCCAGTCATCAGTGAACAGATCGCACTGTTGCCTTGCGTCAAGGATATCATTGAGCGAAGCAAGTGATCGTGGTATTGGGGATTTTTGGTGAGCAACTGTTTTGCATAGTGGGACCGCAAACAGCTTATGGACGGGGACAGCTTATGTCATGGTTGCAAGCGCGCAAGAAGTAAACAAGCTCCACAGCTTACGACGTAGTTACTATGTGCGCGCCTACCGCGTGATGGTACCTCGTCGTCCTCCGAACTCGGGACCAAGCGATTGTACTTACTATCGAAGTACTTTCTTTCCTGACAGGGAAGTATAAGTGCATTACCTTGCACCCGGCGCCTATATTTACCACAGTTTATCAAGCAAGTAAAATCGTCAAAAATGTTTACTATAAACTTATAAACTCATACAACGGCACCGAATTTTTGATTTGTACTAAGGCTTTTGATTACTCCGTGTCTCTAAGTACGTTCAACACCAATACTAAAATTATCTACGCGAGCTCCATGATGAAACATTAAAATTTCCAAACCCGTTTTAAATGAACATTTTACATTGTAACAGGCGTCGTACCGTAACAAATGAATGATTTGATTAATTATGCTACCCTCCGTTTTACCGTTTTACGTTTAAACTCATGCATTGTTCTCTTAAAATTAGAAAGGAAATTGCGTGGTTAGAGTCTCTCAGAGGCATGAAGGTGTATTATTTAATTTTAAAAATTGTTTCAAAGTGTCTATTCTGGTGAGATTATCGTCCACCCATCCATCAGACATAGGACGTTCACTGGTGGAAATAGGCCCCCCTTATGGGTCTTCAATAAGACCAGTTGGTTCTGATTTCTGATTGGAGCCGATCATAGAAAACGATGTGTCAAACGATGTAGTGCCATCTTAGAACGTCTACACGGATGGCGCAAAAAACAGGAAAGGAACAGGCTGCGGCTATTACTCGCCGGAACTTGGGCTCAGAGAGTCTCTGGCCCTGAGCAAAACTACAACGACTTTGCAAGCAGAGGTCATGGGCTTATTACTAGCTGCAAAAGCAGTTGAACCCTTAAATGAGCTTCTGACAGCTACAGTAAATACCGAGACCAAAGAAGTAATTGTGTTCACAGTTGATAGTGCTGCTACTATCTACGCACTCAAAAGACCTGTAACGAGGTCTAGAGTTACCGTTGAGTGTCATGCAGCACTTAAAACTATTTCAAGTAAGCACAGAACAATCGTGCGCTGGACAAAGAGTCACGGACCATGTTCAGGCAACAATATAGCCGACACCCTTGCCAAAGAGGGCACGAGAAAACAGGTAGAGGACGAGGCAACAAAACACTGTAAGCCAACAGCGGCGCAGACCTTCGACTTATGGTAGGACTCATAACTGGTCACTGCAACTTGAATAGTCACTTGTATAAACTAGGAGCCACTGACAGCCCACTATGTCGCGGCTGTTTGCAGGATAACGAAACTGTAGAGCATGTTCTATGGCACTGCAAAGCCACATAAGACACTAGAATAGCTAACGGATTGCACGATGCCTCTGCATTATCATCATCTCATTCACCATCTAAGTTACTGGAGCAGTTATGCCAGCGGCCCAGAGCCACGCTCCGTTATTTTAAGGAGCTGGGCTGGCTCGGGTAGGCGCTGGAGGGGGAAACGCACAAAACACCCCATACGGGACGTCGGTGCGGGACTTATCGCCCCCAATTCATATTAGAATTAGAAGACCAGTTGGTTTCGGCTTGCATGCTCCTTGTGAGTGGACGTCCTACGCTAAGATTTCCGCTACGTGGTCTCCACTCGAGATCTTTCCGTCCCCATCGGTCATCAGTCCTCCAAGTTATGTGCCTTGCCCACTGCTATGTCAACTTGTTAATCCATGGGGCTATGTCGGATCATTGTCATTTCAGTCGTGAGTCGCCAACTGCTGGGCTGTACCTCGCTGATTAATACAAAAAAGAAAATAACATTTTGAGTTTGTAGGCGGTTGGACATTACAAATACATATATCTACAACGTAATGGTTACAATTAAGGGTAACATTTATTGTTAAAAATAAATACAAAACTCTTCAATTTTTAGGGTTCCGTGCCACAAACGGAAAAAAACGGAACCCTTATAGGATCACTTTGTTGTCCGTCTGTCCGTCTGTGTGTATGTCAAGACTCTTTATCTCGGGAACGCGTAAAGATATCGAGTTGAAATTTAAACTGTATATGTATATCTGTGATCTCTTACAGTTGTGTAAAGGAAAAACGTCTCAGTTATCATAAAAAGAAGTAAGAGCAGTTTATGTCGTAAAAACCGCATATTTCGACACTCACAAAAATCAAAACCTACAGGGTACTTTCCCGTTGACATAGAACTATGAAATTTGGCGAGAAGCTTTGTCTCAGAGTACACATATATGAATAAATCTGAATACTGTACATTTCTGTTTAAATCACAAAAAAATAGGGCCTCAAAATTCACAAAATATGGGTTCAAAATTAAAAGTGAGTAAATCGTATCATGTAAGGTATCATTTAAAATAACTTCATTAGCACATGCTAAAACAGGTTTTTAATTATTTTAACAATGTGTAATTTTCGATGTATGACGAGAAAAGTGAAAAAAAAAACTTTATTGTCGATGGTAATAGAGATTTTAAAAACTTACTTCCCAATTTTTGTGAAATTTTCTGGATTTGTACGGAACCCTCGATGTGCGAGCTTTTATGATTACACAAGCGAAAAAAAATGCACCAAAATCGTTTCAGTTTATTTTCGTTTATGAATCCCCAGATATTTGATATATTTTCGTTGGGAGTTAAAAACTACCCTCGTTCCGCTTAAAATTTATTTAATCGTCAGTATATTTGCTGAGGATTCAATTTCAAGTCTAAGCATTAAAAATACCAGTTATCTTAAATTAAAACGCAAAACCATCTAACCGAAAATTAAAATTGATATTTTGAATTCCCAAAACTCTACTGCCATTTCGGCAATAAATGGCCAATCCAATATATTTGCCAAAAAGTACTGTCGTTTGGGCACACACCTCCAATTGAGTTAGGTTAGGTTTCCACCATGATGAAATGTGCAGATGTGCTACGCAAAAATATGCAGCAAAGCGACGATATGTGGAATAATAAGTAAGATTATATTTTTAATCCTTGTCAAATTTCAAGAGCTAGATAATATTTTATGAACATCTTTTACCATGATCATCTTTGACACAATCATTTTTCGCACAAAATGGCATAACCGAGTTTAACCGTTTTATACTATATATAACGGGACTGAACTCACGTGTAGGGATAGTTGTAACGACTATAGACTATACGACTATAGTAGGAGCACGCGGAGCCGTCTCGCAATGCACTTAACATGCATTGCGAGACGGCTCCGCGTGCTAGCACTCGCCAACTTGAGAAAGGTCGCCGAATGCGACCGAAACTATAGTCGTTACGACTATCCCTACACGTGAGTTCAGTCTCGTTATATGTATATAGTATAAAATATGTAAAAACCACGTTAATTTCCATAGTAAGACTTTAACCGTGTTCATTATTAAACTAGTTTGCGCGGAGCGATGTAGTGATTTGCACATTATTGTTGATTTATTAAAAACGGTTCAGCCGATTCAGAGAAAACTCAAACAAGATAATTTCTGAAGTATGAACTACCAAACTAAAAAAAAAAATGATCAACATCGGACAACTCAGTAAAAAATTATGCGTGGTTACCTTCGTACAAATATCTACAGAGCCACAGTCCTTAAATGAAAGTAGTAAAAAAATGTCCATGCGCTGTCATACATAGCGACTTAAATGCATTAAATAATTCCCAATGACCCGTTTTCTCGAATCTCGACGTTATGTCACCTAATTGGTTCTTGTTAAAGCACTTTGGCATCGCGCGGCGTTGTAGTCAGCTTGCAATCTCCTTACGACAAACTAGAAAGTCTGCCCACTACGTCGCTTGGGCAGAGTTTTTTGGCTCGGACACTTTTTTTTGCACGATTGTGACTCTATAGATATTTGCTCAAAGGTGGTTACACATAAAAAAAATAGCGTCGACTTGAAAACCTCCGTTTTTCTTCGATTAAAATGGATGGAACAACAGATTTTTTCCATCTTAGAATTGAAATAAGTATTACTACTAAAAGTATCTTATAGTGCATATTATTTATACTTACTAACTTTCTTGTAACGTAAATGGATAGTCTAGTTTTCTTCACACGTCGCTCATCTTCACATCTTACGTCTGGTGGAAAACTTGCCTTATAGACGTGAAAAATTGTTTTCATCCTCACATATGGCATAGGTATGAGTAAGGATACCTAAAATATTAGACCTTAAATCTAAGCGGATAGAATTGGAAATGGCTAGACTTATCACGGCTATGCTGGAAAAGTCTGGCAATCTACCATTATGCAAAAACGGTACGCTTTCGCGGGATTCTTTATTTTCTCATGAAATGTCCCGCATCAGTTGTGAAGGAAAAGTGTTTTAGAAAATGGCCCCGCTTATTTTTTAACCTCTAACGCAAATAGGTTCAGTTTTAGCTTTATATACGTATGTGTGTGTCATTCCTTCTGAAATATCTTTAAAAATCTGTACCAAGGAATGGACTGATGTTAATATTCAAAAAGACCTGAACCTGGGTACCGAGGACGCGGTCGAGGTCGCCAGATTCTGGTTCCAAAATATCTAAAATCCATAAACCAATGTAGTTGTATATACTGTCAGAATACTTAAATATATGTAAAAAAAATATAGTAATAAAAAAAAAATACAACAAAAAAGTCTAGCCATTGACACGAAATGAATGAATGAATGAATATTTAAATAACTTTGTCGAAGTTGTTATTACCCATAGATATAATCTATACACGAGTATGTATGTGTATATAAGTGATTTGAGAAAACCTAAAGTAACGGAAATAAAAATTTAAAATGGTAAGCTTTTTTATTTAGAGTTTGGTAGTTTTATTAGATCAAATTATATACAAAATCAAAAGAACTTCGTCGTATCTAAGTAGTTATTAAAACAAACAACTTTCACGTCATTCTTATCTATAAAAACATTACCTATTTTCCATAGGTATTGATGAAATTGCGTGACATAGGTACTAAATTTTCAGTAAAGTAGGTAATCATACTTAAAAAATCAAAGGTAATCATACAAGCGTTTCGTTTTTCTATTGACATATGGAACCCTAAAAAATCACCTGAATGAGACCTTCTTTTTTAATAAGTCGGTTAAAATATATGCATTTTACAAAGGTTACATTAAACATCACAATTTTATGTATCTACACAGTATACAGGGTTATTTCTAATCAATTAGCATCCTTTTAGGGTCTTATTCTGTACATCAAAACTAAGAACTTTTGTTCTGCGACTTTTGTCAACACTCAAAAAAAAATTGGTGTTCCATAGAAAAATATTGTTCACCCGCGACCAAATCCTTCCGGACCCAAGGCACAACTACTATTCTCAACTGATTGTGCTGTGGGTACTATTGATTCCCTTCTACACAACCAAATGGTCCGTTCCGGAAAAAAGTGTACCTACCTAGACCCAACACTGACGAAACCTCGAAATGTATGGAACAGCTGATTAATAGAACAGCGGAATAACCCTGTATCATATTAGATATCTGATAGATACGTGATACCTACTTTAATCAAACTCAGCAAAAGATTCCGACCAACAAATCCAATTATTATAGAAATTATCTCCAATAGTCAAACTTACTTTCTCGTCCCACTAAATATCCTCGAGTGGCCGGCCACTCACTCGATTTACTCAGAACTTCCTTATAGTATAGAGCATATCAAACAGAAAATGCCACGACCCGCGACATTTACACTGAGCAAACTACTCTATATTTATTATTATTTGTCTAGATCATTGAATTTAGTTCTGCCTCCGGTTGGTATCCTCCGCGACACTGAACAAATTCTAGTAATAATTCCTGGGTCAAAGAGGCGTGGGTTTGATTCCCAGCCAAATATTTATGTGATGAACATAGGTGTTTGCTCTATGTCTGGGTGTATTTAGGTATTATCTAAATAAGTATGTATGTATATAAAAACATGTATATGTAGTATATCAGTCTCTAGCAGCCATATCAAAAGCTTTGCTTAGTTTGGGGCAGAGGCCGTGTGTAAGATGTCCTAATATCGATTTATTATTTATTTTTCTATGTAATTGAATGTATGTTATGGTTACATGATACGATTTACTCACTTTGAATGTTGAACCCATACTTTGTGAATTTTGAGGCCCTATTTTTTTGTGATTTAAATAAAAATGTTCAGTTTTCAGATTTATTCCTATATGTGTACTCTGAGACAATGCTTCTCGTCAAATTTCATAGTTCTATGTGAACGGGAAGTACCCTGTAGGTTTTGATTTTTGTGAGTGCGAAATATGCGGTTTTTTACGACATAAACGGCTCTAACTTTTTCAAACGATAACTGAGAAGTTTTTCTTTTACACAACTACAATAGATCATAAATATACGTATACAGTTTAAATTTCACCTCGATATCTTTACGCGTTCCCGAGATAAAGAGTCTTGACATACAAACAGACGGACAGACGGACAACAAAGTGATCCTATATGGTTCCGTTTTTTCCGTTTGAGGTACGGAACCCTAAAAATCAAGAGAGAACGTTGTGAATAAACAAATAAAGCAAACCAAAACTACGCATCGCCGTTTACAGACAATTACACACACATCCACGTACAACAAAACTACGCCTTGGCTTGTCAGTCGAACTATGGCGGCGCAAAACGGACGCACTCAGACATGTTTAAAAACCGGCCTCATTTAACTGTTCAACGACGTTCTTTCTTAATTTTTTCATTTGCTCTGAGGTTTTCAGGGCGGTTTTTATTGTAAAAACAGCAGCGTTATGACCACTTTGATATCCTAAAATATGGCTATCGTTTAAATCTTCTTCTTAGTCGTCACGCTCTTGACAGAGCGGTCGTGGTCATCACGTAGTATTTGTGGTGGTAGAGGCAGATGTAATACGCCTCACGATGTCTCGCCATCTCTCTCTATTAGATGTTAATCTGGTACACTCATGCACCGGCCCTCCCACAGCAGATTTGATTTGGTCGGTCCATCGCATGGGCGACCTTCCGCGCGGTCTTGTGCCTTCCACTTTGCCCTGGACGACTAGACGCTCTAAGGACTGGCTACCTCGTCTCGAAACGTGTCCGAAGAATGCAAGTATACGAGATTGTACTGTGGCCGACAGACGCTGCCTGATGCCGAGTTCTTGAAGTATCGAGACATTGGTGCAAAATTCAGTCCACGATACCCCAAGCATTCGTCTCCAGCACCACATCTCGAGAGCATCTCTCATCTTCCTCTTGATGTCTCGCAAAGTCCACGTTTCCGAGGCGTACAAAAATATGGGTAGAATAAGCGTACGCACGAGTCTTGTCTTCGTGGTTTTGGTAATGTTCCTGTTCCTCCATATTTTCGTCATTTTGTCCATTGCGGTTCTAGTTATCGCCATTTGCCTCTTAATTTCATCGATGCATTCACCATGACCCGAGATTAAAGCTCCAAGATATATGTAAGATTGGACTACTTCGCAATTTGCTATCTGAGTGACTTCCGGCAAGTTATCGTTCGTGCGGTTTACAATCATCATCTTGGTCTTGTTGCGATTAATCTTTAATCCGAACGCAAGGCTCACTTCTTCCATCTTCCGAAGCAGTTCTTCCATATGACGAACACTAGTTGCAAAAAGCGTGGTATCATCTGCATAACGCAAGTTCGCAATACCATAGCCGCCAACCGTAACCCCATCTGTCCAACCTTCCAAACTGATACGCATTATATAATATCGTTTAAATAACATGCCATAAAAATAAATTTCTCGAGTGACCACATAGTGACTGACTTGACTCAGAACTTCCTGTAATAATACAGAGTAGTTCAAACACTCAAAAAGCCGCGATCCGCGACACTTACACTGAACAAACAGCTCTATATTTATATAGACGTTTTGACGAGGGTTCCTTTTCATTTTTATTGATATAGAGCGAGCTCAGTCTTTTCAAAAGATAGCATATGTTTACTTATAAAATAGGTCCGTAAGTGGCAATGTTGCCAGGAAAACATTTTCGGTAAAATTTTCCTCAAGGGGGTTTGAAAATAGCAAGTTATTTTTACTCATTGTCACGAGTGCGAAATTGAATTACTATATAAGAATAGGGGGTAAAGTTAGTTAAACGAGTTTTTTTTGACATGAAACCTTATACAGTTTTATAAGTAGGGAGAGGGTCACTTGCACAAGGGCCTGCAAGGAAAACATAACATGCTTACTTTTTTAAAAGTAAATTGTACAAAACAAAAGTTTGTGCAAAAAGAGAAGCGTCGTAGGTGAGGTCGCCCGTGTGCCATTTTACTATTTTTGTTACGTTGACAGCATTGGTCTGTCATTGCTATATAGTACAACTAAAAGTGTTTGATACTTGGTAGACACCAATTCGGTTTTCATCAGCACTCGCGTTTACCAAGTATAGTACCTTGGCTGCTGATTAAAATCTTATTGTTAGTTCACCGTGACGCCACGACGGTTTTCTTTTTGCACATACTCTACTAAGTAAATAGCTTTATTTAACCAATTTTAAATGTGTCGAAGGCTTTAAAACAGAAGGCCTAGTTTTGTGACTTTATTTAATGTCGGCGTCAGCTCTCCACCGTGTATAAAGAATGAAAACCCAATAAAATATTACATACCAAGGATTTTGTATACAAACTAATACATCCATGTTACATAAATAACATTTTTGTTCTGCTTGACTGACATCCTGGCAACATTGAAGTATTACATGCGTTAAAAGCATAAAAGCTAATGTTTTTTATTATGGGTCACTTTAAATAAGCTCGCTCAGGGGATTTGGGAGGTCCTTTCAGCGTTGTAGTGACAAGTGGACTCACC
Source organism: Hypomecis punctinalis (assembly GCA_949316475.1). Taxonomy (NCBI): domain Eukaryota; kingdom Metazoa; phylum Arthropoda; class Insecta; order Lepidoptera; family Geometridae; genus Hypomecis; species Hypomecis punctinalis. The sequence continues at coordinate 20,875,453 of OX438814.1, forward strand.
CATTTACGTATTATATTTATGAATATATCAGCTCCCTACGATATTAACCTACTTTACCTTATAGTAAACAAATATCTGGAAAAAGTAGCACAACGCTTAAATTCACTTTGAGTTATGTGTTACCATCTAGAAAGCACGTATGTAATTTGTAAAAAATAATGTATTAATTAATAAATATCTAATTATCAAGTAAGTGTAAGATGTCTCTTACACGATCTTTGACCCGAAACTAAGCAAACCTTATGATATAGCTGCCAGAAACTGATACTATTAATAAATATCTTATAAATACATATGCGTTACGTTATATACGTCCAGACACAGAGCGAACATCTACGTTCATCGCTTAAATATTTTCTGGGTGGGAATCAAACCCACGCCATTGGTCCAAGAGTTCGTCCCCCCTACCGCCTAAAGCAATAGCAATCGTAATAGCAATCGTTTATGACTTCATTTTAGTCATTTGGCACCGCCTATGTGACGTTAGCCATCAAAGTTGTTCATTCAACGATTGCTTTCGCAATCCGCTCAAAGCAATTGATAGCTAACGTCACGAGGCGTAGGCGATGCCAAGTGACTAAATGAAGTCATATACGATTGCTATTGCTTAGGCGGTAGGGGGGCGGGTCGTTAACCACTGGGCCACGGAGACATTCACTAGATCGAATGCAGTGGCCTTATTATCAGTTTGACTGCCTCAGTGGCCCAGTTGTTAGTGACCCTGACTACGGCGTCAAAGAGGCGTGGGTTCGATTCCCAACCAGGACAAATATTTATGTGATGAACATAGGTGTCTACTCTGTGTATGAGTGTTCTTTAGATATTAACTATGTAAGTACCAATGTATTTAAAAATATGTATAATATGTAATACTTATATCAGTCTCTGCCAGCCATATCACAAGCTTTGCTTAGTTTGGTGTCAGCGACCTTGTGAAAGATGTCCCCTAATATACAGGGTTATTTCTAATCAATTGGCATCCTTAAAGGGGCTTATTCTGTACATCAAAACTAACAACTTCTGTTGTAAAAATTTCGTCAAAACTAAAAAAATTATCAGCTGTTCCATAAATGTTGTCGCGGTTGAACGATGTTTTTCTATGGAACAACAAAACTGTTTTTTGAATTTTGACAAAAGTCGTAGAACAAAAGTTGTTAGTTTTGATGTACAGAATAAGCCCCTAGAAGGATGCTAATTGATTAGAAATAACCCTGTATATTTTTTTTATTAGATTACACAGTAGGTATACGAAATCTGTTACCTACCTTTTTCACGCGGATCCATAAATTTTTGTTACCTACTTTCCTCGTACCCGCCAGTGGCTTAATACAACAATGTATGGAGTCACACGGAAACTACTGTAGCTCCCGTTTACCTATAAATTACGTACAGGTAGCGGCAGCGGCACCTAAGTTTAGCGCTGAGCAAAGTGTGGAAAGGATCCATCCCCTCCACACTAACCTCAGCGCTTAACTCACGTGCCGCTACCTGTAATAACCTCTCAAATAACATAATAAAAATGAAACTATCATTTATCTCCCTGAAATTAACATGGCATGACGAATATCAATTCAGAGATTTTATTGGTTAATATTTCATACCAGTCTCTCGTCTGCCGTAATATGATTGATAGTGCAGCTTTTTGTCAACACCACGGTTTCCTCTAGGAGAGAAATTAAAACCGTCTATCTGGCGCGATCTGGAAAAGGTAGACTCTTTATAAAATCTTTAGTTTGGTCAAAATATCTTTTTAATTAATTAAAAATCTGAAGAAAACTGATAAAGAAGTGAAAACTACCGTAGGTTGGTTGAAATTGAAATTTCACGCATGACGCGCATAAAATATCACTCGTTCAACCATTTAGCCGGTTCAGAGGCCTTCAGGAGGCGTAATAATTTGATTTCGTGGTTGTCCATCAGGCCTTTAAGTGATACCTACCCAACTTCATAAATAGAGACTGGCGCACGACAAGGAGAATTAGTGTTTTTCGTCATGGCACTACTGACTTTAATCGTGTACTCAATTCGAATAGTTTGTTCGAATCGATGTATAAAAATTTTTCATTTTGCAAAAATAGTTTAGCCTATTTCGAAAAAAAATGATTGGGTGGTCTCATTCCTGAAGTATGATCTACAAACATGAAGAAAAAACTTCAAAATCGTTTTATTATTGGCGCAGTAATCACGTAACATACCTACATGCAAAATTCAAATTCATTTTTTTTTGTTTCAGGCAAATATAGCCATATAGAACAAACACTAGTTCACTAGTAATTCAATAATGGTCACATAAAAACGTACTGACGAATTGGTATCCTTTTTGAGGTCGGTTAAAGAGATATGATTAAGCTTATTCCTTACACTGAGTTAAAATGAAGCAGTCACTGTCCATGGCTCAACCGGATAATTCGGGAGTAATATCGTTACATTCCTTTCATTTAACTACTACGAGTAAGCGCTATTTTTAACAGCAAAAAATGACGTACTTACCAGCTACGTAAAGTTACGAATTTCAGACGACTAAATCCATCCTCCATTCGCAAAATCTACCCAAACCCGCGTCATAAATCATACGAATCCTGGCAAATAAAAAACAGGAAGTTGTCTTAATAAATGGTTTTTGGTCCCTGACTGAAGATTGTTTATGTGCCTCGTGATAAATGTATGGGACTCGCTAAATATTCGTTTTGCAATCGCTGCGACGGGAACTATGAATAATGTACATTATCTTAAGTTGTTTGCTGAGAGATTTATGATGTAGAGCTTTTTAAGAAGAGTGTATTGTCTTTGTGTAGTTTTTCAGCCTTTTATTTCTCTCTTTCTCGAGTAGAGACCACCGTCGACCGTCAAACGCAGCGTAGGACGTCCACCTAGAAGGTGGACGGATGACCTCATCAAGACCTCAGGATCGCGTTGATTGCGAGTCGCTTTCAAACGGTCTTTTGTGTATATCTATTAGGGAGGCTTATGTCCAGCAGTAGACTTCCAGTGGCTAAAGCGACGACGAGTGGCTATATATAGGTACTAGCATAGCAATAAAATTAGACTTACTAGTAGGTACAGCTTTTTTATTTTTATCTTTATCGTTATTATTTTTGGCCACTTTGGATTTTAATGATTGTGCCAACAATTTTATGTTTAAACTTATATTTTTAAAGTATTTTTCTAACTTTGACATGCACGCAAAGAATATTTACGATGCAATTTGGTTTATAATTTATTTATGCAATAATTGACATCAAGTGGCCAAGTGGACAGTGGCCACAACTGGTGCATCTAAAACTACATTTATATGTCATAGACAGACAGACAGACAGACAAAACTCTTTATTTACAACCACAGTTTGAAAAATAAACACTATTTACATAAATACGACAAAAATATGATTATAAAATGGCGGCCTTATCACCCATGGCGATTTCTTCCAGGCAACCTTGCACGAATATGAACAGACAAGAACAAGAAATAGTGGCCTTAAATAGATATTAACAAAGAAAACACCTATAAATAATAAACTAAATATACTTAATTCAATCTAAGTTTTAAATATACTTACATATATACGATATAATATATAAATATACCTACATATATACATACCTACATACGTTATACAATAGTAGCGAAAGGAACAAGTAGCATTATGATTTCAGATAGTGAGCTTTCACAAGTTGTTTGAAAACGTTCAATGAAGGTGAACGCTTAATTTCTAAAGGTAAGTCATTCCAAAGTCTGACTGCCTCCACAGAGAAAGAAGAATCGTAGAAAGATGTTTTGTGACGAGGGAAACTAAGAGTGAGATTATCTGAAGATTTTAGGTAACGGCTCAATAGAGAGTGCCGAATACGAAAACGCTCTCGGAGATAGGGTGGGGACGAAGGAATAAACAGGGTGCTATACAAAAGGGAAAGAATATGAGCATCCCGGCGACGACGAATAGGGAGCCACTTGAGCTTATCGCGAAACTCTGAAACGTGGTCATATTTGCGCAAGCCAAATATGAACCTGATACAAACATTCTGGAGGCGCTCAAGTTTATCCAGCAGGACTTGCGTGAGATCTAGGTAACATACGTCGGCATAATCAAGGATTGGAAGTAAAAGGGATTGTGCGAGCGCAATTTTAGTGGCAGTCGGTAAAAAGTTACGCAATCTACGCAAGGAACCGCTAGACGCAAACATTTTGCGGCTAGTCTCGGCAATTTGCGGACCCCAGGACAAACAACGATCGAAGACAATGCCGAGGTTCTTAACCGTGTCACTGTAAGGAATGGTGACATCATCAAAAATCACTCGCGGTAGGGTGTCCCAATCTATTTGACATATCATGCGAGAGCTGCCTATTACAATAACTTGCGTTTTCGATGGATTTACTTTGAGCCCAAAAGATTTGCTCCAGTGTAAAATGCTGCGCAAGTCATTATTGATTGCTTCCACGGCTTCTGATAGCCAACCCATAGGGGCTTGGCAATACAGCCAAGTAGTAATAGTAAGTTTGAAAAATGGCAAAAAGAAGGGGTGATAAGACGCCACCCTGAGGTACGCCGGCCGTAGTATTACACCACGAAGAGTAAGATTCTTCAAAATGAATCCTCTGCCGACGCCCATACAGGTAATTATGAAACCAGTCAACCACCGTTGGAGATATGTTCAAAGAGCGAAGTATAGCCAGAAGGATATCAAAATCTACAGAGTTAAAAGCATTGCTGAAGTCCAGAAGCGCTAACACAGTTAAATCACCATTGTCCATTGCTAGGCGTATATCATCCGTGATTTTAACAAGTGCAGTAACCGTGCTATGCCCCGGACGAAAGCCAGACTGAAAAGGATTAAGAAGGTTATTACTGATTAGGAAGGAGTTTAGCTGGTTATGGACTAGACGTTCAAGAACTTTGGATAGGAAGGGAAGAATAGATATGGGACGATATTCAGAAAAAGATATTGGATTAGCTTTTTTAGGTAAAGGAATTATCTGAGCTTCTTTCCATAAAGATGGGAAGACCCCATTTGACGCTGAAAAATTCAAAATGTGGCACAGGACTGGGAGTAAGTGGTCTAAAATAGGGATAATCATATTGCGGCTTATAGAATCAAGCCCTACAGCGTTTGAAGAGATTGAAAGGATGCTCTTTCTAACATCACAAGCAGTGAATTGGCTAAAAACAAACGGAGGTAGGTCAGGAGTGGTTTTATCAGAAAGACGTTTTAGTGTACTAGCTTTATAAGCAGTGTCCATAACAGGAGATGCCGAAAAATGTTGATTTAATGCATTGATGTCTAAATTTTAGGAACACTATCTTGACGGGATTTACCAACTCCTAAGGACCTGAGAAATTTCCACACTTTGGCTGGATCCTTATCCTCTACAGAGTCAAATATATGGCCTGGCCTTTTGAAATGTATTAGAAATCGCGATAAACTACACATGAAACATAAACTAGATCCAAAAAATGCCATCATAAAATTAACATATTCTCGCTACAGGAATTTTTGCAATAAATTACTTAAAAATCAAAAACAACAATATGAGAAAAATGAGTTTCAGAAGGCCAAGGGAAATTCCAAAAAAACTTGGGACGTCATAAAAAAAGTTGCAAATATATCACAAACTCAGAGCTCTGCAGCTTCTTTAATCGATCTAAAAACAGACCCTATAGTGTCTACTAACAAAGTTAACGATTACTTTGTGAACATTGGTAGAGAGCTTGCTGATAGTATTGTATCTGGTAGACGGGAACATATAGAAACTCCATCATCTAATAGTAACTCCAACGACGACACGATGGCTGTTTTTGAGACTGACTGTGAAGAGGTTGAAAGTATTATCAGGGGACTTCGAAGAGACTGCTCGACAGGTTGGGATGGTATTCCTTCCAGAATTTTGATTGACGCAAGTGATGCTCTTGTTCCGCCCCTGACTTATATATTTAATCTGTGTCTGAACACTGGCACATTCCCTAAATCTCTTAAAAAAGCTTTGGTGCTTCCAGTCTTCAAGGGGGGCGACAGAAACAGTGTCAACAACTATAGACCAATTTCAATATTAAGCTCAATTTCTAAAGTTCTTGAAAAAATATTAAACAATAGACTCATAAAATATCTCAATAAATACAAAATACTAGCTGACAATCAGTTTGGATTTCGGAAGGGGTTGTCAACTGAAGATGCTGTTCTTGAACTAACTAACACAATAATACGACATCTTGAATACAAATCAAAAACAATAGGTATATTTTTAGATTTATCTAAAGCGTTTGACACTGTTTCTGTACCTAAACTACTCTTGAAGATGGAAAGACTTGGTATCCGCGGACTAGCACTACAAATGTTCAAAAGCTACCTAACTGATCGATCACAATGTGTAAAAATTGACAATCATCTAAGCGACGACCGGTCCCTTACTTTTGGTGTACCACAAGGTAGTATTTTGGGGCCTATATTATTTATTATTTATATCAATGACTTATGTCTACTCCAAATTCCCTTTTGTGATATATTTTCCTATGCGGATGACACTGCAATTATAATCAATGGCAAAACCTGGAATGATGCTAAAGCACACGCCCAATTTGCTCTAAGCACTGTCATGAACTGGTTGTCTACTAATCTTTTAACTTTAAATACTGATAAAACTAAATACATTACATTCTCCCCTAACATAATGTCTCAGCCTGATCGTGTCTCCTTTTCTATCATTGCTCATAAATTTCATACAATCGAAAATTGTGACTGCAAATCATTAACTAGAACTAATGTAATCAAATATCTGGGTGTGTATATAGATAGTGCTTTCAACTGGAAAACCCAAATAGACCATCTAATTTACGCACTAGAAGGCTTATATATGTATTTAAACAGCTTAGATCATCCGCTACCAAAGAAGTTCTGAAAATTGTATATTATTTCTTAGCTCAATCGGTTCTCTCGTACTGTGACACGGTGTGGGGTAGCGCCTGCACCACCAATTTATTACCTCTTGAACGGGCACAGCGTGCAATATTGAAGGTGATGCTTAGGAAACCTATCAGATACAGCACTGATACTTTATACAAAGAAGCAGATATTTTAACAGTTAGGCAGCTCATTATTCTACATACTATACTAAGAAAGCATAAACATCTTCCATATAATCCTGACGATGATGACGTACGCAGAAGAGCTAGGGTATGTCCCGGTACTCGGTGTCGCACGGAAATAGCTAGAAGACACTATGGCGTCTTTGCCAATTTCATTTATAATAAAGTTAACAAGCTTATCTATATATATCCTCTCCCTACTTTAAAGGCGAAAATGTTGGTAACAGAGTTTTTAAAATCATTATCATATGATGAAACTAAACAGCTTTTGAAACCATTAGTATGGTTTAATTACACTAGTGTTTGTTTATAGAATGTATTTTGTTATAATTAATATAATTATTTATTACACAACTTTAAGGCGTTAAAGTTAAGTTTATAGTATTGTAATTTATATCTTTGAGTTCCATTCTAAATTAAATATTCGTTTTAATAATGTATGTAATATATTGATAACATAAGTAGGTATTGCTCCTATTGTAGAAGTAATGCTGCATTATGATTGAGTGCCTCTCACGGAAGGCGCTGGATCCCGTAGCACAGTATTTTTATACTAGTTCGGGAGCCAGCCAGTTACCAATAAAATAACTGATAAAATGGTCATTATATTAAAAGTTTAAATGTTAAATGTATATTTACCTCTAAATATGTTAAACTAGCTTTTACCCGCGGCTTCGCCCTCGATATAATTTAATTTATGTTTATCTTGTCAAAAAAATATGGTAACTAAAACAGTAAGTGCGCCATAAAATATTAGCCCCAATTCAATGTGAAACGGCACACAAATATTGTAGCAAATAATCATTTCAAACCCAAAAAACAGCCAATCTCAACTAATTTGTTTCGTCATCGTTATCATCCGCAGCTTTCTTTGACCCACTGTTAGGTATAGGCCTCTCTCCTGCAGTGCCATCTGCCTCGGCTCTTTGCCGGTCGTGACCAGACTCGACCGGCGGTATTGATGATATCGTCGAGATGGTCGACCCACCTTGCTGCCGCGCCGCACATAGCTGAGCGCTCTCACCTATTCAAGTACCCTAGTTGACCAGCTTGGTCACCACCGTCTTTCTTGGTCAAGAAGCGCTGGTCGAATTGGTTGCCACGCCATTGTGAACGATGTCATACGCAGGGCTTTTGCGACCGCCAATATCGCAGCCGTACTCGAACCGAATGGGTTTGCGCGTGGTGATGGCAAAAGGCCTGACGGTATGAAGCTGGTCCCATGGAAGTGTAGACGGCCCTTAGTATGGGACGCGACTTGCGTCGGATACTTTGGCGCCGTCAGCGGAGTAGCACAAACGGCGCAAATATGCTAACCTCGGCAGTGGTTACATATTTGAGCCGTTTAAAATTGAGACATTGTGCGCGTGTTGGCCGGGAGCTCATCTTGTTTTCAAAAGTCTTTCTGAGCGTCTGGTGTACCCGCCGCGTGACTAAAATACTGGTGTTTATTTGGCTCAACGTATAAGCAGCATTGCCAAGCTGATTGGCAATGCTGCCAGCATGTTGGGCACGCTGCTAACTGGCAGTGGGCTTGAGCATTTAGAATATCTTTAGACCTTCAAGGGTCTGTGGATGATCCAATTGCTTGTTATGTAGTAGTAGTTTATGAAGTTTTACATTATAAGTCTGTATTTAGTGGTAGTTAATAAAGGCACTTGCTCTATAAAAAAATCAAGTACCTTGCACCTTGTTGTCACTGTTCAAACCTAACCCGATATCAAAATACCTTATATTTATAAATGCTTCTGTTGATTAAGATAAGGTTAGAGTGTACCCGCCCATAGGTTCCCGCCTTGTCGTGGCAGGAGAACTTAGTTGCCGAGGCTTATGGGCGGCGCGAGAATCCCAGGTAGAGCCGCTTCGCTGGGTTTTTTCTGAGACAGCTGAGAAGGCGGCGCTCGAGGTCTCCCGATTCTTTTTGGTCTTTTTCCCCTAGGCAGTTTAGAAGTTTGCACTCGAGGTTGGGCCGCTTTTCTGGGGTTTTTAAATATAGCAGCTGAGAGGCTGGCCGGCAAGTTGCGTGCCTCATGAGGAGTGCCGCAACTGAGCCGGGCTGCACTTTTATCACTGTTCAATCCTAACCAAATTAACAGAAATTTATGATCGTGTCAAGGTCACAACTCAGAATCAAGGTTAATAACCTTAGTGTCAAGATATTCATACTCATGCCATACTACTATTAAAAATCAAGTCGATCCGTTTCTTCGTATATTAGCATGGATTCTGTACCATAAAGGTAGAATAAAGAAATATGTTTAACCTCTAATGGTGGTATATTTAAAAATATTTTTAATGTCAGACGAAATGACGGCCCAGTATTAAACGTCATTGTAATATGTAGCATGGCAAAGGGAAAACTATTTTGTCCAATTTTAATGTCAGTTGTCATTGTCAATTCATACTTTATTTCCTCTTCGAGGAGCTATAATGGTGGAAAGATAATTTGTCCCTTTGATATGCTAAGCGAGACATTTATAAAAGTCTGCAGTCAATGTATGTCACCTGTCATCTAATTACGTTTTGTGAATCCATGTTAGGCCCAACCAACCCAATTATGAACGCGCCATCTTAAATTTAATAGCAACGTAAAAAGTGTTCTCTCTATCGAATGCCGAAAGTGAAAAAGAAACAGAAATAGTCTAATTAACTGTTATAATTACGATGGTGTCTTCAAAATTGGGCCTTTTAGCGTCGTTGTGATAGGTGACAGTTTCGCTAACGCAAAATTTTGTCCTATCCTACGGGAATTATGCAATTTTCGGAATAAAATGTAGCCTATGTCCTTTTTTAGGCTCTAGACTATCTGTGTACCAAATTCCATTGAAATCCGTTCATTAGTTTTGGCGTGAAAGCGCGACAGACAGACAGACAGAGTTACTTTCGCATTTATGATATTAAATAATTAACGTAAGGATAATATATATATTTACACTGATAATATATTATCAGTATGATGATATCCAAGGACTGCTCATCGATTGATTTGACAGATATTCGATCGACAGTTGTTTATTTTGACATTTTTGCGGCGCACGCTAGAGTAGCTCGCAGATGGCAGAATTTTCCTACTTACTGTTGAGTACGATAAATGTTGATTTATCGTTATATTTTGGACAATTCACAAAATATCTTTATAAATTGTAGCCTATGTGTTATTCTGATGTATAAGCTATATTATTGCAAAGTTTCATCTCAATCCGTTCAGTAGTTTTTGCGTGAAAGAGTAACAAACATCCATACATCCATCCATCCATCCATCCATCCATCCATCCATCCATCCATCCATCCATCCATCCATCCTCACAAACTTTCGCGTTTATAATATTAGTAGGATGTATAAATTGTATATTTACCTTCTACCTAAAACTTTTATAAGGAAATTGTATATTATGTCATTAAGTTGAAAAATGTTGTTTTTGGTCAATAAATATATTATTATACACATATTTATTTATTGTCTTAAATTTAAGTTTTTTTACAATATTTAAATAATAAAAAACAAAATACTATAAAAAAACCTAAACCTAGAGTGCCGCCGGCAGCGGGGCGAGGCCCAAGCTACCGGTGGTTGGGTCTACAGAGAGAGGAACCTCCTGACAATGCGCGCTGTGTCCAGGACGACCGCCTTCTGTATCTGACCCTTGACCCAACCGTCTAGCGAGAGCCTCTTAAGATGGTGGTCGAGACTCTTCGCTATTAAGCCGTTTACCGAAACGACTATCGGGACAATGATCGTAGAGTCCACATCCCACATGGCGGTGACCTCGTGAGCCAAGTCAAGGTACTTGCTGAGCTTGTCCTTCTCGGCCTTCACGAGGTTCTCGTCATGTGGGATGGTGACGTCGACGAGCACTGCCCGGCGCTGGGACCGGTCGACCACCACGATATCAGGCCTATTGGCGACAATAGTCCTGTCCGTGATGATAGAGCGGTCCCAATAAAGCAACGCACGACCATTTTCGAGAACTGGTGCCGGTGCGTACTTATAGTACGGCACCTCAGACTCGACAAGGCCGTATCGAAGAGCAAGTTGCTGATGGATAATCCTGGCTACTTGGTTATGCCTGTGCAAGTACTCGCCGTTGGCAAGATGAGAACAACCGGAAGTAATATGCCTGAGTGACTCTCCGGGACGGTGGCATGCCCGACAAATGTCGACCGTACCGTCCTTCAGGATATACTTCCGGTAGTTGTTCGTCAAGACAACTTCGTCCGCAATTGCACAGGCAAAACCTTCGGTTTCCCCAAAGAGGTCACCGAAGCGCAGCCAGGCCACCGACGCGAGCATGTCCACATCGGGTCCTGTTAGGGCCCGATAGAACCGCCCGTGCAGCTCCTTGCTCCTCCATACCGCCTTGCGATCATCGGTGCTGAGCACCGATGGCCTGCGCCAGTTCTCCTTCGCCAGAGAGAGCGGGGTGAGGCCTCTGTCAGCTGCCACCACATCGCAATGCATTCCACGCCCGCTGTTTCGGAAATAGTCCCGGAGACTGTATACTTCGCGGTTGTGGAGGTCTTTGGCATTTAAAAAGCCTCGGCCACCACACTTCCGCGGAATGTACAGTCTCATGACAGACGAGCGCGGGTGTAGCATGCGATGCAAAGTGAGCAGTCGACGGACCCTCCTATCCAGGGCGTCCAGCTCAGTCTGAGTCCACCTCAGTATGCCAAAGGAGTACATCAGCAGCGGCATCACCCAACCATTGAAGGCGCGCACCTTGTTGCCGCCGGACAAAAGACTATTTAGTACTTTTGTCAGACGACAAAAAAAGCGCTCCTTCACCGATTTCTTGATGTCCACTGCCGATATACCCAACGACTCTGACATACCGAGGTACTTGTAGGTCTCGGCTTCGGAGAGAGACCTGATAGTCATCGTCTCAGAAAGTTGTAGATTCGGAGAATCCACAACTTTCCCACGCTGTACATGCATGACCGCACACTTATCTACACCGAACTCCATCCTGATAGCCCTACTAAAAACTTCAGTGGTTTTTAGCAGCTCCACCAGGTCTTGGTATTTCGGTGCAAACAGCTTGAGATCATCCATGTACAGCAGGTGAGAGATAACTTCACCCTGTCTGCGAAGCCGATAGCCTAGCTCTGAATTCCTCAGCAAAGTGCTGAGAGGATTCAGGGCCAGGCAGAACCACAATGGACTCAGACTGTCACCCTGGAATATTCCCCGCTCAATCCTAATCAAGTCTTGCGGGCCAGCGGAGCCGTCTCCACCGCCAGGTTGACGAAGGACCGTGGCCCATTGCCCCATGCATGACACTAAGAATGATTTTAGAGTTGTATCGATTTTATACAACTCTAAAATCCTCTCGAGCCACGAATGAGGCACAGAGTCATAGGCCTTCTTATAGTCAATCCAGGCGGCAGAGAGGGCTCCCTTGTTCCGCCGGACTTGCTGGCTTATGGTCATGTCTATGAGGAGGAGCTCCTTAGTACCACGGGACCCAACCCTACATCCATTCTGAGCGAAAGCCAAAACGTTTTGCGCAACGACGTGCGCATTAATTTTGATGCTCAGAATGGATGTGAGGAGCTTGTAGATGGTAGGCAAGCATGTAATTGGTCGATAGTTCTTTGCTTCCGTGGTACTACCGGACTTATGGAGCAGGAAGGTGACACCGGTGGTGAAAAAGCTAGGTAGAGAACCAACCTCAAGGGCTTCCTGGAATTGTGTGGCTAAGCGGTCATGCGAGCATCGAAACCATTTTATCCAAAAGTTGTGCAGCCCGTCCGGCCCAGGACTTTTCCAGTTCTGAGCCGTACGGATCGCACAACTAACGTCTACGGGATCTATTGAAACAGATCCCATAGGTTCGACAGTCTCGCATTCCCGCTCAACCACACGCATCCAGTCACCCTCCGTGTGTTCGACGGGCACCGACCAGATGCCACGCCAAAAGTCATTCATGGCGCTAGCATCCGGCAACTGCCCGTCGCTCACACGTTGGTCGGTTCTCTCCCAGCCTCGGTACACTTTCCTTTGGTCACTTTGGAAGAGGCGATTTAGCCAATATCGGTCCACACGCTCTCTGTAACGACGAATGCGGTTTGCCCACGCATATACTTTCTGTTTCAGATAGTCTATGCGTTCCGTGACACTGGCCAAATAGTGCTGGGGTCTGATACCAGTCCCGGCAAAGGCCTGTGTCACGAAACGCATGACTCGGGGGCGGTTATTCCCCCGGCTGAAACAGATTAGCTTTGCTATGAGAGTCCTGAACGAGTCGATACGCCGCTGGATCCGCATTTGCCACGCGGGCACACCCCCGGCGGGTCGCGGTGCACGGCTAGTGTCCGGGAACTTAACACGTGCAACGCGACACGCCGCGATAGCGCCGCAGTACAAGATCGAATGGGTATCGACTAAGCCTTCGCTAACCTGTAAATACGGGACTAGCAAAGGGTTCAGGGCTCCCATAAGCGCTAAGTTACGCCTATGGGTGGGAAAACGTGGCAGTCGCGGCCTAGAGTCGGGTGCGAACCGATACTGGGAAATCGCGTCTTCCAAAGCCCTCCTCAGTTGCTCACTCACCTGGCTAGATACGCTCATACTCGCGCCATCTGGCTCGTCGATCGCAGGACCAGCCGGTGGTGTCGCTAGTGTCGCCGCCGACATCGGCACTGAAGCCATTGTCGGGGCTGACGACTCGACAGGTACGGTCGAGTCCCGCGTCGAGGAAGCAGTGGGGCGAGCAGGCAGCGCCTCCAGGCGGAGCCGATCAATTACGGACTGATCCAGCAGTTTGCACCGGTGGATAGCCCGCACTTGGTCCGATAGTCGTTGGGCAGTCACGGCCACGGTCGGTTCAAGGGCCTGAAACAAAGGCAGCATTCTGGCACAGTACGCTGTCATGTTGGTTCCTCCCTCTGTAGCCCCAAAGTACGCGCGCATGCAATTCTCATTAATGGTTTGAGTCCATCGCATGCGACGCACTATGCCACCGGTAGCGGGAGCGGATGGCGGGGCAGGATGCCCCACAGGCCCCAAGCGTGCCGGCAGCGGTGGACGGCCTCGTCGTCGCGCTGGTGGTGGTGGCGGCGGCGGCGTCCGTGGCCCGCTCGTGTCGCTCGACGAGCCGCTCGTCTCGCGGGTGGTGTAGAAATCATCACCCGACGATGCGCTCGGAGCTGACGACGAGGCGGGCGATGGTGGTGGTCGTGCGCCTCTCGAATCCGCTGTTTTCGTCTTTGATCTTGTTAGCATTTATTCTGTAGTCCGATATTTTGAACGTCATGTTGACATATTTCGTGAAATATTGAATTTTTACTTTTCTTCATATTTTGTTTAAGTTTTATTGCAGAAAATATCTAAATGTAGCGGAAAATAATTTGGCTATTGCTTTTGTGTGGAAATTTGCAGAAAAACGATCGAAAAACCAAGAAATATAAAATTTTTAGAAAATATAAAAAAACCTAAACCTAGAGTGCCGCCGGCAGCGGGGTGAGGCCCAAGCTACCGGTGGTTGGGTCTACAGAGAGAGGAACCTCCTGACAATGCGCGCTGTGTCCAGGACGACCGCCTTCTGTATCTGACCCTTGACCCAACCGTCTAGCGAGAGCCTCTTAAGATGGTGGTCGAGACTCTTCGCTATTAAGCCGTTTACCGAAACGACTATCGGGACAATGATCGTAGAGTCCACATCCCACATGGCGGTGACCTCGTGAGCCAAGTCAAGGTACTTGCTGAGCTTGTCCTTCTCGGCCTTCACGAGGTTCTCGTCATGTGGGATGGTGACGTCGACGAGCACTGCCCGGCGCTGGGACCGGTCGACCACCACGATATCAGGCCTATTGGCGACAATAGTCCTGTCCGTGATGATAGAGCGGTCCCAATAAAGCAACGCACGACCATTTTCGAGAACTGGTGCCGGTGCGTACTTATAGTACGGCACCTCAGACTCGACAAGGCCGTATCGAAGAGCAAGTTGCTGATGGATAATCCTGGCTACTTGGTTATGCCTGTGTAAGTACTCGCCGTTGGCAAGATGAGAACAACCGGAAGTAATATGCCTGAGTGACTCTCCGGGACGGTGGCATGCCCGACAAATGTCGACCGTACCGTCCTTCAGGATATACTTCCGGTAGTTGTTCGTCAAGACAACTTCGTCCGCAATTGCACAGGCAAAACCTTCGGTTTCCCCAAAGAGGTCACCGAAGCGCAGCCAGGCCACCGACGCGAGCAGGTCCACATCGGGTCCTGTTAGGGCCCGATAGAACCGCCCGTGCAGCTCCTTGCTCCTCCATACCGCCTTGCGATCATCGGTGCTGAGCACCGATGGCCTGCGCCAGTTCTCCTTCGCCAGAGAGAGCGGGGTGAGGCCTCTGTCAGCTGCCACCACATCGCAATGCATTCCACGCCCGCTGTTTCGGAAATAGTCCCGGAGACTGTATACTTCGCGGTTGTGGAGGTCTTTGGCATTTAAAAAGCCTCGGCCACCACACTTCCGCGGAATGTACAGTCTCATGACAGACGAGCGCGGGTGTAGCATGCGATGCAAAGTGAGCAGTCGACGGACCCTCCTATCCAGGGCGTCCAGCTCAGTCTGAGTCCACCTCAGTATGCCAAAGGAGTACATCAGCAGCGGCATCACCCAACCATTGAAGGCGCGCACCTTGTTGCCGCCGGACAAAAGACTATTTAGTACTTTTATCAGACGACAAAAAAAGCGCTCCTTCACCGATTTCTTGATGTCCACTGCCGATATACCCAACGACTCTGACATGCCGAGGTACTTGTAGGTCTCGGCTTCGGAGAGAGACCTGATAGTCATCGTCTCAGAAAGTTGTAGATTATTATTATTATATCTCTTTATTTAATTCAATTCACAGGCTTAGCCTGGTCCTTTATAAGGCATCAATGGAGCCTAAGCCAACATTGAGAGGCCCTTTTTACAATTATGAAATATAAAAACAGCAGTAGGTATAAAATTGATAGCGTGAAATGGAAACTATGGCATATAAAAAGACTTGAAATATTGAAATCGGGCTATTGTGGTGAAATTTTAAATGTTATGTAAAATTGGACTATGGAATGAGGTTCGGCACCCGCTATTTATGCCCCATTTCAAAATGTCGTAGCGGGTGGTGACTTGCCATCCACTAAATGGGCCCCCCATAAAGGCTACCGTAAGTTGGCGCCGGAAGGGCAACATTGGTGTGGACGGCTTAGGGTGTCGAGAGGTGTGCTGCGCTTTAACTAGACGCTACACGCGGCGTTATGCCCTTTAACACTTCCACCCTGGAGCTTAGGTTCTTAGCTCTTGCGGTTTCCACTCCAAACCGGCCGGTTAAGGCAAGAGAGGAGTCAGGGGTCTCATTTAGCCCCAGGGAATCAGGGTTCGCGGTGTCGCCACTCACCGACGGCTCGCCACAAAGCCGCCCCTGCGATTTTTATTATTATTATTATTATACAACTGAAATCACAGGCTTAGCCTGGTCCTTTATTAGGCATCAATGGAGCCTAAGCCAACATTGAGAGGCCCCTTTTACAATTTTATTATGAAATATAAAAACAGTGGTAGGTATAAAAAAGATAGCGTGAAATGGAAACTATGGCATATAAAATGACTTGAAATATTGTAACTGGGCTATTTTGGTGAAATTTTATGTTTTGTAAAATTAGACTATGGAATGAGGTACGGCACCCGCTAAATATGCCCCATTTCAAAATATTTAGGCGGGTGGTGACTTGCCATCCACTAAATGGGCCCCCCATAGAGGCTACCGTAATTTGGCGCCGGAGGGGCAACATTGGTGTGGACGGCTTAGGGTGTCGAGAGGTGTGCTGCGCTTTCACTAGACGCTACTCGCGGCGTTATGCCCTTTAACACTTCCACCCTGGAGCTTAGGTTCTTAGCTCTTGCGGTTTCCACTCCAAACCGGCCAGTTAAGGCAAGAGAGGAGTCAGGGGTCTCATTTAGCCCCAGGGAATCAGGGTTCGCGGTGTCGCCACTCACCGACGGCTCGCCACAAAGCCGCCCCTGCGATATTATTATTATTATATGGCGTCGTTGAGCGTCTCTACACACCCTATTGCACCGATTTCGCAGTTCTGTGTAGCGTGCCTTGTTAACGTCATTGGGATGAGTCTTGAACTTAGTTCTGGCCACCGCTTTTTTGTGCTTAAGCAATTTAATCTCATCAGTGAGCCATGGTGCAGGAGCATGCTTGATTTTTATGGCACGAATCGGCGCGTGAACGTCAAACAACTGCATCAACAGACAATTAAAAACTGCGACCTTGTCATCAATCGTATGAGCACTTAATACCGGAGTCATAAGTATAGTTTATATTATACCAGCGATACGCCCTGGCTTCGCACCGGTGGTGTAAAATAATATAAACCTTCCTCGTGAATCATTATATCTATTAAAAAAGCGCATCAAAATCCGTTGCGTAGTTTTAAATATCTAAGCATACATAGGGACAGAGAGACAGCGGGAAACGACTTTGTTTTATACTATGTAGGTAAGTTATTAGATATGAATGCATTACATAACCAAGGTTTTTTTTCCAGGTGATATCAGCCATGTCAGTCTTCTTCATCTGCATCTCAGTGCTGTGCTTCTGCCTGAAGACGCACCCCGACCTCCGGGTGGTGCCCCCCACTCCGCTCCCGGAGCTGGACAACGTCACTACGGAGAACTTCGCAGATATGGAGCTGCTGGAAGCCTGGAGGGACAACAAGAAGCCCCACGTGGCCTTCTTCTATATCGAGCTAGTGTGCAACGTCTGGTTCACTATTGAACTGCTAGTGCGGTCTGTGGTAAGTCGATTTACTATTTTCATATAAATTTCAATAAATTAAAAAAAATACAATAAAACTACACGCTTAAGGATTTGACACACTGGATGCCTTCTGCGGTCAAGTGCAGATTGAACGCAGCCCGCATTATGCATGAACAAAGTTGTCGGTCAGGGCAATCGGTCAGTCGCAGTAGTAGCGCTGATAGCGTAGTTTGACTAGGTGTTCGTTAGCGATCATCGAAGTTAAGCAACGTTCAGCACAGTCAGTCTTCGGATAGGTGACTCTACCGTGGCTCGGATAACACGTCAAATTGTCAGTCCCGGTTGTATTAACCGTTAGGCCGTGTCGAAGGCCTTCTGGCGGCTTAAAACTCTGACACCAGGGCTAGCCACCTGGCTTATACGAACTTACTTTTATCGGTCAGCTGTCCAGGCAGATGTTACCTGCCTAGACATCCGTCACATAATGCGGGATGTGTTCAATTTGACCTGACCGCAGTCCGCAGAACGCACCCGGTGTGCCAAATCCTTTAAGCTAAGTATTACTACTACATGAAAACCAATGCAATTGGATAGTGCACAGACTCTTGAGAGTCGAAAAATGGCAACGTGCTCAGCATTTTGGCGACATTACCATGGTGAATGGAAATGCCTAAATATAATGGGCGTGATGACTAAAACATATAATTAGTCCGTCAGATGGACTATCAAAAAATATTACAAACGCATTTTTTATTTTCTTAATTAAACAAAAACTGATGAAGATTTAGTTTTGCGTGACGTCAGATGTGCCGTACAATTGTATAGACTTCTGTAAGAGAGGTGACGTCACGACCCCCACTCCCAAACTTTGACAAGGTTTATCTTTGTCATTTGTTGTTTGATTGACAAAAGAAAAAATACGTGTCCAATATGTTTTAATAATCTAACTCACGGACTAATTATGTTATTGATTATTTAACCAAGTGATAATGGTTATTGTGTACGTCGCCATATGCAAATTAGTGTGTTAACACAGACTAAAACTAACCTACTTACTTAAAGACATCAACTTAGAATGCTTCCGATTAAGAGTCCTGCAGACTCGTCATCATAGTCCAATGGTCGAACAGTAAAAAAATGTTGAATTTATGACCACGAAGGCTTTTTCGTATGACGGGTTTGGGCTATAGTAAAAATGTCACTACCGCCCAATCCTTAGGCCAGTTGCAATTTGCGTATATGGAATAGCTGATTAATTTTTTCTCGAAATCCAGGGGTCTACCCTCTTATATACGTTGACTATAATTATGACCAGAATCACCTTCTTCCAGCTTAGTACACTTAATCGAAATAACCCTTCATTTTAAAAGTAACACTAACAATTAATCAAAGAAGAAAACAAACCTAATCCCATTTCACAAAACAATTTGTATCAACATTAATTGGCAAAATAACGATCTAAAGTTTGGTTAAAATTTAGGTAAGTTTAATAGTTCTAATAAACTCTCAATTAACAAAGTTTAAAATAGTAACATGCCTAAATTTTGTCTAAAAATTTGCATAATAATTTAATTGTAGCAGAATATGGCAATTTTGTATTGTCCAACTTCAAAGCAATCATAAATTCATTAAGAGCATTCCATTTCTGCACCTAATTGCTTTATAACAAAATCGTAATAAAAGCTGACGTCTAGGTTTAATAATTATACAGATCTCTAAAATTATGCGACAGATTACAGATTCAACAGAGAGACAACTCTTATATCAATTTGCTGAAGATATGATTTGATTTACCTATATTGCTTAAAAATTTTGCCATTGCTGTGCCTGTAACATAATATGTAGGATTAATTTATATACAAGGTTATTTCTAATCAATTGGTATCCTTTTAGGGGCTTCTGTACATCAAAACTAACAACTTTTGTTCTGCGACTTTTGTCAAAACAAAAAAAAATGTTGTTCCATAGAAAAATATCGTTCTCCCGCGATAAAATGTATGGAACAGCTGTTTTTTTGAGTTTTGACAAAAGTCGCAGAACAAAAGTTGTTAGTTTTGATGTACAGAATAAGCTTCTAAAAGAATGCCAATTGATTAAAATTAACCCTGTATATGGCTATGTCTAATATAATTGATACTAACAATTGTCGTAAAGCCATTTTATTGATGGATGCTAACCCTATACTCAAGAATCATGTCTTTCTTTCTTTATTTATTTATGCAAGATATACGTACAATATTATTAGTACTTAGCATATTAAGACTTATATAAACCTAAAATATTGCGTCAAATTGTTTCTGTTTATTTACGAATTGGTATTCTATTGAAATTAATCACTCCCAATGCGTCATATTGAAAATTAACCATCTGTTAAGGTTTTATGACTACTGTGCAGCAGCATCTAAGTTTTTGCTTAGTACTGCGAGGCATATTGATAAGACATCGTCTCTCTAGGAAAACATGCTACACTCTAAATCGCATCTCAACATAATATTAGATTATACAATTATACATGATAAAACGCAAATCAATTTTGAGAAATTTACAGAGAAAATAAGATAAAAGATAAGATTTTTGTGTAAGAAAACGAAAGATAACATCTGTCTATGAGTATTCTGCCGAGACGCTCGGTGTTCAGCCCAACACATATTCAAAAGTGGCTGTCTGCTCTGGCCCTGTGACTGACGTGCTACATTATGTCAGCTTGGAAACATAGGGGGACTAGTTATTTTCATAACCGTACCTTCCTTTGTTATTCATCCATTAGCCGTAGGATCTATCTCTGTGAGATCGAATCAGGAAAAAGGCGATCAGCAGACGAACCAAAATTATCGACTAGTCCAGCATGTGACCACGAAAAGCCTCGAAAAGAACTCTTTTTGACATGTGAAAAAGTGACATATAATATACTTTGTCATAACGCTGTCTCGTTCTGACACGTCGAAAGAAATATTGCGTGGTGCGCATCATAGCCCGGCAGGGGATTTACAAGTTGAAATGGCACTGGTTGAAAAGACATGTAGCTTGAAGATCAGATGGCCGATGGGGTTGTATAGTTCTCGAATGTAGACCACGTACCAAAAAGCAAAGCGTAAGACGTTCACTGACCAGCAGCCCCCCTACCGCCTAAGCAATAGCAATAGTAATAGCAATCGTTTATGACTTCATTTTCGTCATTTGGCACCGCCTATGTGACGTTAGCCATCAATGGCTTTGCGCGGATTGCGAAAGCAATCGTTGAATGAACAACTTTGATGGCTAACGTCACATAGGCGGTGCCAAATGACTAAAATGAAATCATAAACGATTGCTATTACCATTGCTATTGCTTTAGGCGGTAGGGGGGCAGGTAGACCACGTAATACTGCTCTGGATGCAAGCTGCTTTCTACCGAGTTAATTGGAAATTTATAGGGGAGGCCTATGTTGACTAATAAAAAAGGCCGGCACAATACTATATTCTTAACCACCTACTCGTACCATACATCTCACAGATGCATGCGGATAATCAATCTCGAATATTCCTGCGTACGAGTATAAGCTTGGTCGTTCATGTACCTTTTTCTTTGAGTCCCTCAGCGCCACACAAGCGATCGTCAAGGTCGGAAGTGAGCGCGTTTGTCCTTGGTGAGCAAAACACCATCACCGCACATCCGAGAGATGTATGGTGGTGGTTTGAAATCTCAAGACTTATAAATTGGTAACTGAATACTTCGATTCATCCTTTTATGTGAACGAAAACTGTTGCACCAGTCTCAGCGATTTCTACCTGAAAAAATATTTTCTACAGTAACATTATCGCAGGAAATATCTCTCCCTATATTTTCATTACTGCTAGCCCGAGTTGAGTAAAATGGTAGGTAATGTGTATCTGGCGCGAAACTGTCTAGTTACGATGAAATGAATGTTCTGGGCGTGTTGACTCCATCACGCCTGGCGTAGGGCCAGGAATGCTTTGTTTTCCTCTATGGTGGGGAAAATGGGAAAGAGGTCTGCGTTTATAGGGTTCCGTACCACAAAGGGAAAAAACCGAACTGTTATAGGATCACTTAATTACCCACGATACTAACTAAAAATAATATGAATATAGTTTAAAAAAAACTAAATAACACGCTTAGGAGACATGGATTTTTTTTTCATAAATGCTGTATCATCGGTCTTTGATAGGTGTGCAAAGTTTGAAGAAAATCTGATCGCTCAAAGTAGGTCAAAATCGAGCTCAAAGGGGTTGGTTACAAGCAAACATACAAGCAAGCAAACAAGCAAACATACAGGTGAAACTAATAAAAGCGTGTTAATAAGTGATCGGGTGCTGCATGCGTGTCGCCGGTTTGCTCGCGGAATTCACGCAATGCACCGAAACTATTAGAACTGTTCTAACTTAGGCTAGGATAAAAACTAACACTCTTATTCTAAAGTCTTGAATTATCAATTGTAAAATTATATTTAACAAAAGGCACAGACCCTGGAGTCTATGGAAAAATAATGTAAATTTAAAAAAAAACTAAAAATAAGGTTTATGCAACGTATATGTAGTATTTTTAGGGTTCCGTACCTCAAACGGAAAAAACGGAACCCTTATAGGATCACTTTGTTGTCCGTCTGTCCGTCTGTGTGTATGTCAAGACTCTTTATCACGGGAACACGTAAAGATATCGAATTGAAATTTAAACTGTATACCTATATCTATGGTATCAGTTGTGTAAAAGAAAAACTTCTCAGTTATCGTTTAAAAAAGTTTATGTCGTAAAAAA
Organism: Hypomecis punctinalis; assembly: GCA_949316475.1. NCBI lineage: Eukaryota > Metazoa > Arthropoda > Insecta > Lepidoptera > Geometridae > Hypomecis > Hypomecis punctinalis. The sequence continues at coordinate 20,898,031 of OX438814.1, forward strand.
CCGCAGATTTTGACACTCACAAAAATCAAAACCTACAGGGTACTTCCCGTTGACATAGAACTATGAAATTTGGCGAGAAGCATTATGTCAAAGTACACATATAGGAATAAATCTGAAAACTGAGCATTTTTATTTAAATCACAAAAAAATAGGGCCTCTAAATTCACGAAATAATTGTTCAAAATCCAAACTGAGTAAATCGTATCATATAAAAGAACTTCGTTAGCACATGCTTAAACAGGTTTTTAATTATTTTAACAATGTGTAATTTTCGGTGTATGACGAGAAAAGTAGAAAAAAAAACTTTTTTGTCGATGGTTTTAGCATAGAGATTTTAAAAACATCCAATCCAATTTTGTGAAATTTTCTGGATATGTATGGAACCCTCGGTGTGCGAGCCTGACTCGCTCTTGTCCGGTTTTTTATTATAGGTTGTTTAAATCGTTTAACCGCCTTCAGGCGGCCTAAAAACTCTGACACCAGGGCTAGCCACCCGGCCTATACGAACTTATTTACTTAGTGTGCAGTGTATGCTACCAACAACCTAGTTTGACAGCACTAAATATAATTATTTTGCTGTCTCATACTTTTGAGCCCGTTAGTAAGAGATAACGATTTTGCAAATTTTAGTTCAAGTATATTGATGCTGAAATACCATAGACCTACTATACCCCTATGGATTATACATAATCCCAGTTGGAAGCGACAGTGTTTAACATAAATTTCAACATTACAGAACCCTGACTCGACTAGCACTTGGCACAAACATGTTTGTGGAAAAATGAGTAGCAGATACGGAGTGATTGATGTTGGTAGGAGAAAATACGTATAAAATGTCACTCACCTGAAGGAAGGTGTTTTTGCCGAGATTCCCGCGTTTTCGCGGCAGTTGCCTCGGGGGAAATATTACTGGAATACTAGATCACCTTTAATGGATTTAGGATTTATATTTTATGCAAGCTGTGACAGTCTCATATCGTATTTTTTTCGGTTTGCTTCGGGCGCGATTGTATGATAATTCGCATGTAAAGTAAAGGATGGATTGAATGAGGTTAAGTGTCAGTGTAATTTTGAGGTATTTTTTTTAATATTTATTTGATTAAACCTATAGTATTTTTGACCGACGAGACGGAGGAGGTACTCAAGTCGACGTGTCTATATTTTTATGTATGTAACCACGCATGACTTTTTACAGTGTGGTATGATTATAATAATTATTTTTTTATTGGAAAGGGTAAACTTTGAAATTGATCCCATTTAAATTTTATCAAATTCGGTTGAGCCATTTTTGATAAATCAACAATAATGTGAAAATTTCTAAATCGATCCGTGCATATTAAGAGTTCATTCGCAGAGGGCTAAGTGCGAGATTTTCGCTCGAGCTCGATCGTGTTAACGTTTGATGTGATTTCTACGGAAATGGCTCAGCGCCATCTTGTGTCACGTACAGAAAACTGAATAGCTAAGTGTGAGTATTTTTTACGGTAATGTAATGAGCGCCAAACCGATCGAACACGAGCGCGGCAACGTCTGTGATTGGCTAATTCAAGCGTGTGTGTCAATGTGCTCGCGTGTGTGCACGGCGCGCTCGGTCAACGCGACGTAAAAGTAATTCGATTTGATTTGCAAATCTCCCACTTGACACTCAGTATACGGTTGAGGTCGGTTATGCCATTTTTGCGAAAAATAATTAGTAGATAAAAGCTCCTGATTGAACTTTTTTTATAAAGTTCTTAAATGACTTAATTTCTTGTAAATTATCTACTAAGTATACTATACTAAACTAGCTGCGCTTACATGCTAGGATAGCTGCTTTATCCATACCATACCAGCCTTTTTATAGTCTTTTACTGTACATAGACTTATTCGCGAAGGGTGATTGCCTGATTGGGCTAAATCCACCTCGCTGGCCCCATGCAGGTTAGTAGTTTCACATACGACATTAAATTTTTTGTACGTAGGTATGTAGGTTTCCTCACGATATTTTACTTCATTAAAAAGCCAGTGGTATAAAAATCCGCACGTAGGTATAAAGTAACTTAATCGTATGGGATTCAGATAGTGGCTTCTTCTTTTTAGGGTTCCGTACCTCAAAAGGAAAAAACGGAACCCTTATAGGATCACTTTGTTGTCCGTCTGTCCGTCTGTGTGTATGTCAAGACTCTTTATCTCGGGAACACGAATAAATCTGAAAACTGTACATTTTTATTTAAATCACAAAAAAATAGGGCCTCAAAATTCACAAAATATAGGTTCATAATTCAAAGTGAGTAAATCGTATCATGTCATTCTTCATTAGCACATGCTAAAACAGGTTTTTAATTATATTAACATTTTCAGTAATTTTCGATGAATGACGAGAAAAGTGACAAAAAAACTTTTTTGTCGATGTCTATAGTATAGAGATTTTAACAACTTCTCAATTTTGTGAAATTTTCTGAATTTGTACGGAACCCTCGGCGAGCGAGCCTGAATCGCACTTGTCCGGTTTTTTTCAGCAATAGGACGTGCACTGCTGGACATAAGTCGCCCCTAAAGATTTCGAATAATACTGGTTGGTAGTGGCTTGTATTGAGATATTGAGCCTCGATATTATGGCTGTAAGGCAAGCGTTACGACCACTTGCCCATGACGACAGACAGACAGACAGACAAAACTCTTTATTTACAACCACAGTTTAAAAAAACTTCATCTTTACGGGAAACGATAAGTATCTGATGATATGCTAATTAGAACACTAAGTTTTCAAACTGTGAGACATTATAAATCTTCACATCATGACAAAAAGCAGAAGAAAATATTGGCGCCTAAAAACGTAAATATAGGAATAATTATACGATTAAAAAACCGCATTATAACCGCAAATGAATTTAATGTGGATAATGACTCCGTCATCCCGAATGGACTTCCAAATGATCCAAATGGATTTTAAAATGGTCGCCCGAATTATCCATCATTTGGGGCCCGTAAATGTGACGTCATAAATTTTATTTTCCGCTTCGGCCTTTGGCCAGCCGTAAAAGGAAATTTAATAATCGCTTTTGACTAAAATAAAATCGGACAAGTGCGAGTCAGGCACAAAATTGGGAAGTAAGTTACTACAGATACAGAGATTTTAACCTCTGTACTGTAACCATTGACAAAAAAGTTTTTTTTTTTTTCACTTTTCTCGTCAACATCGAAAATTACACATCGTTAAAATAATTAAAAACCTATTTTAGCATCCTAATGAAGTTATTTTATATGATACCTTGCATGATACGATTTACTAACTTTGAATTTTGAACCCATACGTTGTGAATTTTGAGGCCCTATTTTTTTGTGATTTAAATAAAATTGTACAGTTTAAAGATTTATTCCTATATGTGTACTCTGAGACAATGTTTATGGCCAAATTTCATAGTTCTATGTGAACGGGAACTACCCTGTGGGTTTTGATTTTTGTGAGTGTCGAAATATACGGTTTTTACGACCTAGGTAAATGGCTCTAACTTTTTTATACGATAACTGAGAAGTTTTTCTGTTACACAACTACAAAAAATCATAGATATAGATAGGTATACAGTTTAAATTTCAACTCGATATCTTTACGCGTTCCCGAGATAAAGAGTCTTGACATACACACAGACGGACAGACGGACAGTGAAGTGATCCTATAAGGGCTCCGTTTTTCCGTTTGAGGTACGGAACCCTATAAAGTCCATTTTCATCGAGATGATCTACATTATAATCAATGGTAGGAACGTAGCGGTAACGTAGCGCTCATGGCGTAGTTTGACTAGGTGTTTGTGAGCCATCATCGAAGTTAACCAACGTTCGTCACGGTTGATCTTCGGACGGGTAACCGTGGGTGGCATTTACAAAAACTTGGTGTTCTCTCTAAGGTGAGACGGTATTTCACACCTTAGCAACTGCTTTGTCTTTATAAAGCGCAAATCAGGTCTTGCATGGAATACTGCTCTCACCTTTGGGATGGCTCTGCCAAATACCAGTTGGAGGCTTTGGAGTCCATTGAAAGGCGAGCCAGGGGGCTGATAGGCAACGAAATCATGACTGAGTCGACGCTGCAAAGTCTCGAGCATCAACGTAGGGTGGCGTGTCTGTCAGCCTACTATCGGATACACTTCGGTGAGTGCGCCCAGGAGTTGCACAATCTGGTCCCACCTGCCCCTTTCTTCTATCGTACGGCTAGACAGACGCGACCAATGCGCCACCCTTTTATGGTGGACATCCCACGCATTAGAACCAAGCGTTTTGAGTCCACATTCCTCATACGAACTGCCAAAATGTGGAACGCTTTGCCTGAGTCTGTCTTTCCGCTAAAGTAGAATGTAGGTGTCTTCAAATTTCGAGTAAATAGGTATCTTCTAGGTAAGCGTGCTACATATCTGCTTAACATCAGGCAGTGTGTAGTCAAACGCAAACCTATTTGATATAAAAAATAAAAAAAAAACAACGTTACATTGTAGGACCCGGTTGTTTTAGACATTTAGCCATGTCAGAAGCGGCTTAAAAACTTTGACTAGCTAGCTAACTAGCTTTGGCTAGCCAGGGCTAGCTACCCAGTCTATACCACTTATTACTTTAACTACTTATCAATATTTAAGCGGAATTGAAGTTTATAGATCTGAATTGATTTTATTTTTACTGGACAGGTTCGTTTTTGACTATGATAATATCCTCATTATGGTCATATCAGCCATTACCGTGGTGGTCAAGAGGTAGTGATACCCGCCTTACAATTGTGAGGTTGTGGGTTCAAATTTCCGGTTCCATGAGTTCTTTGGAATTTATGTACGGAATTTCACACTGGCTTTTCGGTGAAGGGAAATATCGTGAGGCAAACTGCATACGTCCGTAGAAAAAATTTGATGGCGTATGTGGATCCAGCAACCAGCACTGTGCCAGCGTGGTGGATATGGCCCAATTACCCTTCGTGGGTAGGTCTACGTCCTGCAGTGGACTATTAAAAAAGCTGGTACAGCTTTAATATAACGTCCACATTTGAAAAAACCTCTCTGCAATAGATTTTCCTCAGGACCGATTGTAAATGGCTTCAATTAAGTGCGCCTGCGGTTTTAATCTGGTGGTCTGACCACTTCGTAGGTAAGTGATATACACTGCGCTCATCGGCATGTGGTTTCCATTCAAGATTTTCACGACCATATCGGCATTCAGTTATACGTAGGTACGTACTATAAGCATTGCCCAATACCAAGTCAATATACTAATCCGCTGGACTATGTCGTTAACCTGGGTTCGTCTGTGGATCACCTTAGTCTTCACTGACTCGCAGAGAGACTCGTAACACTATTTGTCTATAGCTCTCTAGGTTATTTTGTGCTTATTATTCTTTGTTATTTATTTGTCCTGAATATAACATACATAGGTACAACTAAAAGTACTGCCAAACAGCGAAGCGGTTTGTAGGCAGCATAGCTCTCACATTGGGTACATAACTTAGTAACTATGTACAAGCGGATAGAAATACATTCTCGTGTTATTATAGGTACATAAGGGCAATGTAATGTCATTATCAATTATCCATTAACATATTTTGTTTTTATAATCTAAAGTAACTTAAATGGTGCGTGTAATATCCTTTACTAAAATTCTAAATCCGAGTATTGTTACTCTTTCGCCCAACAACTGAGTGTAAGATAAACTAGGTTTTTTGGCTCAATGACGTTTCGGACACAAGATTTTGGTGCACATTCTCCATACTGACTTTTTCTATTTTTATGATTCTCTGACGTCTGTGACACCACTATTATATTGTACAACCAGAAAAGTCCTATGGAATTTGGAGGTTGAACAGTGTTGTTGAGTCTCGGAAACAGCAGGTAGAGCAATTGTACCTATGAATTATAGATTATCATTGACTTAACATGAGGCACTGAAACGTAGTTTATTTCTATAGGTCATAGGTAATAAGCTCTAAGTAGCCAACCAACCTCCAACCCAACCAGCTCGGGTGACGATTATTCTCAGAGTCTCTCTGTGAGAACGAATCAGGAATGAGGAGGTTCGTAGAATAACTAAAGTTACTGACATAGCCTAGCGAACTCGCAAGTTGAAATGGCACAATACATAGCACGGAGAATTTAAGATCCATGTGGTAGAAAATAAGTTCTCAAGTATTAGACTAGATGGACAGATAACCTCTTCAAAATTTAAGGATTGTGCGGGATGCTAGCCGTTTCCTAGAGCCGATCAATAGAGGAGGCTTATGTCCAGCTGCGGCAACCTAAATCAAAAATAATAAACAACTTCTCACATTCCAAAGTACACAGAAAATGTTCACCTCAGTGGGATATTTCGCTTGCACCGGGCATTTAACCTGAGCCACAGTGCAATAAATTCGAAAGTAGGTAACGACCACCCACTCTGGCCATTAATGAAATGGCTACTGGCCAAATAACTCGTGACTCTCGCAGGAAGACTTACTACCTAATTGGGAAGGGGGAAACGCTATAATGAGTTTCTAAGTACACTGGTGCAACGTTTGAAAAGAGCCTTAAATTTTTCTTACTTGTACGCACATTTTACACGTTTACTGAAATTACGAAGAAAATGTAGTTTTTTTTGCAAATTTTTTATCTTTAAATTATTTACTCATCATTGAAAGACATCCATTGCTGGATATTGGCCTCCTGTTTACATCCTGGTGAACAGAGGTTGCCCGACGGAACTGCTAATCCTACTATTGTTATAAACGCAAAAATTTGTAAATATGGATGTTTTTTCTTCTTTCGCGCAAAAACTACTGAACGGACTGAGATGAAACTTTCAACAGTAATGTTTATACATCAGAATAAGACATAGGCTATAGGTAATTTATAAAAATGTTGCCTGAAACGAAGTTCATCGGGTCAACTAGTTTAGAATAAATAAAAGTTTGTTACATTCTAAACCGAAGATGAGAACTTATATATATTGCAAAAAAACAAGGAGGACAAGTAATTTCTAGTAAGTTTAACAAAATTTATCAAAAATCTTTTGGAGACGGATAATAATTTTTCGCAAAAAACAGCATGACCGACTTCATCCATGTACGCAAGTACAGAATGCGCGAATATTTCGCACGGATCGATGTAGCATTTTTCACGTTTTTATTGATTTATCGAAAACGGCTCAGCCGATTTCGATAACATTTAAATGGAACCAACTTCGAAGAATCCACTTCCAATAAAAAAATTATTATCGAAATCAGACCACTATGTAAAAAAGTTAAAAAAAAAGTTATGCGTGGTTACACATAAATACAATTTACAAATATTTACGCGTCGAACAACAAATCAAAGAAATTTCAATTTAAAAAAAAGCCTTATTGACCAATGAGCTCATCGTTCCAAAACTGATTAGTTTTAATCTTCTATAGCAAACTCAATAAGGCAAGCGAGTGCCTGTAATTCTCTTATAAGAGATTAAAGAAAATCGTTAAAAACTGGAAAAAAAGAAAATCGTACACAGCCCACAAGGCCCTCGAATAAAAATCTCAACTCATTTTCCGCTGGTCAGAAACTTGTAACAAAGAAAACTTACCGTATTGAGCTAAGAGCAATTAAAAATTAATTATTACCCGAGTGGAGAATTGTTTCCTTTGCCCGACCGCAGAGTAGAAAATGTGCAGAGAAATAGCTCACACGCTGAATTTTATACAGTTGCGAACAGCTGATAAAATAATAACCGGCCAAGTGCGAGTCGGACTCGCGCACGTAAGGTTCCGCACCGTTTTAATACATATATGTTTTTTTAATTTAATTGTTTATTTTTGAAGGGACTGTTGCCGTTATTAATACCGAGCAAAAGTCACGCTTCTTGTATGGGAACCCCCATAAATATTTATTTTATTTTAATTTAAGTATTTAGTTTTAAAGTGCATATTTAACGATATATTCGAAGAAGTATCTACCAGTCATCGTTGTTAATATCGAACGAAAAATGTCTAAAAATTTGGTTAGTTGTATGGGAGCCCCTTTTTATTTTTTTTAATAAGTATTTGTTGTTTTATCGGCAACAAAAATACATCACCTGTGAAAATTTCAACGCTCTAGCTATCGCGGTTCATGAGATACAGCCTGGTGACATACAGACAGACGGACAGCGGAGTCTTAGTGAGACCGGTCCCGTTTTTACCCTTTGGATACGGAACCCTAAAAACAAAGAGAAAACCAAAAACTGAACGGTATACTGGTGAGTACTGAAATAATATTTATTATAAACAATGACACGCTTTTGTTATAAAATTAAACCCTCCTGAAATAAAATTCCTACCAAAGTAGGTAATAAATAAAAAAATAAAAGTAATGCCGGAGTGGATACTCTAGTCTCCTCTGACGAGTAAGGATTGACTAAGATTTTTATCTGATTTTACCTATATCGTGCTATTTCATTAGGCAAAAAGCAATTACATTTAAAATAAATGTCTTATTTGCGTTCGTGGCGATAAAGTGGAATTAAAAAAAATATTAGGGGACATCTTACACACGGCCTCTGACCCCAAACTAAGCAAACTAGTGATATGGCTGCCAGAGACGATATACTACATATACAAATACATACTTATATAGATAGTAACTAAAAATAATCGATAGCAACTAAATTACCGTTAGCATTTGGAATTTTGATCGTAATTCGGTCAATTCTTTAGTAAATCTCAGACTACCTAACTGTATATAGTTGGAGATTTCATCAAGAATAGCACATTTTACGTAAAAGTTCAATACATGTTTTAATTCACACGTGATTTGGCATTGAAGAGAAGCTCAAGAAAAACAGATTTCTCTGTAGTTATTGTATTCTGTGTTAAACACATTTCTTTATACATTTTATCCTCACTGGCTCGACCAGAGAGGGCTTTTATTCCAGGGTGCAATTTGTTGTAAATTTTCTTTAAGAGATTGATGGCTGTGACTTTGGACTTTGGCTTTGACTTTTATGTTTTTTGTCTTATGTTAGATGACGCCATTTGTAACGGAATATTAAAATTGTTAAAGTTTTGCTGAGCTGGAGCACTTTGAAATTTTATTAGATAAGAATACTCGTAAAGCGGGACAAAAAACTTTGGTATTTTGTAAAATAGGTTAGCGATCGAGAAATTACTCGTGTCGTAGAAATATCATGAAGAAAATTTCTAATTAAAAAATCTGATTTGCATACGTGTTTCTTTGTTCTATTGTTGGATATATGTTTCTCTCTTTTCTAGTGCTTTTTTAGGGTTCCGTACCTTAAGGGTAAAAACGGGACCCTATTACTAAGACTCCGCTGTCTGTCTGTCTGTCTGTCTCCAGACTGTATCTCATGAACGGTTATAGCTAGAACGTTGAAATGTTCACAGATGATATATTTCTGATGCCGCTATAACAACAAATACTAAAAACAGAAATAATTATATATATAAGGGGGGCTTCCATACAACAAACCTAAATTTTTAGCCGTTTTTCGATCGATATTAATAAGGGCGTTAGGTAGATGCTTGAAATATGCACAGAGTATTAACTTGTATATTCCCTACAAATATCTTTTATTCTAATTAAATTAGAATAAAATATATTAAAGGGGGCTTCAATACTGTACGGAACCCTTCGTGCACGAGTCCGGCTCGCACTTAGCCGATTAGTTTACTTAGTTATCAAAAATGCTTAGGAATAAAAAATTAAATTAATTTGTGAAAAAAAAAACTGAAATTTGATCAATATTTTTTTGGTTGATTTGTTATGAATCTTTACTCTTAATATCATATCATGTAAACGGAAAAACTACCTAAACTTTATTAGACTCAAAAAAACTACTGGGTAGATAAAAAATATAGAAAATGCCATTTTCATATTATAAAACAAATCCCAAATAATGTTACAAACAAGAAAGAAGTAAAAAGCTTCATATTCCCAGAAATATCCCGTAATGTATACAAAAAACAATGTACAAAATAAAATAAAAATTATTCAAATCACAAAATAATTATAAAGATGATACACATATATATCAAGGGAATTATTGACTTGAGTCCACAACTTCCAGTTAATAAAGTCCCTACAATATGCATGGAATCTCAAAAAGTTAATTGTATATGTATTCTGAAAATAACATTTTCCTTCACTGTGTAGTCTAAGAAAAAAACAATTCAATAGAAAATCACATAACTGGCATCCACAAAATTAAAATCTCTAAGCATTAAGGTTACAAAAAACTCCAAAAAAGCTTCCCAAAATAGGATGAATCCAGCCAACAGAATTCCTCCGCACAACCCCGATAAGTACCCTCGAGTTAGGAGGGTCTTAAACCGATTCCGAAAACAGTTTTCTGAATAATTCAATCGATGCGGTACTTTACGGTATCTCCGAACTCACCTAACAATGTCGTTAGGAAACTAAGAAATAGGAGGCTTAGTGATAAAAGTTAATGAGTTTACGAGAGTTTTTTTTGGGGAATCTTTAACAGATACCCGGTTATGTTGGGTACAAAGTCAAAGTCAAATCATTTATTGCAACATATGAAATTTACATGCGGTTCTTAGTTAACATGTTTTGTATGGTGATACATATGGCCCTATAAGGGTATGGCAATTTTATTATTTGTAGTGGAACGATTTATTATTATGTTTCCTAGATTATCGTTTAAAAAATCGTCTAATGTGTAATAGCATTTCGATAAAAAGATTATTTTTAGTTGTTTTATGAAACAGTTTTTTCTTCCGATATCTTTTAGATTATTTGGCAATTTACTGAATATTTTTATAGCCATAGAATTTGGGCTAGAACTGTGCATTGCTAAGTTAGACTTAGGTTCTACGAGTATATGTCTATATTGTGATCCAATTTTGTGCGATTTATCAGACGCTTTGTTAAAATAGTCAGGGTGCTTTTTGACAAATTTGCATATTTCAAATATTATATAAATAGGTACCAGGGACATAATTTCAAGTTTTATAGAGTATTTTTATGGTTTATGGGTACAGCCGGGTTATGTGGACTTTTCCACTAAATTCCCCTCGGTGGCCTCCCTCTGTGCTTGTCAGAGGTAACTGGGAATGCACCAGTGCCCTCCAGCAGGGATCTTCACACTACGGAAGCTTTTAATAACAGCTTTCCTGTGTACAACGGTGTTGGCCACACATCGCTGTTGTCTTCCCTTCCTTAGCATAGTATGACCTAGTATGCTAGGAGCGTATCAGGTATGGGAACCAACACGATATGGTATACTAGGTATACCCATTACAACATATCATCAACGTACGTCAACAATATTATAGACATTGTAGTCGAATATTTTGCCAGTACCTTTAAGGTAAGACGAATAGTCGTCTCTGTTTTATCCAATGACAATTGAATAATGTGGTCAATTTTGAAAGCGCCATCATTAATTTAATAGAAACTTAAAATGTTGCTGTTTCTTTTCAATGCATTTGGAAGAGAACAATATTTTAAGTTGATATTAAATTTACGATAGGTCCTTTAAAATTGGCCATAGTTTTGACGTGTATTATTGTGTATATATAAGTGGCATCATAGGTCTCACATTTAAAAAAAAATTTAAATGCTGGTGTTTATTTGGCTCAAAGTATAAGCATTGCCATTCAGCGTGGCAATGCTACCAGCATGCTGGGCAGCCTGCCAACTGGCGGTTGGCTTGGGCATTTGGAATATCTTTAGACCTTCAAGGGTCTATGGATGATCCAACTGCTTTCTATGTAGTAGTAGTGTAGTTAGTTTTAGCATATAAAGTAGTATTGTATCTTATGACTGCCTCAGTGGCTCAGTGGTTAGTGACCCTAACTTCTGGATCAAAGAAGCGTAGGTTTGATACCCACCCAGGGCAAGTATTTATGTGATGAACATAGGTGTTTGCTCTGTGTATGGGTGTTATTTAGTTACTATCTATTTAGGTATGTATTTAAAAATATGTATGTATAGTATTGTAGTCTCTGGCAGCCATATCACAAGCTTTGCTTAGCTTGTGGTCAGAGATCGTGTGTAAGATGTCCCCAAATATTTATTTATTAATTTATTTACTTAGATAATAAAGGCACTTTTGCCCGTTAAAAAAAGTTTTAAATGCCCTAAACTTGTTCTTGTTTGCTACTAAGTCACTGAGTAACGGTATTTTAACCCAAATACCTTTTCTCCTGAAGATCCTGCATTTGATCTCAAAGGCACCTCTGTTTTGGAGGTTATACGCGTATTGTTAATTGCTTCTAGCTTCAAACGGCTTCTCAGAAGGAAACCTCGTAAAAGAACATGTATGTCACAAAATTCTTTTATGTTGTCCTCAATATGTGAAGTCTAGTAAATTCTTCATTATATCGTAAATTACAGAAAAGCTTTCAAATTTCTGTTTCATTATGCAGGGTGACTGCTAAGTCTTTTTCTATGATGTAGTTGTGCTCATCGCTGACCAACTTTTACTATGAGTCCAACTTCAAAATCTCAAAGATAAATTAATTAGGTAGGATTACCCAAGAAGGGTAATTGGGCCAAATCTACTGCGCGGCACGCTGGCCCAGTGGGGGTTGATGGATTCACATACACCATCAATTTCTTCTACGGGCGTATGCAGACGATGATTTTCTTCACCGAAAAGCTAGTGGTGTGAAAATTCTAAGTTCCAAGGACACATTTATACAAGACCAAGAATCGAACCCACGACCTCATGTTTGTAACACAGATTATACTACCATTTAACCACCACGATAGACACTACCAACAGACAGTTACGTCATTACGTCAAAATCGGCATCGAAGAGTACTTGTAAGTATACAGGATCGGCATTTGCTGCTTAGTCAAGTTACACTATGAACGCTACTCCAATGATCATGGAATCAACGAGTGCTCCCTAAGTACCCGGATTTATCCCAATCACGTTTACAATCGCCTACAATAACCGTCCAGAATCTTCAAACGCCCGCTTAAAGGCTTCAATTTAAGCGTATTACTCTAAACATTAATATTTAGGATAGCCAGTAATCCCGGCCAGTAGGTAGTTACGATAACCACAGATCTCGTGAGATGTGGCTGTCTTGTTCTATCATGGATCTCTCTGCTGAAAATCACAACTACGCACAAGTAAGTCCGTATAGGCCGTGTGGCTAGTCCTGGTGTCAGAGTTTTTTAGTCGCCTGAAGGCCTCTGACATTGCTAAACGATAAAACCGGGACCTACAATGTAACGTGTCATCAGAGCCAGTTGTAAATGCCACTCGCGATCACCCATCCAAAGACTAAACATGGCGAACATTTTTCAACTTCGGCGAACGTTGAAAAACAGTCAAACTACGCAATGATTGCTATTATATTCAATTAAATATGTCAATAAATTTAATGTAGGTAAAGCAAATGGGTTATCTATAAAATTTCAGTCCAGAATATGTTTTTTTTTAACATTTCATAGGTGACGTAGATTTTTTCACCCCTCCAGTTTTTTTAAATGGGAAAAATAAATTGTATGTAAAATAACAATAGGTGCAGCAAAAAAAGTAATAATACTTTTTTTTTACTTTTTCTAGTTTAGCAATGATAAAGTGGTTCTATCCTTATTTTACTTGCATTCGTAGATTCTTCCACATTCATCACTTAATTTGATAAAATTAATCATTATAACCTACCAGTGTGACCAGTTAGCATGTACAATGTGAGAAAAAACCCTTTAAAAGTGTGTTTAATTGGTAAAAATCCTTTTACTTAACAATTTGGAGGTTACTTAATCAGGGTTGCTAGAGACAAAACTACCTATTGAGCCAAATATATTTATTTATCCTAATAAGTTCCGAAATTAATTTAAAAAAAATCGGAGGGCTCTTTTTTTTTTAACTTTTGTAATAGATTCAGAAAAATATGAACTTTCTCGAAATGTAACGAGTGTTGTGGTTAGAATTTTTGATTATTATTATACCAGCGCCCTTATTTTGTAAGCGCTCTGACGTTCGACTTCGCTTTTTCTCCTGCTCGCGCCAGTTACTCACGCCGCGAGAGCGAGCGGGAGGAAAAGCAAAGCCGAACGCCAGAGCGCTTACAAAATAAGGCCCCAGCTTCCATACATTTTGTGGACATGTCCTTTCCATACAAAACAAAACTATGAATGTGCAAACGTTTGGTTGACTATTTTTTTTCTGTCACAAGGTAGGTAAGTAAGTAAGTTCGTATAGGCCGGGTGGCTAGCCCTGGTGTCAGAGCAGGTAGGTATAAACAGGTAAATCTATACTAGTGACTTGCACCGGTCATATTTATTGTGATTTAACTTTAATTCACTATCTTTACAAGACAAGATTATGTCGCCAGACCGCATAACAGAACTTTTGTCTAAGCGCCCGAAACCCTTGGTATACGATACTAATTATAGGGCAATAAAATTACATTGAAATGTATTGTACCTATATATAGGTATATGTGTTTTGTTGTGTTTAGTGAGTAATGATAAGCAGGAAGTTCCATGGGAATTGTTTTCTCAGTTATAAAACTTGCATTTGATTAGTAAATAGCGTTTTAATTGTTATATGATACAATCTACATACTCTCGCGAGCTCTCTGGGTGTAACATTACAGAGTTTCTTTGATCGGCCCCCGATTGGCCACTTGAAAGCGTCCACCTCAAACTCGGCTGCTTTGAATACCCTCAATGTTACAAGTTAAATGTTTGCTCCAACTTTGATGGTTATATTGGTTTCTATGTTCTAGTTGCACTGTTATATAAATCGCTTGCTGATTCTAAATGTAGGTTAGGGAGGACTGATACACAGGACTGATCTTTTTAGGGGATTCTGAATTAAACAGTGTTTTCGCATTTTCTGTAGAACATCTCAGTTTATTTGATCTGCGTAGAACATAAAAAAAACCGGACTAGTGCGAGTGAGGCTCGTCAGGCAGAGTTCCGTACAAACACATTGTTAAAATAATTAAAAACCTGTTATGGCATGTGCCAATGAAGTTCTTTTATATGACACCTTTCATGATACGATTTACACACTTTGAATTTTGAGCCCATATTTTGTGAATTATGAGGCCCTATTTTTTTGTGATTTAAATAAAAATGTAAAGTTTTCAGATTTATTCCTATATGTGTACTCTGAGACAATGTTTCTCACTAAATTTCATAGTTCTATGTCAACGGGAAGTACCCAGTAGGTTTTGATTTTTGTGATTGTCGAAATATGCGGTTTTTTACGACATAAACGACTCTAACTTTTTTAAACGACAATTGAGAAGTTTTTCTTTTACACAACTGCAAGAAACTGTAGATATACGTACACAGTTTAAATTTCAACTCGATATCTTTACGCGTTCTCGAGATAAAGAGTCTTGACATACACACAGACGGACAACAAAGTGATACTATAAGGGTTTCGTTTTTTCCTTTTGAGTTGTTTATGTTTATTGTTTATGTTATGTTTATTTGTTTCTTCTTTGTGTTTATTTCTTGGTGTGCAATAAAGAGTTTATCTATCTATCTACCAACCTTTTAATAGTCCACTGCAGGACGTAGGCCTACCCACGAAGGGTGATTGGGTCATATCCACCACGCTGGCCCAGTGCGGGTGGTGGATTCACATACGCCATCGAATTTCTTCTACGGACGTATGCAGGTTGCCTCACGATGTTTTCCTTCACCGAAAAGCCAATGGTGTGAAATTCCGTACATAAGTTCCAAAGAAACTCATTGGCACGGGATCGGGATTTGAACCCAGGACCTCACGATTGCAGGTCGGGTGTTACTAACACTAGACCACCACGGCTTTATTATTTATAGATAGTACCTAAATAACATCCAGGCACAGATCAAACACCAATATTCATCACATAAATGCTTGCCCTGGGTGGGGATCGAACCCACGCCACCTTGATCCAGAAGTTAGGTTCACAAACCACTGAGCCACCGAGGCAGTCAAAAGTCATTGTAAAAGTAGTTCAAAATGGTGGTCCTAATCACACCTTTTTCGCTCAGGGCAAACAGATAACCCTGTATATCTAAGTACAGCTAGCAATGATGATAAAAAGGGCAGGAAAATCGAACCCATCTCCAGCCATTTGAATTTGATTTTCAATTAAAGCGGTATTCTGTACGAGTCGTATATTTCGCCAAACTGCAAGCGATACGAGCGCCATCGCAATAAATTTTGTTACTCTTTGACAACGCAATTCCGATTCTACGAATATCACTTTATCGAGTGCAGGCTTTTACTGTATTCGCACTTCTGCGAATTGCTCCATCAACTTTAAACGAGAATTCTCCAAAAAGTGTGTTTTTAAAACGTATTTTGGGAGCTAGCGTGGGTAGTTTCGTAGTTTTAGATCGGTATTTAAAAAGTAAAAAAATACTTTACTCATTGGTCATCAGTTTTACGTCACATGTGCCCTGCTCACTATCACTGTAACTTATTATTTTGGGCTGCGTCTTTGGTAAATATGGTTCTCCATATACTTATACAGGGTTATTTCTAATCAATCAGCATCCTTTTAGGGGCTTATTCTGTACATCAAAATTAACAACTTTTGTACTGCGACTTTTGACAAAACTCAAAAAAATATACTGGTGTTCCATAAGAAAAATATCGTACACCCACAATTAAATGTATGGAACAGCTGATTTATTTTTTGAGGTTTGATGAAAGTCGCAGAACAAAAGTTGTTAGTTTTGATGCACAGAAAAAGCCCATAAAAGGATGCCAAATGATTAGAAATAACCCTGTATATTTCTATTGATAACACATCGTTAGCTGAAATTGAATAGTTACATTTAAAAAGTACACTAATCATTATGGAAAGGAAAAATATCAAAATCATAAACATAAATGCTTATGCTAGTCACAATCATATATAAATCTACGTTCTTCAAACGGGTCCCTTAAGTTCTCTAATTCTGTTTCGAAGCCACCGATATCACTAAAAAATCCTTACACTTTGGATTTATAATATTAGTAAATATTATAAATACAAAAGTAATATTATAAATCCAAAAGTGTGTTTAATTGTATATTCCTCTTTCTTGCAGCGACGGAACAACGCATTGATTTGTTTTATTTCGTATTTTTTCTATAGTGACATAGGCTACTTTTTCCCGTGAAAATCGTGGTGAAATTGAAAATTAATTTCCTAAGGCTTACTCGTAGCTAAAAAATCAACATGTGACGCGACGAGGTCGCAGGTAAAAGTTAGTCTGTCTATAAGGTAGCTCCCAAACGGCTTGGTCTATCTATAAAGTCTCAAAATACATACTCGATATACGTTATCTGAGGAATTATATCACGCCAAGCACGCCATATTAATTCAGGGCACTGGGCGGCAAATTAGCTAGCAGCAGCTAGGAGTAATTGTCCACAAATCAATTGCAAAATGGCATCTGGCTACGTCGCATTTCGGGACAGATGACAATTTGCGGGTAAATTATGTTTTGATCTGCATATACTATGCCATATTGTTACCGTGTTATTATCTGTAGATTTTGTAGTCTGTGGGTAGTATGTCTGGGAGACTTACTAACGATGGTTTTAAATTTTTAGCGTTTTTCACCTAAGTTATATTTTTTTTATATTGCCAATGCTATATTTCAGTCGCTTGGTCATTATGTCCAGCCGCAGATTATTAATAATCTGCCAAGTGCGAGTCGGACTTACTCATGAAGGGTTCCGCGCCGTATGCGAGTCCCCTTAAGACATATTATTTTTGAAGTATAACTAAATAATCAGATAATATTTTAAGCGCCTGTTGCCTTTATGAATGTAATTTATTTTTAACGTGAATATACCTTACAACTAAATAATTTGATAATATTTTAAGCACCTGTTGCCGTTATGAATGTCATTTATTTTTAACGTGAATCTACCTACAACTAAACAATCTGATAATATTTTAAGCACCTGTTGCCGTTACGAATGTCAAGAGAAAAACAACGTTCCTTGTATGGGAGCCCACATTGATTTTTTTTTAAGTGCACACACCATTAAATTATTCTTTGAATATTTCAAGTGTCTACCTGTTACCACTTTTAATATCGAGCGAAAAACGGCTAAAAATTCAGGTTTCTTATATGTTTCTTAAGTATTATTTTATTCTGTTTTTAGTATTTGTCGCTATAGCGGCAACAGAAATACATCATCTGTCAAAATTGCAATCATAAATCATTATTTAATAATAAATCATTTATTTAATCATAAATCATTTATTTAAATCATAAATCATTTATTTGGCATAATAATAAATATGTTTGTGCAGATACGTATGTGCGACATAAGCTCTCAAACTAGTCAGAGACTGTATGTCAGGAGCCAATGGCTTCTACAATTATGTAAAAAAAAAATTACAATGCAAATAAACAACTGGTATTATAGGTATAAGTTTTATACAAGTTAAATTCAGAAAGACAAAATATATTTATTAGTTTGACACATGCAGAAAAAAATTACACTGGAAATTTCAAAATCAAATGAAAACTACAGTACTATAATGTTCTAGCTACCACCGTTTATGAGATACAGCCTGGTGACAGACAGACGGACGGACAGCGGAGTCTTAGTAATTGGGTCCCGTTTTTAACCTCTGGGTTCGGAACCCTAAAAAGCAGGTACTGTATAGCGTAGGACGTCCACCTACAAGGTGAACGGATAAAATTATAATCTAAATCAAGACCACAAGATCACGCAGGATTGTAACTCGCTTTCAACCGTTCTTATTGGACATCTATAGAATATGCCTATGTAGAACAGTAAGTAAGTAAAGTATTTTACTATCTTTGACAACATACAATGGAATACAATAGAATTTTTCATATTATAAATTAAGACTACACAATACTACATTCAAACAAAAAACCACAGTAGATCCACACCAAGTCTAGCCAGTGGTCCCACACTAGGCTCTAGGCCCGTGTTGTGGGAACCTCACATATCGACAATCAAGACAACTTATAAGTGGAGGTGTCCTATTAAATAAATAGTAAGTGATAAACTAACTGTAGTATACTAACCTGTAGTAAACTATCAATGGTAATCGTTATGATCGTCTATGAAACTCATGGCGGCAGTAGTGAAACTTTGTTTTGTAAGGCCATTGATTCGAAGTAGTCCTACGCTACTGAATACTTTAGAATTTATGCACAAATTTCTTCGAGAATATATCTACAGGGACACGGTCCCTAAGTGAACGTAGTAAAAAAATGTCCGATCGCCGTCATACATACCAACTTAGATAATTACATGAAATAATTCACAATAACCCGTTTTCTCGAATCTCGACGTTATACCACCTAATAAGTTCTTGTACCGAGCACTTTGACATCGCGCGGCGTTGAAGTCGGCTTGCAATCGCCTTACGACGAACTAAAAAGCCTGCTTGGGCAGGGTTTTGGCTCGGACACTTTTTTGCACGATTGTGACTCTATAGATATTTACTCAAAGACAAATTTTCAAAGCCATTAGCTTTTAGGCGAAAACATCGTGGGGTTTATATATAGTAAATACCGACTTATAAATTGAGCTTCCGCACTTCAGCACTTATGAATATTATTGTTGGCTAAAAATGAAAGTATCATGCAAAACCTCACACACACGCACACACACACTCACACACATACCACACACACGAATACACACACACGCCAACCACATTGCCTTATATAATGTGAATAGTATTTATAAGCGAAAGAGACTAGATCCTGCAGCACAGGCACAGCACCTATAAAATCCTAGTAATAATATATTTAAAAGAATAGCTATATAAAAGATACTCGTATGCTTTAACTTTGCCATGAAAGTCCTGATTTAAACAATAAATAATTGAAAGAGATTAAATCCTGCAACACAGGCACAGCCTAGTGCAGGGTCTAGGGCATAACTGTTACTTACTTATGTAATTACTACTTGTATTATAATGTTAAGAAATGGGTAAGGCCACGGAAAAATGTTCATTTCAAAATTTAAACGTGGACCTTACTAAAATTAACAATAAATAAATATCGTACTTTATTTCTAATACCATTTACTGTTATATCAATAGTTAGATAATTTTTACCTAGCATGGTTTAATTCATAATTCAAAAATATCTTATTTATTATGTAAATTTTCGATTAATAATTTAGGTTAATTACAGATTCCATACAAAATAAAAATGTCCCTCGTCCATGTGACAACAAACTACAATTTTTATCTGATCAAATAAAGTTATTATCAAATGTATGCTATATTGTACCTATTTTATATTGTTAAGGCCTTGTTTTAAAATAAATAAATAATCAATATCTGCCTACTGTTACCAAAAAAAACACGATTGAAAATATGGACCAAATTTGATTCCCGTGTGTGACGTAATACGAAATGCTCAGTAGAATTTAATTTTCAAACCACAGCAACACTATAAGTATTTTTAAATGACGACAAATTTTCCTACGAGTCTAGGGAAATGTCAAAATCTGTCAGCCATTTTAGTATGGGAGCAATTCGTGAGGTCGTTGAAGCGAAAATTTTGGTCATCTAGTTTTTTCGAGTTATTTAATGTGGTTTGACAAGGTAGGTGTTGAAATTTAATCCGTTAAAGTCAAAATTACTGTGATGAAGGTTGTTTTTTCGGGAATCGCCTAGTTTTCTGTGCTTTAAGACAGTTTTTAAAAGTTTTAATCTTATAAAAAGATTATATTTTCGCGTGTGTTTATTCCCGAATGTTACGTGTATACGTATATTATTATTTCAAGTGTGTTATTGTGTGTTACACTTTCAAGTGTGTTATTGAACAGTTTTTCGTGGCCCTACCCAAATATAATCTGTATGCATCTCGCAGAAATTTGACAATGTTTGTGATTTCATCAGCAGATCATGCCGGTAAATATGACTTCATGATATGACAAAGGTGTGTTGATTTTTAACAGTGGTCTATTATAAGACCCATACAGTACAAAACGAAGCTCTTAAAGA
The DNA here is from genome assembly GCA_949316475.1 of Hypomecis punctinalis. Lineage (NCBI taxonomy): Eukaryota > Metazoa > Arthropoda > Insecta > Lepidoptera > Geometridae > Hypomecis > Hypomecis punctinalis. The sequence continues at coordinate 20,918,925 of OX438814.1, forward strand.
GATCCCTGTCTAATTACCCAGAAAAAGCATACAAAAGCTATTTTTTGCGTCGCTGAAATTCCGAAAAAGCGTGCTCATTTGGACAAATGTAAACGTATTCATTTAACTAGGATACGACGACGTGGAACGGTCAATAAAATAAATTTGCAATGAAATTTGCATGTAAACTGCGACAGCAACCTAATTACGGCCTTGTTCCGCTGGCTGACAACTCTCGACGATACGTGATGGAAGCCCGGACTGGACGGACAAACTTGTATTAAGAAAAAACATTTAGTTTGCATTTATTACTCCTTTTATTACTCCATTCATCGTCATTATCAGCCGTATTACGTCCACTGCGGGAAATAAGCCTCCCCTATGGATTTCCAATAAGTCCGGTTGGAAGCAGCCTGTATCCAGCGCATTACTGCGGTCTTAATAATATCGTCAGTCAACCTGGTCGGTGGACTTCCTACGCTGCGCTTGCCGGTGCGCGGTCTCCATTCGAGAACTTAACTGTCCCATCGGCTATCAGTTCTCCGAGCTATGTGCCCTGCCCATTGCCATTTCAACTTACTAATCCGCTGGGCTATGTCGGTAACTTTGGTTCTTCTGCGAATCTCCACATTCCTGATTCGATCTTGCAGCGAGACTCCGCGCTTAGCCCTTTCCATAGCGCGTTGGGCTACCTTGAGCGTTCACTTCCACAATTCAGTTTCATAATGTCATCACTGGCAACACACAACTGTGGGTGGGCTCCATTCATACCATCATTTAAGGGGGCGCCTAATGCCAAAATCGACTTTTTAAAGACTTGGTGTAAAGGTAACGAACGGTCGCGGACGACGTCGTCCTCGTGTTTACAAGTCAGTCATCATCCATCATCGCACAACAGGCCAATCACGCGTTAGATATGATTGTGGAATGGGGAGTACGTAATAAACTCAACTTTGCAGCGCAAAAGACCAACGCGATGCTGTTAACAAGAAAGTTGAAGTATGAACCCCCACACTTAGTCATGTCAGGCGTTCAGCTTGATCTTGTTGAAGAGGTCAAGCTATTAGGCCTGTTGATTGACCGAAGGCTCAAATTCAAAGCGCACATAAACGCCCAGTGTAAAAAGGTGGCGAACATTTACAAACAGCTCGCGTGCGCAGCGAAAGTGACCTGGGGACTGAATAGCGAAATCACGAGAACCATTTACGTCGCAGTGGTGGAACCCATCATTATGTATGCCTCAAACGTATGGGCGCAAGCGGCAGACCTCAAGGAAAACAAGTCTCACTTGAACTCACTCCAAAGAGGTTTTGCCCAAAAAATCTGTAAGTCGTATCGTACTGTTTCTCTCAAGTCAGCACTCGCCCTCTCAGGTCTACTCCCTATTGACCTGCGCATCCAGGAAGCGGCAAGCTTGTACAGAGCGAAGAAAAACTTCTCCCAAGAATATCTCCCACCGGAAATGGAGCTCGAACGAAATGTCAGTTATCTTGACCAGCCACACCCGTCAACCCAGATAAGTGTGGACTTCGAGCTTCTGGAAAACACCTCAAGCCTGCCCGATGGACCCCAAATCTTCACAGATGGTAGCAAGATAAAGGGTCAAGTTGGTGCAGCTCTAACCTGGTGGGAAAACGGCAGGGAAGTCAAGTATTCAAAATTCAAGCTACACCCCGAATGCACAGTCTTCCAATCGGAACTTTATGCTCTTTACCGAGCGACTCAAATGGTGGCAGCGAGCGGGAACTCTGAAGTCAACATTTTAAGTGATTCAAGATCTTCACTTGAACTGCTTCGGAACCCCAAAACGAGTCATCCTTTGGCGAAGAAGATAAAAGAGAACATTGGAAGGATAACTGCAGAAGGGAGATCTCTTCGTCTTTTCTGGCTGAAAGCGCATGTGGGAACCGCCGGTAATGAGAGAGCTGATGAACTCGCAAAGTCAGCGGCACTCACTGGAACCTCAAGAGATTACGAAGGGATCCCCCTGTCCTACGTCAAAAGCAAGATTCGCAAGGAATCAGTCAGAAGTGGCAGGACCGATACGAAACCTCGGACAAAGGTAAAGTCACTCAGACGTTCTTCCCGGATATCGTAAACGCATATCGGGTGACGAGTGTCACGAAACTGACTCCTTTTCAAGTGCAAGCTTTGACGGGACATGGAGGAATAGCTGAATACCTGTACAGATGTAAGATCAAGAACAGCCCTGGATGCGAGTGCGACCCTGATGTCTCCGAGACGGTCTGGCATGTGCTCATTGATTGCCCCAGATTCTCGGCCGCACGACACGACCTCGAAATAATGATAGACAGAAATCTAGTGGTGTCGGATCTCCATAATATCCTAACAGATCCCGAAAACAGACAACACCTTTTGTCTTTCATGAAGCAGTCGTTCCGAATAGCGGCCAGAAGAAATTCTACTCTCCACTCCATCCAACAACACACTCCCGTCGCAACACACCCCTTACCATCCTTCACTAACCTACCATTCCTTACTACCATACCATCTCCCATCACCTCTACTCTTCAACCCACTTTAACTGACACTTTCACACTACCCTCCACTCTAACACTCGACCCCATTCAAATACACTCTACTAACACACAGTCCGCCGAAGTCGCACAAAACGCAATTCCCGTCCGAAAATTACTCCCAAAAAGCGTAGTCATCGACGAAATTCTAGTAAACGCAGAAAGGGGAACTCCGGGGATTCGTATCCGTGGTGTGGCTCTCTTCATGGACAACAACAGAGAAAGATTCGGACTAAGCTTTTGCCAAGTCAGAGCCCAGAAACGCGTCCGCTTGTCGCCTGGACTAGCATGTCTACTTAACGGGAGTACCGCCAAATTAACATTGAAGCGGAAATCCTACGACGCTATGCCAGTGTGCGAGGCAGGCGGCCAGCAATTCCGACTGGTGAGATCGAAGAACAAAACGATTGCACTAGTCGAGTGGGCCGCCCAATCACCTTTCGCGCAAGCTAGTGCATTGCTTGAACACCTCAGTAAGAAAGTGGACAGCACTCCCCGGGTGATAAGCGTGGACGCGATGGTGGTTGAACGGTCGAAGGCCGAAGCCGCGGACCGGCTGGGTTGTATTAAAGCCTCGGAATACCATGAGGTTATCGTGTATGAGGACAGAGGAGAAAACCTGAGTTTTCTGAAATCTCCTCGTAACGATCCTGATAATGCAACAGACAGCTGGGGCCGCCCCATTCCAAATTCAGCCGTTCAATCTGGTTCTGAAAGAGCAGAGTTAATAGCAGCATCTGAGGGACCCGTTTTCCGTCCAAGCAGCAGCGATGGTGCCTTATCGGGTCTATTCAGTAGCGCAATGCAGAGCTTATTCCGTTTCATGCCTAAAACACCACCTCCACAGACAACGGTGACGATGCGCCCCGTTATATCTTGGCCTCGGCGCCACGAGACCACGCGAGAAATGCCTTTATCGAATACCTAGCCTTATTGAGAGCGACGAAAAATGTCAATCTTAAGAACTGTGATAACATCCTGGAGTTCTTTAGGCTGGGTGGTCCGGTAAGTGAGAGTCTACTAAAATCAAGACTCGAGGAGGCAGAAGCAGCCATATACAATAACGTCACTTCCCAAGTCATCAGAGGGACCATGAAAGGACAGTATATGGCAGCTTATAGCGCAGCATGTGGTTTTGTGGAGCTGGATGAGAGAGAGAGAGACGGAGCGAATAGGAAGACCGAAATACGCGATACCATCGAACGACCCAATTGTAGTCACCGCCAAGTGCACCAAGATAATGCTAGACGATAGAATCCTTGAGATGGCTAAAACCATCGAACGGAGCTCAGACGTTGAGGCAGGCTGGGGAAACTGGGTGGTACCAAAGATACAATGGGTCAACGGAGTACCAGGATGTGGCAAGACAACATGGGTGATTAGACACTTTGATGTGGACAGGGACGCTATCATCACAACAACAACAGAGGCAGCAAAAGACCTGAGAGAGAAGCTATCGCACCGAATAGGAGATCTGGTAAAATCCAGAGTGCGAACCATGGCTTCATCTCTTGTCAATGGTTTCGGAAAAGAGAGCTTCGGTCGCCTTCTGGTGGATGAAGCTCTAATGAACCATTTTGGAGCCATAATAATGGCTGCCCGGCTGTGTGGTGCTAGCGAACTTGTCCTCATTGGAGATGTCAATCAGTTGCCTTATATCGACAGAGAAAATCTCTTCGAGATGAGGTACCATCGTCCAACGCTGGTTGCAAATATCACCCAGGAGTTGCTCTGCACACACAGAAACCCAATGGATGTCGCGTATGCGTTGAGGGAAATATACTCAGGTATATATTCCTCAGCCCCTCGTGTTAGGTCTCTTGAGCAGAAAAGGTTCAAGGGGGCTCAAATATCCAAAACCCTCCCCAATACACTTTTCTTAGTGCATACGCAGGAAGAAAAGGAGACCCTTTTAAGCCAAGGTTATGGGGGAGGCTCAGGATCACGCACTCTTACCATTCACGAAGCTCAGGGACTGACATACGAATCGGTAATCGTTATAAAAACAAAGCCAAAAATGAGACTACATGAGAGCGTCTCACACGCGGTCGTTGCACTATCGCGGCACACTGGGACTTTCATCTACTACGCCGACGACATCGAAAATGATGCCATCAGTCGATTCGTACGGCGAGCGTCGTCTGTGTCATCGGAAACCATCAGGGAATACAACCTGCAGATGGCCGTCAGGGATCGGAACGAGGCGGTGATGGAGGCTCTGGGCCGGGAGAAGGCAAAAAAAAAAACCATAGGACGTGAAAATGTGTATTTGTAATTTATAAGAAATAAGCATTGCGCGCATGCCCCAAGCATTCATGCTCGCCATCGAAGGCTCCTTCTTGCGGCGGCATCATGTGCCGGGTCGCTCTCTTCCCTCAAATATGGTCGAGGAGAGCGATGGCTGGCACATGTGTCACACTCGTGATCGGGTGCTGCTTGCGGGTCGCCGGTCTGCTCGTGGCATTCACGCATTGCACCAACTAACTAACTTAGGCTAAAATTTCAAGTACCTACTAACTCTCTTTGTACAGTATCATCTAACGATTGTAATTTTAGTTAACAAAGGGCACAGACCCTGGAGTCTGTGGTTTAAAAAAAAAAAAAAAAAGGTAACGAACTTTAAAATCCATATTAAAAAAATACTATAGCAAACGAAAGAACCTATAGTAGCAGAGTAATCGCGTAGAATTTTGGAAAATAATATGGTTACCTTAGAAAAAAATTAAAACTTCGCATCATAAAAAAATACTTTTTTTTTCAAATGCTCGAAATTATCAGCGACAACCCCACACTATTTTTTGACAAATTGTTTACGTAGCCAGACTAATGTTCTAGTAGTGTAATCGATTAGTTTATTAATATATGCTTAAATTTTGAATAAATAAATAAAATGTCACCTAAAAATGTAAGCTGTCGCTCGAAGCCAAAATCATCGTGAACGGTGTCATCCGATTTTCGACTCTAAACAGAGCAGTATAGATGATAGCGGGCGATGCAAGAAGCGCGGTGAAATCTGTTTTCTTCATGGCATTAGACGCTGTCTTAAAAAAAATGTTGTCTGTAAAATCAGTCCGTATACAATAATTTTACAAATAACATAAAAACATTCTTGAATCAACAACTGAAACAAAACAAACGCTTAATATATACCGATCGTGACTCTCTATCGCTTGTTCCGTGTGCTCTCGCTTGCACGCTCGGATCAGGCGGAACGTGTAACTTTTTGGTGCGTGAAGCCGGCGTCCATTGATTTATAAGACGTCAAAAATATTGCATAATTTCTCTATCCCTATAAACAAACTGCTTGTTGGCGTTCCGTACCCAAAGGGTAAAAATCTTGACTATTATTTTATGAAACTACTGTATGCAATTGGACACACATTCCGCATGTTTCATTTTGCTAACTACCTAAATCTAAATGCAACTTGAGCTAGTGCTAAAGATGTCAGAACCTTTACCCCGCGAGTCTGACCCACACTTAACCGGTTTTCATGAACACGACTAAACTGAATAACATGAATATACCCTGCACTAAAAGCTAAGTGCATAGTTAGGCGAGCCGCATTGCGCAAAATACCATTAAAGTAAACAAAATACGCTCAACGTTGCGATGTAGTGCAGCTCACAATTGATTAGTGTGCGCGAACCTTTATTCGTACATTGTCGTATTTTATTTTTGGTTTAGAACGTGGTTTATTGCTCAATTGTGTGCACAGCTGTACTGTTACTGCTCACGTATTTGATACTTCTATTTAACTAAAAAGAACCTCCTTTTAACCGACTTCCAAAAAAGAGGAGATTCTGTTTGTCTGTAGGTACGTAATTTAATAAGTATTTTCATCGATATTTTCGCCAATTGTGAACCATTTTATACACAATAATTATTAAAGTCGGCTAAGCTATAGTTTGCAAAAAATAACGTGTATGTCTTTATATCCCTGTTTGAGACTAGTGTTGCCAGGTCCAATTTGCTTAAAATCGGGACAGAAGATCTAAAAAATCGGGATTAAGAGTTGGAGAAAAACAAAAACAAACAAAAAATCCAGACATGAGCAAGTCAGGATCGCAGCGAGCAAAGACGGATCCTGCCATTGATACATGGGAGGGTGTATCCCTGTAGGGTGCAAAAAATTTTCTAGTAAAGTCTGGCTAACGAAAGTTGATACTGGAATTGTTCGCGAACTTTTTAAATGCACGGTGCTACTACCATCGCGGATTTGCCTTTAAATTGGGGTATTTTACCTTCTATTAAAAACATTTTTATAAACCTACTTCATGTACTAAACTGAACAAAATGAATCATTATATTATTATAGTTTTCATCATAATGAAGTAGATAGGTACGCGTTGAAATTATTTGGATCATTTGGAGAGCAATGCAAAGCCTCAGCTTCGCATAATAATAACGTCAAAAGACAGAACATAATTAACGTAATGAATATAAAACTCCTACACGACAAGTTAAAGCTTGAAAAAAAGTTTTTTTTTGCAATTCCGCCTAATATTTGGAAGAATCAAAATCGCAGTATGATAACAATGCTACATTGTGTGAGTGAAAGAAAATGTTTCCCTCTTAGTGTAGGGCTGACATACTAATATATTTTAATTTTGCCGAGCTTTGTCAGTATCAACTTTCGTTAGCCAGACTCTACAAGAGTAGTAGCAAGCGTAAAAATTCTACAATATAACGTCGATTTAAGCAAAAACCAACGCCTAGCTAAAGACCGACATGGCCACGTTAGAGCAAAGAACTCGAAATTTTTTCGATGTTTTGTCCGTAAATGTTAGATTTGCCATAGAATCAGATGTGAGCAAAGAAAACAATTAAACATTTAACCCTCGCGAGCGCAGCGAGTGCGAAAAAAGTATACAATTACCATTTTGTTACTTTAATATTACTTTTATGTATGACAAATATGTTCCATCAGTTAATGGGTTACATTAATACATGTAGCTGCTTTCGTGATAATGAGTAAAGCATAGATATAACAATAATATGTACTAGGTAGAGACAACACAGGAAACGAAGATGACGTAGCAGTGACGTCACATCACGATGTCGATTAATAATAATGAAACTAGATACCATTAAGGTACTCAGCTTTTACAGGGTGTTTTGACAGACAGCGGACATATTTTAAGTTATAATTTTTGGTACTCATTATGACGGTACCTTTTATTTAATTTTAATTGTTTTTGTTACGTTTACACCACCGGCTTTGTTATCTATACGTTTCCTTAAACCCAAAGTAGCTTATTTATTTAACACTTTATTGCACACCATTTGTACAAAAGGAGGACTTAACGCTAAATAGCATTTTCTGCCAGTCAACCTACAGGTAGAAGACATTGGGAAGTAGGCATGAATAAATAGACAAAGAGATAAATTAACTACAATCAACACAGATCAAAACTATAAAACTATAAAATATATATATATATATACTAAATAATGATACAATTTTAAAATAAATAAAATACATAAACTTACATAAACTATTATATTAAATAATAAGATGATAACTAGTAAAAGATAAAAATAGCTTATCCTATGTGTTCGAGATTTTGGACAACTTTAAATAATGCTCCCGTACAAGGCGCTTGACGAACAATGGCTGGAAGCTTGTTCCAAAGGCGCACGGCTTCAACGCGGAAAGAGTCGTGTACAAATGACGTACTGTGCTGTGTGCCGTGTGCTGTGTGTATGTAACTTGTCTGGAAGAAATCGCTTTTAGCGATGAGACCGCCTTTTGTGCCTTTTCTGTCTTTGTTTCTTCTGTTATATTTTCCTATGTGTTGGTGTCAATAAAGTGTTATTGTATTGGATTGTATGACCTACTTTTACTATGGACCAACCCTATTTAATTCAATTTATTTAGGTATTTACATAAAACAAACAAGTAGGTTCATTGATAGATACATTAACATTGATACATATTAGTCGTAATACAATCATTACTTAAAACATTTATACTAGGTATTGGTTTTTTCTGCTTTGTAACTAATCAAGATTCACCCTACCTCCCGAACTAGTTTAAACTGTATCTCGGACGGCAGTTTTCCGCTCATTTGCTAGGCAACGTGTAATGTGTACGACGGAGACGGACGACTCAATGGATAAAAGAGAATGTAGTGTACGTACACAAATCAGACTATTCTTTGAACCGACAACAGTAAAGTGAAAATAGAAAAATAGGCATTATGACTGGGTAAAACATCATGATTAAAATTAGTACGTGAGTTAGATTATCAAAAAATATTGGACACGTACCCTTTCTTTTGTCAATCAAACAATACCTAAATGACAAATATAAACCTTGTCAAAAGTTTTAGTCATGTTACAAAGAAGTGACGTCACGTGGAACTTTAAAGGGCTATTCTTTATAATTGAGAAAAGAAAATTGACAAATACGTGTCTTATATATTTTTAAGTCTCGCACACTAGTCACACATATTTATCTAGTCTTTTGTGAAATAACATATTTTTTTTGAAATCTTCGTTATGAACTCAACTTAGGTTTATTTCTGCTTTGATGTGATTTAAGCACTGTAAATTTTTATCCCATCTGATTTATAATACATTATGAATTTCAGGTATGATTGGTACAATGGTGCCCCAGAATATCCGTCTACAATAACACCCTGTATACCAATATTACATACATATTGTGAAATACGAGGATGAAACTGAGATATATTGTTATCTATTTGTTTGTGTGTTCAGAGAAACTATTTGTGGGTTATAGCAATAATAATTGTATGATATATTTAGGTTTGGGATTTAAAGCTGTCTAGTTTCACTGAACATTTTGGCCATTTTAGTGTTAGTAAATTCAAACTGTTTTGAGCTAAATACAATATTCAATACAGTCTAGTAGGTACTATAATGTTCTGCTATTGTACACCTTCGTTAAAGAGAATATAAAGTAACTGGAACAAAAGTTGTAGCGTTCCGATCATACCGCTATTACAAACTTTTATTTTTGTGATAAATATTTCAAAAATTGACGCGTTCGCAGGATTTGAACCTGCATCTCTCTGGGATTCCGCAGATGCTTTGTCCAAATTAAGCTAAAACGCTGTCTGCAAATATAAAAAATTTAGTTCACCTGCGATAAAATGTATGGATCAGCTGATTTTTTTTTTTTTAGTTTTGACGGAAGTCGTAGAATAAAAGTTGTTCGTTTTGATGTACAGAATAAACCCCTAGAAGGATGCTAATTGATTAGAAATAACCCTGTATATAAGAAATATAGTTCGACGATGTTTTAAAAAAGAAGACAATACATAATTTCATCAAAAGTTACTCATATAGAGATTAAAGGAGAGGCAGTAGTGCGTAGACATAAGCTGATTAAATCATCATCATCATTTACAGTCCTTATCGCTTACTTCTGCGCATAAGCCTCTCTTTGTTCATCACTACTCTCGGGTAGATAGATAGATCATTTATTCATATCATTAAACACAACCAAACTTAATTAATTAATATCAAAAATCCACTGAAACGTAAATAAACAACCTAAAACTTTCCCAGTAGTGCATATATCAAATGGTACATTCTAACTTAGCTAAATAACTTAAGAAAACTCCGAACTTTCCTTCTCAGCGGCGCCAAAGTTGCGTCAGGAACTGAAATAAGCTGTCCAAGTGTTAAGCTACTTCTATGTTTATTTATTTTTCACAAGTATATAAGCTAAAGTTAAAACACTTAAAACGATAAAGAAATGAAAAGTTTTATCATCACTATCACTACATAGTATAAAACAAAGTCGCTTCCCGCTGTCTGTCCCCATGTATGCTTATAACTTTAAAACTACGCAACGGATTTTGATGTGATTTTGATTGATGTTTTTTTTAACAGATAGAGTAATTCAAGGGGACGGTTTATATGTATAATACACCTGTGCGTAGCGGAGGCGGGTCGCTAGTATTATTTAAATATATATTTATTTATTATTCGAAATATATTTCTACCGCATTTGGCAGTCTTTCTCAAATTGATAAGTGCTTTGCGAGACGTGTCCGACAACTTAACACTTCTTAACCCTAGAATCCTGCTGGGGGTGCTCGAGCACCCCACATAGTTTACTTTTTTCAATTATTTTGCCGATCGCTAACGCTCGAGTTTGACGTTCCTCGTATTTTACTTTGAGGTCACTCTCGATGGATTGACCATTGCTGCGGTGACAGCCGACTGGTTTGGGCACTTGTGTGCTGTTGGGTTCTGTGACACCCCAGTGTAGTAACAAAGTAAGTTTCATAAAGTGATATAAATATGTTTTCTTTGAGTTTATCGGTATAATTAATCTATTATTACAAACTAGCGAACCCCCCCGGCTTTGCACAGGTGTATTAAACATAATTATAAACCTTCCTCTTGAATCATTATATCTATAAAAAAACTGCATCAAAATCCGTTACGTAGTTTTAAAGATATTAGCACACATGGGGACACACAGCAGAAAGCGCCTTTATTTATACCTACTATGTAGTATATAGTATAAAACATCCTCTTGAATCATTCTATTTATTAAAAAAACTGCATCTAAATCCGTTGCGTAGTTTTAAAGATATAAGCATACATGGGGACAGGCAGCGGAAAGCGACTTTGTTTTATACTATGTAGTGAAGTGATTATAAGCCCGATTACAGAGGCGCCAACCTAATTATAATAGCTGAATAGCATAGTTCTGTTTCTTTTTCACTTTAGGCATTGGATAGAGAGAACGCTTTTTACGTTGCTATTAAATTTACTCTGGCGCCTCTATTCGGGCTTAGTGAAATGTAACGGTAGTAATTCAAACATTCGATTGTAAATGATATCTTGTAAAATAAAACATAAACTATATTTACTTCTTTTTTGTTGTTATAAACAACAATATACGAGTATATTGAATACTACATCAACTTTGAGGAGGGATATAAAGAAAGTATATCGGTGATCCTCAAACAACCTATGTCAATAGATCCTCCTGATTGTGAACACAGCTTCACAACTAGTTTTTATCGGCTTCTGCACGTGCTGTTGGTAGTTCCACCTTATGGCACGTTTGCGGCAATTTGAATATTTTAAGCATTGTATGCTTCCTCTAGCCAGACTCTATAGATAAATCCCTTTGAAAAAGTTAAACTTAATTCGCCGCCTCTTAAAACTTGGTCTTAGAAAATACAATGCCCAGATGGCCTGACTTGCAGCCACAGCTTACCCAACAGTAACAACTCCGCATCGAGTACAGCCACAGAATACCCACTAGTATCTTATAGCTTAATTATAATTCCTGGAGACTTACTTCCATTCCGTTGGTCCAAACTCAAGAAATATTTTGAAGTTATTTAGTCTCAGTTTATATACTCTGTCTTATGCGCTTGAAATTATAAGTTTAGTTTGTGAGCTCTGAAAGCTGATTTTGTGTTATTATTTTTAAGACATAGGTTTCACAAAGATTATTTGCATTTATTTATAGTGACGCCATCCAATATCTATTACACATTGTGAAACCACTTAGTGACATAAATAAAAAAATATCATTATAATAATTTCAATTGTATTTTTCTTATTGTCAAGTAAAAAAAAGTTACTGTTCCATATATTCCATCAAAAATCAATGGAACATAATAATATAGATATGGAACCTTTTTTTAATCGTTTGAATCAATTTTTTTGTACGAAACGTTAATTTTTTCGCTATCAAAAATAAACTATTCTCTATAAAATTTAACTTGATCTCTGCGACAGCTGTCAGAAAAATCACGCCTATGAAGTCCTAAATTTCTTAATAGTACAGACAGTACCTGTCAATGTCATACTTTATGGGCATGCCGATTAGTGATGGGCGACGAATGATCGTGACCACAGAGTTTTAGATAGAGTTTTATTTAAAATATCGATAGTTTATACAAACGATATTTTAAATAAAACTTAATTTATCATTAATTTTACTGTATATTTTAATATCATAACATGTTTTACATGTGTAATTAAATTAATCCCTATTATGTAACCCTAATATGTTACATTAGCATCGATAATAGTGAAAAACGTCGATAAATACTATCGTTACATTATTATGAGTATTTAATTAATATCATAACATTATTTACATGTGTACATACTTGATATTAAATAATAGTAAGTAAATAAAATCAAATTTTTCACCTTCAACTACTCATTCGATTTCATTACAACATTGTTTGAAAATCGATTTTTTCCACCACTATCTCAACTCTAAATATGTCAATGTGTAAGTGTCGCAGAGATCAAGTTAAATTTTATAGAGTATAATTATTTGCTGAAATGATTTTCATAAAACCAAGGCAGATGGCACTACATAATTATCTTTCGCAAAAAATCGCATCACCAACTTTCACCGTGTACAGATTTCGAATCAATGTGACATCCATGTATATTATTGTTGGCTTATCAAAAACGGCTCAGTCTATTTCGATAAAATTTTGAATAAACTATCGCGGGAGTATACTCTTTCAAAATTTAAATAAATAACTTTTTAAATCGGTTCATAATTGGCGAGAATATTCTATACAATTCAATCGATAAACATATTGTACACAAAAAATAATACATATCCATAGACGACCACACTGTACTGTACTGTATCAGCCTTTTATCGGTCCACTACAGGACTTAGGCCTACCCACGAAGGGTGATTGGGCCATATACACCACGCTGGCCTAGTGCGGGTTGGTGGATTCGCATACGCCATCGAATTTCTTCTACGGACGTATGCAGGTTGCCTCACGATGTTTTCCTTCACCGAAAAGCCAGTGGTGTGAAATTCCGTACATAAATTCCAAAGAACTCATTGGTACGGGACCGGGATTTGGACCCACGACCTCACGATTGCAAGGCGGGTGTCACTACCTCTAGGCCACCGCGGCTTCCTACGAGACGACCATAGTACGTCCTAATTTTAGGAAGTCGGTAAAAACCCATGGTATAAAAAATGCTTCAGATAAAAATGACGATTTGAAAAATGTTATTCTAGTAAATTAGCATCTATCAAAATAATATATCACTAACAACATTGTCTTCACTTGTTAAATAAACTAGAAGCACACTTTCGCCGAACAAAGCTTAAAAGAGGCAGTTAGAACAAAAACCTTTTCCCTTTCTGTTATCTCGACTTCACAAAAGGACAGACGGACTAACACGCTACATTCGTTGTAGTTACAGATAAGCAGTGTCATAGAGTGTCGTGTTCGGATAACGGTGTTAGGAACAGCTTAATGGATCTCAGTGTCGTTGAAACATGTGCTAAGTACTTTTGTAAAAATTCTGTGTTTGTTAATATTAAGGCCGATTATCTTGGTCAGCGCACCAAATAGGTATATATTTTTCCATCACATCTATTCGAAAAGGACTACTTGGTTCGCCTTTAAGTGCGCCCAAAGGTGGTGTTTTCTATAAGGAACTTCATAAGTGCACTAAAATATGTTTGCCGCGCACTTTTTGAATTTGGAACAAGTGCGCTGGAATTATCTTTGCGCGCACATTTTGAATTTGGAAGTACATATTTGTAATGTTAGTGTTCAGCGCCAAGATAATGAACGAAAAGAATGTAAATATAAGTTTTCATTTGTTTTATTATTTTCAATTTAGTTGTTACTCTACGTTCTATTAAATAATAATATTACAATAAAATATGGGGCGCCTTTTATAATCTCATAGAGGTGATGAAAAGTAGAGTGTACCACTCGGGCGCAAAATATATTTTTGGCTCGGGCGACGTACTTTGAATCCCTCACTTCGCTTTGGATTCAAAAAAGCGCCCTCACCGTAAAACTATTATTTTGCTGCCATATGATACAATCTACTATTTGGATAAAATAATAATTTTAAGTTTTATCTGCCTTTTTAGATAAAATAATAATTTTAAGTTTAAAAAATTAAATATCCATTTAGCGGCTATAAATAGGTTGCGTTTACGAGTTACATACACCTAAAAACTAAATTGGTGGTTAGTTTATGCACGAAGGTGCAGGACTCTTGTGTATAAACTGGCTACTATTTTGGTATATAGTGTACACCTCGGATAAAATATCTATTAATGGCCGCCGAAAGTTTATTTTTTAACTTACAACATAAATGTTATCTGTAAAAGCCAGAAAACCCCAATAAATAATTATTACATACTACGGGACTAATCGCGCACTAAAATTATGAGATAAATAAATACCTCCTCATCCCGACGTTTCGGCCGAGTTGCATCGACCGTGGTCACGGGTAGTTTATTTATCTCATAATTTTAGTGTGCGATTAGTCCCGTAGTATATAATAATTGTGTTCAAATCGCGAAAGTTTAAAAACAACAAAACCCCAATAAAATTATTTTCGCGCGCTGACCTAGTGAATCCAGTATGTTCAAAAAATATGTTGATAAAATATTTCGATCTAATAAAATATGTTAATGTAAACACAACAGGAGAGGTCTCTTTAAATTTTAAAAGACGAAAAATATCAATGCCATATTTTTGCTCCAGACGTCTACGCTGTGCGCCCAGCTCTAGAAAACATAAACGTTACCATCTTCAAAAGAAAACAAGAGTATCAGAAATGTTTAAAACATCGAGTATTGCGCAAACCACTGTAAATATCATACTTGACTAAAGAAAAATAGTCGCAGATAAATATATCACTAATATTTTTTTGGTGATCAGATTCGAACTCTTTTTGGTTGATACAGAACATGTAACTTAAGAACTGCATGTAAATATTGCATGCAATAAATGATTGAGTGTTAACTTTGCCATGCCCTAAATATTGAGCTACGGGAGTTCTGAAATCTTCATTGAATTTTTTCGTACAATTTCCTAGCTAAGTATACCATTTACTCGTACATCCAAAGTCTCCGAACATTGACAAAAAGTTCCACATCCCCGAGGCATAAATCTACCACACAATACTTTAACTTCATGACCCCAAAACGAGCACAAAGCAAACAAACTCTTCAATTAAGGCTGTACACACCCTCTTCACGTATCCGACCCTCCAGGGCTCCTTTGTAGGCCCTATCAGCTCATAATGAGGGTGAGATTGTGTACCGAAAAAATTAGGCAGGTGCAGGATTAAGGGATAAGTAGCGCGATGTAGAGGATTCTTTTGTTTTAGTCAGTCAGTCACAGCCAAATGGAGCAATCGTGACGGACAGTTGGGGTCATCTGTGAGATATTATGGTCGTGTTGCTTTATTAATGTTGTCAAACATATAGGAGGAATATACAGTGTTGCGTATAAAATAAATTGACATAAATAGGCAGGTGCTGAATCAAGAGATAATAACTCAAGTGACGTAGTGTAGCCTCCTTCTTTTTAATTCGATCTTGCAGAGAAACTCCGAGCCCTCTTCTCTTCTTCTCTCTGCGTAGGCCTCTCTTATTCAAAAGCCCCACAGTAAAATACTACGTTTCATTGTTTATGCTACCGTTAAAACGTCTCCATTTCGGAGTGTGGCCTTTGAGCTATCTCACTCGTAGCCGCAATTAAATTGCAAAAGATTTCATTTTCAACATATTAGAGTAATTTTATTAGAACATAACGTTCAGTGGTGGCTAGGCTGCCGTTAACGAGGTATATATTTTTACGGTTACTGTTATACACTGTTATGGGCGTAAGCAACTTTTTTATTATGTGGGACCGCGATAATCCAAGATAAATAAGTAATTTGCTGGCTCGGCCGCACCCTCTCTATTTTAATGTCGGATATTTTGTTAGAGATACAATAAAGAGGTGCTATAAGTTTGACGTACGTGTCATACTCATACATACACACAGTATATTTGTGTATCTATATCTTTAGCTGTGACTCTATGTCTCCAAGACCAATGGCACAGACTTCTGAAGAAGTTTTTTTGTTTGAAAGATGATGTAATGATTCGTATCTATATTTCAATAATATTCATAGTTGATGTGTACCTTACACATCAAAAAGTGATGTAGTCTATAGCCATATACCTGTTTATAAAAAATACTGTTGAAGACTGTCTAAATGTTAAATTTTTCGGATTTATTAATATAAGACTGAAAAAATTAAAGTGAAGTGGTTTGAGAATGCACAGTGTTTAGTATTTATAATCTGTATAGACTCAATATATTATACAAATTTTAATAATGTAACGTGCCTAATGCGGTGGAAACTACTTATATTCACTATTCCGATACACTTCGGAGAGTGCGCCCAGGAGTTGCACAATCTGGTCCCCCCTGCCCCTTTCTTCTATCGTACGGCTAGACGGACGCGACCAAAGCGCCACCCTTTTATGGTGGACATTCCGCGCGTTAGAACCAAGCGTTTCGAATCATTCCTCATACGAACAGCCGGAATGTGGAACGCTTTGCCTGGCTCTGTCTTCCCGTTAAAGTACAACGTGAGTGTCTTCAAATCCCGAGTAAATAGGTATCTTCTAGGTAAGCGTTACACCCTAGACCGCACATCTGCTTAACATCAGGCAGTGTGTAGTCAAACGCGAAACTATTCGAAATAAAAAAAAAAATAATCGTACAACATTATTTTTAAATAGACAATTTTGTGTCCTGTAAATGTGTGTATGTAATGTATGTGTGTAAATGTAGTCCTGTTATTAACTTTTTTTTAAGTTACAATAAAACATATGGATATAATAAATAAAGTATGTTCGTATAGGCCGGGTGGCTAGCCCTGGTGTTAGAGTTTTTAGGCCGCCTGAAGGCCTCTGACATGGCTAAATGGTTAAAACAACCGGGACCTACAATTTTACGTGTCATCCGAGCCACGGTAGCGCTCTGTTGCCTCCCGCGGTCACCCATCCAAGTACTGACCGTGTGAAACGTTGCTTAATAGATAAAATAAAACATATTCTATAGAATAAAGGAAATAGCGTCGGATTTCTTTTCAAAAAATCCTAACACCCAGGCAGTAGTTCTAAAACACGACGCCAAAGTGAAAACTTCTGAGCATTTCCTTTTGTTTACTCACTATCGGGAAGCTGTCGGTTGAGGACGTGTCGGCTTTTTAAATATTTGCTGAACTCGAGTCGCGTTGAATGGCTCTTTCTGTCGGTGATTCGGGATCGCTGCTCGAGTGGTAACGATTGGTGGGTACGAGCAAAGATGCTTCAATTTAAGTAGATGTTAGGTGCCATTTTATTGAAAATAATCTTGTGATTTACCACTAACTCACTTGATGATAAACAACTCTATTTCACCTTCTTCTTCTTTCACTAGCGGTGATACCTACAAAAGAGTTTTCGAATTTCTTAGGCCATGACCTTGGTTCACGCAAAAAGATTTCAGTAGATATGATCTTACAAGCTGAGGCTAGGTTTCTTAAGTGTTTAATTGCAGGGATTGACTGCGTTTTTTTAATTAACCGTTATCGTGATTTATTTTTCTCTACCTATGTTGTCCCACTTCTGGGTAAAGGTCCTTTTCCTTCCATTTATCGCGTTCTGTACTTAGCCAAATCCCGCCATCCTTCCCGGAAAGAGTCAAAAACGTCGCACCAGCGTTTCTAGGCCTTCCCTGCCTATCGCGATATATTTTTATACCTAATATTTATCACCAAAATTAATAGAAGTTCATACTTTTTAAAAATTGCGTCGAATTTGTTTTACGCTTCACAACGATGCGCTATGCTATTACCTACGAGTACTTCTATTTTGTAAAACAACGTCGGCAACGGTTACTATTACGATTTTTTGGTCAATTATTCTAGTTTACTTAATTAACATGTATTTTTAAAAAATATTTGGTCGAACAAAATGTATTTATTTATTTTATTTATATGAAAGATGGTATGTTGTTACTCATTCACGCAGTAACAGAGCAAAGGATCGACTTGATTTTTGGCATAGATAACACTCTCCGATCTTTGAATTATTTTAAAGGTTGTAACGTGTGCTACTTTTTATCCAGGTAATAAATAAGGATAGCTAGCTAACCTAGCTTTACCCGCGACTTTTAACAAGACAATAAGCCTAGATATAGCAGAGTTTTCACAACTTCCTGTGTAATAAATATTGAAAGATTAATTTAAAAACCTATTCCACTGCTTGCAGCTGACACTTGGTGCCGACGGACCAAAATGTGCACTGAATTTTTGCTGGAGTTTGGCCAAACTTGAGACAGCCTTGTTTAATGTAACAGAATTCAATAGAAGCGTTTTGGCAGCGGTCTGTGGACACCTAAAAAGGCTAAAACAAAATCTATGCTTCGATTTACGTCAACTTGGGTACTGGAGGCTTTCCAGAGGAGCATGACTGTGTTGAGTTGATCTGTCTCTACATATTTATTAAATAGGGCAAGTGCTTTTAATAACTATCACTAAATATAAGACTTATATAATCTTAAACTACAAAAACTACCACTCCATAACAAGCAATTGAATCATCCATAGACCCTTGAAGGTCTAAAGATAATTCAAATGCTGTAGTAAGTTAAAAAATAAGTTTATTTAGGACAGATTGCAAGCCTTGGCGTCAGAGTATTAAAGCTACTTAAAGACTAAATGGTTGAACTAAATGATTTAACGTAACATCCGAGCCACGGTAGCGCTCAGTTGTAAATGCCACCCGCGGTCACCCATCCGAACACTGACCGTGATGAACGTTTCTTAACTTCCATGATCGCTAACGAACACCTAGTCGGATAACCAATAAGCGCTACGTATTAATGAATTTTAAAAAAAAAATATTGACTAAAACACTAAATAAAAATAAGATGCTGATGGTTCAATATTAAGTGTGGACTCCTATATACCTAATTGTATTTTCAAGATTCATACAAATTTAGATACTTAAGTATTCATATTAATTTTTCCTTCACCAAAAAGCCACTAACTAGTATGAAAATAAATAAACTTAAATATGGTTTGGATCATTGACACGAAGAAGAAGTATGAAAATTTGTACCTACAAACATTTTTTTCCACAAAATTCATTGGCACGAGACCAGAATAATTAACAACAACAAGATAATTTTTAGCAAAAATTAGCATGACCGATTTCACCCGTGCAAAAAATTCGCGAATATTTCGCACGGATCTATGTAGCATTTTTCACATTATTGTTGATTTATCAAAAATGGCCGAGCCGATTTCGATAAAATTTAAATGGACCAATTTCAAAGTATACTCTTTCCAATAAAGAAAGAATTATTGAAATCGGACTACTATGAAAAAAGTTATGCATAGTTAAACATTAAAAAAAAATATACGCGTCGAATTGTATACCTCCTCCGGTGGTTCGTCGGTCAAAAAGAAAGATGTTTAGCTATAGACACGAGATGAATGAATGAATGAATAAAATATATACACCATCTAATCTTTACCACTGTAGCCTGCTCCAAGATGTCCACTGCTAGACACGGCCTTCACTGAAATAGCTCTTCGAAAAGACTGGTTGGAAGCTGCTTGCATCCAGTGCGATTCTGCGGCATCCGTCGTGCGGCTTGCCAGATATAGAAGTCTTGAAATCTATTTATTACCCCATTAATATTCTAACAGCGTCATTTACGTTTCCTTAAATCTGGAAACATTTTCATTGGGTTGTAGAAGCAGCTCTTTTGTTGCTGTGGTTCGTCCAGAGAGTGCTAACGGAGAAGACTTAGCAACATTTTTTCTCGTTTATTTGCCTCTAAAATGAAGCGAAACCTAATTTATTTCCCGTTTTATAGGAATTTATACTAATTTAATGTTAATTTTTCTGACGTCACTAATCCACTTTTTATTAGATAGTTACGTAACAAATAATACTTAAGCACTAAGATCTCTAGTAACCACAGTTTTACGAATAAATACTTTCAACTTTAACTTCTCTATAAACTTGGAAGATTTTTTGGTATTTCTTCTTTCTGAGTCAATGTAATGATTTGCTGTTATATTTAACATCTAAAGTAGACAACCCTAAGTAACCCTAATATGATATTGTCCATATACAGGGTTATTTCTAATCAATTAGCATCCTTTCAGGGGCTTATTCTGTACATCAAAACTAACAACTTTTGTTCTATTTCTTTTTCTTAAATTAAAAATTTTGTTATTCCATAGAAAAATATCGTTCACCCGCGACAAAATGTATGGAATAGCTGATTTTTTTTTTGAGTTTCGACAAAAGTCGTAGGACTAAAGTTGTTAGTTTTGATGTACAGAACAAGCCCCTAAAAGGATGCTAATTGATTAGAAATAACCTTGTATAACCATACATATTTTAGATGATTTTGGTTTCCGCCATGCCACGCTGCGCTTTACAAAAATGTATGAAACTATCCAAAAATACAATTGTTTTCATTTATTAATAATTTCATATGAATGGTATGTAAAGGTACTGCATAAGGTACAACCTTTCACTGTAATTTGTATTCC
Source organism: Hypomecis punctinalis (assembly GCA_949316475.1). Classification (NCBI taxonomy): domain Eukaryota; kingdom Metazoa; phylum Arthropoda; class Insecta; order Lepidoptera; family Geometridae; genus Hypomecis; species Hypomecis punctinalis. Next base: position 20,939,796 of record OX438814.1, read on the forward strand.
ATAAACTACGGATACTTCAGCAGCGTTCGCTTCCCAGAGATTGTCTCGTAGGCACAGAGCATATACTTCAACTCGACGAAGATTTTTAAATAATTTATCATGTCATCTCTGATCTTACTCTACTGGAACGCTCCAAGAAATTATGATTGTGTTTCCGCGAAACAATAGTGATTTAATTGCGTGTTGCGGAAACCATCTTTAATTATTAAGTACGTAATATTGTCATTCAGGAACGTAATAACTACCTTCTTAGGTACGAGTAAAGTGTCTCATTTATTGAAAATAAGGTTCAGAATGCTGATGGTTCTAATAGGCGGAGCTATATCGGTGACTTTGATGTTCATGAGTGACCTTGTTTTAGTCGTGTATAAATAATATTTTTGGACCTAGTTGTGCTGGTTGAGCCGTGGTGGTCAAGAGGTAGTGACACCCGCCTTACAATCGTGAGGTCGTGGGTTCAAATCCCCGGTCCCGTACCAATGAGTTCTTTGGAATTAATGTACAGAATTTCACACCACTAGCTTTTCGGTGAAGGAAAACATCGTGAGGCAACCTGCATACGTCCGTAGAAGAAATTCGATGGCATATGTGAATCCACCAACCCGCACTGGGCCAGCGTGGTGAATATGGTCCAATCACCCTTCGTGGGTAGGCCTACGTCCTGCAGTGGACTATTAAAAAGGCTGGTACAGTACAGTACATTGCCATTCAGGAACGTAATAACTACCTTGTTAGGTAAAGTGTTTCATTTATTGAAAATAAGGTTCAAAATGCTGATGGTTCTAATAGGCGGAGCTATATCGGTGACTTTGATGTTCATGAGTGACCTTGTTTTAGTCGTGTATAAATAATATTTTTGGACCTAGTTGTGCTGGTTTGAGCTTTGTTTAACATCAACGTAACGTACCATAGACCTAATACCAACTTGATCCAAAATGCATACAGAAACAGCAACAGGGGTACCGATCCCCCACAGCGCTATCAATTTAGCAAAAACAATGAGTTTCCGCTACATGTGGATACGTACAACTGATTGCATTTACTCTAATCATAAAAAACTTAGAAAAATTCTTCTTCTTCGTCTTAGTTTTGGCGTCGCATTATTGTGCATTTGCCAGTGTCATGTATTAAGTTTTAGTAATTTTTGATAATATTTTATCAAAATAGTCACTGTCGAAGTCTCGTCATAGTCCAATAAAGTCGCGGTCAAGTCCAAACATAGTCCAAGTCATACCTCAGTAAAGCAGTGGAGACTTTACTAGAGGCGTCTATGGAGTTTTGGTAACAACACGGAACAACATGATACGTCACATTATATCACTTGCCTACACTCATGCACATAAATCAGCTCATAATCAACGAAATACCACAATTTTTCACTAATTATCACTGATAAAAACTCAAGTTTAACAAAATAATACAATGAGGCGACATGATTTTTCCGCGTTCCCGCCTAAACTCCCCTTAGAAAAATTACAAATAATAGAAGTATTGCTAAAGGAGATGTCCACAAGTGGTATATTATTCAGAGAAAAATCGAACCAAGATGATATATACATAATTTGAAAGCTTGTTATATGGGCTTACCAAAAATATTTAATTTAGATTTTTTCACCCCTCCAATTTTTTTTAAATGCGAAAAATAAATTGTATGAAAAATAACAATACAGCTTATTATTTTTTCTAGTTTAGCAATAATAAAGTGCTTCTACCGTTATTTTACTTGCATTCGTAGCTGATTCTTCCACATTCATCTCTCAATATGCTATAATTAAAAATTATAACCTACCAGTGTGACCAGGTTAGTAGGTACAATATGAAAAAAAAATCACTTAAAAAGTGTGTCTAATTGGTAAAAATGCTTTTATTTAACAATTTGGAGGATACTTAATCAGGGCTGATAGAGATAAACTACCTATTGAGCAAAATATTTTTATTTTTTCTAATAAATTCAAAAATAATTTGAAAAAAATCGGAGGGGTCATTTTTGTTATTAACTATGGTAATAGACTCAGAAAAATATGAACTTTCTCGAAATGTAACGAGTGTTGTGGTTAGAATTTTTGATTATTTTTATACCAGCCTCCATACATTTTGTGGACGTGTCCTTTTACTCAAATAAAAACTACGTTACAGCTGTCTTGTTCATATCTGGTTACTGGTACAGCATACGCGAGAGTGAGTGGAACAAAAAAAAACGCAATGTCTGTCGCAAACGTCAAAATCACCATTTTACCTTCCTACTTTTTACCTTTTTTAATTTGGACACCCGAGATAGCTCAATGCTAGTTTGTGAAACCCTTCGAAATTATGTAAGTGCAGGTGTAAGTGCATCTTTATCTAACACCTTTTAAATTTCATATTTAAAATGAGACAAAGTGATGTATTCTCTTGCTATTTTAGTACTGTTTTTAGTACTTGTAATTTTTCTGAGATAAAATATAACGAGCGTTAAAATGAGACAAAGATAAACGTCACAGAAATATTAAAACCTTATGCGAGTAGAGTTTGTACAAAAAGAGAAGCGACATAGGAATTGAGGTCACCCGTGTGCCATTTTACTAATTTTGTTACGTTGACAACACTTCTCTGTCCTTGCTAGTACAATTAAGTGTTCTTGGTAGACACAAAGTTGGTTTTCATCAGTAAGTATTCGGTACCTTGGCTGCTGATTAAAATCTTGTTAGTTCACCGTAACGCCACGACGACGGTTCTCTTTTTGCACATACTCGAGTTGTGGTGACGGTTACGCTACCTAAGGTTAGAGTTTAAAATATGTGTTTTTGTTTCAGGTAGCCCCAAACATCATAGAGTTCGTGAAGTCCCCAGTGAATATAATAGATTTTATAGCAACACTTAGTTTTTACATGGACATAGTGGTAGAGCTGACGATTGTGAGACAGTACGTCGACAAGGCGGAGATACTCGAGTTTATATCTATTATTAAGATTTTAAGGTACGTACAAATATTATTAAGAATACTTAATAGGTACCCAATGGGCTTAGGCGCGATTTCTTAAGTGCGGCTTTATATCATAATTATTTTTCGCCAAAAATGGCACAATCAATCGACTTCAATTGTATCGGAACATAATTCTTATTATAATTCAAATGGCATTTTATAACTTTTTACGTGATATCATTAGGTATAATAATTATAATAAACAATATTCAATTAGAATATTGTTTAATTTATTATGCAAGTAACTTTTTTTTTCTTACTCCATCGTATTAGTTTTTACTGTAGGTAATGGTAGCTGTAGGTAATTAAAGAAATAAAAATGAAATAAATCGATATAACATCGTCGTAGTCATTTTTACATTATAATTAATTTTTTTAATTGTTAAAATTTAAATGGGATCATCTCTGAAGTATGATCTACCAAAAAAAATGTCATAATCGGTTTACAATTGGCGGTAAAATTGCGTTACTAACATACAAAATCAAATATCGGAATTCAGAACTTTCTTTTTTGAAGTCGTTTAAAAAGGAATAGCTTTTACGATTGTACTAAACTGGAAATCGCAAAAAATAAATAAATTGTCGGTCCCAGTTGTTTTAACCGTTTATCCATGTCAGAAGACTTCAGGCAGCTTAAATTCTGACACCGGGGTAGGACACCGACTTGGACAAACTTTTTTATTGTGCCACTAGTCTTCCAGAGCTAAATATTAATGCTTATTCCAATTTTCAGGCTGTTTAAACTGACGCGGCACAGTCCAGGGTTAAAAATCCTGGTGCACACGTTCAAGGCGTCCGCCAAGGAGCTGACGCTGCTGGTCTTTTTCCTGGTGCTTGGCATCGTCATCTTCGCGAGCTTGGTCTACTACGCGGAGAAGTCGCAGGTGAGATATACATAGAGATAAATTTACTATCATGTAGCTCGTATCGTAGAATTTGAGTAAGTATAGCGTAGTTTGACCAGGTGTTCATTAGCGATCATAGAAGTTAAGCAACGTTAAGCACGGTCAGTCTTCGGATAGGTGTCCGTAGGTGGCATTTACAAATGACGCTACCGTGGCTCGGATGACAAGTTAAATTGTAGATCCCGCTTATTTTAGCTGTTTAGCAATGTCAGAAGCTTTCAGACAGCTTAAAACTCTGACATCAGGGCTAGCTACCCGGCCCATAGGTACGAACTTTTTTTGTTGAGTTAACAACGGACAGAATAGAGCTCTACAGTCTACAAGCAAGTGTATAGGACAAGCGAAGACGGAATCGCGGAAGTGTGAACGCAATCCCTACTAAGATGCGCAAATATGGAACACCCCAGTATGCTGAGTGTGAGTTTTGTTGTTATGATGACGCGCTCTTCGGCGAGCGCGTAAGCATGTAATTTGTATGAAGAAATGTACAGCGCCACTAGCGGCGCGTTTTTGAAACACAAGTTTTTTTTATTTTATTTCGAATAGGTTCGCGTTTGACTACACACTGCCTGATGTTAAGCAGCTGTGCGGTATAGGGTGTAGCACGCTAAGTTCATACAAATCACATGCTTACGCGCTCGCAGAAGAGCGCGTCATGTTTACGACAAAACTCACACTCAGCATACAGGGTGTTAAGTGTGTACGTACGCGCTTAAACGCGCGCTCCTTTACGCGCTTCAAAAAACCGGACTCGACGGGCACACTACGGCGTGTTTGCTCGAACCATTATTGGTGTCGTGTCAGTATGCGAGCTAATACGAGCTTAGAAGCGCGTCAACGCTCATACGAGTTGCGCGTGTATCTAAAGGTGCGCATAAAGCGCTTACATTAGCTCCCAAAAATTAGCTCATACCTACGCGCGTATAAAATGCTAGTTTGAAACCGCCCTAAACTTGGACGTCAAAATTCATCAACCTTTTACTAACTCAACATGACCCAGCTAATGACTGCTACAGACTCGTAATTACTAACTAGTTAGATGACCCTGCCTCGTTAGCTGCCAGTGTGGACCGTGCTTTATTTATATTCATTAAAACCGCAGCTAAGGTGCAAACAAACAGAATAAAGCTTAGAGAGGTTATATTTAAGTTTGTTTAGTCACTATCCTGTGCACCGATATGGCTCGACTTTTTAAAGACGTGGTGTAAAGATAACGAACATAAATATCCATATAAAAAAAAATACTATAGGAAAGGAAAAAACCTATAGTAGCAGAGTAATTGCGTAGAATTTTGGAAAATAATAAGTTACCTTAGAAAAAAATTAAAACTTTGCATAATAAAAAAAAATTTTTAAATGCTCGATATTATCAGCGACAACACCACATTATTTTTGACAAATTACGTAGCCAGACAAACGTAGTTCTAGTAGAGTAATTGATTAGTTTTTTAAATATATGCTTAAATTTTGAATAAATAAATAAAATGTCACCTAAAAATGTAAGCTGGCGCTCTAAGCCAAAATGATCGTGAACTGTGTCATGCGATTTTCGACTCTAAACAAAGCAGCATAGATGATAGCGGGCGATGCAAGAAGCGCGAGTGAAATATGTTTTTTTTTTCATAGCATTAGGCGCACTCTTAAATTGTAAGTCCCGTTTTTTTGACCGACGAACCACCGAAGGAGGTACTAAATTCGACGCGTATATTTTTTTATATACTCGTATAACCTAACGCATAACTTTACTATTTCATAGTAGTCCGATTTCAAATTTTTTTGTTTTTATTGGAAAGAGTATACTTCGAAATTGGCCCGGTTTAAATTTTATCCAAATCGGCTGAGCCATTTTTGATTAATCAAGAAAAATGTCATGTAAAAATGCTACATCGATGCGTGCGAAATATTCGCGAATTCTGTACACGGGTGAAGTCGGTCATGCTATTTTTTGCAAAAAAATAATTATTTAAGCGTTAAGTCACGTCAGAAACATTCAAGTAGCCTAAAAGTTCTGACACTAGCCATAGGATCATCCATAGATCAAGGAGATAAGTGAGAAAATTGGTAAACCGACTATATTCCGTTCCATAACCGCTAAGATAGGACCAGATGAAATCTATTGAAGAATTTGGCAATTGAAATTGTAAAAATAATACATAATTCTTACCCTTTTTTTAACACGAATTATTATTAGTTTTTAAAAACTACCAGAATTGAGTGATATTTTAAATGAAACCTATTAAGTAATATTATTAGTCCAAGGCCGTCGCGTCGCGGCCTTAGTTCTCAGCGGTTATGGGACGGACTATAGTCGGTTTACTCACTTATCTCCTTGATCTATGGATGATCCTATGGACGATGGTGAACCGTGACGGTCAAGAGGTAGTGACACCCGCCTTACAATCGTGAGGTCGTGGGTTCGAATCCCCGGTCCCGTACCAATGAGTTCTTTGGAATTTATGTACGGAATTTCACATCACTGGCTTTTCGGTGAAGGAAAACATCGTGAGGCAACCTGTGTACGTCCTTAGAAGAAATTCGATGGCGTATGTAGACAATAGACATAATTTTATTTGCTACAGAAACCAAACACGTACACATTCAAAACAACCATCAACCAACCCGCACTAGGCCAGCGTGGTGGATATGGCCCAATCACCCTTCGTGGGTAGGCCTACGTCCTGCAGTGGACTATAAAAAGGCTAGTACAGATGGATGATCGGCAATATCCATTAATCTAATTTCATTATCGTCGACGTTTTAGCGTAATTTTATGCGTGGCTGTACCATAAGAATTACGTAAAACTGATGCAAAGATTTGTTCTATTATATCAACGTGATCCGAAATGACCTATTCATACATCGTCTTCGGTGATTCGCCCCACGATGCGAACCGTTTGCGTGGCGGAACATCCCAGGCCTCCCTAGCCATGGGAATTACACTGCTGGACATAGGTATCCAATAAAATCGTCATTAAATAAAATCTTGCTGTATTAAAAAGGTTTCAGTCTACCTTGTGGGACGTCTAATGAGAATTGGTGAATTCTTATCTTTCATCGTGTCGATGATTCAAATACGAGTGTTTATTATTGTTTATATATTATTTGTAATAATTGTATTATTTTGTAATAAAACTTGTTATTAGGTTTTCAAATTAATAGTAAGCTGACACTTTCTAGATAAGACTGCTGCGTGTTTAGCTTTATTATTGCTAACTAGTTCCCGCGGCTTCGCCCGCATGATATTTTGATTTTTGTGCTATCCTATGGGAACCCTTTATTTATCCGAGTTAAAAAGTAGACTATGTCACTTTCAGTCTTTTAAACCCGAGGCCCTACCTTACCAATCTTAAAAAAGGAGGTGGAAAAAAAAAATCTGACGGTTGTTCGATTCGACAGTTGTTTTTTTGACATTTCTTCTCGCTCGCAGATAGCAGAATTTTTCCTACTTACTTAACACTTATCGTTACATTATGGAACATTTACGCAATATCATTATAATTTATAGCCTATGTGCTATTCTGATATATAAGTTATATTATTGCAAAGTTTCATCTCAATCCGTTCAGTAGTTTTTGTGTGAAAGAGTAACAAACATCCATCCATCCTCACAAACTTTCGCGTTTATAATATTAGTAGGATAGTAGGATATCATACAGAAGGTAAACAAACGCAAATCTACATTTATAAGTCTTAAAATACGTAAATGCAAAGTAAAATAATTATAATATGAAAATCAACAATATAAATACAGCATGTATTTTTTAATTCCACGGACAAATAAAACGCAAGGAACATTTACCTGACACTCACGCGTTGCCGGGAAGGGAATTAAATAAAACTTACAGGCCGACGGCGCACGGTGCGACTAACAAGAAGTTAATTAATCCCTAAAGAAGGTTTTATATTAGATCTCGTGGAAAAACAACAAAAAAAAAACAGAGAAACAGGTTCAGCATTACTTAGAAACCGTGACTGTTCTTCGTCGCATACGTACCATAGAGCCGTAGTGGTAGTGACACCCGCCCTACAATCGTGACGACCTTACAATGGAAGTTTCGACGACCCTGTACCAATGAGTTATTTTGCAACGTATGTACAGAATTTCACACCACTGGCCTTTCAGTATAGGCATGTGCATGAGGCATCCTGCATACGTCCGTAGAAGGAATTCCATGGTGTTTGTAAGTCCATCAACCCGAACTGGGTAGGCGTGGTAGGTATTGTTACGAGATGGGTTCTTGGATAATCAGTTAAAACGCCGATTATTCACATTGCATTTTATTGCAAAAAATCACGATACGACACAACAACAACACAAACACCACACTGGCACTGATATTCACACAAACTAGTCACTTCACAATCACTGCACTTGAACACGAGATGTTATCGCTTCGACCGTAAACGAATAACTGAGTCCCCAAGGGTCAGCCGACGTATTTAAATCCGTAATTACAGTCTCGAATTTACTAGACGAATCGCGACATTACTCGATCTAATAAACGCTATTGTTAACAGCTAATCATCTTTCAAAAGTCCTTTCAAGGGTTCTACGTCCTGCAGTGGACTATTGCAAAATGCATTGAGACTCAGACACACACTTTGAGCTTATAGGCTCATTATCATGTCTCATTGTCACCATTATCAGTCGTAAGACGTCAGCCGCTCGTTTGCTGGATGTAGGCTTCTCCTATGCATTATTAATTAGACCGCTTGAAACCGGCCTGCATACAGATAGCGTATTGCATCCCATATACTCCAGAGTCTGAAATAGAAAGATTAACAAGTTTATTCTATTCGTCTATCAGTCGTAGAACGTCCACTGCTGGACATAGGCCTCTTCTATGAATTTCCAATAAGGCCAGTTTGAAGCGGCCTGCATTCAGCGATTTCCCTCGATTTTAATTATATCGTCAGTCCACCAGGTCGGTGGACGTCCTACGCTGCGCTTACTGGTCAGTGATCTCCATTCGAGAACTTTACGGCCCCATTGGCCATACGTTCTTCGGTCTATTGTGCACTGCCATTTCAACTTGCTGCTGGGCAATGACGGTTACCTTGGTTCGTCTGTTAAGTTTTTCGTAGAGGGCATCTAAAGTCTGGAGGCCCTTCTTCCCTCAAATGTCTAAATATATAAATAAATGTATGTGAAGTGAAAATACAATTTATCTATTTGCTTTGATAGGGGTGCAGCGGCTTAAAATATTCAGTACTACTATTGAAGTCTCTTAGTACATAAATTCTTAATGAAAATTAAGGAAAGACAACTCAGATCAGGCAATAAAAGTAATATTGTGTTTCCATTTACATTTAAATGGAAATTAAAATTTCTCGTATTCAAAGCAAATTCACAACAACCAAAAGGAGCACCGTCCAATATAGGATTATAAACTGAAATTTTCATCGCATGCATAGCAATATCCGTCCGTCCTCGTCACAATGGCTGATGTGAATTGGCCTTAATACCTTTCAAATGTATACGGGCGTAATGTTTTGAAGCGGAGAGTAGATAATCTAATAAAGAAATGTATATGTTTCGCGGAACCGCTTAGCACTAGTCATCCTTCTCCTAAATTATATTATTTGGTGGGAGTCAGGTCAATCAACATGACAACTCCTTGCTGGGGTTGGGCGCTATGACACTGCTCAGAGGGCATGTTATGCTCTTAACATCCCGATGTGAGGAGGGAGGGTTCCCATCTTGACTGCGACGGAAAGTTTCACACAAACTCAAGAACACGTTTCATCCAAGACGCTAACAATTTGACTTATAAGAAAACTATACGGAAAGCCAATGTTGAGTTATGGACGTTTCGCTGGCCATAAATCATAATATTGTGATGAAAATGAATTATTAACAATATGTTTAAAAATCTACATTATTTATGCAATACTTCTTATTATTTACCGTGTGACCCCTTGACAATACTTATTTCCTATCGTAAAAATCAAGCAACTAAGTTGTAGTCGCTATAAATGCATACAATCATCTGAAGCTCATAATCATCACATGTACAAGTAGCTTGTTCTTTGACTAAATAAACGAAATTTGAATACACATATTATTGTTATATTTATTTACATAGTAAAAACTCAGTGTGGCCGTCATAGAAATTTCCGTAGCAGCCAGATACCTTCCACTCTTATAAAGCATCTAATATTGCTATCTAACTGTTGATCTCCCACTGTGGCCTCCCCTTAAAAAGGAGATCAGTCAGTTATCCACAAACTTTACAGTCGGTAAGTAAGCTCTAGTTTTCAAAGTTATAAAGCCGCTTAAAGGCTCCTAACTTGGCTAAACGGTTTAAACAACCGGACCTTATTATTTTTGTGTCATTTGAGCCACGGTAGCGCTCACTTGTAAATGCCTCGCGCGGTCACCCTACCAAAAACTGACCGTGCGGAACGTTGCTTACGAGTATAGTCAGTTTTAGGATTACAAAATGCTTTTACCACCTGTAACCAAAGGAGCGCTACCATACATCCTCCAATAGTTTTAGTAACGTAAAAGTTGTACCTCTGTTAATTATCCACTCTGTGATGTATAGGCCAGAGGGTTAATTGAAGGTTTTGTTTCTAATTAACTAGACTGATTTAAACTAGATAGTTTGGAAAATTTATTTGACTAGTGATCCCGTGTTAACGAGTTTAAGGAGCGTGTGTCTGAGATCAAGTTATACGGGATTACTTCCTAACTACATAGTCAACTAACTACCTATTACTATATTTTATTAGTCCACTTAATGCTATCTCCATCACCAAATTTACAAAAAAAAACTGCTTTAAATAGTACAAATAGTGCCAAATGTCTCAGTAATTAGAGGCGAAGACAATTTGGGAAAATAATTCAAAGAAAAAAAAATAAGTTATAAAATGCGTGTAGGGATAGGCTTTCGTAAATTAAGATGATGAAATAAACTAGCCAACTATACATTCATTTTGGAAACCCTATTTAACTAAACCCCACATGATGGGGTGGGATTGAAATTTTTTTTAAACCCCACTTGAACTACCCTTTAAATACATAGTATTGAATTTTTCAAGTATTTTAAATTGAGATCTGTACTTAAACTAATAATATCAAAATTCAATATGGTTGATAAATTTTAAGAAGTTATAAGTGACGGACGGACGGACGGAGACAGCGAAGTTATAAGGGTTCTTTGTTTCACTACGGAACACTAAAAATACATACCTACCTAAGTAACAAACTAGAAATGAAGAGATTCGTAGACGGTCTAAATTTACCGTAATAGCCCAGGAGAATAGCAAGTTGAAGTAGCAGTGGGCAGAGTACATAATTTGCCGAAGGGATGGGCAATGGGGCCGCAATTTTTTGACCGACGAACCACCGGAGGAGGTATACAATTCGACGTGTATATAATATATATTTTTTATGTATAACCACACATAATATTTTTCATAGTCGTCCGATTTCAATAATTCTTTTCTTATACTTCGAGATTGGTCCCATTTAAATTTTATCGAAATTGGCTGAGCCATTTTTGACAAATCAACAATAATGTGAAAAATGTTACATCGATCCGTGCATAATATTTGCGTTCTAGCGATGCACTCCGGCTTCGCAAAGGTGTATTATACATATAAACATTTTTCTTGAATTCTTCTATCTTTTAAAACAAACTGTATCAAAATCCGTTGCGTAGTTTTAAAGATATAAGCATACATGGGGACAGACAGCGGAAAGCGACTTTGTTTTATACTTTGTAATGATTCTGTACACGGGTGAAGTCGGTCATGCTATTTTTTGCAAAAAAAAATATTGAATGGAGAGCACTTGTCAGCGTAGCGTAGGATGTCCACCGACCAGCAATGTGGACAGATGACTCTGATACGACCGTATATGTAAGATCGCGCTAGAATAAGCCATTTCCCCTTTTTATAGGAAGGCCCATGTCCAGTTACGTTTAGACTTACTTTCAGTAATGTTTTGATCTTGCATGCTAAGTGCCCTACTCCTGCCCACTTTTACTTGCTATCCTATATTGTGTGGGCTAATCCAAAAATTTTGTTTACCTTTCTCTTAATTATCTTGACCAAAGATTATATAATAGCATAATTTTATTTTCCAAAGGAGCATGTGCCTAAATTACTCAAGGCTTAAATTTTCTACCTTGCGTTAATATCCATCAAAAACAATTAATTCTTGTTTAGAATTAAATTTACTTCCCCTGTACTCTTAGTACGAGTTTTTTTACTTACTCGATAGAGTTAATGTAAACAATTATTTGTATGGATATAAAACTCCGTTGAGAGATGACATTAAATAAATACCGTATACAAATACTACTATGTCAGAATGCGGACACAATACAGCCGCGTTAGGTATTTGAATTCATGATCATGACTTCAGAACAAGACAACTAAGTTCTAAGACAACTGGTGATTGTTTTGCTTGGCGTTTTTTGTTTTTATCTTGATGGTTTTGCCCCATGTCTAAACAAATTATTTAAGACAAATGTAGCTTACGTTAACTCGTAGAAGGTACTTGAATAATCTTAGTCATTATTAGTTCTAATTTTATTTACTACTAGTTATTACCTGCGGCTTTGCCCGCATGATATTTTGATTTTTGATGCCATAATTATCATTATAATTTATAGCCTATTTGTTATTTTGATATATGAGCTTTAGCAAAGTTTCATTTCAATCTGTTCAGTAGTTTTTTGCGTGAAAGAGTAACAAACATCCATCCATCTATCCTCACAAACTTTCGCGATTATAATATTAGTAGGATTACAATATTATACCTATGTGATCTTGGTTAACTCATTAAATATCTAGATACCTACAGTCCTACGTATTATAAATAAATAAAAAATAACAAAAACTTGTACTAGGGGTAAGGAATTAATGCGTCCTTAACTTGTGTTAAGTGAGGCGTACACTTGAGGCCGAATGTATGACACATCCAACACACAATCCTATTACGTGTTAGCCCAAACAAAAGTATACTGACACGTATTTGCTTTTGGGTGAGTACGGTGACCAGACATTTTATATTTTGTACGACTGTTATTAGTATTTTAATAATTATTTTGCAGCTATATTATGAGAGCGCAGTTTAGTTTAGTTCATCATCATATTTCACCTATAACATATCCAACACTGTTCAGCCTCCCTTAAACATTTCAAATAAAAAATAAATAAACATAGGGATCTTACACATGGTCTTTGACCCCAACTAAGCAAAGTTTGTCTGTCATACGGCTGTCAGATACTGATATACTACATAATATACATATTTTTAATACATAACAGAGCCAACACATATGTTCATCACGTAAATGATTGCCCTGGTTGGGAATTGAACCCATGCCCCTTTGACTCAGTAGTCAGTCGTTAACCACTGAGCCACGGAGGCAGTCAAAATAAGAGATAAATTCATCATTGAAATCAATGAGCCATTTTTGGCAAGAAATAATTATTTTGCAAATGCACAGCGAATCCGATGAAAAGTACAATTGCTTGGAATATTTTATTATCTCTGTTTTCCTGTAAATCGATGCCACCCTACATAAGTACACTAAGAAACATTATAAATGCGTCCCGAGACGAAGTTCGCACAGCTGACGGTTTTCCGTCTTGGAGATACGTTGAAAAGTTTTTCAATATGCCATGTATTCCGAAATTTGTCCGCAACTATACAGTTTTTGTAAGGAAACTTATGTTGAATCTAATTTGGAAATTGAATATTATTATGCAGGACTGAAGGGAGGTAAGTTCGTAAAGACCGAGTGGCTAGCCCTGGTGTTTTTAAGCGCCCTGAAGGCCTCTGACATGGCTAAACAGTTATTGTGACATCATAAATATTGTAATGCATTAGGCCACGCTGTAATCACGGCAAGTTGTTTACACCCAAGTGCGAGATTTATGGTTTTATGTTTCGAGCGGGATCAGTCTTTGTCTGCCGTCTATTGTTTAGTTTTTTTTGGATGTTTACGTATTTGAGAACAATAGCGAAGTCTCGAACTTTCAAGTTGTTTACTTATTAACACAATAGCGTTTATTAAGATCGAGTAATGTTGCGAGTTATCTCGTAGGTTCGAGACTGTAGGAAATAACGGATATAAATACGCCGGCCGACCCGTGGGGATCAATTATTTGTTTACCGTCGAAGCAAAAACATCTCGTGTTCAAGTGCAGCACCAGTGACTGTAAAGTGACTAGTTTGTGTGAATATCAGTGCCAGTGTGAAGTGTTTGTGCGTACAGTTGTGTTGTGCGTATAGTGATTTTGTGCAATAAAGTGCAAAGTGAATAATCGGCGTTTTAACTGATTATCCAAGAACCCATTTCGAAACAATATATTAACAAGCTAGATATTTTGAGCATTACGAAAAATATAATATTAACCTTTAAATGTCTACTGATGGACATTAATCCTCCAATTAATACATGGGGTATTTGCAACAAGTTAGAAGCAACTTGCATTCTGCAAGAACAGCCTGCGTTTTCAATCAGATTGCCTTTCCATCTTACCGCTAAATATCCTATGCTACACCTGCAGTACGTGATCTATTCGAGAACTCTACAGGTCCTTCTATCACCATTTTTAAAATCTAGGGGCCGTGCTCACTTAGTAATTTTGATATTTGAATTAATTTTGCCGAGCTATGCTATACATATACAGTTACGATACTTCGTATTACTAACGTAACTTTTCCTATTAATATTTTTTACTAAACAAAACTTAAAATAACATTGAATGTTAAACGTAACTTTACAAAGATACTCCTGCAAAAACTTTGCTATTCATTTTGGACATTTTAAATTATATTTAGCTGGAAAAAATTCACTGAAATTGATTGAAATATTCACTAAATAAGCCTGTGATGGTACTCCAATAATGATGTTTTCCGATAACGGTTCGCATTTCACTGGGAGCCGAGTAAACGATAGACCAGTAAAATAAACGATGCTAATATAATATCGATGCAGCTTTAATTATTGGGGTTATGATTGAAATGGTCAGCAGCAATAGCCCTCATCTCATCAACTCATCAGAATCAAAACGGTTTTGGTTTGGTATTTTGTACTGCTCACTCATGAGAGGCAAGTGATCGGTGCAACTAAGAAAAAATATAGAAATTTTATTTAATGTTTAACAACTATAGCCATGTATTTATTCTATGATATGCAGTCAGTTAAAAAAATAACAAATAATCATCCAAAAATTGAATTGAGGACATGCAAATAACACTTTTTAAAAAGGGTCACGACACATTCTAAAAATACAGTCGACCAAGCGTGCGAAGAAATCAGCATAATAGCGAAGGATCAGATAAAATTAACAACCCAATTATTTTAAACATTTATTTATAGATATTAAAACCATTTGCTTCTTCCATCAATATATCGTAGGCCTAGTATGGATCTCTAATATAATACCGGTTGGTAGCGACTTGCATCTGACGCGATCCTGGGGTCTTGATGAGGTCACTTCATCCACCTTCTAATTCTAATTTGAAGTAGGGGCGATAAGTCCTGCACTGACGTCCCGCATGGGGTGTTTTGTGCATTTCCCCCTCCAGCGTCTACCCGGGCCAGCCCAGCTCCTTAAAGTAACGGAGCGTGACTCTGGGCCGCTGGCATAACTGCTCCAGTAGCTTAGATGGTGAATCAGATGATGGCGATGCAGATGCCAAAGCTGATGATAATGCACAAGCATCATGCAATCCGTTAGCTATTCTAGTGTCCAGCCCACTTTGTCGTGGCTGTTTGCAGGAGAACGAAACTGTAGAGCATGTTCTGTGGCACTGCAAGGCCACGGAAGACACTAGAATTCATCCACCTTGTTATTGGATTTAATTATTTGCCTTTCATTATCTTATTAAAAGTCCAAGCGACTTTGCTGACCAAAAAGCTGACTCAACGTTTCTGCTGGGGTATGGCGTAATAGCGATCTATTTCAATTCCTCCCAATTAACAACACTTGTTAATTGATAACATAAACATGTCAGTTTGCAAATGAAAATTAAATTATGATAGCTTGTTTATTCTGTGAGACAATATGGCTGAAATTCAGCTTCGTAATTGGCGTGAAAAAATAATTGGATGATGCTAACAGTTGTCACTAGTTGCTTATGACTGTGAGCGCGGAAATGTTTTGTTTTTATATTTTTAGTTTTTTTTTTATTTCGAATAGGTTCACGTTTGACTACACACTGCCTGATGTTAAGCAGATGTAGCACGCTTACCTGGAAGATACCTATTTACTCGGGATTTGAAGACACCCACGTTGTACTTTAACGGGAAGACAGACCCAGGAAAAGCGTTCCACATTCCGGCTGTTCGTATGAGGAATGAGGATTCGAAACGCTTGGTTCTAACGCGCGGAATGTCCGCCATAAAAGGGTGGCGCTTTGGTCGCGTCTGTCTAGCCGTACGATAGAAGAAAGGGGCAGGGGGGACCAGATTGTGCAACTCCTGGGCGCACTCTCCGAAGTGTATCCGGTAAAAGGCCGACAAACACGCTACCTTGCGACGATGCTCAAGAGTTTGCAGCTGCGTCTTAGTCAAGGTGTCGTTGTTAATCAGCCTCCTGGCTCGCCTCTCAATCGACTCCAGAGCCTCCAGTTGATATTTAGCAGAGCCATGCCAAAGGTGAGAGCAGTATTCTATGCAAGACCTGACTTGTGCTTTATAAAGACTAAGCAGTTGCTCAGTATTGCCTTTGATTTGCCTTTTCTATAAAGTAGTGCTCGTAGCGTGATTTGACTTGCTGTTTGCCAGCGATCATCGAAGTTAAGCAACTTTCAGCACACTCAGCTTTGGATGAGTGACCTTGGGTGGCATTTAAAACTGAGCTACTGTGGCTCGGATGACAGGATTAAGTTGTAGGCCTAAATTGTTTTAAACGTTTAGCCATATCAGAGGCCTTTAGGTGGCTTAAAAACTCTGACACCAGGGCTAGCCATTCGGCCTAAACAAATTTACTTATTTACTATAAAGTAAGTTACACTTATGGAGAGTGCTATGCTTGAAGTCGCTCAGCGAGATCGAATCAGGAATAGGGATACCCGCAGATTAACCAAAGTTACCCACATAGCCCAATAAATTAGAAAGTTAAATGGCAATGGGCAGGAATATAGCTCAAAGAACGGATGGTCGATGGGACCATAGAGTCTTCTAGTGGAGCATGTACCAGCAAGCGCAGCTTAGGATGCTCAT
This sequence comes from Hypomecis punctinalis, assembly GCA_949316475.1. Lineage (NCBI taxonomy): Eukaryota > Metazoa > Arthropoda > Insecta > Lepidoptera > Geometridae > Hypomecis > Hypomecis punctinalis. The sequence continues at coordinate 20,956,856 of OX438814.1, forward strand.
CAGCTAGGTGGACAGACTATATAATTAAGACCGAAGAAACGTGCTGGATGCAAGCCGCTTTCAACTGCCCTTTTTAAAAATCTATAGTGGAGGCCTATGTCCAGCAGTAGATTTAACCTAGGCTAGGCATCGACTTGGCATTGTTTCTTTCCTAAACCATATTGATGAGGCTAGGCCTGGTTGATTTAACCAAGACTTTTGTTGAAAAACCATGCAAAGTCTGCGCTTTCGTCTGTTGCTGACTGAAAGGGTGATAAACCAGCAAACAAACCAGTTTCGAATTATAAATCTGAATCTCAAAGAGTTATCTTTGTGATAAGCATTTCAAAAATCTGAAGCGAACGCAGGATTTGAATCTGCCCCTTCGGCATGCTTGCATGCTTGCGTAGGAGGCGGGCTGGCTCAGTTGGTTAGAACGTCGGGCTAGTGATCCCAAGGGGCAGGTTCAAATCCTGCGTTCGCTTCAGATTTTTGAAATGCTTATCACAAAGATAACTCTTTAAGATAAAATCTAGTGTGGAAAGCACTCAAAAATAAAATCATAACATAAATCTGAATAGTTTTGTAATTTTTTTTAACTGAACGTACTTCTATAAAAATATTAGTGAGGAAGTGAGCATAATATAACTTGCCTAATCCGAATGCTTATTCAGACAGTTTTTTTTTCAGGACAATCCAGACAACCAATTCAAGTCCATCCCCCTCGGGCTGTGGTGGGCTATAGTGACCATGACCACCGTAGGCTACGGTGACATGGCCCCCAAGACCTACCTGGGCATGTTCGTTGGTGCCCTCTGCGCGCTGGCTGGCGTGCTGACGATTGCTCTACCAGTGCCAGTCATCGTGTCTAACTTCAGTATGTTCTACTCGCATACGCAGGTGAGTGCTAGTATATTTGGAGTGATAAAAGTGATATTAATAATTAAGATAAAGTGAATTTGACTAAAGTGGAGTGGATGGTAAGGAAATGTGTTTGAAATCAAAATCATCATTAGTTTCTCTTAGGGTCGTTAAAATCAAATTAAAAACAAAATTTATTCGTACCTTATGTGGTACACTACTATAGTCTATAAGTTTTACTAACACTATTAGTACTATGTTAGCCAAAGTTGCGTCCAGATGGGGTACATTGCTTATGTACTTAAATACCTAATTATTACGCAATGAAGCCTGCTTTACATGCTCATGTCACCAGATTGAATATCAAAGGTCACCAAAAACCGTATTATATTATAATAAATTTTTTGGCTACGCGAATTTCACAAAAAAAATATTAGATCAGTTTCATATTTAATTACCTAGTCCTACTTATTTTTATTTGTCTAGATTTTGCTACTAAAAGCAAATTACATAACATTATGCCCATCTACTTAAAATCTAAGATACGATTCAGGCTATAGGTACATACGTATAGCTCGAAATAATCTCAGTGATTTAGGAATTATCTGTAACTTTGGCTGGACACGCTACCGCGTGTCTAGATAATAGTTATGAGCTACATAACCAAGCCCTTATTTATAAAAAATACGATGTTTAGTTAAGCTTTACCTTGTCAAAACCATTATAATTTACGAATTCTAAAAGCAATTGCATTGCAGCATCTATGTACCTTGGTACTCAACCGCACCCTTTCTAAAGCATTTTCTTCTAACACTTATGTTTCTCATAGTAACTTCATCGCCACTTGAAGGTGCTTTAAAGTAACTTAGACGTTGTTAAAACTATTCAAAGAGTCGTTAAATGACACTTGATAGGGTAATCGAGTAACTTTATGACTGTAGTTTGGAACTTCGCTGAGGCGGTTTCTGATTGGCCATTACTTGCACAAACAAACGATGCTAAGTATTGGCAAATTCTATTTTTGAATAATTTAAGAATAGTATTTTTATGGGAGATAAAACTTTTTTTAATAAGATTTTTGGCGTTACACTAGTTATACATAATACCACTGTAAAGTATTAAAAATTAAAAAAACTTTGAATTATATTATGTTTTACAAAATGATACCAAGCAGTTATAATCAAAATAATAGTCTAGCTAAAATTAAAACTTCAGTTAAAATACCATAAACTGTGAGAAGGTTTGTCTATGGTTATACTCACGAGAGTTTATTAGATTTTACTAAAGATTTGGCTACTACTCGTATTTGTACATGGTTATTTTAACCCAAAAAAGTGATTCAAACCATCAATAAGAAAAATCTTTACGATAGGGTTAACACGTCATTCGAGTAACAACCCTTCTCCGTACCATATCGTTGGTAATAAATCTGCTGTTCCTTACAGAATTAAAAATAACATTTGAGAAACGATGTATGGAACAGCTAATTCTTTTCCTGGTATTATGTGTTGGCCCTAGTAAAAGTTGTAGTAAAGGCTGAATCATATAAATCGGCGCATGTACAGACCGTTTCATTCACGAAGTCGCGCCCCTCTACAGTAAATTATTGGTTTGCATTTTTACGCGTAGACCTCGTTTGTACACAACGCTTTAGTATGCGTGTAGAGGCTAATAGTACAGACAGTAAAAAAATATATAAAATATGATCACTTAGGTTAGAGGGTAGAGGTAAACCAAACTGTTGGTGACGGAACGCAAAATATTCCGAAAAATTCTGGGGCCAACCAGACGGGAAGATGGAAGTTGGAGGATCCGAAAAAACCGTGAAATTGAAGAGCTGGTGGCGGAGCCCAACATTGTTGGTGAAATTAGATCCCACAGACTCCGCTGGCTCGGACACCTGGAACGGATGGGAGAGGATCGTGCCGTAAAGAAAGCATAAGTATTTGGGCATGCCGGAAGGGCGAAGACACCTGCTGGAGCTTGGAGTGCAAGACTGGCACCTACTCGCGCAGAATAGGGATAGATGGCGGATCTTGGTATCGGAGGCCAAGACCCACTTCGGGTCGCTGTACCAACAAAGATAGATAGATAGGTTAGAGGGTTACACTGTCGTACAACTACATTCAATAAATATGGAGGGGCGCGCCTTCGTGAGTGAACAGATCTGTAAAGTTATCTACAAGCTACACAAAACCCCATCGATGCGCAGCTTTGTATATGTGAGCTTCAGTCAGGATTGGGTACAGCGCAGCTTGTAGCTAACTTCACATCTGTCGACTTTTATGATTCGGCCTATAAAATCTTTACTAATGAAAAAATTGCCCTAAAACGTCTCGGTTTTATCAAAATACAGCACATCAGAATTATTCAGTGATTGAACATTCTACCATATATTCCATTTAACATATAGTCCAGTAATTATAATCCATTTCAAGTACCTACTAACTCTCTTTGTACAGTATAATATAACAACTTGTTTTTGTTTGTTTGTGTGAATTTTTGCCTTATTATTCTTTGTGACATTTTATTGACATTATTTTCACATTCATTTTAATTATTTTGACATTTATTTAGATTATTTGACATTCATTTAGATTATTTGACATTTATTTATGTTATTTGACATTTATTTAGATTATTTGACATTTATTTATATTATTTGACATTTATTTAGATTATTTGACATTTATTTAGATATTTATGACATGTATATTATCTCTGTACAAAATGAAAATTGTAAAATACCCAATGACTCGTCATGCAATTTGGCGTTGCTGTAAGTATGATGAGGAAATGACATGGAAAATAAATAAATAAATAAATTGTAATTTTAGTTAACAAAGGGCATAGAGCCTGGAGTCTGTGGTTTGTAAAAAAATTTAATAAAAAAAAATATAATCCAAAATCAAATTACAAAACCCATTATGCCCAAAATCAATTCCACCAATTCCTCTACAATAATATTCTAACCAAACCAAATAACTAATAAAATGGCAAAGGGCTTAATTACTCCTGATTAGTCTGAGCCAAATCCGAACCAAGTACCTAGTTTCTCGAGCAAAAATCCTTCCGAAATGAGCCTCGAACAAAAACCAGGTAAATGGCACCTACCGTTTTAACCGCAACTAATTTTCAACTTTACTTCTAAAATAATAGTGATCAAGTTGCAGACACAATGGCATGTAAATCTATTATGGTTTGCTTAAGGATTTACGACTTTATGTTTTACGTGGAAGGTCCGTTATAGGGTGTGAAGTGGGTTGTTCAGTTCGGTAAACTTAGTTCATGCATAGTACCGTAACTAGCAGTAAGTCATCTTTAACGAAAACGGTTGTGCGTGTGTTTCAAAGTCAGAGGTTTTATAATTGAAAATTTGATCGATTAGGACATATATGAAACTTTTATGTATACCTACTTATACGTCAACAGTATATAACACAGCGTTGCCATTAGAAAGTTTTACAGTTCTGCATAGATAAGTTAGACTTTCGTTACACGAGATTATCTCTGTATTGCGATCTAATTTTGTGCGATACTTATAACCCCTGATCTTACCCCCTTCGCACACGGCGTCGTAGCGTAGGCGTATCGCAGTACGCGCGTAGGACGAGAGCAATACGAGCGCGTCCATGTTCAAAGAAGGCCGCACACGGAGCGGTGCCTCTTACGATACGACTACGCTACGCCTCGAGTGCGGACTTGTTTGAACATGTATGCGCTCGTATTGCTCTCGTCCTACGCGCGTACTACGTTACACCCACGCTACGACGCCGTGTGCGAAGGGCCTTAGTGTACTAAAGTTCATGGGATGTACCAATGGAGAATAATTATCTAGTCCAGTTTGTAAAATTTGTCAAGGTTGTTGGTTGTGTTTGTTAAACCTTTTATAACTGTCACCTTATTAAAAGATCCGTAGTGATGCTCTAGAGCAATATAATTTATATTTAGATACAAATATATGTGACAACTCTAAGCGTCAACGCAAAAATAGGCTATTAACTCGCCGTTTAGCCTAATTTAGCCCACTATTTTTTTTAACTGTGGTTCATGGGATGTGGCTCCGTGATCCAATGTACGTTAAGGCTGCGTATGTTTGTGACGTCATCATTAATTCGATCGGGTAACAACGCCTCGGGTCGGATGGGAGTACCAGGATTGATAATGCACTGTACTGTACCAGCCTTTTTAAAAGTCCACTGCAGGACGTAGGCCTGCCCACAAGTGGTGATTGGGCTAAATCCACCACGTTGGCCCAGTGCGGGTTGGTGGATTTACATACGACATCGAATTTCTTCTACGGATGTATTCAGGTTGCCTCGCGATGTTTTCCTTCACCGAAAAGTCAGTGGTGTGAAATTCCGTACTGTCCTTAAGTCCTTAAATTCCAAAGAACTCATTGGTACGGGACCAGGATTTGAACCTACCACCTCACGATTGTAAGTTGGGTGTCACTACCTCTAGGCCACTACGACTGTACACTTGAATATGCACTGGTATGATGGAAAAAATTTAATCAAAATAGTCGTATTTAATTTTATAAAGCCTAGTGTTTTTTTTTATATGATTATTTTAATTTTTCAACTTTTTTCGAGTACACACTGACCAAAGACCCCAAGATAAGCAAGTCGCTTTAACGACTAAAATTATGCATTTAATAAAATTGAAAGGTTTTTGAATAAATTAATAAAAATAAAAGTGACAACCCTAAGCGTCAAAACAAGAGTAGGATTTTCTTACCTATTACATTAAGTTGCCCTACTGTTCTCACCGTACTTTGGTTCACGGGATGTGGCTCCATGGCTGATCCAATTTACGTCATTAGGCTGCGTATGTTTGTGACGTCATCATTAATTCTATCGGGTAAAAACGCCCCGGGTCGGGAGCAACGGGATCATTGGCCCGATGGATGGATGGGTTAATGGGGAAAATCTAGTCAAGTTTGTGGAATTTTAGTTAGTTTGCTGAAATTTTTGTCATTTTATATCATTATCTTTTTTAAGTAGTCGAATATTAATAAATTTCCAAATGGATGACATGAAAGCTTATATAGCCCGAGAGGAGTGACAAAAAAATACACAACAAACAAAATAAACAAACGGGTTTCGGTTCTGTATCCGAGGTATTATATTATTATACTAATAACTTTTGTACACCGCCAAATACCGAAAATTTAGTTTTTAGAAAATGCTCACATTTTTTTGCTCTCACCTCCTGGGCTAGCGCCTTTTGTTTTACTTTATTATTATTCTATTTCAACATTCAAAACTTACAGACACCTTGGCTCTCAATGTTAAGCTTTTTTACCTATTATCAATTTTTATTTTATTGAATTACTATGATATTGAATTTGTTTTTTTAATCATTTATTTATGTTGTGATCTTTTGTTGGACGAGTCCATTAATAGGAACATTGATGAGCATATTATTTTATTTAATTGTTTTCAATGTACTATTATGAGAATAAATGCTTTCATTTTCATTTTTTCAATAGTAGGTACTTACCTACTCAAGAATGCAAATTCAATACAAATTCCACACAATAAGTGGTCCTAGTGCAAAATCATTCAACCCGCGATTGGGCTATAATGGAGGCTGACAATGAATATTTTTGACGTTCACTTTTCCTTAATTAATTATTTATTGCAAAAAATTTGCAACGCAGACTTCCACCGTGGACAGAATTCGAATAATTTTCACTAATCGATGTGACATCCATTACTGTTTACTTATTAAAAACGGCTAAGCCGATTTCGATGAAATTGAAATAAAACCAACTCGGAAGTAGGTATAATCTTTATTACAATTTTTTTTAAATCGGTTCTCAATTGCCGAAAATATCGATGAACATACATAAAAAACAAGTACAGACGAACCTAGTACCTCCTCCTTTTTGGAGGTCTGTAAAAATTCTTTTCTATAATACAAAGCCTCAAAACAAACCAGAAAATTCAAAAATCAGCCCTTATTATACTAATAACTTTTGTAAATCCACTTAAGTATAATGTAATAGTCTTTCGACGATGGATTGATTATGCAAAAACATTACGCCAACGATGTCCGCCTACACTTTGCCATGCAAATTTAGAGCGTATTATCATAATCGTTATGACTACGCTTCAATGACACTAATCACAATATTTACTGGGGCGTGCTGGGACGCATTTTGCTAAAAGTCTGAAGTTTTGTGATTATAGCTTAGTGCTTCTTGTTTTTGTTTTTTTTTATTCATTTATTTATTCAAACCTTGCATTAAATTTATAAATATGTAAAAATTTTCTCACTTAGCACTAGTTACATATTCGACCCTGTAAGGGCGTCGCAAGTATAATTATTATACAATTAATGAGTTTTACACTTACAGAAACTATAAAACAAATAGTGACTTATGAGACTTATAACTATAACACTCATCATCTGCTTACTTCTGCGAGTCATAAACATTTTTGTCTTTCAAGTAATCTTCTATACTCTAGTAACATTTTTTGGTTAGTATTTTTTTAAGATTTTTATAGAATTTTCGGTGGTTCGTTTCCTTTCGTAGATATTCAGGTAGTTTATTAAAAATGTTTTATCAACATATATTCAGAGCTTCTCCATACAATTTCTAGTTTTGGCTCTGGTGCACATCGTGAGGCAACCTGCATACGTCCGTAGAAGAAATTCGATGGCGTATGTGAATCCACCAACCCGCACTGGGCCCGCGTGGTGGATATGGCCCAACCACCCTTCGTGGGTAGGCCTACGTCCTGCTGTGGACTACTATAAAGGCTGGTACAGATGGTATTAAAGGTTTCTTTCAAGTATTGTAGTGAAGCATCAGTATCCGTTGGACATTTAAGAAGTAGTGTTACATCGTCAGCAAATAATATACAAGGAGAATTTACTATCTTAGGCAGTCATCTCAATTAATGGCTAACGTCACATAGGCGGTGCCAAATGACTAAAATGATGTCATAAACGATTGCTGTTACGATTGCTATTGCTTAGGCGGTCGGGGGGTAGTTGAATACATTTTATGGATTGTCAATGACTTTTTCTATACAACAACATCTGATTTTTGTTATTCATCAGCATTTGCTATTTTAAGGTTGGTCCCATTGTCAAAAGTACACATAATTCAGACTTGGTATATTAAGCTGAAAGGGTGTGACTCAGTCCACTATTTTGAATACCGTTTACAATGAGGCAAATCTGACATTCGAGAAAAAAAACTGTTGTTTTTTTCACGAAGTTCGAGTTGGCTCTATAGCAAAAGTTTTTCATTATGATAGCAGTACAGGGCAAGTTGATAACCATATCAACAATGATATTCCAAAAGGAGTCAATTTTCCAAAAAAATAAATGGCTTAGTACAGGACTTAGGCTCAACGTGTAAGCATTGCCATTCAGCGTGGCAATGCTGCCAGCATGCTGGGCATGCTGCCAACTGGCAGTGGGCTTGAGCTTTTGGATTATCTTTAGACCTTCTAGGGTCTGTGGATGATCCAATTGTTATTTTTATGCTGTAGTAGTGTATGGAGTTTTTGCTTATAAAGTAGCATTGTGTTTTGTTGTAGTTAATAAAAGCAGATAAAAATACGATGATATCGAAGATCGACGTTCTAAAATAGACCGTTTATAAATAGACTAGCGACCCGCCCCGGCTTCGCACTGGTGCATGTACTATACATATAAACTTTCCTCTTGAATAATTTTATATATTAAATAAAACCGGACAAATGCGAGTCAAACTCGCACACCGAGGGTTCCGTACAAATCCAAAAAATTTCACTAAATTGGGAAGTAAGTTGTTATACAATCTCTAAGTATACTATAATCATCGACATTTTTTTCACTTTTCTCATCATCCAAATGTGTAAAACATTGTTAAAATAATGAATTAATTAATTTTTTAATTAATTATAAAAAACCTGTTTAGCATGTGCTTATGAACCTTTTTTATATGATACCTTACATGATACGGTTTACTCACTTTGAATTTTGAACCCACATTTTGTGAATCTAAGGCCTATTTTTTTTTTTGGTGATTTAAATAAAAATGTACAGTTTTCAGATTTATTCCTTTCTTTACTCTGAGGCAATGCTTCTTGCCAAATTTCATAGTTCAATGTCAACGAAAAGTATCCTGTAGGTTTTGATTTTTGTGAGTGTCGAATATGCGTTTATTACGACATAAACGGCTTCAACTCTTTTATCCGATAACTGAAGTTTTTCTTTTACATAACTGCAAGAGACCATAGATATACGTATACGGTTTAAATTTCAACTCGATATCTTAACGTGTTCCCGAGATAAAGAGTCTTGACATACACACAGACGGACAAACGGACGGACGGACAGACGGACAACAAAGTGATCTTATAAGGGTTCCATTTTTTTTTCAGTTTGAGGTACGACACCGCAAAAAAGAAGATCAAATTCTGTTGCGTAGTTTTAAAGAATTAAGCATATACATAAAGGGACAGACAGACAGCGGGAAGCGACTTTGTTTTATACTATGTAGTGATAGTAATGATTTATTCTATTTAGCCATTATTTGAAGTAAGTTACCTATTTTTGACCGACGAACCACCGGTGGAGGTATACAATTCGACGCGTGTATATATTTTTTTAATGTTTAATTTTTAATTACATAACTTTTTTATGGTAGTCCGATTTCAATATATTTTTTTATTTGAAAGAGTATACTTCAAAATTGGTCCCATTTAAATTGTATCGAATCCGGCTGAACCAGTTTTGACAAATCAACAATAATGTGAAAAATTCTAAATCGATCCGTGCATAATATTTGCGTTCTTGCGATGCGCCCCGGCTTTGCACAGGTGTATTATGCATATAAACATTTCTCTTGAATTACTCTATCTATTAAAACAAACTGCATCAAAATCCGTTGCGTAATTTTAATGATATAAGTATACATGAGGACAGACAGCGGAAATCGACTTTGTTTTATACTATGTAATGATTCTGTACATGGTTGAAGGTGGTTGAAGTCGGTCATGCTATTTTTTTCAAAAAATAATTATTGTTATTATTATGATTTTTATTTTGAATGCTTTCCACACTAGATTTTATCTCAAAGAGTTATCTTTTACCTTTTATTGATTTAGCAGTGCGTCATCTCTCGTCAATCTTTAGAAGTTCTAACTTAGTTGAGTAACTTCTAGTTGAGTGATAACTTGTCTAATACGGGTATCACAGGTGGCGCCACCAACGCTATAAGTTGGTGTAATTTAAGCACTTCAAGAATTTGAAGCTTGCGTAGGAGGCGGGCTGGCTCAGTTGGTTAGAGCGTCGGGCTAGTGATCCGAAGGGGCAGGTTCAAATCCTGCGTTCGCTTCAGCTTTTTGAAATGCTTATCACAAAGATAACTCATTGTTATTATTATTTATTACTGTATTATTTTAATTTTATTTTAATTATATTATTATTATTATTTTATTATTTTAATTTTTTATTTTTGTAATATTGTATTTTTATGTAATGTACCGAATTTTAATTTATTTATTTGTAGTATTATGGCTAATAATTCAATTTAATTGTTATTTTGACGATTCGTAGGGTGTTGCTCTTTGTATATTTTTGTATACGAATGTATGTAATGATCCCTATTGAAAATAAATTATTATCTATCTATCTATTAAATTAAGCTGAGAAACCTATGAACAATGTAAATTGAACCAAATATCGCAAAAACCTAGACTTATTTCACGCTAACGATGATAAATATGACGTCGGGGCTCCATTAGGGTACTTACCTAGCTATAAAAATCTTCGGCTTAGAAATAGCCAGTCCGAGCCACAGTGGAATACAAGCAGTATTCTTTAGCGTTTATTAGATTGCCTCGGTGGCTCAGTGGTTAGTGACACTGACTACGGGATCAAAGAGGCGTGGGTTCGATTCCCACCCAAGGTATATGTGATGAACATATAGCTCTGTGTTTGGGTGTTATTTAGGTGTTATCTATACGTATATATAAGTATGTATGTATATGAACACCGGATACAACTCACGATTATTTGAACGGTCGAGCCGCTATGCGTCCGACCGGTTTCAGAGTAGTTACTACTACTTCTTCAGGGAATACGCGCGCCCCCGACATCGGAAACCCGTGCGTATAGCGGCTCGACCGTTCAAATAATCGTGAGTTGTATCCGGTGTTTATATAGATTTTAATAATTAATCCTCACCCTAGTTTTAATGAAGTATGTATGTATTAAAAATATGTATAATATACATATTATGCAGTATCATTTACTTCTGTTTGGTGTCAACGACCGTGTGTTAGATGTCCCGTAATATTTATTTATTTATCTATTATTTATTTCATGTCAAAAGACAGGATATGGTGATCTATATTTTATTATTTTTTACCATCTGTAAATTGACCCATATACGCAGTATATTAATGACCATGTCTAGCGTCCATGGCGCAGTGTGACTTAGTTTTTTGTAGCGATCACCAAAGTAGTAACGTGCGGCACGATCAGTCTTCCGTTGGGTCGTCGGTGGTATTTCTTTAATGATCATTTAAGTCAAGCAACATTCCGTACGGTCAGTCTTCAGCGGGCAGAATTTATAACTGAGCGCTGCTGTGACTCGGGTGACGAGTTAAACTGCATTTCTCGGTTGTGTGCCACCTCTAGATTAAATATTCAAGATCATTTATTTGTGAAAATATGGCAATCTTAAGCAACATACAAAGTCTTAATATAATATAGAACGCATGTTTTTGTCCACCGTAGCGCAGAAATGTCACATAATGATATTAAAATTTATTCCATAAAATGTTTCTGTATTACACTATGCCGTCAAAAGTTAGAATAGAGTGAAGTATTCATTTTATCGGGCTAAAGTGCCTTTATTTACTACAACAAAATACATTACTACTTTATATGCTAAAACTACCTACACTACTACTACACAAAAAGCAATTGGATAATCCACAGATTCTTGAAGGTCTAAAGATAATCCAAATAGTCAAGCCCACTGCCAGTTGGCAGCGTGCCCAGCACGCTGGCAGCATAGCCACGCTGAATGGCATTAATTAATTAATGTCAAAATTTAAGGCAATTTCAGATATTAAATTCTTGTGTAATTTGTTTATCAAATATTTTGCTACATTACAACTAGAAAAATATATTTAAAAAATTAGTCCTTTCCTTTATTACACTAATAACGTCTCTAAATCCACTTACCTACGTATGTATATTGGTAATCATGGGAATCGATAGCTAAATAATTAAATCTGAAATTGCCTTAGGCATATCAGATTTTCTCTAAAAATACTACTATCTCACTGAGACTCCGAACATAGCCCTTTACAGCTGCGCTCTTCATAGTCATAATATATATAAATATCCAAGTAATATTCAGACAAAACGTAAAACCACTAAATTCTTTTCATGTTATTAGCACCCACACGCTTTGTTGTTTTAGCAAAAATTACAGGTGTAAGTAAATCTGTGTAGGCAGAACTGAATCTGGTTAATAATGTTTGTTTTATATTTCATTTTGTAACATGTGAATAGATAATATTTTTTCAGTTAGACAATATGTGGGGGCGAGACTAGAAATCTGTAGCGATTAAAGGTCTCTACCCACTAGGTAGAAAGTTTTCGGTGAAGAAAAACATCGTGAGGCAACCTACATCCGTGGAAGAAATTAGATGACGTACGTTAATCCACCAACCCGCAAGCCAAACTAGGCCAGCGTGGTGGATATGATCCAATCACCCTACGTTCCTACGTTCTGCAGTGGGCTATTACAAAAATACAGAAATTTATTTGCAACAAAAATAAGAGATACAATAACAACAATATACAACAAAACAAATCATAAAAAACAAACAAAAACAACAGTATTATAACTAAAATCCTTGTCACAAAACTGGTCCCAACTCAGTGTAATGCTGGTTGCGCTTACGAGCAACCAGCGCTGGTATTCTGTTGGAACCAGCAAGTGACATTACGCCCGAAATAATGCGCGGACAGCAAATAAACAAACATAAATCAAAGATAAAATCTTAAAACAGTCAACAACAATTTATATACCTTACACATTATATACATACTTATATAGATATAAAACCTCGCCAGACATATTGGCATACACGCTACACACACTAACCATGCTTAGATATTTTAAATTATTATTATAACGGCACTTTTAGATAATGCTAGAGTCAGTTCTAAGGCTTTCCTCACTTTTTTGATGGACAAGAAGAAATCGTTCAAGACTACTATTAAAAAAGCTGGCACAGTACAGTACAGTTTGTTTTATTTATCCAGTATCATAAACATATCTTCCTGTCTGATTGTAGACTGTGTGAGCACCGGGCAGCGCCCGACCGGGAACTAATGAACCGGCAGACTCGCCGGACCGTGACCCGCAAGCAAAATTAAATATCTCGTGTGTTGCCACTGAAAGAAAAAGGTTTTTGTCTAAAAGATCGCGAAATTTTTGAAGGCTTGAGGATGGTAACATCACGTGCAAGAGTTCAGGGCCACGCTTAGAACAAAAAAAATTTGACGCGTGTAACCGATTCAGGACTCTTCCCTCAAAACAAAAGTAACTAAACGTCGAATAGTAAAGTATATATGTCTTATTTTAGTAGTATTGTAATCTACGGATATACAATGTGTTTGTCTACCGGTGTCGAAGCCTTAAGCGGTGACATTTATGGCAAATTTTGAACAACTTTTACTATAGCACCAACTCTGAAAACGTAAAAAAAAACTGCTGTTCCATACGATTTTTTACAGACTTTCGACAAAAAGTATGGAAAAGCTGTGTTTTTTGCGTTTTCAGAGTTGATCCCACAGTAAAAGTTATTAATAATTTGCCATATATGTCACCGCTTAAGGCTCCGACACCGGTAGACCAACACATTGTATAAACTACGGAACTCATAGCACACTAAAATAAATATTTGTTGCACTACAATTTTAAGAAAATGAAAACATGGTGAAGGAACCTTCGATCGCATATTTTTGCGAATCTTTTGGAATATAATTATGTCGATTTTCCTTCGATAAGTACAAAGCGGTTTGACTCAACTTTCGTACAGCCAGGGAATGGAACATTATAGCTTTCTTTTTCCTAGGAATTATAATTTAAAGCTTTTCAAGCGCTGCAATCCTCCATCTTCGACTAAAACGTCGCTTAGTATCACGCGAGGTGGTGGTTAAGCGCGAATTTATTCGCGTTAAAACAATACTTGGTCTACTAGTCCGTACTGGATGATGGAAATGCTCTAATCGTCCTTCATGAGAAGGCCCATGTTCAGCAGTGGGCCGTTAAGAGGCCAATGCATGCAATCGACTATTATTGCCTAGAATGTGGCTGTGGTTTAAAGCGTGTGTTTGATGGAGCAGTGACGTGGAAGGCCGTGATTGGTTACTGACTAATTGCCACTCGTGATTGCTTTATGATTGTGTTAGACTGAGGCCTTTGATAACACGATATAGTAATAATTATATATGCTATAAATCAGACTGGAGGATAATGTAGAAGGGCAATTATGTTACTCGTCACCGTCCATCGCGTTTGTATCTACAAGACTGTAAAAATAATAATAAGCCAAAATTTCTAAAATTTTCTTTATAACTTTACTATGAAATTAAAATTAGAATGTCGAAAAAAACGTGATCGTAAGTCGTCACCGTGGGTGGATTAATTTAAAATTGTTCTTGAAAAATCACTTATTTTTGATTTTTTGCTTTGGAATCCACTCCATTAACATTGCTTACTGACAGATAATTAAATTTTCTACTCAAATTAACTACAATAATATTTTCTTATTGAATGTCAGCTGTTCTTGTCAAATGTCTCTCTCAACCTTGTTTAAATGGTTTTTAGCTGACGGTTTAATTTGCCCTATTAATTAATTTGGAATATATTAATTAAATAAATAAACTCCGATGAAGTGTAGAAAGTTTTATGAAAACTGGAACGTTTTGATGGCATGTTATATTTCAGCTTACATTGATAAATCCACGTTTTATTTTACTCTTGATAACTTTTATGAAGTGGTTTCTTCATTTACACATTAAATGGTCAAATTTTAACAGTATCCAATTTCAGATAATTTCCAAAGGTAGATAAATAAGAAAAATGATTGAGAAATCATCGATTCGTAACAAAATATTTATAACAGCTGATCTTGTAGGATTTTGACGTTGATCCCAAAGCCCATATGATGTTATTGTACAAAAATAGTTACAGTCGTAATGTTATTTTAAAAGCACAGTGAATATATTATTAATAACCTTTACTATGTTGATATAAACATACTAGGGAGATGATGTGTGTTGAGATATATTTTGAAATAAAAACCCTCATAAGTACCACAAAAAAAAACATTTATATAAAGTTGCTTTGAAATTTAAAACTTTAAAACTCAAAAGGATGCATTTGTCCTTCATCGGCATTTGTTAAGTCCTACCCAAACTTGACGGTAATTCCCAAATTTCGACATTGGCTTGTCTACCTTCCTCCCGATTATTTACACCCCATCGAAATTCATGAAATTTCGGTCACTTCGATCAAATTTAACTTCTCGTTTATGGTTCCGCTTAAAATTTAAATTTAACTAGCTTTAGCGCGCAGTTTCGCACGCGCCTTTTTTAACTTTTGTGCTATCCCATAGAAAACTTTTCTTTTTCAGAAATAAATATAATGCTCGCTTATGTCGCTTTTTAACCTTTGAACTACTCGTATATTTATGCCAAAAACCAAATCAATCCGTTGTTGTTGCGAAAAACACTAACAAACCACCACACACACTTTCAGTTTTATAAATTTACAAGATGGGTTTTTGGATAATCAGTTAGAACCCCGATTTTCTTCACTTTGCACTTTGTTGCACACGATCACTTTACAAAACACACGATACAACTGGTACACAAGATGCTATCGCTCTGATACAAATCACAATAACTTAGTCAAACGAAAACCCTCTATTTCGGAATAAAAGTTGTTTAGAAATCTCTATAGGTAGAATAACCGATGTAATTGTGTTTGACTAAGTAAACATAGCCCAGCGGATCGGCAAGTTGAAATGGCAATGGGAGAGGCACATAGAACGGAGGACTGATGACCGATGGGGTCAAAAATATGTCGAGTGGAGACCACGTACCGGCAACTGCAGCGTAGGACGTCCACCCACAAGGTGGACGGATGACCTCATTAAGACCGCAGGATCGCGCTGGATGCAAGCCGCTACGAACCGGTCTTATTGAAGATCCTTAAGGGAGGCCTATGTCCAGCAGTGGACGTCTTATGGCTGAAATGAACGAACCAACAAAGTAAACAAGTAAAAGTTCTAGAAAATACTATTGTTCTTCAATACATAAAATACAAATACGATACATTGTACAAAGCCACAGCCACAACTTATGTCGTAGTTACGTGCGCCCGCGTAGAAGTGAACAAGTAGCCACATACCTATACGTAAACAACGTGCGCGCGCCTACCGCGTGACAAAAATATTAATAAGGATCCCATAGGACCCTTTTTTCCTGAAATAAATACAAAAGTAACAAACTATCATACCATTAGGTTTCACATAAGTTAAATTGTTAATTTCTAGTTGCGAAAATAAAACTCTAACCAGAAACCAACAAGCACACTTTCGTATTTATAATATTAGTAAGGAATTCATATTAAATTAACTCAGTTCGGGTCGGTAGCCTGTTGACCCTCCGACAACGGATGTCGGAAACCGCTGCTTCCGTATTCACTCCACCTGACATCCGCAATTCCGCACTTGACATTTTACAATGATTCCTAAGGGTGCTTTCCATCAAAATAAGTTGAGTAGAAGAGTGGAGAAGTGCGTTGTACGAAGAAAAAAATAATACCGCAACAACACTAGAAAAAACCTTAGAATGCCATCTAATCAACCTTTGTCCTGGCCCAATTATGCTCAAATTTTACCTCCGATTTTGACAAAATCGTCCACCCACCTTGTTACCGTTTCTTGTTCTTCTTCTTATCAGCTATAGGACGTCCACTGCTGGACATAGGCCTCCCCTAAATATCTCCAATTAGACTAGTAGGTAGCGGCTCGTATCTAGCACGATTCTGCGGTCTTGATGAGGTCATCCGTCGTGTGGGTGGACATCCTACGCTGCGCTTGCCGGTAAATTGGTGGGGTCGTAAAGTGTTCGAGTGGAGACCACGTGGTCATCAGTCCTACGTAAATGGACGTATCATGATATTCAAATTTATATATTGCTAGACTCGCAAACTTTCTATCAATTGTGAATAGCCACAGACGCCACAGTTTAGTCAACAAATCGGCGATAAATCAACTCGGAAATGCCTTCGGATGCTCACGGGCGGTAAAGTAAATAATATTATAGTGCTGTCTAGTGATATATCTTCTAGTCAATGAAGAAAAGTAGGGTGAAAAGCTTTTAAGTACCTATATGGCAATCTGCTGGTACATTTTTGTTTCAATTATTAAATTATAAATAATTATGTTTTGATTTATAAATGATTCTTAAACAAAGTAAATATTGCAATACGAACATTATGGACTCTCTGTCTGAAGTTAATTAATTAAATTTAAAATTATTCCTGATTGTTGAGCCCACCGCTTTATCACTTTAGTGCATTTACGAGGTTTTAAAAATACACCTAGGCAGGCCTAATTGGCTAGTGGCGGGACAAAAATGAGCAATGATTTTCATTCTAATACCTAGATAGTAGATACGTATAAATAAGAAAGTCGGACTGACTAAAATATACATGCCAACGAAGCGGTAAACTTTGCTTCAATAGTGGATCAATAGCAGTGGGCAGTGAAAACGATTAGGTACCAATATCCTGTTGTGGATTTCCTATGGCTAATAATGACGATGACGTAAGTAGCCACAATTTGGCCAGCAAATCCCTACAGTAATATAAATCCAAAAGTGTGTTGTTGATTTGATTTTTACTCCTTCACGCAGTAAAACTGCAACGAATAATATTCGTTGCTCGTCGAATATACTTGATTTTTCAACCGCCTTTCAAAAAGGAGGAGGATTTATGTTCGAAAGTATATTTATATGTATATTTCTTTTGTGTATGTTCGTCGATATTATTGCTAATTGTGAACCGATTTAAATAAAAAACTTATTTGGTTACACTTGAAGTGGTTCCTTTTATATTTTACGAAATTGGCTGAGCCGTTTTTGAAAAATCAGCAATAGTGTAAAAATTGTAGGTATACAGCGATTTGGGCGAATTATTCGAATTTTGTACACGATGGAAGTCGGTATTGACATTTTTTCCAAAAAAAAATTGCTTGAGTAATTACGTAGTGGCTGGACAGTGTCATAGGCTAATATTACGCAGGCAAAACAGCAGAAAAAAGTTAGTATACAATAAATCAAGTGCGACAAATGGCGTCGAGTGTCCACGGGCAGGAAACTAAATAATACTAATGTCAGAGTACTACCGGCTTGTGACGTATCACCCGGCTTATTTCCCCTCCCCCACTCTCCTCTAGAGAGTGGAGGAGGGGAAATAAAAAAATAGAAAAATGGCCCTTTCTACCTTTCACGTGATTTACAGGCTTTTTATTTCGTGGAACTATGTTTTTACGGTTCCGTGGCCGGAGAGTAAAAACGAGGCTTTTTTTGTTAAGCCTATATTTATTTTATATTATGTAGTGTCGGATTTTGTATTGTATGATTTTTATTGGAGTTATTTTAAACTTACTAATTGCCAAAAAAATATAATGTTGCTTTGTTTATTCCCAGTCTTTCTTGTTGCTATCAGACAGGCTAAATCCCTCCCTATAATTAAAAATCTAGTTTATCAACATTATCTCTCCTTGTGCTAGTTATTATTGGTATATATTATGTATTTATACATATCTATGTATTTTTACACGTTGTTAGTATATTTATGAGATATTTAAGTATAATATTTATGTCACAGTATGTATTTGTTACAGTCAAAGTGATTAGTACGTTATTATGTATAATAACTGGTTATTACTGGCGGCATGTTCGTTTCGCTCCTCCAGCTCGTGCTTTGTTTGTTATGTTCTAACCTAACCTATTTTTTGAAACACCTAATATATCAAGGCGGTTTGCTTCTGGCACTTCGCCGGCCGCTGCCGCGGCACGGTTCTAACCTAACCTATTTTTCGTTTCACACCTAATTTATAAAAGCGGTTCGCTTCTGGCACTTTATTAGAAATACAATGATTTAACTTTTTGAAAATTTATGGCAAAAATGATTATTATTACTTAAAGCGAAGTCAAATAAAACTTTATAAACTTAGTTAAAAATGTTTTTATCACATTAACGAAGTCGTCCCGGATATTATAATATATAATAACTAGTTAAAGTGATTAATTCTGCGCCATTTATCACTCTCACTGAATTAAGTAGTAACTATACAAAATCGCTGATAATTATACATAATAACTAGATTAATCACTTTGACCGTGACATATACACCGCCGACCGTATTCCTATTATTTTATTTATCTCCAGTTCATCCTAAAATTGCCTGGTAGAAATCGCCAAAGGCAATAAGGCCGCCATTGTACAACATTTGTAAAAATCTACTTTAATGTATTCATGTTACCATAAGGTGTACAATAAAGATATTGTTTGTATGTTTGCTTAATTTCTAAGAGCGGAGTGTGGGTCGTCCGGCAGCAAGGTGGGTCGACGATATCGTCAATATCGCGGGTCGAACCTGGACACGATTGGCAAAGGACCGAGGCAGATGGCACTATAAGAGAGAGGTCTATACCCAGCAGAGGAATTAAGAAGGTTGTGAATGATGAAAATGATTTTGAAATGAACTGATGTAAGCTGTTCTTGCTTCCTCACTATTCAAGTATTGTTTAATAAAATTGTTTCATGTCATACATACGGTTTTGTTTTTGTTCCAATTAAATTGTAGCTTAACTAATTGCTAAGAATGTAGTTAAATACAACGTACACTTTAACAATTCTTTCTAACTTTATATGGAACCGTCGATAGATGAATACAGCCCACACTTATCACATTTTTGTTTTGCGGTATTATAGGGCTTTATTTATGAGATTTAGTTTAGTATAATAGCTTTTGTATAAAGGTTATTGGGAAAACGATAAATATTTTGCGAGAGTCGAATGCTAATGTAATTGATAAGCAAATATGGTTATAATCGTAATATTCTCGAATATGTTATTGTTGTAGGAATTTATTGAATTCCACCTTTTTTTGGGTAACTATACAAAATAATTCAAAGAGTGTGTAAATAGTCGAAAGGAAGTAATTTTGTAACAATTTTATGATGGAGTCCACCCAGGATTGAGAAAAAGCACGTCTTATCAAAATAGCCTTGTAGAGCAGTTAATGTACGTATAAGACAGAAGTTTTAAATTCAATATTGAATTGAAAATAAGAAGAAGACGAAGTTGTTCATAATGCTGAGTAAAAAATAACGATAAAATGATATCACAATAAAGAACATTCGAACTCGGTTCTTAAGTAAAGCAAAAATAAAATAGTTTTGGGGAAATATGAAAGTGAAACTATAGTACTCGTAGATTGTATCATAAGGGAGCAAAATAATATTTATACGGCGAGGGCGCTTTTTTAAATCCAGAGCAAAGTAGAGTAGAATCCCGAGCGTAGCGAAGGATTCATTAGTAGAATCCTGAACCGAGGGATTCAAAGTACGTCGCCCGAGCCAAAAATATATTTTGCTTCCGAGTGGTACACTCTACTTTTCAACGCCTCTATGAGAAAATAAAAGGCGCCTCATATTTATTATTATTTAATAAAACGTAAAGTAACAACTAAATTGAAATTAAATGGTATCTAATAATAAAACAAATAAAAATTTAAGTATATTTACATTCATTTTCTTGGCGCTGAACACTAACATTACAAATACTTCCAAATTCAAAGATCATTCCGTCGCACTTATTTGTTCCAAATTCAAAAAGTGCGCGGCAAAGTTCATTCCGTCGCACTTATTTGTTCCAAATTTAAAAAGTGCGCGGCAAAGATAATTCCGGTGCACTGATAAAGTTCCTTATAGAAAACACCAACATTGGGCGCACTTAAAGGCGAACCAAGTAGTCCTTTTCGAATCGATGTGATGAAAAAGTATTGTACCTATCTTCTTACTTAAGCTAGAGATGGAATAAACTATACCCAAAACGGGTTAGGAGCTTTACGACTACATTTCTATTTGACTAGGCAGCAGGTATGACTAGATCGCTTTAAGAATAAATCGCGATATGATCATATCTCGTTGGGGTTAAACAGCTGTTCGACCATATACGCTTACGTCCTATTATCAGTTCGACGTAATATCGATATGACGTACAGTTGTGTTTAAACGTGGCACCACTTGCACAATTTGTGGCACTCAAATCGCTTATATGTATTTTATATGAACTAATAACGCAGACTGTGCCGGGGCAAAGCGAAAATGGCTCGCTGTGGCCCTACATAATGTGTGCGTACCTATATAGGTAGGTACGTTAGAAATCTCTGAAATTAAAATAAAGAAATAAATAAAAATAATTTATTTAAAACATCAATGTCAAAATTACACGTGAAAAACAAAAACAATTTAATAAATAACACACACACAAACACACACAACCGCCTGAACTAGGTTAAACCTGTGTTTCAATCTGAAAATGAGCAAAGATGCAAAATATATATATAAATAAAATAACTATTTGCTACCTAAAACTAAGTAAAATACCTCTAAAACTGATTACAGTGCAATCGTGTGACGTACTTAGTAACATAAACAATATATCCGACAATACCTAAAAACCTACATAATGTTTTATACATTACTAAAAAATTTAAGACTATAAATATTAGGTAGACATATACTATAAAGTATACTATAAAGAATATGTCTACCTAATATTTAGCTGCACTTTGCAAAACAACAACTTGCATTTAATTCTTAAACCCGGACAATGTCAGAAGTTCTAGAATTATTATAAAACACTTCAAATTCTATATCTATATCAAAAAGTACAAGTACTCGTACCTAAGAGTACGTTCCCAAATGGACCGAAGCCGAGACAATCGGCAAAATGTGGAAACATAGACAGCTCCGAGATCGAATATCTGTTCGGTGTCAAAGCGTGTTCTAAAACTTGCACCACGCAGGACCTAATGATTGACTGAATGAAAACTTTATTGCTAACCCATACAGAATACAGAAAAATACAAAGAAAGGAAAAAAAAACAACTTAAAACTAATGCAACAAAGGGCGGCCTTATTGCTTACAGCAATACATTCCAGGCAACAAAGAGCGCCACTGAGATGGCTAATTTCTGGTCAAAACTCAGAATACAATTTTTCATCGACTCAAAAAAAAGAAGTACAACGACCCCAATTACATCCGTCCTCAGCCCTAGAACAAACAGGGGGCACTTCATCAAATCCATGACTTTTCTCACAAGCTCTCACAAATATTTGATCAAAGGTATTTGCGCCCCCGGGGAGCCAGGGGCAAGTTTCGCCCTCATTTATTTATTCATACTTTGATGGGATTAGATTTTATCATACTAAAGAATTTATGAGGAGTTGCGAACGTGAAATATTTTGGGAAACGATATTTTGCTCATATTTTGGTAATTAACTTAATTTCAATGACACCTTTTATATTCGTAAGTGGCAGTCTTGCAAAGGCTTTTAAAATTATTATAAAAGCATTAAATTATCCAGATTCATTCATCATCCGTCCATCAGCCATAGGACGTCCAGTGCTGGACATAGGCCTCCCCTATAGATCTCCAATAAGACCGGTTGGTGGCGGCTTGCATCCAGCGCGATCCTGCGGTCTTAATGAGGTCATCCGTCCACCTTATAGGTGGACGTCCTACGCTGCGCTAGCCGGTGCGAGGTCTCGGTTGTAGCTGTCCAGATTAGCGGAAAATATTTCGTAGCATTTATATATCATCTATGTATCAGCCGTAGGACTCCCACTGGTAAAAATAGGTCTCTCCTATGGATTTCCATAGCATAGGTTGAAATAAGTTTTCATTTAACTGCCTCGGTGGCTCAGTGGGTAGTGACCCTAACTTCTGGATCAAAGAGGCGTGGGTTCGATCCCCAGGTCAAATATTTATGTGATGAACATAAGTGTTTGCTCTGTGTCTGGGTGTTATTTAGTTACTATCTATATGATATATTATGTCTCGTTTTGTTTCCTTGCTTCTGTTTTAGCATAATTGTATATAGGTATAGTATACCAACTCTATAAATGTAGCGTATTGGATGTAAGTCTGTCAAGCTATATTTATTGTAAATAAATAAATAAATAAATAAATAATAATAAATAAATATATAAGTATGCATTTAAAAATAAGTATATGTAGTATATCAGTCTCTGGCAGCCATATCACAAGCTTTGCTTAGTTTGGGGTCAGAGGCCGTGTGTAAGATGTCCCAAAATATTTATTTATTTATTTAGCGAGTTCCTGCGCTCTTAATTATGTAGTCAGACACGTAGTCTGATTAAATTCTAGCTACGCTTGCCGGTTCATGGTCTACAATTGAAAAATTGCGGCTCTATCGGCTATCCGTTTTTCGAGCTATGTGTCATACTTACTTAGCATGTTGACTGTACCAGCGGAATTTTGACTGCCATGTCAACATGCTATTCCGCTGGTCATATCAGCAACTATAATTCTTCTGCAATTTCCTCATTCCTGATCTCGCAGAGAGACTTTAAGCAAAGCTTTCTCCATAGTTCGCTGGGCTACCTTGAACTTACTTATAATACCTACCCTAGTAAAAAAAATCACGTTACTGTGTTTTATGTTTAACAGTGAACGTTTAAATTTATGAAGTAGTGTACAGCTCTCAAAATAATTACACAAGTTACACAAACGAAATTAAATTGTTGTTTTCAGCTTGCTGAGGCAATATATTTCATAGTTTTCTTTGTACGTCCTCGAGCACCACGTAGAACATTCTAGAAAAACTTAATTTACTTTTACCGACTTTTCCTAGTGTGCTTAGTTTACTCTGGTGTAAAGCGAAAAAAAACTTTTCACATGTTTTGCTGATGTTTTGCTGAATTCGTGTTGAAAAGTTTTCTTGATGACGACATCAATCTTAAAAGTACGAAAGATATTTTTTTTACATGAGTATAGGTGATTTTTAGACAGGCAGTGAAATATATTTATGCATACGTTATATTTTGCTATATGTATCAACTACCCATGCTAAAGTACCACAAAAAGACTAACAATAAATTTAGCAATATTCTAATATTTTCTATTCCTCTTCTCAAGTAGTTTTTTTTAATAGACTTAATAATATACTATCATTTAGGGCACACATTATTCTAGGTATTGTATGCGCCGATTCAATATTTTGTTTCGTATTCTTCGTAAATTGTAACGTTTGGTTGATGCAATATTTTCCTACCTTTTATCCCGCTCCTGCACATACCTACTTGTTTATGTACGAGCGAGACCACTAGACACAAAACGCTGATACTATGGACAGTGCTGCCTCTCGCGCTCGTGTGGAGAACTAGTCAGTCGAAAAATCTTGCATGATGGCAATCGCCTTCGCTGTCTTATCAAGAAAATTCAAATCCCGTGCAATTAATCAGTGTCATCGCTGTGTATATCTGTGCAACAATCGACCCAGGCCATCTTCGAGGACTATCAAGGTACTGTGCACTCCTTTTCCTTTTCGGAACTGCATCTTTAACTTGACTACTCCCGCGCAGTTTCGTTTTTTTCCATCTACCGCAAGCTTCAACCAAAATTTTATACAGTCCACTTAATTTAGTTAAATCCGCGTAAACAGGTATAGCTTTAATAATCGCTAGATATTTTCAAGGTGTATTTACTCATAATTATGAACAACTGTTGCCATGGAAATAATTACGAAAGAAAAAGCAGTTGTTCCTTTTAAAAAATTAAACTCGGAAAACATGTTTAGGATAACTGTTTTTTTTTATTTTTTCAGTTTGTAGTTCATCCGATATTCCCTACACTTCGTAAAAGAACACGTTGTATACAACCGAATGATGCAAGACGGCGGATGTGAAGTTAGTTACAAGCTCCGCAATATTTAATCCTGACTAAAGCTCACATATAACTGCGCGTTGATTGGATATTGTGTAGCTTGTAGCTAACTTGCATGAGTCGGGCTATACTTGTTAAGTTAGTACCGTACCAATATCGTGACACAGCGCCTGTTGTGGTTAAAATGATAATGATGATGAACATATTTCAACTACCAAACAAAAAGCACTGAAAACGTTGAAATCAAATGTCCTTGATTCTAAAAGACAGGCTTTGAACCGAGATAGTAATTTTGCAAACAAATTCATTTTATTCAAACCAAAATTGAACTTTAGGACTTTACAATAAAGCTCACATGCATATTGCATAGTAGACTTCAAACTCAGTTCAACATCAAAGTAAACTATTCTCTATTGCATACAGAAAAAAGCTTGGATTGCTGTGTACCAAGTTTATAAACGATGAAGTAAGCGTAGCGTGTAGCATGTTCCTGTCTACGGCGTAGCAATAACTCAGTGTTACGTAGCAAGCTACGAGGGTGGCGTAGCACCTCTACGGTTCTTTTGTTATGAGTTCTCGCCTGTTAGTTGAATGTGTTAGTTAAAGGATTTGTTCCGTTACCGGTATTAAAATAAATAAAAATTCTAACCAGATCAATGATTGCTGTTTTATAAAGAGCATTCAAAATGTAATTATTATCTAATAAAAACATATTTTTAAACCCCTGCGATATTTAGAAAATCGATAATATATATTTGGGAAATGTAACGTGAAACGGAACGGTTATTTCGTAAAGAAACACGTTAATCTGAAAAATATCAAAGCTAATTTAAACAAAAAAGGTTTAATAGAAATGTCAATGTCAAAAGAAATTGATTGATTAATTTGATTTTCAATCAGTGTTGCCACCTTAGCCCTTTTGGAGCTAGATTTAAGACTGTTTACTGTAGGTGAACCTGATGTGTAATGATTTAGCCCGGAAAGGGCTATCTAGCGCTTATCTGCCCTATTTATTTTCTTAGAAAATATGATTTTGAATTTCCAATATATTTTTTTAAAATAACAATTTAAAAAAAAATGTAGGGCTATATATTATTTTTTATTACTCCATGAAGCTTTAAACTTTAAGTACATTCCTAGAAAAAATAAATGATCTTGGTTAGAATTTTAATACCGAGTTCCTTGTAAATCAGGTACAACTCCTTTTCAAGGAATAACTTGTTTATTTGCTTTGATTACGTAAACATCATCATCATTTAAGCCTTGGGTCTTTGTTCAATACATCCTGCCTTAAATACTTCGAAAATTACAGATTACAGTGATATTTTTGAATGAAAATCACTTTCGTTGTCCTGGTTGTTTCAATCCAATTTATACTACGTTTGCTGCTGTATAATCTCCATTAGAGTATTCACGGGCTTTTGAACCGTCAATGTTAAGTGCTTAATAACTTACCCACATTTAACTGCTTTTAAACATGCCTAAACTGTCTCTCTTGCACATTTGCAATATTTGAGTACATTTGTATTAGTTTTATAAACAATTTATGTAACCCTTCACTAATACATTAAACGTTTTATGATTTTTTATAAATATAATACAAATGTACTCAAACATTGTAAATGTGCGAAAGCGACCGTTGAGGCCTGTTTAAAAGCAGTTAAATGTGGCCTAAATTATAACCTACCTTTCACTAATTTGTTAAACATGATTGTTTACAAATTTAATACAAAGTGAATCAATAGATCTTCTATGACAAAGACAGTTATGATTGTATTATGATTGTATAATTTAATCTTAGACAAATTCTTCTTAAATATTATCTTCTTTTGTCAGATTGAGTGAGCGAGAATGTAAAATTGGCCTAAAACATTTATACTCAAAAACTAGACGAAACTTTAGTACGCTAATATTCAAATATAGCTAGGTCATTTAAAAATACATATTACTAATGGAATACTTGAGTCGGGCGCTCCCAGCCAAGTCGGGTCAATAGATCTATTTAGATCTCATTATTTTCGTCTGTCCTATATTTCTGCAAATTATTTGGAGATAAGTGCTCGTTAAATATTGATAGCGTTGTTTATTAGTGCTTCGCATGATTTTAGTTTTGAAAATGACAGATGGCTAGTTTTTCTAAAAGTTTTTTGTTTTATTTCGTATCGGTTTGCGTTCGACTACATACTGCCTGATATAACGCAGATACGCGGTCTACTAAAGCATTTAAAGATACCCATGTACTTTAGAGGGAAGACACACTAAAGCAAAGCGTCCCATATTTTGTCTGTGCGTTATGAGGAATGTGGATTCGAGGCGCTTGGTCCTAACGCGCGAATGTCCACGTTAAAAGGGTGGCGCTTAGGTCGCGTCTGTTTAGCCGTACGATAGAAGAAGGGGGCGGGTGGAACCAGATTGTGCAGCCACTGGGCGCATTTTCTGAAGTGTATCCCATAAAAAGCTGAAAGCTAGAGTTTTAAGCAGTCTTCTCAAGTCTACCAAGAAGGATTCTCATACGGCTAAGCGGGAAAATTAACATTATCTCGAGTATAATTACGACTTCTTCCACTCGACCATGTTGTTGACTCAAACTCTCCTACATGCTTTAGATAAGAACTGTTGGATAAGGCTTGCATAGCAAAACTCTTATCTATATCTTTCATACACACATAAACATACACACTCTTATTATTTCTATTGGTTATTTAGCAATAAGAAAGAAAAAACTGTAATATTATTGTATTTTTTTAAATGTTTTACATTTGAAAATTAAAAAAAAAATAATATAAATGTCTAATGCAGTGTTTTTTATAAAAAAAAAAACATTTTTAATTAATTACAATACCCGAATTTGCCCTTGAATGACCAAAAATTTTTCCTTGTAAGCAAAAACCTTTTTCACAAGCCCAAATGGAAAAAAACGGCGCCTGTTCGTCATAATAACTGTGGAATTATGCGGGAAAGGACATAAATCAGCAATTATCTAAATTAACAGGAGAGTTACTTTCAGAAAAGGTAATTAAAGAAAAAATACTGAAATGGCCAGTTCAGCTTTTTAGTAAGAGAGTTGATACTGTAGCCTTTAATCAATTAGCATCCTTTTAGGGGCTTATTCTGTATATCTAAACTAAGAAGGTGAGATCACTCGAAGGTGAACGTTATTTAGTCTTAATGTACAGAATAAGCCCCTAAAAGGATAATAACTGATTAGAAATAACCCTGTATACATACATAGAAAAAAAAACTACAGTTGAGTTGAGAACCTCCGTTTTGATGTCGGTCAAAAAGAAAAGTATATTTTATTCAGCTGTAAATAACAGCTCGCAGCATGGTTTCGTAAGACATAAGTTTCTCTTCAAACATAGTGTTTATTTATTAACAAATGTGTACTCTAGATACTACACAAGCAAATGTTTGCGTAAATCCTATAACCATTGATTGTTTGGTTTAGTTTGGCTTAGAAATGGATAATATTTATCATTCTATCATTCCACCAAAACGTAGCTTAAAGGGAGCGTAGACTGTAAGCAGAGAACATAATATAGCCTTTAAATGAGTTTTCATCACATCTATTCGAAAAGGACTACTTGGTTCGCCTTGAAGTGCGCCCAAGGGAGATGTTTTCTATTAGGAACTTTATAAGTGCAACGGAATTATCTTTGGAATTCGGAACAAATAAGTGCGAAGGAATTATCTTTGCCGCGCAATTTTTTAATTTGGAAGTATTTGTAATGTTAGTGTTTAGCGCCAAGAAAATTAATGAAAGGAATGTAAATATAAGTTTTCATTTGTTTTATTATTAGATACCATTTAATTTCAATTTAGTTGTTATTCTACGTTTTATTAAATAATAATATTATAGAAAAATATGAGGCGCTTTTTATTTTCTCATAGAGGTGATGAAAAGTAGAGTGTACCACTCGGGCGCAAAATTTATTTTTCTCGGGCGACGTCCTTTGAATCCCTCGCTACGCTCGAGATTCTACTCTAGATTCCCTCACTTCGCTGTGGGTTTCAAAAAATCGCCCTTGCCCTAAAAATATTATATTGCTCCCATATGATACAATCTACTATTTTACTGACTCCAACCCTCAGACCAAATAAAAAAACCGGACAAGTGCGAGTCAGCCTCGCACATTGAGAGTTCCATACAAACACATTGTTAAAATATTAAGAACCTATTTTAGCATGTGCTAATGAAGTTCTTTTATATGATACTCGTACCTTACATGATACGATTTACTCACTTTGAATTTTGAACCCATATTTTGTGAATTTTGAGGCCCTATTTTTTGTGATTTAAATGATTATGTACAGTTTTCAGATTTATTCCTATATGTGTACTCTGAGACAATGCTTTTCGCCAAATTTCATAGTTCTATGTCAACGGGAAATATCCTGTAGGTTATGGTTTTTGTAAATGTCGAAATATGCGGTTTTTTTCGACATAAACGGCTCTAACTTTTTTAAACGATAACTGAGAAGTTTTTTTTTACACAACTGCAAGAAACTATAGATATACGTATACAGTTTAAATTTCAACTCGATATCTTGACGCGTTCCCGAGATAAACATATACACACAGACGGACAGACGGACAACAAAGTGATCCTATAAGGTTTCCGTTTTTTTCCGTTTGAGGTACGGAACTCTAAAAATCAAGACCAAATCTTCTGAACAAACAAGTTAGGCCGGCAAAACCACGCCTCGCCGTGTACAGACACAATTACACACACATATACGTACAACGAAACGACGCCTTGAATTGTCAGTCAAACTATGATGGCGCAACACCGAAGCACTCAACACACGTATAAAACAACACATGTATAGTAAAACGGCCTCACTTGACTGTTCAACGACGTTCTCTGTTGATTTTTTTATTTGCTCTGAGCTTCAACCATTGCAATTACTTTTGTATCTACAAAAGTCGAACTGTCCACTCAAATTGACGGTTACTATTTTAAGGCTTTGGTGAAAAAAATACTAATCAATTTCAATCAATTTTATATTTTATTTATTTATTCTTTATGTCAGACGTACAAGTCCATATTACAAAATTACATTAAAATTATCATATCAAAATGTCACAAATATCAAAATTAATAATAAATTAAAAAATAAATAATACTTAATGTCAACTTACAATAAAAAATAAAAATACAATTATCTTAGCCTATACTTCGGTTTGGATCCAGAGTGCTCAAGATGCAGCCTTGTCCAGTGTTGCATTATTGGGTAGTCCAGATCCATCCTCGAGGCGAACAGTTGCAGGTAGGTGTTGGAGCTGTCGCGCACGCGGCGCACCAGGGACGCGACTCGCTTGCGCATGACCGCTGCGTCCGTCGATCCGTGCGTCCGCGAACATCCCTGATGCGCTACAGTACCGCGGCAGCTCCAACAGCGCCCTGAAGGCGTTGTGTACAGGACACGCAGAGCGCTATACGACCTTCCGGAGTATTTGACCCACAGGCTGCACGTATAAAAAGACTGACAGTATGCTCTGAATAATGTAGCCTTCACTCGTTCAGTACACCGTGCAAACCTACGGGCCAACATGTTAGCTCGGACCGCTAACGCTCTGCGCTCCCTGTCAATGTCAAGGTCATCCTCGAGCGTCTCGGTGACCCAATGACCCAGATACTTGAACTTGGATACTCTCTTCAGCGCGCTACCGTCGAGAACGATCGGAGGGACGTTAGAGTACGTTTTTGAGCCGGCTTTGAAGACCAAGAGTTCACTTTTTACGGCGTTGTATCTGAGGCCGTGAGCCTCCGCATAACGCTCGCAGATTGACACAAGCTTTCTAAGAGCACCGATAGATGGGCTCAGCAACACCATGTCGTCCGCGTAACTGATGTTATTGACAATCACTCCGTCGATGGAGCTGCCGACACGGGCGCCGCTGAGCTCACGGACCAGACGATCCATGTACAGGCTGAAGAGCCCCGGCGAGGACAGTCCACCTTGCCGGACGCCGCACTCCAGCATGTACACACCTGATAGTGACCCCGCCCACCTCACATAATTTCGCTGATTGCTATACCAATACTGGAGAAGCGATGTAAACTCAGAAGGAAGCTCAGTATCATCTGCCATCTTTCGCCACAACTTGTCATAAGCCACGAGATCAAACGCTTTTGACAAGTCTAGGAAGCAGGCGTAGACAGGCGTGCTTCTCTCAGTGTAGTACTGGACGGTATGCTTGAGAGTCAGTATCGCAGTTTCAGTCGAGAGCCCAGATCTAAAACCGAACTGAGCATCGTGTAACTCTAGATTTTGCCACATTCGACCATCAATCACCCCATCCAGCACCTTGGCAATAACTGTCGCCAGCGATATAGGCCTATAATTGCCTATACTCGACGTATCACCAGTCCTATTTTTGACAATCGGTACCACCACCGTTTCCATCATGGCAGCTGGAAGATAGGAATGTCCTAGACAGAAAGTAAAGAGCATGGCGAGCACCCTCGGTAGATGAACGCCCGCATATTGCAGGTGTTCGATGCTCAGTGAGTCGCGACCGGGGGATTTTCCTCGCTTCATGTCCCTCACTATCCGTGCGACCTGTTTTGCCTTTATACAAGAAACTGGTTGCCCCGATTGCCCCCCACCACTGCCGACTTCAGCGTTTGCAGGCCCCAAAGGAGAGCTAACCCTAAAATGGTTTTTAAACAGATTAGCAATTTGGGCGGGGTCACTAATGCCCTTCACACTTACTGGGATACTCGGCTTAGGATTTAACTTGCTGGTCTCCTTCCAAAATCTACCGAAGTCTTTAGCGGTATGTTGAGTAGCAAGCATATCCATTTTTATTTGTGTTTCGTTGTTTTTACACCACTTTAATTTGCTTTTGAATGCTGTACGTGAATCCTGCATCCGCTCGTAAACAAGACCCGATTTAGGTTTCCCGTGTAAGACCCACTCACTAAACCGAAGCCGAGCCTCCCCATGCGCCTTCTTACAATGTTTGTTCCAGCCCGTAACGTATTTATTTCTTTTACAACAATGTGTTGTACTTTTATTTTTAGAACACTCTGTAGCTGCATCTTTTAGAATATTAACAATTTTATTATACATATTATCTATAATCAGTCTATGGTCTAAATTGTTACAATTTGTATCGGAACACTTTTGAAATTCTACTGGAAAATCCACATCACGTAATTTTAAAGAACATATTTGCCGATACTTATTAATTTGCTCTTTATCCCTCTCACCCCAGATAACATTGTTCGGTACAAAGATTTGAGACCTAACTTCAGGTACTAAAATACCTAGATTACACGTTACCTCGAGAGCGAAATGATCAGATGTAGAAACGTCGTACTTTATATTCACATTTAATATAGTTTTCCTAGCGACTTCCGTCGTGATCACGTGATCCAGCCATGACGTACTTCCACACGCATTACTCAGATAGGTGTACGAGTTCGAATGCAAGCCTAATATTTCTATGTCTGCGCACACCCATCTCTGTTCTGCACAGAAATCCAAAAGCTCCGTACCAAACAATGATCCCGGATTTGAATTAAAATCCCCCAAAATGTACGCAGAGGCTACACCAGAGCTTTCTATGACCGCATTAATTTCACCTAAACACTCCATAAAAATATCCATATTAGTAGTCTTATTCGTAGGCTTATAAACAGACATTACTAAAAACTCACTACTCTCAAGAGTCACCTTAACTGCCGTGATACGCGAGCTTGTACATTCCACGACTGATACTGACCGGAACAGATGCTTACGCCATAAGATAGCTACACCACCGTAGCAACGACCCTGAATCAATGTAGACGTATCCACTGCTGACTTTCCAGTATATCCAAAGTCTGGATCTATCCCGGCAAGGAAAGGAATATCCTCTGGAAGCAGCCAAGTCTCCTGCAGCGCCAAGAAGTCAGCTGTCCGACATAACTTTCTAACGTAATCGACTGAATTCTTAACCGAGTAGCAGTTAAAGCTTACTAAATTAACTTTATTTATTATTTTGTCTTGTTTGCGATCCATTAAATATTGTGTTTAAAGTCAATAAATATGAAACCGATTTCCAGGTACGAGTATGTATACTTTTTCGAACATAAAAGAAATAAACGCACCGACTTGCTACCCTCCACCTCCACCATATCGTCGGTAAATTAAAACAATCATCGTTTTCGCGTAGCTCCGAAATCCCCCAAAAAAATTAATTAATCCTCCGGAATGGGTTTCCTGTACTTTTGTTAGTTTTTCCCCGTTTCTGCCAGGGGCGCTGTACAAAAATGTATCTAGCACGGTTGCTGTTGTATTTGTGTATCTCATACTAATCCCACCAACAGCGTTTTGCTTTGGGTAAGAAAATGTCTTTTATCTTTTTAGCCAGTGACGTCTGCTGCTGGATTCAGGCATCTCTTCATAGATATCTAATGTGCTTTTCTATGAATTTCTAATTAGATCTAGTGAAAGTGGATAGCATCTAGCGCGATCCAGCTGTCTTAATGAAGTCATTCGTCCGCCTTGCGCTACCCACAAGGCGGACGAATAGGGACCTTAGAATAAGGACGACAGTTAATGCGTTTTTTTTGTTCCACTCACTCTTGCGTATGCTGTATAACCTGATATAATCAGATATGAATAAGGCAGCTGTAACGTAGTTTTTATGTCAGTAAAATTTAGCAAGGTTATATTACTTTAGTCCTTATTCTGAGGGATAGACCACCTAACCTGTGCATGCCGATACGTTGACTTTCCACTAGAGAATCATTCTGTCATCTGTGCTGTGTGCCCTACCCACTGCCATTTTAGCACATTTTATTAATGGGCGCTGTACTGAACCATCCTTTTAATAGTTCACTGCAGGACGTTGACCTATCCACCAAGGGTGATTGAGACAAATCCACCACTCGAGCCCAGTGCGGCTTAGTGGATTCACATACGCCATCGAATTATTTCGTATGCAGATTGCCTCACGAAGATTTTTTTTTACCGGAAAGCCAGTGGTGTGAAATTCTGTACGTAAATTCCAAAGTATTCATTAATACGGGACTGGAATATGAACCTACGTTCGCACGACTTTAAGGCGGATGTCATTACCACTAAGCCACGGCTTATTTATAATGGATGCATGGTTATTTTGCCCATGTCCACTCTGTCCCGTTTTAGTGGAAATTGAGCATTAATTTGGCTTAGAAATGGAATAATATTTATCAGAGAATGTTATTTAGTCTGCGGCGTAGCTAACGCTGTAAGGGTATTAACGTAACGTTCTAGGATATTGAAGTATCATCTTCGACGCCTAGGGCTTTGAATGTTTTCTAGCTCTAATAGGATAAGATTAATTAAATTAACTAAACTTACTAATTGATATAGAGGTGATTCTGTCTGAGTTAATGTAAGATGTGACTAAGCGCGATCGAATATGCGAAGTTATTCAATTCAAAAAGGATGATATAATAAGCCAAAAGAAGAGTGAGACAAAACATCGTTACAACTACCTTTTAAGTAGGGACTAACCCAAAATTAGAGATCATAACAATTTTGATTGAGAAGAGTTGATAAGCCTTTTATTTTGGAAAACTGTTTTTTCTGATTCTAAGTTGGTACCGTGGTAAAAGTTTATATAATTACGAGTATGAATATCTTCTTTAAATAATATATATACTTATGTACGTCACTGAACTCCTCCTAAACGGCTGCATCGATTTCAATGATTTTTTTATGCGTTTGGTTGGCGCCCGGGTGGTTTATATTCACAAATCAGCCCGGCAGATGGCGCTGAAGGGTCTGCTAGTATTATTATACATCTCAAAAAGTACCTGCATTTTGCAATTCTATACCTACTAACGTCTTATCTACACGAATAAGATTTTTTGCCATATCTTTATCCTTTCCTTAGAATAATAATGCAGTGAGTACGAAAGATTTTCCTTATTTTCCGGCTTCGTCTCCGAAACCCTATTGATCAAGCGAGTCCATTGATTTCACAGGTCATTGGGTCTGTGGTCGGTGACCGAGCAGACTGAGGTTTCTTGACGAAGAAGCATTGGGTAGAAACATACCTACATAATATTTTATTCTAGGTTTCTGTGAACAACAGATAATATTTTGCTTTGCGTAGTGTATGGATCAAAGAGTTATTCTTTGTGATAATCATTTCAAAAATTTGTCGCGGTTGCAGTACTTGAACTTGCCTCTCTCGGATCACTAGCCCTACGCTCTCTTAACTAAGCTAGCCCGCACCCTAACGTTCTGCCAATGTCCATAAAATGTATAGAGACTAATTATATTGTTTTAGTAAACAAGCCTATTGCCCCAAGTGACGATGAACAACATTATCAGTATGTTCTATTAGATATCTGTGTTTGTGAAAGTACATCACGCTTGTCTAATAAACGTCTGACGTTCGAATAACTCGCAGGTTCTCGACTCGCGTTAACTTACCGTAAATTGTCCTGATATCGGGCGGCAGGCGGAAAACACTTCAAGTCTGACGTCCATAGATGTTTGGATAGACGTTTGCGCGTTTCGGTACTTGGTATTACGTTTGAGAACTTTGCTGTTTTTCTAACATTATTGTTATTAACTTTACCGGCCTTTTTATGTTCCACTGGTGAACATAAGTCTGCCCCATATTCATGTTCGATCATTAGCGCTGCATTTAATATGCTCTGTTGGTTTACAGTTACTTCGATTTAAGTCAGAAGTCGCATAAATACCATTCCTACATAGTCGACGTACCACCTGCTGGTACTAAGCGATTCGCTTCTTCCTCTTTAATGCGGACCGCCAGGGATTGGAATGCCCTGCCTCCGTCATTGTTTCCTGACAATTACAATTTGGATATCTTCAAGTCAAGAGTGAATCGGTATCTTCTAGTTCTACATACTCCATCTTCGGCTACAACTTTGCTTTCCATTAGGCGAGTTGGTGGCCAAATGTAGCCCTATTCTATATTAAAAAAAAGATTTGCTTTACATAGACTAGACGAGATTACAAATATCAAAAGATTGTCTAATACCGCAACCTATTAGTGAGTACCTATAGTATCTTTTAAAAAAAATAATATTAATCTAGGCGCTAATTTAATTCTTTTTCGACATGAAATCTTCAGAGGTCTGTTTCGTTTATTTATCAAATTTGAGCTTACGCAACCATTTAGTGAGCTTTCATAAGTTATCTGTCAGTCAATTAAAATAAAAGCATTATAACGCAAAAAACTGCCACCTTTCCTTTTATGCTCACTTCGCTCACTTCCCTGTTAATCATTAAGGCGGAAACGTTTTGTTTACGATACTATCATCTGCATACAGTACATCTGTGCTCTTATAAAAAAAACTACAATTCTGCTTCATCACTTGTCACGGATACCAAACCAATCAATCAAGCAATCAAAAGTTTTTATTGACATAAAATAAGGTACACGAAAAATTATGGAGCCTGGTTCCCGAACTAACTAGGGGCTGTACTACGGGAGCCAGCGTCGTCTCCTATATTTAAGACAAATAATGTCAATTTACTTATGGTTGGCTCTCAAAACTCAATCAAGTGAGTCTTAAAACAAAAAACCTATAATTATTCTATATACGAGCTACAAGGACATATAAACTAACTTTATAGTGCCATCCATCAAGGCTCTCCACGAGGGTACACGAGAGAACGCGAGTGCGAGAGTGAATACGGTGCGCTTGTGTCGCCTCGTCTTCCCTCGCCTCGCCTCGCTATCGCGTTTTGCTCCGCTTGGTGTAGATAGCTACCGCTCCTGCCGCCTCTGCTCGCCAAGACTTGTGCCTCCTGAGAGTCTGGAGAGGGAATTATAACAGCTCTCCTTTTACCCCGGATTTCAAAAATAAAGGCATATACTTTAGTAAATCTACTACTCTCATAAAATAAAAACCTTCCAATCAATCAGCGCGCTGATTTTTATACGGGATATAAACGGGCGGCGAGGGCAGAACAAACAAGCGATGAACCGGCAGGAATGCCTATTAATCGATCCGGTGGAGAAGTTTCCGTTTACGACAGACAGCGGTTTATCTCGCGCCACGGACGAATCACTACAAAGTATAAAACTAAATCGCTTCCTTGTCTCTCTGTCCCTATGTATATCTTTAAAACTACGCAATAGATTTTGATTCGGTTTTTTTAATAGATAGAGTAATTCAAAGGAAAGGTTTATATGCATATTTGTGCGAAGCCGGGGCGGGTCGCTAGTATAATACGTACCTATCATGAAATTAAAAAAAAAACTAAGTTACAGGACAGAAATATTTCAAATCGAAATATGATGCTTATGGCATTGTGGCACAGATAGATAAATAGTGACAATACTACACTACTACTACATAGAAAGCAATTGGATCATCCACAGACCTTTGAAGGTCTAAAGATAATCCAAGTGCTCAAGCCCACTGCCAGTTGGCAGCGTGCCCAGCATGCTGGCAGCATTGCCACGCTGAATGGCAATGCTTATACGTTGAGCTAAATAAACACCAGCATTTTGGTCACGCGTCGCGTCCACCAGACGCTCAGAAAGACTTTTGAAAACGAGATGAGCTCCCGGCCCCCACGGACCCAAAGTCTCAACTCCAAATGGCTCAAATATGTAACCACTACCGAGGTTAGCATATTTGCGCCGCTTGTGCTGCTCAGCCGAAGTGGCCGCCGCTCCAGCCCTACTCCGAGTCTCAGGAATATGTGACGGAAAAAAAAAATAGTACTCAGATATCTAAGAAACACTCGTTTTCAAGGCGTACTGAATAACGTGCGCTTTTTGATTTGTAATGCTGTGTTCTGACACACAGCATTACAAATCAAAAAGCGTAGCTTGAACTTTGGTAATTTACCGTACCAAATAAGAACTGCTTTTGAAAAACAGGACTAAAACTAACAATAAGTAAGACCTTAGTACTATTCCAGATATTTTATTAAAGTGATTACCTATTACAACGAATATAATTGCATTGAAATGTTATTAATCAACGTATAGCAACATCAACACAGAAATGTATGAGTTCCTTACTAGTCCCAACCATGTATCGTCCAATGATACTTTGATGGCGACAAAATGAGTATCGGAGATTGATATTTTGTTTGTTCTGTTTATTTGGCAAAGTTAATGGCATTCTCGGGGTCTTTAGGTAAACACCATTAAAAAAACCCGTAGATTTCTCACAATATATCTTTCATCATCATCTTAGGCTGCGTCCCCAGTAGGCAAACTGTTAGCCGCCGACTGAGTTAGCGGCGTATCGGTTTAGTACGCCCTTCCATATATTTCAAATGGAGTGTTCACAGTTTGCTAGTTTTGCGCTCACTGTACGCAGTTTGCAGCGTTACGCGCGCCGATATATCTTAGCTATCTTAGTGAGCGGCCGACTCCCACCAAAACCGGTTCCAGTCGGCGGCGGCGATTGGTTGTTCGCCGGGCGTAGTGACTCAGTTTGCCGCAAATCAGTTTGACCAACACAACCACTCCCTTCGTACAACAAAAGTAAAGTGATAATTCAGTCGGTCGGCTAAATAAGCGGCTAACTCTTAACAGTTTGCTTGCGACGCACGAAAATTGATTTGAGTCTGCAGCTACGAGTAACTCAAATTTCAGTTCGCTGCAAATTTGCGGCTCACTTAGTCAGCCGCTAACAGTTTGCCTACTGGGGACGCAGCCTTAATCGTTAGACATAAAGTCTTAGGCTGTGTCCCCAGTAAGCAAACTGTCAGCGGCCGACTGAGTTAGCGGCGTATCGGTTTAGTACGCCCTTCCATATATTTCAAATGGAGTGTTCACAGTTTGCTAGTTTTGCGCTCACTGTACGCAGTTTGCAGCGTTACGCGCGCCGACTATCTTAGTGAGCGGCCGACTCCCACCAAAACCGGTTCCAGTCGGCGGCGGCGATTGGTTGTTCGCCGGGCGTAGTGACTCAAACTGATTATTCGGATAGTTGGAAAAAAGCTATCATCGTGTTAGGACGTGTTTTTTTGCATCGCACCTAACTAATCTCAACGCACACACACATCACTGAAAATCCAAGATGTCCTTTGATACGGAAAGGTTCATTAGTGAAATACAGAATAGACCAGGCATATGGAACATGTCGAGTGAAGAATACAGCAACAGAGTATTAAAGCAGAGCAATTGGAATGAAGTCGCTGAAATTATATACGATGATTGGCAAAACTTAGAAGAAAACACTAAACAAAAAAGAAGTAAGTTCCATTCTAATGAATTTATTATTTATTCAACAATATACTTGTATCACTCACTACATAAAACAAAGTATCATAATTTACATAGTATTTACGGCTTTACACACTCCGTTACACTATTTCTTCCTGTAGCTACAACTTACAAATATTTCTCTTGCCAGGATAGCTTTCCTTCGTTAAGAAAATAGTTTTTAAAGTTTTCTCTTGTTGTTTTTCCAGAATTTGATACAGTAATAATTTGGCTCCTTGAACTTGTAAGAGTTGTTGAGGTACGTCGCGAAATATGTGCATATTGTGCTTGTTCTCTTGCTATGACAAAATTATGTAAAATACAAACGGCTTTTACGATAGCGATGGTTGTATTCACATTAGTAGCGATCGGTGTATGCAGAACTCTCCATTTGCTTGTTAGGATGCCGAATGCACATTCCACGCATCTCCTAGCTCGACTATGACGATAATTGTAAATTCGCTCTTCCTTATTTAAACTTTTATTAGGAAAAGGCCTCAAGATATGCTTTTGTAATCCAAATGCCTCATCTCCAAGAAACACGAAAGGTTGGGGCAATCCATTTGAATTAGGC
Source organism: Hypomecis punctinalis (assembly GCA_949316475.1). Lineage (NCBI taxonomy): Eukaryota > Metazoa > Arthropoda > Insecta > Lepidoptera > Geometridae > Hypomecis > Hypomecis punctinalis. The sequence continues at coordinate 20,996,496 of OX438814.1, forward strand.
AATTTAGTTGAGTTAGGAATCTTCAGAGACCCACACGCCAATTTTTTGCCAAAACCACTTTCTTTAAATATATTACTGTCAGCATTTCGTCCGCAAGCACCTACATCAATAGCTATAAAAGAACAGTTTGCATCTGCTACGGCTAACAGAACAATTGAGAAGAACTTCTTATAATTAAAATAGTTAGACCCACTTTTTGGTGGTTTTCTAATACGGATATGCTTGCCATCGATAGATCCTATACAATTAGGATAGTTGGTTTTTTTATAATATCGTTTTGCTATTTCTAGCCACAATTCTTCAGAAGGTTCCGGCATTTCCTGTGGCTGTAAAATATCCCATATAATGCATGCAGTTTCACTTATTATTTTCGATACCGTCGATTTTCCAACAAGAAACTCTTGTGCAATTTTTCTGTAACTTAGTCCACTTGACAAGAATCTGGAAAGAATATTGAACTACCGATTATTTCTGTTTCAGTAAAAGACCTACAAAAAAAATGGAAGGGTTTGCGCGACTATCACACCAGAGAAAAAAATAAGGATTCCTCAGTCAAAAGCGGAAGTGGCGCAACAAAAAAACGCAAGACACCATACTTGGACATGTTACAGTTTTTAAATGTTTCTAGAGCTAGCAACCAGACATCTGGCAATATTAGCGCCGAGACGTCTAGCGACAGTAGCGCTATTTTAGATCAAAATGATTCTACTGACTCGGTAGTTAATGTCAGTAGACCAAAAAAGATGACTGTGTTTCAAGAAGCCCTAATTAACTCGATGGAAAAAAAAAGAGAAAACGATCCAGATATGAACTTTCTACTAAATATTTTACCGGAAATGAAGACAATGTCCCCAACACAGAATTTTGAATTTCGGTTCGAAGTGATGAAAATTATTAAAAATATAAAATATAGTGTACATAATAATTATGACGGTGGTATGATGCAAACTGGATGGACGAATGCCTACCAGTACCCACATCAGTATGGCTATGCGAGTGGAAGCAGCAGTACACCAAATGTGCAAAACTACCCTCGAAACAGTCCATCACATAGCTCTACAGGTTCTTCAGCGGAAATAGAAGACATAGAAGCAATATTGCGAGGCGATTCAAACCACACTGAAGATGAGGAATGACAGGTTACCAACTTAATGTTACCATATATGTTCCTAATTCAATTTAATAATACAGTAACTTTGAAAAGTGATTGTTAAATTAAAAACTATAAATGCGAAAGTGACTTTGTATTACAATAAAAATAACATATTTTTTTAAAATCCTAAAGCGTTAATTATTTACTTACCTCAAAGTTATAGTAAGCCGTTCTTCGGGACATAATGTATCTCTTGTGATATTATTTTTAGCTATGTACTGGGTTATAGATTTCAACAATTCATCAAATGTATGAGAAGTCATATTGAAATAGTCGTAAAATTTTTCTGGATGTTTCCTTAGTTCTGGATAAAGAGTGTGAAATTGTCCAATGCTCAACCTTTTCTTGTATAATGGGTGAACCCAGTGCTTCCTTTTATCCTCTTTCAGCGCTTCTAAGATACCAATTACTTCAAAAATATCCATCGTGACCAACACAACCACTCCCTTCGTACAACAAAAGTAAAGTGATAATTAAGTCGGTCGGCTAAATAAGCGGCTAACTCTTAACAGTTTGCTTGCGACGCACGAAAATTGATTTGAGTCTGCAGCTAACTCAAATTTCAGTTCGCTGCAAATTTGCGGCTCACTCAGTCGGCCGCTGACAGTTTGCTTACTGGGGACACAGCCTTAAGGCTAAAAACTCACGGAGCGGTTTTTCCTCGTGTCCGCCGCGGTGGCGGAACTGCGGTTTTATTTCTATACTAGCTGACCCGGCGAACTTCGTTGCACGCAATATCTTAATAAATTATAGTTTATGTGATATTCTGATGTATAAGCATTATTATTACAAATTTTCATCTCAATCCTTTCAGTAGTTTTTACGTGAAAGAGCAAAGAACCTACAAACTTTCGTGTTTATAATATTAGTAGGATACTCAGGCGACCGGTTATTTGTGCGGTTACGCAGCTGTAGCGGATGATTATCGCCCGAAAATGTAGCATGCGATGATCGCAAGACGGGCGGTTGTAAGACGGGTGGTTAAACGATCAGTTGAAGAGCAGACCGCCAAATGAACGCAGAGCGCGCAGTCGTAACCCGTCGAGGCTGCGGTTGACCGCGGCCCGTGCGATTGTTCCGTTGCCCGCCGGTGCAGCAGGAGCCGCAACCAACCGCCCTCACTGCTGGCGTATGAACATTGTTTGTTAATATTTTGAAATTAAATAAAGATCTTTTAAAAACAAAAACAAACTGCTGGCGTAAAACGCGTCGTAAAATCTGCTTCAATTTTTCACAAAATCGTGGTCGACGTTTCAGCTTACAGGTCGTCCACTGGTGGACATAAGCCTCCCATATAGATCTCCAATAAGGTCCAATAAGAGAAGTTGAAAGCAGCTTGCATCCATCGATCTTAAAAAGATCATCTTTCCATCTAGGTGGAGATCCTAGTAGGAGATCCTACGCCACGCTTGCCAGCTAGACGTGGTCTCCAATCGAGGATTTTAAAACCAATACAGCATAAGTCCACCGTGCTATGTGATTTGCTTACTGCCATTTTAACTTGCCAATCTGCTAAGCTATCTCAGTTACAGACCCACAAATATAATAAATTGCTAAAATTAACTCCGTAACATTGTATCACTGATTCATTGTAACGTAGAATCAAAATTCCTAAAGTAAAATATTTTTCTCTATAATATTACTTCTGTTGTTGCCAACTAATGAAAACAAACGGCTATATGAAGGAACTAAAACTTTTTCTTTACTAATTTATCTAAATTGTTAAAAAAAATCGATAGTGGCGCCTTAATTCAACTCTTCCAAAAAGCTAATCCTCGCTCATACTACTCCATTCTAACAAGTAATCTGAAAACGAGGCCAAATGACGGAACTAAAAATGTTTATTTTCTTTAATCTTCATTTTATTTAAACAATCCGAAAGTGGCGTCCTCAAACAATTCTTGGTCAACACTCAACGCTTTTACTGCTGTCTTTTACAAATTTATCTTATGTAACGATTTAATAATAATACTAAAAATATTTCCTTATGATCTGCCAAATTTGTTCGGACAATCCGATAGTAGCGCTCCTAATCAACTCCTCAAATAAGGCGATCGAAACGCCAAACCCGTATTTTTGGTAGGTACCAATTAGTCGAACTTCTGTTACAAGATTAATGATCCTTAAATTCGAATAACAAACTTAATTGAAACGTGATTTATTTTACTAAGAATACTTCTATTTTTCTTAGCAATTATTTGACTCAAGGAAAGTTAAGCCTTTGCAACGTAATGAGGAAAGACGCTAAGTCATCGAGATTTTTCCATAACTGTTCACTATCATGCTACTATCGCGAAAAAAAAAACAGCTGTAACATAACAGCTTAGAAAGTGGTGAGTAAAATGATGTTCTATTAATATCTCAACGTTTTGATTTTTAGGGTTCCGTTCCCAAAAGGTAAAAACGGGACCTTATTACTAAGACTCCGTTGTTCGTTTGTCTGTACTGTCGTCAGGCTGTATCTCATGAACCGTGATAGCCTAGACAGTTGAAATTTTCAGTGATGCTGTATTTCTGTTGCCGCTATAACAAAAAATACTAAAAACAAATAAAAGAAATATTGGGTATCAGGTTTGTTTTATGGGAGCCCCCCTTAGGGCACCCATACAACAAACCTGATTTATTAGCCGTTTTTAATAACGGTAACAGGTAGACGCTTGAAATATTCATACAATATTTAATAGTGTTTACTTCAATAATAAATTATTAAATTAAAATAAATATTTAAATATTTATTTATAATTTCGTATCCACGGGTACACATTTTTTTCTTACTAATAAAATTCCGTCCGCCGAGGTTCAGTGCCCGCAGCTTTTAGAAAGCGGATATATAGGGTTTTGATATTTGGTGAAATTGAGGTAGCTACAAAATTTCTTTACGGGGGCAGCTCCTTTTCTTTGCCCACCCTATGAAAATAGAATCTATTAAAATATTGAAAGTAACGTGGTTTTCTCACATTTTAAACCTTTGTGTAATGGGAATGCACTCACGTTTATTTTTATATTTATTATTAGTTTCGATCGCATTTGGCGATCTTTTTCAAGTTTAGGCGAGTGCTTACACGTAGCATCAATATAGAATGTAAGAAAAAATGCCAAGTCGCTGGCGAGTCGAGTCTCGCAATGCACAGATACACTATAGTCGAATGTAATTGCTATGAAAATAAACGTGGTTGCATTCCGGTTATATAAAAAGTCTCAGTAAGTCAAAAAATTATAAGCTGCAAAGTCTCGAGCATCGACGTAGGGTGGCGTGTCTGTCAGCCTACTATCGGATACACTTCGGAGAGTGCGCCCAGGAGTTGCACAATCTGGTCCCACCTGCCCCTTTCTTCTATCGTACGGCTAGACAGACGCGACCAAAGCGCCACCCTTTTATGGTGGACATCCCACGAGTTAGAACCAAGCGTTTTGAGTCCACATTCCTCATACGAACTGCCAGAATGTGGAACGCTTTGTTTGAGTCTGTCTTTCCGTTAAAGTACAAAGGTGTCTTCAAATCTCGAGTAAATAGCTATCTTCTAGGTGAGCGTGCTACATCCTGGACCGCATATCTGCTTAACATCAGGCAGTGTGAAGTCAAACGCAAACCTATTTGAAATAAAATATATATATATATAAAATACTAGCTGACCTAGCGAACTTCGTTTCACCAACTCAGAAACCTTTTTTGGCTCTTGCACAACAACTTTGCTGAAGATCATCACAGTCATGATCAAATACATAGTTTACGATCCTAAGACATACATTCACTTATTATAAGAAAACATTCATTTTAAAACACACATTTTCTCGGGACGGGCATAGCACTTTCCAGATTGAGCACAACTCGTGCCCTTCTGGCAACAATCACAGGGGGAGAGCTACGTCAATTAGTGCTAGACATTCTTCGTTAGCATTTTAGCTGAAATAATCATAATGATACTGGTTCAATACCACCTCCTACAGTGTTAGACGCACCTCTAACAGTGTAGGACGTCCTCCGACAAGCTGGACTGACGATACAATTGGTATTACAAAAAAGCGCTTTTAACAGACCCTATTGAAAATTACTAGAGAAGGCCTATGTCTAGCAGTGGACGTCTTATGGCTGATTGATGACCACCTATTATAAGAATCTCGTCTAAAATAAGCTCTAAGCTTACTTCCCATGTAAAATCTAACGTCCTCAAAAACAATGGCTTCATTTAGAAACAAATCCAGGCCTGTTCCGTACTAAGTTCATTTCGCAAAAAACGAGGAAAATATTCGCTGAATCCGAGTGGGTTCCTCTAAAGCCTCCTTTCATCCTCAAATCTTTTTTAGTTGTATGGACCTATAAAATCTCTGGAAGCCATTTTGAAAGATTTTTATTATAATGCAAGACGAAAACGACTACTAAATGCGCAAGGGTCACCATTTTACATTATATTTTAAAATATGCCTAAACTATGCTAGTTCAACAGAAAAAATGCCAAGTCGATGGCTAGTTCCCATAATTAAAGACCATAAGTTCCTATTACCATATTAGATCTTGAAAATTGACCAAGTGCGAGCCGGACACGAGCACGAAGGGTTCCGTACCGTATTGGAGCCACTTAGCCCCTGTCAGGCGTCTATCGGTTGCCGTTATTAATATCTAGAAAAAAAAACCGGACAAGTGCGAGTCAGGCTCGCGCATCGAGGGTTCCGTACAAACACATTGTTTTTAATTAAAACAATTATTTTAATTAAAAACCTGTTTTAGCATGTGCTAATGAAGTTCTTTTATATGATACTCGTACCTTACATGATACGATTTACTCACTTTGAATTTTGAACCCATATTTTGTGAATTATGAGGCCCTATTTTTGTGATTTAAATAAAAATGTACAATTTTCAGATTTATTTCTATATGTGTACTGTATGACAATGCTTCTCACCAAATTTCATAGTTCTATGTCGACGGAAAGTACCCTGTAGGTTTTGATTTTTGTGAGTGCAAAATATGCGGTTTTTACGATATAAACGACTCTAACTTTTTTAAACGATAACTGAAAAGTTTTTTTTACACAACTGCAAGAAACTATAATACGTATACAGTTTAAATTTCAACTTAATATCTTTACGCGTTCCCGAGATAAAGAGTCTTGACATACATACAGAATGACAGACGGACAACAAAGTGATCCTATAAAGGTTCCGATTTTTTCCGTTTGAGCTACGGAACCCTAAAAAATGGCAAAAAAACACTTTTGTTGTATGAAAACCTCCCTTATATTTATTTTGTTCCGTTTTTGATATTTGTTGTATAGGCGGCAACAGAAATACATCATCTGTGAAAATTTCAGATCTCCAGCTATCACGGTTCATTAGATACAGCCTGGTGATAAACAGACGGACAGGGGAGTCTTAGTACTAGCAAAGAATATATAATAATACTACGTACTAGGGTCCCCCCGTGTTTACCCTTTAGGTACGCAACTATGCAACTTTTATGCCTTATGTAACTTTTCAGTTACATAAGGTTTCTTAGCATTAGTATGGCAAAGAGGAAATCTTTACACAGATTCTTACATTTCTCTCAGCCCAAGGCTCTTACTACTGATTGCCGCAATCTATGTTCATCGGTGCTTAGTTGCTTACCCTTAGCTCTTAAGATAAATCTAGACTGATAGTATTGCGTAAGCTTCTTTCATCTGTACCATATCCAGAATCCCTAAATCTCTAGAGCTGTCTTCTAAGCCAATATAAAACTTCGCTTCTCGCGTTTGCGTCGCATTCCTTTAAGTAGTCGATTTTAATTGAAACCAACAACTTGAAATTTACACCTTATGTCTCAGAAATAAAGTATATTTCACTTTGGTAGCTTCTTTTCAGAAGTGGGATTGAATGTAAATTGTTAGATTGAAATGACGAAAGACGAAGTGCGGTCTTCGGCGTTTTGAATCTGGGGTAGCGTTTAATTTTTGTATTTACATTTCTTGGCTTACTTAGATCAAAGAAAGTCGTTCTGCTAATTTAGAATATCCCGAATTTAGCCTATTTCTCTGTTTAAATGGTCTAATGAACTAGATAAGTAAAGTTGAAATTTACGTTTTAGGGATCATTTTGGGCAGTTTTGTTGGAGAGAGCGTTTGTTTCAATATTGAACTAAGTACCTACGGATTAGCAAGCGTTGTGCAAGATTTCCGTTTATTAGATGGACATAATAGTACAGTATGTATAATACTGTACTGTATCGATCATTGTTAACATTTTATTCTGTTGTATAAGTTACAAACTTATAAATCAGAAATAATATTATTTCATTGTATTGTAATCATTCACTGCTGAATATGCCTACATCAAAAGAGTGCTTATATATCATAGCCACCACGATGACCCAGGGCGGATTAGTAGATGGCTAGATGGACACGAAAAATATAAATCGCCTTATTAATAAACGCAAAGTTATTTTTGAGTGGTTAGTTTGTATTTTGTCTTTTACAAGTATTGTAAATCAAACTAATAAGTCCATTATGATGTGTATTTGGTCACCATAAACTATTTTACATTAGTTTCTTAAATAATTATCACAACTTGGATTGACTGAACTTGTGCTTTCGCCTCGAAGCGCAAATCGAGAATGATCGCACCTAAAGATTCATATTTTTACATCTCTTCAGTTTCTTTTCTTGTTTCCTAATTGGCTGTTTTAAAACTATGCCGGAAGCAGTTCTTATTAGTTAAAATGCGGCTGGTTGTTAACTCGGCCAATCATAAACCAGAGAAATGTTACCCTTACAAGTACTAGAAAATATCATTCGACATGTATATTTAAAAACCAGATTAAAATTTTATGCAACGATTAAAAATCATGACACAAGTACATTACAAATTACCAAAGAAAGAAAAAGATATAACAAGGACTAACTAGGTACTCCAACGTAATGTTTATTAATTAGCCGGAATTCGTTTCAAGTCTCTCATGTTCATCAGTATGTGAACGAATGAGATAAAAATACCTGTTTCCTATGCGAACAAAAGAGATAAATAAGTTCAAAGAGCGAGTACAAGTAACACTGTAGTACTTGACTCCATCGCTGGGGGCGCTTGAGTCGAGTACCCCATTGTTTCCCGCGCGTGGAAAAGGGTTTTTATCCTTTGAATTGGTTCTTTTTTAAGTGTCCGTGGGTTTTTTTACAGAAGTATTTTTTTATTATGAATAAGTTTACCACCACCGACATGCCTGATGGTAGCGACGTTGTGGTCGAAGATGAAGCACGCAAACTTAAAAGATATCTATTCAATCTGAATTTGACAAGTTTTAGATTAAGTATATCTCTTAGGAAACAGAAAAGCGGGAAGACTGTTCCATTTTCTGTCGAAATTATAAAGATTATTTCCTTGCATTTATAAAGAGCATCAATATATAATAAATAATAAATGCCAAGTTGACGATAAAGAGTTATGAGATTGGCAAGTTTAAATAGCAGTGGGTAGGGCACAAGCACTGAGGAGTGATGACCGCTGGGATCTAAAAGTTTTCGAGTACTATATACCGGCAATTGCAGTATTTAAGAGGTCCACCCACCACACCACACACACAAGGTAGACCGATGACCTCATTAAGACCGCAGGATCACTTTGGATGCGAGCCCTTCCCAGCCAGTCTTATTGGAACTGTCGTGGAGTCCTATGCGCAGCAGTGGACTTTCTATAGCTATAACAAACAAACAAGTAAGATAAATGCAGTGCAGAATTAATAACTACACATATTGTACTTTGTTTATTCAAAAAATGCAAGAGCAAGCATTTTCAAATTGTTTTCACGGTCTCGGAGGGAAACTATGTTCTGATTGCTTTGCATTTTTAAAATAGTGAAATATGCTTAACTAAGATTTCAGTTTCCATTTAAATGTTTGTTAAAAGATTCTGTGTATGCATATTTTGTAACTAGTTAAAAATAAATATTGATAATAATCTTCGACTATGTACCTTTTTTTTGTTTTTTTTTTTACCAGGGGAAATTTTTTAAAGATACCACCGCACCTCGGGACAGGCGGGTGGTTATGTGGGAGTCCCCGCCCATTGCTGGACAGTATACCCACCAAAACCCCTGGATGTCCCGCCACTGCGCTTGGTGTCGGGGCTACGGGCATGCGTTCGCACTCCTCCGCGGCACCCGACAGCACTGGCCCAAACCGGGCCCCACCTCGGAGCGTAGGCTCCCTCCAGAATGACTATGTGCCGAACACCACACACATCGTCATCCCCCATCGACTATGTACCTAGTCGCATAAACAAATAAATATATTTCTTAAAAATTGAAAAGACCACGGCACTTTTAAGATCGAATAAAAGTGACATGCGTCCAACGTTTCATACCGATTTTCATCGGATCGTCAATCCATCTGGTAGACATCCTACGCTGCATTCTTCGGTAAGTGGGTCTCCATTCAACAAATGTATGGTCCCAACTTCCAACAGTTCTGCACGCTCGCGCTGTCCTGTCTACTAGCACTTGAAAACATAATGTTTGTTTAATTTTTGTGTGATCAATATGCTATGTACTATACATGGTATTTTTTTTAGCCATTATTACTGATAATCAGAAGTAAAAAATCAAGAAAAAAATCCTTGCTTATACTGTTTTTTTTGTACACCTTGTTAAACGCCTATGAAGTCGTTGTAACTTAATTATTATTGAATATTTGACTCCCAAACTTCGAGCAAATATTTATCTAAAGTCAAAATCGTGCAAAAAAGTGTCTGAGGCAAAACTCTGCCCTAGCTACGTTGTGGGCAGGCTTTTTAGTTTGGCAATTGCAAGCCGACTACAACGAAAGTGCTCGGTTACAAGCACTAATTGGGTGAAATAACGTCGAAGTGAAATAATCGAAGTCGGTATGTATGACGACGCTCGGACATTTTTTTACTACTTTTACTTAGGCATTGTGGCTCTGTAAATATTTGCTCGAAGCTCCCAAACCACATTATTTTTTTTTGGAGTTTGCATATTGATGATTTCTTTATGAGTGGTTGGGTAAAAACGTCCTATTACTTACTGTCACTGCTCGCTACCGCCTCGTCATCTCCAAGTAAAGTAAATTGTGTCATAAATACCTAAGTGGTGCGGAGTGTGATAGCCCTATTAGTTCCGCCGCTCGAAGCAAAGAGGCAAGGTTAGGGCTGCCATGCGACAGGCTTTTTGGGGGTTTTTATGGGTTAAAACACCCTCGTTGTTTCTGGCATCAGAAGTCTATTGTTGAACATATACCTTCCCTATACCCTATATCTCTAAAAATGAAAATGAAATGAAATGATCTGCTTTGACGCGGCTCGCGACCATAGCGCGATCCTGCAGTCTTGATGGCAAAATGGTCATCCGTTTACCTTGTGGGTGAACGTCCTACGCTGTGCTTAGAAGTACATGGTCTTCTTTACAAAAATCTTCAACCCGATCAGTCATCAGTCTTCCGTGCTATGTGCTGTGGCGGGCTACTGCCGTTACAACTTACCAATTCACTAACTAAGCCACGTCAGTTACATTGATTCTTCTACGTACCTCATTCCTAGGGAACGCAATACCCGGATACCCAGATCCCGAAATACCTGGATCCCGGCTGCTTTTACCGGGATCGAATTGCGATCGAAATTTAACCAAGATACCGGTCTTCTATCACCGGTACCTTGGTCAAATTTCGACCGCCGGATTATCAAAAATCAAAGATTCATCAAAGAATCATTTTTGCGTATTAACGCTTAAAGTAGTGAATAGGGTAGTTGACAAATTTCACAATTTTTAATCGGTACGGTTATTTAATTCATTTGCCAACTTCACACGGTAGCAGCAGACTACAGTAACACTACAACTACTTACGCGTAAGTTATAGCAGCGTTTGCCTTCGTGACGACTCTATATACATTGTTGACATGTTTATTTTTAAATGATTGTGCAATGATAATAATTTAATCTATTTGTATTTTTTGAATTTTATTTTTATTTTTACGATTGTAAAAGAACACTAATGTATCTCTATACTGATATTATTAATCCAAATATTATTATTAATGCTATGGATAATGACTTGTAACAAAATGTTATCAATAAATTGATTATGATTATAGTCTGCTGCTTCGGCAGCGAACACTCGCCTACGAGATTAAACTTCAATGTATCAAAACATGAATTAGTGTAGAAAATCAGTTAAAAACTATAATTAATGGCAACAGAATGTTTAGATGTGCACATGGGTTTATGATAAGTTGAATACGAAATCGATACATGAATTTTGATAAAATATGAGAATTAGTTTAGAGCATAAGATGAATTTTGCATTGCTACTGTTTCTATACGTTTAAATAATATACCTTAGCCAAAAGCTTTAAATTATGTCATTCTTATGTTTTTTAGGGTTCCGTACCTCAAACGGAAAAAAACGGAATCCTTATAGGATCACTTTCTTGTCCGTCTATCCGTCTGTGTGTATGTCAAGACTCTTTATCTCGGGAACGCGTTAAGATATCGAGTTGGAATTTAAACTGTATACGTATATCTATGATCTCTTGCAGTTGTGTAAAAGAAAATCATCTCAGTTATCGTTTTAAAAAAGATAGAGCCGTTCATGTCGTAAAAAACCGCTAATTGTGACACTCACAAAAATCAAAACCTACAGGGTACTTCCCGTTGCACACATATAGGAATAAATCTGAAAACTGTAAATTTTTATTTAAAACACAAAAAATAGGGCCTCAAAACTCACAAAATATGGGTTCAAAATTCAAAGTGAGTATATCGTATCATGCAATGTATCATATAAAATAGCTTTATTAGCACACGCTAAAACAGGTTTTTAATTATTTTAGCAATGTGTAATTGTCGATGTATGACGAGAAAAGTGAAAAAAAAAACTTTTTTGTCGATTGTTATAGTAAAGAGATTTTAACAACTTACTTCCCAATTTTGTGGAATTTTCTGAATTTGTACGGAACCCTCGGTGTGCGAGCCTGACTCACACTTGTCCGGTTTTTCTTTTTGAAAAATACGTCGTCAATTTTGGTGGTCAATCCCGCCAATTCCTGGATTGAAAATTTCGACCGGGATTGCACTCTCTACTCGCCAAATAAACGCCAAATCACGCATCACTAACCTTTCGACCGCGTATGTAACCGTATTTTGTAACTGATTACAAAAGAAGAAAATTTTCTCTTTTCTCGTTACCCAGTTAAATATTTAAATGGACTTTTCACCGTGAAAGAATTTTATTCCTATTTTATAGTAAAGTTACCAAAAACGATTTATATACTAGCCGTGAATGCGGCGGCGGCGGCGGCGTCATAAGACCGTTAACTCCTTGCGTGATCAGAAATCCAATTTTTTTGCGGTTGTGTTTTTTTTCCAATGATATATAATAATTTAAAAGTACCGCCTGTGCCTTAGCTAGGCTAGGCATTTTGTACATCCTTGAAGGTCTCTTTCATACTGGTGGTAACCCTAGCCTAGACGGAAGTTGCGGAACATTGCAGAAGCTTACATTAGGTTCGAGCGGAACTCCGCTTGTCTAATACAGATGGCGCCATGGCTACACACAGTATACGTTACAGTTATTTAAATTATTTAAACTATAAATAATTATAGTCTTACAATTTTCTATTTAGCTATAGCTAATTAGGTTGAGATTAAATTACTTTTTCATCACATCTATTCGAAAAGTTTTGCCTTTAAGTGCGCCCAAAAGTGGTGTTTTCTATAAGGAACTTTATAAATGCGCCGGAATTATCTTTGCCGCGCATATTTTGAATTTCGAAGTATTTGTAATGTTAATGTTCAGCGCCAAGAAAATGAATGAAAATAATGTAAATATAAGTTCTCATTTGTTTTATCATTAGATACCATTTAATTTCAAGTTACTGTACGTTTTATTAAATAATAATGTTACAATAAAATATGAGGCGCCTTTTATTTTATCATAGAGGTGATGAAAAGTAGAGTGTACCACTTGGGCGCAAAATATATGTTTGGCTCGTGTGACGTACTTTGAATCCCTCGTTACGTTCAGGATTCTTCTAAAGAATCCATCACTACGCTCGAGATTCTACTAAAGAATACCTCACTTCGCTCTGGATTCAAAAAAGCGCCTTCGCCGTAAAAATATTATATTGCTTCCATATGATACAATGTATTATTTACTACTATTTAGTACGCTTACGGTATCTAGTAGATAGTGTTAATTTTTAAATCCTTTGTTATATGATACTGTAATGATATGGAACTTAGCAGTTTTTTAAAAATCCTCAAGTGAGCATATTTGAGCGAATTATTCAAAATTGGACACTATCTGTTGTTCCATTTGTAGCGGAAAATAATTATGTAGCTAAATAATTTTGAATATCTTTTTGAAAATGGTTTTCTGGGCCAAAAATAACTAAAACGAAAAGTTTTGCAACTGCTCTATGCTGTGTTTAATTGAACGTTCTGGCTAACGATGCTATTGTTATGGCCAGCCGCATTTTAAGGCTTAACTTTCTCCGTATAATATATACTTTGTTGTTAGATTGTACGCTATTAAAAATTTTGCTGTGGTTTTTAACAGCTTAGCTTAGTTTAACCTCATCTGGTTTTAATAGTTTGTAAATGAACAACCTATTTTTAACCGACTTCAAAAGGAGGAGGTTATGTGTTAAAAATACATACAGACGTATGTATTTTTTTGTGTATGTTCATCGATATTTTCGCGATTGTGAACCGATTTAAAAAAATATATTTTTAGTTCGAAAGATCTCTATTGAAATCTAAATTTTATTGGAATTGGCTGAGCCGTTTTTGTAAAATCTACAATAATGATAAAAAGCTATAAATCGATTCGAGCGAACTATTCGAATTTTGCACACGATTCAATTTGGTTTGCCAATTTTTGACAAAATTAATTATCAACAGTAAAAAAACCTAAAATAAAAGTAATATTGAGCCCAGACCATGCTTTAAAAACCTATACTTAAGTTCGACAAAGAAATCAGCTGCATAGAATAGGAATCTTTGAAATTTTGACTTTGTAAAAAAATATTTCCTTAATTTATTTTTGTTTCTATAGCTGCCATTTTTCAGAGCAATGCCATTAGCATTCGATCTTTTATACCTAACCAAGCTGTAATATTATATTATCATTAGTAATATTATATTATTATTTGTAAATAGCGCAATCATTTAACAAACCAAATAAAGCTAATATTCAGGTAGGTACTGTACATTACCTAACCCTATACATTTGAATACATAATAATTAAAATTGGATTACACGATACTTACGTACAACATACAGAGACACACAAATTGTCCTTAAATTTCTATCTATGTTTAAAATTTTTTTCACTATTGGAAAGCTACACTATCTCCCGTGAACATGGGCTTTATCATCTTTTCAAAAAAAATAGGGATCCTTACTATTTGTCTGCTTTACCCAATCGTACCCGGGCGAAGCCGGGACGGGCAGTTAGTTACATATTATCTTTGTGCCGAATTTCTGTGTAATAAGATTGTACCAGTAAAGGTCGTCTTAAAATCATTCATATATGATATCTTCAAAAATAGCTCTGTTGAAATAATATAAAGATCTTGTATAAAACAATCTTTGCCAATAACAAAAGCTTATTAACATTATTAAGTGAACAAAAGTACGCATATCTTTGTATACCATAAAACCAAATAAATTAAGCGAGTCGGTTTTGATTTTTTCCCCGACAAAGAGAACCCAGCGAAGTTAGCTCTTTGATCCGACACTAGAGAAGGGAAACGTTATCTTGGTCTTGATTTTGTAGATCAATTAAAACAATATTTATTTCGTCACAAAAGTTGTATGTATTAAATACTAATAGAACAATGAAATGAATTTCCGCGTAATCAAAAGCAATATGTAGAAAAATTAAAAAAATATTTTTTCGCCAGGGCACATAACGAAGGGGTCCGAACCCGATGGGTCGTCAACGTTAGGCCCATCACGGATCACCCACATCCACACGTGTGGATGTGTGGGTGATCCGTGATGGGTCTAGATCTGGAGA
Source organism: Hypomecis punctinalis (assembly GCA_949316475.1). Classification (NCBI taxonomy): domain Eukaryota; kingdom Metazoa; phylum Arthropoda; class Insecta; order Lepidoptera; family Geometridae; genus Hypomecis; species Hypomecis punctinalis. The sequence goes on from OX438814.1 coordinate 21,011,651, forward strand.
CAGGGAACAATGATATAAAAGTGATGAAGCCTGTGTTAAACAGTGCATGAAGTGTGTGCTAACCAAGAAAAATCGAAATTTGTTCTGCGACTTTTGTCAAAACTCAAAAAAAAATAGCTGTTCCATACATTTTGTCGAAGGTGAACGATATCTTTCTATGAAACAACAACTTTTTTTTGAGAATTGACAAAAGTGGTTGAACAAAAGTTGCTAGTTTTGATGTACAGAATAAGCCCCTAAAAGGATGCTAATTGAATAGAAATAACCCTGTATATACTATGTATAAAATGTAGGAAAAAGTGTGAAAAAATTTCAACAGAGAAAAAATTAAATTTCATTGCGTGATATTTGATTTACACACCAATATCTTATTGTGTGTTCCGGTATCGCAACTGGCCGTATGGTCTCGTTTTTATTGTCTTTTTTTGCCAGAAACCAAATATAGGAATTCAATTTGGACCCATAACTTCATAAATTGCTGCCATAAATTTAAAAGATAGAACACCAATAAATTAAATAAAACCCATTTATTGTTTTTAGCACCAAAAATGTCAATTTCAATTTATTGGGTGTCATTATTCAAAATTGATTTTGAAATACGTTGTTTTTTGCAATATAGGTATTCAAAACCAATTAATCTACAATGTTTTGTTTAGTTTGTGTGTGGGATCGTTTTTGCTGGCGATATTAATTTGTATCAAATACTAATTGGAAAGTGATTTTATTGCCACAACAATATTATATTAGATACTTCATACCGATGTTCAGTACGGGACATTTTATGTTTTTATCAACCTTGACAATCTGTCTTTCATCGGTTTGTTATGCCCTGATCAGGATTGATGCAACTCGATCAAAACATTGACATAATGAAGAATTTATTGATCTCGTGTTATCAGATTTTGCGCGATTAGTCCCGTACGTAAGCCCCGTGATGTAAGAATTACGAAGTAAAATATACCTATTTCGTTTAAAAATTCTTAGACTAAGTCAAATAAATGAGGTAAATTACTTTGTCATAAGAATATGTATTATAATTAGAATAGCTAGAGAAATAAATAAGGTCTCACAAATAAGAATCAATTTTTTTGCAATCCAGGACTGCCTAATAAAAGTCCCCATTCAAGTCTTGAGAACATTTCTTTGTAAGCTCATCACTATTGGTCTGTTGTTAGTGTAGACGACAAAGGGATTGCAATAATAGAACTCAGAGCAATGGAAGGTTTATCAAGGCTTCTTTTTCTTAGGCCTTCGTACTCGTTTCATAAAGAAGTTCAGTTATGTTTCAAACGTGGTATAAATTATTGTAAGCTTTGTGATTATGTATTATTTTCATTGACTAAATAAGAAAATTGAAATCATTGCCATTGTAGGACGTCCATTGCTGGAAATAATTTTCTCATAGATTTGTTTATACAGGATCCTAGGTATTAAACGCAAAACCTCTTAAGGGCGGGTCTAGTACATCTGGACAAACAACTTTTGGAAAATCACGAAGAAAAAATCAACTTTTCTTACAAAAAGTTCGTCAACACGCGGCAAAATAATTTTCGAAAGTAGTAGTACAAAAATTGTCTGTCTAGATGTACTAGACCCGCTCTTTAAATGTTTTGTGTTTAATACCTATGACCATGTATACAAGGTGTTAAAATGTTGATTTCAAAGTGTATGAAGCTAAAGAGTATACCTACTTATACGTATAAATATAACCCACTTTTACTATTGGATCCAGAAAAAAAAAAGATCCGTGTCTGTGTCTCGAGTAAACTACAGTACATCATTCAGAAAAGAACAAAAAACAATCGTTACGTACAATACAAAGAATAAAATTGCCAAAGCCTTGTAGGGTCATTTGTATAACTTACAGAACATGTTTTTTTTTTTTTTTTTTTTTATTTAATTGTTACACTCCACAGACTCCAGGGTCTGTGCTTTTTAGGATATACATTAAGAAAAAAAGATTGAACAATATTGCTTGGAAAGGCTTAACAAAAGGACCTTAAATCTAATAAAATTAAAAACAAACTTTAAACTACGTTGATTTTACATAATATCATTTTACAAATGACTACTTATACCGCGCAGAGCCTCCATCACCGCCGCGTTTCGGTCTTTAATGGCCATCTTTAAATTATAGTCTACGATGACCTTGGGTGACGCAGCCGTCGCACGCCGCACAAAGTGGCTGATAGCGTCTTCCTCGTTGTCTGCGAAGTAAGTGAAGGACCTGGTGTGCCGTGAAACTGCTACAGAACATGTTACTAACCTCCTCATCCCGACGTTTCGGCCGAGTTGCATCGATCTTGTTCACGGGTAGACAGGAATGGAAACAGCTGGTATATAATAATAATGTGCTCAAATCGCGATCCCCTGTCTGTCTGTCCCTATGTATGCGTATATCTTTAAAACTACGCAACGGATTTTGATGAAGTCTGTTTTCAATAGATAGAGTGATTTAAAAGGAAGGTTTATAAGTATAATACACCTGTGCGAAGCCGGACGGGCACCTAGTTACCTAACAATAAAAGTTGCAATAGATTAATGAGTGTGGAATAATAGTCATTAGAGTATTTTTTATTTTTAAGATATTACATTAAAAAAATTGCAACAGACATCTTCTTAGTAAGCGTCTTACATTTTAAACAGCATCTCATTCTAACACCGGACAAGATGTATCCAAAATTTTCTACGTACTTTTCCAAAGTCTACGTACTTTTTTACTTTACGTAACTTACTATTTATCATAATAACTGACAATAGTAGCATCAAATTGGCGCACACAACCCTTTACCGTAACAACCACAAAACACATTACACGAACCCTCACATTTCCTTCACAATGGATTCCATGTTTATTTATTACCAAACTCCGATACAAATATTCGAATACGCACGAAAAATACCATCAGAACATTACTAAACCTCGCAGGAAACCATGCTTATAGAAAACAACCATATTTTTAGGAAGAATCGTTGATATTCTGAATAGAAAGATGTTCAAACTTAAATATTGTGGCGTTGCATCAATAGCAACGTCCGTTTGACAAACGCGAGGTCGTGTTCAAATCCCGGTTCCGTACCAATAAGTTATTTGGAATTTATGTAATGAATTTCACACCAGTTGCTTTTCGGTGAAGGAAAACATCGTGAGGCAATTTGCTTACGTCCGTAGAAGAAATTCGATGGCGTATGTGAATACACTAACCCGCACTGGGCCAGCGTGGTGAAGGCCTGCGTCCTGCAGTGGACTATTTAAAAAGCTGGTACAGTACAGTACATAAGTTAGCGGTAGAGTCTAAAGCTTACGACAAAGTTTCACTAGATGTTTTCACCGACTTCCAAGTAAAGCGGCAGTCAGTAGAACCTAACCGCAGAGTACTAACATACATTTCAGGTATCGTAGTGTGTGATTCTCCATGTACTTACTTACATATATGTATGTGAAATACTCTAAGTAATTGTTATTATATACTACGGGACTAATCGCGCACTAAAATTACGAGATAAATAAATACCTCATCATCTCGACGTTTCGGCCGAGTTGCAACGGGTAGACTCCCGTTGAGTCTACCCGTGACCGCGGTCGATGCAACTCGGCCGAAACGTCGGGATGATGAGGTGTTTATTTATCTCGTAATTTTAGTGCGCGATTAGTCCCGTAGTATATAATAATAATGTGTTCAAATCGCGAAAGTTTAAAAACAACATCTAAGTAATTGTTTAGCCATGTCATAAGCCTGCTTTAAAAATGACACTAAAATACTTCTAATCCTGCGGCCTTATTTTGTAAGCGCTCTGACGTTCGGCTTCGCTTTTTCTCCTGCTCGCGCCAGTTACTCACGCCGCGAGAGCGAGCGGGAGGAAAAGCGCAGCCGAACGCCAGAGCACTTACAAAATAAGGCCCCAGGTCAGAAAATACAAAATACAAAAAGACATGGCACGGCGTCGTATCGTTGTTTTTGGAAAACTATCATAAAAATAATTGATAAATATTTATACGAATATATAAATAAAATACAAACCTCTATATTTCTTTCTTTTTTCATTTTTGGAAATCCGTTACAAACAAAAGGAACTTCTATTATTCTCCATTTTATTAATATCGAGTATGCTTCGGCATCTGCGTTTTACATCCATGGCAAGAGTGGCGAAAAAATGTGTATAGAAACGTATAGGGTTGTACCTTATTTTCGGTGTTCACATGTGCGACCGCTTTGATGTAGCGTCGAGCAGAGATTCCTCCAGGTTATTTACAGCTTCTTTGTGCTGGAATTGCGGCTGAAATTTCAGGAAAGCGTGCGTTTCGGATATCCTACACCCGTTTGGGCGATATCTACGCGACGCGGAAAAAGGCGGCGAGATTGTGGTCACAGAGTTTTGTAAAATTATTGCTTGGCGTTTTTGTATTTTGTGGATTGCTTCTAAGTATTTAAGCTACGAAATTGTAGAGAATATTTTGGAAAACATGCAGCTCTTTATGTTGCCATTTTGTGCGTTCTTTGTCTTGTGTTCAAAGGTATAATTAAAACTTTGCCGGTCATGCTGATATTTGAAAGATGTATATTTTTTTCTGGATTTGGGTACTAGTTGTCTTTGTGTGTGTTTTGTGGCTTTTTCTACTTAAATAATTCTAGAAGGGACTATAAATATGTTTTTTTTTAGATAAAATACTTTGCTGTAGATGTTAGGTCTAGCGTCTGTTTTTTGTTTATCCTTTTTTAGCTTGCCTAAAATTGTAAACGAAATATTGAAAAACATGCAACTTTTTTTGTAAGAAAATTTAGAAAAACGTGCAGTACTTTAAGTTGTAATTTTTTTGTGTTCTTTGTCTTCTGTTCACAAATACTAAACCGATACCGACCGTGTAGATATTTAGAAAATGTGTTTTTAAAATTATCTGTTTTAAGTTTGGGTATTAGTTGTCTTTGTAACTTTGTATGTGTTTTGTGACACTTTCTACTCACGTAATTCTAAGACAGACTACATATTATGTAAAATGAGCAAATTATATGATTTATCAAAAAAAAAACTTATATGTGTACTTATATATATTGATTGATAAAACTTATAATTTGCTCTAGATGTTACTTTTAGCATCTGTTTTTTGATTATCCTTTTTTAGCATGCAGGTTATTTACAGCCTTCTTTGTGCTGGAATTGCGGCTGAAATTTCAGAAAAGCGTGCGTTCGGATATCCTACACCCATTCGGGAGATACTCGTATCTACGGCTCGCGGAGAAAGGCGGCAGTCGTTCGAGATTGTGCTCGAGGATTTTTGTAAAGTTATTGCGTGGCGTTTTTGTGTTTCGGTGTTGGAATTATTGCGACTGCTTTTGAGAATTCAAGCTACGCAATCATTAAGAATGTTATTTTATTTTATTTATTTATTAAAATCAACAGCCCTTAAAAAACATTACATTAACTTAACAACTAAACTTAAGGCCAATAACTGATTTATACTATGTTACCAATATATTTTTATGCAGTTTCACAACATAATTATACCTAATACTTATTATACATATTGTGCTGTTTATTAGTGTGTGTGTGTGTGTATGTGTGTGTGTGTGTGTGTGTGTGTGTGTGTGTGTGTGTGTGTGTATGTGTGTGTGTATGCATTTACGTTATTTACATTTACATAATTATTTTAAAATACATTTATTTAAACATACAAATATCATATTATACATTTATGCTTTAACTGTGTCATGCAATATTTGATACACCTCTTTTTTAAATCTCTCTTTTTTAGTATGAAAAATGTCAATTAAATTATTAAATTTCATGTTATATGTTCTATGTAAGCGATTGACAATTGAATTTTGTGCATAGTTCGTGCGAGAATGCGATACAGCAAACAATTTAGTATGCCTAGTGCGAGTCATTGGAGTACACAAACTCAGGATGTTCCTGGATAGGTCTGGATTATCTAAATATCCATTACACAGGCCATGTAAAAAGGTCATATCCAAAACTGTGCGTCTATTTTCAAGGCTAGTAAGTAGGTGATACTTGCAAGAGTCTTCCTAGTTAGTAGAATATTTCTGAGCTCTATAATTAAGGTGTTTTATGAATTTATGTTGAATGTTCGTTGTTATGATATAATTTATGTTTTTATTTATTTGGATGTGTATATGCATACGCAACGAGTTAAATTTAGCTTTGTGTGTCTGCCTCTTTTACCAAACATTTACAGAGCCACAGTCTCTAGGTGAAAGTAGTAATAAAATGTCCGATCGCTGTCATACATACCGACTTGGCTATGTACATTAAATAATTCATAATTACTCGTTTTTTCGAATCTCGACGTTGAGTCATCTAATTAGTGTTTGTAACTGAGCACTTTGGCATCGCACAGCATTGTTGTCGGCTTGCAATCGCCTTACAACTAACTAAAAAGCCTGCCTACTACATAGCTTGGGCAGAGTTTTGCCTCGGACACTATTTTTGCACGATTGTGACTCTATAGATATATGCTCGATGATCTGCCCACTATGACGTGACCATGCTAAAAACGTGTGAGGCAGAAAAATATTCTCTGTAGTAAAAAGTATAGGACTTCGTCCATTAGATCGTTTCACCGAGCAGCACGGTTGCGTGAGATAAACAGAGAGTTTCGTGACCAGCAAAAAAAAATCCCGAAAGTATTGTAGACGACCTCATCCTACCATCCCCTTTTTAGAACAGGACATGTTAAACTCCACATTACTACCCATATACTGTCGATATTCCTTCGGTGCGTACGAATTAGTTTGACTCAACATGTCTGATTCGTACTGCTATACGCCAGGGAATAGAACAGTCCATGCTTTTGTGTTTCCTAAGAGATATAATCTAAAGCTTTTCAAGATCAGAGTGATTAGGTATCTTTTAGCTCTGGGTGCTTCATCTTCGACCTCAACGTTGCTTACCATCAGGCGAGTTAGTAGACGAGCGCGGACTTATTCGCGCTAAAAATATAAAATTAAGTACGTTGATGGAACGTAGTAGTGAGCATTGTAGAGCGTAGGTGATAAGTACGTTCCTGACATGTTATGAAATGTTATAATGGCAGGCTCCTTGATGCGGTGCTGCGTTGCGACATCAGATAAACTTGGTCTAAATTTACTTTCCAATTCCATAATACATTATCATCATTTTTAAAACTTAGGCACGTAAATCTGGCCTCGGGAATTACCCATAAGGTTCTTGTATGTCAAAAATCTTCACACCTTCCTTGTCAGTGGACAACAAACAAGAACCTTATGGGCAATTCCCGAGGCCACATTTACGTCCCTAAGTAAATCTTCTTCTTCTTGTCAAAAATCATTTTTGACATACAAGAATCTTTAGGGGCAATTTCCGAGGCCAGATTTACGTGCCCAAGTTTTAAAAATGATGATAATGTATTAATTACAGTAACAAACTAATGAAGATACCTTTGGTTTTATAATATAAGTAAAATAAGAATGTAATTATTTTATTCTTCCTCACTATTTTACTAATATTATAAATTATTTTAGTATTTTCATTAGTTTGTTACTCTTTCACGCCGCAACAGAGCAACAAATTGACTTGATTTTACATACGGATATAGCTCAAAGATTGGAGAATAGGTACAATTTATGTTCCTTTATATCTCGGACAAATGAAATGTTCCTATATGATGTTAGGACAAATGTTAAAATATACCTACGCGGGTGGAGACGCAGACAAATACTTGTAATTCTATCATCATCCTTTCGCGATTTGAACACATTATTACTACGTACTACGGGACTAATCGCGCATTAAAATTACGAGATAAATAAATACCTCCTCATCCCGACGTTTCGCCCGATTGCATCCGAGTTGCACCGACCGTGGTCATGGGTCTACCCGTGACCACGGTCGATGCAACTCGGATGCAATCGGGCGAAACGTCGGGATGAGGAGGTATTTATTTATCTCGTAATTTTAATGCGCGGTTATTCCCGTAGTATAAAATAATAATCTATCATCATCATCATTATCAGCCGTAGGACGTCCACTGCTGGACGTAAGCCTCCCATATAGGTTTCCAATAAGCCCGGTTGGAAGCGGGAAGCATGGCAAAGGGACCAATAGTCTTTCCACCATAACATCCCTTCGAAGAGAAAATAAGGTAAGGAATGACAATGACAGCTGACTTTAAAAGTGGATAAAATGGTTTTCTCACCTTGCCATGTTACCCGGGCTGGGGTCTTAATAATATCGTCGGTCCACCTGGTCGGTAAATGTCCTACGCTGCGCTTGCCGGTGCGTGGTCTCCATTCGAGAACTTTGCTGCGCCATCGGCCATCAATACGGCTATATTATCAGTATGTATTCTATAATTTTGTTCAAAAATTGCGCAATATACTAGAGCCCATGCAAACACTCATTATCTTGGTTTATAAATAATGGACCCTCTCTGTAGTCAGCGAATTCAAAATTGCTAAATCGACCGCGCGATGTAAATGGCCATAGAACAAATAGATACAGAGAGAGCGCCTCGTATCATCTCTTGCGTTTCTAGAACAAGAACATATTGATCAAAAACTTACTAACAAATTGCATTAAATTTCCAGAAAAAGCGCACAGTTATGTTAGTTCCTCGATTGCAAAAAGGCAAACATTTCAATTTAATTTAGGTTTAAAATGACGAATGGCAATGATTTTTCATAGATTTTAACTTAATCAGAAGTAGCTAATAGTTAATTTATTTCATATTAAATAGAAATTAATGAAACTTATCTAATCTAAAGAAAAAATAAAACAGAGGAAATAAATAAATAAATTACTCATCGCACGACGCTAATGGCGTATGGCGTATCTTCCTATAGTTATCTGCTATAACGACCCTTCGCGTTTCCACAGTGGGGTAATTATTGTGTTACCTTTTTAAAAAGGGTTTTGTAATCGACTGGTAATCTTTTTATAGGGTTCAGTCTATTAATTTGTATTAATTAAAACGCTGTCGCATTATCATCATCAACAACTCAACCATAAAGTGTTTACTGCTAAGTAAAGTACATTCGTACAGGCCGCGTAGCTAGCTCAGCTGGACTAGCATACGCACCACGACATCATTTTATCGTCGTGTTAAAACGAGACAGAGTCATGGGTAAGTATAAATCAGTCACTTTTTCAGTCATCACTTGTATAAGAGTTTATAAACCGCCATAAGCATAAAGCATAAATCATAGAAAAATAATAAACCACTTTAGAACTTAAATAAAACCGGTTCAATTTAAGGGTTAGTTTTCGTCATCAATATTAAGCAACGGTCATCATGGTCAATTTCCAGATGGGTGACCGCTAGAGGCATTTCCTTGGCACTAACCTGACTTAAATGATGTGTTGAACTGTTGAGTTCACTCTTATAATTTGTTAATCATATTAAAATCTGCAAGTGATTTAAAAATCTAGAACAAAACACCATACAAGCTTCGTCGTTTCAAAGTTTCGAGTTTTCAAAAAGTTAAAGGACGCCCACTGCTGGACATAGGCCTCCCCTGTTGTTATCGAATAAGACCGCTTGGAAGTGGCTTGCATCCAGCCAGATCCTGCGGTCCTGGTGAGGTCATCCCTCCACCTAATGGGTGGTCGTCCTACGTTGCGCTTGCCGGTACGTGGTCTCTACCCGAGAACTTTTTAACTTCATTAGTCGTCCGTGCTATGTGCTCTGTTCACTGCCATTTCAACTTGCCAACCCGCCGGGCTATGTCGGTAACTTTGGTTTTACTACGGATATCCTCATTCTTAATTCAATCTCGCACGCTATACGAGCTTACTGGGTAGGATCTTATTATCAGATACTACGGTACGGATAATATGGTACTCGTAGGTAAATTTTCCTTAAAAGCTAACTTCATCAAAACTTCCGGCGGCGAGACTCGCCGACCAACTAATCTCATGTTTTACTAAACTCGGTGCCCGCGTCATCACTAAAATGTAGGAAAACTACTTTAAAACTTTAGCCGAGAACATTGCATCTGCAGAAATTTTTAACAGACATGAGAATAAACCATAAAGTATGGTATAAAATAATTGGCCAAGTGTGACTTGGACTCCCGCAGGAAGGGTTCCGAAGCCCTCCTTATGTTTTATTTTCATTTAATTATTTATTTATGAAGGAAAAATACAACTAAATATTCTGTACATATTTCAAGCATCTTCTTGAAGTGAACATTTAACTAACTAACTATGAATATTTCAAGCATCTACCTGCCACTATTATTAATATCGAGCAATAAACGGCTTAAAATTCAGGTTTAATGTATGGGAGCCCTTAAATATTTATTTATTCTGATTTTAATATAAATTTGTTGTTATAGCGGCAACAGCAATTCGTCATCTGTGAAAATTTCAACGTTCTAGCTTTCACCGTTCATAAGATACAGCCTGGTGACATACAGACAGAAGAACAACGCAGTCTTAGTAATAGGATCCCGTTATAACCCTTTGGCTACGGAACCCTAAAAACCACCAGCCATCATCCATCCGAAGACAGATCGTGCCGAATTTTGCTTACTAAGCTTCGGTGATGACTGTAAATTAGTCAAACTACGCAATGAGCAAGCGTTACAATGATGAACCAGAGAATGCTGTAGCAATTTTTTTTTTTATTTAATTTCTTCTATTTTTACATTTCGCCATTATAACTAATGGTGTACCAACCTAATACCTTGTAATTTAATTTCGTCCACTTTTTACATTTTACCATTACAACCGGTTACTAGAGAGGTTCGTCCGGGTTTTTAATCCGGGTAAGTGGCGCTCTTCCGGGCAGGTGGCCGGCGCGGGAAATCACCCGGATGTGCGGGATCGTGACCTTTCCCGATATCCGGCCTGGACGAGGTAAAAACTGCTGAGCAAAAAGTTATCATTGAGTTAACTAAATTCTGGTTCAACAATTTTGAGTTGAATAGGGATGTGTTTTCTTTAGTCATAATGGAATTGTAACATTGTCGTGACGGCCTCTATTGATCAGTTGTTAGTGAACCTAATTCCTGGGTCAAAGAGGCGTGGGTTCGATTCCCACCCAGGGCAATATTTGGCTCAGGCGCACAATTACCCTTTCTCGAAATGTCTACCGCTCAAAAAATGTCCCTTTCGCAAAGTGTCTCTTTCTCAAAAGGTCCATTTCGCACAATGTCCTTTTCGAAAAATGTCCCTTTTTCACAATGTCCCTTACGAAAAATGTCCCTTTCTCACACTGTCCCTTTCGTAAAATGTCCCTTTCGCAGAATGTACCTTGGAGCCTCAGTGACTCTGTTTGACGTGTTGTCAGTGCATATGCATGTGATGAAGAAAATTTTTTTTTTAATAAATGCATTGTCATCGGTCTTTGATAGTTGTGCAAAGTTTGAAGAAAATTTGAAGCTCAAAGTATGTCAAAATTGAGCTTACTCAAAGGAGTTGGCACACATACACACATACACAGAGACACACACATACACAGAGACAAACACATACACAGTGGCACACACACATACACATGTGACGCACATAGGTGTTTGCTCTGTGTCTGGGTGTTATTTAGGTATTATCTATAGAAGTATGTATTTAAAATATCTATATGTAGGATATCAGTATCTGGCAGCCATATCACAAGCTTGGCTTAGTTTGTAGTCAGAGACCATGGTTAATAAATCAACAAAAATGTGAAAAGTACTACATCGATCTGTGCAAACTATTCGAATTCTGTACATAATGGTTGAAGTCAGTTATGCCAATTTTTGGAAAAAAATAATTATTGAGTTTTAATATGGATAAGTGGCGTTAATCCTTGCAGGTGGCCGGCGCGGGAAATTACCCGGATATGCGGGATTTTGACCTTTCTCGATATCCGGGCAGATATCAATCCGATGCTGAGCAGAAAGTTATCATTGAACGAATATTCCGGTAGAAGAATTTTGGGATGAATAAGGATGTATTTTTAGGTTATTATAAGGACATAAAATTTTGAGAAAATCTTTGCTCACTCAACTCACTCATCACTGAAAAAGTTTGCTGTATCATCCGGAAGGTAGGTATGCCACGTACCCGGAAGAAACTGTAAAACTCGATTATAATTATACAAGCCAACAAGTTTTTTTATTATGTTTTCGTATTTAAAAACTATAATAAAGGAATACAGATACATAATAAGGCTATATTTGCCCACCAACTCGCCTAATGGAAAGCGAAGTCGAAGCCAAAGATGGAGTATGTAGACCTAGAAGATACCTATTCACTCTTGTCTTAAGATATCCAGATTGTAATTATCAGTTAACAATGACGGAGGCAGGGCATTCCATAACTTAGCGGACCGCATTATGAAGGAAGAAGCGAATCGCTTAGTACGAGCAAATGGTATGTCGTTATATGACCTTGTGTATTTAATTAAGACCTTTAAACAAAACAAAAGCGGTCCACCCGTTTTATCACCAAACCAATTAACCGACAATATTTTTGTTTCGTGTTTTAAACCATATATACTGCTTTTTACGTCATACTTAATATGTAACAAGATTATTTTTTGCAAAAGTTAGACTTCACCCGTGTACGGAATTCGCGAATATTTCGCACGGATCGATGTAGCATATTTCATATTATTGTTGATTTATCAAAAATGGCTCAGCCGATTTCGATAAAATTTAAATGGGACCAATTTCGAAGCATATTCTTTCCAATAATAAAAGAATTATTGAAATCGAACCACTATGAAAAAAGTTACACGTGGTTATACATAAAAAAAAATATACGCGTCGAATTGTATACATCCTCCGGTGGTTCGTCGGTTAAAAAAACTGTTATCCCTTTGTAGAGACGAGGCAAACAAAAAATATTTTTTTTAGAACCTGCTATCTTATCAATTCATCAATGGAAGTTCACAAACAACTTTTTTTCTTCATTTTATTTGTCTATATTATGTTCGCAAAAGTCAAGACATAAAAGCAGCACTATTCACAACATAAATTATGTACACTTTGGTGATAATATAAAACTGTTCGTCATAAATAAACACAGTCACCTCCCCGGGGTTCCGTATAAAGTAAGTTACTCGCCGTGTCGCAAACTCGTAAAAATTCTAAACAAGACTGATAAGAACTTGTACTTTGTGAAAGGGTGCTTAGAGATAATGATGGTTTTATTTACTTCCGTGTTGGATAGAAGGAAAACTCTTTCGTTTACCAGATCATCATTATAATTGCGGAAAATACAAATGAACAGCTACGTTTCGCAAAAGTGGTAACTTTTGATTTTAAATAAGTTTGTGTTTGACTACATACTGCGATTCAGATACGCACAAACATACTAGAAACGTACCTAGAAAATACCCATTTACTCGATATTTGAAGACAACTATGTTGTACTCTAGCGGAAAGAGAGACTCAGGCTAAGCGTTCAACATTCTGGTTGTTTTAATGAGGAATGAGGATCGCTTGGTTATAACGCGCGGGACATCCGTAATAGACTGGCGCTTTGGTCGCGTCTGTCTAGCCATACGACAGAAGAGAAGAGCGGATGGGACTGGATTGTACAACTCCTGAGCGCCATGCCCAGATGGAGATGGCGATACGCCACCTTACGTCGATACTCAAGACTTAGCTGCTGCGACTTAGTCAAAGTTTCGTCGTATATCGGCCTTCTGGCTTGCCACTCAATCGACTCTAAACCCTCCAGTTGGTATTTGGCAAAGTCATCTCAAAGGTGACAGCAGTATTCCATGCGTGACCTGATCTTTATACAGATGTTGTTAGTAAAATTATAATTTGTTAAATAATTGTAATCTGTTTTGGCATTATTTGTGTTTTTTTTTTAAATTAGTAAGACAAATAATGTAGGTATTGTAACGCTATTGATTAAAAGAAATAAATAAAAAAAATCACATCAGATTAAGAGTGCTTCCACTTTGCCCCACCAAAGCGCCCCACTGGTGGGGCAGATTCCACTCCTTCATTATTTGGAGTGGAATCTGCCCCACTCATCCCATCTTGGTGGGGCAGATTCCACTCACTTTTTAGACCAGTGGAATCTGCCCCACCAGGGGTGTCGCATGATTTTAAATTAAATTATTAGGGCCATAAGTGCGAAATTTGACTTCAAAATTTTGTCATTATAACGTAAAGACATTAAATCCAAAATATTAAGAAGATTATAAACTAAAAGCACAGTTATCTGAAGTCAAAAATTACGGATTGTATGTAGTTATAGTATTTATGACGCAAATATTTTCGAAGTCATCGTAAAGTATAAGAAAATTATAAATTTAATGTTATCATTCAATTCAGCTACAAAAAACAGTGAGGCCAAAGAAGTCATCGTGTTCCCTGTTGACAGTGCTGCTACAATCTACACACTCAGAAGACCTGTAAAAAGTTCTAGAGTTGTTGCTGAATGTCGTGCGACACTTCAAACTCTTTCAACTGAACACATAACAATTGTGCGCGTTGGATAAAAAGTCACAGAACATGTGCAGGCAACAACAAAGCCGCCACCCTGGCCAAAGAGGGCACGAGAAAACAGGTAGGGGACGAGGCAACTAAACACTGTAAGTCAATAGCGGCGGAAGAGCGCGTGTTGCTGTGTTGTCATACCAAAAAAGAATATCAGAATATGTGGAACAAAAGGGAGGATTACAAACACTCTAAGCTTAGAGTATTAATATACTTTAGTTATTTATACTCTAAGACTCTAAGGTTGCTCTCCCTAATTTAAATAGATACATCACAAACGACCTATCGAAGTTGCAGTGGCAAGACCTCCGACTTCTGGTAGGACTCATACCTGGTCACTGCAACATAAATAGACGCATGTATAAACTAGAACGCACTGACAATCCACTACTGGTTACTAGTACTACATGTAGGTCAAATTAATGTCGGCGTCAGCTCTCCAACCTGTATACTAGGTACATACATAAGTTGTGATTAACGTATTAATGCAGAAAATTCAGGGTTATTTCTAATCAATTAGCATCCTTCTAGGTCTGTACTTCAAAACTAACAACTTTTGTTCTGCGACATTTGTGAAAACTCAAAAAAAAAAACAGCTGTTCCATACATTTTGTCAAGGGTGAACGCCTTGACAAAATGTATGGAACAGCTGTTTTTTTTATATTTTTCTATGGAACGACAACTTTTTTTTAGATTTGACAAAACGTTCGTCGTTGAACAAATATACAGGATTTGATATACAGAATGAGCCCCTAAAAGCATGGTAATTGATTAGAAATAACCCTGTATGATTAATTCACATAATAAAGGTTGCAATTAAGGTGGAAACGTTTATCATTTGTAATAGGTTCAAATTTTAATTACATACTATTTAAGTAACTTGCTGACTGAGATAAAATCTCGAATAGATTATCAAAGATCATTACAATGAATAGATTATTATAAATTATTATAAAAAAAAACAAACTCGTCGTTTATTTATGAATACAAAAATTACACTTACACATAGTCAAAATTACACTTACACATATTAAATAGATAATATGCAATTTTTAATTTTCTTTTACTTTATTATGATTTCGAAAATATTTGAGACATAAATACAATAACTACATACAATCTGAAATATTTGAATTCAGATAATTGTGATTTTAGTTTACAATCTCCTTAATATTTTGGATTCAATGTCGTCACTTATCTGTACTTGTTCTGGTGGGTCGTTATAATGATTAAAATTTTGAAGTCGAATTTCGCACTTCATGGCATTAATAATTTAATTTAAAATCATGCGACACCCCTGGTGGGGCAGATTCCACTGGTCAGAAAAGTGAGTGGAATCTGCCCCACCAAGATGGGATGAGTGGGGCAGATTCCACTCCAAAAAATGAAGGAGTGGAATCTGCCCCACCAGTGGGGCGCTTTGGTGGGGCAGAGTGGAAGCACTCCACATTAAGACCAAACGCTCCTATTAGAGGAGGCATTTGTCCCAGCAGTGTAAAGAAAATCACTACATAGTATAAAACAAAGTCGCTGTCGCTGTCTGTCCGACCCTATGTATGCTTAAATCTTTAAAACCACGCAACGGATTTTGAAACGCTTTTTTTTAATAGATAGAGTGGATTCAAGAGGAAGGTTTATATGTATAATACATGCATAATATTGTAGAGAAACACTGATAAATTTACAGGTTTCTAATGTGATGTCAATAATAAACACATTTTTTGCGCTTACATTGCAAACGCTGATTGAACCCCACGAGATAAATTAAAACAATGTACTAAGGTATTGTACACCTTAAAAAGATCAACAAAAAAGTTCGCCATGGCATGTGTCTATCTCTTAAGGATAACCCACAATAACCATTTTTTATCCTTTACATTTTACGGGAAAAATAGCTAATATAGGATGTTATTTTAAGCAATACAGAATTAATCTTTATCCAATTAAGTCAGGAGTTTTCATTAAAATTTTTAAACGGAAGAGCTTGGCGCCACATGGCCTGGCCCGATAAGACAGGGTTTAATGCATTAGGTACAACTACAGGAGAGGTACTGTGAACTCTTCATTCGCCTTAACTTTTTGCCAATATGTGTGACGTCATTGCGGGATTTTTGCAGGCTATCACTACATAAAATATTGAAAAGCAAAGTCGCTATTTCTGTGTATCTGTCTGCCCGTTCAATTCAAGTTCAATTATGATGTGTAATCTTCCAAACTACACAACTTAATCGAACGCGGTTTTCACCGTCTCTTAGTGTTTCAACGAGAAGGTAAGGTATAACAATCGTACCTGGGCGAAGCCGGGACGGGCAGCTAGTATGCGATATATCGTGCGATACAGAATATGGCGATAAAATTCCAACCAAATTGATGAACTAGGCCAATATACTAGAAAATTCACAGCGAAAAGAAAAAATGGCGCAAGAGAATTTCACGTTAAAATTTGATTGCCTCGCAGGTTGAAACGAAATAAAAGCATATAAATTACTTTACTCCAGAAAAGCGTAAAACGGACATAAAAAGGACCTCTGTTCGACCTAAATTTATATTTTTACCAAAGATGTCTCTGAGAGTAAGAAGGTACGTTGGGTATTTTTAACCGACTTCTAAAAAGGAGGAGGTTATATGTTCATCTGTATACAGGGTTATTTCTAATCAATTAACATCCTTTTAAAGGCTTATTCTGTACATTAACAACTTTTGTTCAACGACTTTTGTCAAATCTCAAAAAAGAAGATGTTGTTCCATGGAAAAATATCGTCCGACCTCGACAAAATGTATGGAACAACTGATATTTTTTTTTAGTTTTGACAAAAGTCGCAGCACAAAAGTTGTTAGTTTCGATATACAGAATAAGCCCCTAGAAGGATGTGAGTTGATTAGAAATAACCCTGTATATTTTTCTGCATGTTCATCGATATTTTCGCCAATTGAGAAAAAATGTTTTTTAGTTCAAAGGGATGGTCCGAAATCGTCCCATTTAAATTTCAACGAAACCAGCAGAGCCGTTTTTAAAAAATGAACAATAATGTTAAAATTGTATACATCGATTCAAGCGAACAATTCGAATATAGTACACGATTGAAGTCGGTTATTTTTCGCGAATAAAATATTCTGTACGATAATATCTTCCCTTGGCATAGATAGTAATACAGTAGGTATCATTAGTAGGTGGGTGGTGATCAAAATAAATGTACGTAACTCACATGGCACTCACATGTATCGTGTCGTTACGTGTCTCACATGTTAAAAATGTAACTCACAGGTTACGTAAGGGTGATTTCATATTGTCAATAAAAATTTAAAAGATTACCCTCCTCAATCGACTTCCGCAAACAAGCAACATTCAGTTCGGTCAGGTCGTGGGTGACCGTTAGTATGTTGTTTGTGTTATTGTTGTTTATGCCTAGAGACTTAATTAAAAATACAAATGAAAAACTTTATATAGTTTATAAAACATTATTTATTTCCATGAGAACTTTAAATCACATTCATTAAATCACAATCTCAATATTCCTTTGTAAATAATATCTTGTTTAAATTATTCTCTATATATTTCTGCCTTTCGGCATTAGTCATCGGCGCCATCTGCGAAAAGTTATGATAAAATTATTCTTAGATGAAAATTCGGTCAACTTTAGTAGATATAAATGAAAATGCAATCTTATTTTGTACCCCCTAGGGGTGGAGAGCTACGGAATTCCTCACCCATAAATTATAAGTATACGCAAAGTAGGTATGTAATGTTTACACCTAATTTTCTAAAGTTGATAAAACGCGTGAGTTACGCACATTTGACTAACAATATTGATGTGAAAAAGCCCTTACATTGGTGAGTAACGTTACGTCCATGTCTCTGTTACTCACATGTAGGTTAGAAACAAGACTTGACTTCTAAATCATCATATTTCGATTCAAAAACATGTTGCACATAAGAATGTATTAGAGAAATTATAGAACAAAAGATATGTTTTTAATACAACGCATGCTGAGAAACAAAAACTACTTACTTTTAGGAGTTACTCTTCCGTTTTTCACATGTAAAAATAGCTTTTTCGTTCATCACACACAATATTTCGCATTCATTAAGGATGCAATGAACAAAATAGCGTTATGTTGACATCTGCTTGTAAAAATTGGTGTCGCCGTAGTAGAATTATGTTAGTTATGGTAGAATACCAATTGTAAATGGGTGAAAACTGCGTTACTCACATGTGTGAGTAACGATCAAAAATCGTAGGACACTATTTAAAAAAATAAAAAAACCACTATAAAGTTACACAAAACAATAATTAACAAAGCAAAATTCACCTTAGCTTCAATGCCAATAGTAATAAAAAATTGTATACGAAAGTTCATAAAATCAATAGCTTAGAGAGGTTTTTAAATGAATCAGAAACTCGTAGGACAACTTTTTCTTGTATGAACAGAAATAGTAACGTTTTGTAACTTATTTATAAATCGATATTTTTAGTGCACCAAAACTCTATTAAAGAATAGAATCTGACTGTTCATGAACTACACTATCAATAAAAAAATAAAACCATACATAATAAAGTCACAATTTCGTAGTACAATTTTTTAAAGACGTAAGACATCCCATTTTTTTCCAATGTACAATTATTTTGATCACCACCCAGGTACATAGTTTTATTTGATGGCAAAAAAAAACATCATTTTATTTTTAAAAAAAACGTTAACAAACGTTAGGTCTGTTTAAAAATCCACTACAAATACGATTGCTGAATGTTATAGTCATTTTCAAATATATACCTACTTCTTACAGTATGTTCCAAAACGCAATGAATCTAAGCATTTTTTGTTTTTTGAATTCAAAAAATTTGTTTAATTTTCTGTAGATTCTACCATGCTAATTTTTAATTATCATAATTAAGTAGTAACTTCTTTTTTGTGATAAACATTTCAAAAATTGACGCGTTCGCAGGATTTGAACCTCCATCTCTCTGGGATTCCGGCCCAGATGCTTTGTCCGATTAAGCTAAAACGCTGTCTTCGAATTAAGTAGTAAGTCATAATTAAGTAGGTATGTTATATTTACAATTAATAAAAATGCAGTTACCTATGTATAATATTGACACTTTTATTTGCAAGAAGGAAATCTTCACAAATATTGTCATAAGGCCCAATATTAGAGGCACCATCTTAATTGTAATAGTAATTTAGAGTAGCCCTGATTTTTTTACTATATGCATTTGATAGAGAGAACCCTATTTTACGTTGCTATTAAATTTACAATGGCGCATTTAGAATTGGACCTATACTCCATTTCAAACGTGCAAAAGAAATAGCTACATGAAAAACACTGCATGCCTAGTGTTTATTAATTTTATTAACTTTTGCTAAGGAAAACCTTATTAAAATCATCGGGTTTGACCTACATAAGCAGGTGTCTCGAGCGAGTCTCTGGGTTCGTCTCTCGTGAACCTAACGTGGTTAAGAACTTGGGTTTTAGTAGGTCATAAAGTTAAAGATAATCTACTACATGACACCAGATTATGCTTAGATTTTGGATAACACTAAACAGAGTTGGAGGCCGAATCAAATTTGGTCTTAATCAAATTTGTTTCGTTCTGTATAAATATTGACTGTTAAATTTTGTAGCAGATTAGCAAGTTGGAACTATAGAGGACTGGGTAAATATAACACTTATGTATGTATGACCAATACAGTTGCAAATTTTTTTTAATAGATACCTTGTAGTAACCGCGCAGTGCAGAACAAGATGGGTATACTGAGCGCCACACAAATTGAAAGAAGGGAAGTTAGCCGCAAAGAGCTGCACAAACGCCAAAATATAGACGTTAGCGGGTGCCAGAGAGACGAGACGCCGGCGCACACCCGCCCGCCAACCTCGTGCCTCCCGCGCGCTCCCTACGCCCGAGCTCACTACTTCGCCATTTGTATAGGCATTGTGCACACATGCGCAATAATTAGCGAATCACGGCGAAGTGTCATCTGCGGCTAACTTCCCATCTTTCAATTTGTGTGGTGCTGATTAAAACCGTAGGATCTCACTAGATGCCAGTCGCTCTGTACTGTACTGTATCAGCCTTATGACTAACTAGTTTTTACCCGCGGTTTCGCCCGCATGATATTTTGATTTTTGTGGGAACCCTTTATTTATCCGGGATAAAAAGTAGACTATGTCACGTTCCGTTCACCCTTAATGAAGGAAGTGGACTATCCAAAAAATAAAACAAAAACGATTTGACGGTTGTTCGATTTTTTACATTTCTTGAAGCGCACACTAGATTAGCTTCTCAGAGTTCTCAGATCTTACTTAACACTTACCGTTATATTATAAAAAAAATTACGCAATATCATTATAATTTATAGCCTATGTGTTATTCTGATATATAAGCTATATTATTGCAAAGTTTCATCTCAATCCGTTCAGCAGATTTTGCGTGAAAGAGTAACAAAGATCCACACATTCATCCTCACAAAACTTTCGCGTTTATAATATTAGTGGGATATTGTTATGACTGAAATATTAATGAAACAGCTAGTCCTTTATATATTATTGTCTCTTATATGTATAAGTCATCTATGGTTAATATTAAAATGTGCCTCATTAAGATATGAAATAATTCCGTAATTAGCATAAAATATGTAACGTTAGAGCTGCCTAATGATCTCTATTTAATGGAGCTTGAAACACATAAACTGAATACAGTAGAGAATATAGAGACTCTTTAGATAATTTTATGGAAGACTTTTAAATAGCACAAATCGATTTGAGGAAAGTTTAAGTTGTATTTGACAAAAGGGATTATTATAAGTGTGGCATTTTACATCTTGTGTATCTTTATTACCTATGCTATGTAACCTTGACCATGACCAGTGGTGACTTATGGATGTGAAACGTGTGCTATAGTGATACAGTACAGCCTTGTGAATAAACTCAAGATAGCTCAACGTGGTATAGAGAGGGCTATGCCCTGAGTCTCTCTGCGAAATCAAATCAGGAATGAAGAGACTCGCAGAAGATCGACAGCCCAGCGGATTGAGAAATGAAATAACATAGCATAACATAAAAACATTTATTTGATCAACAAAATTAAATCAACACAACAACAAGTTCTCTGACTCTTGTGCTAGGTTAAAAACTTGTATTACAATAGTCAGCCTCTTTTTTAACGTAGACTGAGTTGACCAATTAACTGAATTTAACAATTATACTGTGTGTGTGTGTGTGTGTGTGTGTGTGTGTGTGTGTGTGTGTGTGTGTGTGTGTGTGTGTGTGTGTGTGTGTGTGTGTGTGTGTGTATGCTACTTTTTTAATGATTTATTAAGATTTTCTCAGCATTGTCGTAATCCATGTGGACAAGGCACTCAGCTATAAGTTTTTTAATTTGATGATTATATAATAAAATTAAATGGCAGTGTCCTGCTCACGACCAGTTCAACTTGCTAATCAGCTGGGTTATGAGAGGAACTATAGTTCTTTCACGGATTACTTTATTTCTGATAATGTTACGCAGATAGTATTAGTAGCTAGTAAATACAGTAATCGTATAATTGTTTGTTTCCTGGTTTATTTTAATTGACTCTATAATTGAGAGTTTTCGTAATATTTAATACTAGCTGACCCGGCGATTTCGTGTCACGCAATCTTAATATATATAAATCTCGTGTCACAATGTTTGTCCTCAATGGACTCCTAAACCACTTAACCGATTATAATAAAATTCGCACACCATGTGCAGTTCGATCCAACTTGAGAGATACGATAGTTAGTAATGTAATATAACAAAAACTTTAGCCACAGCAACGCGTGGCCGGGTCAGCCAGTATCCTTATAAATTAAAGCCTGTATTATTTTGATGTATAAGCATTACTATTGCAAAATTTCATCTCAATCTGTTCCGTAGTTTTTGCGTGAAAGAGAAACAAACATCAATACATACAAACTTTCGCGTTTATAAAATTAGTAGGATAGTAGGATTGCGTGTGTGTAAGAACACGTGTTTTGATCTTGGTGTATTGTTTTCCGACACCGAACGTCCCTTGTGGGGCGTTTCTGAAAAACTGGGACAAAATATTTATCTCTTCCGAGCAGAGGTATTTAAAATTCATACGAGTGGAAATTTATTCCCCTGTGGAGCCATGATTTGTCAACATTGATTTAGCAATTTGCTGCTGTTTGTCTTGAATTAATATGGTTTATTTTTCAATGTTTTATAGAAATTGTTATTATCGAACAGAACATTAGACACTGGATTTTAAAACGACTTCAAAAAAGGAAGTTATCAATTAGACTCTTTGTTAATATTGTATGTTTGTTACGCTAGTACGCCGCCTATCAGGAACTGGTTTTGGATTCTTTTTTTTGTTTAGTAGATTATATTTAAGGTTTTCAGATGTTCATATAAATTTTACAGAAATCGGTTTAGTATTTTGAAAATAACAATAATTTAAGAATCGCATACATCTATTCGAGCGAACAATTCGAATTTTTTACGTAAATTCCAATAATCAATATTTTAAAAAATTTTTTATTTATTTTTCTTTTTTTTTAAATATATTTGGGACATCTTACACACAGCCTTTGACCCCAAACTAAGCAAAACTTGTGATATGGCTGCCAGAGACTGATATACCTGTTTTTTAAATACATACTTTTAAAAATAGTAACTAAATAACACCCAGACACAGAGCAAACACTTATGTTCATCAAATAAATATTTGCCCTGGGTGGGGATCGAACCCACACCTCTTTGACCCAGAAGTTAGAGTCACTAACCACTGAGCCACCGAGGCAGTCTAAATTGAAGTTAGTTTTGCCATTTTTGGCGAAAATTTATTGTGTTATTTTTGACCCTTCAATATACTTACATATTTTACATTCCCGTTACATATTTATGTGTAGAACATAAGTGTTTGCTCTGTGTCTGGGTGTTATTTAGTTACTATATTTAAAAGTATGTATTTAAAAAATAAGTACCTATATATCTAGTATATCAGTCTCTTGCAGCCATACCACAAGCTTTGCTTAGTTTGGGGTCAGAGACCGTGTGTAAGATGTCCCCTAACATTTATTTCTTTTTCTAGAGTTGTTATTCCGAATACCTATTTTATTTAAGCTTTCACGTGATATTATTGGTAGAAAATGTGACAATCAGCGAATGTAGGATAATGAATAACACTTAGTAGCAGCATTATCTTCCCGTGACGTGGCGACCGGTGCCTAATCTGTCGTGATTACGATATGGCGCCATTTCCACGAGCAATAGATTAACAATGACGAAATAGATGACATAAGAAGATATCAAAAACACTTTCCACCTAACTACAAAAGATATAAACATGCTTTAAATAGTGTTAAACTGTGCAATTTGTATTTGTAAACATTGTCTAAGCCGTGCGTAAAACTTTTGTGGTAAGACGGTTTAAAATTATCATAAGTACCTTTTTTTTTAGCCAGGGGAAATCTTTTAAAGATACCACCGCACCTCGGGGCAGGCGGGTGGTTATGTAGGAGCCCCCGCCCATTGCTGGAGGGCATACCTACCAAAACCCCTGGGCGTTCTACCACTGCGCCTGGTGTCGGGGCTATGAGCACGCTTCCGCACTCTTTCGCGACACTCGACAGCGCTGGCCAA